>OU823241.1:22539597-23928888 GCA_917490735.1 Dryobotodes eremita | reverse complement strand
ATCAAATTCGGAACCAATCCAATATCGATAGTGGTATTCATTTTGTACATATTCTGTTTAGAATTGATATCAGATAGCCGTATTCCGTTCAAACACTACTTATGTATTATTGTACTAGCTTCTGCCCACGACTTCGTTCGCGTGGAAGTTGTAAGACACCACAATAGGTATACTAAAAGTAATGATTTTTTTATAAAACTTCCCTGTATACTACGTTTGTAGTTGTGGTCTTAGCATAAGTTATTTTATTAAGTCCACGAACTTTTTCCTCTTAGTATCAAGCTCAATATTGTTTAGTTGAAGATCCCTTCCCATTGAATTCTAAAGGCAGTAAGTAACCCTACCTAAATGGTATGCGTTATTGCCTCAGCGCTTCCTTTGTCTAAACTAATATTGTGAAGAGAAAACATTAGATATTTTGCGTTTGTATGTTTGTTTGTTACGCTTTCACACTAAAACGGCTGTACAGATTTGGATGAAATTTGGCACATGGGTAGACCTTGACTTGGATTAGGACATAGGATAGTTTTTATTCCGATATTCTCAGGGGATCGAGACTGATGCGGGTGAAGCCGCGGGTCGCAGCTAGTAATTTCTATTTACGTGACGGTATTGCTCCGGATGAAATTCTTCTGGTATTATTTTTCTAATATATCCACTTTTATTTTTCAATATGTGTGCGATATGTAGTTCGAGAATTTTTATTAATCTTTGGGATGATTTTATTAAAACATTTTTTGAGTGAATTTATCTATTTTCGTATATCGTATTATATTGTATTCAGTTCTCGGCAAATGGTGGTATTTTGGGCAAATAACGACCTTACTATAAAAAAAAACCACTTGTTTTAGCTCACAGCTTATTTGTTTCCGATTTATGGCAGGAGTTTTCGCTAAAGATCTTTTGATCTAGGTATTGATTTTAAATCAATGTCAATCAACATCAGCTAGTCCCTCCCATTAATTTATAGAGGGATAACAAACCTTCAAACTTCGACCACTCCAATTATAACTCAACTATACAAATAAACTTCTATAGACCTTCTATAGACCATCTAACCTGCGCTGCGTATAATCGTCCCCACATGAAATACACTCCAGTGCCACGGAAATAGAATTGACATAATTATGAATTCATATTAGATTAGCAAACGGAGTGAGGCACGTATCAGTGCAATTTAAATATGTATTACGTTGTTTACGTGGAGTAAGAAGATACTGAGCAACTTCTGTTGGGTTAACTACTAATAAAGATAAAACTGGTTGGGAATGTGAGTAATATGCTATAAAATACATGTCTTTATAACTGTGTGGCGGTTTTGATTATTATGTATGTGACCAACGCAAATTTCCTGCAGATCTGGTAACGTCGTGTGACGGATCGTTGAGCTCTTTAAACTAGAGTTGAGCTACACGATGACTGATGCATTTGTGCCGTAAATCGGGACCAGTATCCGTATATTGTTAGACTCACATGAAATCTTAATAATAAAATATTTGGAGTTTAAAACAGACCATGACCTCTACGTTTGATTCGGCATTTCTTCTCAGGGATCAGACAGCTAGGAAATTCCGGCACCATATTTTTTTTAAATATTGACCAAAAAATGTTTAAAAGTGTCTTAAAAGATCTTACAGAAATAAACATAATTTCATACCTACAACCGATTTTAGTGCAAGTAGTGTAATAGTGAATCAAGCGACGAGACAAACTCTATTTTATTTATTTAAATATTACTTGTAACCTGTGATTGCTTTGCACGGGTGCAATCTACGTAGCGACATGGCCGACATGTCAAAACACCGATATTTTTGTACTGTATTTAGGCACACAAACCTTTCGGAATATATTCTCAAAGCGAATGGTGAAAATCACATCAAAATCCATTCCATAGTTCAGAAGAACTAAAAGGTTTATAACTTTTTCATAAAATTTTTATAATAAGTAGATATAGATTTTTTTTGACACGTCTCACATTTCATGCAGCATATAAGTGGACCGAAATCAATTCACTTAACAGAGGGGTACGGGTTGCCTCCTTCCCTCAAATATGGCGAGGGGGTGATGGCTGATCTTTGCGGTATGCTGGTAAACGGGTGCAGGTTGTGGTGACAGTTTGTCTGGCTGACCATGGTTTTATTATTGTTATTAGTAATTAACTGTTTATTTATTTTACTTCGAAGGTCCTCGTTTATCATTTATGATTTCAAGTTATAAATATACAGGGTGACTTGTAATTTGACGTATTCCTTTCACGACCTGAAAGTGTGATCCATTTGCAACAATTAAGCACTGACCAACGATTAGACCGCGAGTCATGTTAAAACCTAAAAGTCGCTCCGAGACTTGTGACCTGGTTATGACGACCTGGCGGCTTAACGCATTATGAAATGCTGGGAGGTTAGAAAGTAGTGGAATGGCATACACCAGTTAATTAATTCGATAATCACATAATTTTTTAATATTTAAACATTTTGCAAGTTCGACCTTTGCCTGCATTATCGACTGTTTCATCATTACCTCTAAATATTTAATAAATTTTTGTACCTTGTTACATAGCTGATTAAATAAAGATGTATTCTCCGTAAAATGTACGTTTAATGTTATAGTAATTTTTTTAGATAAATTGTGTCAAAGTTCATGTACGTAGATGATATATGAATATGGTTAGGTAATAAACTTCTTCCTGTAACTCTTAACTGTTTGATGTATTAGAGAAATTGGTCAAATCGAAATGTTTGTTAAAGTATTATGTACCCAATGGAGTAGCAATTAAGGCCATTCAATTTGAGAGTTTAGGGAAATAGGATATTTTGTGACAAATTCTAGGAAATTTTCAAAATTACATAGACATAGATAGGGTTTTCTCGAATCTCATGAATTTTCGCCTAGGCATTATGAGGTCTTTAATTATTGCAAACGGGTCACACTTACAGTCCCTGGAAGGAATACGTCAAATTACAAGCCACCCTGAACATAGTGCAGCATTGCACGCCCTCTATGCCTGGAGGCTTTTATTTAGGTATTTACGTTTTTGTTATTTATTTCTGCTTAAGTATACTTTTCATAGCTTTTGTTGGTATATTGGTGTGTGCTAACTGACATATGGCAAACAATTTTATGGCAAATTTAATGTTTTGTGTTTCATAATGTTAATTGCTTACTATTGTGTAGAATCAAGTTCTTCTAACTGAATAGACAGCTGTGTTGTTGGAGAGTTTGTTGCGCTATTTCCTTTTCCCAGCTAAAGCTTGAGGAAGTGGTGAGGGGCGGGCGTTTTGGGGGATTGTTTTATGTAATTTTAACGTTCAAAAGGTGCTGATTCTCAGCTTAGTTTGAATAAGTGACTTTTGATTTTGATTTTAGAGTTGATAGTAGTGGGTGGATTTGGCTTTTCGATTCGCTGTCACTACTGATGAAAATCAGCATTCATATGTTGCACAGTCCAAAGTGAGTTATGAACCTGATTTTGTATCTATTTTCATTGATGCATGATGTGACTGCGGATCGTCTATCCGCTGCGATGTCTGGGCAGATTAAAGGTCAACGCATACGTATAAGCACTGTACGGGTTCAGCATCGCCTCAACTCGAGAAGTTCAGGATTCTTTCTATGAAACTCCATACTACATACACACTTATAAGGCATCGTAACGGCATCGCCCTGGGTCGGGATCAACTAGTAAACAGCAGTCACCGAGCTTACGGCGGGCCAATCACCCTTTTCCGGCGAGCCGTGTAGGCCTGCCACAAGTGCAGTGACGGCCCGGAGCTGCTGACCTGATCTGGTTACGTGCTTACGTTAGGTTGACGCCTAGTTGACGACGAGCCGATGAAGTGAGGCGATGCTGTGTGCGTTGCCCTTTAATGATGTCGGTAGGTAATCCGGCATACGTGTGTGTGCGTGGGATGGAAGGCCCAATTTACGTAGGTGGCACCGCAGATATGTGCGCTGAACTGCTATTGAAGATGTTGTGCGGCATCTATTCTAAATGGGATGTTTGTAAACTACTTACATCGCAAGGATATAAGACGTGTCTGCCTTGTATCCTTCTCATTGCCCACCCAGGCTGCAGCTGCTGGTGGTGCGGTTGTGGTCTGCCTTGTTGCTAATTAAGACGTTCCGGATGTCAGGCCTGATGGCCTGATGGCGCACGTTTGGGAGTGGCGCGAGGAGGCGAAACGCCGGGGCGTAACTCCGCTGCCGCGAGAAATCGCGGCACAGCGGACAGAGCTCCGGCGGGATCTCATGGCGGCATGGAGAGTGCGACTGTCGCAACCCAGCGCAGGGCACGCCACAATTGCGGCGGTAAGACCCCTCTTTGAGGAGTGGCTTGAGAGGCGCCACGGCGTCCTCACCTTCCGCCTGACGCAGGTCCTCACCGGACATGGCTGTTTCGGGAGGTTCCTGTTTCGGATAAGGCGGGAGGAAACGCCCGGGTGTTACCATTGTGTGGATCGACCGGAGGACACGGTGGAGCATACGGTGGAGGTCTGCCCGGCTTGGGCGGAGCACCGCTGTGTCCTCGTGGCGGCGATCGGCGGCGGCGACCTCTCGCGTCCGGCCCTGGTTCAGGCCATGGTACGGAGCGAGAGGGAATGGGAAGCCGTCACCTCCTTCTGCGAAGCAGTAATGCTCGCGAAGGAGGAGGCGGAGCGCGAAAGAGAGAGGCAATCTCTACGCCCTCGCGCCCCTAGCCGCCGCAGGAGGAGGAGACACCCTGCGCGTCGGGAGTCGATTGCCGACTCCCGGCCACCGTAGGCGCGGGCTTGCGGACGGCGAGCAATGGGCAGCTCGCCGTCCGGTAAGGACCAGGCCCGGGTCGACGGCGCGTCGTGTTCCACGCGCGCCTCAAAGAGATGTCAGCACCATTGACGGGGTCCGATAGGACCGATGCCTACCGGGGTCGCGGATTGTTCGAAATAGTTACCGTGGCCCTGGCGCACAGGCAACTGAAGGAACACGGGTGGGTTTTAGTCAGTAAGAGTCTGACACGCCCTTCCGCTCCGCCCAGAGCGGGAGAGGTCATTTGATGATTTCCCACCCAAAAAAAAAAGAAAAAAAGAAGGCCTGATGGCAATGACTATATGAGTAAGAATACAATTTTTCATAAGTACCAGCACACGTACTTCATCTTAGTTTATAAGTTTTATTCCCTAACTGGAGGTCTTAACTGATTAATGCACCACAGGAAAGCACGGTTAAGCTGTCAACAATCTCCTAGGCTGACCTGTGAGAAGTTAAAAAAACGAAACTTTAATTTATACTTTCAGATCCAAGTTTGTTTTGTACCATTAAACCAGAGATGGTTTTTAGTTTATTAGAAGGTACTTAGATGAAGATCAAGAGTGAACAGGGGTGTGTGAGTGTATTACTTCCGAGTCTATCTAGTCCGAGTATCAGACAGTCGAAGCGTGTAAGCCACTAAAATAGATTTCAGTACTAACATGCCCATCAGCGCCGTTTTATTACTTCGTGTACGGGAGTGTGTGGAACGCAAAGGCGGATAGTTGAAGTGGTTCCGCTCGATTTCCGTTACCCTTGTTTCCGGATTGCATGGGCAAACCTGAATTGCACATTTTGTCAACATTGTCTTGTGCTTTGTTATTTGAATTGCTACCGCGTTTTGTTGCTAACGCGTTTTGTTATCCACACAATTTAAAAATATTTTCCGCGAATCATAATAATCGTTTGTTCTTAGTGGTAAGTTAGAGCTACATTAGCCCTGTTTGCCAGAGTCTGGTTCTAGTCCCGATCGTGAGAGTTTTATTAACTGTCTTTTATTTTAATAGGAACATTGAAAAAATCTTTCCATAAGGGACCAGACAGTTTTCCAAAAATAATTAAAATTAACAACACTGGATATTTGTAGTCATGACATTTTTATTTCGTATGAACAAGGCTTTAAAAATGCCAAAACGATGTATAAATGTTATTTTCAAAAATTGCTGCGCTAATAAACCGAAATTTCACATTAGAACAAGTGACGTCTGCTGTAAGAAGATACCAAACGACAAATTAACTGAAAAACTAAATGTAAATTCTCCCGATTTAGTTTTGTCAAGATCATTTCAAATGAAAGAACACAACGAGACAGTGAAAATAGATTAAGCAGTGTATTAATATTTTTTAGTATGTATTTAGTATGTAAGTATTTATTTTTATTGACTATATTTAGTTTGAGAAATCTTTTAACAGTACACAAGCTAACCTAAAAAAAAAATATTAACTACATTGGGCATCAAAAAATTCGTCCGTGTCGCTGTCAATGGGAAAAGTACCCAATCCATACTCCATACTTAATCAATACTATAGGTACCTAATATTATATATGTAACCTTTCACGCCTAAACTACTGAACGAATTTCGATAAAATTTGGCAAGGTGATAGATAATAATAATAGATGGCATCCTGGTGAAGGTCATCTAAAAGGGGGTGATATAGGGGATGAAAGTTTGTATGGGAAACTTAGCATTTCTTAAGTTAGGGATATGAAAATTTTATGCTTTCGGTAAGAAAAAAAAATTGTTGCAGTGTTTTTGTAAAAACTTCTAACGAGAGGGTGAATAGGAAACTTTTTAAAGATTTAAGGAATTGGTAAAATATTCAGTTCGTATCATGAGGTAATATTTATTTTATTATTTATTTCATTAAAATCGGTCCACCGGCTTAAAAGTATATATCCATTTAAATTTATAAAATAACTTACCAAATATGTAGGTCAATAGCGGCGCTAGAGTAATATATAGCGATAAAATTAAATTAATTGACAATTAGAATCATAAAACCAGATTTAAAAAAAAATTAAGCTATTATCATTTATTATCTGTCTGTCTGACGGTTACCTTTTCACGCTTCAGCCGTTAGCTGCATGGATTTGGATGATATGTGTACGGATAGGCCATGACCTGGGTTAGGAGTTAGGATCGTTTTTGTCCCGGTAGCACGTTCCCGAGGTATAATTTCCGAGATCCAAGCGGGCGAAACCACGAGCAGAAGCTAGTACAAACTAATATTATGAATGCGAAAGTAAGATTGTTTGTTACGCTTTCACGTCAAAACGGCTAAGCAGATTTGGATGAAATTTGGCACACAGATAGAAGATGACCTCGGTAAGGACATAAGCTACTTTTCATCCTGGATTGCAGACGAAGTCGCGGGTAACAGCTAGTATTATAATTATATTCTTCAGTCCTAAACTTTTACAGTTTTAGTAAAACAAAAACCAGGCAAGTGCGAGTTAAACTCGCGTGGAGAGGTACGGTGAATATGTTACCCACCAAAAATATTTAATGTAGAGTAGGTTGCCAAGACTTGCATAACGCTTTCCCTGTTCAAACTTATCAGATCTAATATAGAGCCAAGCCCCCTAACTCTAGTCGATAGCCGAGTCCCGGCCACCGTAGGCGCGGGCTTACGCACGGCGAGCAATGGGCAGCTCGCCGTCCGGTAAGGACCAGGCCCGGGTTGACGACGCGTTGTGTTCCACGCGCGCCTCAAAGAGATGTCATCATAATTGACTGCCGAGGTCGCGGATTATTCGAAAGTTACCGTGGTCCTTGCGCTCAGGCAACTGAAGGAACACGGGTGGTTTTTAGTAAGAGTCTGACACGCCCTCCCGCTCCGCCTAGAGCGGGACAGGTCATTTGATGATTTCCCAAACAAAAAAACAAAAAATTCAAGCCCCCTAACTCTACAAGGCTTAACTTTACAAACCTTACATTCTGATCAAAATGTACGGTCTCTTAGCAATCTACTTTACATGAGGTGTTTTTGGTGGGATTTCATTTCTTTTTGTAGGGCGCGCTATTTCTTTTTATTTTAGCGGTGATATTGTACTGATATTCCACATACATGTTAAAATCATAACCCTTACTTCTAGCATATTCAGGTAAAAAGGTATTTCTTGCACGCCAGCAATAACTTTCTATAGCCAACGAAAAAGAGTTTCTTCTTCAAAATGAAAGTAGGTATACCTATTATCCGTAAGAAATACAGAGTTGCACCTCCCTCTAAGGGGGTTGGAGGGTGAAAGTTGTAAATTTCTTATTTTTGTTTTTGTGTGTGTGTAAATCCTAGCGTGCATACCAAATAACAGCTTTCTAGGATTTCGGGAAGTAGCTTAGAGGTTTTATTTCATCTAAAGACCTACACCCCCATTACGAGGGTTGGAGGGCGAAAGTCACAGATTTCTTGTTTTTTGCTGTTGTTTGTGTGCTAGCCTGCACACAAAATTTCATCTTTCTAGGACTTTGGGAAATGCCCTAGAAGTTTTAATGAGTAAGAGAGTGAGTCAGTCAGTGATGAAATCGACATATTTTAGGTATTAATGGTAATTTTTTTGTATATTTTCTTATTATAACTTTGGAATCTGTTTATTTTAAAATTATAGAAAAAAAAATATATGAGACCCTCGCAATAAATCCTTTCATTTGATATGTCACACAGTACAGTTTGCAAAATTTTTGTTTTTAACTGTCTGCTCCCATAAGTAACCTCTTTATTCAAAATTAATTTGTTTACGTTACATGCCCGTGTTTGGGTCACAGAAATTTATAATGTGTACGAAATTTCAACTTAATCGGTCCCGCAGATTCGGAGCAAATTGGCTGTGACAGACGGACAGACACGAGTGATCCTATAAGGGTTTCGTTTCTTCATAAGGACGTACGGAACCCTAAAAAGAGTGAACGTAGAAAAACACGTAGTTAGCTCGCTCGGCAATGTTTGTTACGAGACGAATAACACCACTGCACTGTGTTTCGAGTTTCGTTTGAAGCGAAAAACAGACTAAACATGTTAGAATCATTTGACTTTATTTATTGATATAAAAATCGAAATCATTGTTATTTCGCAAAAACAGTTGGTGAATGATCGTTTTATTTTACAAAGATTCTTTGTACACATTTTAGATGTTTTTCTGATTACTTTCCGTCGCGTTTCGGTAAAGGACGTCCATATTTTATGTAAATAATAATAATAAATAAAAAGGTTTATTGCAGAAACTTGTACAACTTTTACAGTAAATCTTACATAGGGACCTCCTTTTTAAGTCAAAGATATGCCTGTGCTAGAAGTTCCCGCTCTCCAATGACAAAATTATGAAATATTAGGAGTGGTGTACAAAAAGAAAATAGAATCTCAAACTAAACAAGACAAGACTTGAACTATAATTAAATTAAAGATAAAGAAACTTACGTAACGTTTAACTTCTGCGGGTGTGTGTATTTTTACACTATATTTTCCTATTATCCGGTGACCGCACGGCCGAGGCTCGTACGTGACGCGGCCGCCGCGCTGTGTTGTATGAACTGTTTTATAAAAATTGTTCGTGAAGTTTTGATCCGTGCCTCATTCGCGCCTAGTCCGCGCCTAGTCCGCGCCTAGTCCGCGCCTCGACCGCGCCTCGTCCGCACCTCGTCCGCGCGTCGTACTTGCCTCGACGGCACCTCGTAAAGGCACGGCTCGCGCCCGCTACTGTCTAGCATAAATCATCCTTAATAAAGTCTCAGAGAAGTGACAAAATCAGACAATGAAATTATTCAGATAATATTTTGCTATATATTTACAAGCATGACTTGCGGTGAATTAACTTCCTACTGAGGTACCACCCTGGCTTTCCCGCCACTTACCTACATAAGATGCGGTGTCAGCCATTCCTGTACGTAATGAAAAGTTTTACCGAGAATTTTCCTATTGGGTGCCTAGTAATTTAACGCGGGCAAACGACCTATATGCGTTCTATAAACATAGCTATTAGGTTTAGTATTGTTACTTAGTCCCACCACAAAGGAAGCCGTCCCACAGCTAACGAGGAAGCGACTAGTTATCAACGATGTAAAAGAGATACATACATATATTAATAGTTGGTCGCTGACAGTTCACACTGGTGAGTACTCGTTTGTCCCAGCGACAGGAGCTATCAAATAGGGTACTCGCTCAGCGACGCTCGCTTGGTGGGCAGAACACTCGCTGAGAGACACACACTTGGTCTTTACGGTTACCAGCGAGTAATTGCCCGTCGCCTTTGCGCACACGCTGCTCGTTACTCGCGAACTCGTTTTTAGTGTTACCTTTTCACGCCTAAACCACTGAACCGATCATCATGAAATTTTGCATTAACGTTGTCAGGGGTATAGAAAAGGACATAGGGAGGGGGAGAATTTGATTCAGATTTAGGGGAGGGCATCCGGGGCTACAGCCCCGCATGCAGGGTCTCCACAAAAGGGGAGCCCACACAATAGAGGCTTCGGAAAAAAAAATCTTTGTAATTCCGACGAGTAAACACTAGTAAAACAGTTTTTCTTTGATATATTTTTTCGCTGTTTTATCTTTCCTTGTTGTACTTTATACAAACATGATTATATTGTTCTTAAATATGCTAAAAAAAAAATCGATTCGAAATGCCGAAAGTGCAGTGTGGTTCGAAGTGCCGAAATTCGGTGCTGAACAGTGCTCTCTAGTTTATTTATTTTGATTTTATTTTTAGTTTATTTTTTTACGCAGCTACTGATACCATACTTGTACTGTCGGAAAGCCCTTAAAATTCCGTAAATTTTAAATAAATTTAAGGAATTTAAATTTAAATTTTATATAGGTAGCGAAATTTCAGCGAAAACATCAATGATTTTTCGGCGAAAAAAACTCGGAAGGTATATTAAGTTTGTTAAATGCTAAAAGAATCTACTTGGTTTCACAAAAATAATTTATTGAAAAACTTGAGTGAAAAGATTTTTCATTTTATTTGGAAAATAATTTGGGAGGGGGGGGGGGGCTCCATTCCTTTGCTGCCCCAATGTGTAAAGATTTTTTTTTAAATATATAAGTAATACATTTTGTGAGCCTAGACTAGAGTGATAAATGATAAATGATAAATGCTTTTATTTCTGTAAGTAGGTTTGTACAAACACTTTTCCACGTCAATCATGTTTTTTAAAACTAGATGAGGTCGGCGTTTCCTATCTGACTACTCTGAGAAGAAAGGCCGAAACGAACTCAGAGGTCACAGTCTCTTTTAAAGTCCAGACATAATCTTGGTCAGGTCATGCGAAGATCATGCAGATTGGTATCTGAAATGGTCTTTTGAGGAAAGAACCACATAGATTGAGTGGACCTGTCCAGTCAGTGCACGCATATGTCAGTAATCGTGCAGCTCGACTCAGGAAGTCAGGACTTAAGGAGCTCAAAGATTCGACGAACAATACAAAAGAAAGGACATTTAGGTCGGCCGCATAAATTACTCAGACTGCCAGATCATAATTAAAATTAATTTAGAAAGAAAAAAGAAAGCAATTACCCACATAGTCCTCACATTCACAAAAATTAAAATAATATACTACTTAACAAGTAAATACTCATGTCATTGTATATATAAAATGTATCAATGTCAATGTGTTTATATAAATTCGGTAATAATGTTTGAAGACCATGTAGATTGGTGTCTGAAATGGTCTTTTGAGGAAAGAACTTGATTAAGTGGACCTGTCCAGTCAGTGCACGCATTTGTCAGTAACCGTGCAGCTCAACTCAGAACTTAAGGAGCTCAACGATTCGACGAACAATACCAAAGAAAGGACATTTGGGTAGGCCGCATAAACTACTTAAACTGCCAGACCAAGAATAAAACTGAAACAATATCCCACATAGTCCTCATATTCACAATAATGAAAATAATATAACACTTTTTATAGTAAGTATTCATGTCTAAAAGAGTTAGCAAACTAAAATCAACATTTACTGTGTTAATTTAATGGAGCAGCTCAATCCCAAGCCTTTTTGTCCTCAATATAGTCTTTCACAGTATAATAGGCTTTCTGGCATAGTTTCCGCTTTATAAAAGACTTGAATTTATTAAAGCTTAGATCTTGAATGTGGCTATGAAGTTTATTATAAAAACGTATACATTGGCATCTAAAGGAGCCACCTATTTTCTTGAGCCTGGTTGTAGGAACAAGAAATTTGTGTTTGTTCCTAGTATTTATATTGTGGATATCACTGTATTTTTTAAACAGATTAATATTTTTATGTGCATGCAAAAGATTTTCATAAATATACTGAGAAGACACAGTAATAATATTAATCTCTTTAAATTTATATCTGAGGGAGTGTCTGGGACTTAATTTATAAATTGAACGAATTGCCCTTTTTTGTAAAACAAAAATTGTCTGAATATCGGCGGCATTTCCCCACAACAGTATACCGTACGACATCACACTATGAAAATAACTAAAGTATACTAAACGGGCAGTCTCTAAATCAGTTAAATTACCAATTTTTCTAACGGCGTATGCTGCAGAGCTAAGCTTTTTCGACAATTTGTCTATATGGGGGCCCCATTGAAGCTTGGCATCCAAAGTTATGCCTAAGAATACTGTAGTATCTTCAGGTTTCAACACTTCACCCTTTATGAGAACACTAGTTTCTACTTGTCTAACATGAGGTATCGTAAACTTAATACATTTCGTTTTTTTCTCGTTAAGAAGTAGGTTATTAACATTAAACCAGTTAACTACTATTGCGAGACCGCTATTTACATTGTCAGTAACCAGCTGCTGACCTTTGAGTTTAAATAAAAGTGAAGTATCGTCTGCAAACAACACTATATCATGATTATCCTTTATGAGGTAAGGTAAGTCATTTATATAAATAAGAAATAAAAATGGACCAAGAATTGAGCCCTGGGGGACCCCCATTCTTACTACAGATCCGGGTGATCGTTTTCCGTTAACATCAACTCTCTGAATCCTATCACTTAAGTAAGAAGTAAGAAGATCCAGAGAGGCGTTTCGGATTCCGTAGTGGTGCAGTTTCCTGATTAATGTTTCATGAAGAACACAATCGAATACCTTGGACAAATAGCAAAAGATTCCCAAAGCATCGCATTTGTCCTCCCATGCATTATAAACATGTCCTAAAAGTTCAACTCAGTAGACAAATGACCCCTTGTAAAACCGAACTGTTTGTTATGCAGTAATTTGTGTTTATTAAAAAATCTTTGCATTTGATTCAAAATAAGTTTTTCAAAAATTTTACTAAAGGTAGGTAGCACTGAAATAGGTCTATAATTAGTAGGGTCTGATGTACTACCTGATTTAAACAACGGTATTATTTTACTGTTTTTCATAAGATCAGGAAACTCACCACGGTCAACACAATTATTAAAAATAACAGCTAAAGTAGGTGATACAATGTTTATAATCGACTTGGCGACGTCCACAGAATTACTCCATAGATCTGCGGTCTTTTTAACATTTAACGTTTGAAAGGTTTTAAGTATATCTTTACAGGTGACATATTGGAAATGAAATTCAGAATCACAAACAGGGACGTTTTCTTTAAGTAAAGTCTCTGCAGCAGTGGGTGATGACTTTAGAGATTTAGTAGTGGATACGGGAATATTTGTAAAGAAATTTTCAAAAGCCACGGTGACTTGTGAATCTGATTTAATTATATTGTCATCAATATCAAGGCTGTAGTTACTACATCGGTTGCATGACCTTGTCGTTTCGCTATTAATGATACTCCATGTCATTTTAATTACATTACTACTATTTTTAATTTTTGAACTCAAATAACGTGTCTTGGCCATACTACATTTTTTTTTAAATAATTTAGAATAATTCTTAACATATAAATTAAATTCAGCAGTGTTTATACAAGTCCGTTCATCATATAATTCATAAAGTCGTTTTCTACTTTTATGTATACCAATGGTGGCCCAGTCACTGAAGGAAGCGTTACTATTCACCGAGAAAGTCTTTGGAATGAATGTGTTATCAAATTGTTTACAATACATATTAAAAAAATCATTATATTGTTTATTAGGGTCATCATTAGTCGGCAAAATGGTAATTTATTTAAAAGTTTGGTTTTAAATGTTTCCAAGCGATTAGTAGTTTTTGGGTTAAAAGTGATATCCTTTTTAGTATTTTTTTTGTTTATATTTGGAATAGTGATCAATTGTCCGCAATGATCCGAGTCTATTAAATTAATAATTTCGTTGTGGGTTGGTATAATATCTGTATAAATGTTATCTAGGCATGAGGCACTAGTGGGAGTTATTCTAGTGGGCTCCAAAAATTGGTTACCAAGATTGTATGACTGAAACAAACTTATAATTTTAGTACTTAATCCAGAATTCTCTAATAAATTAACATTAAAGTCACCACAAGTTATGATAGACTTCTTTGAATTACAAATTTTGTGCAACACTTCATCCATAACCTTTTCAAAACAATCATACAATCCTGAAGGTGGTCTGTGCACACTTAATATAATTAACTGCTCCAATTCTACACAGGCTATTTCAATTGTCCGCTCAACAGAGAGGCTCACAATATCCTTGCGGTCTTTAAAGTGAACTCCAACACCGTTTGACCGAACACCGTGAAAGTTGGCACATAGGTAAGTATATATTTATTCGACCTCCACGCGGGCCAGGCCGCGGGCAAGATTTAGTAATAATATAAAACAAAATGATGTGCCATTTTGTATCGAGTTTTTACGGAGCCAACTAAATTCACAAGTTAGTTGACTATTATTAGTAAACTTGTTGAGCCTGCGTAACTGTAATACATTGTAATGTTAGTTATTAGGTGACCATTGTGAGTGCTTTTCTGAATTTTGATAAAAGCGCTTTGGCCTGTTTGGAGTGGCAACACGACAATTTCGCGATTTTATGCTGTTCTTATAGTAAGGCCAGAGAAGTTAATTAGTAGAAAAAATAGTCAAATTGCTTAACAATTACATATTCTGACTATACAATGACGAGTCCAAGACATCTTTTCAGGTTTCCAGTTATTCCATTACACCTTAGATACCGTGTATTGAGTTCCTTGTTCATTCACATAAACGCTAACTTTTCATAATGGTAGGACTTTTCAATTTCCGTCAAGCCTGCCATGTTTGAGGCGTAGAGAGGAAATGTCAGTGTTATTTCGCAAATATTGTAAGTCAGCACATTGTGGTATAAATTCAATGACTTGATTTTGTATATGTCTATTTTTCAGTGTTCACGTAGTCTACAGGGTAAAATTAAATTAGCTAGCGAAACTCCGCTGACGTGATGGGTATCGATATCTAAACACGATAAAATAAAAATAAAATAGGTTTTTATATTTTTTTAGGGGTCAGCAACCGCTGGTAGTATCGTTACATGAAGTATGAGTTTGAAAAAATATGTTTCATCGTGTTTAGATATCGATACCAATCATGTCTCTGAAAATTACACAAAAATACCGTTTTTTTTAACTGATATTTCAAATATATACACTTAATGCGGTTGAACACCCCACAGCAAAAAAACGCACCTAGTTAATTATTTTTTGTGTTATCATGTTTAGATAATTATCGATACCCAACACGTATGCGGAGTTGTTCCTGTATATGTCCAGCAGACGCCACTTATTCTGATAACATTATAGTTCGTTTGCGCAGCTATTTTAGAAAATAACATTTAAGTAAAAACCTTTTTAAAAACAAGCTTTCAATGTACTCAAAAGTACAAAATAAAACTTAAGTAAACATCTTATCCGGTTATATCACGATGTGCCTACTTATAAGTCAGGTACATTCCGAACAGGATACCTATAAAGCTGCATTTAGCAAATATTTTCAAATGATAACTCCAGAGCGGTTCAATGGTATTTTGTAGACGGCAACTACTATTATACTATCAATCCACGCTTGCCAAATCTTAGCAAGCATCCACAAGCACAAGCGTGTGAACGGGGGTTGCTTGGGGGGGCTTGGCTTGCGTGTGCTTGGAGAAGCTTGTCGCCGATCCGGTCTTGTGTCGGTTTTTGACCACAAATCAGGTGGCGTTTGCGACGAGCGCTTGCGATGTATTCTCACGTTTGTGCGCGTTTAGTATCGCTTGTGGGCTCGCGATCGACAGACGCGGACGGATGGTTTCATATGATCAGAACGGATACATTAAACAAGTTGTGAAGGCTTCGGAAAGAATCACCAGATGCAAAAAATCGTAGTGTTATGGCAAGACGATATTTAGCTGGTATACCTTCTTTGAGGTCTGTATCTTCCTTGAAAATCATGGGTGATATCTTGTTCAGCAAAAACTCGAAATCAACATAGCTCTTACGGCAGAAGTTGTTGAACTCTCCAGATGGTTCATACGAGTATAACAGTTCATTAGATTTGTTTTGCATAAACTGTCTGTAACAAAACAGCATCAGCTGTTTGTTACAAAACAAATTTGTACATTAAATCCTACATTTTACTGTAACTATAATGTAGGATTAACAGTAACTTTGATAATAAATTTATACGAATATACACAAAAAAAATATATATTATTGGCAATTTTCACACATTAGCCAGTATTAAATCTAAAATATAAATTTAATTGATTTCTAATATACAGTTTGGATTTTTTCTGGATTTGATACCTTTTTTTTTTTGGGTTGAAAATCAATACCTGGTTTTGTATCTGGTTTGGATACCTGGACATAAAGTGCTTTAAATAATGAAGATCTATCTATGTTCAGTAATAAAAGCGCAAGTGTGATAAACCAAACGCAATAACCGAAACAAGTTCGGTGTCCGCCATGCTTGCCTGTTTGGAGCACACTGACGCATTCACAAGCATGTAAATGATTCCCAAATGCGAGCCTAGCGTTTGTATTGCCTTGACGTTTCGTGCATGACGTTCGTAAGCGTGTAAACATACCATAAGGTAATACTATTTGGAAGTAAGTAAAGCGCAGACTACACGGCGAGCAAACTACTGTGAAAAGACGCCACACGTAGCTACGTGAACTAATGGAGGCATGTTTCTGTACGATTCGGCACAGCCTTATGTGCCGAAGCACGCTGACCCGAACAAGGTGTGTAGCACCCTTTAGCTTAGCTGGCAGTGTGGCCTGGGCTTAGGCTCTGTACTCTCTGTACTCTGAAACTCGAGTACTATTCTATACAACGTCACACTGTAAGATATTTACTCCTGGCCCAACCGTCCTGCAGGAGTGACGGTTCGAAATCCATTGTCGAACACCTACATGTGGAGCCGTCTTTGTTCTGGTCTCTTTTTGTCTCGAATAAGCGTCTAAGGGATAGGTTCATAGAATTGGACTTCGATCTCGTATAACGTAGTTTTGTGCCTACTGCCTATTGCATTTCGATTCCATGAAGTTTCGCAAAATACTAGTCTATACTGTGCTCATTTTACGTTGATTGGTATTTACTACGTTGCATGTACAAGTTACCATGCTGCTAAACCATTGTGGGCCAAAATGTATGCTACGTGGAGCCCTGACACAGCCAGAAGGCGTACGGCTTACACCGTAGAAAATGGCGGAACGAGCTGGACAAAACAAATAACCAGTGTTACACATTAAGCTTTGGAGTGCAAGAGTTGGAAATCATGAGGCCTTTGCCCAGTAGTAGGATGATACAGGCTAACAGTAACAGTAATATGACAATTTCAATCACCTGCGCATGCGCAGGTAAATTGCATTGTGCAAACTAACTCGTAAAGTGAGTGACATGAGTGTGAGGCTTACGCACCGCACTTTTATTTCACGCGAGTATCTCGTCTATTAGACCAGTAACCGTAGACAAAAAAATCGCGTTAATTTGCAAAAAACATTACTATACTGATTTTTTTAGATGTTGTTAGGGTAAACAGTATCACCGCCGTGTCCTCGTGGCGGCGATCGGCGGCGGCACACTCTCGCGTCCGGCTCTGGTTCAGGCCATGGTACGGAGCGAGAGGGAATGGGAAGCCGTCACCTTCTTCTGCGAAGCAGTAATGCTCGCGAAGGAGGAGACGGAGTGCGAGAGGGAGAGGCAATCGCTGCGCCCTCGCGCCCCTAGTCGCCGCAGGAGGAGACACCGTGGGCGTCGGGAGTCGATTGCCGACTCCCGGCTACCGTAGGCGCGGGCTTGCGGATGGCGAGCAATGGGCTGCTCGCCGTCAGGTAAGGACCAGGCCCGGGTCGACGGCGCGTCGTTTTCCACGCGCGCCTCAAAGAGATGTCAGCACAATTGACGGGGTCCGATAGGGTTGATGCCTGCCTGTGTCGCGGAGTGTTCGAAAGAGTTACCATGACCCTGGCGCACAGGCAACTGAAGGAACACGGGTGGGTTTTAGTCAGTAAGAGTCTGACACGCCCTTCAGCTCCGCCCAGAGCGGGAGAGGTCATTTGATGATTTCCAAACCAAAAAAAAAAAGGGTAAACAGTATTGTAAAACCAAGTTTACAGCTTCGAAATATGACGAAAAATGGACAAGAAACTCCAACGTTACTCTTTTAAAATGTTTTACAATATTTTGTATACAATAATTATATAATTATATGTGAAGACGATGCACCTTGAATAAAATTGTTATACTACAATAGGTAAAAACAATTAAATATAAAGCAGGTAAATGAAAATTCGATACTTTTACAAATATGGTTGAAATGAATATGAAATGGTTAGGTTAAAAAGGCCCTCCGGCCGATTTAACCAAACCATTGCCATGCCACCCCATGATATTAAAAAATATATTTTAGCCTAAAATTTTTCTCCAAGCCATGGATTCGTCAATGCTCCGCATAGTTTCTCGCTATCATGGAAGTTTTTTTGTTTTATTAGTTATTGTTATATTTTCTGACTCGGTTATTACTTTGGACTGTTTTTGTTATATTCGTTGACTTTGGCTTGCTTATTTGATTACGCATTACGTGATTTTGGGTGTCATCGTATGAACTCGTCAACATGTCTAAAAGAGGTCTTAGGTACTCTCTACAGCCAGTCTCGTGACTTGGTTTTGAAGTTGCACGAGTACTTTGAACAAGAGTCAGCAAATAGAGGGCCTCATTTAGAAGTTACCCAAGTATAAGAAAGAGTCGCATAAGCGCCAGAATTGGCACAAAACAGTTGGAAAATGATAAAGGAAAAGTACTCGGCTTCTGGCTGTGAAGAGAATGTACTTAACACACCGAAAAAGCGAAAAGAATCAGTATGCCGGGTTTTAGTTTATGTCTTGGTTTGGCTTTGAAACTCGCCCAAATTTAAACTTAGTTGGGATTTATTTAGTTCTATAATATTTGTTAAATATTACAAACTCGTACGTGTAATAAGAAGATATGCCTCAAGAAGCAGTTTTAAGCAATGTATATAAATTGTCGATTACAATTGTTAAATCGATATGTCTCGATCGATACGAGTATCCGTGGTCTCGATAATCGGTTTTTAAAGCAATCAATTTTTTTCTCCGATCACTGTACAAAGTATTTTGATAGCTGCCAAATCGGACTTCTTAGATTGTCAGGAATATTAAGGAAAAAATACTAGATTGTCACAATCTTGAACAATATCGCACACATAGGCAGGTTCTTACTAGTACCCGCTACCAGTGCTAAAGAGTGTAGGTACCGCTAGGCAATTGGATCAAGACAGGTTTCTGTTCGTTATGCTGTTGTAAAAGCAAATTGTCTTACAAGTGTCTTACACTGTCATGGTGTAAGGGTAAAATTGCCATTGTGTAGTCTTACTAATGCCGTTCTAAGTGTGATTTGCCTTAGTTGCCTCTTCGTGATCTCAATGTATGAGTATATTTAAGCGTGTTGTGTTACAAGAAACCGTTATGCGCTCGTTATGAATTTAATCAATACTTTTACAAATGTGTATTATTTGTTTATTTACTTGCTTTTTGCTTTTAATTTATTTGCTTTTTTTCTTATTTTCTTGTATCTTACTATTATTATAATGTTAAACGACCTGCAGGGTAGATTTATTCGAAGGATCGGGCCATTTCTGAGACGTGTTTCTGAATAATTATTATTGATTTAGTAAAATGTGAAATAATACAAAATAGTCTTATCCATTATTAACAATCTTACTTATAGTGTACTTTATCAGAACATTTAAAGTTCAATCGTTTTAGTTAAAGCACTGTCAGACTCGATATTTTTGTTTGACTCTAGTTAGGTGAGTTTAAAGACTATTGCTCACTAAACACGCTAAACACTAGCCTAAAACAATTATCGGTGGCCATTGTTCATAATGTCAGAGTTCCTTATACGATGGAAGAACCAAAAAACACACCTAATAATTTAAATTTGCTTAAAATGTAATTTGAATGTTAATTATTTGTCCTAGCGTAGTAACTGATGTACCCAAATAATAATAGTTATTATGAATGAAATTAAGGGTGGTGATTGTTTTTTTTAATAAGAAAAAGAATCAAAAAGCTCAATAATAGAACTTGGACCCGAAACACGGTACTTTATGTCCATAGAAAAATAAATAAATAAATGGGATCGGTAATATACTTAATAAAGCATGCTTACGACGTTTGTTAGCTCAAATGTTCTTAAAAACATCTTCCAACGTGCTACTATTCTTTAATATGGTTTACCTAAGACTAATCACACTTATAATCTTTTGGTTATTCAACAGTTGTATATCATGCTTTAGTAAGATCAGTACTCTTTTATAATACTTACCCAAGGAAGCTATAAAGAACGAACGATCTTATAAGATGCCTGATTAAGTATAAAAAAAATCAAGAGTAATGTTACTTAAAAAGTGCGCTTGTAAACTTTTGTTCCTATAAATATTTTACAAGGAATTCTTACCCATAAGAGGTTTTTATAAGTTTAAACGTTCTTTTAGTTCAAATCATCGTTATACATGCCTTTATAAGAGGCCCCTTCTTAATCAAGACACTTATAAACCTTTTATAACGCTTTCAATACTCAATATCTTTATTGCTTTACCATAATTTGTACTTATGTGGTATCTATAGGTATAATTGAGATCATTATGGACCCTGAAGGCTACAGCAAAAGGGTAGGAGAGAGGAAGCCCTGTTTCAGGAGATCATTAAGTTGTTATATAATCAAAGTCAGGAATTGCGATTAACAAACTAACTTTTCGCTTACATAAGTATTATTTTGTCTGCAAATGTACTTAAATATTTTAAATTATTTTTATATGCCTGTACATAATGTATTATAAATCTGTTTATTCATTTGTATAAATTGTTTTTCTTTGAATAATAATTATTGTTACATTATTTATTTATTATTATTGTTATTTAATTTAATCATTATTATTGTTATATTATTTATTAATTATTTCCGTATCATTAATATAATTTAAACATACCTATAAATTGCGTGATTATCATTATTTATTGTTATCAATTATTCCTTTATTCCATATATATATACATATAAATTATATTTTTAAATATTAGAATATAAAAATATAAAAACATTTAAAAATATAAAAAATAGTGGCCCACCGGTATCGGGAACAGGGTCCAAGCTACCGGCGGTCAGGGCTCCAGAGAGAGAAACCTCCTAACAATGCGGGCCGTGTCCAAAAGTACCGCCTTCTGAATCAAGCCCTTGATCCAGCTACCCAACGAGAGCCTCCTCAGGTGTTGGTCGAGGCTCTTGGCTATTAATCCATTGGCTGTCACGACTATCGGTACAATGATCGCTGAGTCCACATCCCACATGTCGACAACCTCGCGAGCCAAGTCAAGATATTTGATTTGTTTATCTTTCTCGGCTTTCACGAGGTTCCCGTCATGTGGGACCGTTATGTCAACAATCATTGCACGCCGCTCTAATCGATCCACCACCACTATATCAGGCTTATTGGCAACAATAGTCCTGTCAGTGATGATGGATCGATCCCAGTACAATGTGATATTACCATTTTCGAGAACTGGGTCGGGCACATACCTGTAGTAGGGCACTTCCGATTCTACAAGGCTGTATTTGAGAGCAAGTTGCTGATGGATAATCCTGGCTACAAGGTTGTGTCTATGCAAGTATTCTCCGTTAGCTAGACTAGAACATCCGGAGATAATGTGTCTGATTGATTCACCTGGACGGTGGCATGCCCGACAAATGTCAACCGTGCCGTCTTTCACAATAAATCTCCGGTAGTTGTTTGTCATCATAACTTCGTCCATAATTGCAAAGACAAAACCTTCGGTTTCTCCAAAGAGATCACCGAAACGCAGCCAGGCTACGGACGCTAGTTGATCTATATCGGGTCCATGTAGGGCCCGAAAAAAGCGTCCGTGAAGCTCCTTACTCTGCCATACTTCCATGCGATCATTAGTGTCAAGCACTACTGGCTTGTGCCAGTTCTCTTTAGCCAAGGAGAGCGGGGTGAGGCCCTTGTCCACTTTGACCACATCTCGATGCATCCCCACGTCGGCCTCTAAGAAATATTCCCTGAGACTGCATATCTCGCGATTGTGGAGGTTTTTAGCATTTAAAAAGCCTCGACCTCCACATTTTCGCGGGATATACAGCCTCATTACCGATGACCGTGGATGATGCATTCGATTTGCAGTCAGCAGTGTACGGACCTTCCTATCCAGGGCGTCGAGTTCGGTCTGAGTCCATTTGAGTATGCCAAAAGAATACATCAAAACCGGCATGACCCAACCGTTAAAGGCGCGTACCTTGTTTCCGCCTGATAGAAGACTATTAAATACTTTTTTCAGGCGGCCAAAGAAGCGTTCCTTTAACGATTGCTTCATGTCAGTATCATTGATGCCCAATGCTTCCGACATACCCAAATACTTATAGGTTTCGGATGCAGAGAGGGTTCTAAGGTTTATAGAATCCGAGAGTTGGGTTCCGACGGATTCCACAATCTCCCCTCGCTTTACATGCATGACCGCACATTTGTCTACACCAAATTCCATTCTGATGGCGCTACTGAAAATTTCAGTTACTTTCAGTAGCTCCATCAGTTGCAAATTGTTGGAGGCAAAGAGTTTTAGGTCATCCATGTAAAGGAGGTGAGATATAACCTGACCACCTCTCCTCAGCCGATAGCCTAGACCTGAATCTTCCAGCAGTGTGCTAAGAGGATTCAAGGCTAAGCAGAACCAAAGCGGACTCAAACTATCACCCTGAAATATGCCGCGCTCGATCCTTATTGGTTCGCTATTCCTCTGGATATTTCGACATCCTGGATAGTGAAGGACCGTTCTCCATTGCCCCATACATAACATCAGGAAGGTGCGCAGAGTTGCATCTACTTTATACAACTCCAGCACCCTCATAAGCCATGTATGTGGCACCGAGTCATAGGCCTTCTTGTAATCTATCCAACATGTCGAGAGATCCTTTCGGGAACGACGAACTTGTTGGCTAATGGCCATATCAATGAGGAGTAGCTCCTTAGTACCACGGGACCCGTTCCTACATCCATTTTGAGAAGGAGACATTATCAATTATTATTATTATATTATTTATTATTATATTAGTAATTTCTTTAACATATACTATATAAATTACATTATTATTAATACTTTTTCTTCCAATTATTTATGTTTATCATTTAAATATTCATCTAAGGAGTAATAACATTTGTCTATTAGTAATTTTTTAAGTTTTTTTATAAATATGTTTTACTTTTCTTCTTTCTTTATTATGTCAGGTAGTTTGTTATATATTTTTATAGACATTACGTAGGGACTTGTAGAATGCATTTTTAGCTTGGATGTTGGTATGTTTAGCCTAGTTCGGTGCCTAAGTGTGTACTGTGATTGGATGTATTCGCGCTTTGTGTAGAACTCTTGATGCTTACGAACAAATTTACTTGTTTCTAAAATGTAAATACTGGGAAGGGTTAGAATATTAAGTTTTAGAAAATAGGATTTGCAGCTGTCAGTTTGATCAATGTTTACCAAGATTCCAACTAATTTCATTTGTAGGGTATTGAGAGTCGGTGCATCTGTACTATTACCCCAGAGAGTTACGCCGTAGCTAAGTCATGCATTGGCATATGCATAGTAGGTGGTGAGGGCATTTTGTAGATTGGAAGTCTTTTTAATTTCGCGGAGAGCGTTTGAAAATATTGAAATTATTTAATGGGTTTTTGTGTTCGTATTTGTGTTTTCCAGTTAATATGTTTATCTATTGTAAGTCCAAGTAATGTAAATTCATCAACAGTTTCCAATTTTGAGCGGTTAAAGTTGCTTTTGTTATTATATGTGATTTTGTACAAGACTATTTTGCTAGCTGGATAGGAAGTGTCTGACGTTCATTTAAGTATCACCACTCGTCTTCATCAATCCATCTGCTTAGCCTTTTCCCAACTATGTAGAGGACAGTTTCTAGTCTACCCGGATGCAACTGAATATCAGTATTTTACATGGAGCGACTGCTTATTTGACCTCCACAAACCAGTAACTAGGTCCACAAACCAGAAACTAGGTCCACAAACCAGTAACTAGGTCCACAAACCAGTAACTAGGTCCACAAACCAGTAACTAGGTCCACAAACCAGTAACTAGGTCCACAAACCAGTAACTAGGTCCACAAACCAGTAACTAGGTCCACAAACCAGTAACTAGGTCCACAAACCAGTAACTAGGTCTACAAACCAGTAACTAGGTCCGCAAACCAGTTACTAGGTAATACTTGGTAAGACTGGTTGTCAGACTTTTTGGGCGCCTGACTAGCATTAACGAAACGACTGTCAAAAATTTACTAATGACAGCCGGGATCTACAGCTTAATGTGCTTTCCGAGGTGTAATGTATGGTAACCCATCTACGAAATGACCGCGGCAAGCGTAGCTTAACCTTCGATAGTCCCGTGTGGCTGTTATCATTTAGCCACTCGTGCTCATCAAATATCGACTTAAAACTATGGCCGAGATACCTACTCATATAAGTAAAAATAAAAAATATACAATCAGGTTTTTTATAATAAAAAATAATATAAAAAGCAGGCCGAACCCATATTACATAAAATTAAATTAAATTTCACAATACTGCAACAAATATATCGTATTAGAATAAACTGTCAATGCAATTAAAATAAAAGAATGAGTCGGAACAAATTATAAAGGTCACAGAATCAAAATTAAAATAAGATATCAAATGCAAAAATAAACGAATAATAAAAAGACAAAATGTAGGTACAAATTATAAGATAAACGTCACAAAATGCAAATTAAATTAAAAAAACATTGTATCAAAGAATACAATACAAACAATTAATTATAACTAAAGGTCAGTATCAATTAGATTAAGTGCCCTAGCTATACATGTCTGTTCCTGCATTGTTGTATGTAGGGACAGTCAAATCGCTCAGCGATCATAACCAGGGCAGTATTGGAGCTGGCCCGGACCCTACGTACTAAGGACGTGCACCGCATGCGCATGGTGGCGTGAAAACAGGCGGTGCGTGCTTCCGCAAATATGACCGAGGCGCTGCAGAAGCAGGGCAGCCTCAACACCGCCCTGAATACGTTGTTATCTGGACGCTTGTGTGTAGCGAGCCCACAGGCTGCACGTGAAGTGAGGTACAAAATGCCTTGAAAAGGGTGATCTTAACTTGATCGGAGCAACGTGCAAAACTGCGAGCCAGCATATTCGTTTTTTTCGACAAGGCCCTCCGCTTTCGTTTGATGTCAGCATGTTTCTTGAAGTCAGCCGTGACTATATGCCTTAAGTATTTAAAATGGTCCACTTTGTCTAGAGGTCCACTTTGTCATTGAGAAAGAGCAACAAACGATAAAAGATAATGCAAAAAATCATTTATTTTCCGAGTAACTTAGCTTTAATACACATTTTAGATGGAGGCAACAACAGATATTTTTTTTGCTAACTGGCGATCCATTTTTACGCCAGTCGCCGCCTAGAATCATGTGCGGAATTCATGGTTACAGTTTGCACGCCGATATGGATGCCACTACTTATGTATGCAATAAAACGTATGTTGCAATAAACAATTATGACGTTTTCAGCGCTCAAATAAACGGTGAATTTATAGAAATAATAACTGATTTTCCTAATGTCTGTTGGCTTTGTGAATATTTGCCCAATTAAATTCTTACCGCATCAAAGCGTCATTAGTTATTACATAATTATTTGTTTATTGGAATAATATGTAGTGATTCGTGTTTTGTTTGTCATTTTCTAACATACGCCTAATTACTCGTGCAATACATAACAGATCCCCCTATCAGCTGGGCTGCCGCACGCTCGATGATTGATTAAACTTGAGCAATTAATAATATTGTAGTTAGTATTGCTTTCAAGTTTAGACACTCGCTGTCGTGGTTATTGCCATACTGACTACTTATGATGTATTGCGAAGGTTGTGATGTTACACCATATTGGTTCATAATAATACCAACCTATTAACGGGTGTAAAAATACCCTTAAAAAAGCCGAGTCACTGGTTCTTCCCGTTACGTTATTGTGATATTTTTTTTTGTACCGGACCATACCTGTGAACTTTTTGGTCACGGGGACATTTTTTGTTGTTTTTTTTACGAAAACTGTTTTTAAATGTTATAACTTAACTTTAAATACTCCCATGATCCATGCACCGTTGCATGCACAATGTTTTGCGTGCGTTACCTTGTCTACTACCGTGAACAGCCAATGTGCACACCAAAATAAAACTCGTTTCCCAGCAATTATTTTTGTACAAAGCTACTTCGTTTGATGTACAGGATACTTAGATGACGGCTTCGTGAAGGGTCTTGTTATCTGTATGTTCCCACCCAAGGGCAAAGGTCTCTTCTCATACAGAGAAGGCACGAGCATTGGGCACCATGCTTGCTCAAGCCGGGTTGGCTAAAAGACCAGCGTTTCCTCATAACGTTTTTCTTTCTTCCGTGTCAGTAAGTCCAAGATAAACTCAGAAAATAGCTACAAAACACAATGTAGCTAGGTAGTACAAAAAGCTGGAATTTTGGCTTGTCTATAGAGGAATCGTTTGCGTGAGTATCCATACGGCTGCCAAACAGAACGCATGAAAAGTGCCCGGCCTCAACATGTTTGCTGGCTCTGCAAAGGCATCGTCGCCGCGTCGCTTCTCTACTCTGATGTTAACCGAGAAAAACCGTCAGAGAGCGGAAAGATGCACGTGTCTAGGCTCCGATGCATTCAGAAACGCTCCATCATAATATTATGTGAATCATTGGACAGAGAAAAATAAATCGGTTTTAAATTGTCATTGGTAATCCAGAGAAATTAATAACTTTGCTATTTATACATGATAACAGGAAATGTAAGACGTTAACATTTCCCTTTTCAGAATTGCAACGAGAATTGTTTTGTTTACACAGTGTTCGAATTTCTTAATTTCGATGTAAAAGCAAGGTCGCACCTTTTTAGAAATACAGACGTCAGTTGGAAATTTAATTTCTCGGAAGTCTGTTCTGAAGTCCCGACCACCTGAACCGCACAAAAGATAGCTACAGAAGGTCTATTCCATGCAACCAGCGAAAATGCACGAACTCGAAACAACCACAGCTGAACTCAGCTGTGGCTCGCGACCGAATTTACTTTGAGTCTCAAGCAAAATCCGGTTTCTGTTACGAATGCGCTTGCACTCGAACTTAATCCCTGTAGGAGTTGTAGGGGGATTAAGTACGATACGATACGATTCGATATTTAGTGGATCAGATCAAAACCATTCGAAATGATAATAGAATCGTAGCGCTTAGTTGCGATCCGGATCGATACAAATGCAATTATAGTGCGTCACTAGTTTCAGCTCGCCGTGCGTGTCCATGACTGTCCACGAACCTGTTTCTTACGTGTTGTATGAAATGAGCGTTCTGCAGGAAGCCTGCTTATTGTTCCTGGATATTTCGATGTTAAAAATGAAATTGAGAGAATTTATGCAGTTGCGATAGCAAAATATGAAATACATTGTGAATGTTTATTCACTTGCGCGACACGTTAATGTAAAATACATTGTGAAAGTTTAATCATGCGCGACACGTGAATGTGAATGGATATTTAGAGCCGTTGAAACTTGTTATTCTTTCACACTTTTACAATAAAATATTTGGCTCTGAGGTACTTAGTCTTAGTTTTCATTCAGTTTTATTTTGTAACCGTACAACGTACATACAGTAGTGTATACCAAGTTTTCATTCCTAAACCATTTGAAACTTTGCAAATACGATTTGTATCTGACTTGGATCATAATTTCCTTTACTGAAATGCATGCAACTCGCAAACTAGTTATCGGGAGTGGTTTCAACGTCAACTCTAACTTCAGTACAAGACTTGTGGCGATCCCACAAATCGGTGATACACAATATACCTATCTGTATAAAATGAAGTCGTTTATTTTCTGTTTCTGATAAATAAATTGTTAATAGTTTGTTACATTCATATTACAATATAACTTCATGCCTGTAATCCCCGATGGGTTAGGCAGAGGTGTACATGTAGTACACCCAGACTTTGCTAGTCATATTACAACTATTTTTAAAACAATTTGGTATTCAAACTTTTAATCTGTCTATCGTCTATATATATATATATGTAGAATGGTGTGGATGACCGAAATAAGGATTCTTCACTTCTTGTTTTTTGAATTCGCGACAGTCACGCTGCCTGCCTGTATCGCTTGAATTTCCTCGTTGTTTTTTTTTCTACTGCTTCATGGCTTCGTTTTGTGCCAACTTTTCCTTGAGAACCGCATGTCGTAATCCCATACAGACCAATTTTGTTTTGCTCGCAATCGGCTATCCCGTCTATTACAAGCTTTTATTTAACTTGCAATGTATGTATGTTTGTTCGGGTGGAACCCTGCAAGGTGAAAAAAAACCACTTCCTCTTATCCTATGGAGTTAAAATTTCACACGTTGATTCTGTTTGTAGACAGTGCATTTTTATGATGCATGACTTGTGATTCTACACCAAAAATTGGCTCCAGACGAAGGATCTCCTTAACGGTCAGCGGTGCAGACATGATATTTAATATACGCGTTTAATTATGGTAGTTCCTTCTAAAGTCCACCATAACCTGGCTGCTGCTTCCAGGATTGGCTACAGTCGAGAGAACTCCTCAACGGTCAATAGCAGAAATAAAATTTTATATACGCATACAATTATGATAGCTCATTCTAAAGTTTACCATGATCTGGCTGCTGCACCCAAAACTGGCTCCCATACGACAGAACTCCTCAGAGGTCAGCACAGGCACAAAATGTTGTATAAGTATTTATTAAATTATAATGATAGCCCGTTCTAAAGTGTGGCAAGACTTGGATAGTGCAACTCGAATGGCCTCTCACCATGACTTGTGTAAAGGCGCATTTTGGTTCTTTGGATTTGTCTTTACAAGTACCTTTCAAGAGAACGGTTATCTGTAGAAATTCTAATGCTAAAAAGTACAGAATAAAATTGAAGTAAAAAACCTTTTTAAAAACAAGCTTTTATTGAACTAAAAAGTACTAAATAAAACTTACGTTAACATAAAACTTTAATATTTTCTTAAAAGCTTGAGGCGTGAACGTCTTTCTTACACTTTAAGATAAGCCGCAAGGTTCTAAGAAAATATTAAAGTCTTATGTTAACGTAAGTTTTATTCAGTACTTTTTAGTTCAATAAAAGCTTGTTTTTAAAAAGGTTTTTTTCTTCAATTTTATTATATACTAGCTGCGCCCCGCGGTTTCACCCGCAGAAATCTCGATCCCGTGGGAATATCGGAATAAAAAGTATTCTATGTCCTAATCCAGGTCATAGTCTACCCATGTGCCGAATTTTATCCAAATCCGTTCAGCCGTTTTAGCGTGATTGACTAACAAACATCCAAACATCCACACTTTCACATTTATAATATTATATAAGTAGGAAGTAGGATAGTAGGATTGAATTGAAACGTAATCGGCGAACTTTGCTCTTTTGCCAAGGTCTTTCATGGTCGAGCCGCCATGATTTCATGCATTTGCTTGGTATTTACCGAATCTGGAAATTCCTTTAGCAGGGCATTTCTCAATTCTTCATACGATCTGAATGGTTTTTCCGTAAGCCAGCGGCTATGATAACTTTTTGTTGAGCCGTCCAACCGAAAATTTCGGCATTGTCTTCGATGTCTTGTGACCACTTCGAAGAAGCGTAGGTTATGTCTTCACCATTGAATTTAATAATGGTGTCTACCATACCATATTGCAAGGATTGAATTCTTGTTTCCCCGGTATTGTCCTTTTCCATGATGTCTTCGTAAAATACAACGTTTTTCCACCGGCGCGGGCACGCGGTTTTCATAATGGCCGTTACCGTTGTACCGGTTTTTTTTTCTTCTTCGTAATATTATTACGGTCGATCCCGGACGAGGCTGTAGGATGGTGTGGATGACCGAAATAAGGATTCTTCATTCCTTCAAAAATTCTTTAATTATTTTTAAAAAACTTCTTCACAATCTTAACGTCTTGTTCGTCTTATAGCTCGCTCGCCATATTTTTTCCTCTCCCTCCCACACATACTCTCTCATTCACTCATCACTGCATTCATACTTATATTTTCTTAAAATTATGATGCGTTCCAAATTAACTTCCTACATATATATTTACATATAAAACACAAAAATTGTTTCTACCTATGTCCGATAGAGATATTGAAATCATCCAACATTTGTGCCTTAAATCAGTTTCATTAGAAACGCAATAACGCGAATATGGTTTTAAACTACTATTTCTTTATTTTTAGCGTAGTGGCACACGCCAGTTATCCGCTGGTAGATAATAAATGTGTTATGAAATCTGCTATTAAAATCAGATAGATATTACCGTCAGCACACGCAGCATGACCATTTCTATCTATTTAAGAACTACGGAGAATAGACGTCGGCCCTTCGCTATTCATCAGAATAACATCGATATACACGCTCGGCGGATGCAAGTCGAATTTAATTCGATTCGCTCAAAAAAGTAAAACAAAGTACTAAAAATAAACTCAAAAACTTGTGTGTGACTGGGAGACTGGACAGTTCAGCAATTTTTTTTATCGTCCACTGTTGGTGCGCAAAGGGATCACCATGGTAGAACGCAAACATGAAATTGGAAAAGTCATGATATTTGACTCTACATTCGCACGTTTGTCACGTACGGCATAAAATGGAGGTACGGCGATCCGTCAAAGCTTTTAACGCAAACTGTATCAATTTATCTTGTGTAGGTATCCAACTTATAGGCGATATTTTTTGTTTGTTATAGATTTATTTGAGTTGTCAGATCCACCCTATGATTTAAAAAAGAAATAATGTATCGTTTTAGGTATCATTTGAAAGATTATACCAAAAGGATTTAAAAAAAGTGCCATCAAAAGCTTTATAAGGGTATTATGCAATTTCATAGAATTCAGGTGAAAAGCTATTGCGTACCTTGAAATGAAGTCGCAAGTAAAACCTTTATGCACTTGGTTATTTTCGCCGAATAATTGGAGCTTGTTTATATCATTTTTTAAATGCTGATTATTGTTTCAAAGTGAAAACTGTGAATCGCCTGGTCTTTGCCAGCCCTTAATTAATATATCTAAAGATTCAACTGGTAGGTTAACAAAAACTGTTTACTTTACTGTTACCGGCGATGGGAGACAGTAGATAAATAATAAATCTTGGTGAGCTTGAGTTTTCTTCTCCGCTTTTCTTTTTCTCTTATACTAGTTCCTGCTCGAGGCTTCGCCCGCGTGGATGTCGGAATTAATCCGATGGAAACGTGTTACTGGAACATAAAGTAGCCTATAGCCTTCCCTAGGATGCCAACTATTGACGGGGTCCGAAAGGGCCGATCCCTGCTGGGGTCGCGGATTGTTCGAAAGAGTTACCGTGGCCCTAGCGCACAAGCACTCGAAGACTGAAGGAACACGGGTGGGTTTTACTCAGTAAGAGTCTGACACGCCCTGCCGCTCCGCCCAGAGCAGAAGAGGTTATTTGATGACAGCAAACGCAGAAAAAAAAAAGGCTGCCGACTATCTCCTTGCTAAATTTTATCGAAATCCATTCAGTGATTTAGGCGTGAAAAGGTAACATACAGACAGAGTTACTTTCGAATTTATAACATTAGTATGGATTGCATTCTGATTGTTTATCGTTAAGCGGCGATATTGTAACCAATATGATTTCTACAGTCTTGGCCCGAAATATTCTGAGAAACAAACAATCAATTGTATAGCGGTTTATGGATCGTCGCTTATTAGTTTGTGAAAAGTTCAATTACTGGTTCATTGTTTTCCAAATCACGTTGCGGAAGGGCCGCCCACGTCCGTTTTAACAGATGAAAAAGATTTTCTGGTCTGGGTATGGCATTTATATTTGGCAGAGCTCTTTTTTGAAGCATATCCCATGCGCGCTCAATGGGATTCCAGTCTGGCGATTGAGCAGGCCATGGTAGGACGACGGTATTAGCAGCGGCAAGTGGCAGTGCAACGACTCTGGCAGTGTGTGGACGTGCATTATCATGCATAAGCAGATATGAAGCACCAAATTGGGTCCACAAAAGAATGACAACATCTGATATAATAGTTTAAGCGTAAATCTTTGCATTTAGATTGTCTCTGATCCAAATCAGTTCGGTTCTTCCGCCGATTGAAATATCCGCCCATTTGATTGTTCTACTACTGTATTCATAGACTTGCTGGCATGATTTTAAACGTTCTTGGCGTCCAGGGTTCCTCCAGTACCGTGTATGTCTATGTATAGTATCCGGGCTCATTCAAAAGCGAGATTCGTCAGAAAAATAGACAAAACGCCACTTTTCTTGTGCCCAATTTATGTGTCCACGAAGTCATTGTAAACAGGCTCTGCGATAGCGGGGCACAATTTAGATGGTACACGTAGCGGCCTTCGGGAACGGAGATTGACTTCATGCAAGCGACTTCTTATGGTTTGATCGCTTATTAATATCCTTGAATAACTATGAACCCTCGTAACCAACATCATCGCGGTCATTGTACGAAATCGTCGAGGAGTAATTTGTATGTAAAGATATTGTCCTCGATGTCGCTCTGCCACGCAGCCAGTGATGCAGTAACGTGTCCAAAGTCGACTTACAACACTCTGCGTAGTGCCCAAAGCGATTGCCACCGCACGTTGCCGGCAACCAGCTTCCAACATTCCCACGGCTCTGATCATTTCTTCTCGACTCAAATGACGTATTCTCTCCATAATAACATTATTTTGTATTGATTCCACTCAGAAGTATGGCAGAAATTTTACTGATTTAGTCTCAAACCCGTTGCAGGATTATATAGGAATACGACTTGACAGAGGATTTTCATCTTTGACCGAAATTCAAAAACTATTGCCTTTTCAAATGACAAAAGGACTATTGGCAACCGACTATAGACTCCATCCCCAATTTATTATTTTGGATTGAACGGACTTCATTTTTCGTTCATATTTTTCGCAACGGGCTACAAACTAACAAACCGTTTGTTTTCAAGTCTTAAATATATGGGGTTTTCTCAAATCATCTTTCAGTTTCATTTATCTAACGAAAATATAGATGTTTGTTTTCTATTTTCGTCACAATAAAAGAGATAAAACATAACGATTGCCGACTTATATAATATGGAATATAAAGTCTGCCGAATACCTGAAGTTCTGAGTCGAGCTGCACGAATACTGACAAATGCGTGCACTGGACAGGTCCACTCAATCTATGTGGTTCTTTCCTCAAAAGATCATTTCAGATACTAATCTACATGGTCTTTACATGATCAGACCAAGAATATATCTGGACAATAAAAGAGACTGTGACCTCTTTTGTTTCGGCCTTTCTTCTCAGAGTAGTCAGATAGGAAACGCCGACCTCATCTAGTTAAAAAAATATGATTGACGTGAAAGTGTTTGTACAAACCTACTTACATAATTAAAATCATTTATCATTTAAACAACAAAACATCACGCCTATATTCCACGAAGGAGTAGACAGAAGTGTGAAGAACCTTCACATTTTGCAATTAATGTTATATTTCGCGATGTAATCTATTCTATTCATTTTACTTCACACTAGTATTACTCGTAGGGCGAGGTAGGCAGAGATACACCTCTATAATAAGTTGCTACTTATGTAGTTGCTGCATTGTATTTTTCGTCCAAATGAACGAGATCAAACACTATGATAGCCAACTAATATAAAATTAAACTTAAAACATAACATACCATTAAGCATGTAATCCTGTTAGGGGTAAGCAGAGATAATACGACATGCAAACTTTTTGTAAGTTAGGTATTTAATGATTCCTCACATATACGTGGAATACGTATGATCCCAGTATTCTCCGGAGGGGTTGGCAGGAGTCTGTACACCTCTCTCAAAGATTTTCGAAAAGTCTCAACTTACATATATGTATATTTATAATTAGTGATATTTACTTTTAATCATAATATTACGCCTGTATTCTAGTATTCTATGATTTTTTATTTTTTCTTTGGTCGGTACGGAAGGGCGTTTCAGACTCTTACTGACTAAAACCCATCCGTGTTCCTTCAGTTGCCTGTGCGCCAGAGCCACGGTAACTCTTTCGAACAATCCGCGACCCCGGCAGACGCCTGTATTCTACTAAGGGGTAGACAGGGGTACGGCTCTATTTTATAGGACAACAAACTTATTTTAGTACTCAAGAAGTACATCCACATTTCACCAGTAACATCATAATTACAACACACACACACCATAATATCATGCTTGTTTTGCCCCGAAGACTTAGGAAGAACTGTATGAACTCCACAGAAAAATTGGAGGTTTTTTAAATATAAATGTTTGTTCCATCGCAAATAAGTAAGGCTTTAGTTTTGTCATCATTTCCAAAAAAATCCTCGTGGTAATAGAAGGTTCTTTTAAAGAATACCTACTCTCCTTTGCCAAATGGTCAAATCCTAGATGCATTGGAAGGAAGCTTTGCGTTAGATATTTATTCCCTGGCAATTTTTCTTTTTCTTTCTAACCTTCGACGAGACATGTCAAATAGAATTGATAGACTTGCGTTTGTTTCTCCAGTTCCAAGTTTTATTAAGTAATTACCTAGAACTGTTCTTGGGCGACGAACAGCGAACGGCGTTCTATTATATTATTAAATTTCTGAAGAGTGAAACCATTCCAAAAAACTAGCTCCATATCATTATGGGCTGTTGTGGTGTCAAAATCGAATCACGCTTTGTTTTGTACGGCTTCTATCAGCATATTTGCCGTGTCCGAAACTAGACATGCGTTAAAATAATGTATGACCTTCACATTATCAAGTACCTAAGTTATCGCAGTGTTGGTTAGCTGAAGATAGGTGTAATTCACATAAACGTTCGTTGGGTGGCATCTATAATTGGTACCTATACTCTCAGTACAATCATACCGATGCTGGGATTCTTTTCGACGCTCCTTTCTGCAGTCCCTAAATAAGCAACGCCTGGAAGAATTAGGCGCTCATACGTAATCCAGCATAAATATCTCATTTGTTCCATCTGCAATATTTTGAGAAGCTGGCTCGCCAATATCTTCCTGTTCTGCAACTTGTAGGTCAGCAAGATGTTATTGCTGGTGTTCAGGTTCACAGCCATATAATCAGGGTGTTGATCATGTGGTTCTGTTACATCGCATCGTAATTCAACGGCATTATTAGCTGTTTGCCAACACCTGTGGCACACAGCCATGACCTGTTTGAACACAAACTGTAACCGGAAATGAACACATAGGTACAGCATGCATATACCTTCCTGTTGGTGTTGTATCGAGACCATTGTCTGATGTGTTCCATGAATTATAATATAAAGCAAGGACACCAGTACAAAGAACAAGGCCAACATTGAAAGAAGATCTTCAGATAACTTTCCTAAATATCGCGATTTGTACCGGGATTTTCAGAAAACAAAAAAACAGCATGCATGACAAGTGTACAAATCCCGACGGTTTCTATGTAAGCTGCAAAAAAATATAGAATTCTAAAGCTATTGAAACTGCAATTTCGTGAAACTGAATGATTGGAACGCCCTGGAGGTATAACATCCTCATGCAAAATCAATTGCCAGCAGCGCTGAAACAGAGAGCGGGTTATTTGGGTTATTTCATTTTTATTTTTTCATTTCACACTGTACATGCTGACTGTAAAGGACCATCTGGAACTGCCAACGATTGCTATAGATATTTATTATTAATGGTAGATGTTTATACAAAATTTATAATATTGATACCTATCGAAAACCTAACAGGGCAACAACTTATAAGAGCACTTCTATGAGAACTTATAAGAGACATCGACGCGCAATCTGTTACCATGGATTCAGCACATGATTATGGACACCCCTGCCTTGAAATTTTATATCGATTATTTAAAAAAATATCTGCTGTTTCATACAAAACTGAAATACGTACGCGGTCAAGATGTAAGGACCAACAATTTTGTTTTTAATTCTCGTCGAAATAGTTCAACGCAAGGGTTTCTAAATGTACTGAATCCATGGTGACAGGTTGTGCATCGATGTCTCTGCCACCCTGTATACATGGGACGTGGGCCTTATTATATGGGACTTAAACATAACTAGTGAAATGTGGTTGTACTATACACACACCTACACCTCAGCCTAACCTTTTGGGGATATATAGGTGTGATACTACGTTATGTTATCTTATTTTAGTTTTACTCTACTCTAGACAAAATCAAAGTGGTTGCTAAATTAAAGTGGTTGCATTTAATTGTATAATTTTTATGACATTGTTTTTTACATTATGTACTTAAAACTACTTTAACTCACACACTAAATTATTACTTGTTAAAATTTTGGAAAAATCATCTACTTTTCAATATTTGTAAATATGTTAGCACCATGTATCTATCACACATCTAATTTACTAGTCTTTGCATTATATTTAATTCTTTTTACCTATTGTGGTATAGTAATTTTATTCTAGGTGCATCGTGTTCACATATAATTATATAGTTAATGTGAACCTACATAATATTGTAAAATATTTTAAAAGAGTAACGGTGGAGTTTTTTGCCCATTCTTCTCTATACGAAACTACCTTTTGGAAGGAGCATCTAGAATCAATTCTATTTTTTTGTATATTTTGACGCTCAAAAGTCGCTTTTATGTGCCTATTTAAAATAAATGATTTGACTTTGACTTTGACTCAAATTTTATCTACCTGGGTACCTATAAAAGAGGACATACTTTATACCTATTACTAAAATAAAACAATAGTGAAGGATAAATTATAATATTTGACTAAATTGTCAATTCCCATCTTATATTATTTAAAAAAAACTAGCAATCTATTATAATCTATAAAACACAAAAATTGTTTCTACCTATGTCCGTTATAGGCTTTGAAACCATCCAACTGATGTGCCCAAACCGGTTTCTTTAGAAAGGCAAAACTGCGAAAATGGTTTTAGACCACTAAATATTCAAACATGTTACGTTTTATTCCGGTGGTACTTTGCGTGCATACAAGACGGTATTCTGTTCACGACACGTTGTGCACAATTTCTGAGCAGAAATCTAACAAAAAGTACTATAATAGGATTGCATTAATTCACGATGTTTTATTGATGCTTTTAATAGGATTTGGATGAAACTTGGCAAACAGATAGTTTAAACCAGGATTAACACATAGGACACTTTTCATCCCGGCAGTACGTTTCCGTGGGATATATTCCGACCTCCACGCGGGCGAAGCCGCGGTGAAAAGCTAGTAATTGAAACTAACAGAAATATGATAATTAATCACTCTTTTTCTTCGTTTAGGTTTGCGACTCATATTTGAATTTTTTAAGCGTCTATGCTAGCCACGGAGCTGCGGAGAAGCAAACCATGACTGCTTCGTATGGAATTACCATCCACTTAAGACCCACTTGGAATAACTCCACCAGGCTGAAAACGAAAATCTGTGGTTTATAGGTAAGTCAAATCATCATTCAATGATTAACATAAAATTAAATTGAAAACATAATTATTTAAGCGTTATAAAAATACCATATGTTTCAGGTGATTCAGGTTATCCCCTAAGATTAACACTGATGACACCAATAATGGAGAGAGCCCAATATTTTTTCCCTTTCGTTTTAAGTTTTTGTATGAGTTAAATGTTAAAATATAATTTTACGAAAATATATCTGCTGGGAATTCAGGAAATGAATTGCTTTAAGAGAAATAGCTTAATGTGGCGTTTTAGGTCCATTCTGTTTTTCTGTTTTCTGGGAAAGTGGCAAAGAAATATTATTTTTGTTGAAAACTGCAAATTTTTGGGTTAAAGGTACAGTGAATTGTCATTACACGTAGCTTTTATAGGATGGAAAAATATTTCAGAATCACGAAGCAGTTTTTTTTATTTTTTTTATTAATTATACAAGTTTCGCATCGAAGGCATGAGCTCTCCGTGAATATTAGCACTTGCCGTGGTAAAACGATTAGCCAGTCAGCAATTTCGTAGCGTGGCTGACTACTCAAGCTACGCCTGGCTGCCCATGCCGCGCCAGACAAATGCTAAGTACCGCCACTCGTGGAGGCTCGTTTTTACCGACTTCAGAAAATGGAGAAGGTACTCAATTCGACTGTATTTTTTATGTTTGTTACCTCAGAACTTTTTTCTAGATGAACCGAATTTGGTGCTTCACATATGGTCCCATATACATTTTATTAAGATCCGACCAGTAGTTTTTAGTTATCCATAATAATGCGTATTTTTTCCACTATTGATGATGTTTTCATAATTTCCTGTCCAGTCCGATCACTATGTATGGCAAGCCGATCCCTTGGGAGAAGCGAGCTAAATACCTAGGTGTGATCCTCGACCACCACCTTACCTTCAGTGAGTACATAAGGTTGGCACATTCGCGCGCCGCCTTCGCTCTCGGTCGACTTCACTCCCTATTAACCGTCCGCAGTAAATTATCTCTCAAATTCAAATTGCGCATCTACACCGCAATCATCCGTCCCATCATGACATATGCCTGCGTTGTATTTGCACACGAAAAGCCCCGCCATCTTCATAAGATGCAGACCCTACTGAACCATTTCCTGAGAAAGGTTACGGGAGCCCCCTTTTATGTCCGAATTGTGAATCTTCACTTAGACCTTCGAATGCCCATCATCCAAAAGTTCATGAAACGCCTTTCAAAGCGTTTCTTCGAATGCGGCATAAAACACCCCAATCCCCTGATTATAACATCCGCCTGCTGCACTCCCTCCCGCATTTGTAAGATTCGCCGCCCGAGGCGTGCCTTAGACGACTCCGACGACGCCACTACCCTCCTCCAGGAGAGTAGTAAGGCATCCAGTACCTTAAAGATCCCAAACACAAACATAGTCCTCGCCGCCGAAGCCCGCCGCGACGCTCCAATCCACGTGCGGCCGGACCCTTGCTCGAGCCAGCCCGCGCCTCTGAGCCTGTAGCTTTAAATTCGTCCCCTATTAATAATAATTCCAATCCAGCCTGTCCCTTGCTGCCCTCTCCAAGGACGCCCTAAGCTGAGGCTCGTACTCCGCAAGGGGTGCCCTTAGCGTGTTGTCACCTAGTTTGTAAGTTTTCTTACCCCTGGCTGGGGGCCTTAATTTATTAGGCAACCACAGGCATAACCGGTTAAGCAGCCGACAATTTCCTAGGTTGACTAGCGAGAAGACAAACACAAAAACAAATCCTGTAGCTGTTACTCGTATTTACATATCAAGTAGTGGTATACGAATATGTGTGGGGTAAGTACCACAACAAAAAAGTGAAAAATAAAAACTTTTTACAAAAAAAAAAAAAACAACCGGCTTCCAAAAAAAAAAAATACTAATAAGTGAAAAAATACTTTAATTTCGGAAGTCGGTGGCAAAAAACGAAACTACAAAACCAAAGCCACCGACTTCCCAAATTAAAATTGTTTTTCACTCTTTAGTGTTTTTTTGTAAAAAGTTTTTATTGCATCCCAATGAAGAATTTAACTGACCTTAAACTATTTCAATAAAACAAAGACTCGGCGCTTATTCATTTAATAAAAGCTTTCAGGAATCAGAGCAGAACAAACGTGGAAAATCAACGTTTCTTTTGTTAACACAACGTTTTTTCCATCTGATATATTATGATAAACAGCTTTTGCCCGCGGCTTCGCTCGCATGGAAGTCGTGCAACAAAATTGTTTAGTCTGTCCTTCTTCATACATACAGTCAAGGAATAAATATGTTAAGCACCAATAAATTTTCACCCGCACCTTATTATTTTTTCGACTACTTACGTCATTGCTACCATTTTGAATGAAAATGACAGTTCAAAAGGGTTGACATGCGCCCGCTATGTTGGAAAGGAATTTGTTTGAAAATTCCATTGTTCACGATGATCTATTCTACGCCGTTTACATTCAATATAGTTACGCGTATTTTTACTAGATCCTTTGTACTATGTGGAATAGTGGAGGGCTATCCAATGCTCAGCTTTGCTGCAGCTAAAATCAAAATATTTTATTTCACATACTTCAACCTACATGGGCACTTATGACGCGTCAGAAAATAGGTGCACGGTTGCCATTGGTCGTTTCCTATGGAGAAGAGCGGCAAGAAACCCCACGGTTACTCTTTTAAAAATAATTGGCTTTTACAATGTTTTCAAATTACAGTGTTAATAGATGTAGGTGGACAGTGCAGGCCTGTCAATTCAAATCATTCCAAACAACAGACTTTCCAAATTCAAACCAAAAACATTTAGGCCTTGACAGCTGTTTTCTTTTGAACTCTATGACATGCCCAAGGCCTCTGTTATCTAGGTATTTCAGATGACAACTGCCCCGTTGGTATCGTGGTTGCAAGCACGACTGCTGAGCGTGGAGACCTGGGTTCGATTCCCAGGTCAAGCAGTGTTATTGGGTTTTTCCTTTAGGAATTTCTTAGTAACAAGGAGTTTGGAATTTGGCGGTGTGATACCCCCGTGTCTCAAAAAGCACGTTAATTTAATTTAATTTATTTTCAAAAAAAAAACTCAGATAACAGAGATCCGTAGTGTTAGTAAAGTACCTTATACCTAGTGTTAGTATATACATAAATTAAAATACATTTAGGGTATGTCACTTTGTAAAAAAGACGAAACCAGTTTCTCAACCGGTCATCCTCTCCACAAAATGCCTCCTAAAAGGGGAAAACACATTCTCACTCACTGTTTTCAGAATGCTGTTGCCACTGGCCCGGGTTCTAGCTGCCACCGACGCTATTTTCTTCCGCACGATTGCATGAAAGCCGTCAGTACGGTTCTGCGTAAACATCTCTGACGCACTACAGAACCGGGGCAGTCTCAAGAGCATTCTAAAAACATTGTTGTACTGGACGCGCAGGACATCTAGCGACCTTTTGGTGTAGTTGATCCACAGACCACCCGTGTACAGACCCTGGCAATACGCTTTGAAAAGCGTTATTTTTACCTGGTCCGTGCAGCGAGCGAATCTACGAGCCAACATATTACCGCGGACCGCCAAAGCCCTGCGCTCCCTCTCAATGTCCACATTGTCTTTCAGGTCATCGGTAAGCATATGTCCCAGGTATTTGAGTTGTTTAACTCTTCTTATGCTCAAGCCATTTAGGGTAAAGTTAGGTGAATAATCTGTACACCTACCGGCGACCCCAAAGACCATGTACTCACATTTCTTCACGTTATACACGAGCCCATGCCTAGCCGCGTAGTCCTCGCAAACTTTTAACATCTCTCCAATAGAACCTGCAGTCGAGCCCAGCAGCACCATGTCGTCTGCATAGCTGATGCTGTTAATATTAACACCACCCACCCGACAGCCAACACGCATACTGCTAAGCTCGACCATAAGGTCATTCACAAATAGGTTGAAGAGCCTGGGTGAGGTCAACCCTCCCTGCCTCACCCCGCACTCCAACCCATAAGCCTCAGAGAGACTGTTGGACCACTTCACATGATTCGTTTGGTTAGCATACCAAAATTGCAGAACCTTACGAACTTCTGCCGGTACATTCCTGTCCCCCAGCTTCCTCCAGAGCACATCATATGACACAAGGTCAAAAGCCCTGGAAAGATCCAGGAAACAGGCATACACCGGCGTTTTACGATCTGTATAATATTGGACAGTATTCTTGAGACTTAGGATTGCACTTTCAGTGGAAAGCCCAGGTTGAAACCCAAACTGTGAGTCATGCAGGTCCAGATGTTTTTCCAAGCACAAATCAAGCATACTGTCCAATATTTTAGCAATGGTAGTTGCAAGAGAGATTGGCCGGTAGTTTCCCTTGTCCGAGATATCCCCTGTCCTGTTTTTGACAATCGGTACCACAATCGTTCTCATTAGCTCTGTCGGTAGGTACGAGTGACTAATGCACATTGAATAAAACAGAGACAGGACCCTTGGCAGGTGAATACCAGCATACTTAAAATGCTCGATGCTGAGTCCATCGTGTCCGGGTGATTTACCTCTACTCATGTTTTTCACTACCGCCCTGACCTGTTTCGTCGAGAAATACATTACCGGTTCCACTCCCCCACGGAAGGACCCAGCACCGGTCATCGTACCTGAGGGGCCAAGGGGTGATCGCATTTTGAAATGATCCATGAACATATTTGCAATTTGCTTTGCATCATTAAGTCCACCGACGCTCACCGGCAGCCCAGGCTTGGTATCTAGCTTACCTGTGGCCTTCCAGAACTTACTAAAGTTGTTTGCGGCTCTTTGCTCGGCTAAAAAATCCATTTTTATTTGTTCCCTATTTTTTTGGCACCATTTATGACGACCCTTAAATATTTTCCTTAGGGAAATTAATTATTAAGCAAATTGATTACCAACTTAAATTGCCCGTTTATCCAAATCACAACTGTCATTATTTGACAGTTGTATGGAATGGCTTGTACCGCAAATTGACGTAGGGTGTCAATTAGCTTAACAATAAATTTCTCTGGTCGTATGTACATTCCGGTTGAATGAAAAAAGTTCTTACTTTAATGATAAATGATTTTACATCTGTAAGTAGGTTTGTACAAACACTTTTACACGTCAATCATATTTTTTAAACTAGTTGAGGTCGGCGTTTCCTATAGGGTCTCAGTCTCTTTTAAAATCCAGACATAATCTTGGTTAGATCATGCGAAGACTATGTCGTTTGGTGTCTGAAATGGTCTTTGGAGGAAAGAACGACACATATTGAGTGGATCTGTCCAGTCAGTGCACGCATTTGTCCGTAATCGTGCAGCTCAACTCAGAACTTAAGGAGCTTAACGATTTGACGAGCAAAACCAAAAAAAGGACATTTGGGTAGGCCGCATAAACTTCTTACACCTGCAGACCATGATTAAAACTGCAACAATGACCCACATAGTCCTCACATTCACAATGATTAAAATAATAAAGGGTGTCTCAAACGTAGGTATAGGGCATGTTTTTTCTATAAAATGCGAACAGATTGGAATTTCTTCGTAATTTTATTTTATTTTAAATAGTCACTTTACTTGTAGAATTTTATCTGAACAGAATATCTACCAAATGACCGCCACAGGCATTTTTGCCATGCAATGCCGATTGTTTTGTCGAATTTTTTCATTACATTTTCACACATTTCGCGGCTTATTTCTCCAATAACTACGCGAATATTGTGTTTCAAGTCGTCATTGTTTTGTGAATCGTTGGCGTAGACTTGATCTTTGACGTAGCCTCAAAGAAAGAAATCCAGTAGCGTTAGATCGCAAGATCTCGGTGGCCAATTGACATCGCCTCTTCAAATCCTATACGTACTTTTGGAACGCCCATTATAATACTTTTTACAGTAAATATTCATGTCTAAAATACTTTGCAAAATAAAAATAAACAATATTCACTGTATAAATTTATTGAAGCAGCTCGTTCCCAAGCCTTTTTGTCCTCAATATAGTCTTTTAAAGTATAATAGGCTTTCTGGCATAGTTTCCGCTTTATAAAAGATTTGAATTTATTCAGGCTTAAATCTTGAATGTGGCTAGGAAGTTTATTATAAAAACGTATACATCGGCATCTAAACGAGCCGCCTATTGTCATGAGCCTGGTTGTAGGAACAACAAATTTGTGTTTGTTCTTAGTATTTATATTATGGGTATCACTGTATTTTTTAAACAGATTAATATTTTTATGAGGATACCTACAAAAGATTTTTCATAAACATACTGAGAAGGCACAGTCATTATATTAATCTCTTAAAGTTTGTCTCTGAGGGAGTGTCTGGAAAATTAATTTATAAATTGAACGAATTGCCCTTTTTTGTAACAAACAAGGTACGAGTATGTGTCATCTTCAGTTACACGAAGGAAAACAAACTCCGCTAGTAAATTTTTTTGGCCGCGTGCACATTTTGGCGGTAGCTCCGACTATTCATCCGAGGAAGTATACGTTTATTAAGAAAAGAAAGGTTTGCAGAGAAAAAGATTAATAAAATAATGATTACAATTACGCAATGCATACATTCCCCGCTGACAAATGAAGCCTAATAAGCTGATTACAACTGTCTATACGACCGCTACGTCAATATTTTTTTGTCAAACCTTTTATCCTACTCCGTATGTTTAATTATTTTTGGGTTGACTCGAGTTTGGGTACCCTCTTACCTGTACCCGTGATGACAGGTTAAGTAGACAGTGATTCGAGCTTGCTGTATCTGTCGGAAACTATTGGGAAACACAGAATTAAGCAAGGAGTTCTACTGAGCGGTAGCGCGCTTCGCATACTTAATGAAGATGAGAGTGTGTCGTTGAGACCTAATTCTACGGGTAGCTACGGGTAAGCACCTGTGCCGTCCGCAAGACAAAACTTAATAACTATTAAATTTTATGCGGAGGCAATTTCAGATTTCAACTGGAATGTTGGCCTACAATTTTATGTTTATACCGATTTAGAGGATTAAATGTCAAGCATTTATTCTACTTATATATTATAACTGTACAGAAAGGATTTTTATTTCTGCTTAAGTGACTGCGTAAGCTTTTTAATGATTATCTATACCTATTTTAGTATAGGTACCCATGTACAGTGAAGATAACTTATTTAAGTATTTACTTTTTTCTTAATCTTCACAACAACAAATACTATATTTTAATTATACATTTTAGGATTTGAATGATTCCTGTGCCAATTGTTTTTTAACAAAAAAAAAAAAATTCTATTCAGTTTTTTTTTTGGAAAATATTTGGTGTTGAGTATATATGGGGAAAAAGCACAAGAAAGGTAGCCACGTCGAGGGCGAGGTGTGGCGCGGGGGTAGCGGCGGCAGCGGCGGCGCTCAGCCCGCTCACTGTCGCACAGAACGGCTTTGTGGCAACACGCCCCAAGCCGACCTCCGATTTCGCGAACAGGCGCGCTCGTCGCGCTAGTAGTTTCACACAACAGTTGAAGAACAAGCTTCAAACTGTTGTCAACTATCACCAAAGTTGTCAAAAAATACTCCGGCGTCGGAACTGACTCCCAGGAGCCGCAAAGTTCTGGTGAGTACTTTACGATTTTTGGATCTCCGCGCGCCATTTTATTTTAGGACCGCCGCGCCGTCACCTTACACTGCAAGGTTCCTCGCGCCCTAAACGGGCCATTCGCACCTCGCGGACCCGCGAGCTCTTCGGGCTACAGGTTAGTATCGAGTTAAGTTCAGTTGCTCTAGTTTCAGCAGGAAGCAGTGGGACTACTTGGAAACGGTTGGTTTATTTAAGCTTAAACGAAGAAAGTAATTTAAGAAAGGACTGCTTTAACGCCTTAATACTTCAAAATATTTTACTTAAAATAATTTTAAACGTGTTTTAATATTTTTCGGACGTGCCAGAGTGAAATTTTCTTTAAATTATAATTTTAAATAAGATTATATTAATAATATTATTCGACGACCCGAAACGACCGCGACGGACGTAAAAAATATTTTATTGATTTACGGGCTAACTCATTTACTTAAAATATCAGCTTTCGGCAGCTATCATATATATTACTCACCTTTGTAGGACATTTATGGCTCCAATATTTTATTACGTTAGCAGGCGCAGCTGCTAAATTTCGGCTTACGAAAAGAAACAGCCGCAAATTGTTTAAGCCGGGTATCACGCGAGTTTATTTTAATGTTAAATTATATATTAAGTATCTTTTGTCGGAGTTATTACGACTTTCCTTTAAAAATGGATTTTATATAGTTAGTGAACGGCTATCTTCACTTTATTTTTTATATAGGTACCTACATGCTCCTTGTGCTAAATACATTCCGAAGTACGGTCGCGTGAAAGAAATCTTGGTGCGTGATAAAGCCGCCCAGTAGAAATTATTTACTTTACAGCATCTTTATAGAGACAGATACAATAAAATTAAATACCTACATCTCAAAATAATATCAGATTTAAAGCGATAGAAATATTTTCAGTACATTTCGTTTCATTTGAGGTAGAGTCTTACACTAAAATCGATTAGAGTAAACGGTATAACCACTACTTTGGCGGGTCGTAAAATTGAGGTGCCTTTACGTACGGTAACCGAAAGATGCTCTTTAAGATACTTACACAAGAATACTGTTCTAGTTATTGAGTATTTTTATTCTCTGGACCTGGTCTGGTTCTGGAGTCTAAGTACCAATTAAATACTTGTACATGGTTGTAACTAATCTGGATTTATAGTCGGCTCAGCGGTGCACATAGACGCTTTACGGGAGCAGGCAGGTCAAAGGATCGATTTCTGAGGGCGTTCGGGGCTCCATGCCTACCTTCGTTACCGCTCCTTTGAATGAGATTTTTAATTTTTTTAGGACTTAGGATCATATTTTTATTCAGCTATTAATATCAAGTTTTTTTTCGAATAGACAAGTGAAAGTCGTGAAAAATTAAAATATCTTCGTGATGTTTAATTTTTGGATAAACATTTCTGAAATGCTCTGGAAAAAGTGGTATGTAGGTAACTTTCTACGTTTTAATAGCACATAGTTAACAAATGCGCTTTATATTTTCTTTCAAGATATTTGAAAATCCAAATAATAGCAAAAACATAATTGAAAATTTAAATTGAATCGTTTTGAGACAGAGTTAGAATGTATTTAGAATTTCGTCGTTAATCAAAGATAAAAAAAGATAAATAAAGCAGATTCGAAAAAAGAAAACTATTATTAGATAAGATCAAAAATTCATAGACAGACGGTATTAAAAATACGTTTAAAAATAACTGAGAACCTACTCATGACTGATTCTTTAGAATATTATATTCTTAAACGTTATCATTATCATCTTTCTGCTTTTATCCCAGTTTATTCGTATGGGATATTCTTCTTAAGTAAGTAAATCTAATTAAAATTAAATCAATTATAACAAAAAACACTGTTACTCGCCTGCTGATCATTAGAAACAATGTTACATTTTGAGGTTGTCAAAGAGATTTTGAGGTTGTGTTGTCAAAGACGCAACAGGGGGTCGGAATTTTGCACGATCAATGACCGGAATAGGGTCGCTCCCGATCCCATGGGACATAATACCGACAGGGACGGAAATACTCGTAATATAGGCGGCATTCAACAAGTTCAAAGAATTTGAAGGACATTTTTAGTAGGTAGGATTGAATTAGCAAAGTTGTGATTACATAAATCTCTACTATTTTACAATAAGCATAATCGAAAATTAGTTGATATATGTTTCACTTTTAATTTATAACCGCTTATAAAAGTGGCTTCTGATTAAAATCCAAAAGAAGAATGAAATATTTTTTTTAAATAAATCCTGTAGTTCGATTTGTCTTTTCACATCATTTTAATATAAATGTAACAACAGGATTGAAACGTGTATTATATCGAATCGATTGCTGACTCGAATTGCACTTATGTCCTCATCAAGCGACACGTTTTTGCATTAACAAAAAAAAAAAATCGATAATTTTTTGAAAATTTTGAAGTAAAGAACGTGGAATCGTATTTTTATTGCGTATAAGCAGTGGAAATAAATATATAAAGTTTTTCAGGAGCCGCTTCAACAATATAAATTTGCAAGCCTTTTTCAATCATTATAATTGGATGCGGAAGGTAAAGTCTACCGACAAAACTGATAAATATTTACAAATGTTGAAAAATTTAGTTAATTAATAGTTTATGAAAATCAAGCTTAAACTTTCGCAATAAATTTTTTGTACAAAATCATTGTACTAATTTGAAGGGCTTTTTTTTGTAACACCGGTTTACTTTTGTGTTTCACTGTACTTTTCGGAATGACGTATCTGTTGCATTCGTCGCGTGTCGGCTGGTTTATTTTGTTTTGTGGCGTAAATTGGTTCATAGTTGTGATCAGGGTATGATGCTGAAGCTGAAACGGGCTAGCACGGAACTCTATGATGACGAGTTGTAGAGCCTTCGTGTTCGGGCTCGTTGGATTCGTCTCAATGAGTTCTTTGGTACTAGATAATATCTAAGTATTTACAGACACTAAGCATGCTTAGGTATTAATGTTTACAGTTTCATCCTTGTACTAAATAATCGTTGGGCTAAGACCCGTGGCTAAATACGCCTGCTGAATGCGTCAGCGGCACGTGACAATCTTTAAGGTTAAGCAACGCTTGCCGAGGTCGGTCCGTGGATGGGTGACCACCCACTACATACCGAGAAAGTAAGACTTTCCTTACTTGCTTTCCAAGCCTTGAAAAGCACGCTAAGCTGTTGGTACCGGCTATCATTAGTAGATCTTTCAGTACAGTCGTTACGTGTAGTCAGAAGTCCGAATGTCTGACAACTTGTCTTGCCAAGGAGTATTGTGTTCACAAGAAATTGGGTTTTAGAGGTCAGATATGCAGTCACTCAATTTAAAATACTGGCATTGAGCTGCAACCTGTTAGACTGGAAGCCAATCGTAAAATAGACGTGAAAAGGCTAGACAGGTGATGGGTTTTGCCCTCGTATTTAGTTCGGCTTGTCGGAGTATTTTTGAATTCCGAGAAAGCAGGAGCTTATTTAGCTGTAAATTTATGACTTAAACGTGAATGAATAATACCTATGACATCAAATATTATTTACTTGGTTTTGAAAACCTGTAGTTTTTTTAAAATTTTTTTTTTATTGATTTTTACTTTAAGTTCGTTTTAATGTAATTTTGATGACCAAGTACTTTCAGACTAATATTAAGATAAACATGCGGAGAACCGAAGATGAGGAATAGTTCCAAACGGACATAAAAATTTGCTTTGTTTCAGGTAATAATATCCTGAACATTATTACTATTTATTACAACGAAAGTCTATGATTAACTCCATAATTCAACCATGTTAACAAAAATAAGATAGGTAGATATTTGATTTTTTCCGACTCACCTTGCAGCCAGAATTATAAATTCCAAGCTAAAAAACAAAGTCATATTTCGTGCCTTTCTGTGTGACCTCGTTATTCTTCTTAACTACGCAACGGATTTTGATGTGGTTTACACAGTAATAGAGAAAATTTATTCCGGAAGTTTTAATTTTAACAAACATACATATGATAACGATATCTCTGTTTTGTTAAGTCGTAAAACCGTGGAAAGCAGGGGCGGGTCGCTAGTAAAATGTAAAAGTAACAAAATACCCGTAAGAATCACGAAGGAACTTGTTTTTACTGGCATCTACTTTAATTAATTTTTTGGGTACGATATGACTGCTGTCCTACTTATATTTCTTTTTCATACCTTAAGAGTCGCGAACCACATTCTGGCACGTCATAACTTTAGGTATTACAAGTCCAAAATTAAGTTCTTTCATTATCAGCCATAAATAATGTTATCTAAGATATGCAACAACCAGGCAGTCTTAAGAAAAAAACAACTGTCGGGTAGTAAATCAATTAGGAAGCTACTTGCCTGTGTCATAATAGAAAAGTAGGCATCTGTGTTCTACTTTGTACTTGTAACATCATTATAGTGAAGGTCATAAAATAGCCGACTGAAAAGAAAATGTAGACTTGAAACAAAATACAGCTGCGTCACTGTTAAAGGTTGCCTAAAATTTATTATCAGTAAACATAGGTAAACATAAGCGGTAAGTTATCAAAGGGGACATTAAGTATACAAGGAACACGGAATCCGTATTCAAATGTTGAATTCATCACCCTAATTGCGTAACACACTATTTATCAGAATATGAATCATTTTGAAGGATATTGCTTTGCCATTGCTTCATATGTTCGAAAAATTTGTCTGCTCAACAACGTAAATAACGCAATGAATGTTGCTGAATTGTCAAAATGTAAGCCATTCCTACTGTTAGTGTGTTACGCAATTACCCCGCTGGGTTGTCCTGTGTGCGTGTTGAACCGATTTTTCAAATAGGAAACCGCAATTAAAAGATTCGCACTTCCAAAACCAGAATCCCACCACGCATTGCTAAACAATCACATAAAATATAGTTAAGTATCGTACTTCAATTTATTGGAACTATTTTGAACTAGAAATATTTGGCACGTGTTAAAAAACATCCTAACTAATATTATAAATGCGAAACTAAGTTTGTTTGTTTGTTACCTTTTCACGCCTAAACCACTGAACCGATCATCCTGAAATTTTGCATATACGTTGTCAGGTGTACAGAAACGGACATAGGATACCTTTCATCCCGAAAAAAAGTACTGTTCCCGAGAAAAACATCAATAACGTTCTTATGATAATAGATGGCGCCACGTGTCTTTCGAATCTTGATTGAATTATAACCCGAATTGATAATCAAAGTCTAAATTAACGCGAGCGAAGCCGCGGGCAAAAGCTAGTTACTCATAAATAAAAATGTATCCAATTTCGACACCAACAATGATGTGCAGCTTCGTACATGCTATTTTATTTCCAGTGCTTTCAATTTTTCCCTCCGTGTGGATTCAATAACTAATTTTCCCAGAGAATATTTTATGATGAATCGATTAAATAACGCAACGCAATTTACTTTTTCCTTCACAAAGCATTAAATGTTATTGACGCTGGGAATTCTCGTGTATGAGTAGAGCTTGATGCGGCGCCCTTGCACGAGGAAGTATACTTCATTTTAAGTTTACCACTATTTAGTGCGATTTATATTCAATACATCCCCCTTTAAACTATACAGGGTGGCCGGGATATAGGCGTATAATCTGGTACCATGGATTCAGTACATGATTCAGGACCCCCCTATGTTAAAATATATCGTCGGTTATAAAAAAAAAAAATTACTTTGCCACACATTTTGACCGCGTAGGTATTGCACTTTTCTATGAAACAGCAGATATTTTTTTTGATAACCGGCGAAGAATTTCTGCGCTAGGGGGGGGGGGGGGGGGGTTAAAATCATGTGCTGAATTGATGGTTTCAGTTTGCGCGTCGATGTCCTTGGCACCCTAGCAAGTCAGTCTGCCGCTGTCGGCTGGCAGCGACGAACGTCCGATGCAGGGCTATGCACTTTTTTTTGTTCCAGCCAAACACGACAGACAATAACTTATGTTAGCCGACTGATTTATTTATATCCCCCATTAATTGAGTTGTTGATGCCGAATTCCTGTTTGTTTTTGTAAAAAAATATATATTGACCCTCACCTGACGTGTGCAACCAGCTGAGACCATTTGACTGAAAATTTCACTCTCTCTTGTGCGTACGTAAGTAAATCGTGAGTGTTATCACAGTTCACTTAGGTTGGTTGGTTGGTTGGTTGGTTGTTGTTGTAAATAAGCGTTTACATTTTGTTATTCCCACGTAAGAGTAAAAATCGATTGCTCATCTGTCTTGCTACGGATGCTAATTCAGATCGATGCGATGCAGCTTTGCTTCCACCCACCGCTGAGCTTTTGGACCACTATAAGCTCGTCCTGGGTGAAAGCGCGGTGACTAGGTTGGTAGCATGTGCAGTAGCATGCGCGATTAGGTGGCCACAGTGAATTTTCGAGATTGTGGTTGTAGCGCTTTCACAGGATACGGTACGGAGGGCACGGGAGGTGCTGTGTTTATGAATGTAATTTTAAACCGGCGTATATTAACAACAATTATACAATCATAATTTAAAAAAAAAATGTATAATTAATTTCAAATAAGTATCTCTAGTCGCTTTTTATCATAATATTTTCGATAGTATTATAATTTCTGCATAGGGTTGTAACTTTTAGATCTACCACGGGCGCGGCGACTGATGCTTGTTTTATTTAGAAGAGAAAAATTATTTATCTAGTAGAAAAAGCAGGAACCACTCAGAATAATATCATTATAAAACCATAGACGGTAGTTCGGTAGGAGTCGCTACTCGTAACGCTAGGCGAATCACTTCATTATGTACTCAAACGGCGGTTTCAAATGTTTGATATTTCGCACCCGCCTTAGCGCCCACGCAAGCTCATCAGTTTGGACGAGGTCAGGTTAGCATTCAGTTGTTTTATTTTGGGAAAAGGAGTTCAGTCAACTTCAAAAAGATGTATAGAGCGACTAGAATTAATACCAGTATACGAACTTTGTTCCATAATAAAGTATCAGTGTGTAACCACATGACATTTATAACTTGTTAGGTACTTAACTCTAACTACACATGAATACAATGCTATGGGATACAAATTTTATCGTAGACAATCAAATGAATTCATGTCGATGTATACATTTTTAAGGCTGACTGTAACTGGACACGCGAGTACACTTCGTCTTACTAGCATATGCTTTCATACCCTGTAATGGATGAAAGCGCAGCCAGTTTTCAATAACCAGTTAAAAGAAAAAAATAATAACTTCTGCTTCTTTTCTCAGAGAAAGGGGTTAAATTAGATCGTTACTTCGAAACCTCTGCTATTATATTTTTACAATACAGCGGATTTAATAATCCATGTCATAATTACGGCATGGTGATGTCGTTCTAGTGAACTGGTACAAAGTATTGAGGGTAATAACACTTTAAGTCAAACGTTGACTTCTGTCTAAATAATTAATTCGGTCACTTGCCTATGCGGAACAGCCGTTATTGGTAGCAGCCGATATCGATGGTGGATTGATTACTAACATTTGTGGAACACGTTACTGGTAAAAAGAAACTGGAAATTATTTATATAATGAAAAAAACTCTAGGAACGTGACTTTTCACAATAAAACGAATCGACAGGGAGAGAAGATGTCAATAATAAGTAATTTAACTCGTTTACTTATTCATGAACATTGAAACAATGAAACCAATGAACCTACATTAAGAGATTGTTCATTTCAATGCAAATCTTAAAGTTACCTCGGAATTGTTTTACCTCCCACAGGAGGTATTTTCAAGTTACTCGAACGAATAGAAATGGCCGTCTGTAATTCGAAAATGAGTGTAATTTAGACATTGGAATGGTGGGTGTAGGTGTAACATAACCTGTCCAAATGTTTATTACTCAATAAGTTTTAAACACATACGTGACCAGGGAACGAAATCATATCCTATCGATTCTATTTTTTAAGTCCATGATTCGCATTTTCAAGAGCCACCCACATGCATTTTTCTAGCTGAATCGAATATTTTGGTGAAAACAAAAGGCCGGTAGAGAAAAATACGTAATCCCCCGTCGAGGCCTCGTCTATCATACACAAAACTGTGGGTTTAAGTCCAGGCAAATACCAATGTGAGTTTTTTAATTTAAATGTACTTTTTAAGCTTATTTTGGACATCATTGACATCGGTGAAGGAAACCTTCGTACGGAAAACTGGACTTATAATAATATATGTCTAATATCACCTATCCGGGTAGAGCAAATGTGTTGATCAATGCTCTGTATGAGAAGAGGCCTGTATCCTGCAGAGGGACAATAATAGGCTGGTATTGATATAAAAAGGGGCTAAGTTCGGTACAGGATAATCGGCTTCGTCAGTAAAAGAATTGAGATTTAGAAACGTGCCAAGTTCTATCAAGGTGAAAATGAGTTTATTATGTTAACTGCTACTGGCATTTTTTCAATAACATTCCTTGATTATAACTGTTGAAACTTTAGCTTTGAAAAGGTACTTGTGAATTAATTTTTCGTGAGTCGATTGTTTCAAAAATGAATGCGGCATCATTTGATGCCGCATTGCAATCAAAGATCTGAATTCAATAAATTTCATATATTTATATGTAATTTATTTAATTCAGATCTTTGATTGCTCAATACAGAAATAAATTATATTGGGTACTAGCTGCTGCCCGCGGCTCAACCCGCGTGAATGTCGTAAATTATCCCACGGGAACGTGCTATCTGTACAAAAGTAACCTTATAACATCAGCGATATGCCAGTGAAAGTCCTGTCAAAACCAGTCCAGCCGTTTCGGAGATTAGCCAGAACATACACACAACAGTAATAAAAAATGATTTTTGGTTATATGTACCGTAAGTATATACGTTAATAAGAATTTAGTAAAAACCAGTTATTTTGACATTACAAACGGATACTTAAATTTTATTTATTTGTATAGATGTATAGATTCCTGCAGTCATTTACAAGTGGCTAGTAAACATTTTCAGTACCGAATAAGGCATCAATGGTTATTCTCACGCTAGAAAAACGTTCATACTTTTTACAGTATGGAGTAATCAGAAGTGCTTGAGCAGGGTCGGTTAAGCGACCACTTGTAGAGCCTCTTGCGCGGGGTCTCGTTGAGCCTTTAATATGACACGACACTTTAAGCTTGTGTACCTTACCTAATAAAGATCTTGGATCGTGATTAAAATAAAAATACATAGGCGTTGTAAAAAATGGACGGTATATTTTTGTTTCTTTTTGAGTTTATAATATGTATATTCATTGTTAATTTATGTAACATTACATTATTTATTGAACGTAAGATAATTTATATCCATTATTATATAACTAATTAATAACACTAGGTAAAAAATAAATCACTCAACTACAAGATTGATTTGAATTTTTCTTGTCATAGATTTCTAAAGTGTTTCAAAAGCAATTTACGTGGAACAAGAATTTTCATTAGTATTTTTTCCAGGTTTCAGTCTGTTATTATTTCTCACCGCAGGGAGGTAATACCTCTGACAATAAACTTCTTCCCGTTTTTAACAGGAATAGTATCTTTGTGCTTTTATTTACCTACTTAAAGGTCCAATAATAGATAATAATGCTTGTCGAAGACCAAATTCTGAAACTTATTGCGATCCCCGTCGATATTTTAAATTACAACGAGGAATATTCTAGAATATTATCCTTTCGGATATCTTACGGCGACTGCTATAAACTCTGGCCTATGTAATATAATTTCAATAAGAACGATGTAAGAGTTAGGGTCAGGCAGGTGGTCCCGACGGGTATCCCATTGGTTCGCATAACATCACAGGGGCAATTCCTGTATTTATGAAGGTTCGCATTCTAAATGCACTCTCAATCTGTCAAAAATAAATCTAATTTACAGTACCACTATATGCTTCATGTCCCTCGGGAATCATCGCATTTCCGAATACAAAGAATGCTAATTTCCATGTCCATCAATTTATTAGATTTATCGGGTATAATAATTTGAATTCAGAACTAAGTACTTTGTTGTTGTTTGTTATTGACGTAACAACAATTAAAGTACTTAGTTGTGAAGACTGCTACTTCTGCTGTGTTGTGTGAGTGTGTGTTCTGTGTGCTGAGATGAGTTTGCGGCTAGATTTTGAACGTTTATAATTACGGGAAATGGCCTTCTGGGGTTGTAATATGTGTCAAAACGCATAAAGTTTTTGGCTTCGTTTTTTCGCATAATGGTCCAAGAGCAAACGAAGCGAGCTTGGGAACTTGAGGCACCCCCCAACACGGATAAATCAGATTCGAAGGCTAGGTTCCTTAAAACCCCTTAGAAAATATCCTAAGATAAATTATGAGTTTTAATTTCAGCGACCCAATATGGGTCCCGACGATATACCTTCTTTAATATATGTGGGCAAAATGTGTGATTGAAACTTTAATAATGGCATAGATGGGTTCGTACAGGGTCTGCGAAGGCCGATACCGAGAGGTCGATATTAATCCATCAACTTTAAGATAAATATAAAATACGTTGGGCCCATATCTTCTTCCCTCGCATCGGCACAAATTGTGTAATAATAGTTCACGCCGTCCTAAAAATGTCCCTGTAGGTACCACTTTACTGTCTGGCTGACATTTTAAAAAATGTACCTTGTGCAATCAGCTTATGCGTATAAACGCATAAGCTGATTGCACAAGGTACATTAATTAACGGTAGCGTCACTTATTCATAATTTCAGTGATCTGAAATGATCGATCTGCTGGCAGATATAGCAAATGCCTTATTAACAAAATTTTTCAATTTTACATAACATAACAACACGCCTGTTACCCCCGAAGGTTTAGGCAGAGGTGGACCCTACCCATAGTACACCAACATTTCATCAGTTATGTTTTGAATTTAGTAAACGAGGCTTTTGCTCTAAGTACCAACAAATCGATTATTTCAAACCATTAAGTTAATGAATAAGTTCTTACCACAGCCTTGCGGTGTTTACGGAGTTTCTTTTGTGTTCAAAGGTTTAATTGAATCTCCAATTTTAATTATTATTCTAATAATTATTGCGAAAATGAGGCAAGGTTGAAGAAGGGTTTCTTTGTACTTAACTTAATTACTAACTTTTATTTGTATAACCACTTCTTATTCTTCAGACGATTTATTTAATTTATTTAACAGTGGAGTGCACTTCAATTTGAATTCAATTATAATTATTGCTAGAAATACTAATATGTCAAATGTTATCAGCATAAGTGCGGTGTATAATAAAGTACGCTGTAGGTAACTACAAAGTAATTATACTGTTATATTTTATTTTACAACAGCTACTTCGTAATGGCTATGAACTCCGGAATTAGTGATTAAATAAGAGAGCTTTTTAGCAAAAAATATTGCTATACTCAAACTGCCAGTCTCCAGCACCTAGAATAAACTAATTTTTTCCCAGATATTATCCCCCATTACTAGTTTCAAAGTACACACCGCAATTAGTAAAATGAAGTATAACAAGGTGCCAGTTGAGAATGGTGTTAGTACCAAAATTTTGAAAATAGACGAACCTACTCTTCTCCCTTTAATTACAAATCTATTCAATTCCAATTTACAAACAGGTATATTCCCTGATAACTTTTGCCACTCTTTATAATACTTTTACATAAAAAGGGGGATAAGCCGGACCTTAACACCTATTGACGGATTAATCTTGTATCACATCTTTATAAGGCCTTCATTAAAACATAATCAAAATCAAAATATTTTATTTTACATAAACCTACATGGGCACTTAGGAAACGTCAGGCTAGGCTAGGCTAGGCGTCAGCTAGGTGCACGGTTCTAATTTGTTGTTACCTATGGAGAAGAGCCGGCAAAAAACTCCACGGTTACTCTTTTAAAAATAAGGAGCTTTTACAATGTTTCAAATTACAGTGTTGATAGGTATGGGAGGACAGTGTAGGCCAGTCAACAAGTAACAGGCACTCAACAAAATATAAAAAAGTCTAGAAATCTACAGTCTACAAGTTCGGCCTACAACGTTCTCACATTATAGAAGAATCTCAAAATATAGAAGAATCTATATAAAAATAAAAGCTTATTTAAACCAAATGACATAACTTTTGAACATTTGAGCTCCTTGAGTTCTCAGTTGAGCTGCAGGATTACTGACAAATGCGTAAACTGACTGGACAGGTCCACTCAATCTGTGTGGTTCTTTCCTCAAAATACTATTTCAGACACTATTCTACATGGTCTTCACATGATCTGAACAAGCTTATGTCTGAAATTTTTCAGACTAACCTCTGAATTTGTTTCAGCCTTTCTTCTCAGAGTAGTCAGATAGGAAACGGCGACCTCATCTAGTTTAAAAAATATGATTGACGTGCTAAAGTATTTGTACAAACCTACTTACAGAAATAAAATCATTTATCATAGATAATCGTATCTTGCCCCAATTGGACAAACACCGACCAACTAACTAACTAACCACAACAAGCTGGCTTTCGGCCAAGCCTCTCCACTACCTGACCATCTACACTCGCGGAGAAAGAACACGAGTCAGTACGAAAAACTAAAATTACTCTTAAAATAATAAAGCTAGCGCATTAATGAAACTGTATGTTATAGATACTTTACCAGTTAATAAAACAACACCAAATGTTGAAAACATTATTAGTTTATTTGTCAAAATTACACATAAAACCAAAATAACAATATTTTTTAAGTTAACAAAATATTGGTCGGTACATACACCACAAAAAATAACTTAAAACAAAATTAATACTTAGTAGGTATTGCCTCCACGAAATCTTCTCACATCTGCCAGGCGATTAGGCATGCTGTTTATTGAGTTTCTTATGCGATGTTGCGGGATATTAGTCCATTCTTCCAGTGACGCATGGTCTCGAAGTGTAGCCGGGGTGGGGTTTCGATTTCTTACACACCTCTCAAGGTCGTCCCAAGTATGTTCAATTGGAAGCAGGTCCAGACTTCTCGCGGGCCAATCCATGCGAGCTGGAGAAAACAAACGACCGGTGGTCCACTTTAGCCCTGGATCGAAAGAGCTGGAAGTCATCGGGAGAGGCGTTTGCCCAGCAGTGGGATGATGGAGGCTAACAGTAACAGTAAAGGCATAATATCAGCGCATAGTGTTTGTCAATTTCAGTTTTCAATCGCATTATTTTCACAATATTTTTAATTATCTTATACCAAAGCTGTTTTAAACCACGACCATTATATGGCTTAAAAAAATAATATCGGCACTTCAACTAAACGAAAAGCAACGCTCCAGCGACCAGGTCAATGAGCGGGCAACAGGTACAAACGTTGAGTGTACCGTTACAAAGAGCGCGTCACACCACGCTGTGCTTAAGTACTTCACTTTGTTGATATTGATCCCTGAACACTGCCAGTGCTATGTGTTGTTATTCTATCGTTATATTTTCATAATTAAGAAAAGCATTGCTTTAAACCCGCCTCTGTACTTTTGTGAAGGATAAAATAAATAAATAAAAACGAGAAACAGTTTCTAATCTCTCAAAACATCCATAAATTATTGAAGTCAAGAATTCAACATCGACATTAGGAAACTCCTGTTTTTGTAGTACCAACACAATTCTGCCGTGGTTATGATAATTACAGTAAGTCACATTTTTGTCCTTTTTTTTATATTTTCAATGATAGCATTGTGAAACCAATATAAATTAGATTGCATAATGCCCGCAATCACAATATAAAACAAATATTCTGCTAAAGCAATGTACAACAGGAGGCTTGAATTTCATAGTAATTATATTAAAAAATGAACAAAATTGTAATTAATTTAAAATTCTGTTGAACACTCAGGCCGTTACCCAGTGGACGAAGGACGCCAAAAAGACCAATGAGTTAATTTTCATCATCTCCCTAGATTATGGACCAAGGGTTAAACGAATCATTTTGCCCGTTTTGTTATGTTCAAACAAACACTAAGTAATGAAAACGGTTTAAAAAGGATCCCCACAATAAACAGTACGCCACGCCACGCCGCGCCGTGTCTATGTTAGACGCAGACGATCGCTTTCACTCTATGCTAATTGTCTCTGGCATACCACCGACAAAAACCGGGTCAGATTGGTTGGTTATGCTTGACACTACGTTTATTGTTGGACCGTTCTTTCGGGGCCTATATTTTGTTAAAATAATGTGTGTTCTATCTTCGCCGTCTTTTGTCGAATCTAAGATCATCTAATAATTTACCGTCATAAGTTTGCGATAAGTACTCATCAGATCAAACAAGCAAATGTACAGTCTATCCTCACTTTACCAAACTCTTTTTGTGTAAACAGGAATAGAGCATTCTTTCGTTGGTCCCATAGTGAAATGTCAAGCATATCAAGAAAATTATTTATTTATTTAAATACCACAATGCTATTGCTCTTATTCTTGTTCTATGTTCGTTTGGTTTAAATCCACCTTTCTTCAGTCCTGAACTGAAAGAGTATTTTTAAACGCTTTTTGTAATGAGATACAGATTTTTTTTGGAAAATCCAAAAGTGCACGCCATCTCATTCAACACTATAAAAAAAAAGCTAATTGCAATTAAACTACATTGATTTAGACCGTGATTTTCGAAAGGACTTAGTTTTCGATAATATTGCAGCGTTTAAAAAAAAAATGGACTCGATTAGTTAAGTTTTTCGGGAGTTATTGTGATACATGGACGTCCCCAGAACATTTTAATACACAGTTTTTTCATTATTTTAAATAGCAAAATGTCTTTTGAAAATAACATGAGTGTTGAAACTAGTGTTTTTTCTTGACGTTTGTGTGTGAATATCATTCTACATGTGCAATTTAAAGTAAATAGAGACATTTTTAGCTCAAGGAATTACTTGTTCTTTGTAAGGCGAGAGTACAGCACTACCTCACGCGCTTCGCGTATGAGGCGTGCAATTAAAAATTTCAATTATTCTTTTATCCATGTTGGATGGAGCATAATTTATTTTAGTAACAAATCAACTAACTTGCAAACAAGAACCTGTTGTAACCAGCACGTTTGCTAAATTACCTAAATAACTTGAACACATATTTCAATTATGCACTACTACAAACACGAAATGATACGGAATGATGCAACCTAACGAAGCTTGAAATGGCTACTAATCAACCCTTGCTTCTACTGTAAATACTAAAATGCATGGTTTGTGCAAGCCTGCACTCGACGTGATCTGCATTTGACGCCCTTTTCGCTGCCACGGGCGACTTGTGAGACCTAACCAAAAGCGTACGTCGTACAAGAACGCGATCATCGAGCTCTTTTATATGAATACGAAAGACTCGCGCGATCAATTAAGTCGCGTTTTTTACGTTGATTGCATAAATCGCGTGCTCGCGCGACGGTCGCCTTTGATTTGGACGTGGGGTCAAGCAAAACGCGCGCACGTCATTTGTTTCCGTCCCTTGTTCCGCAAGTCGCGTCGCGGTGGGTTGAGGCATGCTCTAAACAACTTCTTTCATATGTTTTCTCAGCAGATACTGTCGCAAGACACGTATCGCTAGAGCGTGTAGTTCGTGGTCAAGGGTTTAGGTAGTTGCCTGTACCACAAGTACATTCCATTTAATTGGAGCTGCCTATAGTGATGTCTGCTATTAATTTAATTGGTCAATTTACCCAGCGAATATATAATTCTCGTAAGCGGATTAGACGTCCAGTGCAGATGACGGGTAAGCGGCTTAATTATTGCCAGCATTGACAATGACATTCTGAGTCTATAATAACTTTAATTGCGGAATTCTTGACCATTGCTCTAAATGAGTTGTTTTATTCTTTGATTTTACTACGTGGTCTGGTTTCAGTAAAGCCCGCCTAAGGAAAACCTAAAGTCATGATTCATTTATTTATTATATAGGGTGTTTGGACCCTGGGTGCAGAGCCTTAATGGGGTGAAAGTTGACACCATTTAAAGCATTTTGAGCCAAACATTTCTTAGACGAAGTCGGTTATATTTTATTTTTGATAGCTATTTCTAGGTTTTTTTTAGGTAAAGGTATAGCAGTTAAAAAAAAACAGACTTCGTCTTAGACATGTATGGCTCAAAATTCTCTAAATGGTGTCAACTATCACCCCCTTAAGGCCTTGCACCCAGCTTCCAAACAGCCTGTATATTATTTAGTATTTAGCCTTTATTACTAAATTAACTAATAGTACCTACTATCAACTTCAATATGAAAAGCTATGTTGAACAAAAAACAAATAACCATAAAAGTTCATTTTATAAAATACTAACGAACTGCAAACAAAAAAGTATACATCAGCAACAGCGCTGTAAAATCAACTCGGAAATTTATTACTATTTACTAGTTCGCTACCGTAAAAATTATTTCATTTAACATTCTCGCTCACCAACTTAAACTATTTTTTTTTTAAAGCAAACGTTCAATGTTGTAACGCTATCATTTTTATTGCAAAAGCGAACGAGAGTCCTTTGCTGCCAGCGTTCCAAGTTATTTCAATAAAATAATTTGGTAGCTCCGAGAAACGGTCGGCTGCCCGTAGGAAATTGTCTGACTAGGAAAAGTACTCCACAAGGCCTTTTATAACCCGCAGTGAGCCAAACTGAGGAACGTTCGGAGAGTGAGCACTCTTTATTTGAATGCACGCATTGTCGACGAATAAGAGGAATATATTGATTTTGACTGTTATGCTAATGTTTATAAAGTTAAAGTTGCTGTAATTAAAATTGGTATTTATTTATTATGTTTCATATTTCACATTGATTCACATGGTACTCTTCTATTACATAACTAGGAGATTAATCCTATTAATAAAGCATAATCCTCATCTAATATTAATAGCCTTAGCGCCAGCCACAAGTCCGAAGCTGTTCATCAGTAATTCTCATAGATTCGTAAGACCCCATTGTACCCTGCTAGCTTGCGGTTCCAAGCCGAGACACGATGCAATGATATCTTGTTGAAAGGGCGTTAAACGCGAGATGACTTTACTTGAGAGAAATCAACTCGCGCCTGTCAGGCGTATAGCTAAACCGTACTAACTCACGAAAATTATAATATCGATTGTGAAACTTGAAATAGGTCATTGTATCTAAACCGAGTTCTCACGAATTTCACGACGCTTTATGTAGATCAAGTGACTCAGCAAAATTCAATTTTCGTGATGACATTGGTTCACTTGTTGAGCGACTTGTAGAGTGGGGGGTGAGGGCGGAGGGGTTCGTCTACTTATGCGTATAACGTACGGCTTGGGAGGGTATTATTCCTTAGTAAGGATGGATGGATGAACATATATTGTAACGGCCACATTCGTCCTCAGCTAATACGAACGTTTGTAATTGGACTGACCTGTATATTAAGCTAGAAGAGTGTTTTGGTGTTATGGATTGTAACAGTAAAAATAGAAATCAATCATTAATCAATATTAGTAAAAACAAATAAAAATAAGATTCTATTGGTTTTATTTTCCTATCTCTGTTGTTTCGTTTCTAAAAGTAGTAGATCTAGCTAATACCTAGCATCATCACGGTACGGTGTGGCGACGCGGCGTTGGATGTACGAACCATGAATTTAAAAAATCATCGTTCTTTTACGAGTGCATACTCCAGCGAAATAAAAACACAATACACCACAAAAAAGAAATTGTTCAAAAAGTACACCGAAATTACAAATTTAAAAATGGAAAAAAAGGAAGGTACGGTTTTCGATAATACGTACCCAGTTTCCAATGGAATAACTAATAACTTCATTGGGTAAATCGAGTGATTTTATTGTTAAATCGCCTTTATTTTTGTATTTCACTGGGGAATTTTGGCTTATATTGGTCTAATCCAAAAAAATCAACTAACCATTTGGTTCTACGATTTTTTTCGGCAATCACATCCACTGTAGGAAAATTTTGCTTGTCAAAAACAGACGTTCTAAACTTAAAAAAATTCAAGAACAAAATTAATTTCCGCTCAAGTAGAGCTTAAAACAGGTTGAATATGTTTTAAACGAAAGAGGAATATAATACTGCAATACTCCTTAAGCCAAAAGAATAAAAAATTGTGCTTCTGTGTAACTTGCTACGTAAAAAAGCGTAGCTCGCGTAGTGCTACGGCGTAGCACGGACTAAGCTACGGCGTAGCCTGAACTTTGCTCCGATCGCGTAATCTACACGCCTTCAAAATGTTAAACGGAGGAAAAACTTGATGTGATAACTTCAAACCAAAGAGAATTGTCTTTGCGTCAAGCCCTTCAATTTGTTTTCATTCACCCACATTTAAGGCGTATTACTTATTTAGTGAAAACAAGTAAAATAAGTGCCGGAACCTATTCAATTAATAGAACAAAGCACCTTTTACAAAAGTATTGAAACAAAAATACCAAAAAAAGTCTTGGGAGCTCAATAAGCCATTTAAAAAAGCAGGACATACAGTGCAGGTAATCAAGTAATTGAATAAAGCGCCTTTTACGAAAGTATTGAAACAAAAATACCACAAAAAAAGTCTTGGAAGCTCAATAAGCCATTTAAAAAAGCAGGACATACAGTGCAGGTAATCAAGTTCTTACGTAAAGACATACAATGGACTGAAAAAAAGGAAATAAAACGTTAGATTGGATTCTATTTAAAGGATGCTGGCTTAGCGATTGCTTTTTGTGGTGCAGGTCGCGGGTTCTATTCCCACACAATTTTAGTTGTATAGACATCAGATACACCTCTGTTGATGGAGAACGTGTCGATGTACAGTGAGATTTCTTTAAGTATACATAATAAATTCCAAACCGCAGATAACGTGTTTGAACAAAGAGCTAGTTGTTGCCAATCACGAGCGTCCACCAGGTGACTTTTATGTATAGTCAGGGGAAAAGATAGTGAAGCAAATTGACTACCAACTAAATTTGTCCTTATATTCAACTGTGATTATTTGACAGTTGTGCGAAATGGCTATAACACACACACTCACAATATTTAATGAAACTGTTTACGTCTAGTCTGTTATAATGACAAGTTCTTTGAGTTTTCTATTTATAGCAATTTAAAGTGCCAATATTCACGAATACAAAACACCAAAAACCATTGGTGTAACCCAAATTCGATAACTATGCCGACGTCCATACATAAATTGGCAATGTTCTTTACGTAGGGTGTCAATTTGCTTAACAGTTAATTTTTCTGGTAGTGTATTTTCATAGGCTTTAATTACTTTGACAGTAGTCAGTAATTAGTACAACTAGTGTACTAGTTCTATGAAAGTTATAATGTCGTTTCCTAATGTTTCTTACTGAGTGTACATAAATAATAAAATAAATTAACTAAACCGACGATACTATAGCTAAACATTTATTTTCTAAGCTCTAGATGTGGCCTGAGTTAAACATGTGGTTATTTGCGTAAAGCTAATGGTATGATCATTGAAGACTCGCCAAAATTTACGAAACAAGTGTGTGTATTGATTTTGTGACATGGTCCCGTTCGCGGAGCCCGGAGATTCGGGTCCTGGGCCGACTCACCCCGCCCTGCTTCTGCCTCCTGGCTCTAATCGATGGCTAAAATGATTCAAATTACAACAACAAGTATTTTTTTGTTGTTAATCAGTTATTTTTTGGTTTTGCAAGATATAAAAAGTATTATTTTTTTAAAATAAATTAAAAAATATATTAAGGTATCAGCAAAATTATTGATATATAATTAAACAACTAACTTTTGAAGGGTCCTCTAAAGGTTCGGGACCCTATGGTCCCGAGATATGCGAAAACTATATACAATAGCTAAAAAAAACTAACTAAATATGTATAATTATATACAAAAACAAAAGGATACTTAGGCGTCGAAGGCCTCCTGACTCGTCCACATCGCTGTAATCCTGAAAAATTAAATAATTAATAATGATGTGCCTTTTATAAAATTGTAAGAATAATTTTGTTGGGTGAGATAGGTAAATATTATACAACCATTCGTTTTATTCAGTTTATATTTTTTCAACCTCTTTTCCTTTTTGCTGGAAACCAGTTACTTGTTGTAAAAAAAGTAACTAGAAATCTTAGAGAATGATTTTTTTTTTTATGAATAGTTTATTTTACTAACATAAGATAAGTCATTGAATAACATATTGTACTTTGAACTTCAAGCATACAGTTCCGATACTCGTTCCAAGGAACGTTTATTTGTAATCAACTAGTGTTTCTCATTGTAAGGGCTGATTTTTCAATAGTCAGATAACTTATATCTCAAGAATAAATATGACATTCTGATTTGGGCAACACTGGCGATGATAGGTCGTGAAAAAACGACATCGTAGATGAATTAATTAAGATTATTAAATAATTGTGTTTATTTCGTGTTAAGTCTATTGTTTATCTTAGAATCTTTGTATAAAGTGTCTCACGCAGTGTTTGAATATTTCGAAAATCATCTACTCATCCATCAGTAAATCATCCACCCACTGACTATAAACGTTTGGAAAGGATTGCAGATTTGAATTCATCGAACCCGTAAGTATTTTGTTTTATATTATCCATTATTATAGTTATATTTACACACTTTACATCATCTGTAAACATTGCTCAGAGTTATAAGCAACGTCCTGTATACTCTGGTAGCGTTTAGGTCTCCTTTTGCTTGACAATTTGTCGAAGCAGAATCGACGATGAAAACACTTGCCCCAGACAAAAAACATGCTCTACAAACTTTATTTCAAACATATTTATTCCTAAATTGCTATAAAGTTTGTATACTATGGTTTGAAAACCAATTGCATTGTCGAAATGTCATCATTTCGACAATGCCATTGGTTTTTCTTCTAAAATCATCCTTGTTATCCATCCAACTTTGTTATTTCTAATCTCATCCTTAACATTCTTAGTGGAAATTAGCTAGCCCAATAATTAACTTAAATAATAATATAAGTTCTTCTGTAAACAGTAAAAATTGTGCCCCAGAAATAAGCCCCAGAATAAATTAAATAGCTTTTTGTTTTCTTATGCCTCCATATTCTCATAATCTTTTCTTAAATTTCATGTTTTGTTTTTCTTATTTCTTGCTAACTGTCATAACTTTTAGATTCCTCATACACTAAACCGTTTTTTGTCACATTCCATGGGATTGTGACCTGGGACTGATCGTGGCTCCGCGGGTCATAACTGACCCGCGGAGCTACTATCAAAGTAATAAAGTAATGTTTGTAATGTGCCCAAAGTAATGTTTTGGTTTCTGATAGAATAGGAGACGGTTTTGGATCATTGTTAAATAACCGCTCTAAACATACCATAGTTAACTGTTGTTACCACAACCTGCATTTTAATGAGCTTGTTCATAAAATAATACATACACAAATGAATGAGCAGACAACTGTAGTTCTTTTAATTAGAAACAGTCAGAGCTTAATTAAAAGGGGCATAGTTTAGTTGTACTGAAACCCTACTCAAATTAGAATTAGGTAAATTAATATTATGTGCGTTGCCTTATTCTGATAATTTGAATGATGAAGTAATTGGTTAAATTTTAATTTAAACAACTTAATGCATACTTTGACATGTCATAGTGACCGTTTCTTGTATTTTTATACTAACAATTTAGTTTAAAAAATTGTATTAATTCGCTAACATAATGTTTCTTCCCCAGAAAAGTCAAAATGTATTAGCTACTTTGTTAGCATCCTAATCCTAACTTCCTAATCCTAACTTATATAATATTATAAATGCGAAAGTAAGTTTGTTTGTTTGTTTGTTACCTCTTCACGCCTAAACCACTGAATCGCTCATCCTGAAATTTTGCATATACGTTGTCAGGGGTACAGAAACGGACATAGGGTACCTTTCATCCCGCAAAAAAGTATTGTTCCCGAAGAAAACAACAATAACGTCCTTATGATAATAGATGGCGCCACGTGTCTTTCGAATCATGATTGAATGATAACCCGAATTGATAGTCAGTCTAAATTAACGCGAGCGAAGCCGCGGGCAAAAGCTAGTACAATATACATGCAGTTATTGATAATTTAACTGAATCTAGGTTAAGTGACGAAATAGTTCTTCGCAATATAGAAATCTGCTCCGCTTGTTAGCTGCATCAGCTGCATCCGGTCAGACTGTAAGCATAGTTGGTAAATGGCTAAGTAGATGATACACGTAAAACTTCCGGAATAAATTCTTTAAATGATGGTTAAAATCGCATCAAAATCAGTTTTGCTGTGACTATGTCTGGATACAGATATATACCTCAGTTGCAAATATTCTACAGGCTGACTAACTAGTTCACGTGTAGGTAAATATAATCAATATTCCAAGGTTCTCGTTAGCGGCAAACTTGCATTTTGAGAAGTGATAATGAACGCGTGGCTGCTCATATTCTGATTCAAGAAATTCCTACTTTATAACATAACCTACCTACCTGCCTAGCCTGTTTTACCTATAGTACCTAAGCCCACATTGTCCGACCTAGGAATCGAACCCAAGACCATGCTCAGCAGTAGCACTTGTAACCGTAAGACCTTTTGTTTATAGTACATTGTGAAAACAATAACACTCTAATAAGTAACTATTATTATTATTATTTATTATGGCCCACGCCCTCTCACAGAGAGGAGGCTTGTGTCCCAGCAGTAGGGAACGTTAAATACTGATTGTGCTATTATTTACTTTAAAGTTAATTTACAAAATCATTTCTTTCTTTCATACAACTAAAATATTACATATTATAACATACATTTTTCAATATTCAATAACAACTTTTATAGGAAGAATAATTATGACGGTTAGACAATATTTTTTATATTAAGGGCCGATTTTTCAACCGTCAGAGATTTTTTTTCTGAATAATAAATATATCGGTTTGGCATATTTTTTATACAAAAGCTGTCAAACTGCCATAGTTATTCCTCAGATAAAAATTATCTGACGATATACTGAACCGCAATATTTATTCCTTAGATAAATCTTATCTGTCTTATCTATGTACCTACTAAAATTCAGAGAAACGGACGAACCAAATTAATCGTTTTACGAAAATCATTTTATAAACCCAACCAGCACTAGGCCCGCGTAGCGGATTACGGCGGGCTTCCTCTTAGAGACCGAAGGCCTGTGTCTCAGCAGTGGGAAAATTATAGGCTGATTATTGTATAATCGTTCATGTATTAAATAGAGATGAAACGAACGAGTAATATGTACATTACTCGTACTTAATACGTATAGATTTTGTAAATCGACAGTGTTACTTGTTTATTGTTGCTTTTTTTCTTTTTCTTTTTTATTGTTAATTTTGTTAGTTTGAAATGCTCCTATTTTATTTTTGGTCTTTGTATTTCCTGTGCGTGTCCCAAATAAAATATTTTTTCTTTCTTTCTTTCTATTAAATATTACATGAAGCATAGTTATGCCAAAAACTAGATAAGTTCTTCTGAGAAACCAATAAACTTATATAATATTAAAGGTACTTACGAGTTTTAACTTCTGACTTAGTTGTATATGCGTGCTTTTTTACTGTAACTCATACATACAATTTTCCGGCCAATTATTTACCCTATGGCTCGAGTTTCAAATGCGAAGCACTAATGAACATGTTATAGACAAGACTGAATGACAGGTAAACATGGTTAACAATAGTTAATTATAAGCCTCTAAATTCGCGAAAATTCACAATTATTTTACGGCAATATTTACCTCAGCATTATAGTAACATATTTCGACTCATCAATTTTAACGTACCTACTTTTATTCCTCAGCATGAAAGTTACCTAAAATACAGAGGGACATGGGATTAACTTGTGGCGTTTCTTCGGGACTGTTTTAGTCCCGATTGACAAGAATCTGAAAGTTAGCAGCAGGTGTACTTAACATTAGTGAAAATTATATCTACACACAAACTTTTATCCCCTATTTAAACCCTGAAAGGAATTACTTTTCAAAAATCTTTCCTTATAGCTCACTTCCTTTATACAAGGAACTCTTGTGCAAAATTTCATTCTTCTGATCGAGCAATTTAGGCTGAGTGTAGTCTGTCAGTGAATTTAAGATTGTAAAACAATCAATCAATATAATAAAAAACGCAAAAATTGTTTCTACCTATGTCCGTTAAACCATCCAACCGATGTGCTCCAAACCAGTTTCATTAGAAAGGCAATAATGCGAAAATAGTTTTAGACCACTAAAATGAAGGAAAAAAGAAACTTCATGAATGGACCGAATGTGCCTAATGCATTGTTTTATTGTAGTAGCACACGCCGGGTATCCGCTAGTGCTAAATAAGGTATCAGACCTATTTACCTATCCATGACAAATTTGGCGTTGATAATTAACTGTACTTGCGACGAGACGGGTACCAACATGTTGGACCCAAAATCCGTAAAGATAATGTATTAACTTTTATTTCAAAGTCCTCTCAGATGGTTTGTAGGACAAAATAAACAGATATTTTCGACGAGCTTTCGCATCGCCTTTGTGATGTTTGCATAAGACCTCATTTTCAATTAATTTATCGATGCTCTCAAATATATCTTGTAGATCGTAAAACCTCCTTTTACGCTGTTCTGGCTATCGATTTACCATTTTACTCACGATACTTATAAGTAAACAGATAAACAATTACATTTATAAACCTACTTTCACTAACAAAAGGCGACAGTTTAATGAATGCCTAGGTGAATAAAAACGCGCAGTTGGATTTTCAACAATCAGCTTATCGCCAAAAGTTGAAAATCCAATAGCGTGCTTTCATTTACGCATTCATTTAGGTGATGCCTAGTATCAGTGAAAAAGGACATCAGAATTTATTTTCTAGCACTTAGAAAATAATATACGAGGTAACCTTTTCAAATAAAATTGTATAATGTAGATAATAGTGGAATAGTTCGAGCATCTTTGTATGCGATCCGGTCCAATACAAAAGAACCGGGAATATAAAAAATATATATTGGATTTTTCTTGGTCTGGTCACGTAGTTAGACGCATTTGGTCACGAGGTCGATATACAGGGTGAGGTGACCTGCAGATCATATTAATATCGCTGTATTCAATACATTAAACATGGATGGTAGGTATTTGTGTGACTGTTTCACTGGTCTAGTGGTCGCAAACGCTACTGCTGAGCATGAGGACCTGGGTTTGATTACCGGATTGGCAAAAGTGTTATTGAATTTTTCCGTCTGGAATTTCTCATTAGCAGCCCGGAGTCTGGATTTGTGCCCGGTTGAAGGCAATAGGCGCGCCCCCTATTACATGGGACTTAAGCATAACTGGCGAAATGTGAGTGTACTAAAGGTATACCTCTGCCTAACCCTTCGCGGAATACAGGCGTGATGTTATATATGTTTTAATAAGGACAGCTAAATACCGTTTTGTTGGTACGAGCTTTTCTTTTTCAATTTATTACAATCAGTTTTATATTTGAAAACTTTGTTTCTTGTAATAAAACTCACTAATAAAACAACAATTAAATTGAATAAGTAGTCATCAAATTTTTATTTGTACCAGAAAAAGTTTGTGAGATGGGGCAGTAAGCTACTTTAACCAATGAAGCTATAGGAATACGGGCTTAGGAGGCTGTCCTTAACTAATTGAGACATTTTGATCTCCATCCACAGTTTTTTTTTTAAATTGTGATACAGTCTGCAATAAAATTGTCATTTTTCACTAAAACTTTTTGAATGCCAATCGATCCTGTTTCTTAAATAGATAGACAAACTCTATTGGACCAACTGTGGTTTGCATAGGTACTAGAAAAGTCAGAAATCGCATACATTATGTAGGAAATGAGACTCCGACTTACTTTTTTATGATGGATATACGGAAAATTTAAGTGGGCAGTCAATTTGCATAGCAATTAATTTTCCAGACTTGACATAAAAACCTTTAAATTTTAGGGAAGTACTACTGCATGTAATCTCAGATGAAAAAAAATATCCTTATAAGTAACTGTATTCTATGAATTCGCTAAAGAAAGTTTCTAATTATCCGAGGAAATGAAGGTTGCGGCTTAGACTAATTGCCAACGACACCGACGAGGAGGACCTAAGATAAGCTTTTAGATATATTTATTTCCCATAAGAATTATAATTCACTTTCATGAGAAATAAAAACATGTTGATGGACTCACAGAAAGTTATTTGACAAAAATTATCAATATCAAAGGAACTCAAACTGGAAGACATAGCATTTATTTCAATTAAACCAATTATAGGCACTTTTGAATTGTCAAGGGGTCGGTCAGTCAGAAAGATGAAGCTAGTTGCCAATTCCAAAGCGTAGTAGATGCCTATGGAAAAGAACGGAGAAGAAACTCCACGGACACTTTTTTAACATCAAAATATTTTTTCAAAATGTTGATTACCTACATCGATGTTGTTGCAATTTTTTAAATGTGTACTTGTTAATAACTTAGCCCAGACAAATTGTAAATATACACATAAAATATAGTTCCGCTAAATATGTGAAACGTGCCGCTGCCGGTGTGTTTATCAGAACAAGCTGGTGGCAATATCCACGATGTACCACTGATCTAAAGTAAATATAAGCAGGCATTAAGAGCCTTCTCCAAAGTAATCTTGTTAGGCCTATTTAGGGTTCCATAGCCAAATGGCGAAAATGGAACCCTATAATTTCGTCATTTCCATCTGTCCGTCTGTCCGAATTTCATACAGCTATTTTACTCGGTGACTGTTGGAAATATATCGCTGAAAATGGGAAAGAAGGTGTATTCTGTGCACCGCTAAACAATGGTGCCACGAAAAAGAATTGAGGGGTAGCGCTCTCCGAATAAGATTTAGTAGAAAAAAAAATTTAAGGGGTGGGTGGCACTCTCCAAACAAGAAATCGATGAAACAAAATGAACACGAGCGTGTATCGTTGGATCCCATAATTAAAAACAATATGATGATTGTAAGTGACTGCTGTTTACGTCAAGTTTTTTTAGTTAAGGGATATTTTCGGTTACAACCGCAAAAAAACAACTTCGTTTTTAATACTTTTTTCGAGAAATATATACCATGAAATACAAATTTATTTTTGCGGTGTTGTGCATGCGAAAATATTCGGCCCAACTACAGGACCCTTCACTGTGCGTGGTTCAACACGCACGTGGCCGGTTTTACTATTAATACCCCCGTCCTGGGCCTGGAAGCGGTTTTTATTGACCAATTTTTTTGCTTCGTTTGTAATCCGTCTTCCTTTCCACAGCGTCATTAGACTGGCAACATTGTTTAAAAGACAAGACGTCTAATGAGGCTTGTGTTTAATGAGTATAATCCTACCTCCCTTTGATTTTATGATCCGTATTATCCTTTTATCGGAAAAAGCAACATTCACTAATCTCATCAGTAATCTATTTGATATGATCAAAGAGTGTACATTTAAAAATACCTTTTTTCTATCACGAGTTTTTATTATAGTTCCCAGTAATGTCGTATCGCCAGTATTTTGTTTACGAATATTGGTTATTCGCTACATCGTTCTGAGTATTCTTAATTGAAAGTTTATTAAGTGTATATACGAACGATTCACTAGGAGAGGGTGGGTAAATTTAGATTGTTTCGATTCGTACTAAAAATTGGTATACAATAAAAAAAAAAAAATGAGATTACGACTTCAAGTACCTAACTAATTATCTGTAAACTCTCTCGTTTAATTTTCTTATTGTAACTATTTTGTTATTGATTCTGTTTAAATCAGGCTTTTTATGTGCACACATAGACATAAAAGAAGGAGGTCTTCTGTTACAGGTCTGTCCATAGTAAAACAAGGCCTCTAAAATGTATTTGTTAAAACCTGTTGATTACGAAATAAATAAACTTAAACTAATTAAACTGACAGACAACGCACAACCTAAGCCGCGTTCCTTTTATAACGAAGGTGAGCACTCGGCTAGGTTTATTGTAAATTTTATAATGAAGGTGAGCACTCGGCTAGGTTTATTGTAAATTTTGTAATGAAAGTGAGCACTCGGCTACGTTTATTGTAAATTCATCCCCTGTAGGGGGGTTAAATAGGGATGAAGGATTGTATGGAAGTTCGTAATTTTTGTAAATAGGAAATCTCATCGGCATAATTATGGTGAAAACCGCATCAAAATTCATAGCGTAGTCTAGAAGAACAACGCGATCACACAATCAGCCACGAAAAGCGTATAGAATACTATACGCGAAAATAAAAAAATAATTAAAAATAATGAATTAATAAAATAAATTAAAATACTATAATCATGGCGAATACGCCTTGATTCCTTTTGTCGCACGAACATAAAGCTTTTAATTTAAATCAACTTACTTGTTTACCTGTAGAATACGTAATATGTATTATGAAATATATAGAAAATCGGATGATAAGAGTCTCGGATCCTAACGTTATTGCCGTGGCTCCGGTGAAGAGCGAAATACGAAGGTATACGAAATTGAGCGTAAATTCGATCTCATATCAATTTTTCGGAAACATAAAACTTCTAATCCATTTGTTTACTTGACTTTCTTCCCTCGGCACGATAATAGTTACAGATAAAATAAAATACTTGCTAGAGTTAAAAGATTCGCTAGTCGGTAAGCAAGTTTTGTAGCAGGACTGATTGCCAAGGTTGCATACTTAGGCGATTTTCAAATATTTGAAATGGATGTTATCTCAAAATACAGACTAGAAAATTATATCCCTAAAAATATGGGGAAAACTTTTGCAAACATTTTCGACTCTGAATATGTAGTCTGAATAAGAATAATCGTTCAATTATACATGAAAATCAGTTTTAGCTCAGTCTGGCCGTGCCACATAATCTGATATGGAAATACATTCATTAGTTATTATCTCATCATATTCGAACATTCAGTCTTACCTTTTGTGTATGAAATATAATTTGCTGTCTAGCCTGTACTAATACTGGCACAAGGGTGAAATTAAGGTCCTCACTATACTGTAATCTTCTTGATTATATTCGTAAAAAGGCTGAAACCCTCATCTCCGTTTATGTTGCTTATAAAATACGATGTACACTATCATAAAAGATACAACCTTATTATTAAACATTGTGTAAGTACTTATACCGTGTTCCAAAACATTTTGTTGAAGGTGTAAACAGACCTATTCAGGTTAAAATCTAACGAAATCACTCACTAAAAGGAATTAGTAACAGATTCATCTGAGTTTCGAAGGTTTCAACTTTATATCTCACAATTTTTTCTGGTTGAAGTAGTCATAAAGTTAATTAATAAAATGAAAATATCGCTTTGAGGTTTATGTAATCAAAATAATCAAATCAAATTACTGAATTTGTAAGTGGCACGTTGGTGGCACTTCAATTTGACGTCCGCATAGCCTACGTTTTGTAACCCATTTGTTTACATTTTCATCAAATTGATATGAAACAAAATTTATATGCATTGTGTAACTGAATTAATGCGCATTATGACAGTTGTTGGTTCAGAATCGTTTATTGAATCAATTTCTGTTATTTTCAATATAGTTACCTATTTTTTTTGTTCCAAAAATAAAGAAAACTACGTAAATTACAGTCACAGTTCCCCTGTACAGTCAAAACAAACTGAATTGGACGGAGTACCTACTACGCTAGATCCTTATACGTGTGCGACCGTGTGCGTGGTAGATTTGTAATGTGACCACAATTTTCTTCAACAATCACTATAACTAATTTAATAAATAAACAACGGTTTTTATATATGTAATAGTAAAAATTGAGTTTTTGTATTATGATAATAACATAATATTCTAATTGAGGTGTTTGGTGGTGTGCGTTAATTCCATTTCCATTCATGAAATACCACTATATTGTTACAAGATAACGAACTTTCATCCAAGTTGAAAAAAGGAGGAAGTTTTTACGCAAATTCAAGAATAAAAATTGAGATTCGTCAAAGCGTTTCGATGGCAATCTAATATGTGTCAGCTCAAGACTCATAATTGTTCAAGGTTATTTTGGCGCGTTGCATTATTCGGAACTAACGCCGCCATGTCATTTTGTCAATACATAATGACAGGGACAATTTAACAAATGTTTACCAATAACACCCCCCCTATTCAATGTTATTCAGGCGCCAAAAAAGCCTTGTAGCACTCTAGCTACAGTAAATTCAGTTATTTTGACACTGTCAATATCAAAGTGATCTTTAATCTCATGACAATAAGGTTACTGTTGGGTTGATGCAATAGTCGTCTTTCAAAATCAGAGTGATGTTTATTGTTGTTGTAATAAGGTTGCTGTTGGGTTGCAGCTGTCAGAGGTAAAATAACTATGATAGAGCTGTACGAGTATTGCATTGACACTGGCGTTTATAAGTTCCTCTAACGTGCCACGGCTTAAGGACGTATCGTTAAAACTGTCCCATTTATTCGCTATAAGTTTAATTAAATATTCAGAAATACCAACTTAACATAATGTAAAATGTTGGTTTCAAACCATAAACAACTTCGTATTTTCATGGTAATAAAGCTAATCCTTAAAGGCTCTGTGAATGAAGTGCACAAGTAAATTTATAGTATCTATTTTTAAAAAGAAAGAAAGAAATAGTTCCTATTTATTGGGACTCGCACAGGATTATCACAAACAAACCTAAACACACTCAGAAAAACAAAACATTGAACAAAAGCAAGATGAAAATAACAAAAGGAAGTAACAATGTGCAATGTATTGAACGTTCTATTTTCCCCACTCCCTCAGCGTTGCATAACTACTTAATTATACTTCCATTAGCTGCAAAATTGTCGATCTCAAACCTTCATTCATGCATTATTTAGGACCAATTTATTGCAAAAATGTTTATATAGTCTAGCTTGATTTATGAGCAAAAAGTCGGTTAAAATGTAGCTTTTACATAAAATTGGAAACAGGTTTTCTTTTCGTTTACTTTCTTAAAATGCGACGTAAATCAAGATGCTCACTTATCTAAAATACCTATCATGATAAGTATCAAAATCTTCATTCATCTAAAATTTTAAATTGAGAATCTAACCTTCCTTTACTCAAACAAAGTTGTAGATATATAACGTTGTTTTGACGCCCAAAATATAGATTGACATAATCTGTAGCCACTTTAACAGGCGAATCTGTGTGCATAGCACAAACGCGCGGAGTTAATGTGACGTTCATTCGAAAGACTTTGAAATTAAAATACTCGTTTCACACCTAATATTTACTTAGTTTAACGACTTTATTGACATGTATTAGAGGAAAGTACTATTATTGTGCATGTCGCTTATAAACCACAATGCTATAGGATAGTTGAATATTTTCAATTAAAATATTGTTCGAATATACATTACGTTTTCTTCGCTCGTTTGTGCTAGCCCCTTTCAACCTTCTGAATGGGCTGGTATCGTATCGTATATCGAGTATAGACAGCCACACCATTGAGTAACAGGTTTCTAATTAAGAGACTATAACACGCTTACTGGCTGTTTGCCCTTTGTATCTGTAACAAGCTTGAAATTATTTGTGTCCCAACTGTGCCTGCAAGGTATTATAAAGATAAAATGTTATACATTCTTATGCGTTTCTTTGTTGTTGCCAAGGGTAATATATTATCGTACATACACATACATAAACTCGCGCCTTCTTCCTCCTTCACCTGCTACGATCCAAAAATAGTCCTTTTGCCTCGTTTACGTTCATACATTCTCATACACGCACGCGGGGAGCGAGTACTACGCACCTGACCTTTCTGTAGAACATCACCAATAAATTCACCTTATGTCCTCCTAGGGCGTCCCCTCCCGTCGTTTCCACTCACATCTGCCTTATAAATAACTTTTTTAAATACCTTTTGTTAGTCGCCTTTCATTCATCATCTCAACATGACCAAACCATCTAAGCATACTCTTTTCAATTTTTGTCACTACATCTTCTTTTAAACCGCACCTTTGCCTTATCACATCATTTCTTAGCCTATCATTCATAGTCGTGCCAAACATCGCTTCGCAAGGAACGCATTCCTAATTTCCTACAGCATTTATTCTACTATTACTATTATCGTGTAACCCAGTAACTGGGTCACGTAACTGTGTTGTGGAGGTCAGATAGGCAGTCACTCCATGTCGAATATTGGTATTCAGCAGCAATCAGTTAGACCGGAAGCCGACTCCAATGTAGTTGGGAAAGGGCTAGGCAGGTAATGACATTCGTTTGGGTATAAACTAATGGCCAGGCGCGATCCTACGTAGTTTTTTTTCCCTTCAGAAGATTTGCGTCATGAAATATTTTCTGAAACCTTGCAAAAAATAGGCTGTTAATCGGCTAGTGGTTCTCACGTTATTAACGCGCTAAACGAAAGTCTGCACAACTGACAAAAAAACTGTGTTTAATAATAATTTAAGGGAAAGGGTAATTTCTTACTTCCAAAAGCGTTTACAGAAATTGATTTACTCGTACTTACCCTCACGTAATACTGAGTTTCCAGATTGGTAGTTAAATTTATTTTACTACCTGTAAGTAGCTTTACTGGATCATACGGACATGTTACATATACGGAACATTTTCCTAAGTCAAAGTCAAATCATTTATTTGAAAGAAAAATGCGTCTATTGGCATTACAGCAAAAAAAATCTTACAACTATAAAAAACAGAAAACAATGATTATAACCAAAAGGGCCTTAGCTTAGCATAATGTCAGATAAAATCACAAGGTGTGTCACCTGATGCTGATTTTCAGCTGCAACTCAAGAGCGCCATACGCTAGAATAATAAACACAAAATGAAGTGAGTGTCCGTTGTAACATAAATTAAGAGAGTAAATTAGAGGTGATAATATAAAAAAAAGCTCATACAAAACCAATTAAAAGGTTGTGACATACATATTGTGTGTGTGTGTTGTGATTAATGAAAAATGTTTACAAATACCCAATAGCTGCGTATTACCTACATTAAAATAATAATAATAATCTGTAAATAGAAAGTACCTACGTATAAGGCAAAATCGTATGACTGCGTTGTTCTTCTTAACTACGAAACGGATTTTCGTGCGGTTTTCATTTACATTTAGAGTAAATACAATAATAATTGACTAATAAAAATTTAATCGTATTGAAATTTAAATAAATAAAAAATTATAACAATACAATCGATAAAAATAATAATTATATAATATAAAATAAAATTGATGAATTAAATGGTTATATTGGCTGATATGTCAGCTCGAACATTTTCAAAATCTTATTGATGGTTTAATAAAAATTCAATTAATTTTGATTTGAAAGTCGAGCAACTTTTACTACGAGTATACTTTATGGGAGGAAAGATATTGTTCTAGTATTTAGGAGCTGCGTAGCGAAAACTGCCTCTAAGAGCCGCCCACTTGTGCTGTGGGATGGAAAGCTGTTGAGAACATTTTCTTCCCTCACCGATTCTGTGTCTTCTTATCCACGATAGTCTGTCATAAAAGTAAAAAGGGCAGTGAGACTTAATAACACCAAAGAGTAGGTTTGCCAAGTGGAGTTAACATCTAGCTTTCATTTTTTAAATGTTGTGCTCATTGAAGAAAGGTAATAGCATGTCCCCTAAAGACAACTTTAAAACAGAACCGTGTACAGGCGTTTTTATGTATTTGGATCATTCTTTGAGTTTTTGACAGTAGTCATTGACCATACACCGTGTCCGCATAATTTAACTAAAATAAAACCAAAGACTCCACAAGCAAGACCCGCAATTCTTCACTAAGATAGAGTCGGACTTTGTATAAAATCTTAAGTCTATAATAGTAACTACGGAAAGACTCAGACACGTGTTTGTGAAAACGAAGTTCCGCGTCAGTGATAAGACCTAGATTACGTGTTTTGTAGACCCGTTCGATAGTGTCTCCCATATGAGCCACACAGCCGGCATAGGGTTTAATTTTATCTAACTGGTTTTCGGTTCCAAAAAACATATAGTTGGTTTTTGTAGGGTTCAAGGCAAGGTTGTTGGCTTTGGACCATTGCACTATGTTTTCAAGATCTGTATTAAGATCGTTTAATGCTTGTTCATAATCTTCCGGCTTAAATGATATACGATATAAACTTGGGTATCATGGGCATAAATATGGTATTTGCATTTATACTTTTAATTATATCGGCACTATACAAAATAAACATTATTGGCCCAAGAATCGAGCCCTGTGGAACCCCCCTTCCTACTGAGAGCTGTCTAGAGACAGCTGGTGAGCCGTCCGCCCGACGTATTTGAACGTACTGCGTACGATCGCCAATATAGCTATCAAACCATTTTATTTTGTCCTCGTCATATCCATAAACAGCCATCTTTGACAATAATAGAGGAACGTTAATACAGTCAAATGCGTGTGAAAAATCAAGCAACACCAAAAGCGATCACATTATACTATCTTGAGCCAACAAGATATTTTCTGTCACATCCAACAAGGACGTGGCTGTACTACGGCCCTTTTAAACCCCGATTGATCATAGGATTTTTTCAAATAGGCACATAAAAGGCAAATCAAAATAGAATTGATTCTAGTTACCCCTACCAAAAGGTAGTTTCGTATGGAGAAGAATGTCAAAAAGGAACAAGAAACGATAACGCTGCGGTGAGGAAGCAATATCCTTTTATGCGTTTAATCATCTTACCATGTTATCATTTTATAAATATTACATTAACACGTTCACTGCCACCATAATTTTTTTGAAGTTCATAGCGATGCCGCCCTATAAAGCCACGCGGACACGCCAGGCGTGTCGGCGGCAGTTCATAGCGATGCCGCCCTATAAAGCCACGCGGACACGCCAGGCGTGTCGGCGGCATTAAACGTGTTAAGAACTAGGTATTGCGTATTATTTTTAAATTTTCGTATGCTGCACTGGTTCATGTCATCACGTCAATACCGGCCGTCGCTGAAAACCAGCACTCGGACTCTGTCTCGCATAGGATCGTAGCATTATGCTGAGCGATTGCCGTTTAGCGTGGATGTGACGCATATTTTCCACCAATTTGTTCTTTTTGTATTTATGTGTTTTTGTGTGCATCATGTTTATCGCAAATAAACGTATTTTATTTCTTTCTTTTTATGGTCTTTCTTACGATGAACATGAAAATGTATTAAAAAATACACCTGGGAAAGCCAGCTAAAATAAACTGTCATTATAATCACCCGTTGAGCAGTGAAAGCTTACCTAGTAAACCGAACTAAGAACCTTAACAAAAAGGTAAAGCAAAACTACTAAACATCGACGCCAATCGATCACATAGATTAGCATAACAAAAGCCGAACGAGTGTGGTGCATGTCACATGTGTACTTTGGCTTCGGTCACACGAAGCGAGTTTACTTGCAGGGGTTTACTCGCAGCAAACAAACATGCTATAACAATTCATTGCCTGCCTGTAACACGCAGCGAGTACGACTCACGCGTATCGCGCGAATTTCAGCACTCTTTTAGCAAGTGAACGGCTACTTTGCAGCGATCACCCTGTCACACAACTCACGCAAACGCCTTGATCGCGACTAATAGTGTGCTCGCGAGGAGTGATTTTTAATCGCAGTGAGTTCACACCTTGTGATTCACTCGCGGCGATTGCATTTACAGCAAGTATTCACCTCGTGTGATCGAGGCTTTAGCCAGTATTAGCGTCAATCGTTTTAAAAAATGATTAATCAGACGAATTTATATTGAGTGAAGCCCGTATTATAATTTTATGAACGATGAACTGAAATGTTGTCTTTAGAGAAAATACTAAAACTTTCTCTATTTGTAGTGGTTTTTTTTTGCTTTAAAGTTCTGTTGTCCCCTATAGTTAGCTTATGTTAGATTCGACATGTAATCGGAAGCTCGTTTTTTTATTTAAAGTTGATAATAGATTAGCTGTATAGAATACTAAATCGAAATTAAGTATATAAATAGATATAAAAGCAACTTTAAAAAACAATATTAAATTACTCATAATAATATTGTCAACACTTCTAATGAATTTTGTTTGTTTGCATTATTTTAAAAAAATCGTATCTCGTACGTACAACAGAATTCTGCGTCACGTCAAAGTTAGTATCTCGTACCGAAGTTTATCTTCGTGTTTAAATTATATCGTGCTAACACGGCAGGAGCGTGTCTTGATTTCACTTACTTTCGTTATCATATCGGAGCGCGCTGCGCCGGTTAGAGCAGCGACTGCGCTCCTCGCTTACTGTCGTGATTCCGTCAACGACGATGGTCCAACTTTTTTATTACATGTGCGTATTTTTTAATGTATTTTATCTTCGCAATTCTTGTTTTGCATGCGATGAAGGTGAACGCGCGAAAAAGCCTTTCATTTTGACAATTCAACAACATTCATTTCGTCATTTATCTACGTTGTCGACCAGACGGATTTTTTTACATTTAAAGCAATGGATTAGCACTTCCTTTCAAAATCCTTCTGCTTGTGATTGAAAAGTGTGGGGTGCTGGGTTGATGGAAAATTCTGATTTGAAACTTCTTTTTCGATAAAACGTTTTTATTTCCTTAAAACTTTGAAGACGAAGACTAGCGAATAAGATTCGAAGATAAGAAGGCTTCTCTGCTATCAACTATATTTCAGTCGACTGTGAAAAAAAATACCTCAACACATAGGATATAATAAAGTAATGTGGCCTTCATCGTTGGATAAAACTGCAAGGAACATTAAAAAAAGAGGATGACACGGAACGTGTCTACGTTGTTATCGGTTCGCTTACTCTTCAACTAGCTTCAAATAAAATTACTAGCCACTTAGGCGTGCATTGGCAACGTGTAAATAATTATGATACTTTAAACAAGTTACTGTAGAAACACGTGGAAGATCATATTATGGTAAATATTGTCGAGCCGTTCGGTTTAATATCCGGTTTTTTGGGTGTTGTGGTACAGGAACTCCTAGTACCTACCTACTTCTGTCAAGTTGAATTAGTCTGCGTTTGTGACGTCTTAAACTAGAATATGAAATATACTTACATATAATGCAAAAAATAACATATACTTAAATAAATACACACTGCTAAAATAAATAAACTTAGATTTGGATGTTTCCGTAATTTGACTCGAAGATTATTTATACCAGATTTGGAGTTAATTAAGCCACGCAGTGAATTCCTCCCCTTAAAAAAATTATTAACCCTTTTTGCCCCGTTCGTTTCGTTTCTATCAATAGTATTAATACCTACTGAGCTTCAAGTTAATCCGACCGTGCATTATAATTCTTAGGCAAACATTCGTGCCAAGTTTCAAGTTTATTAACCAACAGAATATGATTTTTCATATAAACTGTATCCCCTCTTTATAGTCTCACAGGGTAAAAAAAATAATTAAAGAACGGGTTAAATCTTGGAAAAACTTTACTCAAAGATTATTTATACCAATTTTCGAGTTAATCAAGCCACGGAGTAAAATAAGTTCCTATAAAATTGACTATCCCTCTTCACCTCGTTAGGGGTAGATTTTTAAAAAACCCTCATAGGCTTTATTCTTTATTTTGGTCTTAAGTATAAATACTGAGTTTTGAGTTAATCGGACCGCGCGTTTAAATTCTTCCATACAAACTTTGGCACCCCCAATCTTCCTTTGGTTCTTAAGAACAACGAAAAATGACAGACTTTATAATTTACGTAGATAAATATTCGTACCAAGTTTCAAGTTTATAAATTCAAGAAATAAGATTTTTCATACAAACAAAATCCCCCCTTTTCACCCCCTTATAGATCGAATTTCCAAAAACCCCTTCTTAGTTCTCCCCTATATTATAAAAGGAACACGGGTGCAATTTTCAAAATAGACGGTCAAACGGATTTTTCTCTTTTCTTCATATTTTTTATATGTTTACTTATTATTAAAGTAAAGGGTTATTTTTGTCGCGGTTTGATAAGGCTCTTTCTTAATTAAAACATTTTGTTTCTAGAAAGTTGAACTTGGAAGTAAGATTTTGTTGCATGAAATGAAATTGTTAATTCTGTAAATAGGATGTCAAAATCACTTTTACCCGTCATGTTAAAAACGAAATTTGGTAGAATTTTTTAAATTGAGTACCCCTGACAAGAAACAGCAAAACAAACTCAGGGGTCAAACTCTATTTACGTTCTGACACTTGAATTACAGAGATTATAAACAACTGAGAAAAAAAATTGTTAGGACGACAACACGACTTTAACAGGGGGCAGCCGAGCATAGAGCATAGTCTGTAAGACAATGTTTTTATTATCACGTAGTAAGTTGCCGGTGCAACAATATTTTTAACAACAGGTTGCCTTGATACTACAACAATTTAATATTGTCTGTGGAACTAATGACAGTAACTGTTACTTTGTGGTACTAATATAATTATATTATTAATTCAACAAAATTATTTGGCTAAATTAACTATTCTGCCTTTGGAACCACTACTAAAGTTTTGCAACCATAACAAAGTTGTTTCAATATTAAGCTACTCTCCTTTTGCTCCTGCAGAAAACTTATTAATTACCAGTAACTACACTTATTTTGCATCCCCAGAAAAGTAACTTTCGCATTGTAGTTAACTGTCACTTTGTTGTTATATCAATGTTTGTCTTTGCTACCTTAACAAAGATAGTATGTCTGTCTCAGTATTTTGATTGTTTAGGCATGGTCTAGCGATAATTAAGGAGCGTAAGACTCATGAAACTGAATAAATTTTACAGAATGGAATCAAATCAAAAATCGTTAAAAAAAAGAGCTGTTACATACAAATTGGTAGATATGTAGTTAGTTAATCAGTTTTTTTGAAATAGCTGTTCTTTTTTCAAATTTCTTTGGTTCCGTGTTTAATAAAATTTTGTTCAGTTTTATGAGTCTACATGCTCCTTACTTATCACTACACCGTACCTAAGCAACAAAGACTTGAGGGAGACTAACTATTCCTGTTAGGGTACCAAAAGGAGAGTATATACTTAACAGAACTTATAGTGTAGCGATATAATTTATAAAAAAACAGCATAATATATTTTAAGCATTTATTTGGCACCCAATAAAAAGAATATCAAAATTGTTCTAAAAAATAAAAATGGTTATGAATTGAGTCAAGCGCATTACTAATAAATAATTAACAAATTACGTTCTTAAAAATTCGCTTCAAATATCAGGTTTCGAATATTGTAGGGATGTTTTAGAATTGGGACCTGACGCAGAAGAGTTAGGTCCGAATTCTAAAACAACCCTCTTTTCAAAATGTCAAGTCGATGCAAATGCCCACTTCGTAAAATGTCCACTTAGTAGAACGTCAACTTCGCATATTGACAACTTCTCAAAACGTCAATTTTTTTTTTTTGTTGCTTTTGTTTAACTTGCAATGTTTGTATGTAAGTATTTGTCCTTTCAAAATTTGCAAGTTAAATTTGACCTACTTCCCGATGTTCGATTAGCTGAAATTTGGCACACGTATGTAAAGTCGGTGACAAGGCAATATTTTGGAACCATCGAGCTGATCTGATGATGGAGCCGGAAGGTGGCCATGGAAACTCTATAACGAAACGACGCAACCCCACCGAGTTTGTGCTCATTTGATTTGTCTTGACAAGTACTCTATTAGTTGATGATGTCCAGGGTCTGATGATGAACCCAAAAGATAGCCACAACAACTCAGATTGTAATAATAATAAACCTTTAAGAGAGAATCTAAAAAAAAGTACGCAATCTTTTGTTTCAAAAAAATTTAACTAAAAAGTTTTTTTTTTAAATTACATTTATCATGTAGTAAAAAACGCATGTCTAAAGTAGGTATATTCTATGTTCAGAATAACCACCCTCTTGGTAACTCATCATCATAATATAGTTGTAAGTAGATAGGTAAGTTCTAGGCACGTACACAAATATAGATCTTTTCAAAATGTAAAATATATATCAATTTTAAAAGCTTGAGGCACTGATGTATACTATCCGTTATACAAGTTTACTAGACAATATAATATAACGGATAGGGTACATCAGTGCCTCAAGATTTAAAAATTATATCTCAATATCGAGTATCGGACGGCCGTCGGTACATAAGTTCGACGCGGACAAATTACCTACTCGACTCTGCAATCCATCACGCTCGCTAACACACTTAAAACTAGATATGAATATGAATATGAATTTTATATATACAATGACATGAGTATTTACTTGTAAAGTATTATGTTATTTTAATTATTGTGAATGTGAGGACTATGTGGGTCAATGCAATTTTTTTTCTCATTTAATTTTAAGCATGATGGCAGATTGAGTAATTTATGCGGCCTACCCAAATGTCCTTTCTTTGGTATTGTTCGTCGAATCGTTGAGCTCCTTAAGTCCTGACTTCCTGAGTCGAGCTGCACGATTACTGACAAATGCGTGTACTGACTGGACAGGTCCAGTCAATCTGTGTGATTCTTTCCTTAAAAGACCATTTCTACCAATCTACATGGTCTTCACATGATCTGATCAAGATTATGTCTGGACTTTAAAAGAGCCTGTGACCTCTGAGTTTGTTTCGGCCTTTCTTCTCAGAGTAGTCAAATAGGAAACGCCGACCTCACCTAGTTTAAAAAAATATGATTGACGTGTAAAAGTGTTTGTACCAACCTACTTACAGAAATAAAATCATTTATCATGTATCATAAATAAGCAGATTGGGATACGTTACATTAATTGTCTAAATAACATTCACTACTGATATTTAAGTCACACTTACAACAGTCGAGTGTGAAACAATATTACGGCTGTTATCAAAAATCTTATCGTGGTCTAACAGGTTAATATCGAGAACAGAAAATTATTCCTTAGTACTATTTACAGAACATTTAGGGCAATTAGATCGTATTACACCGTTAGCTCCACAACCATAACACTTCACTGAACCTTTATCGGTTTTATCTTTAATATTTTTGCATGAGTCGAGAGTGTGGAATTTTGCGGCAATAAACACAAAATAGTCGCTTACATTTTTCAGACGGATTATTATTGTTTACCACGGCTGGCGAAGCCAAATCACTACTCGTAGCGCTCGACGACGCAGTAGGTGTGTCCGTCGATGCACTTGTCGTGGAGGCCGCGGCGTCGCTCGCTGACGGCGCAGGCGGCGCAGACCGGAGCTGCGGTGGCGGCGCGAGTGGCGTATGCGCGTTAGCGGCACGGCCGCGCACGTTCTTATACACCTTAGATAGCGACTCTATGTTTCGCGGTTTCTCAACCAACATATCCAGGTTGTAAACGGATTCATGGGTTAAACGTTTCCATATGCGTCAATTGCAATGTAGTAACCCGTAAATCATGTCGACTTCCATATCGTTTTCCACGATGGCCTTGATGTATGGAAGTTTGGCGATAAGCGTGCGGAGGCGAGCAACAAAGATCTCCGTGCGTTCTTCTGTTTGTTCCGCGGTAAATATATTGCGGAATAGTTTGTGGGTGGTGGGGATACACCGTGCATGGCGCGTAATCTTTGCAGCGCGTCTTCCCATGACGTCACTGATGAGTTAACACCCTGAAACCACACAGCTGCCCCTTCTAGGAGCATAGGTAGGTTCTGAAGTGCATGTTCGTCGCTGATCGATGTACACTCCTTGTATATCACGATGGAGTCGATCAAAGTTTCGAAAGATTCCGAGTCGTGGCGTGATCCACTAAATCGCAGGGTACAGCGAAGCGCGAAGTTTCCGTGTTTCGTTGGTGCAGGTGATGGAGACGGTGAAGCTGCGACGTTGTAGGCCGAAATAGCCAGTAGGAACCAATTCACGGTTCGATTCCACTTGAACCTTGGCGAACGCCTGCAGCACGCGTAGCATGACCATTATAGAAACGGGTTTTGTCGACGGAAGAAAAGACAAAAATGACGTTCCGTGAAGACAGTACGACAGCAGCAAAGTAGAAAGAGTCAACTGCACTTTTTGCGAAATTCAGTAGTTTATTCACGTTTTTATTTTATTTTGCTTATATCTCGAAAATGGTGTGTCTTATCGCAAAAATAATGAAAATTTCGACCCTCTTTAAGAAACATTTAAACCCCTAAAACTAAACATGTAGGTAATAATTTTTCACATTTTCCATACAAAAAGTGAAAAATTCCATTTTTCCATTCCATTTTTATACTTTGTGGCCGTCGAGTAAAAGTTTTCTATTGTCTTTAGCATGGCGATTACAAAATCAAATTGCCTTCACTACCTTAGACAACTGTCAGTTGTCAGTGTGATTTTGACGTTTGGAATAGAAATCTTTCTTCTGAAATAGTCTACATATAAAAGTACTTAGACAACGATCGGTAAAAACGAAAGACAAAATTACGGATTGTAGAAGGATTTTTACGGTGGGATGTCAAAAATGGAGAAACGAAATGTCAGTTTGTATAGAAATAGCTATGTCTTGTCTTCCAAGAAATAGAAAGCGTCATGCTACGCCAGCAGAAACAACGTAAGCGTACCATCCGATTGCGCCGTCGCTGTCGCCGCCGCCGTCGGGAACGCCGCACCATCGAGCCACACATGGTGTCGTCATCGTTGTCTAAACTTTTGCGGCGAGGCATTATTTTTACACAATAGTGCATCCGGTGGGTTTTAACTTACAACCTTTTGTTAGCAAGAGCATTGCATTAAGACGTAGGCTATGGAAGCTTCTTCGAAAATGTAAGCAAAAAAAATTGGAGCATAGTTTTCTTACAGGTTGGGAATCTTGCTTTAAACAAGTCAAGACGTTTCAAAAACAAGTCGTGCATAAAACATGCACGACATAATATATGTATTGACGTTGTTTCAGTTATTCACTACCTAAGACAGGTTGTCGAATCGAAATTGGCACGTTTTGCAATTACGAATTTGCCTTTCCCCCGACAGCAAATAGCTGACAAAAAGTTGTCAAAATTTTCGGGTTTTTGATTTGGGAACAACCTTTAGCGGACTCTTTTGATAACATTGATTGATGTTCGATTCGGCACGGAAGCGTATCGAGCTGTTGTGAATAGTTATGATGGTTTGTTAACTATTTTGTTAGTTCTTGACATTTTTGTCAAGTTTTGGATACATCTAGTCTTCACAATTTGTTTAGGTGCAAACGGTAAACGAAAATTGTAGACATAAAATGAAGAATACCATGTTTTATACATTGGTGTGAACTCGGGGCTAAATGCAGTCCACCCATGAAACCAAAGCTCCTCCAGCAACTTTTAATACCTAAATCTTACATCTATCGTGTTATAAACACACGACGACTCATCAAGCGATAGATACATGTTCAGTAAATAAAGTCAAGAAAATTAATTGTTTATCAAATTTACTACCTACTTAAAATGTTTGTATATTCAACTGTCAGTCTTTGACAGCTGTATAAAATGACTATAATACGGCACATTGACGTAGTGTGCCAATTTGATAATCAATTAATTTCCCTGACTATGTTAGCGGACGTCGCATTGGTTTTCCCTATAGGATTGAATTGGATTTCATTATAAGCCTCATATAGAAGGCGTATGTAGACTTGTAAGCTGAGTTTAACCCTGCCAAATACTCGACTGGTTTTAAACTCTGTCAGTATGAAAAGGCAAAATAAAACCACTGGGGAATCCTAGTGGTTTTATTTTAACTTTGAACAAAGACTTTATGTATGCTATGCAATCTTTTATAATCATACAGAGGTATTACTAACTAATCATTTAGTTTTGGATTAAAAAAGAAAGATAGAAAGAATAACATTTATTTGGTAACAGTTCGTAAAACACAAAATACAAATAAATAAAAATAAATAAAAGTTTAGGCATGATGACGACACCACGTGTGACTCGACGGCGACGGCGCTATCGAATGTGACGCTTACTCTGTTTCTGGAGCCGTGAGTTTAAAAATGTCAACATAATAAAAACAACTAAACAATTTTCTTTTGGGTTTATTATACAAGATTAGTACCTTTAAAATAGGAAAACTTCTTTCTTCGGAAACAATCAGTTTACATTAGGCGCTGATGTTATTTTTTTATTATTTTACTTGCTTCTGTCCGCATTTCCGCACGTGTATAAAATATTATCACGAGATAAAAAGAACAGGTTAATAATGTTAGTAGGATATCTAGCTCGCGAAGCTCGCGACTAGCTAATAACAGTCGCAAGGGTCGATAAAAGTGAATTAAACTCAAGGTTCAAAGTTAATATACCGCCATCATTTTGTTAAAATTAGCCCACGAGAACATACTACCGGGATAAAAAGTATCTTATGTCCTTGACCAGGTCATGGTCTACGCGTGTATCTGTAGCGGTATCTACAACGCCACATACGAGCTTCGCGTCATACTTACGTCATGCAAAATCCCGCATCGCGCAAGCTGAATTTACCGGGTAACTAGCATATATGGGCGCTGTTTCAGAATTTTTAATATACACAAAATTAAGAAGTAAAAAGCATAATATTTTGTATAGAGAAAAATGTCCCGACATCAAACGTCGGGCATTGCCCACCAGACACGACACCCGTCTGGTCGGAGGATCGTCCTTTTTCTATGAAGGTATGAGTGAGCTTTACCCCTGTTCCTCATACCTCTATATGCCCATCCCTTCAGCCATTGAGGCGTGATTGATTAACAAACATCCAGACATATCTACAGACTTCACACACATAATATGACGCCTATAGTTCCCGAAGGGTTAGGCATGGTAAACCTATAGCACACCCACATTTATCCAGTTATGTTTAAATCCCAGGTAATAGGAGCCGAGCCTATTGCCACCCACTGGGAACTAATCCAGACTCCGGGTTGCTACTGAGAAATTCCTAATGGAAAAACCCAATAACACTTTACCCGACCTGGGAATCGAACCCAGGACCTCGTACAGACTTTCACATTTATAATATTAGTAGGATAGGATAGCAGTAGTAAGATAAAATAGGATATACTCGTATGAATAGGATACTAACACGTAAAATAAAGTTGCCTAAAACAAAACAAAATGTGTGCGCTCGGGGGAGGTCATCAGGAACAAAGTTCCGCATGTACACATACTCGTTTATAATAGAAAGAGAGAGAGGAGAGCAAGTCGCATGGAGGGAGCATAACGCTTTTTCCTTACGTGACAATTTCTACTAGTCAACTCCTACCGCAAGCCGCGGTAAGGAACTGTGTTCCAAAAATAATAAGTTGAATTTGTAACACATGACAAACAATTACAAAAGCAAGTACAGTCATTGTTACAAGTAGGTACAAAACATATTTTCAAATCGAAAAACTGCGTACAAAGCTTTATATTTGAAAAATATTTGTTTTAATTTTTAGATGAATTCAATTAGTCTGTAATACGAGTATTTAACTACCTACATACAAATAATTACATTACATAATTTTAACATAACATCACGCCTTGTTTCCCCGATGTATTGGGCAGAGATGTACCTATAGTACACCCACGTTTCGCCAGTTATGTTTAGGCCTGCATTCCTCCTGCGCTGATGTCGGTCGCGTACATCTGTCGCGAGTACGAATATACATTGTTTTCGATGTAGCACCATACTGCGACGCTGACGTCGGCGGCGCATACGTTGCTACGATCTCTATGACATAGGAGGAATTCAGGCCTCTTAGGAGCGAGCCTTTTGTCACTAACCGGACAAAAATCCAGACTACGGGCTACTATTGAGAAAATTTAGATAGAAAAACTCAATAAAACTGCCCGACCTGGGAATCGAACCCAGGATTTCATGCTCAGAAGTAGCGCTTGCGACCTCTAGACCAACGAGGCAGTCACATAATTTTCATTGTTATTTCGTATAATGGAAAGATATAAAGCGTTTCTCGAACATCAAAGGTAAAGGTCGTGGAATCAAAGCCTTCTACGGAGTCAAAGAAGCTTCTATGTAATCATTTACGAGAATAAATCCATAAGAAGGTATTTAAATGTGAAAAAAGAGTTAAGATTGAAGCAAAAAGAATTGTTTTCCATAACTCTGTATTTGTCAAGTAATACCTACAAACCGTTCTTCATGTTTTTCATCGCTAGTTTCCTTGTAAATATGTACCTCTACTGAATTTCACATTTATGATTTTGATCGGATTTTAGAGTGCTAATAATGCGCTATATTTTAATCCATCGGTTCAATTCAGTTCAGTAGGCTTTTGGCTACTTTTTATTAGTGTATTTTGTCCACAATAGCTTTTGTATTGTGCGTCTTGTTTGTGCAGAATAAACAATTTTTCTTTCTTTCTTTCTTCTTTCAATTTGTAAAACAGTTTATTATTCCATACAAAGCTCATATGAACTCATCGGAAAATCGTACAACAAACATATAAGTACAGAAAATAACGAAAAGGATTTGAGTCGGAGTTTTTTTGTTAGTCTTTGGTTCTAAATTCATACTACCATACTATACTATATAGGGTAGCGGGGACATCGACGCGCAATCTGTTACCATGGATTCAATACATGATACTGGAGCCCCCTGCTTTGAAATTATTGGCCGGCTATTAAAAAAGAACTTGCTATTCCATACATTTTGACTGCGTAGGTATTGCACTTTTGTGGTAATGTAGTAGTTTGCGCGTTAATGTCCCTGCCACCCGTTATATACATACACACATTTAGAGTCTCTAGGGATTAAGCTATTTAAAAAAATTAATGCCTGCCTTATCGAAACTAAATAAAAATGTCTATTTAGATTGATTAAATAAAATGTTTTCGTATATGTAGGTTGTCGAAGTATTCTCTGCTTTTGCATTAATAAAGATTTTTCGCGATTTTTGCTTATACTGGACTTTCACCTTAGTTAATCCTGACATTAAAATGTGATAAAAAGACAAAAATAAAAGTTTTTAAACGTTTTTATTGCGTAAAATAAACAATTAGTAGTCTGTATTTCAGCCGTTAACGCGTACAACACAATCGCAGCGTTTCGGCATAGGTACTCAATATGAGTTCATCCAAATCACGTTGCGGAAGGGCCCGCCCACATCCGTTGTAACAGACGACAAAGATTTTCTGCTGTGTGTGTACGCCATCCCTATTTGGCAGAGCTCTTCTTTGAAGTATATCTCATGCGTGCTTAATGGGATGCAAGTCTGGCAAATAAACAGGCCATAGTAGGACGTTGATATTAGCTGTGGCAAGTGTGTTTGCAACGACTCTGGCAGTGTGTGGACGTGAAATGAGAAATTGCTATTAAATGTATGCTGATGCATTATCTTGCACAAGCATAAATGAAGCACCTAATTGGGTTTGCAAAGGAATGACAACATGTGATATAATCGTATCAGCGTAAATCTTTGCATTGAGATTGCCTCTGATCCAAATCAGTTTGGTTCTTCCGCCGGTTCAAATACCCGCCCATAATATCATGATTTTTTCACCACTGAATGCATGGACTTCCTGGCATGATTTTAAACGTTTTTATTTACAGGGGCCCTCGAATACCGTGTACGTCTAGTACCTGGCCTCATACCATAACGATATTCGTTAGAAATACACACAAAACACCACTCTTCTTCTACCAAATTTCTGTGTTCACGAGCCCATTGTAAACGGGCTCTGCGATGGGCGGGGTTCAATAGGTGGTACACGTGGTGGCCTTCGGGAACGGAGATTGACTTCATGCAAACTATGACTTTAATTATGGTTTGATCGCTTATTGACATCCCTGAAGATCTATGAAGCCTTGTAACCAACATCATCGCGGTCATTGTACGATTTCGTCGAGCAGTAATTTGTATGTTACGATCTTGTCTGCGTGTGGTGATGCTCGTTCGTCCTTCATGTCGCTCTGCCACGCTGCGAGCGATGCGGTAACCTGTCCCAAGTCGACTTATAAAACTCTGCGTAGTGCTCAGTGCGATTTCTATAGCACCTTGCCGAGAATCAGCTTCCAACTTTCCCACAGCTTTGATAATTTCTTCTCGGCTCAAATGATGGCTTCTGACCATAAGAACGTTCTTTTGTATTGATTCCACTCAGAAGTAAGGCAGAAATTTTACTGATTTGGCCTCAAACCCGTTGAAGGATTATATAGGAATACGACTTGCAAGAAGATTTTCAACTTTTGACCGAAATTCAAAAACTGTTTCCTTTTCGAATGACGAAATTTACTAAAAAATATCCATAGGAGTTTATAAAATGTTTAATTAAAAAAACAGATTTTTAGTGACTAGCAAAAACGTGCCTAATCGCTAGACACTTTTGATGTGTGTACTATACAATGTTACTAACGACCCGCTCCTGCTTAGCACGGAGCGACACATATTGGGTACAAAATGAACGTATCTTTCAAGCTGAAACCAACCATACACATTCACAAAATTTCATTGAAATCGGTTGGATGGTTTCGGAGATTAGCATGTACGAACATAGTAACACGTGATTTTTATATATTAGGATAAATGCGAATGTAACTAACTCTATCTGTCTGTCTGTTTTCACTCCTAAAAGACTGAGCCGATCGTTACGAAATTTGACAAATAGGTAGCCAAAGACCTGGAGAAAGACAGGCTGCTTTCCATCCTAGATATTTGTATTTAAAATGATGAAATACTAAACACAAGCAGACGAAGTCATGGTCAATACCTAGTATTCTCTCAAATATATTTTTGGGAAGCAGCTAGGCAGATGATGATTCTACAAAATATATTTTTGTTCGCAGGGGAATCAGATTCCGAGCCGAGTCGATTTGAGGTAGCATCGCTCGGGAAGAGAATTTCAGTCGGCATGTCCGGAATGATCACCAAGCTGAAGACTACACCTCCGCCGGCGCCTCCACAGCCGCTGGAGAACAACCCCATCCTGCAGTTCTTCGAGGTGGGCCCGGAGAGCAGCACGGCTGGACCTGGCCTAATCTGGCGCGTTCACGACGCCTATCGGAAAAGTGATGGCAAGGTTAGTGCACAAACTTAAAACTTTACAGCTTATCAATCTATGTTTCTGTAAAAATACTTGTTTTGGTATGAGCTATACGATAGCAGCTCATGAAAAAAGTTTCGCGTCACGTTGGAAGAAGGGCTGTTCCCCTGACAGGTTGCACCAGACGTACTTAAAATAATATATTCACTCGTGGGTACTCTTATTAAACCCGACACAATCAAAAACATCTTAAAGGTAAAATAACTAATGTACTGGCCCTTTAAGTTTCATTTAAGTTTAAGGTAATATTTCGATCCAAGCGTCGTCGTCGCGTTGAGGTATGGCTAACGCGTTGCGCCAGTCGTACATACAACAATATCTTCACTCCTGGATGCCCTTTTGCAGCATCACTCTACAAACTAAATAATGTGAACTTTATAATCCACAAAGTGCATAGCTGGAATCATATTTGCAACTCAACAACACCTCACACTCAATTGGAATTTCCGATATAAATAACCTTGGAACTCACAACGTCTAAGTAAGCTGTAGCCTCCTGTTCATATTTCCAATAACGTGCTACGCGTCCTGAATTGAATCCATGAAAATGAAAACTGAATTTATTTGGATAAAAGTAGATAGGGTAAAACGAAATGAATTCAATATAATATTTTTATACGTGAGAAGTTTCAACTCGTAAACCATTTAGTCAAAAAGACATTCAGAGCTCACGAAAAGACAAGCAATGTTCATGCTGACTTCTATTATTTTCATCATTGTATCAGCCTAATGAGGTCATCTCAAACCTGACTTGATATATGTAGTTTCACTATAGCTACTTCTTCTCTCGTATTGGTGCAAAATTGAATAGAACAGCTCATGTCATAGTAATAAATATAAGCCAGTTGCCAACGTGGCAGCTGGGATGTCCTGAGTGCGCCGGACGTACACTTTAAACGTAATCCTTTATCTGCTTATAAACCACGTACATAGAATAAAGATGTTTACAAAACTTTGTGATCCCTGTACCATTAAATTAGCCATTCAAACAACGAAAATATTATTTTAATAAAAAAGAATACGGCATTCAAATTTCAAATTAGAATTATTAAAATAAAAATACACCAAGCATTATAAATTTATAATAATAAGGAAACAGATAATGTCAAATATTTAATCTAAAGTGTAATGTCATTAGAAAAGAATATTAATTGAATAATAACACTTATCAAGAAATAGGGCGTCAGTAACTTTTTAAGCATTTGGATTGGAACATTTTTTACACTATCTTGTTGACGTTAACAATATTGTTACATGTTCCAATAAAAGTTTAAAAAAACACGAACCAAGAACCATTAACAATGTATGCAGCACACAGATAAATTGTAGTACTTATTTGTATCCAATGTTCAACTCATTACTGTACGTTAAACAATAAGCGACGGCACAAACACAATGATTATTTATTTTCTGAACAAATTAATTAATTTAACAGATTTAATAATTCTAAAGGCATTCGCACATTTGGGCGGGCAGCACCACAACGCAAAAATCCTTCTACAGCACTTCCGTACATTGTGTGTGACCATCGCAAACTACAAGCGGGCTGAAGGTAACGCTCTTTTTGTATTGGAACGTGATGCGCGGCGGCCCGATGCGGACGTAATATATTATCGCAGCAATAAATAAGGTTCAAAACAGCGATGCATTTGATGTTAGTTGAATCGAATGACCATCGTTATAATAGTAATTTAGCAGTTGTAATTAAATTAAAAAATAAATTCACGGCTCAGTGGAATAATTTTTAGGTATATCTTTAGTTGACTGAATATTTATTTTTATTTTTTATTTTATTATTGTTACATAAAATATGATAGTTTAACCTCTAAATTTTAAGAATTAAGGCTCCCACACAACAGGCGCGACGCGACTCTAGTAGAACAATTTCTATGATAAATTAATAGAAATTGTTGTACAAGGGTCCCGCCGCGTCTTTTTGCGAGCGACTTTATGCGACAAAAAAAAATTGAGCTTTGTTTTACGATTAGAACCATGATACTATTTTATTTTTATGAAATATTTTTTAATAAGTAAGTCTTTTTATTTTGTCTTGGCCTGTAATAATATCATGTACCAATACGCCTAAGAGTGCGACAAAAAACTGAGCAGTTCCAGGGTCCTACGTTTGGGCAGCGCCTTACGACTGTCATTCAGAATATTTTACGTAATCTACTTTTGTTGGAAAAACAATACAAAAGACGAGGGTGTGTGTGTATGAAGTAAATTGTGAATACCGAATGAAAATTGCATTGAATAAACAGATACTTAAACGGAAATGCTAAGTGGATGGCGAGAGTAACTGTGCTCAAAGAAAAGATGTGTATTATTTCGCATTGTACTGTATCAGCTTGAAGAATAGGTCTATTTGTATTCGCATTGCATTCGTTATAGCGTTCTAAGCGGAATTGCTGTTTATTTGACCATTCGCCAAAAAATTCCCACTCGACGTTTTCATTCAGCGAGATATGATAACACTGACCGCTAATTATGCACTATTCAGTAGATGAGCGCCGAGAGATTTGCACTTCATTATAATTGATTGGATTTTAAGCACCAAATGAGCGTGAAATAAATCTTGACATACCGCAGCCAGGTGAATATGAACTCAAGTCAAAATATTTTGTTAATGAAATTGCTTTGTACTTTCGTGCGTTAAAAACCGTAATGTCCATGTAATGCTAATAACAACAATGACCCACTGTTCCCGGTCACATGACCACAAACCTATTTACAACCTTGCGGCATTATCAAAGTTTATTGGACAAAACCCCTCTAATATGGCGATATACTGTGTTGTGTCGGAACTGTGTGCACCTTGTGCTTATACCTAACTACGCGGAGAGCATAACAGACTTAATTATAATGCAATTTTATGGTCAAAGGGTAAATTAGGACAAGTACTTAACCTATTTAAATTCCAAGCACTTAATTTGCAGCATGAAATAAAGACAAAAGATTATGATTTAAAGTTATGCTTCAAAGTCGATGTCTTCGAGGCAAAGTTTAAAATACTCACAGCTTTTCTGAAAGCTTATGTAATAGTGCATAAATCTGTTCACTGACTCAGCTAACGGTAATGCAAAGTGAAAGTATTGTCAGGACCTATTGTGCGCACGTCCGACTCATTAAAGAAGCTAGTCAAAGGTGGTTGGTTTTATTCGTTTGAATAATTGCACGTCAATAGAATTTGTTTTTGATTGGACTCTGGATTTTCGACTGCACCGGGCTTACCGAATTTTGACTTAAATTACACATTGCGAGCATCGACTACATGGTAGTCAGGTAAATTATTTGTTCAGCAACATTCTACGGCGATTTGTCGTGTTATAACCATTTCATACAACTGTCAAAGAACATCAGTTGTGATTTGAATTTACGAACAATTTAAGTTGGTAGTCAATTTGTTTATCAATGAATTCTCTTGACTTTACATAGGTCGTGGCCCGCACATTCATGTGTAAGGTACATGTACATGCAACAATTGCTTGCTCGTGTCAGCGGTCATGTCCATTGCATTGAATTACCACAACGTGCAGCCATCAAGACCGAACCATGTAAAGCGATATACCTAGGCAGTTTTGAAAAGCATAATAATATGTAGGTATGATCTGTTACCAAAGTGTCTGATGAAAGTGTAAACAAACCCTGTTTAGGTTAAAATCGTAAGCAATCACTGACTAAAGAGCATTAGTAACACACTCATCTGTATTTAGAAGGTTTCAACTTTATATTCCGCCACTTTTTTCAAAAATTATTGTTGCTATAGCACAATTAAATATGTTAATATTTGGCCTATTTTTTGGCCAAAGAATCAGCATCGCTATACAACGTGGCAATGCTGCCAGCCTTTTGGGCACTTTTCCTGTCGACAGCGATGCGGACGAATTTTTTGATGCCCTATGATTATTTTCCTTCTTTATTTTTTATTTATTGTTATTGAGTTGTACTTACTATTAATATTATTTGTAGAATCTGTAAAAACTATTTAAATAAAAAAACCACAATGTTAGTAGCTATTAAATTGTAATTGAAAAATTATCGACGAAATTTAAGGTTATAGAATTAACCTCAATTGTCAAAATAAAAACATCTTTAGAGTTATTTAAAATTAGAATGATAGTTTTAAGTATTCAAATAATCAAATTGGTTCTAGTATTCAAGTAATCCAATCGAAGAACTCCATTTGTAAATGGCACTACAAATTGGCTCCTCTTCACCGAGAGGAGGCCTGTGCCCCAGCAGTGGGAACATTATACGCTGATTGTTATGCTACAAATCCACAGATACATTTTCTGACTTAATTGTTTACATTTTCATTCGATATTTTTAGATCAGACGACAGAACGATATAACATTTTCTGTTTTAAGTGTAGTATCGGGGATAGTATAGAGAAAACTTATTTTGTTTGATAAACACACGCACCGCACGTAACGACAAAGGTATCGAATTAAGTACATAATATAAGCTAATATATCATGCCTTTCGTTGTGTGGGATTATTGCCTGACAGTTTAGCTGAGACCGGAAAAAACTGAGAGGAGAATTTAATATATTTCGTAAAAGGTGAGGCGAAGCTTCACCTATTTCGACCTTATAATAATTGTATAAATATTTTTATGGGTTACTTTGGATATTTCTACATTCTGCTAAGTATAATTGGTTAAATCGAACACTGGTATTTTCACCAATATTAAAATGCAGTCTTCAAAACCCTTATGAACCCACAATATGAAGCGACCAAACGTGGCCGACGGTGTCTTACATTACCAAATGCGGAAAATTTATGTTTATTACAATTTTTTTATTAATTTATTTAATTATTTAGACTTTTCCGCTCTTTTCGAGGGAAACGGCAACCTACCTAAATCTACAACCAACTCAAGCAAACCAAAGATGATAAATGTATCTATTCACTAAATAATAAGAAATAAGTTCTATTCTTTCTGTAGAGAAGTCGTTTCTGCCTACCCCCATGGGAAGAAGGCGTGAGTTTATTTATAACGAAAACAAATAATAGTTTGTATAGGAAGTTCTTCCACTTACATCCGGCCTGGCCAATGATTTCATTACCGGTACCTATTAGGATCCCACACGGATATTTAATTAATATTCTAGACTACCTATGGCCCGCGGCTTCGCCCACGGGATGTCGAAAAATATCCCTTGGACCTGTATTACCGTACTGTATTATTGTTTAAAAGTACCTTACACGTTAATCCAGGTTATAAACTATCTGTGTGCCTAATTTCATCCAAATCCGTTCAGCCGTAATTGCGCCAATCCGGAATATGATACATCCAGACAAACGGACAAACATTCTAAAAACTATATTTTCGTTATCAGACTCGTACCCACACCTCGAAGTAATTACTTTCAATCAATGCACAGTTTTGTCTTCTTTACTATGTTATTATAAAATATTCTAGATATATATAAGACATTGTTTATTCGATCAATAGTGTCAGGAAATAACTTGTATTCCGGAAATGATTCCCGCAAACGGTTTCAGAGAACATAAAACACGTGTATAGAGTTTAACGGAATTGGCATTTGAGTACCCCTTAACTCGCGGCATTTCCCGGTTGCATTTTCTGCTGGAGCCTAGAACGGAGGCACTATGACTAACTTCTTTATTTATGCCGAAAAATAAGATAAACTACTTGGAAGTTAATAAAGTAATCTTAAGGAAATAAAGAGAGAACCATTTGATGTTTCCACTATCAGTTTAAACTGAGAGCCTTTAAGAGGAAGAAAGTCTGGTTATGTATCCTCAAATTCTCGGACCCACTGCTGCTAAGAATTCCAGGGTACCAGATTGAGCTTGGTAATGTTTTTACTAAGTTTTTACAAATACATACACACATTAGGGTGGCGCGAAATGGGTATTTTTTTTTTGAACGAGTTTCTTTATCTTCGCTTGCGGTAGGAGTTAATTGGTAGAAATCGTCACTTAAGGACAAAGCGTTATGCCCCTTCCATGCGACTTTCAAAAGAGAAAGAAAAAAGAAGAAGGAGAAAGAAAGTCGTGTGAATTTGGTTAAAATTAAAATCTAAGATGGTGGCTGCGAAGATTTTCGATTTTTCTTCATGGGTGTCGTTTCCATCGTTTTCGATGATGCTAAGGCCGATAGTGAAGTCAAAATGAAAATCAAAGATGGCGGCTGCGAACTTTTTCGAATTTTTCATCATAGGTGTCGTTTTGCGAGTATCGCATAAGCCCGGCCGGGTCCCCCTACCGCACACGTTTTCTTTAAACTTCTGTATTTTTAATTGATGACCCTAAAAACATACACATCATTCATGCAAAAAATTAAGATCCCTCGACTTCGTCTTCAGGTGGCGCACGGTAAGGTTGCGTGATAGGTAAATCTAAACAACCTTGATTTTCGGGTTTGGTTGCATCCACAAAATTTATGAGTGCTTTTAAAACTTTTTGTAACTTTAATGTGCTGATAACGCCTAAATAAACAAATGTGTTGAAGGGTATATAAATTGAATGTTAATGAATAAATCTTAACAATTTCTAAACTGTGAAAGATTTTCGTTTCCGTGTTTGGTGAACCACGCTAATTACGCGTAAATCACGTAAATGCGTTAATGCATCACTGGAAAACATCGACCGACCTTTACAGTGGTTCGTGCGCTAACTACACGAAAGTGAATTAAGTACCACTTTGTCATTTGTTCTCTAGTCTTGACAATACAACAATGTCTATATGAGGTATTCCACTCGGAGCACTGATTTCAACGGCACCTAAGCTCTTCCACTAACCAAAATTTGAAACTGACACACTAAAACAAAATTTTGATAACTTCGGTTCGGTGAAACATATTATAAATATTATTTTCACTATACGAACGGCATTGGCAATGACCCAGATAAATTTCTGGTTATTGTCAAATAACCAGAAATTTATCTAGGTCATTGGCAATGCCGTTCCAAAAGCCTTTTGTTTAAAATGCTTTTGAAGCTATTTTACAGAATTAACAGATGTTGCTTCCCATTTTTTTAGCATAGATCAAAAATACCTGTATAAAATGTTTTACATTTTTTTAGTCCCCATCGCTGACTTGCGCTAATAAGATCCTTTGCTTAAGTATGTGGGAACTGCTAAAGCATTGGAAGATATGAAAGAACTCGCCGTCTACATCATTAAAACTTTACGCACGAAAGTTTGTTTGATATCAAGAAATTTATTTAAAATTTAAAAACACCCATTGCAAACAAAAACCTCTAAAAACGCCTAACTGATTTTATTCTTTCTTTTTTTTCTTTTTTTTAGCTACGCAAACTCAATCAAGTCACCATTTAAGAGCGGCCAACCCGTCATACTTTTCATACAAACGCTCGTACATGATTATGGCGTTGTAACACATATTTCATTGACATTTTTAACTAATAGGTATCTTGTGTACTTTATCTAGGTTTCTATGCAAGTAAAAAATCTAAATTTGGACAAACAAATTCAGTATAACCCTCCAAAAATCCGCTTTTTTTTCACAAATTTTACCTAAATTTTGGCCGTTCAAAATGTACTCAAAAATTATAAAAGTAAAAAAGCATCTTCATAAGAACCTCGCAAATGTAATGGAGATTCTACATGATAAACATTTTTTCCAAAAAATTGTAAGGCTTTTTCATAAACACGTATTTCCTGGAATAAGTTTTGTGAAATCTCTGCGCGCCAATTTTCGTTCGATGTTACCGCTATCTCACTCTTGCTTCTTTTTCAAACATTGCGTTGGATGAAACAACAAGCTTTTCAATCACGCTCGCTTTGACGATTGACGGACCGGAAAGGGCTTGTACTACCTCAGATTGCGAAAATTGTCTTAACATGAATGTCTGTAGTTTCAACAGTACCGTAGTATTCACTTTGAAATTAATATGCAGTAAATATAAGGACTTCTACTAAGTACTGTGTGTTGCGAATACACGATTGCATACAATTTTCTCGATACAAAGAAATCTCAAAGTTACCTCTGAACCGTATAATAAATGGATAATATACAATGTTTTTTTTTAAATTAGGTCATGAAACTTTGCAGGCTAATCGAACTATACATAAAGCAGAAACCATCTGTTCATTTTTATTTTTTCACCGTCATATTAACCGTATAAATATGAGATCGCAAATATGAAGTTTTATAACCACTCACAACTTGGATCGTCTTGCCGCCCGGCCCCCGACAGGACTCCGATTCAGTACTTGTCAGTACCACAGAGTACATTTTAATGTCAGTACCAGGGTACTCAATCTTAGTACAAAAAACAAAATTTGAATAGATAGAAAATCACGAAGTATATGTTGTCCTTGTACAAAATAAGTTTGAATGTGTTTTTAAATTTTGTTGGATTATAATATAAGAATTATACACCAACTAAAGATATGGGATGGCAGCTCTGAAGCAGTGTTAATTTTATTTCAAATAGATGGCGCTAAACAAAATCGCAACTTTTCAACATTGCGTAGCTTCGGTAACTCATTAGTTCATTTCCACTAAAATAGTATATTTTTAACCAGCTTCTGTGTTACTGTATCCAAACAATATTTTCAATTATGGATCATTATCAAGAAAAATTATTAAATTTATCGCTCAGTATGACATTTCATAATTTTTTTTATCAATTATTGCAATAATTTACACAAATATTTTGCAAACATTCGATGGGGTGGTGGTAGAATTGCTTTGATGGTTTTGCTAACAATAAACTGGTAACCCAAATTCAAATGCCTGCTAATGTCTGACGCTTTCGTCGGTGTTTTAGCGGTTTATTTTTGTGATCTTTCTGTGTTATGTTGTGCGTTTGTCGTTAAGTTGAGCGAAAGTTGTGTGTGTCGATATTTGTTGTTGTGCAAATTTCGTATCCAATTTTGATGAGTGTCTAATAAAACTGCAACAACATTGTAATTTTCGGAATTCTGCTCCTCTAGCCAACAGTCTATGTAAATCAAATACTTTGTTTTATCTTTACTTATGTCATATCATAGGATATATGATTCGCTAAATTGTATTTCACGTAACAATCCTTAAAATTAACATTATTACTACAGAATAAGATTAAACTACTACACATACACACACACACTACTATTACTACTAGTACTACACTATTCCTATTATACTTGCAGTATAGTGTAAAGTACTCTGTGACCTATACATAGCTATAGGCATACGATACTGATTTCCTATCCATAACAAAGGTGTAGTTCTAACTATGAATATCAGATGGCGTTAGTTTCTTTACGAACGCAAATGACCCGTTCCACGGAACAAGATTGGTCTCTATCAAAGTACTCTGTGGTCAGTACCGCTTCGGCTATCAAACGGGGAACTTGTGTTACTTTGCTTGCAATCAAAATACCCGATTGACAACGTTTTATGTTCTGAAGAAATTATATATTAAAGTAAAATGACATTTTGGTGTAAAAATAAGGCACCCCTATTTTAATTTTTTTTCAAATGTTGTAGTTTTCATTTATAAAAGCATATTTGGAAGGGTTCAATATCATAATCTCATGTCAATGTCAAAAACTTGGAAAAAAATTAGATAGTTTTTCAAGAGTTTCAACATTTTTGACGGTGTCTCCAAAATATTCAGAAAAATGCTTTTTGGTTTGATTAAATAGTGTAATAATTTTATTTTTTAGAGAACGGTTGGGAGAAAGGTTTGAGGATAAGATTTTTAACAAAATTATAGTAAACAAATAACCTAGTGGATGTTACAAAACAGCCAGGAGATTAGAACTAGAAAGTGTTGTGATATACCCCAGTGCCTCCAAAAGTACGTAAAGCCGTGATCCGCCTGCGCCTGGGGGGCAAAACCCGTATTTTTAATAATGTTTTAATCTGTCTAAGTCAGCCAAAAATACCTCTAACTTATTTACATTTTTTTACAAGTTTTTGACATTGATTGTCGTAGAGACGAGATTGCGACTAGATTTTAACGTTTTTAAATATGGGAATTAGTCTTCTAATCTCTCCCCAGTCGCGTGGGATTGCAGTACTTCTTTGCTAGTATCAGTTGAGATTGTCCGTCGTGACCGAATTAAAGTTAGGAGGACATTATTTATTATAGTTATATAATAAAAATCTGAATATAGTTCAATTCAGTTTAAGAAAAAAATATACGATTCAAAGAAGTTTAGCTATTCGAAAAGTCATTTGCTCATCCATAACTGAACACATTTCTAGAATCGTGAACTTTGACACAAAATTAAATAGCCTATATACAGATATCACGAATTATTATAATCACGCATTCGGAAATCACGACAACTGCCAAGCTTATTATTGTACTAACCAAAAAACAATGAAGATGTTACTTTGATTTTGAAGATGTGCGCTTTATGGCATAGAATCAAGTTTATAGTGAACGCTGTGACATAGCAATAAAATCGAGTCTTTTGACAATATTATTGCCAAATTTGTTGGAGGGAAACGTATTAACTTTTCCTTGCGTCTGAGTTATGAGACGAGAAGCAACGTTGCTGTTGTTTCATTTAACACAAAGCGCCCTCTTTCCACTTTACATAGGAAACTCTTGGAGAAAGCTCCAGATCACTAGTGAATCAAGTAGAGGAGAAACTTTTTCAAAACGTAGGGGTACGTCAAAATAAAATAATTAAGAAAAGATAGGACACAAAATAAAAAATACCAAAGAAAGTAGTAAAGATTATGTTGAAAATTGCCAAAAGTCAGATATTATGACCGGTGTCCTGTCAGTTCACCAAAAATAAATTTATAATTTGTTACTTGACAAGCAACGATTGGCAAAAACATGATTTGTCATTTCATCATAATACAACAACAAGTTTACCAAATAATTCACTTAAGAAAATAATTTTCCGATAAACTTTCTTTTAGTAACGTATTATTTGACAAACGATGCATTTTTTTTTTCATTTTATCTCAAAAGCAACGTTTGGAACAAAAATGTTTTACATATTGACTTATGGTTACGGAATTTTCTAAAAATTTTACTCATTTAGGCAAAAAATAGGCATTAAGTTAGTTAGTCATTTAATTTAGTATCTTTTGTAAATAGTTAGTTGTGTTCAATATTGTACATTAATTGTTTTTTTACAATGGCCTACAAAGTTTAATACCTAGTGTATGGGATATAAGAGGGTAGTTCAAGGCCCACAATAAAAACAATATTAACAATAGTGATTTAAAAGAGTGTCCGTGGACTTTCTTTCCCGTTTTTCTTCATGGGAACCCACTGCGCTTTGGAATTGGCAACGAGTTTCATCTTTCTGACTGACCGACTCCTTGACAATTCAAAATGCCTGTAATTGCTTTATTTGAATTAAATGCTTTGAGTTTGAGCTCGACCCGCGGCACCGTGTCAAACCAAATTAAAATAGGTTTGATAGGTCTATGGCGAAATATGACTATAATATGCTCTTTGGCGCAAAATACGATGATAAAGAACATTTTGGACTCGCAAGATATTAGTAAGTATGCGTAAATAAATTGGAATAGTCTATTATATTGGGCTGTATTGAAATGGCTCGACATACAGTCACAGCAAATACAGATTTAGATTACCTCGCCTTCTTCTATACAAAGATAACTAAAGGTATTTTAATAGGAATTATAATTTAACTAGCGACCAATCCTAGCTTCGCACTGTTTTTAGGAATTGTAAAACATAGCGAATTCTTTATGATGACATTTAAAATTTATATTAATGTTTTATACACACAAACCTTCAGGAATAAATTAACAGAATTTATAACGGATTTTAATGCCGTTTTCACCACCAGTCTGTTACTGATGGTGAAAACGGCATTAAAATCCGTTGCGTAGTCCAGAAGAACAACGCGGTGGCACAGACGGTTACGGAAAGCGACTTTATTTAATACTATGTGTAGTTTGTATAGATAAAGATTTAGTCAACGTATATTAATAAATCAAATGGCAGTGTATGCCCCATTTTTTTAACCCAAAAAGCCGTACCGGTTGGGTAACGTCCAAAGTTTCTGTACCTACTGCATGATGCATTCCGTCTACACTACCGCTGTCCGAAAATCGTCATACACACCAGATTGAAGGTTAAATAATTGAGTGTTAATAACACGTCACGACATATTTCGGGTTTGGCAACCTCTCGTGTAAACACATTTGGTTGCATAGCTAATCCTAGGAGCAATTAGGTCTATGCTACCTCTAAATAGTAGGTAGTTGCTTCATTTGTCTGTCTGTGTGACCGCCTAAAAGCTCCTGCAGACAGGCACGACGCGACAGCGCGACTCGACGCTTGTAGAATAAGTTCCATGAATTTTTCATAGAAATTGCTCTACTCGAGTCGCGTCGCGCTGTCGCGTTGCACCTGTTTTGTGGGAGCCTTACGAGTAATTCTCAAAACGTTGAGGTTAAACTATCATATTTTATGTAAAATCCGTTGCGTAGTTAAGAAGAATAAAGGGAGCCTTTATTCTTCTTAACTACGCAACGGATTTTGAGGCGATTTTCACCACCGTTTAGAGAATTTACTCCGGAAGCTGTGCATATTAATATTAAACTTCCATACTATAATAAAAAATTCTCGATGTTTTCACATATCGAATCCGTGTTAAGCAGGGGTCGAATGATTTTGTTCTTATATTAGAAATACTGTTCTAAGCCCTAAGCTTAATGGAATGTTAAGAACTATTTCCTGGCTGAAAAGAGGACTTTTTATCAAAGTAAAAGTTAGTACTTCGCCTCATGAGTTGGTTTTATGCGGAAAGGAAAAGTTAAAAGTTGTGGGACGACGTGAAATGTGAAAGGAAAGTAAAGCTTTCATCCGCCGCTCGTTATAAGAAGCACTAACAAAATTGATTTGAAGTTATTTATTTCTTCAGAGACCGGCCATGTGCCCGATGGGATATCCCATCGGCAAGTTCTCAGGAGCCCTAAGGCTCCTGAGAACTCAACAACTAAGGGTTGAGTTTCCAAAACAGATGATAGAACTAACTTTTACTTATAAACAAAATTCTAAGTAGGTACCAACTTACAAGTCTCCAGCCTTAATAATAATTACGGATTTCCATACAAATTTGTATGGAATAAGTAACAAAGATACAAAATTTAAAAGTTTGGTTCAATTCGCCTTGAATTAAATAAAAAATGTACTTGCTAGCGTTTTTCACATTTATTTTCGATGAGTTTTAAGTGTAACCAATTTGTATACCTTTCAATTTGTAAGCGTTGGTGAATTCTGATGATTAAATTCCCGTCAAATATCAGTATTTTTGTTGCGAATTAAAATTATTCACAGCTACGGGTATTTGAGTAAAGCGTATTTATTTTGTATTAAAATGCCTTTAGTGAAATGCTGTTTGTCCATTCCCTATGTATATTAGATACACCTCAGAGAATGTAACCTAGATCTAGATAGGTTTATGTTTAGACCGGCCTTATACACTATGCAGGGACTACTATTTTAGTTTTATAATGTACTAGCTTTTACCCGCGGCTTTGCTCGCGTTAATTTAGACTTTGACTATCAATTCGGGTTATAATTCAATCATTATTCGAAAGACACGTGGCGCCATCTATTATCATAAGTACGTTATTGTTGTTTTCCTCGGGAACAGTACTTTTTTGCGGGATGAAAGGTACCCTATGTCCGTTTCTGTACCCCTGACAACGTTTATGCAAAATTTCATGATGATCGGTTCAGTGGTTTAGGCGTGAAAAGGTAACAAACAAACAAACAAACTTACTTTCGCATTTATAATATTAGTTAGGATTAGGATTAGGAAGTTAGGATATGTATTTTTAGAACGAAAGCAAAAAAGTTGAAGATGTATGCAATTTTGTAACATGCTCGTGTCATTTAGTCTGTGTAGGTGTATACTTTGTTATTTTCGCGGACATTGTATGCGTATTGAAATATGTGTATCCACTTGATTTGCATATTTTATTTACAGAAATAATACTCGTAGAATAATAGTAATATGTATTTCAGTAATTGTTGTAAATTCAGTGCAAAATATATATGATAATTATGACATGAATGATGACATTAGAAATTATGTTAAACCCTGAAAAAAAACTGTATTTTTAAGTGAAAAATAAAAACGTTTATGCAAAAAAAAAAACAACTGACTTTCTAAAAAACGCTAAAAAAGTGAAAAATTACTTTAATTTCGGAAGTCGGTGGTAAAAAACGAAAATACAAAACCAAAGACACCGACTTCTGAAATTAAATTAATTTTTCACTTTTTTAGCATTTTTTTAGGAAGTCTGTTGTTTTTTGTGTATAAAAGTTTTTAATTTTCAGTTTTTAGTTGCGGTACCTATTCCACACAAATTCGTATGCCATTACTTCATATGTAAATAACAGTGGTAGGAATTATTAAAACATCATCAATATATACTAAGTGGAAAATACGCAGTATTAAGGATAACTCAAAAACTCTTAGTCAAAACTTGATCAAATTTATTTGGGACCACATGAGAAGCACCAGCTTTCAAATAAAAAAGAATCATCCAAATCTGTTTACCTAGTAAAAAGTGCGGAGCTAAAAAAAAAAAATATACAGTCGATTTGAGAACCTCCTCCTTTTTTTGAAGTCGGTTATAAAAGGGTTCATTTTACTCATGGTTGTGGACTACTTTTAACATGGGACCTGCGAAGAATTATGAACAAACAACAACAACATCATCACATTGTTGTGACAATTAAATTTGTATAAATCGACTTTTTGGAACAGAGTTCCTTAACGCGGCTTGCGGTAGGAGTTGACTGTTAGAAATCGTCACGTAACGAAAAAACATGCCCCTTGCAATTCGCTCTCTCTCTCTGTCTCTTTCTATTATATACGAGGGTGTGTGTGCGTCCAGGTGTTGCATATGTAACTTCGTTCTTGACGGGGCCCTCCGACCGCACACGTTTTTTTGTTTTTTATATTTACGAGTACTTACCTTACCTACATTGTTCTTAGCTTGGGACAAAGTTTTCTTATATTTTCCACTCTGTATTGCTAATTCCTTTAAAAATAAATAAATATTTGGATAGGTACTTACCTAAAACAGATTTTCTTACTTTCGTACTTATTTTGCCTCATCGTTGAAGAAATATAGCATGTCTACGAACGCGTGAAGCAGATCAACGTACCTAAAATTGATTCGAACGATTTTTGCATAGAAAACATTCGTTTCGCATATCATATTTATTTAGTTTGAAGACTTAATTCATATTCTAGGTAAGGCATAATCAGCCTATAATGTTCCCACTGCTGGGAACCCAGGCCAACAACATACAACATAGGCCTCCTCTCTTCGAGATGGAGTGGGCTGTAATCTATCACGTGGGCCCAGTGCTGGTTAGTAGATGTCACATGTCTTCGAATTTTTGGTTCTAGGACGTGCCGGTTTCCTTACAATGTTTTCGTTCACCCTTTTGAGAGCAGTGGTGATGAAATTGTAGCGGTATCTACATCGCCACATGCGAGCTACGCGTCACACTGACGTCACGCAAAATCCTGCATCGCGAAAGCAAAGTTTACCGCGCAACTAGCATATATACAACATCCCGACATGAAACGTCGGGCAGTTGCCCACGACACCCATCTGGTCGGAGGATCCTCCCTTTTTCTGTGGAGGTATGAGTGAACTTTACACCCTGTTCCTCATACCTCAATAAAATCATGTACACGAAGTAAAACGCCTGCCTCGGTTCGAATCCATGACCTACAACTCGTAAGTCGGGGCCGTTACCACTGGGCCACCACTGGTCCTATCCAGGAGCAGGAAGATACCTAAATGGGTTCGGGTAATACTTATAGTGCCTGTCACGTGAATTTAAACCAAAATGTTATTGGATAATTGTATTTTCGAATCGAGTTGACTCAAATACGGTCGTGCGTTTGTGCTAGGCCAACTCTAGTAGGTACGTACATACCTTAAGTGACAACCTTAAACGAGACACGTCGTAGTGATGCGGAAAGTTTGCCTCAAAGTAGAAAGAAATTTGCCACACCTGTGGCCAAACATTTTGGAGGTATCATGTATGCTGAAATACTTACCTACCAGCCATTCCCATGTAAATTATGCTTAATATTAAAGTGGTTTAAGATAATATGCGTTTTGTCTACAGATTTCATATAACTTTCGTAGACGGCGTTTTGTTCAAGCTTAGGTACAGGTACTTTATTAAATAAAACGTAGATAATACAAAACGTATGTGTACAAACTTTAAAATATTACTTATTTATTTAAATTTTTTTGCTTTAAATGTAAGTACTTACGTTGTTTTTCTTTCTATATGCGTGTGTATGTGTTGCATCACAATGAAAATGAAAAATATCTTAACCATCATTATTATCGTACCGTCAAATTAATCTCATTATAAACAACTTAGACCTAAGTAAGTTTCTCTTACAAGTAAAATTTGCTTCCGTTCATAATTAACGAAGCGCTAAGCGACCTGTTACTTCTTGGTGTAAAGATTATTATGTACTTAATAAAATTGACTTTGTACACAATATTTTGACGTTGGTGTAGGGATATTAACTCAACAACATCCTACTAGTATTATTTATTTATTTGGGATCACCAACAAAGGATACATAAGTATATACAATATAAATCACAATAATAAAATAGGTTCTTGTACGTGTGCTCCTTAAATTACAGGAGACCACGGCACGCACATATAACTAGGTGTAAATACGATAAAAATAAAAATAGCGAAAATAAATGATGCCTGATGAAATAAAAAAGAAATAACATGTCAAGAATGCGCATTCATATTACATAAAATAAAAATAGAGAAAATAATTATAAATATGAAAGTTTGGATGTTTGGTAGTCAATCACGCAATAATGGCTAAACGGATTTGGATGAAAGGCACACAGATAGTTAAAAACCTGAAATAACACAAAGGATACTTTTTATACAGGTAAAATTCTGAAGTCCACGCAAATGAAGTCGCGGGCTGAAGCTAGTACCTATGAATATATCTTGAGCTTTTACGACTATTTTTCGAATAGACAAGAGTTAATGAGGCTTTCATGGTAGGTAGTTGGATTATAAGGGTTTACTTCAAACAGCGGAACCTCTGAACATGGCATTTTGAGGCTTTATTTACTTGAGTGCGAAAACCATTGGCTGTTTGACGCCCTCAATGCTGCGATTTTTATCATGTCATTGTGTGCTTTTATCATTTTTTAAGGTAACGATACCTATTATAAATCACGTCCCGTGCACGTTATGACGTTATCGTGGACGAAATTTAAAAGCTTCTTCATATTTTCCATATATTTTACTTCCCTGTGAGGAGGTTAGGATTAAAACCACTCCATATCCACTTTTTTCAATAATACAGAAATCTAAAAAAATAAATAAATAGTGAACACATATTTTGTATTTTTTTAAAGAATGCCGTTTACGTACGTGATATATAGATCCGTAAAACAGTTTTTTTTTTGACAAGGGTAAGTTGTAGTTTTGAACTAAACGTTAATATTAGACATCATTTTACTAAGGAGAATAAGCTTTTTTGAACTAAACAGTTTATCTAATGGTAGGTTTTATCATTTTGTGCAGAAAACGTGAAAAAAATAACGAAATTACCAAAAGTGGATATGTTGTGGTTCAGCTTCTAACCTTCTTCTGCGTCATCGTGATGCCGCGGACGTCCACGATAATACCCGTAACGTTAGAAATTATAAAACCGCACATTTTTATAGCTTTCGGGAGAGCTATTGCCGAAAAAAAGATAAAATTAAAATCAAAAATCCAATCCTATCGACTTCAGAGAATCTTATACATCAACTTACGGGTGATGATAACTATTCTATAATTCGACAAACCCCTAAAATACGACAAGCAACTGGCAAAAATCTGAACTCCTGTCAATCATGCTTAAATATTTTTGTGTCGACATTTTTAGTGACAAAAATGTCTATGATAAAAAAGAACCAAGATCGCCCCGCTGGTCATGCTGGTACAGTTACTAATAAAAGAGAGAAAAAAAGATAAAAGCAAAAGAGTACACAATTCTAATAATAATATATCACTTAAGCAAATAAGTTTATTTTTGTTCTGTTTTTGTAGTCACCGCAAAATTTAATAAGCTCGTAATGAGATTTCATCTCTTACACATAAACTGTGGTCTTTGTTTAGCTACGCTTTCACCTTGCGTTTATAAAGCCTTTTGTAAAAGCCTAAACTTGAAAGTAGAAATTGGAAATTATGATTTTTCTGCGAATTCGAAACTACCATGTACGAATATTATAGAATAAAAAGAAAAGTCATTTATTCAAACTAGGCTGAGAGTCAGAACTTTTTGAAAGTTCAAATTACATAAGTGAGTCCTCTAAAACGCCCTATCCTCCCCTCACCACTTCCTAATGCTTTAGCTGGGAAGAAGAATGGCGCAAGAAACTCCCCAACAACACAGCTGTCTATTCAGTTAGAAGAACTTGATTCTATTATGAACTATTGAGAACTTGATTATATATTAAGTAATTAACATTACGAAACACAAACTATTGAATGTAATTATTTGCTATATGTCGGCTAACACACGCCAATATATCAATATAAACATTGAAAATTATACTCAAGCCCCTTGGTCGCGCCGAATTTGCATTCTTGATAACATTCGCTTGCTATTGGGTCAGTTCACATGAACGAGGGAAGTTTCACGACTCCGGCCCATATGATTCTTTGATCTGTCAGCGGATCTCCGGATCCGGTGTCGCGGTCGGCACTTATTCGTTATAATATACACCCTTCAATCACCTCACTCTGCTAATTTACCTTCGTTAGAAACGCATGTCACTTCGCGTTTCACGAAATCCGCTCTCGCTATCCGCTCGCCAGTCGCTATTTCATTGTGCGACGGTGGAATTAAATCCAATTAAATCGCGTGTGTGCCGCGTGATAAAAGGCTGCTATAACTACAAATAGAAAACCCGCTAAATAAGAGATCTAAATTGCTCTGCAATACCGCTGGTGAATGCGCTCATCTACTGCTACATGTGCTTCGTCAACCTCAGCTCAAGAATCGAAGAAAACATGGCTGCTTCATTGGTAATTGTAAAGTTACTCATGATTATCTTTCCTATTGGTTGTTAATAGACGCGTTCATTTATATACTTGCTCCGCTTCTATATACCTTCCCGCATTTAAATTAACCCCAAAAACGATTCACCATAATTTTTGGTCCTTCGAGCCGGATAAAACCAGCATAATCGTAATCACTATAATCCCTATTGCTCTACCTAAGCAATACCTACATAATTTCGTTTATAACTATATCTTTGTTCAAGTCGAAACCCTTCAATTGGCGAGCTGTCAAACGTCATATTTAGCAAGTACGGCGACAGCCTTGACGCGGCCCCACCCACCCCTTTTCTGACCACTTGAGTTTAAAATTATATAATTCTAAATTATATTATTAATTCCCCGATTTCTCGCTATTTTACTATGAAAGCCGTATAAAACTGTAACTGTTTCGTAATCTGTACAATATTTCCTAATAGTTGTATCACTTTTATGTAATTTGGTTTACAGTCAAACGAGCATGTTTCAAACTAAAAACAAGTTTTGTTGTTTTCACCCATATTTTTTTCATTCAAGACTTTAGATATTAAAATTCTGCATATTTTTACATTATAAAATCGCTTTTCTACGAAGTTTATTAACCTATCAATAAGATGAAATAATAACATAACTCAAAACCATTTAAAAAAATGTCCAATTAACTAATTGATACACGTCATAGAATTTCGCGGCCCCAACCCGACTTTTTCAACGCTCTGTAATTATCATAAACATGTCAAAGTTGTTTATGTTGAGAATTATATTGCTAGCTTATGGGTTTACCGTACCACAAGGAAAACTTAGACGTTCAATAAGATAAAAAAATACTACACGGTACGAAATACAAAAACCGTTGACGGGGATGGTCGTGACGTACCTACCATTTTTTGTTTGAGAAATAAATAGTATATTTGCTTTGATATTATGTGTCAATTTTACTTAAAACTTAATTAAATTACCTCATCTATTACAAGCAGTTCTATTTTTATGATTCATTTGAGCAATAAAATATGTAAACAAAAAATCACAATATTTGCGATTTGTCGCCATTTTCTTTGCATATTTTTTTGTGTTGCTTTTTTTTTTGTTAGCTTTGTTTTTCCTGATCATTTTGACATATGAACGAAAGAGATAGGGCGCTTCGTTTCATAGATTATCACAATAGAATCGGACCACATTTGGCTGCCGTGGTACGGCAAGAGCCAATCAGCTTAGATTTTTCAGTTGGCGTACAACGGTAGATGCCAGTTGAAGGGCGCATTTTTAACAGACTTCAAAAAAAGGAGGAGGTTCTCAATTCGACTGTATTTTTTTTATGTGTGTTACCTCAGAACTGTTTTCTAGGTGAACCGATTTTGATGAATCTTTCTTTATTTATTTGAAATCTCATATTTTCTTAAATTAAAAACACGTGCCACAAGCGGGCACAAGGGTTATCGCTCGATTACGCGTAATTAACAAATAACAATAATAGTTATTATTGTTCCTTTATTCATCTTATTACATATTAAATACATTTTTAAATATTTTATACAAAAAAACATACAAAAATATTTAAAAATAAAAAAAATTGTGCCCCATCGGCATCAGAAACAGGATCACGTCAAGCTTATAGCGACGTAAGTACTGATTAAATAGATAAGAGCTGGGCTACCCATCGGGTATACCTTATTCTTTCTCTGCTATAAATTAAGACTACTTCATACCGCACAACGCTCCAGTCCGATGAGGCCTCAGCCCGCGCCGTAGCTGAGCCTGTTGCTTTAAATTCCCCTGATAATAATCATGAAATTATAAATCTTTCGATCCAGCCTGTCCCCACTCGCTGCCCTCTCTCAGTGACGCCCTAAGCCGAGGTCTGTACCCCATAGGAGGTGCCCTTAGCGTGCGGTCATTTAAATATAAGTTTTAGTATTAAATATTCCGCTCCTGGCTGGAGGCTCTTTTGAGTAAAATCTTAAAGGCACCCACAGGACAGTTTGGTTATGTAGCCAGGACCTCAGTGGTTAAAACTACGAGCTGCTACAAGAAAAAAAAAAACCGCTCAACGCTGTTGTTCGGCCTAACAAGTCGACGACAAAAACACGCATCGTTTTAGATGCAGGCGCTAAAACTGATAGCGGCACGTCACTCAAAGATTTGCTGCATACAGGGCCTAATTTGCAGGCAGATTTATTTTCGCTTTTGCTTAAGATTAGATATTTTAAAGTTGCAATAACCGCTGATTTATGTCAAATGTATCTTAGGATTTTATTGTCGGATAATGATCCTAAATACCAAAAAAATATTATATCGCTTCAATGATACCGAGCGTATTCGTATCCTGCAATTTAATTCTGCGGGTTTCGGCGTCCGCTTGAGTCTGTATTTGGCAATGCTAATACTATCCAACAGTTAGCTGACGACTATCACGAATGCTTTCCTCTCGCTGCAGAGGTCGCCACCAAAGAATTTTACATGGATGATTTAACTACTTCTGTACATTCTGTCGAAGATGAAATTCGTTTAACGGACGAGTTGCTCACTTTATTTATTATCGGCTGCTTTGATCTCGTCCTTTCTCAAAAATTTCTCGCTCACTTGCCGGAGTCGTATTGTGCGTCGATAAAGTTTACAGATGATGATGATACACTGAAGGTTTTAGGTTTGAAATGGATAAATGGATAGCTACTTCTGATGTGTTCTCGTTCACCGCGTCCTCTACGACTATCGGTAGACCTAAACGTGCTATATTGTCTACTATTGCTCGCTTATTTGACGTACTAGGGTTCGTCGCGCCTGTTATCCTTTACGCAAAGCTTCTAACGCAAGATCTTTGGCTCGCTAAAGTAGGGTGGGATGAAGAAACACCGGAAATCATTACTGAATGTTTCGTTAAATTCGAAACAGAGTTACCGTTATTGTCTAATTTAGAAATACCTCGCCACTTAGGTGTCGTGTCGTTATGGTTGTGTCATCAATTAACTCGCTTTTGGAGACGCTACTATGGAAGCTTACGGCTGCGTCCTTTATCTGCACGTCACAAACCCTAACGGTGATATATCCATTAATTTAGTATGCGCTAAGTCTAAAGTGGTTCTACTAAAGACTGTTTCGCTGGCAAGGCTTGAATTGTGTGCCTCGCTATTTCTTGTTTAACTTGTCAGACAAGTACATACGATTTTCTATTATCGCTATCCTATAAAAGAGATATTAGCTTTCTGTGATTCCACGATCACTCTGTCATGGATTCATTCGTCTCCACACCGGTGGCTAATAGAATAGAATAGAATAGAATACTCTTTATTATGTACACCATAAAAAACAACAGATATAAATGTAGACATTTAATAATAATAAAAAATTATATTCGTTGCAAACCCCGTGACTGAAATACAGTCAAATTTATCCATTGTTGCTTCCGCGTCGCCATTACTTAGTCGATCTGTTAATAGATGACTGTCATACCGGCTCAGATCTTATGTCCTTATTAAGTCAACGATCCTAGATCATTTCCCCTCGAAATATTATTCGACAGCGCATACGCCAATGTAATTTCTAAATAAGAAATCTAAATACCGCTGGTGAATTTGCTCCATCTACTGCTACATGGGCTTCGTCAACCTTGGCTCAAGAATCGAAGAAAACGTGGCTGCTGAATTGGTAAGTGTAAAGTTACTCATGATTATCTTTCCAATTGAATGTTGATAGACGCGTTCATCTATATACTCGCTCCGCTTCTATATACCTTCCCGCATTTAAATTAACCCCATAAACGATTCACCACACCTTATAACCTTGAATACTTCGCCGGCAGGTTGAAAACTACATGGTCAATGTTACTGTCTGTGAACTTTACCTAGTTTGTTCAGAACGTGAATTTGACCTGTAAACATAGCCTGGAAACCAATTCCAACCCAACGTTAAAAAAGCAGACTTCATTTATTTTTCTCTGTATTTTCGAACGTTTTTTGAAATTTTCGAACGTTTCGAGGTAAAAATATAATTATCATCTGACGCAAATCATTATAAGATCTTTTAAAACTCTGTCCAAGGCAAAGTATTTCCGCTGCCACACAGGTTAATTCACCATAAAACATTCACCTGTCCGGTGGAAAAGAGGAAGAACAAGATACTTAGGTACAGATCGTTGAATTTAAAAATGCACAAAAAATTTTGTACACACTTTTGAAATGAGTATGCAACAAGTAGTGGCAATTTTAAATGAAACGATCACTAGGTACATTAATAATTGAAATGTAGAAAGTTGTTTCAACTTGTGTAATGGTGTTTCATGACAAATAATATTGCAACATTGTATCATTAAGTAGTGGTGGCCCGGTCGTAGCGGGGTCGTGAGTTTGATCCCAGCCAGTACTTTACTTTGTGCAATTTATTTCCCTGCTCTCAAATCGGTGAAGAAAAACTGCACAGCATCGTGAGGAAATAAATATGTCCCAGAACCAAAAATTCGAAGACGTGTGACATCCACGAACCCGCACTGGTCACGCTTGGTGGATTGCGGCCCACTCCCTTTCACAGAAAGGAAGCCGGTGTCCCAGCAGGTTTAATATTATTGTGCATAAACTATAATTATTGTATCATTAAATTATTGAGCCCTGTTGTTATACTCATTCGTATCAACAGGTAGGTAAATAATTAACACCTGTATGGGTGGGTATTTAATAGTTTAAAAAAGTCACTTGTACAGCACTAACATTTTACGATGCGACACTTTTTAACATTTTATATTCTCGGTGAGTACGGAACGTAACTTTACGAGCGTCAAAGCGCGTAAAATACGGCTGAAATAGGTGAACGGAAATAGGAGTCGGTGGACGTATTTCACGAGGCAATCTAAACTTATATTACTTCAAAACTGGCCGTACGTAAACGTCCTTGGCTGTACAAGTGTATTTCTGGGGGCCACTGCTCGCAAAAAAGGTCAAAGGGCCGCCTCAAAGTGCGTACAAGATATTTTTAAGCACTTAGTAAGTATAAGAGGGCTGCATGAATTACTTACGTATCTTACGAAAGGAGAGCCAATTAACGAAGTCATCCGTACATGCGCTGCCCCGATCTACCACATAAGGTTTTTTGACGATAGGCTTTCGTCCGGCCGTCTATCTGTTTCTTGAAGAAATTATATGAAACTACCTATTGCCCGAGACTTCGTCAGCGATCCAGGATGAAAAGTAGCCTATAGTAGTAGGTCATGGTTTATCTGTGTGCTAAATTTCATCCAAATTCGTTCAGGCGTTTTAACGTGAAAGCGTAACAAACAAACATACTTTCGTATTTATAATATTGGTTAGGATACAAATTTACTTTTGCTGCCGATAATATCATTATTATGCATGCGTAAACAATGGAACCCTCCACTATACGCACTTGGTTGGCTTTTTTTTTTCTTTCTATCTACCATCCCTAACTGAAAAAACCACAGCAGTTCCGAAAGATACAAACTAGTTTTAAGAATCTTTCTTTAAACCTCATGAAAAGTCGTCATCATCGATCAAAAGCCAAAAGAAATCATCGAAAAACAAGCACTGAGCGAATAATTGATAAGATATAGTAAAATAATAATGTCTGACGTCTACCTAACCCTCTCACCGCAGCTGGGCCGAATATTTCATCGAAGTAATTAAAACTTACCGCTTATGGTCGGCAGTTACACTTTGATCAGAAGTTTAGCTGTCACTAGTGATTTCAATTAATTAAGTTAGCTGACTCTGAGACATTTCCATTTACTTAAAACTTCGATGAGTCTTGGAGTATGTTTGCTGTGTGTTTTTTAGTTTATTTTAGGATTTAAATATTGAATGTATCGCCCAAAGTGCCTCTAATGCCACTGCGCTGTCACTGTCAAGTTGTTACCATCTCGACATGCTGTTGAATTGTAATTTAATCTTTATTTATAGTAACATTGATAGTAATCTAAAAGAAAACAAAACATAAATTTTAAATATTAAGACATTATAACCAAGCCCTTGACCCACTGCTTCCGAAGCTAATAAATAATTAGAACGTACACTACCTTTGAGCGGATGAGTCGGTATTATATTGAAAGCTATCTTATCTTAATTGTGAGAATTTATATATTTATATTATGTAAGTTTATTTATTTAAGTATATGATAGTATTTTGCATTAAATGTAAGTATATTTAATATTCTAGTTTAAGACGTCACAAACTCAAATTCTTCTCTTCATGTTCTCACACACTATTCTAGTACTATTCTGTATTATTCTAGTCTACATTTCTTTTTCATTTCACCTTTCGCAGGTCTGCTGGACGAAATTTCCTAAGAAATAAGCAGTACCTTTGTACTCAATACTTATATGCCGTATCTGTATCTATTTTAATAATAATAATATATATATATATATATATGTATATATATATATGTATATATATATATATATATATGTATATATATATATGTATATATATATGAAATAAAGGAGATAATAATAATAATAATTCCTTCATTGTCAGGCAACAGAGGCCCATAGATAAAATACACAAATTACAAATTAACAAACTAATACATAATAAAACCAAAACTTGTGTTAATAAATATTGCTTAAAACTATGTTACTCTCTCTCTCTCTCTGTGTACTCTCTGTACATAAATAATAAAATAAATAAATAAATTCCGAGATAAAAATACCATCCGCAGTGGGGTAACTTTTTGCCCCCGGTGCACCCAAAATGTATTTTTGCACAAAATGAATGCTTTATATATATAAATGCTTTATAAGCTATCTATTGAAATATGAAAGTTAAGGATGAGCTCAATGCGTATAGCTGAATCGTCTAATAAGTATTCTGAGGATAATCCGGTATAATCTGGGGACTCTATTGACAATCGAATGCAAAATTATGTTGGCTTTTAACAGACAAACTGATGAAAGAAGGCAATCTTTGATTACGACAAAAAAATATTAAATAATTTTTCTTATTATTGAAAGAATAATACATTTTTGTGCACAGTAAAGGACCCAAGAACTGTGAAATATTATAATAGACGTCTTTGCATTGTTCTGCCAAGATTTTTTTACAGCATGGGTAAGAATTTACACCTCGCTTCGAGGACTATTTTTGGTGGAAATGGAATTATTAATAACAATTAATTGATCTATTGTTGCATAACTCTGACACTTATTAGATAAATATTGTTTTATTATAATGGAATTCAAGTGTCGCATGGTACACTTTTGAATAGTAAGTTTTCATAAGGTACAACAAAATGTGCCTATAAACTTACCTCTTATTCATAAAAATAGCTTATCGAAGGTTTAAGACATTCATTAGTTAAAGTATTCGATACCTCTTTTTTTCAACTCCTTCTTCAACTTGGCGATACGCCAGGTAGCAACAGGTAGCATTGTGAAGCAACTGTAAGCAACACAAATTGACGATAAAAACACGCGAATATTTAAAAAATCGTCCATACAATGTACACGTTTTTATCAACAAGTTTTGACAGGTAACAACACACAGCGCCACCTTTCGGCGAAGCTTCCGGGAAACAACCCCATTGACCAACACATCGAATCGTCAAATGAGAATGTCTGTCCACGCAGCGAATAATTGAGAATATAGATATTATTATACGTACTGTAAACTATTTTATTATCTACAGTTTGGACACTTTTGACGCGGTAACATCATTCATAATTAAATTTGTCAATGAATTTGATAATGTAACTATTAAGCGCGCGAAAACATGAATAATTAATTGTAATTAAAAAAAATGGAATGTAGGCTGGAGATTAATTTCAATAAAAGGCAAACAAGTGAAAATTGGTTGGGGAAGGATAAGTTTTTTTGTATTTTTAAGGGTTACAGCTAGAATGTGTTAGAAGTAAGTTTTGTTTTGTAAACATTCTTAATTTCTCATACATAAGCTTGCTTCTGCTTCTATTCCTTAGATTGTTTTGAAAGAATTGGTCAAGGAGAGGGTCTCCATGATAGAAAATAAAAACACTGACGCAAAACACCAACGCGAAAACGGTGGCTACCTGGCATGATTTTCAAATTAGGTGCCTACCCAATTTACTTTTATGTAACAAAGTTCCAAAGAAGTCATTTCAAGAATTTTGTTAGGCTATGCAAAATTTATTGTAACAATAAACCGCTGCCATAACAATAACTAATAATTACTCTTAATATTCGTTATTCTACAGATATAATTAATTTTGTAAATTTATAATTTTCAAACTAAATAGTTAAATATATTTGCCTAGGTATATTAATACTAAAACGATTATGAATTTTGTGCAAGTAGGTAGTTGACTATACCTAAAACTTTATATTTTAGTTTCAACAATATGGCCAAGACTCCATGAACCCTACAACAAATAAAGGCACAGTGCGGCCTTATAAAAATGGACGCAAAAAAGAAGAAGTTATTCTGTACAAAAATCAATAAACCCCGAAAAAAATCACAAATAATTCACTCAGTATGCTCGCAACTCTCAATTACAATTCACGAATTATATCCGATAAATCAAAATGTTGGTCAGTTATCGAAGAAAATCTAATTATATCGATATGAATAAAAAAGGGGGACAGGTGCTGGGACGCTGATAATTTGGTATTATACTTATGTTGTCTTATCTGAGCTAACAAAAAAAAAAACAAAGACAAGTAAGATACCTAATGAAGAGAAAATTATTATTACAATAATTTTATAACAATGGCGCTGCACTACAAATAGCAGAAACTGAAACGGCCTGCAGAAAAGAATTACATGAGACACAGAATGCAATCGAAAAGCATTTTTTTTTTAAATTGAATACTAAAAGAACCAGTTTTATAAGCCAAATTAGAGTATTATAAAAATAAATTAAACTAATACATACATAAAAGATTTTTATTATTGAACTACTCGCTAAAATGTCTACAAATGATAAATGAAATAATAAATGATAAATAAAATGATTTTATTTCTGTAAGTAGGTTTGAACAAACACTTTTACACGTCAATCATATTTTAAAAACTAGATGAGGTCGGCGTTACGTTACTCTGAGAAGAAAGGCCGAAAAAAATCAGAGGTCACAGTCTCTTTTAAAGTCCAGACATAATCTTGGTCAGATCATATGAAGACCATGTAGATTTTTGTCTGAAATAGTCTTTTGAAGAAAAAGCACACAGATTGAGTGGACCTGTCAGTCAGTGCACGCATTTGTCAGTAATCGTGCAGCTCAACTCAGAACTTAAAAAAGTCTCCTTATAAAAGTTTGTAAAATAGCAATAGCATTTGCATTTCCCCTTGCAACTTCTTGGGTTACTTCACTTGTATGATATTCACTTCTATTGCTACTTTCTAACTGCATGTCTCCAGGGTCAACTGCAATATCGTGAGGTACTGCTAGAGCCACTATGGTTGTTTACACATTTTCTAGCTTGCAAGTCATGCCATGTAAAAGGCATTGAAAGCTTTGTTTCCACACTGCAAAGCAGCGTTCCACAGTATTTCTTGTTGCTTTATGTGCTTCGTTATATTTTTCCTCGATTCTCTTTTGAGGTTTTAAATTAGGAGTGAAGAGATATGGCTCTAATTTAGGTCCGGAGTCACCTAAAAGTCTTCTTCTTAATAATCCCATCTCAAAACGCTCTTTGAGTGATGACTCGTTAAAATTCGGGCGTCGTGCCTGCTTCCTCTCCATCTGGAAACAATATCTCGGATGCGAAGATGTGCATAACAAGTTACCTGTAAACATAGAAACGATTAAATATTATGAAGGAAAGTATTATGTCCAACAGAATTTTGTTTAACAATAGTATGATATATAGAATACCTGAAAATTGAGGGAATATAATCCCTTTCTATGCATATAATATTGGGCTACATCACCTCCACATTTGCAGATTTTGATGTGAGTGCAATCAAAGCAACCAATAATAGTTGGGAAATTTAGTATTTCATGAAATTCTCTCATCATCTTAATAAAGGATGCTGAGTGTCGAGCGAGTGCACGTGCTATTCGGGCACAAAGCCTACTGGTGGTCGCTTGAGACAATCCGTTGTGGTCTCCAGCATCTTCTGGAACCTTTAATAAAAAGAGATGACCTAAAAATGAGTTTTAAGACATATAATAAAAACGTATATATTTCAAGGAATACTTATATGTGTTAAAAATACTTGCGCTCGACGACCCCAACATCTTATGGAAGTTAAAACCTGGATTTCTGGTAAGTTACCAGAACCTCTACGATCTAACATAAGAGCCTCACGAGCAAGGTTAATTATGAAGGTCGCTGTAGACTTAATAAAGCGATAACGCTTCCGAAAGTCTTCGTCGTCCAAAGAAAAGGGATCACTTCTATTTTTGTAAACCTTTTTTCGCAGCGGTCGGGTTTCAAGACGTACAATTCTTTCAATTGTATGTAAGCTTTGTAAAGCTTGCATTGTATATAATAAAAACTACATAAATTAGTTAAACAGAAGTGCAAAATAAATAAAATACAACGGCAGCTCCTTGAAGTACGACTGTTTACGAAACTACGTAACTGACATTTGCTGTCACACATGTTACATTTGTACGTCAAATGTCATTTTCTTATTAATCAGCTGCTGTAGAGAGTCGGCCATTTTTCCTTATAGCACTGCTGTTAAAGTAAGGTTCTGGCTTTTTTTAATAACTTTAAAGTAGGGTTAAATAACGTTTATGTGCTAAAATGCGTTTATGAATAACACTTTTTGGCAATCGGACTTTAGCAAGTTTTTTAGACGTTCGATTTTTTTTTTATGAGTGAGACCGTTAGTATTTACTAAATCTACCTAAGGTTAATACATTTTCCTAAAAGATTGATATAGCGGTTTTCGATCCAATGTGTTTTCGAACTGACGTACCACTCGCAATTTTTTTCGAAATAGCGTGTGGCAATCAACGCCATTCGAACTTCCATATCACTCCCGATAAAAAGGTATGTACATCGATCTGTTACAACTTGACAAAGAAGGGACAAAATAAAAATGAAACAAGAATTTTCCTTATTATTTTATTTATGAAGTAAACCGCTGGAAACAGCCTTCTACTAAGAGGGCGGGAATTATTTATAGACGTCTTCTACCCAGGTGTGGGAAAAATGAAAATGAACAACCTATTTAAACAGTAAATTCATAATTTCAGCCGAAAGAAGTCTAAACAGTAAATTTCCTTAATTAAAAAAGAGTTCTAGGCAAGCACAAGACCGGTTACTACCCATAGATACAAAAATATAAACGCGAGATGAAACGCTATCGAATAGATTTATGGACCTACCTTTATTAAGACATTTGTATACACGCGTTTTTCTTGCCGTGAAAAACTACGCTTTATTCGCCGTGTGTAGGCACGGTCATCAGTGATATATGGATCACTATGGAAGCTCGTTGCAAACCTTTAATAAAATGCTACAGAGGGTCTACAAAAGTGCCAATCGCTTTCATAGCATTTCGTATTTCTACGACTTTCAAGCGGATTGACTATTTCCGGTAGCTTATGTCAATCGAATACATTTTTGACTTTTCCATCATCGTTATCACTGATAGAACTTCCGTCACTTTGTCTAGGCCTAAACAAATGTTAATGTTGTCATATTAATAACGTTTTACTATCCAATCACAAAGTCTATACAAAAATTTCAACTTGATAGTACAAGAGAAAGTTGCCCAATATTGGCTCGCAGAAGTCCATGTAACAAATGAAAGTTAAACTTACAGATTTTAATTGAAAAGCTTGTAAAACAATTGAACATCGCTTCCAAATTCGTCGTGACTTGCCTCCTTTCAACACCAAATAAGTTCATTTTCGAAATGTGTGTGGCCACTCGAGTGAGGTTCGAGCCGAACCTTGAATAATAGTATCTTTTTAGAACCTTTAGACCTGTAAAATGTAGGAACCGTTCGCACGAATGGAAGTGTGCGGTTTTCCATCAGTGTGTGGCCCAGTCAGTCTTTGTTTAGTGTAATTGATTGGCTAAATCGATGAAACCCCGGCTTTGAAACTAGGTTTGCACGTTTGAACACAATTGGTTACACACAATTCTGTTTTAAATAGAATCACGCTCTGTGTAGACGACTTGAACCGTTACTTTTTAATTTAGTTAGGTATTCATACTTTTTAGGCAAGTAAATGTCATCGAGATTTTTTTCATGCCCGTCTGCAATACACTTTGACAACGTCTAAGTTCATGCCCAGAGAGCAGTGGTGGCCCAGTGGTATCGGCCCCGACTTACGAGTTGTAGGTCGTGTGTTCGAACCCAGGCAGGCACTTTACTTAGTGTCTAAACAAAAATTCGAAGACATTTGACATCCACCAACCCGCACTGGGCCCGCGTGGTGGATTTTGGCCCACTCCCTCTCGCAGAGAGGAGGCCTGTGTCCCAGCAGTGGGAACATTAAATACTGTTTATGTAAGTCCATGCCCAGCTATACATTTTCAAACATTACTAAGTAAATTACCATAAATTTATAACCACGTTTTTATTAAAATTTTCTTAACTTTCGCCTGACCTTCTACACATACCTTAAGTGGCTATAAAAACATAGAATTTGCGAGAAACAAGATAAAATTTAATTTGCTTTCGTGCCATAGAAGTAAAGAATTCAGATTAAAAAGTAGAACAAAAAATTTATTCGCCGATCTACAGAATACAGGAATGTAGTTTAATTCTTATTTTCTCGGAATAACTTAGTAATAACTAGAGGTACAAGTTCAAAGGGCACGTCGTATTTGCGACTGTTTATTTATTTACTAATAAAGCATTTAAACGACTTATTCACTAAGACATACTACGAGTACATACAAAAATCATATACAGTTTTAGGAATTGTCAATTCGTCACTTACAGAAGTGCACAACTGTAGCAGAGAAATTAGTAAGCGTACAAGATATGGTTACTTGAATTACAACTGTTAACCTCCATATGAGAGGACAGTTTCACTTCTGTGACGTCGGTGCAACTTATTGTCTAACTTACTAAGCTAACTGACTTACCCTCTGCTCGTATGGAATATGGCTACAAACAAACTTAGTTGGATGTATCTATGTCAAAGTCAAACTTAACTCATTTATTTAAAGTAGGCTATTACACGATACTTTTGAACGGCAAAATGTACAAGAAAATAAAATTCATTTTAGGTGCCCCTTCGAATAGGTAGAGAAAAATAAATTACATAATGAATTGAAAATAATAGCGTCGATCGATTAAGTTAGTTTTAAGTTATAAGCGTACGAACGGGCCTGACAGAGAGGTGGGCGTTGTATTAATATGTCAGATGTGAGTGAGTGAGCCCTGGCGGCTGAGAGTATGTCATGCTCACTCAAATGTCTCGCTGGTGGCGGCATGTGTGTTGGATCATTAAGTTCCTTTCAAAATGGTTGAGCTGAATGGTGTTAATCCATACGTCACGTTCGTGAACGGTCGCCGTCAGTAGGGACTGGTCATCTCTTAACTACCACGGCTTATTTTAATTTCTGAATTGTTGTTTTTCTTTTTTCTTTTTTATTACGGACTGTTTTAACGTGCACATCTTTCTACATCGTTCTTACATGTATAATTTCAACATGAATGATGTAACCAATTTTGATTTAAAAGAGTGTTCGTAGTGTTTCTTGCCCGTTCTTCTCCATTGGTACCTACTACGCTTTGGAATGGGCAACTAGCTTCATCTTTCTGACCGACCGACCCTTTGATAATTCAAAACTGCCTGTAACTGGTTTACTTGAAATAAATGCTTTGAGTTAGAGTTTTTTGAGTTAGTACTTATTTCTTAATGTTGCTTCAGATGAAAACTAGCTGGAATGTTTAACAAAACAATTAGTCCCGATAATACCATAGCATCACGCCTGTATTCCCCGAAAGGTAAGGCAGAGGTATACCTATAGTACATCCACAATTCGCCAAGTATGTTTAAGTCTCATGTAATAGAGGGCGAGCCTGTTACTATCATCCGGACACAATCTCAGACTCCGTTCTGCTGCTGCTGATAAATTTAAGATGGAAAAACCCAGTAACACTTTGCAGGATCTGGGAATTGAAAGTAGAGCCTCATGCTCAGCGGCAACGCTTCTGACCGCTACACCAACGAGGCTGTTGGTTGAATTAGTTCCGATAATGAAGGTGTTAAATTTCAATGTTCATCGTTGCCTTCGCGAGTGAGTTATAGGTACCTCCTTATAAAAACGTTCGGATTCTGGACAGCCCACCCCACTACTAACTTCCAGGCCAATGTTTTTACCATGTATTGATGCCGCTACGAGATAACACGACCTTCATCGTGATTACAAAGTTATTGATATAAAGGCGTATGGAAAATATAGTACCTACCTATGAAGTAATTTTGTCGTAGCCCATCGAGGTCCTTTTCTTCGTACTTATAAGTTTTTAGGGTTCCACAGACATGCACGACGTGACAGCGCCAAGTGACAGCGCGACGCGACTCTTGTAGAATAATTTCCATTAAGTTTTCATAGAAATTGGTTTAGTGTCGTCGCGCTGCACGTCGCGTCTGTTTGCCTGTTTGTCTTTTTATACACTCGTTCTTTCCATCTAAAAACGTGTTTCAGGAATAAGCTCACTTATATATTTTACCTGAATTTAGTCTAGACATAAGGCATAGTAGAATTGATCCACTAGTTTGTAGGGCAAACATCTTGCCGAAGTCAGATTTCCTAACAAAATAAAACTTTTCAAGTAACATAAAGTATGGTATTTATGTTAAAAGTGAATATTCATTTTTACTCTATTATATTTTTTAGAAAAACATGCTCCAAAAAATAGAACGCACCGTTTTGGATTTTAGAAAAAAGCCAGACGAAACAATGTTTGGTTAAAAAATTTGTGTGTGTTGACCTAAATGAAAAAAACATTCACTTGTTGTTAGCGCTAACATGACACTGTTATTCGTTGAAACTGACATTTCGGTTAGTATCTAAAAATTTGAATATGAACTGCACATACTAACCTAAATTTTGAATAAACTATCGCTTATATGTTGGAGTACAAATTTTTTAAATACTGTGTAATTTAAAATATCCTGCTATAATTTTGTCACGGAGGGGCTGGTGGCTTAATAATAACAGCCACAAGGGTCGATTGAAGGTTTAGTTACGCTTGCCGCAGTCGATACCTGGATGGTTGACCATCCATTACATATCAAGAAATCTCCGTACCTCGGGAAGCACATGAAGCCTTTGGTCCCAGCTGTCATTCGTAGATCTTTGGCAGTCATTACTTGTAGTCAGAAGCCCAAAAAAGTGGCAACCAGTCTTACCAAGAGGTATCGTGTTACCTAGTAATTGGGTTGTGGAGGTCAGATAGGCAGTCGTTCCATGTAAAATACTGGTATTCAGCTGCATCCAGTTATACGGGAAGCCGACCCCAACATTATTAGGGAAAGAGAGACTGAATGATGTCACGCAGCAAATGAATGACAAGTTATTTTTAACTAAATCCGATTTAGGTCATCGTCATTCATTCTATGAATGGTTGATACAGACATACTAAGGTAAACTGAAATTTGCCAAATAAACGTAACGTAGCCCCCTTTAGATTTCTTAACTTAAAAACTTGACTTAAGGCGCTGCTCCACAGCAGCTCACGGCTAAGTGACGCATTTGTACCTGCTTAGCTTCGGTCGTATGAAAAAGGCGGGATCGTCTACTGCAACGACTGCAACCCACGGCCACGCTACGCACGAATGCGCGGCTGTTAAACAAATGAACCACGCACTATAGTGGCCATCTTTTCTGTCTACGTCCCACGAGGCAGTGAGTGGACGGTTGATAGATTACTGGAAACCAGTCAGAATAATTTGCTAGTTACTAACGAATAATTGTTTTCACCAAAACCAAATTAACACGGAACTCTGTTATAGGCAGGTTCGCAAGTGCATCTCTCTCGAACAGTTTTTACAGTTTAATCCAGTCTCCGATCTCATGTGACATGTGTGTCGGCCCTTGACATCAAGAAGGCAACAAGTAAAGTAAAGTTGTACCCAACGTACTGGAGTGCGACAGTTTGTTCGAGTTTGCGGTGTTATATCCAGCCATCACATCGGTTAGACGGTAACTTATAAATCGATACTCAAGTACCAAACTTACTATTGATGTTAACTTTGAGGATGATAAAATGACATGTGCCTATTTAGGTACAAAGTTGAATTCAGAAAAACCAGTTGGTAGTCTGACATTTAGCCAGCTATAAAATCAAATTTTGCACGTACTGATAGAATTTAAGATTCGTTAAAACGAAGAAGACTTTAGAAGGTTGGTGATTTCAGACTTATATTAACTACTTACTTATAAGTCCATGTCCATGTCAATGTTTTCTTCCACCCGATGGCAATAATGTCCAAGACGAACTTAGAAAGTAGATACAATATATGAATTAAAAAATCGTTCGCAACTGTTGTATCTCAATGGTTTTAAATCCAAACAATGTTATAAACCATCAGGGGTTCTACAGGGGTCACACTTGAGGCCTCTATTTTTCTTAGTTTTTATAAATGATTTTGGCTGCAAAAATGAACCGAAATATAAACTTTTTGCTGATGATTTAAAAATATATCGAACTTTATTCAACGAATCCGATATTATTCAGCTTTAGCTAGATTTAAATAATGTACACAATTGCTTCATACAAAATAAAATGTCATTAAATCAAATCAAATGTTACTTCATTAAATTTAGCAGAAAAAGGAAAACTTATCAATATTATTACTCGATTAATAACAACCCGCTCCAAGAAGTCGATACTATAAGGGACCTTGGTGTTTTAGTAGATAGTAGGTTCAGTTTTAGGAGTCATTACGTTCAAATGATTAGTCGAGCTATTCGGGAAATTGTCAGGTTTCATCGTCAGGGAAAAGAAATTTTTTAAAGAACAAATTCTGACTATTTCCATTTACAGCAGCGTTATTCGAAGTATTCTGGAGTATTGTAGTACGGTATGGAACTCTTTTTATCAGGTGCACTCTGATCGGATACAGCGCGTTTAAAAAAGGTTTTTTGTATCACTTATGTTACTCGGATAACAGATGTCGTAGTCTGAACTCGTATAACTTTAAGCTGAGTTATTATAAAATGATATCTTTAAGCGCACGTAGGAAATCTCGAGTTTTCATGTTTCTGTTTAAACTAATAAATGGAATAATAAAATTCTCCTCAGCTTTTAGAAAAAGTAAAATTTAGTATTCATGGTGTGGTGTATACAGTTAGGACTAAACTTAGTCTTAAATTATTTTTATTATATATTTTTTAAATTTTATTATATTTTATTTATATTAAATTTATCTTTCCCAAAACTTTTAATTATGTATGGAAAAGTTTACATTTTGTAAGTTTTGTTTAACGATTTTTTTTTTAATAGTAAGTGTTTTTTTTACATAAAATATGCAAGCTAGATTCACATCTAGTAGATGTCAATCAGAAATATTGTGTCGTAACTGTTTTATTGCATTTGTGATTGTTTATCAGTTCCGTAAACAATATTTTTTTTAAATGTTTCTTCGCTTAAAACAAGTTAAAAACGTATTCACGGACTGTGAGCACTCTGCCGGCACTCTAATGGTTTTCAAGAAGACGCGAAATAAAAGGGAATTGTTGCAGATGTCCTATTTCTGTTCGACGTACGACGAACAAAGAGCTTTATGATTATTTAATAAAAAGGTATCGGAAAATATATTGGATACGGAAAAGTATTTCAGAGTAAGTAAAGTATTTTTCACACCACCTGCTCGATAATGTCAAATTATATGTCATGCAAACCTAACCTAAGGCACGGCTTTAAAGCCGTAGGCTCTAGCTGGGCAGTTATATTCTACTTAAATTTCATGATAAATGTCAATAAAGTGATTTGAATTTGGATGCTCAACAAAAAAAAATCGAATAAAAACTTTTACCAGAAAAAAAGCTTTGAGAATGAGCATTGATCACCACGCTTGCTCACGTATTATTATTTTGGATTTTTTTTGAGAGTAACTTTATTAGAATGTAATGAAAAGTCTTTTGTATGTACCTGCCTACCGATTACATAGTTTCCTAATTTACTGGAGTATTTGCAAAATTAATGTTATCAGGAACCACACAATCCCAGCGGTAAAGTGGTGGGAAGCTTTTAAACGAAACGTTTGTTCGTCTTCCTTCAATTCTTTTTTTCATTAGCGTATCGATAGGAAAAAGTTCAAACATCTTTGGACCAAAATTCAGCTGCGCGAACTCCGCTCCTGCAATTGTATTTTTAATTCTACTATGTATCTACTATCAAATCCGCGGGGAAATTGCACGTACTGTTATTGCATATAGATAGAAATTAACTGTGAGAATACTATACTTTGATAGTTCCCAAAGCAGCAGCAACAATAGCTAGATATTTAAATAGCTTGAGTGACCTTGGATATTTTTGGTCTAACTTATCTGAAATTTAATTAACAACCAAATCGAAATACTCTGTTTTTTTGTTGATACAAAATGAATAAATAATATGTTTTTAGCTTTGCAAGCGCGATAATCAATCGCTGGTTTGTGTTCTATAGAATTTATTCTAATGTGTTAAGTAATAAAACTTTTACAGTATATATCCCGACAGTAGGTAGCAGTACTCGTACTAGAACAAAAAAAACATATTTCTATTGAAGACACAACCTGTATGCACTAATCTAAATCTATTTTCATTTATTCATATGAATACGACAGGGCGATTGGCGACGCAGTGACTAGATTAGTTCGCATATTCTCCATTTCCTTTCGGAAAATGAGCAAAATTATTATTCAGAAAATAGAAAATTGAATGCCGGTAGTAGTTTTCAATTCAGCATGAGTATTTTTGTTATTAGGGGAAAAATTACCTTATTAGTATAGGAATAGCGAAATAAAACACGCCATAATTTTTTACGATTTAGACCCTTCAATGTGATCACTCTATCTTTAGCTTGTGTTTCTTTTATGATGGCCCGAATCTTTTAGATAAAATAAAGACATTTCTGATAACTAACATAAACATAATATCGCGCTTATAATCCCGAAGGGTTAGACAGAGGTATACCTTAGAACACCGACATTTTGTCAGATATGTTTAAGTCCCATGTTATAGGGGGCGAGCTTTTGTCATCAACCGAGCACAAATCCAAATTCCGGGCTGCTACTTAAAAATTCCTGATGAAAAAGCCCAATAACACTTGGCCCGACCTAGGAATCGAACCCAGGATCTCATGCTCAGCAGTAGCGCTTGCGACCACTAGACCAACGAAGCAGTTATGGATAGCAGATAAATGTCAATGTTCAGTAAATCGCATCTGTGTGAGGAAGTGCAGAAGTTTCTGGTCTTTTTTAAAGTTGCCTGCAATGTGGCCTAACCATAAGGCTTAGGTTAAGATAGAACTGTGACCAAACGCGCGCGAGCCGAGCGAGCAAGGCGAGCGGTGCCGCTGCAGCGGTGAGCGAGCGCTACTTCCAAGTTGGTCACAGTTACTAGGATAAGGCATTATCAGCCTATAATGTACTGCTGTGATACTGTACTGTATACTGCTGGGTCACATGGCTCCTGTCTTCAAAAGGGAGTGCGGGTTGGTAGATGTTAAATGGTTGCGTTTTGGACATTCCGGTTTCCTCATAATGTTTTCTTCACCCTTTTTGAGAGCAGTGCCTAAGGCAATCACAAATATATCGATTTGTATTTTTAGTACCTAAATCATAATGGAAATTGTTTAACACATTCTTTTTTAAAGTAGAATGATATTATTAATTGGTACGAAATTCATTCCCACAAGCGGTGTGCGGTAAAATAATTGGTTGCTCATTTATTATTTCGAATCGCGTAAAAAATATACAAGCAAAAGTTATTCAATTTTTAACCGTACACAAATAACATTTTATCACATATTAGCCTACCCAAATCATAACAAAATATTATCCCGCTGGAAAAGCATTTATTAAAATGCTATTTTAACTGGGGAATACTTAATTGATTCTCTAAAATCATTTTACCTTTAAAATCATGTTCGCCATTTTTACTCACTGCAGATCTGATTTCAAATTGCTGGTTTTTAATAAAAAAAAACCGGACAAGTGTGAGTTGAACTCGCGTGGAGAGGGTTCCGCACGATGAATATGTTACCCACCAAAAACATTTCATGTAGAGTAGGCTGCCAAGACTTACATAACGCTATCCCTGTTAAAAAGTTATCAGATCTAATACAGAGCCAAGCCCCCTAACTCCACAAGGCTTAACTCTACAAACTTTACGTCTTGATTAAAATGTATGGTCTCTTAGCAACCTACTTTACATGAAATGTTTTGGTGGGATTTCATTTCTTTTTGTAGGATGCTCGATTTATTTTTATTTTAGCGGTGATATTGTACATAATGACACATACATATTAAAATCTTAACCCTTACTTCTAGCATAGTCGGGTAAAAAAGGTATTTCTTGCACGCCAGGAGTTACTTTCTTCAAACCCAACGAAAAAGAGTTTCTTCTTCAAAATGAAAGTAGGTACACATATTATCCGTAAGAAATACAGACTTTAACGGGGTTGGAGGGTGCAATATAGAAATTTCTGATTTTTGTTGTTGTTTGTGTGCAAATCCTAGCCTGCATACCAAATTTCACCTTTCTAGGACTTCGGGAAGTACCCTACAGGATTTACATATTTTATGTACAGAGCTGTTCCCCCCATTTGTTAGGGTTGGAGTGTGAACACACAAACAACAACAAAAAATAAACAAACTGTCACTAGTTTGTTTATTTTTTTTTTTGTTGTTGGTGTGCCTACCCTAGACTGTATACAAAATTTCAGCTTTGATGAGTAAGTGAGTTAGTCAGTCAGTGACTAAATCGACGTATTTTAGGTATCAATAAAATCCGAAGTATAAAAGCTAGACAAATGAAACTAAGTGTTTTTCGGTAAGTCTACTAACTACATTTTTTCCTGAGAAGTTTCGGAGCAAATTGGCTGTGACAGAAGGACAGACAGACAGCCAGACACGAGTGATCCTGTAACGGTTCCGTTTCTTCATTAGGACGTAAGGAACCCTAAAAATCAATCAAAAATGGCTGGGGCATCCCGACCAAAAGGATAGGATTAATTGAATAGTATTGCCCCCTTTTACATGGGACTTGAACATATTTGACGAAATGTGGGTGTACTACAGGTACACCTCTGTCTAACCCTTCGGAGATTACAGGCGTGATTGAAACTTTTTGAGGATCACAAAAAGGCGCACAGTAAGCTAAGTAGCATATGCATTAGTGTTTTTATGAAATAAAAATATGCGGTATTTGGGGATCGCTTAATTAAATACATGCCGTTTTAATTAAACCCGAATGTACTAGGTAAACACTGGTATCTACGTACTCATGCATATAGATGCACTTCAGAGTAGAGATTCCGTAGTTTATAATAGGAATATTTGTGTGTTTAGTGACAGCTGTGCAGCCAACTATGTACAGTCACGAGCACTAATATGTCAACACTTGGCAACTTTCAATAGCGATTTTTTTGTGAAATAACGAATGCAGCGTTGAAATACGACATATTACATAAACCTATGGGTTCGACAATAGTAAGTTGGTAACAACATAAAATTTAATTAAAAACTTAAGAAGAAATTTGCTTTGGAATTCAGCCAAGTGTATGCTTTTGCTCGTGACTGTTGTACAATGCACCTCAACACACAGGTGATTCACTTTAGCCGACTGGCGTGTATACTCTGACACACGCGGACAGCAAAATGAAACAGAATTACTCACGCAGAGTTTTCAGGCAAATATCATAATTAATTAGTAGGTATTAACTCACTATACATACGTACTTGTGAGTATAAGAAGCTTAAATACAAAATCAACATTGTATCAATTATAATTGCGACTATGTTAGAATGGAATAGGAAATGAGGAACCCACAACATAAACACGTTCTGGAAAATCGGATTAGGTATATTCAGGAAATACTATTGTGTGTGAATTACAGGAAGACATGAGTGGACGAAGGTCATATGTAAAATTTTAATAAAAGAGTGTCCATGGAGTTTCTTGCCCGTTCTTCTCCATACAAATCTACGTTTGGAATGAGTAACTAGATTCGACTTTCTGATTAACTGACGACTCTGAGATAATTCAAAACTGCCTGTGAATGGTTTGAGTTGAGTTTGAATATTTTGTGATGTTCATGTGCGGATTTTGTCATTGCAAAGTTAGGTGAAATAAGCATATAAATGAAAATAACTGTGTCAAGGTGTTATGTTCAAGAGATTCGTAGTCAGAGATGTATGAAAGTGTTTTATGGGCACATAATTCATAAAAAATAAATAAAGCAATTAAATGGAGTTGTTATGGTGTTGAATGAAGGTGCCTAGTGCACTTATAACACTTACTTACTCGAAAGTTTATGCGTATCTAGAGAAAAAGTTTCGAACGGTTTCGACAAAAAAATACGAATACCAAGGATCAAATGTGACCAGAGGGCTAGCCTATTTTTTGGCCAGAGAATCAGCATCGCCATACAATGCGGCAGTGGTGCCAGCCTTTTGGGCACTTCTTAGTGTTGACAGCGACGCGAACGAATTTTTTGACGGACATCAAACAATTAATAATAACTTATGATTATTTCCTCTCGTTTTTAATATACATGTACATATTATTATTTTAAGTCTGTTAGCTATTATGTAAATATTATCTTTTTTGATTTATTCTTTAAGCCTAAATACTGCTACTTCTATTATTCAATATGTGCAGCGGGGTAATTGCGTAACACACTAACAGTAGGAATAGCTTTCATTTTGACAGTTCAACAAAATTCATTGCGTTATTTACGTTGTTAAGCTGACACATTTTTCGACTATATGAAGCAATGAATTAGCAATAGGCTTCAAAATGATTCAGATTGTGATAGATAGTGCGTTACGCAATTAGGGTGCTGGTTTCGTTATGAATGATTGTAATAATCATTAATTATTTTTTATTCCTGCTATTTTATTTTACTCTTTTCTTTTTCTCTGATGCTACGGCTAGATTGTCGCGATAACACTACTGCACTTCACGCACTCTCTCTCGCACACCGGTCGACGTCTCGCTGTAACGGGTGATTCATTTAACCTGTTCTTTATTCTCATACAAAAGAACCATTCTAGACATTTAATTTTTAAAGGTTATTTCTTTCATAATTATATTGGCCGTAACTGCGATTAACATGGTCCATTCTGAATTTCCAATCTGTTAACGCGCCATGATAACGGACTATTTGCTGCCTGAAATTGAATCTCGTGATTTTAGAGGCATTTTGGCATGAACAAGATGACGTGACGTGCCATACAGCCTGTGAAACCATGGCTTTATTGCGAGAATAATTCGGTGCACTGTTAATTTCTCGCTTCGGACCGGTGAATTGGCCCCTAGATCGTGTGATATCATGCGATATCGTACCTCTAGACTTTTTCATTTGGGGCTATGTAAAGTTCAAAAACTACATGCATGAGCCGGTACGATTGACGAATTTGAAGCCAACATCACTCGCGTTATTGGCCAAATAAGACTCGAAATGCTCGGACGCATCATAGAAAATTGGAAACTTCAGAAAGGACCGTGTTTGTTAACCGCAGTTACAGCCAACATTTGAAATAAATAATCTTAAAAAAAAATGTCAAAAATGGTTATTTTGTATGATAATAAAGATAACCCGATAAAATTAATATTTTATTTATTTTTTACTTGTGAAAAAACCCTTTAAAAGAATCACCCATTACAACAGAGAGCGCGCGAAACGTAGTTTGCGTTATCGCGACCGTATAGCCGTAGTATTGTAACATAAACATACAACATTATTACCAAATAAAACAGAACTTGTACCTCAAAGCAACACTAACATACACTAGCAAAGCAAGCACATATACCTTCAAACATTCACAAAATAAGAATGAACACATAAGAGTTCATTTCGATAAAATTACAAATTAGTGGCATGCCTATCACCTTCGTCAACTTGTGTTGAAATTAACTTACTTCACAGTACTTTTAAAATATTTCAAAAAGTTCTTCTTCTTCGTCATATTAATGACTCTACATTTCATTAAGTATCCACATAAGTTTTGACCAGAACTAAGCCACGTCGCCGGCGCGGCGCGCGGCATTACCATTCGAAAAGATGATACCCAACAATAATTAAAGAAACAAACAATGCCCGAAAAAAGTATATATCTATTAGGTACTACGTTCCCGAGTTTCAGTTATTATTTTTGATGGAATACATTTGCATGTTTGATCATTGTATCCTTCGCTCAGGTTGGATGTGTGTAAGTAATGAAATTATTTAAAGTGGAGATCCCCTGCGTCGTACTAATAAAATCAAGTCCCCTCCCTCGCTAAATACAACTCGGAATGCCTGTGTTGGGATGAATATGAGTACTATTTCATTATTTGGTTACATTTCTGGAATTTCTATGAGTGAGCTTGTTCCGTAAAATTTTTGATACATCCAACTTTCGTATTCTGTTATTGACACATTTCAGCTACTAAACTAATTAAAAAATCACCTAGTGAGCGATAACAAATCATTCGAACACCCCATACATCAATTTCACTTCAACAATACCACCGAGCATATGGAACCGACACAAAACAATGGAAGACATTAATACAGGTAGACAACAAGAAACATTTCCCTATAATAAAGTGAATTGCCCCTTGCGATGAGAACACGGAAACTGCGAACGTGTCATATAAATTATGCACAAAATTAAGCGTGATGACGTAGACAGCTGCATAAAACTAAATAGATCCGTTTGATATCTTTAGGGTTCCGGGTAGCCAAATCGAAAAAAAGGAACCCTTATAATTTCGTACTGTTCTTTCCTTTATCACAGCCATTTTACTAGAAGACTTTTTGCACTATACATAAGATAATTATGAAAAGAAGGAAAGTGAATGAATATGAATTGAACTATGAACCGCTATACAATGGTGTAGTGAAATTACGAACCAAAAAAGTAGGGTACTCCATTATTTAGGGAGGGGGTTGGGTCCTACATGTAACTAATTAAAGGATGATAAAGAAATCAGCGCACAAAAGCATACGAGGTCTAAGGTCTTGAAAATAAATGTAAAATATGCGCTTTTAGAGTCGTCTAAAATGTGTCCCTTTTAACTTTCCAACTATACCTACGGAGGAAATTATAAATAAAGTCATGGTGTGCATATAAAAACACTTACAACGGAAGCTTGTAATTTGCAATTGCATACATAACTTTGTTTTTTAGTTTCTTTGAGAAATACTATGATATTCATTCCAACTACGGAATCTTCATTGTACGAGTCCGATAGACATTTGGCCGGTTTTTTCACTTTAACACTCAACGTAAAATTTAAAGAACCAACTCGGGAATATCAAAGAAATTTATAATTCTCAAGACAGTCGGGTTCTTGCGATTCTCAATACAGCTGCAGAATATAACAAAAATATATTTAAATACAAATACTTAAATCTTTCTGTCAATTAGAGCTGTCGTCCTTCTCATTTCCACTACGAGTATTGTCACGATGCTGCTTGCAACTGGGAAATAGTTTCCTTTTATTTTTTAAAGGAGGTTTTACTTGTTTGTGAGTGAACAGTGTTGGTCGTGTGTAGATTTTGATTTTATGGGTACTGATTCGGGTACTTACACCTTCATTAGCGAAGCTCACGGGTCCTGTAGCTGGTTAGATCACTGTATTGTAACTCAAGCGGAAGAACGAGCTGTTGTCAACGTTTATATTAAATGTAAGACTGTATTACTGAACTTCGAAGTTTAAAATATCGATGTATTTAATTGAAAATGTTCATAATCGCGATGTACGGAACTTCGAAAGAATGTCATACTGAACTTCGAAGTTTGAATAGATATTCTTTGGAAGTTCCGTACATCGCGATTATGAACATTCTCAATTAAATACATCGATATTTTAAACTTCGAAGTTCAGACGTACAGTCTAAATATAACACTATTTGGTCTGACCATTTTCCTCTGATTCTTGAGTGTAACTTAAATTTTATTGACATTAAAGTTGCCTCATAAAACAAGTGCTAATAACAACGTAGTGTGGGGTGTAAGAGACGAGAAACAGATCGCAAACTATACCAACGTGTGTCATAAAAGGTTGTACTTAATTGATTTTCTTGTCGAGTATACAGGGTCAAATTAAATTAGCTAGAGAAACTCCTCAGATGTGATGGGTATCCATATCAAAACATGACAAAACAAAAATAAATGTGAGTCGATGACATTTTTTTTTTGGGTCAACGACAGCTGGTAGTAAATTTACTCGAAGTATGAGTTGAGAACAGTTTTTTTGTTTTATCGTGTTAAAATTACGATACCCATCACGTCTGTAAAGTTTACATAACAAAAACTGATTTGTAAACTGATATTTCAAGGTACTACGGTCGTTGACCCCAAAAAATTATATCATGAAATTTATTTCTCTTTTGTTATATCATTTTGAAATATAGATAGCCATCACATCTGCGGAGTTTCGCCAGCTAATTTAATTTGACCCTGTATGAGTTGCGCGAATTATTTTTGTAATGGTTTGTACCCTGACATTGTAACTGCCTTTCATTATGCGTCTTTGGTAGGTCGAGGACAAAGACGGCTGGGAGTGGATCACGCGTATTGGGTTAGAATGAGCATGTCAGAGGCCTCTCTGACATGCTTGTTACTCAGCATTCAGCGTTGTGAGCCTTCACAGGGAGGCTTAGCTGAAGTTTACGGGGAGAGTAGCGTGTGCTAAGCCAAGGTTTGGTATCAAGTACACTGGTTCAAGTTAAGATTGAAGGCTTGCCAAGTTCGTGAGGATCAGATTCGTATACCGATTTTCGTAATTTCTGGAAAAGCACAAGCAAAGCATATGTTAGGCCGGGTCTTCCTGTGAGTGTCGATGGAGTAACTAACCATTGCGGATCTCTTTAGGGACCATTTTTATGTAGAATCCCTTCCTGCAAGAGAGCTTCAATGCTGAGATGCTGAACGAGACAGTCGCAGTAAGGTTTATTGCAAGAGACGTGGATAAAATAATTATTAAGAGTACGATGAGAGGTAAATCCCCAGGGCCCGATAGCCTTAGCATTGACCACCTGCAACATGCTGGCCCGCATATCCCTAAAGTCTTAGCGATGTTCTTCTTAGTGTGCATGAGCCACTCTTACCTGCCGTCGGACCGTATAAAGTTTCTGGTGGTGCCTGTTGTAAAAATAAAACCGGTGATCTTGGTGATAACACGAACTGCTGGCCTATTTGCCTGGTCAACATCATATCAAAAATGTTTGACGGTTTGCTTTACATACAATGGAATAAATATGTAAATTGAACGCAGGACAATTATAGTGTCCCACATTATCAGAGAAGATATTAAGGTTTTCCCTTCGTTGACGGCTACACCGGTAGTTTTCGTAGGTAGTTAGTTATTATCTTACACTAAAACACTGTTAAGTTCAAGGCTTTATATGTCAAAACCGTTTACTGTTTATGTTTTAGTTTGTTAGGGACCTGCACATTGGCGCATGATGGAAATTTTGTTACGACTGAATATAAGTAGCTTCTGAGACTTCTGTAGATGGACCGACGACTTTAAAAAGGTGGCTGGGACAGACTGATTGCGGAAGGCGGAGGACAGGGTGTTGTGGCGAAGCATGGGAGAGGCCTATTTCCAGCAGTGGACTGCAATAGGCTGAGTTGTTGAAGTAGTTTCTGCCCGCGACTTCCGTGATTCCCTTTCTTGAAAGTTAGTTACCATAAAACGTAATCTTATGGTACTTTTGTAATCGGATCAGTATTTCCACGGATTACATCTTATAAACAAACACACATTACTTCTTTATAAAATATTTGTTTAGGTTAGGCCATGATTGCCCCGCAAACATGATTAGATCTTCACACCAGCTTCGCCGCGGTTGACCTTGACGGTGATGTTCTCCCTGAGGTGTCCAGCGAGTCTTTGTCCATCTTTCTTGACACATTCGTGGAACTTGGCCAGTCCACTCCCACTTCAGTCTGGTTGTTTTTTCCCCAACATCCGCTATTTGAGTTATGGCAGGGTGGTGTTTCAGACGCGATTTGTTCGCTTGACACTATTAAGCTACGCTCCATTGCTACCTTAATTTAATTATATAGTTTCCAATACTTGAAAAAAATCCTACTAAGAACAAATGTACCAGTTGTTCATTAACAAGCTTGGTCGCGTGGCATCGCGTGACTTCCACCACGTTTTAATGACACGATGTTATGAACCGAAGCTGAGTAACAATAGCCGACACATTTTGGAAAATCATCCACCGCTTGCACGTCCATGGCGTTAGATCTCAGTTTACGTGCGTACTGACAGCTTTAACAAACGATCGCCGGTGGTTTAATCTCTCAACGATTGAGCGTCCAGTGCTGATAGAGTACAGCCAGTGACAAAAGCTGGTTGAAAAAAGGAAAAAAGAGAGAGAGAGATGAATTAATCTTTCTAACTGTTCGTTACTTGTTTGTGGCGAACAATTTAAGAGAAGAAGATACTGTAAGTCTTGGGATAATTTAAAGTAATAACATGGTATAGACAACTAAAATTCCAAAATATTCAACAACTTTATTCGCTGACTGTACGCGCGAAAACGTAGCCATTTGTCATAAACTTTCCACTCGGTGTGGGTTTAAAACAAAATGTTGACGTTTAGTTAGTAGGTAAGGAAATTTTCAAAAACAAATACCTACTTAATTGAGAGAAATGTGGTTGCCCCGAGCTCGGACAGCAATCATACTTTATCTTCACTAAAAACATCGTTCATTTCTACTAAGTTGGCTACCACTAGGTAAGGAACTAAATCATGAGCCCCGGCTTAAGCTGATATACCTTTGGTGCTATTATTAAGAGAAACATTTTTCTAGCTTTCGTAAAATTGTGCCGGCTTAAATGAGGCTAGTTTTTGAAGCTGGGATAGCAAGATTGTGTTAGTAAAATAAATACCTAAAATGGAGTGTCCTTATGGAGATACATGCTTCAGATTGAATAAGATACCCTTCAAAGAGTACAGTCGCGGTCTGAAAATGCATATTCATATTCTTTATTGTGGATCATAGGTAGACATAATACATACAATGTTCTTAATGCTTACCACCTTAACGTTTATAATTGCATGCACACATCTATGTCACAGGGTCGATGATATATGTGATTTGATTAGGTATAGAGACTTTTTTATTTACACGTCCTCTAGGACAGATACCTTTAGAAAACGATCGAGGTCGAACTTATTAATAAAAATGCAAAAATAGGAAGAAGTAATGAAATAAGAATTCAAAACATCTTTGATTTTTAAGAAAATTTGTTTTTTTTAATTCTGTCAACAATTAATTGTTTTTAATAACTAGTACAGCCTCCATCAGTAGCTATGACGGCACGTAGTCTATTTCGCATAGATGCGACAAGGCACGCGCATAAATCAGTCCCTCTGACATCATCCCATACCCGTGCACAATTTGATCTAAAAGCTTCAGGCAGTCCCAGCGTTGAAGCATTAGGTATGCCCCACAGATTTTCAATCGGGTTCATAACTATCTGCTGACCGACCAGTCCTTTGAACGAGACAAATGTCACGGTGTACGTTGACCACGTCATAGTAGACCAGGCTGAGTGTATCGGTGCATTTTCCTGAACGTAATTGAATTGTGGGAATTCTGCTGCAGGATACACAATGCGCACAGTAGGCAACATCGCCTCTTCCAAAAGAAAACAATTATTCGCAATAGCCCTACTTTCTAATGACGTCAGCTCTCCGACGTCGTCATGACTTATCCACCCCATAAGTTGACTGTTATGCGACTAGATTCATTTTGAGGCACGATATGAGCTTCATCATACCGAGTGAGATTATAGTGCTATAAAGTTAATCTTCCGATTTGACTTGATTTGAAAGTCAATTTCAAGAAAAACAATCGACCAATCGAAATCAAGATATTGTCGCGGAAAATTAAGTCGGCCAGTTTTGTGGCGAGATTTCAGTTCCACTTTAATGGCATGATGTCTGTAGTATAGCAGCCCACTCGGTGCAAAGCTCGTCGAACCCTCCGAGGACTCACATCATTTCAAGCAGCAAAATTACCAATTAGTGTAAATCCGTGCTCTTCGTAATGTCGAACCAAATCAGTTATTTGCGCTGTGGTTCGGCCGATGTCCTGAATTGCTTCTATTATCAATTATTTGCCATTCTTCGCCATGACGCCGAATACAAAATCTCACGGTTTATCGAGATATTGAGTTCTCGTGCTAAGGCACTAATATTCTAGCCATATTCAAGGGGAAATAATATTTCAGCCCTTTGTGGCAGGGTTAAGCTTACCATTCTTTTTTTCAATCAATTTTTTTTTATAATATATTTCACACTAATATTTTTGATAAATGTCATTGTAACAATTGCAAATAAGTCAATGTGTCAACTTTTAAATTAAGAAATGAGTTTCATTATCAAAAAGTCAAATGTACTCTTTTTGTTAGACTAGATGCTTCAGAACTATTAAAAAGTAATAAGTACCTAGATATAATAATAATAATACTAAAGCTTTATTCGTTCAACACAATTAAAGAAACAATTGGAATTGTAAATAGCATTCAATAATATAAAATTCGACAAATCAATTCATAATATTATAAAACTTCAAATTACTTAAAAATATTTAATCAAATTTCAATCATGCATTCAAGTAGATAAATTGATGAATTTCGATTAAAATAAAATAATTATGTTAAAAATAACATTAGTGTGTGGACCCCCTTCGGGTAAAAGCCTCCTCCAAAGTATTCCACTTTTCTCCATCTGACGCGGTGACTATCCAGTCTCAGCCAGCGTTCGCAATAATCTCATCCTGCCATCGGGCACACGCCCTCTCTTTCAGGTACCTCGTGGTCCCATTTAGTTGTCCTGATTGTCCAAAGATCATCAGAGTAACTTGCAATGTGGCCTGCCCATCTCCATTACAAGCTTTGCGAAAAAGTGAGAGCATCTGTGACTTTATTTCTGTTAGGAATGTCGGTGTTTCTTAAGGTACGAATTCGTAGCCGACTGCATGCAGCAGCAGCAGACGACGTGTCGCTGCGACACTACTGGTTTCTATGCATTTCTATGAAATACCTTTCGTAGCTAGCGACACGTCATTTTCATAGAAATACATAGAAACCAGTAGTGTCGCAGCGACACGTCATCTACTGCTGCTGCATGCAGTCGGCTACGAACTCGTACCTTTACTCTATCACATAGTTTGATACTTAAGCAAATTTAGCATTTCAGATTTTACAGCACACAGTGTGACAAAGAATCTAATTTGAAGAAAGATTTACATTTTTAGACCGCAACTGTACAGGCATGAACGTTGTAACTTGTAAGTAAATAAATAGCTAGCACACTAACTCAAAAGGTTAACCTCATTCAGCTCAGGTCATCGTGATGTTATTAAGAAAATGCAATGCGAGAGAACTGAGCTAGAAATATGGATCTTCACTCGAATCCAGATTCATCGAAAGGCGAGTAAAGCGAGCTCGAATATTCGAGCATTCTGGACCGAGATAGATTAGGTTATCATTGTAATTTTACTAAGAGAATGCAAGAGCAAGCCAAACGAGCTCGAAAATTGGAGCACCCTGACTGGAATAGGTTAGATTTTCTGTGTTATTTCACTAAATCAATGCAAGAGCTTGAGAATTGGACAGCGCCTGGAGGGCCCCTTTTCATTGATGCAGTTGATACCGCAGTAGCTAAGTACGCCCCTGCTCAACCCCTTCTATTAATAACTGCCAATAGAGGTAGATAGAAGTATGCAATGTTAGGATATAAAATTCAGTACCCAACAGTAAGTACAAGTCATGGAGATTAGCAAATTTCATTCCACTTTTTAGAGCGTCATCTCTGTCACTCATTTATACGTGTGACAGTCTCTTTTTACAACTCACTTGGCCATATTTATGCCCAGGTACTCCTCCATATTCTTGATATCAGATATATTATGGTAGAATTAAATTACCTAACAGATATGTATGGTGTACAACAACAATTATTTTTTACAATAAAAAATAAACAACCGGCTACCAAAACAAACTGAACAAAAAATTACTTTAATTTCATAAGTCGGTGTCTGTGGTTTTGTATTTTCGTTTTATTGTATAGTAGGTACATTACTGCAGCGGTTGACAACAAAGGCATTGATGGACGAACGTGAAAATGTGGGCCAAGGCGAATCCGAGGCACACATACGTGAGTCCATCAATGCCTGGTTGCGGCCAAGGCTTGTATAATAAACTCAAATAATGCGCGGAAATTCAAACTAAGTAAATTAATTATAAATTTCAGAATCAATGACGATCAACGATAACTTTTCTCGCGCCGATAAGTTCATTTGTTTCTTTTTCACTATAAACAGCTCTATTTGTTAAGCCAGTTCGAGATTTAAATAAAATCTTTGATAATAATTTACCTCCTTGGTTGCCATGGGTCGAAGTAAAAACTTTGTTCCATTTTTAAATTACACGACAGATATGGATTTTCATACTAACTTTGTCGGCCGCTGCTCGCATGTACAAGTATTTGACCAGTATAGCATTTTCGATTTATCTCGAAGAAGGTTGTCAAAATAATGCTCGAATTTCCAAGCAAGTTTGAGAAAATTATGTTAGCTACATCCTTGTAATTTTTCTGCAAATATTGAAAGTAGTCTTTTAAGTTTTCAGTTCAACAACACAACAATATTTATAAAAACCTGTAGTTGTCCTCGTTTTTTAATTACTTAGTTCGAATTAATTCTCATATTATTCGAAATACGTTAAAGCAATTTTCTGATTTATCTATAACCAGGTGCAGAGAGAAAACGAATATTGAAGCTCCATAATTGCAGCGTTAATTAATTTTATTATTTACTCAGATATCTCTTTGTAGTCTACAGCAGCGTTCAGGATCAATGTCAAGCTTGTTATGTAGCCCGCATAAATTGTTGGTTTTAGTTTTCAGCGTAATATTTATCTACGTTGTTTTTGAAATAATAACTGCTCATTTTATTTTCATTTTATAACGATTCATTGCAATCTAGTTTTGTATTGAAGAGTGTTATTTAAACCGTCGAGCCATTTTTGAATTTCGAACTTCATTCAGATAAAGTTAACTTTAACCCAAAATTCAACAACGCGAATACCATTTGCTGACGCAGCCATAAAAGGACCTCACGTATGCAGGTGACAGGGTATGCGGTGCAAGATGGGAAGTGAGCCATTTCCTTTGGAGAGCCACATTTAGGCACCGGAGAATTTAAAAGACTATAGATATTTTTTCGTGTTATTTTTGCCATTGATACGCTAAGAAAAACTTAAACCCGAGTCCGAGCTGTAATTTTTTGAATACGTAAACTTTACCGTGTTTAGAATAAAATTCAAAATACAATAATATTGGCTCGTTGTTTTAAGCTTGGACTAAAGTTATACACGTTAAGTTAATATATTATCTTGTCGCTGCTAGTCCGCTACGTGAGAGATGTCTCTTGTACGGTGTGTAACACAAACGGCCCGATTGACAATGCAACAAGTCTACCGTGAAACACAGTTGCTTATACTCGTACGCATAACCATAACGCCTTCTAGGAAACTAGACATGAATTAATAATTGAATTAACATTGACATTCAACGTGGCAATGATGCCAGTCTTCTGGACACATTTCCGGATGACTGGGATGTGGACGAGTACTTCGACGCCTAAGTGTTCTTTTGTTTGATTTTTTGTATTTATTTGTATATTTAGAACTTAATTTAGTACCTGCGGGGTAATTGTGTAACACAGTAACAGTAGGAATGGCTTTCATTTTGACAGCTCAACAATATTCATTGCTCTGTTATTTACGTTGTTGAGCAGACACATTTTTCGAACATATGAAGCAATGGATTAGGAATATCCTTCAAAATGATTTAGACGGGATTGATATAGTGTATTACGCAATTAGGGTGCTGGTCTAGTGTAAATCCTAACTAATATTATAAATGCGAAAGTAAGTTTGTTTGTTTGTTATCTTTTCACGCCTAAACCACTGAACCGATCAACAAATAACAATAACGTTCTTATGATAATAGATGGCGCCACGTGTCTTTCCAATCATGATTGAATTAAGTATATTATTGTAGAAACTTTGGTAGTGTGTTAAGATTTTTTTAATTTTTTATTTAAGTACCTAATACATTTTGTGAGTCGAGAGTGTCGATAGACCGCTTTTTCATCCTCCTAACTATAATTCCCCGAACAACCCGAATTTATTGTCAAATTCTAAATTAACGCAAGCGAAGCCGCGGGCAAAAGCTAGTTGTTAAATAAACAAAAACAAAAATATACAGTATGTATCAGAAAGGTGCGGTCAAAAAGGGTGTGATACAGATCATCAAACTGAACAATTTTCTCCTTGGACCAACATCGTAATCGCGAAAAAGTTATCAACTGTCCCATACAAAAGTTCAATGCCTACTCAGCCCAAATGTATGGAACGGCTGATGATTTTTTCGCGATTACTATGTTGGTCCGGTGGATGTTTTTTTTTAAATTTATTGGTCTGTATCACACCCTTAAATTTGACCACACCTTTTTTATACACGCTGTAAATATATCTGTTTACCGATGGACGGGAGACGATAATGTACCGATACCTTGAACTTGGCAGTATGAAATGAAGTGAATGTATTTATATTCGTTGTCAAGTACCTACTTACAGAAAGTTTATGGAAATGTTCGTTTGTTACTCAATCATGCATCCATATAGCTGAACGGATTGGGATGAAATTTGGCTCACACAATCTTGCCTGGCGAATGCTTTGGCAGACTTTAGCTTTAAACATGTTCCCATCTTGGTCCTGCACTTGTAATTTGACAGTTTCGTGACATTGACAGAAATAAAGCCTTGCCAAAGTTCGTGCTAAGTAAGGTTTATAGATCTCGGCCTGCGTCTTACTTCAACATGTAAATAAAATTAAAATAACAGAAAAAATGGTGGTGTTTATGAATATTTAAACATACTTACTGGCTAGGATCTCTCAATATTATTCGTTGCAAAAATGAGGAACACAATTTCCGAAACAATTTCTCGAAAGTGAGTTTTATGAAGTATGCAGTTTTATCATCTTGAGCTTGGCACTAAACACGACTTTGAGCGATACTAACTTAGTCATATTACTTCTTAAAGTTGTTGAGATTCAACAACTTTAGGAAGTAGTATGATTAAGTCAAAATATAGACTTAATTATCACATAGAATCACAAGTTCTTTTAAGAAACCACAGTGATTCGTGTTACTGGACAGTTTATTATTGCGCTATTTCTACTCAACCACTATACATTGGGGAAGGCTGCGTTTTGGGGGCAGTCGGCTGCAACTTTTCAGCTTAGACCTGAAGTGCCGATTTACTCTTAATTTTAACATTTTGAATTCCAATTCCAATGCCATTAAACCGCGAATAGGCATGTGGGTTGGTACTAATGAATATCTATACGACAGTTGTTAAAGCGGCACCATCGTCGCTTTTACTTTGTATAACTTTCCTGAATGCTACCTATTTGGCATAATTTTTATTGTCAATCTGCTCTATTGAGGATGCGCTCCGGTGGTATAATGGCAGCATTTGAATAGCCGACAGAATGCAGTGCTCCCGATGAACGGATATCCTCCTCGCTAACTTCAATGAAAGCCGGTCAAGCGAATGCCCATTGCCGTAAAACGGAGAGTCCTCAATGCTGTCGTATTGGAAATGGCGGTCGCATCAAATGTGTGGCCAGTAGGTAATTGAAGACATAATCTTTATTTTATTTTTATTTTAAAACCTCAACTGTGAAATGCCTTCGTCTTATTAATGTGCAGAGTCAACGTCGCATTCTGAGCACAGAATTTTCTTTTGTCACTAAAATGAACGCAGTAGGAAAACGTAAGTATCTCAATTAATAATACAGACGAACACCAGTGTGCATTATAAGTTTCGCTATTCATTAAGGTGACCTACATTAGCTCCTTACACTAAATTAACCATTGTTCTGCCGCATAGTTTAATGAAAGGAGAGTTAATAATGGGCCAAATACTCCGACATATTTTATTCCGAATTCATATTTTATTTTATTTAAGAAGAATTTTAAATTCATTTTTATTTATCTATTATAAAAAATCGCGAAATTTATTTTACCGAAAGTCGTAAATCCCATTTGTTTGTTTTCCGATTTTCATACGTTCGAAGAATCAGATGTTCGATGGGTCCTCGGTCCGAAGAATGAAATGCCGATTTTTAATACTTCGAATAAACTGCTAAAATTAGGATTCTGATTCAATTAGAATATTATTATATTATAGAATATTAATTTAATATATTAAATTAATATATTATTATATTATAGAATATTATTCAGTTACGCAAATAAATTCAAAATCTACAAGTAACGTTTAATGTAATTTAAAAACGTCTACTTTATTATAAATATTTGTGTAGGTATTAATATTTTTTTGTGTTTTCTTCTTCTTCTTCTTCTTATATACACATGCGTCGGGAACCATCTACTGTTATTGAATCCTTTGGGTTAGGTTAGGTTAGAACAGTGGCCATTAACACCAGATCCCCTCTATTGTTGGGGAATCACTTGGGTTAGGTTAGGTTAGAACTGTGACCAGCGAAAGAAAATATTTTTATTCGAAAGAATTATGTATATATTTGTTTTGCTGTTTAATTTTACAAGGCGTTTTTATTTCGGAATTCGAATTAATCGGTACTTTATTAATCAGAATTCGTTTTTTTGATGTTTCGAATTATCATTAAGTCGGACTTTTCGTGATTTGATTTATTGAAACTTGGTATTTTGAGAATAGTAATTACAAACGTTAGGAATATCGAAATTTTGGTATTATAAAAATAGGATGAATGATAAATCGGAGTTGTTATATTAGGAATTTTGAACCATTCGGAATTATGAAAATCGTTTTTTTGTCATTCGTATTTGTGACTGGCGGAATAAAGAATTTCGTATTTATGTAGTATACCCGTTAATAATATGTACTGTGTTGTGTTCCGTAAAGCTTTCAAGTAAGGCGTCTGTTATGCAATAATTGACCGAGCAAAGCGTCTTCGTTTCAGCTTGGGCAAAAATACTTTCGTATTTCCGGATCTCCGGATGTCTGTTCTCCCCTACAGGTCGCATTTCTCAACCGATACTCGTGAAATTTTGTGAGTAGGTTTGATATTTATATGGATACTTTTTGGCGATTTCTTTTTTCCCAAATTTTTTGTAATAGCGGAGATATAGGTGTTAAAAACGTAAAAAAAACCTATTTGAGCCATTTCGCGCTCTTTTGTTTTACAACATTTATTCAGTTTTAAGCTATGTAAAGACAGACTCGCGAGGTATACAGCTCACAGCCACTAGTTAGGTAGGTATGAAGCCCGGTTTCCATAGCAAAAGATAATCAGTCGAGCGAAATGGAGTCCAACTAGCTATAAAAGGTTTTGTTTCCGCTAAGAAAGAGTTTTCACCATTTTATGACTTGCCTTCATCTGCAAAACAGCCAAGGAAAAGAAGGAAACGCCACCAAGTAATTTCTGATTGCTAGTCGAACAGAATTGGATGGTCACCTCTCCGTTTTGGTTAAGGCAACCGAGTTAGTTTACTCGCTCATTTCTTTCCACTAGATTCTAAGCCCTCGTACCGTTGGCTGATTTTATCCCGCGGCGATATTTTATCGAGCACTGGATTTTCAAAGCAATGTTTAGCGCCGACGAATGAAAATCCATCGCAGTACAAAAAGAAAACGTGTGCGGTTGGGGTACTCCCGCCTAGAATGAAGTTCCTTACGAGATACTCGCATGCACACACACTCGTATATAATAGAAAGAGTCAGAGACAGAGAAAAAGTGTTAATATAATACGCATTTTTAATAGAAAGCCATCTAGTATAAGTTTAAGAAGCTCTCATAAAGTTGTCGCCATCTTGGATTTTCATTTTGACCTAACTATCGGCTTTAGTACCTCCGAAAACCATGAAAAGGATACCCATGAAGTTTTTTTTTTAATTCTCAGCTTCTATCTTGCATTTTCATTTTAATCTCAGTATTGGCTTCAGTTCCCTCTAAAACTATTAAAGCGACACCCATGATCAAAAAATGTTTGCAACCGGCATCGTGGATTTTCATTTTGACCTCACTATTGGCTTCAGCGCTCTAGAAAACCACGAAAACGACAACCATGATGAAAAATTTGAAAACTTTCGTAGCCGCCACCTTGGATTTTCATATTGACCTCACTATCGGTATTATCACCCTCGAACACCACGAAAATAACACCCATGATGACAAATTTTAAAGTTTTCGCAGCCGCATTTCCTGGATTTTCATTTTGACCTCACTATTGGCTTCAGCACCATCGAAAACCATGAAAACTATATCTCTCTCTTTATTTTATATAATAGAAAGAGACAGACAGAGAGAGAAAGTCGTATGGAGGGCATAACGCTTTTTCGTTACGTGACTATTTCTACCAGTTTACTCCAACCGCAAGCCACGTTAAAGCACGGTAAGAAGCAAATCTTTAGTTAATTGACATTAACGCATCGCGGCAACAAATAAGGTTCAAAACAGCAATGCGTTTGTTGTTAGTTGAATCGAACAACCACCAAAATAAAAGTAATTTTGCAGTTTTAATTAAATTAAAAAAAAAATGCATGGCTCAGTGGAATAATTCCACTTTAGCAAATAACTAAGTTATATCAGTAAGAATTAAGTTGACTTAAGAATATGTAGTTCTATTGAAAAAGTCTTAAAAAATAAAAGCGCAAACCAAAGTTTATCAGTCTTAGTTAATTTCCATAAACACATACTTATTTGTTTACATGTTTGGAAACTAAATTGCGAAAGCAGGATAGGTACTTCTATGAAATTTCACGTTGCAACTTAAACGGAATCCGTACGGAGCCCGCCTCGGCTACAGTGGAAACCCAATAATAATTAGCAAACATGTAAATTCAACTTTAATTATATAACCAAAATGTCATGTGTATGATATTCCTATCATTAAAATATGTACAAATTAATTCCATTTGAAAACCAAATGTTAATTAGTTCTTTAGTATAGGTAATTAAATAGGTTGTTTATACACGTGCAATGTCAGTAATTCCATAATCCGAACATCCATGAAATATAATAAAATTAAATGTAATAAAATTTTTGATTGTATTCTATTAATAATTATGCCAATTCAGTTTGACCTTGCTGAATAACTAACACAATTTGGGCATTAAATTACTAATAGTTGTTTGTTTATTTTGCACATTATTCAGTTTTATTTTTAAGTCCTGACCTTTATGATTACAATTTATCTTTTTAACCCCTGTTTCTGAACCAGTTGATATTTATCTGATGTCAAATGATTTCATTGCCTGTTGTTGACTAATAGAGAAGAAGTATAGAAGAAAATGACAGTGATAAATGATTTTATTTCTGTAAGTAGGTTTGTACTAACACTTTTACATGTCAATCATATTTTTTAAACTAGATGAGGTCGGCGTTTCCTATCTGACTACTCTGAGAAGAAAAGCTGATACAAACTCAGAGGTCACAGTCTCTTTTAAAGTCCAGACATAATCTTGGTCAGATCATGTGGAGATCGTTTAGATTGATGTCTGAAATGGTGTTTTGAGGACTGACCCTATATATTGGGTTAAGGGCAGGAGAATGATGATGATGGTGATGTTATTTTGATCATCCAAACACTGCAGTTGGTCTGAGATTTCTAACTCGGTTCCTTCATCAATTTATTGTATAACCCACTCATAAATATTTCTTGTTTTTACATACATTTACATAAATTTTATTACAAAACAACATTACATAAACTACATTGATGGTAAAAAAGAAGGATTTTCAACAAAATGGAACAATGAGAACGGTTGAACAAAAAAATTTAAAACTTTTGCGAATGTGAGAGCATGTCAAAAAACGGGCATTCCCCGTTTTTGACATGCTCTCACATTCGCAAAAGCAATTAGTAAGTTTTCCTAAATAAATTGAAAACTGTTGTAGTCGGATTGCCAACTAAACCGCCCTTCAAAACTTAGTACCACACTTTTAAAAATGCAATTTTTCCTAAACTATAGTAGTCAGAATTTGGATTTACAAAGCGTTTTATAGAAAATTTCATCAACTTTCTTGGAAATTACAGTTTATTATACATTAGTAACGTTTTTAACTTAAAAATAGATCAAAACCAAAAAATAGTCATTTTTAACTTACTGGCAAAAAAACTCAAACAACATTAATAAGTATGTTTGACGCCTTATTTACATTTTAATAACTGGTATTGCCTCATCGGGCTCTGACTATAGCTTCGAGCCAGTTCGAGCCTTTATTTATAAACATTGCTTCAGGTTAAGGAATGATTATTAGCGACTGTTTAACCGTAAATTTTTGACGTTTAACCGTCTCTTAACTTTAATCATCGTTTATAAATAAACCCCACTATTGTGGACTATTGTGTATTCTCCATATTTGGAGACGACAATAAATGAAAGCACTGGTAACACTTCATAGGAGTATTTTGAAACTATCAAGTAAATCCTAACATTGAAAATAAAAAGGGATTTTTTCGAAAAAACTAAATAGTAGTGCTGGGCCGACTATGGGTTTTGCCGATCAGCCAACAGGCCGAAGCGACTAAACTATTGGAAATATTTAATTTTTGTATGCAGTCTGGAAATGGCATTAGTTATACGGAGATCAATTTACCGTCGTATTGTCGTCTCCGCCTTGTATAAAGGGTCCCCGAAACGATCAATTGCTAATGTCAATTACAAGTGTAAAGTTTTGTGTGATTATTGTCAATCGTTTCAATTGCATTTTGTAGACGATCAATTTGTGTACCAGTCGTGTAAAAATTGACAATTGAAATTGATCGTTTCGGAGACCCTTTATTATGATATATGATATTATATTATGATAATATCAGTGATATAAATTTTTGCAAACTAATAAATTTCAAGGTCACTAACACTGAGATTGGAATCCGAGTGTGAGTTATAATTAACAGATGGTATGCTGATACCTACTGTTAATTATATTACACCGTATTTGTCTATTGAGTGAACTAATTAGGAATTTCATTAGCTCACTTCAAGGTTATATGGGTTCTATTTAGCCCAATTGATCCAGAAAGCAAGCCATTTTGCTGCATCATAAATTTCATTGAACTACACACGGAAATACAACTTTCACGGTTACAAGCGGTTTCAACACCTCCAGATAACCTCCGGTAAAATTTTAAGGCGGATAATTTAATTTTTTTTTGCATTTATTTATTTGGTAGTCAGGTAGTACCTAAAACTATATCCGGACACTGTGTACAATTTCCCTAACTTTTTGAAACCGTTCCAACCGTACGGAATTCTGTATGTAAAGTTTTGTTCAGGTATTTTTTACAAGCTTTTATTTAACTGGCAATGTTCGTATGTCAGTTGTCCTTTCATTTGCAAGTTAATTTCGACCAACTTCCCGATGTTCGATTGAGCTGAAACTGGCACCCGTATGCAAAGTCGGTGACAATGCAATAGTTTGGTACCATTGAGCTGATCTGATGAAGGCCGGGCCGAAGCCGGAAGGTGGCCATAGATAGGCACTCTATAATGAAACGACGCAACCCCACCGAGTTTGGGCTCGTCTGATTGGTCTTGACGAGTACTCTGATCGTAGATGGTATCCAGGGTCTGGTGATGGAGTGGGAAGGTGGCCACAGGAACTCTGATGTTTATATTAATAAAACTTTATGACTGAAAAGTAAAAGATAATTTAAAAATTAAAAAATAAATTAAAAAATAGCTTTGTTTTTAAGTTAACTAAAATTTAAAAAAATACGTGACATTTGCCATGTAGGTATGTCTAAAGTAGGTATATTCTATGTTCAGGGTAATCACTCTCTTGGGTTAAATTTATAATTAAAATTTTAAAAGCTTGAGGCACTGGTGTACACTATCCTTTATTTGTATTATATTGTATAGTAAACCTGTATAACGGATAGCGTACATCAGTGACTCAAGCTTTTAAAATTTATATATATTTTACATTTTGAAAAGATCTATTTATATACGTCCCTAGAACTTACCTATCTAATTACGCCTATATTATGATGATGAGTTACCAAGAGAGTGGTTATTTTGAACATAAAATATACCTACTTTAGACATACATACTTACAAGACAAATGTCACTTATTTTTTTTTCATTTTTGATTACTTTAAAAATGAAAAGCGTGTTTATAAAACATTTTGTTTTCTTTTAATTATTTTTTTAAACATTTTAAGTGATTTATAGATTTCGTTATTTTAAGCTACTGATTTCAGTATTTTGGTTTTCCAAAGCAGTCTTAATTTTAGTAGGCTAAAGAGTTCGATATCTCCGCCACGTATAACACAATAACAAAAATCCAAAATTTTACGTTTTTTGCTTGACATCAGAATGTTCAAGCATGGCACTTGACAGTTGGTTGATGGACCCATGAAATTAGAGGTGGGAATGATCGACATAATCGAACATTTACTCTTTAAACTGATCAATTATGAAATTGGTTACTCGATTACAGTTAATCGATTATAGTTACTAATTTGTATTACTAATCTGTCGTTAGAAATGCGAGTTTAGTAGTCTCGTCGAATGAAATTGAATAGTACCTATCTAGGTATCTACTATCTACCATGAGTTGCACGAATGTGAATGATTTCTTTCAAAAATGTTATCTAACTAATCAACAAGTCTTGTAGCAGTTACATTTGCAAGTTTCCAACGCCCCATTAGCAGTTACAAAAACGTTCGAATAGTTTTATAATGATTATTGTTTATAGTGAATGTGTTTTCTTTAAGCTATCGTTCTATTGATAAACAATTATTTAAAAAAGAAGGCTTCGGGATTAAGACTTTTTATGTGAATTGATTTTCAACGTTTGATTTAAGTCGATTCAAAGACCATATTTTTCGCATGATTGCATTAATGGCCATCCCTAAAGTTGACATTATGTGACTTTATTTTTTTATCATGTGAGTTACCGAAAGTATTCCCAATTTGTCTATTTTTTGACGTCATTTGGAGGACAAAAGTTTCATGTTTATGTTAAAATAAATCTTATAATTTTAAGCGTTAAAAATAGAAAAATTTGGTTAAGAAAACTAAAAGGCTCGTACACACTGGCGCGACGTGACGCCCGACACAAAGGTACCGCGTGTCGCGCGACGAGCGGCGCCTTTGTGTAGCGCTGTCACGTCACGCCTGTCTGTGAGAGCCTAAAAGCTCGAAATCGTTTAGAAATCAGCGTAGGACATTTTTTCTTTACATACCGAATTGGGGAAACCGGTTAATAACTATGTACCTATGTAGTGCTGTTGCTATAAGGCAAATGTCACCAAAGAAACTGAACACGATCAGCACGTTTAAGACACTGATCGCGTTGAGTTTCATTGATGAAATTCGCCCTAAGTCTATAGACTTAATGCAAATTTCAACACAAATGGCATGAATGTATTAGAATTCAGGAACTACACATACAAGTAGATACATGCATAGATGTCGAGGTCGGGCCAGTAACGTAAATTTTGATTATTCTGAATGTAAATTTGGAATTGTAAAACCCGCTAAGAATCCATTGTTTCCTGAAGAGTAAAAGTATTCTTAAAATAAAGAGATGTTAGATATTTATGTTTAGCACAAAATAACGATCAATTGGTCTTCTTAATGTAGCTTTTTTCTTCATTCAATTTTTATAAACGTATTTTTCCGTTTCACTTTTATCGACTGAAATACAAGGGATTAACTTATTTAAATTGGTAAAGGACAATCCCATCTGACAAAGTGAGCTTGTCTAGAGTAGGAGCCAGGGCAAGAAAATTCAAATTCAAATACTTTATTGCATTCATGGGTACATTTAGTTGTTACAATATAAGTAAGTTCCAGTTAGGGCACGGCAACATAATAATAATAAAGGAAACAACATGCATTATAGACCTATTTAGACCAATACGTTTACACCTTCATGACATTTTTCCAACTATTTTGGGGTCAGCAGCTTAAATATATCTTATATGTAGGTACAATTTAAAGTTACGGATTGTGCGTTCGTGTATTTTTACTAAAAGAAACAGGAAGTTTTTTAAATTCGATATGCTAGTACTGTTAGGTGGTATACTCTTACGTCACCACTAGGCAGGTGACAATCGCTTTCAAAGCGTTTCGTATCTAAACAATGTCTATCAACCGTATTGACCTTAGCTTTTTGGTAGCTTAAATCAATCCAATATATTTCTAACTGTTCCATCATTGATAGGAATTGCTGATAGAGTATCACTTTGTACACCTTTTGGAAACCTCGCTGAAGCTGCAACAGAAAAAAAAACACTTCTTTTCGTAAACTCACTCTGAACAATGCCGATTCAAAGGTACAGTAGAGTCTCACCAACCCTGCACTATTAAAAACTAGGGTGTACCGGATTATTGGAATGTTAGAATTATTGGATTGTATAGAATAATCATAATATGTAAATAAAATAAAGCATTTCCTGAAAAGAAAACATATATTTATTTGTGTGACATATCTTACAATTAACTTATTAGTTTTAAAATAATCCTTAATTGAGGTCAGCTTATTTGCAACTTATCCTTGTTTAAAATGTTTTCTCCACATTTCAACTTCTTTAAAATATCCATTCTATCGTTCAAAGATGTTGCCGTTTACTTGACATTTTTAGCTACACTATTTTCAACTTGAAAACAACGGGTAAATATGTATGTGCTATTGTGATTATTTTTGAGGTTTTACTGATACCGGTGCGCAAGCGCGGAATTAAAGTAGACAGGGGTGTGGGAGGCATGAGTGGATGGTGCCGGATTATTGGACGTACCGGACTACTCCAATGCCGGATTAGTGAGACTACTGTATAAAAAAATCAACCTATCATACAACGTGAATTGCTTTCAAGTTCGCTTGAGTGTTTCAATTTGAACGGAATATCGCTTGTAAGGCTTGGTACATCTTTTATTACTTTCTACTTCAGATCCTAGGTCCTATACCGGGACCAAAGGTAAAGCTTTGAGCATTCTGGGATCACTTCAGCCATTACTTAGGTTAGGCTAAATTTAAGAACCCTATTCAAATGAAAATGTTTGCCTGAGAATCCTTGGAGATAAGTTGCGAAACGGTATATATATTTTTTATTTTTTTATTTACCTGTCTTTAAGACTATTGGAAAAACCTTCATTAAAACCATTTTCTACCGCTTTTTCACGTAATCAAGACCTTTTTTTGTTTATTTTTTTTTGTTTTCGGGGGAAACCTTCAAAAGGCACCCGATCTCTGGGCATGGAGGTCAGGGAGTGTGGGATTTTTACCTCACTAAAACCACCCCGGTGATCACCATCAGCACATAGAGGGGGTCCCGGTTCCTATGTAATCAAGACCTAACATAATGTCAAAATTCAAATTCCTACGTTGCTTAGAACTTGAGAAAAACGTCTATGACAGTCAGACAAAAAGTTATCGTAAGTCTATAAAGTCCGTTTTACCTTTTAAGGTTGGAACCTTAAAAATGGGTGTTAGTAGGTAATTATTATTCATGTTTTTGGATTATCAGACGTGTGACAGGGATATTATAATAATATTACTTTATTGGAGAAAAATAAAACACTCGTCATTGAGTCACGAAATAGAGAATAGATATCGTCAAAACAAAAAAAAAAACTATCAATGAAGATTCTGAATTTAAGAATGCGTTCAATAGTGGGCAGTAAATGGTGATGTACATGTCAGGGAAATGATTTATTACGCAAATTGTCTATCAACTTAAAGTATCCGTATATTCAAAACACAACTGTCATTCAAGAATGACATTGTGATTTGAATATACGGATGGATATCAAAGGATAGTTGTATGAAATGGCTACAACACGGCAAGTCAATGTAGTCTGTCAATTTATCCTCTTGAATCCCGAGTAATTAGATACAATGATTAACTATTGTGTCTCGGCCGATATCGCGACCTCGTGTCTTAAAGTAAACAATGAAGTTACTTCTCCTACTTAATTTTGACTTAGACGTATTCTCTACGTCGATATTTAAATAAATATTGTGGTTGTTTGTTTAACGCACCAGCAGTCCGCCTCGCTGCAACGTTGCTTCGATCCTAAATTCAAGTTAGTTCAAGCTAATTATTTTGGAAACCGCAGACTAGAGGCGGTTGAGACAAAATAATACTAATTATTATCTTCTTCCCGCATGACGTACCAATGACATACCGTTTTATACAGGTACAGGTAGGTACAGTCACGAGCACTTATATGTATGCACTCTGAGCAACTTTTAAAAGTAATTTGCACACTATCCGTTTTATAAAAAAAGCGTTTTTACGATTACGAAGCTTTAATGAATAACTGGTGGCCTTTTTTAACAGTATAAAATATGCTAATCACCATTAATGTCTTTATTTTACGAACACATCAACTATCATACTTCCCCGAAACATTGAACAGCCTGAACATTTTTCCTTTATGTATTTTGCCGGTACTTTGTCAGGAGCTACAAGACTCTTATCAATCTTGCGAAGAATAAAATTGTATTACAGGGTTGTAAGGTTGAAAATCGTTTGCAGCCCTGCTCGCGGTGCTCTTCGCTGCTTCTACATCCCCTACAAGATTTAATAAAATCCTAATTTATCCAACGCCAATTTCAATTTATAACTTTTGGATATTGTTGCTTACACATAAATATAGACCCGGGTCGGGAGTTGCTCTTAAAACTCTACTGATTACTTATCAGCTTGATTGCCTTTAATCATAGCATTATTAACTTAACACTTAAAACGAGATTAAGTTTTTGTTCGCTTTTTGTATCCGCAAAGAACCGTTTAGAGTTTCAGAGATTAATCTTTGATGAAAGAAGTGATTTACAAAGTGTCAAGCGAGCAAGTTTGAGTACAATGCTGTTCAATGGAGTTTAGAACTAGGTAGTCCTTATAATGACTTGTCCGCAAGTTCCAATTTTGCTTAAACTTCCGCATTTATTTAAATTATTTGGGGGTTTGCAATGTTTTGATGCTTCCATCCAAAGTTGCTTGTTTAAACCAGTAGGTACGTTTATTGGATACCAATTTTGTGATATTTACGACCATATCTACTACGTCGGTTATAAAAAATATTGCTAGAATATGACGTGTTCTTGTGCTCGCGGTATCGGTTAAAAACCTAACAAAACATGTAACGATAAAGGTACTGAAATGTTCCCGTAGACACGCCCATATTTTTGTGTTGTATTGATCTTACCAAGGTTCGGTTTCGAACCGTAAATTGTGAACATTTCAAACTGAAAACTGTAAAATTTTGGTACCTAAGTTGTGAAGTTAGGGCAGTCAAAGTGATGATGAATCATTACATTGTGCGTTATCAATACTAAACTTAAAATACTTCCTTAGAAGGGTATGTTTTATTCAATCATTAACATTCTGTTTCTAGAACGAAAATTAACGACGAGTCAAAGTTAAATTCCTATGATGTGGTCTGATTGGCTGTTAATAATTCAGTCAATTGAACAGGAGCACCCTACAGTTAACAAGCGTTTGACAATTTCTTAGTTTTCCTTTGTGTTTATTTTCGTTTCACAAACTGGTGTCAGAGAAATAATGTTATCATAATTTAAATCTTCATTAAACACATATACCTATTTCAATTCTTTGAAACCATAATAAAAAGGCCGCTGCGGCATCTAATAATGCCGATTTCGTACCCTCGTTATCTGTAAACAGCCTCTTCGTGAAATATGTGTTTAAATGCGAGTATCTATAATACATCAATCATTTCACATATTGTGGAGGCGCCAAGAATACCTTCATTATTAAGAGTATTATGATGCTCTGAATTTTTATTTAACGGTATATGAGAATATTTTATTAGGGATGATAGAAAACAGACTGAGAAACCACCATTTTTGGCATGCACGTACATGGTGGTGGCTGGTGACAATGGTTTAGTAAAAAAAAATTTGATGTCAGCCAACAATGGACTCCCTAATGCTTTCGTTTCCTAAAAAAGCGTTGGACGGTCACACGGTAAATGCTGACGAAATACAGAACGTTTTTGACACCTTAACGTCCAATAGGTATTGGTGAAATTGACAGATTTTCATGACTCTGGCTCTCGTCGATTCGGTAAAATATTGTTTTATCATGACAATGGTTATGAAAGTCATTTCTACAAAATGACATTAATTTCAATTCGATATATTGACGTTGAATTAAAATGGACATCATTTCCAAATAATTTAACTACGGCCACTAGTCAGACGACTACTATTGTGAATTAATAAAATTGAGCATCAAATTATTGAGATTTGGAGTCGGGCCACTGAGCTGAGCTAGTCCAGAGCCGGATATCTCCGTAGTCCTCAAGCCAGTTATCTTCAGTGAACTATGAAACTGAGTGTATACGCACGAAATTCAACACAAATGAGAAAACCAATTTCTTTACTTAAAAACGTTCTAAATCTAGTCGCAAACTTTTCGCAGCAACACCAATGTCAATAACTTGTAAAAAAAATTGGTAAATCAGAGGTATTATGTTTCCTTTAAAACACATAACATTAGTTGAAGATGCAATTTAATATTTCGCTTCTTAAACGTCATATTATGTTAAGAATAAGTACGTACCTTAATCCCCCTTACGTTACCTGTGAGCTTTCACTATGCACTATGGTACAACTCGCGGTGATCTATGGTTCCAGCGAGGTGGATCTGTCACTTGTCAAGTGTCATTCATAGAAGTCTTCAAATCTCAACAGCAAGCACCTTCGTCCAATGCTATGTGTTTTTCATAACATAATAACCGTTTTGTTTTAATGCAAATAGCTCTATTATGTTTCCTTCAAAACACATAGCATTGGTTGAAGACCAGCCGGTCTATTCTGTAAAAATGTCACCGAGAGTTCTAAAGTGAAGTGAGTCGTCAATCCATCTGATGCTAGAGATTGAAACTAATGACAGCTCACTTTAAGCTCACTTCACCCAAGTTATCACGGCGAGATTGTTACAGGATAGATCGGCTGTTTGTTATCTGCTGATGAAAGAATACCTGAAGGATGTAGACGCTATGTGAATTATATATTTTATGAAATGGACGACTATTTGGGTCTGTATTCAATAAATGTTCAAGCCAAAAATTAATATTTTCAATCTATTTACCCTAGAAAATGTAAAAAAATTATACATCTTCCGTAAAATGTTATAGATTAATGGCAAATCTATTTGCCTTATTTAAGGCGAACATGAAATATAAAACTATAATGATAACTTTAAATCAATGAGATCTAAACTGAATTAAAATAAAAGGATAATTGGATCACTCATATCCTTAAATAATACAAGTTAGGTAATAAACTTGGAAGTTATGAAAAAAAACACTGGGTTTTGAGTGTGTAATTATAATTTCTCACCTTCACGTCAATTGAGGTCCATAAATAAAATATTTCCACCACGTCAGGTGGAAAGCTTTTATTGATTAAAAAAAAATATAACTCTAAAAAATAACATAAATCTTTATTTTTCATTAAAATACTTATATTTTTTGGAACGGTTGGCTTTCCTCTTGTAATCAGTTCTTGCAGCATCTCTCTGAAGGCACCAACAGTAGTCTGCAAGCATGGCCGGGCCCCATCTACCTTGATAACGCTTCTCAAAGTCTGCTATTTCCTAATGAAAGCGTTCTCCGTGTTCGTCGCTTACTGAACCCACGTTTTCCGGAAAGAAACTCAAATGCGAATGTAAGAAATTAATTTTCAAAGACATGTTGCATTCTCGTTTATGATAAGAATTCAGCATCAATTTAATTTTTTCATGAAAACCTGTTGACTTGTTGTTGCCGAGGAATTTTTTTGTGACGTCGACGAAAGCCAACCACGCCTCTTTTTCTATAGCACTGAGGCTGTCTAAAAATGCTGGATCATTAATTAATTTACTTTTATCTGGCCCTACGAAAACTCCTTCTTTAATTTTTGCCTCACTTATTGTGGGAAATTTGTTTTTTAGAAAGTTAATTCCAGCTCCATCATTGTGTAGTAGTTTAACGAAATTCTTGATTACACCAAGTTTGACATGCAATCGCGATAAAATTATTTTCTCAGATGAGATGAAATTTTGTATATTTGTGAGTAATCTAAATGTTTTGATGACTTTTGTAGACGGTTGAACTATACTTTAATAACTGCCCTCATTAAGTATAGCAAAGAATTAAAAATAAATAAGAATTCACCTCATTTGTGTTTTGAGAGACGTGATATCTAGTTGTGATGTTGGTGATTGTTGATGTTGTGAGTGCCCCCACCCCCACCTCCCGCGTTAGAATATTGGATTTGAGCGTCATCTAATAATAGGTCGGGGTAAAAGTTATTCGTATTTTATAGGTATAAAGTTGTAGTAATATATCTTTGGCTATACTGTTTGTATCTGGCTGGTTTTGCTACCATTAAATAGATGACATTTAAAAAAGTTAATAATTTCCATGGTCCGGAAAAACAAGGTCTGGCATTCCGGGAGTGACACATGCTTACGTCACTATCTAGTTGCCACTTTATTGCAACAAAACACGAAATAAGGAAACATTTTCAGTCACCATTCTGTAAAAAAATATATTTATAGCATTTAAATTGTCGTTTCGTTTTTCTAATCAAATGAAACAATTCAATTTAAACATATACCAACGAAATTCTTAGTTAAAACCTCATTGTTATATCGCATTCGCACAGGTAATAAAGGCGGTTGGGGAGTTATTATTACACACTACTGGTAACACAGCAGTGATGACGTAGGCTTGTGTCACCCTGTGTCTCGGAACGACCTGGCGAAGTATATTATTATACCATGATAATTTCCGATTTCCGGTGATTTCCTTTTCTCAACAGTTTTTCTGTCCGCCAAAATGAAAGAATCTAACGAAGAAATTCGATATATTTTGAAATTTTATTACAAAAAAGGAAAAAATGCGACACAAGCCGGGATAAACATGTGACGTTTATGGACTGAACGCAGTGTCAGTAGCACAAAGTTGGTTCAAGTGTTTTCAGTCCGGGAGTTTTGATGAACAAGATGCAGCTCGCTTTAGTCGCCCTGTTACGGATAAAGTAGATGCCATTTTGGAAAAAGTGGAGCAACATCGGCATGTTAGTAGTTGCGACATAGCTGAAGAGTTAGGGGTTAATCACAAAACAGATTTATCCCATTTTAAAAAGTCTGGGTTTACAAAAATACTCGATATTTGGGTGCCACACGAGCTCTTAGTCTTAAATTTCTATTTAAAATACCAAAGATTTTTTTTTCCCCGACCTAATACAATATTATATGTATTGTGTTCCTAATGAAATTGCATGAGTTAATGTAGAATAGTGTATGAAACTGCACATAAGTAGGTATTCCCCGGTTATTTAACAGATTCAGGAACGACTACATAATTTGAGGATCAAATTGTTTTTTTATTACCTCGCAGTAGGTGCGAAAAGTATAGTATTCTCCTCGTAGATAAAAATGTCTTCGTCTTGGGCGATATTGAATATCTCGCTGCACTCAGGATTCTAGCCTTAACTCCCTCATTTCGCTCAGGAGTTGATTCAAAGCTCTCTCGCTGCGCTCGGGGGCCCTAGAATCCTTCGTTGCGTTCGGGATTCAAAATAGTGCCCGTGACATTAAGACATTGCTTTATCCCCTTAGTGGATTCTACTATTACGTACTATAACGTAACGTTAAGTCTACTATTACCTCTTCATAATATTAGTTAAGATATATATATACATAATATAATGGGCTCCCATGAATATAACAGTTAGTGCTTTATAACTAAATCTACATAATTATTTTCTTTCATATTATTATAATTATCACAATTTTTTATGCCTAACAGCTGTCAAAACCAAACTACGTCCAACTCGTTTATGGGTGAAAATTTCGCGCAGTTATCCTATAGACCTTTAATCAAGATACTTACATATTTGTAAAATGCATAACTATGTAGGTATTTGCAAGAATTTAATACTTAAGTAAGCTCCAACTTTCATAACTAACTGGAGGAAAATCTGAACGTAATACGCTTTAAACCGATAAATCAGTTGGCAAAATTATCAAGTACTTACCGAGCTGTCAGAAACTTTAATAAGGTTCGATGTTTGGAATAAGTTGGAGCACTAATTGGCAAGTAGTTCTGATGAAAACATTTATATTTTAACCCCATTCTCCGTGTGAAACGATTGTAAATTATATCATAACAAAAAATACCGCAGAACACGGGGATACCTCGCCAGCAGTGACTACAGTCGGCAGAACTAATATTACTCGTGCCGCACAATGTGCGTAGAGCGCAAATACAGTTGTCACGGCCCGTTTATTTCTATCCACACAGATACGCACGTTGTGGAGAAAAACTAATCAATATGCCTTATTGTGCTAAAGGCACAATAAGGGCTGCAGCACAGTGGGTCAGATCTGGGTCATACCAGATAATTTAGTTTATTTCTGACGATACTGTAGTTTAGTGCCATTTAACGTAACGTCAAATAGTGAAAATACGAAGTATAGCTACCAAGTAAAATCATTTATCCAATTTAAACATTTGCTCAAGTAAACGTTAACAGTTGGGTGAGCTAGTCAAACTAGGGAGCGACTGGGATGTTCTTGTTATGACGTACGTCTACTTCTCTACTCTACTTTACTCTAATACAATCCGGCGGTGAATTGGATTCAGGGCCATTTATTTGATCAGAAACGCTGGGCTTGCATGGAAAAGAAACTATATCTTGCTAGAACGCCGCGCGGTATCTCTATGCTCTATGGTATCATACAAATAAGCAACAAGTTTTCTAGTTTGGTGAAAATAGAGAAACATACAGACCTATAAATTTTTCTATAATTACCGGTTTTTCCTTCTGAAATAAATGTAGATTAACACTCAGATTTCAGTATCGATGTCTTTCACTTCTTAGTTTTTATTTAAATAAAATTAGAAGACTTATAGAAAAAGGTAAAACTGAGAAATCTCTTGTGGCTTGCTATTACACTCACAAACAAAGAATACGGGTCAGAAAACTAAAATTACTCTTAAAATAATTGAGCTAGTGGCATGAATGAAACTGTATATTGTAGATAATTTACCAGTTAATAAAACAACAGCAAATGTTGGAAACATTATTGGTTTGATAGTCAAATTTACATAAAAAACAATATATCAATAAATATGTTTTACGTTGAAAAATAATAGATGGTACCTTACATACAACACAAAAACGAACTTTAAAACAAAATTAATACTTTGTATTGCCTCCACGGGCTCTTTTCACAGCTGCCAGGCGATTTGGCGTGCTGTTTATTAAGTTTGTTATGCAATGTTACGGGATAATGGTGCATTCTTCCACTAACGCATGTTTCAGTTCTTGAAGTGTAACTGGGGCGGGGTTTCGATTTCTTATACACCTCCCAATCTCGTCACAAACGTGTTCAATTGGTTCAGGTCCGGGCTTCTCGCAGGCCGGTCAATCCGATTGATGCAAACGTCCTGAAAACACTCATTTACAATTCGAGCTGTATGTGGCCTGGCGTTGTCATTCATGAATATTGAATTTTCAGCCTTGAATTAATGAAAGCTGACATGCTTATTAAGATTTTTTTCTACATATCTTTCACTAGTTAGCGTACCGTTTTATACCAGCACTAACTCCGTGTGACTCTCTGAAGAGATTCCAGCCCAAACCATAACAGATCCACCGACGAACGGCACTTTGTCATCAGAACAAGCTGGAATAAAACGTTCCCCTGGAAGTCGGTAGACCCTTCGCCGCCCAACATGGGCTTACAGTATAAATCTGGATTCGTCAGAAAACATTACCCTTGCCAGTTCGTCGTCTCCCCATTGTGCGTGTTCGCGGGCGTAACATAATATTTGCTACCCCATATTCCATGGCAAGTTTTGGAAAATTTGCCCATGTGGGCTACATAGACCATGTGGGGTCAAATTAGCTTCAAGGTGCCGCTGCCTTCCAGTATGCTCGCTTACGTCGTCTCAAAGGGTCTCCCGAAGTTGATTTGGTACTTCATATGCGGTGAGGTGCTGATTTCGGAGCATGATCGTAACTGTAAATCGTACTTCTCGAGCCGTAGTACATCTCGGTCTGCTGTTTCCTGGTCTTCTTATGTTCTACCCAGTTCCTCGGAAATGTTGGATGACTCGCTGCACAGTAGAAAGTGACACGCCTATTGTTCTTGATTCCTATTGTTCTTGCTGTGCTTCGCTGACTTCTTCTAACATAGTGGCGATACGTGTACATTAGTCTGGTGATAGCGACATGACAGTAATTCAATAATAATGGTAAAAGACGACAATGACCGCCTTTTATCATTTTGATTTGACAGATTGAAAACAAAAGTGAGAAAACAAGCAAAAGTAAAACAACCGCGAATTCGAGGTCGTCGGTCATTCAAGGTTTTATTTCATACGATATTAAAATTATCTGTAATATAAAGTTAGTTTCATGCATTTACCATTATTAATTTACAAAGTTACAGGGATTTTCGTCATCGACCCGTATTATTTGAGCGCGAGTGTATTTAGACAAACACCCATTTCTTTTAAAAGTTTCGTCCACCTGGGTATTAAATAGGTAAAAGGCAATGGATAATAACTTCTCCGGTAAACTAATAAAGTGATTTTAAAGACTTTTCTTTGTTTGTTCTTGACACGATGTTCTTCATTTAAAGTTGCGCACTAAACTTCATTTATTCATTTAACTTTAAGATAAAACGGCAATCTGCCAATTACATTATCTAAAGATATTATTATTAGACAAACTATTCAGACACTCATCTCACAAAACCCCAGACATAGTGAAATAATTGTCTTCTATTCATCCGCGAACACATCACAGTCTAGGTTTAGCATCCAAGAAAGCGTTGAGTAAGGAGAGTGTGCGAGGTAGGGATGGGTCATTGACGGTTTTTTGGTTAATGTAATTTAACTGTTAATCATTATTGGTCAACAGGTTAAAAAAGCTGTTAAATTATTAACAGGTTTTGAATGTTCAATCGGTAACGTTCGGAAGTATTCGTTTCGCATACTAGTTGATTCTCAGAAATGAATAAAATTATAATGAAATAATCCGTTGAGCCGTTGACGTAAATTACCAGTTTATATTTTCAACTGTTTTTTTTGGAACTGAGTAAAATAATGACTATTGAACTAATGTGGTTTGTGCGTAGACGTAAATTAACAGCTAATATTTTCAACCTGTTATTTCATTGACGATTAACAGTTACCTCGTTGACGAATGAAAAGTCGTTAAAAAAAACAGTTTATTGATTCAACGACCACCTCTAGTGCGAGGGACAGGTGAGTAGGCTCGTGCGGTGTTGTGACTCGCAGGCATGGCAAATACTGTCTCCTAATTCGGCTATATTTTACCGGGGCACAAAGTTGGGACAGCTCATCATACAACTAAGGAGCATTGGTTTTCCTATACCTTGCACATGGTTATTAATTAATAGTTTTTCCTTCTGACTTCAAGTGAATTGTACCCTACACAGCCTAACAGAAAGTTTGTGGGGTAAAGGGATAGTATCCATAAATGCGTTTATACAGGGTGACTTGTAATTTGACGAATTCCTTCTAGGACGTAATAGTGTGACTCATTTGCAACAATTAAGCACCCTATAAAGCCTAGGTGAAAATTCATGGGATTCGACAGAATCCAATTTATATTTTTTTTTTAAATTTGCCTGAATTCATCACTACATAACACTGGTCTCTGTTAACGCCATAATTTGTTTAGTTCATATTTCATGCCTAATTACTGGCAACTCTAATTATCTGATTGGTATCTTTGCGACACAAAAATTCCTTCCGCTTTCCCCCTTCCGCAACCCTTATAATGCCTAAGCGAGAACGAGAAAGAAGTTTCGCGAAGCGCAAACGCTGCCGTCATAAAAAAAACCGCGCCAGTTTCTCAACCGACATCGAGACTTGTGGGTCAAAAATAAACCCCAAGTCGAAAGAGAATCAAATATCACCGCGAAGAACGAAAAGTACGTGACATCCTGGACGCGCCGCCGACACGTGGCTTAGGAAACTCTCCTCGCCGTGTCTCCGCTCCGCCATAGCTCACCAAGGCAAGTACCATAATCATTTTCCCACACCACTACAACACCTACTCGCATCATCGAACCACCTCCATAGATAGAGAGATAGTCCACAAAAAAAAAAACGATTTTCACCCCAAAGCTTTAAGCCGCCGCATCAGTCTCTAAACTCTCATATTGAATAGCCTTCATTGCTATTCTGTTGAGTACTTAATACCTTAACAAACCTTTAGATGTATCCAAATGTTCTAAAACATCAAACAGTTAAAAGTTAAAGGAAGAAGTTTATCAACCATTTTCAAAAATCATCTACCTACATGAACTTTCACACCAGTTATCTCAAAATTTTACTAACGCATTAAGCGTACAAATTACAGGGAAGCCATCTTAATTTAATCAGCTATCTTCAGGTTTGTTAAGGTATTTGGTACAAAATAGAATAGCTAACTCAATACGTAAATAAATTCTCAATAGATCGTACCAGCTTAAGTACTGTAGAAAGTTCAGGGGCTTAAGAATCTCAAGTTTCTTATCCAATGAGCGAAGTGAATTAAAGGAAAAACGAATCTTCTATCTACAGTTTAGATGTGTTTATGTTATCCTTTTGTGAAGGATTTCTCTTTGGTTACAATTTCATTTAATTAAGTCCACGCTTCGAGAAGATAAGCTTTTCTTCTCCAGAGTAATGTTGATACCATTCAGTCAAGTTTGGGTTGCTAACCAGCGTGGTTATCGATTGGTGAAAGGCGATTAGTTTTACCCGGGATTTTGGGGGATATTCTAGTTAGCTTTCTGTAGTTTCTACCCCCATAGGAAGAAGGCGTGAGTTTATTTATGATTGTGTCAAGTTGTATGTGTTTAGATTAAGCTATTGGGTAACGTTTCTTTTAGATTTGAGCACTTTTTTTACTTTTAAAATACTGAGAAGTTAAGGTTCAATTGGAAAATACGTTCATAGATATAATTTTGGGATAAATTATATAAAATTATAATTTTGGGATCTCACGGCAGGTTCATATTACACGTATATATGTATGGACAATGGCATGTTGATATGTGATAACAACTGTTTACCGCAAAATATCGTTCAATAAAGCGCCGTGTGGCCGCTGTGGTTATCAAAATTTTAGTTTAAAATTATTATTTACTAGCTATAAAACCACAATTTGAATGGCACTTATGATGTGAACGTTGCACTACTTCTGCGATTGACATTTTTTTCCAACAAAATATCAAATCAAAACTTTTTTTTCCTAAAATATTCCGGCGTCGCTGACACTACGATCATTTGTGCGTGTTATTTGAGACAATTTAACTTAATCAGATCATACGCCGAGTGTCGCTTGAAGCATTTACTTGGATGCTTAAAGTCACATTCAAATGAATACGTCTAAGTTACACTCAAGTGTCAAGCACAGAAATCCGAGTGGTTCTTATTAATTTCACTATCTATCTCCATTTTGGTAAGGTACAATAGGTATTAAGCAAGTTGTTTTCGTCTACCCCATTTTCCACCAAAAATTTCTTTGTGTCTATCTGTCCGCCCTTATGTATGTCACATTTATTTTTAAAGGCAAAACTTCAAATGAAGCATAACTCCTTTAAAAGTTATTTCGTCTAAAAGTTTCTGAGAAAATGGTGTGTGACAGACCGACCGACCACACCAAAGCGATTCCATGCGTGTCCTGTTTTCCCAATTTTACTACGAACACTAATAACAGCATCTAGATGTCTGTCTCTCTAATGGAAGCGATTTTTTTTATTTTAGATTCATTTACAGTAATTATTATCTCATGAGCCTCGTTTTTATTTTTTAAAGAATCAAGAATATTCTGTCCGTATAACTTCTTAAACGGAAAGAAGAATCATTAATTAAAATAGTTATTACCTAACTTTAAGGAAATACCTGTTTATTTCCTTAAAGTTAGCTATTAACTATTTTAATTAATGATTCTTCTTATGAATGATTAGTTTTTAGTCCTCAATAACTTTGTTATCCTTAAATTATTTATTGTTCCCTAGCTTTGCTGGCTTTTGAATTTGGTCCCATTACAGGCGATTAACTATTCCTTCAAGCCGAGTTCCCAGAGCACAAATTATTTATTTTGACAGTGTGTAATATTGTATCCCTAAATAAAGTTCACAAGTGTGCGGTATATTGCTTTCGGAATATCGAGTCTACCCAAGTGCCCAACTTATATATTATCTACTATATAATCAAGAGGCTCCTACGAGTATTAACAACCATAAAAGTAATATCCTTAGGCTCTTTATTTATAAAAAAAACCTTGACATGCATAAAATTTTATGTAAAAAAAACAACCGATTTCCAAAACCATTACAAAGTGGAAAATAACTTTAATTTCGGAAGTTGGTGACAAAAACCGAAAATACAAAACCAAAGACACCAAATTCCGAAATTAAAATTATTTTTCACTTGTTAGCTGTTGTGGTACCTACCCCGAACAAATTCGTGTGCTATGTGCTTGCTATGTAAATGTCAGTGACAGGAAGTTAATAAAACATCATCAACATACACTAAGTGGAAAATATACGTATTATTGAAGCTGACTTAAAAACTATCCAAGCTAAGTAAGAAGCGCCATTCTCAGCTTAACGTCGACAAGCTGTTCATTAAAAAGTATTTTAGCAAAGAAAAATTAATTCAAAAAGAAATATTTTTGCAAACCTCGTCGCAGGAAAGTCTTACGTAAAAAGAGTCGTGTTATAAGTATTCAAGCTGACTGCATGCGCAAAGCACCGCCATTTTTGGTTACAGACTCTCGTTGCTTAGGTTCTGGGTTACCACATAAATAATAATGTGATTTCAGTTTTATTCGATAATACAATTGATTTCTAGTATTTGAGTAAAAAAAGTGGTTCTTTCTTGAGCACGTTTATTGATCTAGTGATTTAGACCATATTTTATTCTTATTTATCAGAGATTAGATATTATATTTACATTTATATTTCTCTATGTGAATCAATTTAGGAATGACATTCCTACACTATTGAAATAAGCACGGACAGAGCCAGCAACCTCCTAGAAGGTTTACCCTTGGCAGACAATCGTTCATTATTAAGAGGTAGAATACATAAGCCGAAAAATATATTTTGTTCATATTTTATATAATAATATCAACAGGGCAGAGAAGCAATTATTCAGTATTGTTGCAATTGCCTTGTAGGCCGAAGAACGGTAGGTTACTGTACTCAAGTCATGACCATAATGTGGTATTTAAGCTGGGCAATGCACTACAATAATATTATATTACGCCACAAGCACAGTTTTAAGACTCCTTGACGGTCGGGACAACTCATTCAGTCGGCTGTCAAAAACTGCGTGTCTGTCAACAGAGTCATTGAGTCTGCATATTCCAGGTCGAAAAAAACGCGCCAAATTGCCTGTCTAAACTATACCTTTCCTGCCCTAACTTACAGAGAGTGTAGGGAAGAGATAAGGAAAGACATATATCATCACAGGTTAAACATCTAACATTTAGCAATATTTCACTCCGGACTGTTGCATTCTAGTCTGTGGGATGCCTTCATTTCATTTTTGCTACCGGACAAGAACGTCTCAGTGCGCCAAAAATATACAATTATTTACAATAACAAGTGAAAGTGTTATAAACAACCATAGACAGCCATGGGCGGGTAAGTAATAAACAGTTTTTAATTGCTTTATTGTGTATTGGATCAAGATTTTGGACAGAATTTGTTATTTCATCAAAAATGGTTTGCAATTTCGCGAGTCATTGCGTACATTACGCTCACCCTACTTTCAACTTCGAATTAGCAATATATTACAAGGTAAAACTGCACTAAACCCTATATAATCATCTTATTTCATAACAATTTCAATGACATAGGGTTTGTACAGCTACGTTGCGAATTTTCTGTGATATTGTAGTTTTAGTGAACGCGTTAAGCGCGCGTTTTTTGGGTGAGTACTGCACGACTTTGCGCGTATTGGCGCGCGTGAGTCGTGACAGAGAAAATTATGATTGGAATTAAAACCAATGTAAGAAATAATAACTACTTATTTTGTTTTATCCACTAATATGCCCCTAACTCGGTACTGTTACACAAATATGTAAGTTAATATCATTATAATAAACGATAATAATTTATATTAGAAAAGAAAGACTGATATTTACTATTTTTATTATTAATTTGTAAAATAAATACTGTAGAAGTTTCTCAGCGACAAGATCACAATATTACACGTGTTAATATTTTTGTAACTTCCTGCAACTTTATTATAATATTTCGATTCTATTAGGAATGAAATATTAAAAACGCAACATATTTTTTATCATACTTATATCCTAACAAACTGGTGAATTGCCTTTATATTGGGACCACCGCGCAAGTTTTCTCTACCAAATATAAAATAATTTTAAAAACCGGTTCATAATTGACGAAAATATCAACGAACATACCTATAAATATATATATATATATACAGACAAATTGAGAATCTCCTTCTTTTTTATGAAGTCGGTTTAAAATACTGTTCTTGTTGTGCTCAAGTCAATCAATTGACTACACAAAACACCTATTAAAATCACACAATAAAATAAAATCAGGATACAAAATTATTCTACATTGTGTGCACTCGTGCCGACAGCTTTATGTTTGCTCAAATGAATCTATTTCCTCTGGATAGTTCTATAACTATTTATGTTCGTTCCGGCATTAGGTACTCCAGAAAGTTTAGTACAGCTGAAAAAAAAATTGTATCGTGTATTCCTTTTTTATGATGCTAAGCCATACAGTCAAAAAATATACATCAAAATGTTAAATCTCTATTCCGTAGAGGTACTTAAAAATGTACACTATAAAGAATAAGCATTTTTTTTTCAATATGTCACCTTTAGTGTGTGGGCGCCGCGTCTTAGAAAAGCTTTTTTAATAATAATCTTTTCTTGTGAGGCAAATAAGTAGCTTAGACAGTTTTCTTCACTCAAGTTTTTATATTCGTTGAATCATAAACGTTTGCAATATTAACAAGTAGTTGTAGCTTTAAACTGGAATGACTTTCTGTTCGCTCTTTTGAATACCTTCTACTTCGAATTTCTTACTTCATTACGTACCTATGCACAATTTGTCGTGTTCCTCTCTGTATTTTTAGTGGAGTAGTATTTTATACCCAAGTTCTGTCAATTTCATAAAAAATCTAATTTACGATTGGCAATTTTCATTTAGTCCCGCTCTTATGCTAAGTAGGTTATTGAACACGAGCGCTTCGTCCGCGTGGTTTTCATTTTTTCCCCTACGAAACGTCAGAAACAATTTGCTTTAATTCACTTAGCATGTCTATAAAATGAAATGCTACTGAGACAATTAACTTCATCCTAACTTCCTAACTAATATTATAAATGCTAAAGTAAGTTTGTTTGTTACCTTTTCACGCTTAAACCACTGAACCGTTCATCCTGAAATTTTCCATATACGTTGTCAGGAGTTCAGAAACGGATATAGGGTACCTTTCATCCCGAAAAAAAGTACTGCTCCCGAGGAAAACAACAATAACGTTCTTATGATAATAGATGGCGCCCCGTGTCTTTCGAATCATGATTGAATTATATTATTATAGAAACTTTAGTAGTGTGTTAAGAGATTTTTTATTTTTTATTTAAGTACCTAATACATTTTGTGAGTCTATAGTATCGATAAACCGGTTTTTCATCCTCCTGACTATAATTCCCCGAACAACCCGGATTGATTGTCAAATTCTAAATTAGCGCGAGCGAAGCCGCGGGCAAAAGCTAGTATTTTATAAAATTAAAATCGCTATTGTTTCCAGAGAAACTTCAAATTATAATTGCCTAAATATTTCAATAAGTTTCTCAAGTAATTCCAGAGTTTGATTAATTGAATCCGATACAAGTTGATGGTGGATCGATTTTAAAACTGATAAAATAGACCGCCGCGCCGCCCTTAATAAACAGCGGTAGATCTACCTAAAACTTCTTTCGACGCGGTTGCTTCGACCGGTGCGGATAGGTGTTCAAGTCCCTCATGAACTTCGGCTCGTTAGGCGCGTTCGACGCGTCCGGAGCTGAAAAATACGCTGCCTTTAAAAAACGGCGGGTTTTTGCTTAAAGGTGGATTTACTTATCGATTCTTTCGGCGCGTTCGGTTCGCCCTGCATGGATATGTGTGCGAGGCCCTTAGGAAGTTTGCCTTGGACAAATGTGCAAACCTTCAATATTCATGAAGACAACACAAAAAACAATTACGGTACTAATTCATTTTGGTATCCCGGTATTACACGTTCTAATACCATAACCATAACTATGTTATTAATATGTATGAAAATATGTGTAAATGACGTTGTTCGACATTACATTATATACAGTGAGAGCATAATTTATTGATAGTTCAGTTTCAGAATATGTCATAATATTAACATTCATGAACATGATTATGTAAGTAGAGCGGAACGTGAACTTTTTTTTCAGAGCGTCCAATGTCGCTTTATAAATGTTCTAGCTAGAGTTTCATGAAAGCCGATAGAGAAAAATATATCAAGTACCTGGATTTGTCGCACGAGATTGTCCACATATTATTATAAGATGAGGTTTTATGAACACACAGATAACAGCTGAGAACCCCGACAAACACCTGAAAAGGCTCTCGTTTGGCAGTTGAGTTAAGGGTTTGGTGCAAAACGAACCGTTTTGTTATGTTCTTGAGGAGGAATCTTCCATGTAATAAGTCGAATTGCTAAGTTATCTAATCTATGTAGTTCCCAAAATCCAATTTTCTTTAAGATCATAATTCTTTGTTTTCTATGACAGTTCAGAACTGAATTGAAAACAAGAGATTGATAGAATATCCTAAAGACTAAATTCAATACGGAACAGTAATTGCGTTTTTGACCAAGGATTTAGGTAGGCTTTATTGCTCTGAGATTAGGCTTAAGTTTCCTTAACTGAAATATTTTATTAACTTGTTATGATGCTGCGGTTCTAATTTAAGTTACATAAAAGTTTTTTTCGGAAAAAGTAACATATTTAAATAATGACGGAAATCGTTTCAGAAGCCGATGTTGAACAAAATACTTTCAGGTCTTGCGTTTATTCTGTTGCTCCTTGTATACAATTATACCATATTGAGATTATACAGAAAGTTCTGCTTTATTCAACATATTTTATTACCGTTAGCCTTGTTTCGCACACATATCAAAAAATTCTGTTTTCTGACACAAAAAAAAACGGCGTAGCGCAAATATTTGACTACATAGTCTATCTATTGAGCCTGGCAGTTTATTCACAGTATAGCTTTTGTGCATAGCTTTTTAAGGCAAAAAACGTACAGAAAAATAACACATTCTGCTTTTATCCGAGTTCAAAAAAGGTGGAGGTTATGTACTCGGCGAGGATTATATCTTTTCGCACTGAGGTGGATCAAAATCACTTGAACTGAAAAATCAATATTGTTCAATAACTTTTTCTCTATTTTCTTGTAATTGAACTCAAAAAGCTTCTATTGCGTAATCTTAGTATGCACGACTGATTTTCTTGAAGATCGTGACACGCACGGAGATACGATCACAGAAGAAACAAAAGACAATAACGTGTGATTTTAGTCTCTTTATAAATCTCCTTGAAGTCGTTAGGAAATTAAACTCATGCCCAACTTAACAACGGGCTTAGTCAACAATATCCTTCCGGAGTCCTAAATTGAGCCACCTTGCACTTTTTAATATAGAAATTTAAAACTTTTTAAATGGTCGTGAATTCAAATTCGGAACAATGATGACCATGGCCAGTATGTCGGTTTCAAAACTGCATAAAAACTCTTTTTGACTCATCATTATTTTGATGTTTTAGGCCTTTAAAACTTACATGAAAATGCACGGAGATTCGATTATATTATTGTAATATAATATAAACAATTCACTTACTTACAGTATTCTCAGTTATATCCGTAGGCACGTGTTTCTGTGGCTATGGTATTTTTTTTTCTTTGTTACACAGTACAACGAAATTGATTTACTTGGTTGAAAGGCTCAGAAATTAAAGGTTAGATACATAGATACACATAATATTCTTTATTTCACACCATACGCTCGTAATAAATGCCCGTTCTCACTTAAATACTCTAAGCAACGCCTAAATATATTGCCCAAATATATTGCACCCACAATAGTGCGCTTTATTTAGGCATTACAGTTGAATGACCTAGTGTTAATGAAAACGGGCATTAATGTTTCACTATCTTGATTCAATTTGCATGCTTCAAAGTAACTGAAAGCCATTAATTATGCTAAGTATTGTGTAGTACGCATAAGCTTGTAGGATTATCATCTGTTTCAGAATATAATTCATTTACGCATATGGTTCATTTTAGCCGTTGCAAGAGCGTGTCATCTATAAACATAAATACTGGAAATGGAATACGTTGAAAAAACTTCGTTGTTACGATTTTTTATCAAAACGAACAATGAATTGAATGGGCAAATCGGTTTGATCGAAGCTAAAAGAAATGTTAGGGAAATATTTGTTTGAAGTCGTTTCCAGAATTTTACAAACAACTAGCGTGAATAGTCGCGTGACCCCCTAGTCATTAGAACAATAGACGTCTCGCGTCGCGCACTGTATTCGCGTCACTTTCACCAGGGGCCTATTTAATAAAACCGATAGTCGACTAGTGACAGGTGACAATCCGACCATTTTACAAGTTTTTTCGTATATTTAGTGCTTTGTTATAGGGCACCTGTTGTATAATCTGTTAATTTTGTAATTTTTTAACAAATAATATATGTCGCATTGTCAGTTACATTACATAGGCCGCAGAGCTAAAGGGTGCGTTTCCACCAACGGATTTGTGAGGTGTAGTGGTTCATACGATACCCACCAATAGGATAAATTTACTTTCCTCGCCTCGCACAGCGCCAGCTCGCCGTCCGGTAAGGACAGGCCCGGATCGACGGCGCGTTGTGTTCCATACGCGCCTCAAAGAGATGTCAGCACACATTAACGGGGTCCGTTCGGACCGATGCCAGCCGGGGTCGCGGGTTTGTCCGAAAGGCTTACCGTGACCCTGCCACACAGGCAACTGAAAGAACACGGGTGGGTTTTTGTCAGTATAAGTCTGACACGCCCTCCCGCTCTGCCCAGAGCGGGCGAAGTTATTTGATGATTTCCCACCCAAAAAAAAAGCCTCGCACAGCGCAGCTCGGTTGGAACAAGGTTTATCAGATCCATGAGGTCTTGTAAAATCAGGGAAATTAAATGGTAATTATGTAACTTGACACCCTACGTCAATTTACAGTGTGATAGCCACGACATTGACAGCTGTATGAAATTATACAACTGTCAAAGAATGACAGTTGTGGTGTGAGTATACAGACAATTTTAGTTGGTAGTCAATTTACTTAACAATTACTGTAGGTATATAGTATATACAGTAATTGTTAAGCAAATTTACTGATTTATTATATACATCAACAGTTGAATTTGTGAAGTTAGCAAGAATTCGCTGGATGCCCTCAGTAAGACGGGTCTTCGTGGCGATGCTCGAAAGAAACCTAAGTCCAGCAGTGCACGTATTTCGGCTGTAATCAGAATTATTATTGAAATTACATCTCAGCATAATTTTTGCTCTCTATCTAATACCCCAACACATCGTCATTGTAAATATTGTAAAAGACTTATCATAGTTATTGAGAAATGAATGAAATCATTAATGGATTATAAATTTAATCCATCATCAAATTCACAGAAAACTTGTGCGGTCTATAAAACGATTTCGATATAACAAACATACTGTAATTGCTCTCTGGGCAATTGTTCCGTTTTCCTAAAATGTGTACCACAGTCTATGTTATTTCGTCGACACTCTTAGCGATCAGTAAATGTACTATTTCCTGTAACATCAATAATTGTTCAAGCAAACAGGAAATTCAGGCAACATTAATTCATTTGATTTCTGTGTAAAATAATATTATATCCATACAAATTGGTGTGATTTCTGACAAAGCGAAACGCTTAAATGACGCTGATGTTTTAGTAACATAAACCGCTGTCATGTATGTATTTATTTATCTATCATTACATCTATCTACCTATATATCTATCCATATATCTGTCCATCTATCTATCCATCCATCTATCCATCTATCTACAAATATCTATTCATCTATCTATACATCTATCTATTCATCTATCTATCTATTTATCATTTAAAGTTTAAATAACTAAATCAAAACATATAAGTGTAAATACAACATTATTCACGGTATATTCCAAAAGGCCTGAAAGAGAAGTAATCAAAAAATTATGTGGGTCGTTATTAAGCCTTAAAAGGCAATGAATTCCGTAACAACATCGTAATATGAAACAACCTGTAGAGTTTGGAGGGTTGAAAAGGCCGGGCGGTGAAAGTGTAGATGGGTGGCGTAGCGCGTAGCTGGGTCGCGTAGTACGTGGTTACGAGGCTACGGAGCGTAGCGGGCACGCGGTTCGAACGTGTTCGGAGCTACAAGTGTCTGCGAGTCACCTTTCGCTACGAGCTTCGGGTATGATACAGTCTCTTTGTTCTCGAATAGAATACGACTAATGAACTGTTTTGATCACGTAGTTGGTCTGAAAATTCTTGGAAGCTATTCTTCCAAGTGAATTTTAAATGAAGTGGTAAATCTTATATTTTGCTTTGTTTCAGTAGTTAGTCATTAAGTATTTTAATGAGAATCGCAGTCTTGCTGCCATTTAAAAAAGTCTTCAGAATATCATATTTCACATTAATATTTACAGAAACAGCGTAAACAGTTTTCATTAAAAGTCTGCACATGTTGTTACAAACACTTCGCTTAATTAATTGTTTCTCATAACCGTTTCAAAACCGTAAATTTAATTATTAGTGAACAATTAAGTCATTCTATTAATTACATATACAATAAAAAGTCTAATTTGTATGGAAAACCCGAAGCAATTCGGTTCATTTTCGTGGAATCGCTGTCTTGCTTTGTTTACTGAAACTGTCATTCAAAAAATTTCTCCAGAATATCATATTTCACATTAATATTTACAGAAACAGCGTAATCTGTTCTCATTAAAAGTCTGCACATGTCTTTACAAACACATCGCTTAATTAATTGTTTCTCATAAACGTTTCAAAACCGTAACTATAATGATTAGTGAACAATTAAGTCATTCAATTAATTACATATTCAACAAAAAGCCTAATTTGTATGGACAACCCGAAACAATTCGGTTCATTTTCGCGGAATCGCTGTCATGCTTTCAGCGAGCTATTTATACTCGTATTTGGGGCTTTAAGTGAGTTTGTGTGCCATAGTAGGTGGAAGAGGGCCCGACCACTCCCCGACAGTACCCGACAGGCCCCGATCCGTGAAGGTATCCCCCCATTCCATCGACCTCGGGGACATTTGGGGGTCGACGACGACCGAGTTGAGTATCCTGTGTCTGTGTCTCCTGTTGATCTCGCGTTCTATGGTACGGTAATATTAACCAGCATAAGCTAACTACTCAATACTTGCGCTGTGCTCACACTATTCCATATTCAAATCCTTGTTTCCAATTAATGTTATTTTAACTTAACTAACAAATGTCAACTTTATTTCGTTGAAGATTAAGTTGATTTCGGAATGACGAGGCTATTGAAAAACTCCTAAAAATTATTGAATTCAAAACTGAACGTATGAGTGAGTAAATTATGAACGCAGAAGAGACACACATCGCCGTTCCCTTGTGATACTAATTTATATAAGTAATGATATTGTGGCGGAACAATAAATCAATTGGACCACCACCTTACATTTTAGAGCGGAATCGCTCCGCTTATGAATCTTGGGCCAAACATGCAGATCATACGATATTATCGTACGATGTTTGCACCGAGTGACCGCAACTAGCTACACGCGCCGCGCACACATCAGCTGCGCGGGATTATTATACGGGCGACGGCGACAACGGCCTTGGACTGCGGAAGTGTGCGTGCACGCACATCTACCACTGCGAGGGCCGGGCTGCGGACACCACACAGTACTACGTTCTACCGTCTTCCGAACCACTCGGACCGCGCCGCGCTTTATATTGTATACTTGATTTTATTTTTCTAATTTAATGTTTGTCAGTTTAATTTTATTCAAATATAATTTTCCATCGCTTTAATAATATTCTTCATTTCATCTCTACTTGCATCTTTCTTTCATCCTTCTGCTTACGCTTAGCTTCACGCTTAAAAGCTAATAAATAAAATTATTAGTACGGGTTCGATTCCCGATTGAGTGGAAATTGGTAGCATACCGATTTTCTACATTGGTGACCCTCGACTACCGCGCATACTGAAGACTCGGAGTGCAGCAAGGAACAAGCAGTTCCAGTGAATCAAGACGTTCGGTGATTAAACAGGTGATAGTTTGTTTACATCGAAGCGAAGAAAAAAATAGGCTGTGGTCCAATACAAAAGCGGTGAGCGATTTTATATTTTTTTTAAAACGATGTCGGATACTGAGGATTTTGAAGATGCTAACGCTAAAGGAAAAGTTACTGCTGTCTCAGGAGAAGTGTCCAAAGTCGGACTACCACTACGCTGTCCACCTTTCTGTCCAGAGGAACCGGCTTTATGGTTCGCCCAATTAGAGGGCCAATTTATCCTGTCGAGGATAACCAGCGACACGACGAAATTTTATTTCGTAACGACACAGCTGGAAACTAAATACGCAATCCAAGTAAAGGACATTATTACAAAACCTCCGGAGACAGACAAGTACGACAAATTAAAAAGTGAGCTAATTAATCGCCTGTCTGCCTCACAGGAAAAGCGGATACAGCAACTCTTGATACATGAAGAGCTAGGCGATCGCAGGCCGTCTCAGTTCCTTCGGCATTTACAAAACCTAGCAGGACCTGCTGGAGCTTCGGACTTTGTAAAAAGTCTCTGGACTAACCGCCTGCCACAAAACATACAAACTGTTATTGCTTCTCAGATTGCTGACTTACATGTAGAAAAACTAGCGGAGATTGCTGACAGGGTGTACGAAATTGTACCATCCACTCCACAAGTAGCAGCCGCCTCTGCTTCTACCAGCACTTCACCAGACTTGCTCAAGCAAGTAAGCGAGCTCACAAAGCAAGTGGCACTACTGACATCGCAGATGAACGGCAACTGGAAAGGACGTTCCCGCTCACGCTCACAATCCAAACGCAACCAAAAAAGGTATGATCGCAGTCGCTCTAATAGCTTTAGACCACAGCAGCCACCACCAAATCACCCACATTGTTTCTACCACTACACCTTTGGGGAGAAAGCAAGCAAATGCAAGCAACCCTGCACATTTACTTCGGAAAACTTAAAGGGCGGTCGCAAGTAGCGGCTAACGACTGCCCTACTTCAACAGGCCGTTTATTCATAACCGACCGGACTTCGAAAATGCAGTTCCTCGTGGACACTGGCTCAGACTTGTGTGTTTTCCCTCGGTCGGCAGTAAAGATGCCTGTTAAACTATCAAAATTTGATTTAGTCGCTGCCAACAATACTGTGATCCATACGTACGGACCAACACAGTTGCGACTTAACTTAGGTCTCAGAAGGGACTACACCTGGAGTTTCACAGTAGCAGATGTGTCACGACCTATCATAGGGGTCGACTTCCTTAGTTTCTACAACTTACTCGTAGACTGCAGAAACCAACGCCTAATAGACAACATAACTACACTATCAGTTACAGGAGCTCATTGCAAGTCAACGGACGATATTGCATCCGTGAAGGCTGTAGTTGGTGACACAGACTACCATGAAATTCTTCGCGAGTATCCGGAAATCACCCGACCTCCAGGAACACATTTACCGGGTAAGCATAATACGCTACACCACATAAGGACAACTCCAGGTCCACCAGTATCAAGCAAACCTCGACGACTTGATCCAGCTCGAACGCTAGTTGCGAAGAAGGAGTTCGAAGACATGCTTGCCAGTGGCGTGGCCAGACGATCGGAGAGTCCCTGGTCTGCCCCACTTCACCTGGTTAGGAAGAAGGACGACGGATGGAGACCATGCGGCGACTACAGAGCACTAAACGCAAGAACAATACCAGACAGGTACCCTATCCGCCACATTCATGACTTCTCCTACCAGCTATCAGGGTGCGCAGTATTTTCAACTATTGATTTAGTCAAAGCCTATAATCAAATTGCTATCAACCCAGATGACATTCCAAAGACTGCCATCACTACACCATTCGGCCTTTACGAATTCGCTTACATGACCTTTGGTTTAAGGAACGCTGCTCAAACTTTTCAAAGGTTTATCGACGAAGTTCTGCTTGGTTTGGATTTTTGCTACGGATATATCGATGACATTCTCGTGTTCTCACAGACTCCTGAACAGCATAAGCAGCATTTACGGCAACTATTCGACCGCTTGAAAAGCTACGGTATAGTGGTAAACACATCAAAGTGTAATATCGGACACTCAGAGGTAACTTTCTTAGGATACCGTGTGTCAGCTGCAGGTACGAAACCTCTCGAGACCAAGATACAGGCTATCCAGGAGTATCCGGTTCCCAAGACGGTCAAGGAGCTTCGACGATTCTTGGGTATGATAAATTTTTATCGCCGATTTGTCCCAAAAGCAGCTAAGCTCCAAGCTCCACTGAATGCTGTCCTTGCTGGTCCCAAAATTAAAGGAGCACATCCAGTCGACATGACTCCAGAAATATTAAAGGCTTTCGAAGACACTAAGACTTCATTGTGCAACGCAACTCTACTGGCCCATCCAGATCCATCTGCCGAGTTAACCATAGTCACTGATGCATCTGATACCGCCATCGGCGCTGTCCTTCAACAGCGAAACGGAGACGACTGGGAACCACTAGCATTTTATTCACACAAACTTAGTGGTGCTCAAAAGAAGTACAGCCCATACGACCGCGAATTGTTAGCGGCATATGAAGCTGTAAAATACTTCCGACATATGGTCGAGGCTAGAAACTTTGCCATCTTTACCGACCATAAACCACTAGTGTTTGCCTTCAAAACCAACAGAGACAGCCATTCGCCAAGACAATTCAGGTACCTAGATTTCATAGGCCAATTCACTACGGATATACGGTACATACCTGGAAGAGACAATGTCGTCGCTGATGCATTATCACGGGTTGAAGAGGTGTCAGCGGCAATAAACTTTGAGGATCTTGCAAAATTTCAGGAAACAGACCCAGAACTGCAAGATCTGATTCAAAACGGCTCTTCACTTCAGCTAGAAAAGATCGCTACACTGACGGGAAACGCACACATTGTATGCGATACTTCAATGCCGATGCCTCGCCCATATGTCACACCACAACTAAGGAAGCAAGTCTTCCAATCGTTGCACAACATACATCATCCTGGATGTTCTGCTACAGTGCGACTGGTGACACAAAACTTTGTGTGGCCTGGGATCCGCAAGAACTGTAGAGAGTGGGCAAGACAATGCTTGCAATGCCAAGCATGTAAAATAACCCGCCATACCGTAACTCCTCTTTCCTCTTTCCTTACTCCTTCTTCCAGATTTACCCATATACACCTCGACATCGTAGGGCCCTTAACCATTTCTTCTGATTACAGGTACTGCCTAACTGTCATCGATCGATTTACTCGGTGGCCTGAGGCGTACCCGCTGAAGGACATAACCGCGGAGACCTGCGCAGCTGCCTTGGTGACTGGCTGGATAGCTAGATTCGGCTGTCCAGCACGGGTGACTACAGACCGTGGTCGCCAGTTCGAGAGCCACCTGTTCAAGGCCCTCACTACCATGGTTGGTGCAAACCACTTCCGCACCACCGCCTACCACCCAGCTGCGAATGGCATCGTTGAGCGGCTACACCGCCAGCTCAAAGCAGCCATCATGTGCCACACTTCGTCGCAGTGGACAGAAATTCTACCGCTGGTGCTACTCGGCATGCGTAACTCGTGGAAAGAAGACATCCAAGCCACGCCTGCTGAGCTTGTGTATGGTGAAGCTCTTCATTTACCTAGCCAGTTTCTGTCTGCTACAGATTACACCGCAGCCGATGTCACACAGTATGCAACACGTCTTCGTGCACACATGGCCAAACTCACTCCCAGGCCAACCTCCTGGCACACAACTTCTCCCTTCTACATACCACGAGATCTGCATTCCTCTACACACGTCTTTCTACGTCGAGACTACGTCCGAAGACCACTGGAACCACCTTACGCCGGCCCCTACAAAGTGATACAAAGGCATGCAAAGTATTACACAATACAGGTAAAAGGAAAGCCAACTAACGTCTCTGTTGACAGATTAAAACCCGCATACACTTTGAAGGACGAGGAAAAGCAACCAGAAGTCAAATCAATGCCAGCGGTAGCTCCAACACCCATTACAACAACAGACACAGAGAAGAGGACAAGAAGTGGGCGGCGAGTAAGATTCCCCGATTATTATCGACCGTAGTTACGGTCTGGCCGGGGGGAATATGTGGCGGAACAATAAATCAATTGGACCACCACCTTACATTTTAGAGCGGAATCGCTCCGCTTATGAATCTTGGGCCAAACATGCAGATCATACGATATTATCGTACGATGTTTGCACCGAGTGACCGCAACTAGCTACACGCGCCGCGCACACATCAGCTGCGCGGGATTATTATACGGGCGACGGCGACAACGGCCTTGGACTGCGGAAGTGTGCGTGCACGCACATCTACCACTGCGAGGGCCGGGCTGCGGACACCACACAGTACTACGTTCTACCGTCTTCCGAACCACTCGGACCGCGCCGCGCTTTATATTGTATACTTGATTTTATTTTTCTAATTTAATGTTTGTCAGTTTAATTTTATTCAAATATAATTTTCCATCGCTTTAATAATATTCTTCATTTCATCTCTACTTGCATCTTTCTTTCATCCTTCTGCTTACGCTTAGCTTCACGCTTAAAAGCTAATAAATAAAATTATTAGTACGGGTTCGATTCCCGATTGAGTGGAAATTGGTAGCATACCGATTTTCTACAATATGAATTATCACAAAGCCCAACATCAAAGCAATTATTTCTTCAATACACGAAGCTATCTCTGTTTATAAAATTGTATTACTTATATAAAAATTTACAAAATATAAAAATCTTTATTAATAATTACAGAACTACCTATTAAAGCACTAATCCCCTACAATGGGGGTCCTCGGCGATACACCAAAAATACAGCGCTTCATATATATATTACGTATTCCAGACTAGATTTCTGTTTAGACGTGTCTACCTAACATTACAGTTAAAAGCGTTGGTTTATCAACTCAAATGTGTACTTGAATCTCAGTGGAGTTACGAACGAAATAATTAGTAAGAGATGAGCTATCTTGTAGCTACTGCGCAACGCAGTAAGTGAAGACGTAAGTCTCTCAATTTAAATGAAAAAACGTCGGTGATGTAATACAGGCGTTGTTACACGTGCCAACGTGACATTGGCGGTTTGACGAGGCACCTGAGAGAACGTACACGCTAATGATTACCAGTTCCCTTAACAATATTACAAAGACGCTTAACGCTCCTTAAATACGATCGTTCAACGATTATTCCCGTCGAGCATAACCTTTCATACTGGAAAAGTCCTCCAAGCTTTTATTGTTCCTTTATTACGCCGGTTACGACTTTCAAGTGTAGTTTTGTTTTGTGTTGCAGTCTCACAATGGGTGCCATAACTTGTTATTATATTACAAACGTTTGATTGAAAACGATAAGTTGTTAAACATCGCGACTGAAGAGCTTCTCGACTCTTTGTTTTATTTTATTTATGGGCCATATTTTGTGGTAGAAATGTTCGTCGACATCATTTAAGACTATACAGTACACAGTTAGACTATCAGCCTATATTTGAACCACTGCAGGGCAAAGGCATCTTCTCATACAGAGAAGACACGATCATATATCACCATATGATCACCACGCTTGTTCATACCGGGTTGGTGATTTCAGACTTATGTACCTATATTGACTAAAAGTCAAGGTAACCTCAAGATGTTTTTCCTTCACCGATGATAGTAATATCCAAGATAAACTCAGAAAGTACATATGAAATGAAAAAGTCACATTGGTACTCATTAGATATACACATTACATTTTCATCCTTTCGATTTCTGAGTACGGGTTAATTCACCATCACGTCATTCTTTAGTACAGATGCCTACTTCAAAGGTGTGGTCAAACCATGTTAAAAAACCAGCATTATAATAATTATTTGTTCGTTCAATGTTCACTTGTCATGATGACCCAGTTTATTTCTCGTGGCGTATAAAGGATATACATAATATCCTGAATAGGTGAAAATAAAAGTGAGAAAAAACACTATATTACTGAGTAAATACTTAGTTACCTCTAGAACCTCATTTTCATTTACGGACTCCCGCTGCAGGGAAACGACAAATAAAATAACAATGATAAAAATAATGGCGTAATGTCAAAACGTGTAGGTACTGTCAGGCCCAAAAAGATGTATACGCGGCCAAAAATACATTTTTCCTCCAACTGGTCGATCATATCAAATTATATGTCATGAAAACCTAACCTAAATAAGCCTATCTAGCCCGCCGCCTCAAGCACCACCTTCACCAACTTTCACGATTCAAAATGATCCTCAGCAGACGCAAGTTTCTGAAACTTTATTCAACAGCAATACGCAAATAAACTCTTCATCTACTTCAATAAATGTACCGAATAAAAACAACTTTGTCTTTCCACAACTGGTCTAATGTATCAAACAATACCTTTAGCTTTAATTGTTTTAAATAGGTCTACTAACTGTAATTGTTATTTTAATAAATACTTCGATTCTCGTACCTACTATTGCTTTTTATTGTTTCGTAGATGGTGTGAAAAGTAAAGTATCCTCCTCGGGAATAAACGTGCCTTCGTCTTGGGCGAGCTTGAATCCCTCACTGCACTCAGGATTCTTGTCTTAACGTTGTCTTAAAGTTAACACTAGAATCCTTCGTTACGCTCGGGATTCAATAAGGTGCCCGCTACATAAGACTCTGCTTTATCCCCTTGGTACATAATCTCCTATTAATTGTCTACAATCTGGATAAATACTATTATATCAATATGTAGTAGTGTCTGATGCTGTTCCACAAACAATGGGACACTTAATATCGTGTCTGGCGTGACCTGTTGTTTGCACGTTACACGAATTAAAGGACGCTGCTGAAGGTGCTAAACTCGTAATTAAATTCTGGGCCGACTCTACCTATGTAGATTGCAATCGATACGTTAAGAAAAATGTATAACAACAAAATATATTACACATTCAGTACTTAATTGTAGCCACAAATTGATACAATATTATGAAACAAAGAAGAAGATATATGGAGACAATTAAATTAATCTAAATCCGTGTATACCTACATCTTTTTGAGGTTGGCTGTACCTGCTTGAAGGGAGAAAAAGACACAAAGGTGCGAGCTTTAATGACATCGTTGGCATTGTGAAGGCATTGTGCAATGTATTTTTATCTCATCACTAAACCTATTCCTGAGTACAGAGCTCATACAAAGAGGTCCCTTCTCGCATACCCAACAGAAATCGTCGAAATGCCGTAGTTGTTACGTATCTAATAAAAATGAGCCTTTGCTTATCTCGAGGGAAAGTTGAGTGTCTGTCTACTCGAAATGGTCACGCAATGATCTGCTTACAATTTGGATTCTTATTACGTTGTTTTAAGGTTGATTTTACCTTGATCCTGTAACTGTAACAGCCCGTAAAGGTCCACTGTTGGGCATAGGTAGTTTCATTGACTGTTCCGCTCTAATGATCATGAAGGAATATCGCGAAGGGGGGCCTTTGTTGCTTTTTTAAATAAGCTTCTTTACTATTTTTAGCTGTTGGCCACCATAATATTAATATGCTTGTGATTTATATGAAGCTCAAGCCATTCCACTGATAAACTCACAGTCCAAAAAAATGCGCTATTTATATATTTAACTCACAAGTATCTATATACATTTATAACATGTCTACCCACAATACTTTGTACTTCCCCACGCTCACCATCGGGTTGACCTTAAAAGAAATAGCATTGACCTATTTCTCAAGCGGAATTACATACATTTTGATCTCGGAAATGAAAAGTCACGTCCATGAAGTATAATTAAGCGTATTATGTTAAAATAAGACAAATAAATGAATACCACAGAGAACATTTAACATCTTAATCATAATAATCTTTTGTAAGCCGATCTATTAGGAGACTCGAATTAGAAATTTTAGTCACGATAATTTTAATGAGAGAATTGGAAACTAATTGAGAAAATAATTAATTCCTCACGCTGATAAGGAAATAGATCACCAAAATCATTACAACACATCTTAACATCTGTTCTAGACATTATTGGACTTAAAGCTATAATTTGGATTAAAACTTCTGAGGGCTATTCAAAAATATGCTTCTGAAAAACAATATTTCATCGATATTTATCGAACACCAATACGAATTTACAATGATCAGCCTCTTAACATAGTTAATTTGTATTCTGTTGTATTTTATTTTATTGAAGTTAATTAACTTTGTTTAAAGGAGATTGGGAGATTCTGCCCTGAAGCCCAATAATGTTAAGATATATACCAATGGAAAGATCTCATCAAAGATAATATTTCGTGATATGACGACTTCTCTCGATTGTCAGTGAGGAGCTACAGAGCTCTCAATATGAGTAATTATACATTATTGAAATTCTGGTATTTCGTCAATTATCTAACTTTAATTATTTCTGTGCAAACATAATTTTTTAGCCTATCAGCCTTTAAAACATGCTATCCTAGTACGTATGCCGTTTTAGCAACAATATTTCTAAGAGTCGGTCGGACATGAAGTTAAACCTGCCGAAACTACCAATACCATCAAGATATAGTTCATTGAAAAGATCTCGTTTAGAAGAACGTTTGTTGCTACTACGAATTGTCTGAATTATTCGTTTATTCGGCGTTTAATCGTCCTATATGTAACATTAACATCAACACTTAATTCTCATCATAAGTTAACTAATTAATAAACAGTAACTTGTAAACATTATCATTAATATATTAACACATAAAACATTACGCCCAAATTCCCTAAAGGGTAGCTGGGTAGGTAGACATGAATTGTACAATACATTTCGACTACAGAGATAAAAATAACTCTTTAGCGAATATGTTCTCACGCATCACAATACAAAATTGATACAACATAAGCCCATTAATTCTGAACTGCCTGACAATTGGCAAAAATCGTTGATATAGCAAAGGTTCTCCTTGAAAAACTCTTTTCAGTGTTGTATATATTATGGCTATTGGGAGCCAAGAATTCCTTTAGTTCGGTGCCGTAGTAGTCACCTATTTTGGTCATTAACTCCGAACTGACTAACAATTGGCAAAAGTCGTGAGAGTAACAAAGGTTCTACTTGAAAAGTTCTTTCCTTTGGTATATCTCTTATAGCTATTGGGCTTCAACGCAGAAACCCATAGTTCGGTGCCTATTCTCCTTTTACTTCTAATTTATAAGCAGCTTCTGTCCTATGAGTTTTCTCTTTAAGTGTTATGTTCACTTATACATTGTGTATACATTAGCAGTTACACCTTTCCTAAATACTTTTGTAAACCAATGTTTGAATGTATATGCTGTTGATGTTCTTCTATAAATAAATGAATAATGAATAAATAAACTAATAACTAATAACACGTTGACTGAAACCAACCGTTCAGAAAACTCGAAGGTATACATACATACGTCTTTAAAAGTAACAGGAACTTACCGTTATAAAAGCTAATCGCACCAGAGTGGTGAAATAGGGCAATACAATAGATTTTTATGACACACACACACTTTAACGTGCTCGTAACGGTAAACGAGAGTGAATTTTCACTGCATCGATGTTATTTTAAGTGCCTAGAGCCTATACATGACGGTTATTGGCTGATTTCTCACTGACCGGCACGGCGACGGTAACGGCACGACGACGGCACGGAAGTCGGGAGAAACATGTATGATTTTTAGACCATCGCCGCCGTGTTGGAAAAGTGCATGAACGCGCGCTTTGAATTCATAAAATTTTGTCTACATCTTAGCTATGCCGTCGCCGTGCCGCTGCCGTAACCGTGCCGGCTAGTAGACAAAGTCGAAATCTGTAAACGTTACTTACCACGTTCTTTGACTTAGCAATAGTCCTGTCACTACCGCACAACTGTAAAACTAGTAATGCAAGACAGAGACGGAAACATGTCTAAGTCAAATCACGAGTTAAGTAACGTTTATAGGTTTTGACTTTAATCCCCGTAATCTTTTCTTGCCTCAAAAGAACAAAAAGTCACGAATTTAGATCCGTACGAACTAAAATATTACTTAACCGCTCAGAAATTTTCAATATTCAGTTCTAATTAACTCTTGAAACGGGATAATAAACCGTTCGGAGCTCTAAACAAAAATAGTACATGATTTCAAATAAAGCTAGTTACAGTCCAGCCGTCGAGAGAATGCGTTCTTGACACCTGTCAGTGTCATACAAACGAATACGTGTTTTGCGAATTTGATCTTTATTATTTACTAGAATTCTCGCACTGACAGGTGTCAGGAACGCAAACTCTCGACGGCCGGACTGTAGTAGAAGAGTTGTGCTACGACCTCAACATTAGTCCACGTAATTTAATATGGACAAAGCGTTTTATGCAAAATCACATAGGTCACCTACCTGCCACCATCAAAAATTTAATACCACAGTTCAACAAACTAAAATGCTGCAGAGCGTTACAAAAGAGCTCGCCCGTACACTATATAACTGAAAAATATTTACTTAGTTTCTAAAATTGTGAAGTAGGTACATTGTTGTAGGTATGTATATACCTACCTACTTAAGTACTGTAAGGGCCGGCGACAATTGCCGGCACGGCAAAGCAAGGGTATTTTTTATGCGACGAATAGAAATATAACAAACTAGCTGGTACCCGCGACTTCGTCTGCGCAGGATTAGTAATTACTTCGAGTAGCCTATTAATTTTCTCAATATCTATCTTTATACCAAAATTCGTCAAAATTGGTTCTGCGGATTACTTGTGAAGGCGTAACAGACAGACAAATTACTTTGAGAGACCCTTGTTCTATATTGAGTAATGTATGTACGTACATTGAAACTAAGTATTTGTGATAATGATCTCACAATAAAAGGTATTATGAACGCTATATTTTGTGAGGATAGATTTACGGATGTATATAATAAAATTGGAGGCAATGCTAGGTATAGGTAGCTATAGGTAGCTACTCCAATATATTCCTATAAACTATGTTAAACGATTTTTTTCGTTCAGCATAAACATGCAGATTTTGCGATTTAGAAACGCGTGAGCAAGCTACATAGAGCTGGCCATGGGAAAAACATGGTGTGCCCAAATGTATGCCTGCTACCTTTAAGGTTTGACCCTGCGATTTGTTGATAGTCATTGAAAATGCAACTTTTAATGGGAACTGCAGGCGTTTAAAATTAAATGGTAAGTTATTGGGTATGATCGGGATGCGCGGTATAAGAACATTGTCTCCCTTAGCTTCTCCAGTTAAGATTGTGGCCTTCACAATATGCCTTCCTAGTTCGGTGACTTGCAATCGAGTACCGTTGCATAATCTTGGCGCGTCCAAGTTACGCATTAACAAAACGGGTACACCGACCTTTATTTCTAACTTATGTGATGGCACCCCAGATAACTCCAAAGAGTTTAGGAACTCCACGGGATAGCTCGTAGTGTCATCGGATGACATGACTGTGTCTATGGAATTATACACTGATGTTTCGCTGGTTATTTGGTCTAAGATTTTTTTATTTATTTTCGCAACAGTCTCATTTTTTGGTGCCAGTATGGTTCTTTCACATAACCAGTTTTCGTCGAGAATATTTTGTTGCAGATTCGGAAAAACTTGATCAATGAGTTCATCTTCCGACTCCACAACATGACAAAATTGGTTTGTGAAAAGAACCATACCTTCTTGGTCGGTGTCTAGGCGGCCTTCACCAATTTCTAGGAGTTTTTGGGCATATGCTCCTGACTCGACATCGCTGAATAACTGGACTCGCATGTTAGTGGTAAGGTAAAGCTTTTCAACTTTGGTCCACAGATATGATGCTTTCAGACATGCATTAATTTCGTCAGCTGCAGTGCCTCTCTCGATAACAGGTAAAGTCTGTCTAAAATCCCCTGCTAATAACACTACCACACCACCCATCAGCTTTCGATTACTTTGAATGTCTTGTAGACAGCGATCAAGCGCTTCGATGGCGCGTTTGTGTGACATAGTGCATTCGTCCCACACAATCAGCTTACATTGTTGCAACAGGGCGCCACGGGCACTGCTCTTACTGATGTTGCACGTTGGGGTTTCTTCGCTTGCTAGATTAAGGGGTAATTTAAAAACTGAGTGTGCTGTCCGTCCACCGCTCAGTAACGTTGCAGCGATTCCAGAGGAAGCCACAGCTAATGCAACATTACGGTCCTTACGAATTTTTGCTAGAAGCAAATTAAGCAAAAATGTTTTGCCTGTACCGCCCGGGGCATCAAGAAAAAAAAGGCCACCTTCACCAAGCTCAACTCGTTGTAATATTTTGTTATAAATGTCTTTTTGCTCGGGTAGCAGGCGTGGCTCTGTTTGGCTGATCTGAGCATCTAATAAAGCGGTATCGTAGCTTAGCTCTTTGATCAAATCGGTCGACAGCTCTCTTCGACGTTGTGGTGTGGGCATGCCGAAGTCGGACAATTTTTTTCCGGAAATTGTTATTATTTTGTCCTCTATAAGCCTCAGTGCTTCATTCAAACATAGTTCATTGTTGACTTGATCCATTCTTTCGAATCTGTGCAAGATATCCTCTGATAAAGCAGTTTTATACTTATCCCATAGTTGAAGAGGATTCGATATACCGCAAGTGCATATCAATATTGCAAATAGCTCTCTTATTTGTGAAGGAGAGCGACACAGCACGGCCTCTTCCATTGTAGCATCCCAATGGTTGTCACCTTCTAACAACCCCAACTTATCACACGCTTGTCGAAAAGTTTCAAGTTCTTGGCCGTCAACTGTTTTTAGATCCAAAAAGTTAGTGGGGCCCCGGATTACATTCAGCAGCATTCGCAAACAGTAACATTCAAAGTTACTAACGTGCACTGTATAAATGCGCCCAAGAGCATCTCCTGCCTTCACACCTGGCCAGCCGTCGACAGGAGTTCCTTGTAAACGACGTTTCCATTCTTTCGACGACGCGTTCCATGTATAGTAGCGGGGTACGTCAACATAAAGTAATGTTTTTGCAAATGCATCATTTTGGCAAAGCTGGAAAAATGCAGTTAGTGTCGTCCTAGGTGGTGCGGCCATTCTCTCTCTAAAATTGTTTTCAGTAAAGTAAATCCGCTCGCCATTGGGCAGATGTACCGCAAGATGAGTGACTGTTGGGTGTCTCTCATGCAGAGGTAGGCCCAAGATCCGCCAGGCTGCTTCGTTACTACTAACATATCGACCGAGTCGAAATGTTTGCACCTCATCTCTCAGGTTAATATTAACATTTCCTTGCTCTCGGTTGTTAAAAATAGCCTGGTCGCTACCTTTGTTAATATATTTACAAATATATTTTATCGCCTGTACCGTATTGCAGAACTCTACATTTATGTGGCAATTAAAAATTTTAGAAAGAAGAGGAGAATATGGGACAACCCAGCGGTTATCAACCAATATTTCATGTCCAATATTTCCTCGGATTTTTTGAGTTATCGTACGGCCGCCATCTTCTGGTGCTCTACGCCTGTACAGAGGATAGCCTTTGTCGTTGGTTTGAGTATCTTTTAATAGCGCCCTTGGATACTTTTTAGTACATTTTCCTTCCTTCATGCATGGTGATGACGGGTTCAGTGCACCACAGGGACCGTGAATCATATTTTTGGTCACATTATCATAGAGTTTTCGATCAGTTTCCGGGTTTGGTATCTCCGCACTTATGACTTCGTCAATTTGGTTAGGGCGTAACTTTTCCATCAACCACAGTAGTAAGTGCACGTGAGGCAAACCTCTTTTTTGCCACTCGATCGAGTACATGAAACACTTCATATCACCAAATATTTTACCTTTTATAAGTAGAGCAACAATTTTTTGAACTTTTATTCTAAATACTCTGGCTGTTAAGTCATGTCTATCCGTTGAATTTTGACCTGGAATTAGCTCTCTAGTGATTTCTGGCCAGGCGGGATTACACGTCATTGTAATAAACAGATCAGGTCTCCCGTAGTTACGCACGTATGTGAATGCATCCTGTGTGTATTCATGTAGATATCTGGGGCTGTTTACAAATGATGACGGGAGAATTACCATTTGACCCAAGTTATTTGGATCTAAATCCGCATCATTCCTTATCGCGTCTTGTAAATGTATATAATTTTCTGCTCGCAGTTTCGTTTGATTCAAGGTAATAAACCTTAAGCGCTCACTCTCCACTTTAACGTACATGTCTACCAAAAACTGATGAAGGAGAAGTCTACATCGAAGCAATAAATTAAAATTGTTGCTACGTACCATCATATGATACGCATAAAAGTCTTTGCAGGACACTTTTTTGTTTGGTATGGGTTGGTTTGTAACTGGGTTTGTCTGAGGAATATCAAAACTGTATCCCTCTTGTCCTTTCCAAAAAATTATCGGGTACTCAAGAGCATCATAAAATCTATGAGTGTCCGGAACTCTAGTCAGCCGGCCATCGTGCGCCTGAATAACGATGTCCCGAGTCGCAGTTTGTTCACTGCTAACTACTACGGCAGCTATTTCATTTGTGGTCGAAGCATTGAATCGTCTTGCATGTTCACCACGTGGTACACGATCTGGATGTATCACTACCTTGTAATTATCGCTTGTCACTGTATCTTTAGCCATTTTGAATTCATGCACTAAAATGTTGTGATTATCTAGAACTCGTTGTATTTTTTTAACCGTGTTTTTTTCCACACTTTGTACGTACTCAGAACGCCTATTAACTTGTGCTTCCTCATCGCCCATGAAATAAACTTGCAAAAATTTTGGTTGCGTATTGGGAGCAGGAAGCAAAGAACCAATTGTGTGGTATATTTGCCCTTGGATTGTGAAAGTCGGGCAAAATCCTGGCATCGAAACAATGTTATCCGCCCCAAAAGATGTCATATGGAAGCATGTATTGTATTTCCTTATGTTTTTAAGAAAACGGCGAGACTCATCTGTTTCATTAGAGAAAAGTTCTTTAAGAGTTTCAACTGGCTCGTCCAGTGAAGGAAGGGCTACTTTTCCCCCCGAACAATACATACCTGCAACTTCCTCTTTCCACTTAAGAGCACCGCAAAATCTGCATTCTTTATTCATCGCTTCTATTTTTATAAGCTTGTGGCTTTCGTAATCAAGAGTCTCGTCATACTCAAATGCAGCCTTATCGAATACCGCCCACATATTTCTTGTGAATATTAGACGTCGCTGTTGTGCCCTTTCAGCAACAGCGCGTCTGCGAGATTCAGCTTCTTCAACGGTTTCTGTAGCTCTTTGAGACGCCAGGTAAGTCGCCTGCCGAAGACGCCGAGCTTGGGATTGTTCGGGTGTCTCAGAAGCCCGTTGAGATGCCAGATATTCAGCATTGTTTTGACGTCGAGCTTGGGACTGTTCAGGTATCTCAGCAGCCCGTTGAGATGCCAGATATTCAGCATGTTGTCGACGCCGAGCTTGGGACTGTTCTGGTGTCTCATGAGCTCGTTGAGATGCCAGATATTCAACATTCTGTTGACGCCGAGCTTGGGACTGTTCAGGTGTTTCAGCAGCCCGTCGAGATGCCAAATATTCAGCATGCTGTCGACGGCGATTTTGGGCCTGTTCTGGTGTCTCATCAGCTCGTTGAGATGCCAGATATTCAGCGTTCTGTTGACGCCGAGCTTGGGACTGTTCAGGTGTTTCAGCAGCCCGTTGAGATGCTAAATACTCAGCATGCTGTCGACGCCGATCTTGGGACTGTTCTGGTGTCTCATCAGCTCGTCGAGATGCCAGATATTCAGCGTTCTGTTGACGCCGAGCTTGGGACTGTTCAGGTGTCCCAGCAGCCCGTTGAGTTGCCAGATATTCAGCATGCTGCCGACGCCGTGCTTGGGACTGGTCTGGTGTCTCAGCAGCTCTGTGAGCTGCCTCACGCTCCGCCTGTTCAAGCCTTCGCAGTTCGGCTTGTGGCAACGTTTCGTTAAGTCTAGCTACTTTCACAGCTCGAGCTTTATTAGAGCTTTGGGAAAGATTAGACTTACGCTTTCGCGGCATAATTCTTAGTAGGTACTTTTTCTACACTTTCAAATCATACAGTACACAATATATATAAAAAATGCAATACCTGCCTAATCAATTTACATATTATTTATTCAATTTAAAATTATAGCTACATACTGATTAATATCCAAAAAGCTATTCTTATTTGCTAATTGAAAATCAAAATCACGCTTGCGTAGTATTAATTATTCTATTATTATTAATTTATTTTATATTACCGATGTAACTACTTTATGACAATTATAAAATAAAAACGAAGTAATTCGTTATAACTCGTTACTAATTAACTATTACTATAAACACAAAAATCAACTAAACTTAACTGTTATTGCAAAATACCAAAAAAAAAAACAACCTAAGTAATTAAAATAAAAACCCTAACTCGTTAGAAGTAATAGTAAAAGTAATGAAATCTTATACGTGTAACCCCTAAGCACACAAAAAACCTGCCAATACCTGTTTATTACATTACATAGGTACAGTGCGTTTATAACAACACGCTAGTTGGCGCCTTGAAAATTCGCTAAACGGACACGACCGTCAATGACGTCTGCCCTCACGCGTCTGCCCGCGTTCGGGTTGCGCACTCAGCTATGAGCGACTTCTTCCCCCACCTCGCCCGCCGCCATAGTAACACGCACTCGATTAATAAAATCGTTGTAACTATTAAAATATTAATATTACCGTCTAAATGATGTAGTGTAAAAGAAGAAGTTTAAGAAAAGTATTTATTTTTATATTAAAATCAATTTGTTACTACCAAATGTGCATTAGAAATATATTATCAATTTTTATTGTATTTATGGTTCACTGTTTTGGCGATAATGGCTTACTCATAAAAGATAGATATATGCTGTCGCGGACTTTTTTGTAGGACTAATTAAGATAAACATGTCTCTTATACATTATATACGTGTAAACTCTACAGTTTTTGCAGCGTACTCCAGAATAGCTCGCAGATGGCAGATTTTTTTCCGACTTACTTGACAATTATCGTTATATTTTGGACAGTTCACACACTATCTTTAAAAATTATAGCCTATGTGTTATTCTAATGTATAAGCCATATTATTGTAAACTTTCATTAAAATCCATTCGGTAGTTTTTGCGTGAAAGAGGAACAAACATCCATACATCCATACATCTATACATCCATACATACAAACTTTCGCGTTTATAATATTAGTAGGATATGTTGGCAATAACATTGTCATTTTAATGAGGCTAAGGACGTCGCGGCAAGCCTATGGATACAGCAGCATCGTTGCCATTGAAATTTCAATTTTATTGTCATACTATTAAGTTATATTTCTATTCGTCGCTTAAAAATCCCTTGCCGTGCCGTGCCGCCAGTGGACGCAGAAACTAAGTCGCTCACAATTTTCCGACTAAGCAAGCTGTTTTGTTTTGTTACTCGGCACTATTTGCGAACCGACGATTTGTGTTGGAGTTCCCTTGACGTTGCCTGGAACGCATTTAGATAATCAGTAAGAGCCACAACTCACTCGGGACACCGTGGCGAAACCTCGTTCAGTAGGGCTTATGAATTTATAACTTTGTTTTCAAAACATTTTTGTTGGTAACTACAACCGAATATAGATTGTATTCATGTATTACTCAAAGTAACTGTCAACTTGTACCATTCGCAACCTAATCCCTGGGAATATATTAATTATGATTATAAAGACTCCAGCGGGCTAATTGCGTAACATACATACAATGACAATCGATTAAAATGCCTTTCATTTTGACATCCATTGATTCATAGGGTTGAAAAATTCGTCTGTCCAACAATTTAAATAATGCAATGAACGTGGCTGAACTGTCAAAATGAAAGGCATTGAAATCGATTGCCATTTTCTGTGTGTTACGCAATTACCCCGGAGGCAAACCAGAAAGAGGTGAATAATTATATTTATAGTTTGTAATAGGTACATATATGGTGTTTCCTTATATTTAAATAAATATTTATACGAACATTTTTCGTAATTGCACCTACCGCTGTTTCTCTGCTTCATCCAAAATGCCTATGGCATTAAGTCCATCTTTGTACATTTGTGCGCTTAAAGTACTAATTAAGGAAATATGAAGAGAGCAGAGCAACGGATTATCCAGTGACATTTGACATACAACCGTCGATGCAATACTAACGACTCCTCGACCCCTGAGACAGCCCTCGCACGTTCTCATTGAAAAGAAAGGTTTATTACACAATAAAGCCACCGTTCTGTGCTTTATCTAAGATAAATATAATTTTAGTACACATACATAAACTCACGCCCTCTTCCCATGGGGTAAGTAGAAACTACGGAACGACACCTACTACAATCCTTACATACTCCATTTGCCTAGTTTACGTTCATAGGTACATCACTTATCAATAAATAAAATCACAATAAATTATCTAAAATGATGATGAAAACCGCATCAAATTCCATTGTGCAGTTTAGAAGTAATTACTAAGCTCATATACTTGTACATAAAATGCAACTTTATTTTATTCTATTTATAGATATATTATAGATATATATATATATCTCCAGATATTATATATAGATCCAGTGTTGATTATATATATATATATAGTATAGATATATTATATATTAGATAGTTGTTCAGGTAGGGGTTGGGTTTCCGGGTAATCAGCTTCTGATTACTCGGAAAAACTCTCTTAATTTAACAACCATTATTGTATTATGTGGTCGTAGGTATTAGCATGACAAAATGGGACTGTTTGATCTTGAAGGATCAGCCATTAATTAACAGGCTTAGCCAGTAACCATCATCGATCAGCATCCAACAGAGTTTAATTAAATGAACATCAATAATAATTAGTAATAAGTAATATATTATTAACGAGCTTAAATAAAATGATCAGATTTGATGGATGTTAGAGGCTTAGTATTATTTTGGTACCTACCTATTCATATTCATTCATGATGTTTTCGATAAATATTTTGTGAAATATATACTTTCGTTGGCAAATATTTGAATAAGTACATTGAAATATTATTGATTACAAGCAGTTTAGTTTGAGGCTCGTATATTAACTTTTCTTTCGGCAAAAGGAAAAATATTTCTTTCTGGTCTGAAAATTGGAAATATATTACGCTCTTTAAATATACGTATAAATTCGTTCGCAAACAATTTATAAGTATCGTTATATTTAGAAGAAAGTTAGTCAACCCGTGGGTGGCACTCATACACACTTATCAACCATTAGGCACACGAATGATTTCAAACTCTTTTTATTTTATTACATACATAACACGAAACATATTATGGAAAAGCACCCAGCAACGAGACAGGGTAGATTAAAAAAAGAACATGTTCAGCTCGCGCGTGTGGCGTGGCCACCTACTTGGGCCAACTCATCTAACACAACAATATTATTTCCTTTGCCATCGACTCGAAAAGAAGTAGAAGAAAACATACGTTTGACAAGCCTAAGATGAAAAACTTTTTTGTACATACACAAAGTACAATGCCATGAGGTAATATATACAAGCACGAATTAAAAATCCTGTTCTACGACTCAAACTCAAACTCAAAGCATTTATTTCAATTAAACCATTTACAGGCACTTTTGAATTGTCAAAGAGTCGGTCAGTTAGTCAGAAAGTTGAAGCTAGTTGCCCATTCCAAAACGTAGATCTCTATGGAGAAGAACGGGCAAGAAACTCCAAGGACACTCTTTTTAAATCAAGATATTACAAAATCTTGGGTACATTATTCGTGTTGCTTCTATATGCGAGAACAATGAAAAAAAAAATATAAAAAACAATTCAAAATATAAGATTAATAATAAAAATAAGCCGTGGCAGTTAAGAGATGACCAGTCTCAACTGACGGCGCCCGTTCACGAACATGACGCGTGGATCAGCACCATCCAGCTCAACCATTTTGTAGGGAACCGAATGATCCAACACACGCGCCACCAACAGTGAGACATTTAAGTGAGCATGACATAGTCTCTACTGCCATGCTGTCAAGTCAACATAATTATATAATAAACGAATCCATTGTACTCACATTTACAAAATTGCAATATGCTTCTAAATTATACAAAACTATAGTTTGCTATGTATTTGAGCAATTAATAAAATTTTACTACATAAAAGAAAATAATCATTAAAATATCTATTGAGTTATTCAATAATAAAACATATTTTATTAAAAATAAACAAACATTAAGTTCGCAATGTCAGAAAAATAAAAGGGGGAATAAGAAAGGAGTATCTCTTCCAAACATTCAAATTTTAACTAGTGCGCCCGGCTGTGGAGCAGGACCAGCATTAAGCCAAGCATTTTTATCTACTATATAGTCATTGAACTTATAATATGCTTGTCTACATAGTGTGCGTTTAATGCATGTTTTAAATTTCTTCTCATTTAGTTGAAGAATATCGAGTGGTATTTTATTATAACATTTTACACAGTACCCCATAAAAGAAGTACCTACTTTAGATAACCTGAAACGTGGTTGATCTAATTTGTTCCTATTTCTAGTGTTAAAATTATGCCTGTCACTTATCTTATTAAAAAGATGTAGATTTTTTCGAACATACATAATGTTTTCATATATATATTGACAAGGTACCGTCATGATGTTAATTTTTTTAAACAGTTCCCTTAGAGATTCGCGTTTGCGGAGGTTGTAGATGGCTCTGACAGCCCTCTTTTGCAGAATAAAGATAGAATCAATATCCGCAGCCCGTCCCCACAGCAGAATACCGTAAGACATAATGCTATGAAAGTAACTAAAATATACTAGTCTCGCGGTATCCACGTCTGTTAATTGACGGATTTTCCAAACAGCGTAAGCGGCTGAACTTAGCCGCCCTGCAAGTGATGTTAAGTGAGGACCCCACTGTAGGTTTGAATCTAGCGTAATCCCCAGGAAAACCGTTTTTTCGACGAATTCTAGTATCTCCTTATTCAATACAACGTGACATTTACTACTTCTAACATTCGGTAACGAGAATCTTATGCATTTAGTCTTCTTCTCATTTAATACCAAATTATTTACAGTAAACCAATTATGAACCTTAAGCATGGCGTTATTTACGTCGTCAAGCTCATGTGCATGTCTGTTTATTTCAAAAATCAGTGATGTATCATCAGCAAATAACACCATTTGAGGTCGGATTTTCAGTAAATGAGGTAAATCATTTATATATACTAAAAAGAGGAACGGACCCAATATTGAACCCTGCGGTACACCCATTTTGACTTTTAAGCCCAATGAATTTACACCGTTTATTTGAACTTGCTGCAGTCTATCATTCAAATATGATTTTACTAAGCTAAGCGCAAGTTTACCCAGTCCGTAATGCTCAAGTTTCAAGAGCAGTGTTTCGTGATTCACGCAATCATATGCCTTGGATAGGTCGCAAAAGATGCCTATTGCATCTTGTGCCTCCTCCCATGCGTTAAAAATATGTTTTAATAATGTAACACCGGCGTCGGTTGTACAACGTCCTTTGGTGAAACCATACTGTTGATCATGTAGGATGTTATTACGATTAAAATGATTGAGCATTTGATTTAACATTACTTTTTCAAACACCTTGCTGAAAACTGGCAAAACCGCTACGGGTCTATAATTATTAGTGTCTTTGCTGTCCCCAGATTTGAAAAGTGGAATTACTTTACTATACTTCATTAAATCTGGGAATACCCCTTGATCTACACATAAATTAAATATTAAAGCTAAATAGGGTGCAATTGTCTCAATAATAGATTGACAAACTTTAGTAGACATGCCCCACAGATCTTCTGTAATTTTAATCTTAAGTTGCTTAAATGCCTTTACAACGACCACAGGGCTTATATGTTTAAATTTAAATTCTATAGAACAGGCTGAAACATTCGCTCTTAATAAATCAATAGCAAGAGAGGGCGAGGAATTTAAAGTATCTGTAGTTTTAATTGGAATATTAGTAAAGAAAGTTGCAAATTCCTGAGCAACATCGATGTTATCGCTAATGAGACCGCGGGAAGTGTCCAGTGTGTAATCAGTATTATGCCTTTTGTTCCTGTTCGTTTCATTGTTAATAATTTTCCAAACTGTCTTTATTTTATTGTCTGCTGATTTAACCTTGTTGCTAATGAATGACGCTTTAGCTGCTTTGCAGACATTTTTAAAAGTTTTCGAGTAAGTAGCAACATACTTATTGAAAGTTTCCGTGTTAATATACAGCTTAAGGCCATACAGTTCAAATAATCTTTCCCTACTTTTCCTAATGCCTTTAGTTGCCCAGTCACTGAATAAAAACTTAGGGCAAATAGTTTTAGATTTCTTCTTAAAATAATTATTGAACTCTGTTTGCACTAATGAAAAGAATTCTTTATACAAAATATTACCATCATTCATATTTAGGCCCTGAGCACTTAACTTGCTAATTAAAGCGCTATTAAACTTATTTAAGTTAGCCGATGTTATTGGTCTAGTTTGTATCTGCACTTTTTGTATTGGTGTGTTGGACTCAAAAGTAACAGTTTGACCGCTGTGATCAGAAGGGAGATAATTTACAATGGCTTTATCTAAATAGTCGCAGCAACAAAAAACATTATCAATACATGTAGCAGTAGCCGTAGTTATTCGCGTTGGTTCCAAAAACACATTTGACAGATTGAATGATTTGAAGAGGCTTAAGAATCTATTGCTATTTGAATTATTTTCCAAAATATTAATATTAAAGTCACCACAAATAATTACTGATTTATTACCAGTTGCAAGTTTTCCCAAAACATCTTCCATTACCGACTCAAATATAGAGTAGTTTTGATAATTTGGAGGTCTGTAAACGCACACTATAAAATGCTTATCTAGCTCAACACAGGACAGTTCAATGCTATGTTCCACCGATAGTTCAACTATGTCTTTACGAGACTTAGATTTTATACAATTTTTAATTAAGATTAGTGAACCTCCACGCAGCATGGATTTTCGGTTAAAACACCTGCCCACACTATAGTTTTCATAATTAATTAGCATTTCATAATCTTTCAACCAATGCTCAGTTATACAAATAATATCAAACATTGTTTTTTCTAATAACAATTCAATTTCTAATTGTTTGGAAGAAAAACCTTGAATATTTTGGTGAAACAATTTCAAGGAATTCTGCTTAGCCCCTTTTTTACCATTAAATAATTGAGTGCTAGAAGGTACCTTGTTGGTGGCGAGATTAATAACATTATTACTGGTACCCTCTGTTGTCTTACTGACTAGTTTAAACTATTATGGCTAACCACCTTAATATTAGTATTATTACTAATTTTTGTGGTGCTAATTACAGCAGACTTCGACATACTACTTATGTCTGAGTTTATATTAAAAGCTAATAGCCATGCTATTTGACGTCTAAAACTAATAGGCAGATACGCAGTATCCCTAGTCGATCTTAATTTCTCAACAAAAGTGTTGGTGTCAAAAAATATAAGTTTGTCACTATAGTGATTAACTAATAAATGCATATGGTTATTTAGCATATGTATATTATGATTTTGCCTACTTGACAAGTGCTCAAAGTATGGAAAAGCACACAATATTATTTTCTGACAATTAACCTTCAAGATTTCAGTGACATTGTCAGTGATGTCATCTTTTTTTACATTAGTACTATTACCTACAAATACAGAAATAATGGCTTTCGGATCATATTTATTCCCAGTTATTGATAACATTATCTCTTCATAGGATTTCCCAGGCATACAATAATTAACAGAAGATTGACTAAGGTTGTTGCTCAATAATTTACCTAACCCTCTCCCTAAACTATCTGAAAACATAATGGAAGAATAACAAACTTTACTCGAACAAGCGAGAGCACAAGTCTCTGTCTGTGCTACTTGAGATGAACCCTGTACAAGATGTGGTGTATCTTGATCGGGGATACAGTCAAGAGCTCCCCCAGCTTGGGACGGGTCCTCCGTTGCCTCAGGCTGGGGAGCCTCGAGGTTGGATTTCCTTTGACAAGAACAATGAGTGCTGCTCAAAGTCATCGGGTCCACTCTAGCTGCCTCATCATTACACATTTCCACTAACTCATTTGCAGCAAGGATGTGTTCCTTTATTTGTTTTTGAGAGCTCACATACTTAATATAAAGTAAATGTAGTGACTCTTCAAGTACCTCAATTCCAGACTGTAATTGTTGAGTGTCAATTTGATAAATGACCTACTCCATACTCACTAAAACTTTCCTAATTTTATAAATGTGAATGTCTTTATGTTTGGATGTATGTTAATCAATTACACCTAAATGAATTTTGATGAAATTTGGCATGACCATGACCTGGATTAGATCACAGGATATTTTCTATCCCGGTCGTAAGTACTGTAGAGGTTGTCTGCTTTACGTAATGCGTAGTTCCGTTTGAGTGGCTGACGGCCGGTTTCTTAGTGATCCTTGGCGCCGTGCAAGCCTCACGAGTGTGACAACAGGCTTAGTCGATGACTGTATCCGAATGCATCATGTCGACGTGCGTACACTAACCCCCCAGCTAGGTTGTGTTGAATTGTGGATGGATTTAAAGCAGATCCACCCCGAGTACTCCACCATGTGTGGAACAAACACTAAGCGTGTCTGTAATGTTTATATGTATGGGACGTACTCTAATAGAGATATACACGTTGAAAATATATCATTTGGTTATTATTTTATCAAGGAATGAACGTAATACATCGACAGGCTTAGCCCTGCATGTCTACTACTAAACAAAAACTATATTTTTAAACCATTCAAATGCTTTTTTTTTAAGAACAAAGGAAATTTAATTTAATTAAGTACATGAATAACAACTTATATCTAATTAATTAACCTAACCTAACTAAAACTATTAACAAACTAAAAAATGGCGTCAAAAAATTCCTCCGCATCGCTGTCGACTGGTAATGTACCCAAGAGACTGGCGGCATTGCCACGTTGTATGGCAATGCTTAGCCTCTGGCCAAGGTAAATGCCAGCCCTTGGGTCACGGGAAGTGTCAAACAGGCGTTTGGATATTTCCTTGAATAAAATATGGGCACTCGGACCCCACGGCCCGAGGGTTTCAACCCCAAACGGCTCGAAAATATAATTACCGACAAGGTTGTTATACTTACGCCGCTTGAGGTTTTCTGCTGCCGCAGCAGCGGCGCCAGCACAGCACGCCGACACAGGAAGATGGGATGGCGCAAGAGTATCGACACATGTTGCGTCCCACACTAAAGGCCGACCCACCTTCCAAGGAAATAAAGACATGCCGTCCGGTCTCTTGCCATCGTCGCGTGCCAAGCCATTAGGTTCTAATACAGCTGGAACGCCGACGGTGACAAGAGCTCGTCGGATGATGTCATTAATGTTCGCGTGCCGCGGTATGCGACCCGCACTACGGCTGCAGGACAGACCGTGGTGTCCGAGGCTGTTGACAACTTCTCCACAGTGACAGCGATGAGGAGAACAAAAAGGAGCTACTAGAAACGAAAAAAAAAAAATTTTTCTTTATCAAATGCTTATTCCAAACTTGCTCGACTATTCGAACGTAACCAGAGTTAATTTATTACCAGCCTGCGAAACATAAGGTTGACACAAGCAGACAACCTCTACAGTACGTTCCCGGAATCCCAGGGTATAATTTGCGACATTCACGCGGGCGAAGCAGCTGGCAAAAGCTAGTAAGAGCTAAGTTCTGCTTTAATTTATCATTTCCTTTACTGTCATTTGAGTCGTTCGGGTTAATGAGAACGTTGTTATTGAGTATCTTAAATGACATGCCTAATAAAAAGATCAAAATTAATTATGAAAAAGCTTGTAAAAAGAAATGACAAATAAAATGCTGTAAGTGCAAAGAGCTGTAATACATAACATAGACTAGTCTAGGTTAAGTCTAGATAGGTACTTGGTCGAGTTTTCCCAGCGTTCTATAACGTTTTTGATTTCAGGAAATAGCAGTCTACTGTAGTGCTAGACTAGACGCGTCACGAGACACGACACTTTTCAATCCGGCTTTCAGACTTGTTGATGTCAAGCACAATATTTCACCTTGGAGATAAAGATGTTGTGTCTATAGTGCATAATATACAATATATATATATATATATATATATAATATATAGTGACTGAGCTCGTGTTGCTAAGGATAGGGACACAAGGGCGCGTACAGCGGTAGTCAGAAAACTGACGATCGCTTTTTGTCGTTGTTTCTAATTCTGATTCTTGTGTCTAGTTTTGATTGTAATTGTACTAAATAAACTATATAGATCGCGAGCCAATTCCTATAGACCAGATACAAATCCAGGCTCCAGGAATTTAGATCACCCTTGTAGAAAATAGGTCACAGCTATAGATCAGGTACATATTTTGCCGTGCTGATGATAATAATGTGGTTTTAAAATATTTATAGCCTGTCGTAGTTCAAAAAAAGTCATGTAGTTACCGATTTCTCTATTAACGCTCGGAACAAGTAACTTCAGAGTATTTAAACTGGAACTTGGACGACAAACTCAAATTTCGTAGATTATGCTGCCATGGCAGCAAAAATTAATAGTTTAGAATGCCAAAATAATTTTTGTGTCAAATTACCAAAAATGACTTTCAAGTTATTTTCAAAATCTCCCGCTAAGGAGTTTAAAATTGCGAATATAATATATCCAAGAATAATTCGCGAATACAATAAGCCGTACGTGACAATAAGACGTTATAATTTGAGTTCTAATATGTATGGCGCCCCGCCATTGTTCTTTTAGACCGAAGTTTCTTGTCTGACCGTCTTTTATAGGAAGTTTGCATTTATGTTTTAGCTATTATTCCCATCCGCTTTATATCGCCCAATATTTACCTCCATTCATTTGCATTATCGCCGATAATGATCCCATTGCTAGGTCACAGGCCTCCTCTCTGTGAGAAAGCGTGGCCCGTAATACACCACGCGGGCCCAGTGCGGGTTGGTAGATGTCAAATTTCTTCAAATTTTCGGTTCTCGAACACGTCTCCTCACGATTTTTGCCTTCACCATTTTAAAAGCAGTGCATAAAGGCTGCCTGGGTTCGAGGTAGGCCTGGGTAGGTGTTTTTGTAATGCTTGCAATGTATCGGTGAAGTAAAGATTGACGTGTCAAACGATAGTTTTTTGTATTTGTTGATCGAGTATCGCTGTGCTGAACGAGTAGTTACGTGGCTGTGAAACGCCCCGCCTCCGCACGATTTGTAAACACAGCCTAAAGGATTCGTGTTCAACACTTTTGGCACTCTTTATGTATACATAACGTATTATGTAACTTTATAAAGTTACATAAACTAGTTAAGTATAAGGTGTTATTGTTCCAAGTTTGGGAGCCAACTACAAGAATTACTGTTACATTTTTTCTACGTCTTTGTCGAGTAAACTTGATACATTATCAAAGATAAACAATACCTACTCCCACCAGACTGTTCTTTTTTGTGCTATGCCTTGCTAGACACAACAAACATTGAAATGTGTTTAAAAACTGTTTGCTTCTAATAGACCGAGATTTTGTTTCTTTGTTCAGAAATAGATTAAATAAAATATAAGTAACAATCTTTTTAAAAACAATATTTTATTGAACTAAGTAAAACTTACGTAAACATAGAAATTTATCAATCCTGAGGCTTATATTTAAGTGTAATAAAGACGTTCACGAGTCAAGCTTTTAAGAAGCTCACGCCTCAAGCTTTAAAAATGAGGTTCCCGTGGCCACTTTCCGGCTCTATCATCACACCCGAGACTATACCTTGGGCTATAGTTAGTCTCCTTGTATTTGGGTTCGTTTGTTTTGTATGCTCAAAACAAAACAAACGAACCCAAATACAAGGAGACTTTCTCGTCTAGTTGAGGAGTTCCTATGGCCAACTTCCAGCTTCATCATCAGACCCTGGACAGCACCTGGTGTACTATCACTTGTCAATACATATCTAATGAGTCCAAACACGATGGTGCTATCTTAGTTGGTTGAGGACTTCCTATGATCACCTTCCGGCCCCATCACCAGACCCTGCTCACCACCTATTGTAATAGCACTTGTCAAGAGAAATCTAATGAAACCAAACACAACGGGGCTATTTGGGTTACTTAAGGAGTACTTGTGCCCACGTTTCGGCCACATCATCAGACTCTGGACACCACCAAATGTAATATCCACTGTCAATACATATCCAATGAGTCCAACCACGATGGAATTATTTTGTTTGCTTGAGCAGTTCCTATAGCCACCTTCCGTCAGCATCATCAGATCCTGAATACCACCTAATGTAATAGCACATATAAATACATATCCAATGAGTCCAAGCACGATCATACTATCTTGTTCGATTGAGGAGTTCCTATGGCCACCTTTCGGCTCCATGATCAGACCCTGGGCACCATCTTGGGCTATACTTGTCAAGACAAAACCAATGAGTTCAAACATAACGATGCTATCTTATTTAGTTGTGGAGTTCTTTTGGCCATCTTTGGGCTTCATCATCAGAGCAGCTCCATTGGATACCAGGAACTGCATGAAAAATAGATGAAAAAGCGAGTAACTGGAAACATAATACGAATGAAGCATGTTAATAAAAAGCTTATAAAAAAAAATACCTACTTGGCAATGAACTTTATTGTGAACCTTTATTATACAAGAAAACATATTTCATAAATGTAGGTAACAGTTTAATATAAGTAATGAATATTACTTTCATGTGAAATGGTTATTATGACAGCGACGTAACATCATTTGGGCTTGCCATGTCAATGTATATTCCCCGGACGTGTCTTAAAGACAATCATTATTTTTGTAACTAGGTTCAACGTGGTAACACTGGTGTCTCTCTAGTAGTTTATTAATTCTTAAGCCATGACAGTATATTAAACAATATTTTAATGATCTAGTTTTCCAGTGGTTGAGTGAGGTGAGTGCGTTGTTGGTCTAACAGGCAAAACAGCCTACGCGTGGGGTTCGGTTCCCAGGTGGTTGACGGGTCGGTATTCTAACGTGTCCGCACATCACCACCAGCAACATAAGAGCACACGCTCGTAACCAATAGCCGTCAAAAACAGAAGTAGTCACCGTAGCCGGAATCGGCATGGGAATATAATATATATATCTTGGATAAGTATCTTTCCGCCATTTGTCAGAGCAACTCGGGGACTGAGTTAATCTAATAATGGCGCGCAACTCGCTGAAGGCGAGGATCTAGTTTTGATTTCCACGTTACGAGTATTTAGATATTTTGATGTATGTGATTTCCACAAAAACACTTGAAATTGGCTGTCTTACTACTTGTCTGTGTGATGCTCAGTAAGGCTAGGGGTCACCAATTGTGCATGCTTAAAGCGTAAAGCTTTTGGCAAAGCTATTCAATTTCGTGTTCCAACTGATTACTCTTTTGTCTTCATGGTTCCTGCGACAGAACGCGGTATCTGTCAACAGCAAAAAAATCGGAGGGAGGATTTGTAAATTTTTGTTAATTACGAAATGCAAAGGAAAATGACGTTATTGAATGGCAAAGGTATGGCGTGTGGCGGATTTTCAATCAAGGGCAAGGTTACTCTGTACTCTTGAAGTCAGTAATAGCAGGTCAGGAATAGCACTTTATAACCAATGTCAATAGTTTATTGCAGTAACTTTGCAAATTGAATTTTAATGCAACAGCCACTGTGGTCCCTTCGTAGGTCATAACTGCAGCAAGTCAGTTGTCAAATACCCATTATTTAATTAGACATAACCATCCAGCGATAAACAAACTACCTGAGGATATAAATACGTCACCCATTTTACTTAATTATCATCCCCCCGACTTATCACCATGTTCGGCAAGCGGATCCCTTGGGAAAAGCGAGCCAAATATTTAGGTGTGATTCTCGATGAGCATCTCTCCTTCTCAGAGCACATAAAGAAGGCTCGTTCGTGCGCCGCTTTCGCTCTCGGCAGATTCCATTCCGTTCTGAATGCACATAGCAAATTGTCACTCAAGTGCAAATTGCGCATTTACACAGCGTGCATCTGCCCAATAACGATCTATACCTGTGCAGTTTTCGTACACGCAATATCCCACCACATCCATAGAATGCAGGCCCGCCAAAACCGGTTCCTCCGTAGGGCAACAGGATCTCCTTAGTTCGTTCGTAAACAAATCCTCAAAATTCCCACTATCCATCAATTCATGAAACGCAATTCCAAACGTTTCTTCGATACTGCGGCCAAACATGGCAACCCTCTGGTTGTCGAGGCCCCAGTTATACCCCCACCAATATTAAAAATCTCTGCCGTCCAAGGCATGTCTTAGCCGGCCCCAATGACCCCATAACCCTTCTCCAGGACGGCAGTAAGGCCACCAGTACAGTATATAGACACAACATCATTCCGATCTCGCCGCCGTGGTCCCTCGCGACGACCCCGACGTAATTGTCCCCCCCGACCCTTGCTCGGCGAAGTGCCAGCCCGCGCCGTAGCTGAGCCCGTAGCTTTAAATTCCCCTGGTAATAATAATTATCCAATTTCGATCCAGCCTGTCCCATCTTGCTGTCCTAGCCACACCCTAAGCCAAGGTCCGTACCCCACAGGGAGTGCCCTTAGCGTGCAGTCGCTTAGTATTCTAAGAAATTCGCCCCTGGCTGGAGGCTTTGAGTTCGCTTAAGGCAGCCACAGGATAGTTCGGTTAAGTTGTCACGACCTCTCAAGGTCAACAATGAAATGTCATTCACAAAAGAAAATACCATACCTTAATTATCATTTATCTTTTGACCTCCGAAGTGAAAGCATCATTACATTTACACTCGCCGTTATCAGTGATTCAACCATACTTGTTTGTGCAATTGTAATTTCTTAGAATTGTTTTGTTTGTGAGTGGTATTTGTGACATGGATATCCAAGTACAAAGTATTGTAACGAAATTAAAAAAAAAAATCACCACATAAACACGTATAATTATGATAAACCAAAAAATACACTGAAAATACACCAATATATTTTTTTTTTAATATATCAAAATTTTAAGTAATCAAACCAGAAAATTGCAGTAAGTGTTGTCTATATGGCTTCTTATAATATAAAGAATTACACGAAAAAACATAGACGCGCAAGGATAGATAATACCTTTAGTCTAGTATTCGCAATACGTCCCTAAGAGTCTAATTGCAACCTGTATTCTAGGACGCGCACGTTAAATATAAGGTTTCTATTGTCTAGGAGACGGCGCTAAGTTACATCGTGGTCATGGTACGGACTTAAATTAAACAGAAAAAGAATTTAGAGTTTCGAATTAATAATAAATAAATAGCTGGTAAAATCCTGCGATCGTTGTGACTGCCAGAGTCGGGAACAAGGATGTAGTACGTAGTCTCGTCACGAGTCGTGAGTTTGCTTGTTACGACTCTCAGGCTAGACCATTAGCCCGGGGTGTGAGGCTGAAATTCGGCTTGATAAACACGGTCAGTACCTAAGACAAACAATAATAGATGAGGACCGTGAGTAACAGCAGAATTTTTAATAATAGAGAAGAATATTGAAAGTTAGAGAAGAATATTGAATAAAGCACACGAAGACAAGCATACGCCGAACGTGCCTAGTTTATAACGGAATATTTAGCAACGAAACTCGGTAATCCGACTGACTACGGTTAAATAAACTTAAAATATTTCACTAGAAGAAATTTCGGCATATATAGGCTAAATCAAAAAAATCAACTGACCATTTTGTTTTATGGAATTTTCTGCAATGACAACCATTGTAAGAGAATTTTGCTCGTGAAAATGAAGAAGTTCCAAATACCAAAAAATTCAGAACTTGAATATTTTTTTAAAGATAAAGATAATTTTATATTGCATATATAGGTAACAGTAAATGATGACAAATAATATAAAAGTTCAGCCATATTTTACCACATAGGCATGCAAAAGATTTAAAACATTCAATTTATAATTAAATACAATTTTAAAATATTACACAATGAACTAAGTACAAAAAATAATATTACATATACACTAGCTTAAAAAATCTATCTCAATTAAGAACTCCTTAATATTATAATATGCTTTCGCCACTTTAAACGAAAGAGGTACCTATATTACGAAAGTTTTAATGTAGATATACAGTATGGATACCACATTTATGCAATAAATGAAAATCTATATTTGTTATCACCTTTGCTATAGATATACAAAAAATTTACGAAATCGGTGCAGTAATTAGGTCAAAAAGTTGATTTTTAATTTTGAGCAAATTGGAACACTCTGTAGAAGTGGATCACATAAGTGAATGATACAATGAAGTTGAATGCTTGAACATTGAAAAGCGACGTTGCTACGTAGTACAACTATCACGACGCTGTTATGTATTCTACTTATTTGCCTAAAATGTAAAATCAGTACACCTAAACGACAAGGTACGAAGGTACGTTGTCTAATAAATAGTGTTTACTTTTACTGAATTTATTTTGTTTTTTTTTTTTTTTGAAAATTTCACTTTTTTATTTTGCGATTTTTTATTTAATATTTAATTTAGCTATACTTCTGTGAACATAATACCTAATAACATAATAACATAATCTTATTACCTGTGGTTTAATTTATTGCATATATGTGGTTTCCATACTGTATGTATAATACTACAGTATGTTTTCACTATTTAGTTGTATTTTTACTTTTATTTGATTTATTTTCACGTCCTACGCCACACAAGATTTTCAGTATATTTTTACATTATAGTTGACTTTACGAATACCTACAAAATTTTGCAAAAATCAAATGTGCTCACCTTCTTCAAACTAAAAATTGAGCTGTCTATTTTGAAAATATAAAGATTCATCTGCGTCAGTCTGCGGCTGTACGTACCTCTACGATCGCGGAGACTGGGGCGTAGCACGATCTACGAATCATGCGTTAATTTTTAAATATTCCTTTTAGGTTCTTTGATTAAATGTACCTTTTCAAGGTTGCATTTCTTTAAGATTTTGGCGTCCATAAGTGGAACTATTGCACAGAAACATAAAAACTCTTTAGAAACCATGCTAACATTCTTGGATGAGGTCGAGAATATAGACATTAAGGGTTTAGATACAAAAAATAATAATTTATAGATATTGGATAATTGTACATAGAAATAAATCAATTTTTTTTGCAAAAATTTTGTGTCTGTCTAAATATAAATGAATGTGTCGATTTAATTAGAAGTGATGAGCAGTGCATTCAAGAAAGTGCGAATTAGCCCAGGCCGTCTCGCGGAGGACGTCCCAAGAAAGGTTTTTCAGACTTTTACTTAGTTTAGATCCATTTATTACGGGTCTTCGGAAACTTGCCCGTAAAAAAATTTGCGTAATTTCGACGCAGGTTTTAGATTTAGCACTAGTTTAGCTTTATTTTTAGTTCAGTTAGTTACTAAGTAATTTGTTGTTATTATTTATATTTGTAAATAACGTGTGTTTTACTTATTGTAAGTTTTCGTTTAAATTAAGTCTTATTTATATGTATAACAATTAACAATATGTACATTAAAATCCCATTATTTATTTATTTATTTATTAAAACTTCATGCACAAGTAAAAAAATACTGAACAAAGGCGGACTTAATGCCTGAGGCATTATGAAAAGCTTTGATTTCTTAGTCAGAAGCATTTCTGAACGGGGACGCTAAAAGTTAAATACATTTATTTATTAAACAAAATGTATGTAACTTGTATTAAATTAAGTAAATATATACTACATTTTCTTAAGGACTAGCTGCCTGGCGCAACTACGTGCGCGTGGTGTCCCTACCCTACATAACCCCTAAACATTCGCGGGCGTATGTAATAAAACTCATCAAAGTTTCATCAAAATCGGTCCAACCCTTTCGGAGTCCATAGAGGACAAACAAACATTGATTGTTATTTATAGTTTAAAAAACCTTTTTCATGAAAACAAAACCTATTGACAAAACTTATAGACTTATGGCCGCCCTTGTTCGGCGCTGAGTCCACCGTGGCAGCAGCTTGTTGTGTAACACCACGGATATCGAGGGATATGGCTTGGAGGCGTGGCACATGTCGCCTCTGTTAGGTCATACCAATGAGGTTATATAATACTAGAGGAGCAACGTCCTACTAACAATTTCAAAAAAACGTAACCACTTACGAGTTTAAAGTCGTAGCTTTGAAACGGATACATAAATATATCAATCTGTCAAAATAATCTATGTTTGTCTCATTTCTTCCTACCTACTAACTAATTACGTTGGAATGAGACAAGACATTGCTATCGGAAAAATGGCCAGGGTTGCCAATGATCAACATAATTTCCCCAGAATTAATTATGGTAGTTATTGAATCAATTATTATGGAAGGTTGTATTATGGAACTACCAATAGATTCAAGTTTTATAGAAATTGACAAGGATTAGGTACCTACATAAAAGAATAAAAGAAACAAATGCGTCAACGTAAATATTATATTTAAAAACTATAAAGATCGTGTCTAATTACTTTTGTTTGAAATAGAATGATATTATAAATTAGAATTACAGGAACATACATTCGTCATTCACTAAACTCCCATCAATCTGGCAAAATCAAAATCGTTTTTACTGGTAGCACTGATGGCAAAAGCAATGTGTGATAAATTTATTTCGTCTCTTAATGTTTTTTTGGATAATCTGAAGAAAATTTAGCAAATTTACTTGTGAAATGTAACACCACTTGCTTTATTGATTTTTTCAGACCGTGACATACAAATTTTAATAGCTTATTTTACCATTTTGATATTTTTTATTGCTAAGCAATTGCTCACTTGACGTCAAGCTGACAACTGAAGTCAGATATGCCTGTGGACATATACGAAGTGGTAACACGTCGGCGCCGTACACTGCTGATCTAGTCCTATAAAACATCATTGGGTCATACTGACCCAAAATACCCATGACTCGGTGAGCATCGTTTAGTCAAATGTTTGCATCGGAACGTGTAGTGTGATATCATATTTTTACAAAATGCCGTATTGTTCCGTCCTTATTTGCAAAAATAGGACAATTACAACAAACCTTAGGACAAGTGGCGCGTCTTATCTCTTAGGTCTCTTCACCGGTAAGTAAAACATCAATGAATGAATTACAATATTTAAGGATTTTACAAATTATCTGGTTGTGAAATATTTTTGACATGCGTCAGCTTATTGCCTAATGATTGACGCATGTCAAGGCGACGCATTAGTGATGCACAGCGCTGAGATGTGGATATCGATAATTGTTAGTTATTCTAAATCAAAACTTATATTAAGAACCTGCGGGGTAATTACGTAACACACTAACAGTAGAAATGGGTTTCATTATGACAGTTCAACAACATTCATTGCGTTATGTACGTTGTTGAGCAGACAAATTTTTCGAACATATGAAGCAATGGATTAGCAATAGGCTTCAAAATGATTCAGATTGTGATAGATAGTGTGTTACGTAATTGAGGAGCTGGTCTTCCTGACTGACATAGTTTATTTGAATTAAACTGTTTGTCGTAGGATAAACCTAACTACTATTTAGGTTTATAACTATTTTTCTACCCACTGCTATTTTTTAATTAACTTGCAGCTTTTGCCGTCCGTGCCGAGTTTTCTTAGGCTGTGACCTGTAATATCATGGCAATATAATGGGATGATATAGGTAAACCAATGTCGCAGCTATGAGCATGATCCTAGACTAGTAGTTGAACATATATAAAGTTTCCAGTAAAAAATTGTGAAAGTTTAAAGATATAAACCGTAAATATAAAAATACCCACGAAGAAATGAAAGAAAGTTATAAAAATTGAATAAGATCAACGACTGCAAACTCTTAAAAGTTATAAAGAAACGTAAAGATTTTTTTTTGCGTATTGGACGTGCTCTCGCTGCGGGTTTTGCTTCGCGACTGCCTCCCGTGACAGAGCGGTAGTGGTTTTCAAATCGCTAACTTTGCATCAGTGTTGGCCCAAATTTAATCTGATTAACGATTAAAAATGTATGATTAAAAATCATATTTTTTTTTTTTTTTTATTAAGATTAATTAATCATAATCAAATTTAAAATGATTAAGATTATTAATCATAATCATTAATCGTTAATTTGATTGTTTGATTAACTATTACACTTTTACACTCTTTCGATTGAAATTAGTAAACGCAGCCGTTGCAGCTCTGCACAGATTTAAAAAAAAAGTGGCTTGTATGTCTAACAGACGCTGATCAAAAGAAGTGTATAAACATATTTAAATCAGTCGGTAGGTAGGAAATATCTGAAATCCCGGAGCTTAATGTAGCCAATAACACACGCCATCAAGAAGACGTGTATATTATTTCAATTCCGACTCTGGCAGTGAAGCGGAATTAATTGATCATGCTAAAAATAGAGTGGATATGATCATTTCATTTTTCTTTTTCTAGTGAAGCCAAGAACAAGATATTCTACAAAGTTATCCTGTTATGGGCAAATTGTTTATTAAGTACAATACACCAATGCCGTCCTCTGGCTCGGTAGAAATAATGTTTTCTTTTGCAACTATGCTAAATAAATCTAGGTCACACAAATTATCTGACGACTTATTCGAAAAAAGAGTAATTATGAAATGTAACTTGAACATCAAGAAATCAGAAATGTAACGATCTGAGGTAAGTTGATTGGAAATATTCTTCAAAATTAGAATTCAGTGTATTTGAATGTTAGAAATATTTTTTTTTGTTTTTTGAATAATAAATTTAAAAAAATAAGAAATCTGTGTCATTATTTTCTATCATTTCTTTTATACAGAATTAATAACATTGATGGATGTACGAGTACAAGTTTATAATCAAGTTAATCAATTAATGATTAATGATTAACGTCAATAATCATGGTTAAGGTTACTTTTTTAATCATGATTAATGTAATCTGATTAAAAGTAATCAAATAAATTAACTGATTAATGCCAACAGTGCTTTGCATCTGCGCAGGCCAAATTCAGGCGTGTTCGGTGACCCTGAAGGCGTCGTCACGCTGACTGAGTCCTTTGTCGGCCTTCCGGTTTTCCGAATAAAAAAGTGGCAAGAGATTGCGACGTTTGTGTATTCGGGCGACGGGCGCTCGTACTAGGACGAGGTTTCACACTTGACGCCGTCGACGCTAGACAAAATGGGTGCGCCTTATGTGACGTAGATGAAGCCACAGTCTTGTCTTTAGCACAGGGTATGGTCTCGACGCGCTCTTTTGATTCTTGCTCTCCCCTTTGTCGTGTCACTATCCCATCGCTTGCCCCACGCGATGGTTCAAGTTCTCAGACTATGGGTGATCTATTGGAGCGTTTAACATTAAGCAATAGCTTTTCACAAACTTCACATATCCACTTTGTTAAAGAAGGCATTGCTGCATAATTTAATAACATTGTTAATTTGTACTACGAGTATTATTTCAAATACGAGTAAATATGTGGTACCGTGTCCACCAACTTTCTCCGCTTCGAACGCCTTGTCGCTCTTGCTTTGCGTCGCTCGGCTTGTGCAGAGCGGTGTAGAAGAAGGTCCTTACCTTCTTCTACACCGCTCCGCATTGCTCCTTGACTCTGCTTCACCTTTTCGCTGCCAATGGAAAGCCAGCCTAAGGTCTCGCATTAAGGCTTCAGCAAAAATCCGACATACAAACAAGTTCAGAATAACATCAATCTACCTAGCCTTTTCTCAACTATGTTGGGGTGGGCTTCCAGTCGAACCGGATGTAGATTAATACCAGTGCTTTAAATGGAGCGACTGCCTATTTGATCTCCACAACTTGACGTGACTGCGTAACACGATACCCCTTGGCAAGACTGGTTGGCAGACTTTCGGGCTTTTGACTACCGGTAAGGACTGTCGTAGATCTACGAATGACAGCCGGGACCAAGGCTTTCACGTACTTTCCGAGGCACTGAGAGGTCTCGGTGTGTAATGGTTGCTCACCAATCCACGGGCTGACCGGTCAAGCGTTGTTTAAGCTTAAAGATGTTATTACAAAAAAAAATACAGATACACGTGCCCGTGGTTGAGAACCTTGCATCGTGATTGTTATTGAAGTGATTTCAAAGGTCAACAGTGTTCTTGGTACCAATACCCGTGAGTGTCGCAGTCCGTTAAGGGTATTTTAATGAGCGGTGCGTTAAAATAGCCACCACGAGTGGCTACACTTACTATCACATCCGGCGTGCTAGGTAGCCAGCCACGCTACCGCTTTGTTAACTTATCTATTCCGATATAGGTAGATAGTTTATGCCATACGACACAAGATGTACAAAGGACTGTGGCTTTATATATATATATCCATGGGTATAAATAGGACGTTTGCGTAGAGCCACATGAAACGTTGCATTGCTGTAGCTTGGCATCAAACGGTTACGGTGACAACTGGCGAGTGCAAGGTCGTGAGTTTGAGTCTCATCTGTTGCTAAATACTCATTTAGCACAATCATTATTTATTTCTAGGGTTTAACAGTAAAGGTACTTAAGTAGTAATGAGTGCCATCACTACTTGTAGACAATCTTAAAAGTAGGTAGTTTCCTTTTAGCAATCTAACTTTTTAAACCCCAAAACTTGTCTAAGACAACATTTAACTTGTACGATTTACCCCTGAGTGCCCACGAGTTTCTAACTTTCTGTCAAGTATGTACCAAATTGTAAAGTCAGGTAGTTGGACGAAATATTTCTTAGACATCACAGTAACAATCAATCCGAAGAGTGATTATGCTGGAAAGGTTTAACTAAGTTTACTAAAGGCGGCACTGAACAAGTTTGCTGATTTATTACAATCTTGGTTCCCATTATCATAATATCTAATTAAGTATCCATTTACCTGACGAGAATTCTTGCCTTAGTTGTTCGCAACAAAACTCCATTTTCCACTGTATTCATCCGTTGCTGCTACCTAGGTTCTAATAAACCCTTGGATGTTAAAACTTTTGATTTAAATAGTTACGACTTAGCCAAAGAATTTATTTATCGTAATTTTGTTCCTTTATAATAGAATTTATTTACTCTGCTTCTTAATGAGGACGGTTGTAACGGTGCAAATAAATATTCTGAATGTTTTAATTAAGTTTTATTTGACCGTGTATTTATCTCACTGATTCCAGGAAAATAATTAAAAGCTTATTTAAGTATCGTGTCGCTCGACCGACTTTCAGTTAATTATTTACGTATTTCCGATTATCACAATTACAGTATCCTAGGTACTCGAAAACTTCGTCAATTAATCCTATGATTACACTTTTACTTCGCAAACAAAACGATTCACTGGAGCCGGTCTATATCAAAGGAACTTGAGCACTAACCTATTAAGCTATTTTCTCTCGGCTAAATACCGGTTTATTAACTGCTAACTGCTTTAATTGTTGAGTATTTTATTCTTATTCTTTAATGTCACATAAAAATACAGTGCTTTACTGAATCTTACGTCCAAAGACGAGCTTACCCCAAAATTGGGTTCCCGAACAGCAAACCTCAGTGTGATTCAGATATTTAAAAATGACGAAAATAAGTGTACCTACATCCAATACTCGTATACAATGACATAATATAATTATGATAACTGACGAAATGTGAGTGTACTTTAGTAGTACAACTCTGCCTAACCCTTCGGGAAATATAGGCGTCATACTATGTTATGAATAATGTGTAGCTGTTTGTACTTCCAAATAAATAAAAAATAAATTGTGCCGCCGCCCGATCAAGTCAGTCAGCTGGAAACATTTGACTTAAAGTTCACCTTGAACATGAACATACATGGCTTGTTTGTGTGAATCGGCTCGGCTCAATGATCTATAAATGTTCAAGAAGATTCTAAATCAAGTTAAAACTTTATTATCTGTAGATAATCATTATAATATCATTGAATAGTAGCTAACTAGCTCCTCTACCTATATCTAAAAAAATAGATGCTCGTAATGTTTAAGAAAAATGGCTCGCAGATTTTTTTCTTGCCCCGTGGCTTCGCAAAAGTATTTATAACCAGAGCAGAAATACACGGAAATGAATAGTTTGATAAAATATAATGTTTATTTATTTACTTAAAGTACAATAAGACATGAAGGATCTTCGCTGAGATAAATACAAGCGCACATCTAACTACACTCGCGGTCAAATAATACGGGTCGATGACGAATATCCCTGTAACTTGGAACATGCTGTAACTTGCTTACATGAATGAAACTAACTTTATATTACAGAGAATTTTATATCGTATGAAATACAACTTTAAATGATCTACAAAGTAATTAAAAAACTATAATTGTTAAAAACCTCGAATTTGGAAATAAATTCAATTCACGATTGTTTTACTTTTGTTTTCAATCTGTCAAACCAAAATGATATAAGGCGGTCATTGTCGGCTGTCACCATCATTATTGAATTAACAAAATGTCGCTAACACCAGAAGAATGTACATGTATCGTCAGTATGTTAGAAGAAGGCAGAAGTCAGAGAAGTACAGCAAGAACAATAGGCGTGTCACTTTCTACTGTGCAGCGAGTCGTCCTACGTTTCCGATTTATTGTTACGACCATGCTCCGAAATCGGCACTTCACGGCAGTTGAAGTAACAAATCAAGTTTAGGAGACCCGTAGAGACGACGTAAGCGAGCGTACTGTAAGGCAGCGGCTCCTTGAAGCTAATTTAACTCCACATAGACCTGCAAATGTTCCAAAACTTGCCATGGAACATCGGGCAGCAAGATTACGTCAAGCCCGCGAACACGTACAATGGGGAGACGAAGAATGGGCAAGAGTACTGTTTTTTGACGAATCCAGATTTATGCTGTACCTATACACATGTTGGGCGGCGAAGAGTCTACCGACGTCCAGGGGAACATTTTTTTCCAGCTTGTTTTGAGGAAAAAGTGCTGTTCGGCGGTGGTATTGTTATGGTTTGGGCTGGAATCTCTTCAGAGAGTCGCACGGAGTTAAGAGCTGACAGAAAATGGTACGCTCATTAGTGCAAGATATGTGGAAGAAATTCTTAATGAGCATGTAGGCCCATATTTAATTAATATGGGTGAAAATTCAATACTTATGCATGACAACGCTAGGCCACATACAGCTCAAATTGTAAATTCTCTCAAAATTATTCTCTCAAAAAATAAATTCAGGATGTTGGCATCAATCCCACGGACCGAGAGAAGACTGTATCTGAATCCAATTCAACACGCTTGGGACAAGCTTGGGGAGGTGTGTAAGAAATCGAAACCCCGCCCCAGCTGAGACCTGAAACATGCGTTAGTGGATGAATGGACCAATATCCCGCAACATCGCTTATGAAACTTAATAAACAGCATGCCCAGTCGCCGGGCAGCTGTAAGAAGAGCCCGTGGAGGCAATACAAAATACCCATTATCTTTGTTTTAAAGATCGTTTTTGTGTTGTATATGAGGAACCAACCATTAATTTTTCAAAGTAAAAATGGTTGATACTTTGTTTTTTTTATGTATGTAATATTGACAATTAAACTAATCACGTTACCAACATTTGGTGTTGTTTTAATAACTGGTAAATTATCTACAACATACAGTTTCTTTCATGCCGCTAGCTATATTATTTTAAGAGTAATTTTATTTTTCCGTACTGATCCGCTTTCTTTGTCCGCGAGTGTAGTAATATACAATATAGTTATCTAATCTCCGTCTGGGGCGGAGCCAGTAAAAGCACATTTATTGAAATATAAAGAACTCAAAGAGCCGTCATCAAAGTGATGCTTAGAAAACCCTTTAGGTTTCCGACAGATATGCTACACAACGAATTTCCGGTTCTTCGAGTACGTCAACTATATATACTTAGTGCCGCACTGCATTCACACAAATCTATTAAAAACAGACTTGTCTACCAAAGCCTGCTCTCAAAACGTATCTTAGGTCCCTCTTCCTAATGCAAACCGTCTTCTGTCCAGACGCGAGACGGTGCTCTCTTAATCACACACTCATATCTACAATAAAATAAGCAAGCGCTGTGATATTACAGGGCCGGCAGTCTCGACATTAGATAGTGACAAAAATCCGTCGCTAAGTCGTATCGATGTCAAATTTCTTTAACAGATTTTCAACCCTAAACTTTGGAAATAAAGTTGAAAATCTATTAAGGGAATTTGACATCGATACCACTTAGCGACAGATTTTTGTCGCTATCTAACGTCGAGACTGCCGGCCTGGTCTTAACACCCACTTATTTAAAAGAATGACAAAAAGTTGGCTTCCCTCCCTGTCATACAACGACACTGAGAAAATAGTGAGTTAACACCAAAATCTACAAGCAAGTAATTAAGTCATTCAGTTCCTTCACACAAACATACACACCTACAACTCACCACCACACTGTAACATGATTTTAATTTTACTTAGCTCAATTTATTTTTATTTTATCATGATAGTTCACTACCCTTATTTAATTAAGTATTCTGTCCATTTTCAAACATCCTGAAATTTAATTTAAGTTAACGCAAAGATATCTCGAAATAAAATTTAAGATAACGTAATTCAGGCCCCCAAGATACAGGCGCTGCCTAGTTTTGGGACCACTGTTCAAATAACTAAGTTAAATATTCATGGACAGTAAGCATACAATATTATTATTCTTGTGATACTCCCTGGCCGAGCCACCACGATTCTTTTAAACTATTACGCGCACCCGGACATAGTCAACACCAAAAAAATTTGCGAAAATTGATCTCTTTTGTGCCCTATAAAGACATACGAAAATCTTATTACTTTAGAAATGATAACCTTGTGTGGGTGGCTCGGCCAGGGAGTATCACACCAATAATAATATTATATGCTTACTATAACTAGAATATTTAACTTAGCTCCCTGACCGCGCCACCAATATTATTATATATTTATTTACACCATTATTATTATATTATATTATTATTATTATTATTTTCCTTTATTTCATATATATACATATAAATTATATTTTTAAATATTAGAATATAAAAATATAAAAACATTTAAAAATATAAAAAATAGTGGCCCACCGGTATCGGGAACAGGGTCCAAGCTACCGGCGGTCAGGGCTCCAGAGAGAGAAACCTCCTAACAATGCGGGCCGTGTCCAAAAGTACCGCCTTCTGAATCAAGCCCTTGATCCAGCTACCCAACGAGAGCCTCCTCAGGTGTTGGTCGAGGCTCTTGGCTATTAGTCCATTGGCTGTAACGACTATCGGTACAATGATCGCTGAGTCCACATCCCACATGTCGACAACCTCGCGAGCCAAGTCAAGATATTTGATTTGTTTATCTTTCTCGGCTTTCACGAGGTTCTCGTCGTGTGGGACCGTTATGTCAACAATCATTGCACGCCGCTCTAATCGATCCACCACCACTATATCAGGCTTATTGGCAACAATAGTCCTGTCAGTGATGATGGATCGATCCCAGTACAATGTGATATTTCCATTTTCGAGAACTGGGTCGGGCACATACCTGTAGTACGGCACTTCCGGTTCTACAAGGCTGTATTTGAGAGCAAGTTGCTGATGGATAATCCTGGCTACAAGGTTGTGTCTATGCAAGTATTCTCCGTTAGCTAGACTAGAACATCCGGAGATAATGTGTCTGATTGATTCACCTGGACGGTGGCATGCCCGACAAATGTCAACCGTGCCGTCTTTCACAATAAATCTCCGGTAGTTGTTTGTCATCATAACTTCGTCCATAATTGCACAGACAAAACCTTCGGTTTCTCCAAAGAGATCACCGAAACGCAACCAGGCTACGGACGCTAGTTGATCTATATCGGGTCCATGTAGGGCCCGAAAAAAGCGTCCGTGAAGCTCCTTACTCTGCCATACTTCCATGCGATCATTAGTGTCAAGCACTACTGGCTTGTGCCAGTTCTCTTTAGCCAAGGAGAGCGGGGTGAGGCCCTTGTCCACTTTGACCACATCTCGATGCATCCCCACGTCGGCCTCTAAGAAATATTCCCTGAGACTGCATATCTCGCGATTGTGGAGGTTTTTTGCATTTAAAAAGCCTCGACCTCCACATTTTCGCGGGATATACAGCCTCATTACCGATGACCGTGGATGATGCATTCGATTTGCAGTCAGCAGTGTACGGACCTTCCTATCCAGGGCGTCGAGTTCGGTCTGAGTCCATTTGAGTATGCCAAAAGAGTACATCAAAACCGGCATGACCCAACCGTTAAAGGCGCGTACCTTGTTTCCGCCTGATAGAAGACTATTAAATACTTTTTTCAGGCGGCCAAAGAAGCGTTCCTTTAACGATTGCTTCATGTCAGTATCATTGATGCCCAATGCTTCCGACATACCCAAATACTTATAGGTTTCGGATGCAGAGAGGGTTCTAAGGTTTATAGAATCCGAGAGTTGGGTTCCGACGGATTCCACAATCTCCGCTCGCTTTACATGCATGACCGCACATTTGTCTACACCAAATTCCATTCTGATGGCGCTACTGAAAATTTCAGTTACTTTCAGTAGCTCCATCAGTTGCAAATTGTTGGAGGCAAAGAGTTTTAGGTCATCCATGTAAAGGAGGTGAGATATAACCTGACCACCTCTCCTCAGCCGATAGCCTAGACCTGAATCTTCCAGCAGTGTGCTAAGAGGATTCAAGGCTAAGCAGAACCAAAGCGGACTCAAACTATCACCCTGAAATATACCGCGCTCGATCCTTATTGGTTCGCTATTCCTCTGGATATTTCGACATCCTGGATAGTGAAGGACCGTTCTCCATTGCCCCATACATGACATCAGGAAGGTGCGCAGAGTTGCATCTACTTTATACAACTCCAGCACCCTCATAAGCCATGTATGTGGTACCGAGTCATAGGCCTTCTTGTAATCTATCCAACATGTCGAGAGATCCTTTCGGGAACGACGAACTTGTTGGCTAATGGCCATATCAATGAGGAGTAGCTCCTTAGTACCACGGGACCCGTTCCTACATCCATTTTGAGAAGGAGACATGATAGAGTTGGTGTCTATATGTTTGTTTATTTTAGCTCTCAAAATGGATGTAAGAACTTTATAGACCGTCGGTAAACACGTGATCGGTCTATAATTTTTGGGTTCCGCAGTGCTACCTGATTTATGGAGCAGGTGGGTAACTCCTGTTGTTAGGAACTGGGGTAGCGAACCAGACTCCAAAGCAGTCTGGTACTGAGCCGCCAAGCGAGCGTGCGACCCAACGAACCATTTGATCCAAAAGTTTTGCAGTCCGTCCGGCCCTGGAGACTTCCAGTTAGGCAGCGGACGGACTGCACGAGTTACATCTTGGGGGCAGATGGTAATAGCCCCCATTTCTGGTATTGGATCGCAAGCTCGCTCAACTCTCCGAGCCCAATCGCCTTCGGTGTGACTGACAGGCACCGACCAGATATTGCGCCAGAAAGAACACATGGCATCATCATCTGGCAGGCACGTGTCAGCCACATCTTGATCCGGTCGCTCCCAACCCCTATAAACCCACCTTTGATCGCGTTGGAAAGTACGATTCTGAGTGTATCGCTCCACTCGCCGCTTATACCTACGAATACGGTTTGCCCATGCATACACTTTCTGCTTCAGGAAGTCGATGCGCTCTGTGACACAGGACATATAATCCTGAGGGCTGATATCAGTCCCTGCGAACGCGCGTCTCACAAAGCGCATCACTCTAGGGCGAGTATTGCCCTCCCTGAAGCAGATTAGTTTGCCGATGAGCGCTCTGGCCCCACCAATACGGCGTTCAATTCTGCACTGCCAAGCTGGTACGGCTGGTTTCGGTCGTGTAGCTCTAGAATCAGTAGAAAATTTGACGTGAGCTACACGACATGCCGCTACAGCCGCGCAGTACAGAATCGAATGAGTATCGGTGAGGTCTACACAGTCATCAAAATAATTTGATAACTGCGCATCCAGGACCGCCACCAGCGCCCTATTTTTATTATGCATGGGCAAACGAGGTAAGCGTGGTCTAAGTTCGGGCGATATGAACCGATATTCTCGAATCGCATCCTCCAAAGCACTCCTCAATTCCTCATTGCACTGGGTACTTACGTTTGTAGCCCTGTCATCAATCTCCTCGTCTACTTGACTCGTGTTAGACTGTGGTAGTATTACAACAGTCTGAGACGAGGGGGCGATGACATGACTACTCTGCATTTCATTTCGCAGGCGATCAAGTACAGTGTCATCCAACATATGATTACGTTGGATGACCCGCACCTGATCCGACAGTCGTTGTGCCGAAACGTTGATAGCTGGCTCAAGCACCTGAAAAAGAGAGAGCATCCGGACACGGTACGCTGTCAGATTGTTTCCCCCCTCTGTAGCCCCATAGTATGAGCGCATGACGTTTTCATTGATGGATCGTGTCCATCTCATGCGCTGCACACTTCCGCCGGGAGCTGGGACCCTGTCAGAGGCCAGTGGGCCTCGAGGTCCTAAGCCGTCCGGCGGCCGGTGTCCTCCACGTCGACGAACAGGTGGTGGCGTCGTGGGCGGGGAGAAATACTCGTCGCTCGAGCTCGACGCAACTACCGCAGCCGGTGTCGTCACAGCGCTCACAGTGAGGCTGGGTACCGGCGGCGGCGAGGCGGAGCTGAGCGAAGAGTCCGGAGGTGGTGGGCGTGCTCGTAGTGCGGCCGATCTTGTCAACATTTTATCTTCATTTTCCTATCTTGTTTTTATGATTGTTTTATCGGAGGTGACAACTGTCATGTCACCTCCGATTCGGCAGTTTTTTATCAAATCTTTTACATTGTGGTGAATATTATATACTTTTTGGTTTATTACTGATTTTCGGGTTTTATATTTGGTTTTAAAATGGAAAACTATTGCAAGAATGGGTAAAATTTATTTTCACTATGGATATTAACAAGAATTGAAAAACCAGACGTTTTGTTGACACGGTGTTGCCAGAGTATTTATTATTATTATTATTTATATTTATTATTATTATTATTATTATTTATTAGGCGTACCCGGACATAGTATACACTAAAGAATTGTATGCATTATTTACTACCCAAAAACGTATTATTATTACGGAAAAGTATAATATTTTAAGACATCAAAATTTAAAACATCAAATCAAGATTAAGCGCATGAGCAGACTCGCTGACCTTTGTACTTACTAGATATGGCCTTCCAATTTAAAGTACTAGAATTATCTCAGTGAAATGATTGCATAGAAGCGCTAGAAATAAGCAGCACAATTAGAATCTATATGCAGCATAACAAGAAAAATTGACCTTCAAGAAGTACTTTATAAGAAGTTGGTAGGTACTTTTTATTTGGTACGGTCAGCAACAAAAGTGGTTAACACTATTTATTACTTTTACATGATAACATCTAAACTGACAAGAAATTATTTAATACACTGCTTTTTTGCATTTCTTAGAATAATATAAGAAAGAAATAAAGAAAAACATTTTATTCGACCCTTTTGATGTTATAAATTCATGTTTCTTTAAAGACAATGCGCAAAATTGGTGCCTATTGTTTTCGGCGGCCTTTAGTGAAATTTTATATAGTTTATAGAAAAACATAATAAACGAATTTTTACGAATGATAAATCATAAAAATCAGTCAATTCAGTCAATAATCAGTTTATAAAAAATGATTATTGCGATGGCACATCAGAGAGAATTCCGAATCTCTTTATAGCGTACGGAAGAGAACAATATCCCTACAATTCTTTAGTGTACACTATGTCCGGGTACGCCTAATAGTTTACAAGAACCGTGGTAGCGCGGCTAGAGAGTATACTCCCCAGCCGCGCCACCAAAACTTCACTATATTTAATTATTCGTTGAGGTACAATAAATTATTTTCATTACTCCTACCGGATAATACAATCATAAATGGTACAATTTATCTAAATTGAATTTTGAAACGTTTTTATTATTTTTTCCATTTGGCCCGACCAGGGAGTATCACACCATTATTTTTGTTTATTTTCTAACAATAGACCAATAAATTATTCTTATTCCTATCTGTGCCGCACATTCCCGCACTAGTGCGGGTATGCATAGTAAAAAGCACACGTATTAAATATGCACCTAAAAGCGATGCAATAAGAGCCACTTTACGAGCAACTTCGCGTTCCTTCCTTTTATCTCGTTGAAATATACTGAATGTTTTCGAGTAACATCTATCTCCTTTGTCCTCAGGAGTGTTCTGTGTTCGTGTTCGACAAGCGCATTGTGGAGAAACTGTACAAGCCGAAGCGCAAGGAGACCATGCTGGACAGCATCCGCATCTGCGTCAGCACCCTGGAGAAGCAGCGCCATTCGAAGATGCTGCAGGTCATCCACGCGCTGGAGGAGGGCACTACTACCATCGCCTTTGCTTCGGAGCCTGTTCTCGGTAGCCTCCATAATATCTTAAATTGGCATGTAAGTACATACACTAACTCATTAATTACAGGCAGATGATCCATTTCAGCTTTGTCTGTAGGAGGGCAACGCATCTGCAATATCACTGGTATTGCAAATATCCTTAAACAGCGGTAACCACTTAACATCAGGTAGGCCTAGGGTTCTTTGCAATCCAATAACATAAACCACGGGCATTTACTCAACTATTTATTTACCCTAGAGTTTATTCATATATTGATATGGCATTTCAACGACTTACTCACTAAAATATACATAGACAAAAATCACAGACAATCTTAGGTATTGTGAATTCGTCACTTACAGAAGTGCACAGCACTAATAGATAATGATTATATAGCATATTAAGTACCGTTACGTGATTAGGTACAAGTTACAAAAAGAATGTAAGTAAAAAACCTTTTAAAAAAATAAACTTTTAGTTAACTAAAAAGTACTAAATAAAACTTACGTTAACATAGAACTTCAATATTTTCTTAGAAGCTTGCGGCTTATCTTAAAGTGTAAAGACGTCCACGCCTCGAGCTTTTAAGAAAACATTAAAGTTCTATGTTAACGTAAGATTTATTTTGTGCTCGTTTTTAAAAAGGTTTTTACTTCCATTTTATTTTGTACTTTTTAGCATTAGAATTTCTTTAAATATCTGTTCTATCACTTCTCTTGAAAGGTACTTGTAAGCACAAATCCAACGAACCCAAACACGTCTTTACACAAGTATGAAGCCATTTGAGTTGCACTATCTAAGTCATGCCATACTTTAGGACGGGCTTTCATAATTGAATGAGTACATATACAAAATTTCGTGCCTGTGCTATTAACCGCTGAGGAGATCTCTCTTATGACGTCAATCCTGGGTGCAGCAGCCAGATCATGGTAAAATTTAGAACGACCTTTTATAATTGTATACGTATATAAAATTTTGTGTCTCAGCTGTTGACCGTTGAGGAGTTCCCTCGACTGGAGCATATCCTGGGTGCAGCAGCCAGGTCATGGTGGACTTTAGAAGGAACTACCATAATTAAATACGTATATTAAATTTCGTGTATGTACCGTTGGCCGTTAAGGAGTTCCTTCGTCTGGAGCCAATCCTGGGTGTAGAATCAGGTCATGCATCATAAAATGCATTCTCTATAGAACAGAACCAACGTGTGAAATTTTAACTCCGTAGAATAAGAGGAAGTGGTTTTAATCCAGCTTGCAAGACTTGTCCCGAACATACATACAAACATTGCAAGTTAAATAAAACCTTGTAATACGAGTAATAAAGCGAAAATTAGCTATGTTCACAAATACGATGGGAAGTACAGAAATGTTTAACAAAATAATAGAAAAACCAGAAAAAGAAGGAAATGGAACTGGATACAATTTTATGATTAGGCGGCTCGTGTCCGTCAACATTTGCCATTTTCCATTCCGTTGGAAACTGTGATGTCGCAATCGAATGGTGAAATATTATTTTAAGTGGTAAGGATAGACTAGCAGCACACTTCTTTCCAAATACTGGCGGCAAACCATCTGGTCCTGGCCCTTTGCAGATGTTAAGTTTTTTTAATGCTTTACCAGGGAATACTTGCCGCTTGGTTTTTATTTTTATTTTGGTATGTGCTCGCCAACTACATTATTAAGGTGCTTATAAAATAAATATAGGTTTGTCACCACAGCATCAACATCGTGCAAGTGTGAGAAAATATGAATCCAGTCAATTTCATTAATATTAGCATTGATTGACGACGTACAAGAAGTTGTATCTAACAGGAATCTTACTCTTCAATAATGCGGGGGACGTGTTTTTATTAGTATTTCTAAGGGTGGGTGGTGAGTTATGTAATCTAAGTTGATTTTTGAGTGGTCGTCTGTTATAAGGTCCCGATTTTCTTATTATAATGGAAGAGTAACTTTGTTTGAGCTTGTGTTAAAAAAAATGGCATCATCTAAGATTCTTCTGAATTCACGTTTAGTTAGAGAACCTTTTCCACTTTTGGGCTAACGCCTCCACCATTCCCTTCTTCCTCGTACTTCCTCTTGCCTTCCTGGGCGACCGGCCATCTTATCCTCGTTCTGCCACGACCCCGTCTAGCTATGTACCTACTCGTAATTATATTTATTTTGGGACTAGGTCGGGATGCCTGCGTTAATTGGGTACCCTTCACGCTTCGAAATCATTAGACAAAGAGTAACTCAAGACGAGTCTTCAGGTGTACAAATAAATTAAAACAGTTACGCGTGTAACATGAAGGCATTCTGAGCAGATACAAGACTTCAAGAAAACAGTGTAGTAAAATAGAAACTTTAATTATTCATAGTTTGCCTCGTAATTGTTTTACGAACGTAATGCTATTACACACGTAATGATATACTTTCGCAAGTTTAGGCTTGCACAAGTCTGCGTGACACCGAATAGCTCGAATACTTGTGCTAATTCATCCCACACACTTCTGCAAGTCCAGTTTTGCGCAAGTATATCGTAACGTGTGTGGCTTGCATAAAGTTGAATGTCACTTGCACGTCATAAAACGACAAGGGCTATTTGGTTAAGTGGCAGTTAGATAGTTTCAACTTTAGTGAAGATTTAATTTAGTGGGAATTGTTGTCAAAAGGGGTAAACCATTACAAGGCCAACTATATTCTAATAAATTCAAAAGGCCAAAATCGTTGCTCATTAATTTCTGCAGGAGCAGCAACAGTACGGTAAGAACAACAGGTAGGTATTTTAAACCATAAAGCTGCTTCATTATGGAGACCTTTAAAAATCATTTCAATCATTTATACGTGAAATACTTTAGTAATTTATTTTGTTAGGAAATCATTTAAATGATGGGACGTTTCAAACAAATTAAAGCGAAAACCGTAGAGGTTGTATTTAAACATAGCGGTTAGGTTAAGCTACGGTGTCGAAGAAGATCGGTGGCGGCCTCATAGGTTCCTCAATTTACCGGCTAATGACGTCACTGAAAATTATATTAAGTTAGAGTTTGATTAATTAATTTTTTTAAAGAAATTTTAATCCAATAAAGTAGATATTGCAGAGGAAACAGTAGGTGAGACAATGCTTCGCAAACTACAATACACATGCCCGTTTTCACCAACATTAGGCAACACGTAAATGTACTGTGTAAACATGGAGCAGTTGCTTAGCGCTAAAAACATATCACCAACCACAAGGCGATGACAAAAGTTACGACACCGATTCGCTGATGCGCACACTGATAAGTAATGCTGAAGCAGCATTGACAATTTGCAAAGCAACAGATTTCTAATAATATTTACAGACACCGAACTTAGCTTAAAAACCACAGGCAAGTGTCAAAGAAGCTTACGAGTTGCCACTGAAAAGCGAATGGTTAAACGGAAGTGGTTGTTTATCTTACATTTAGCATGACCAAACTAGACGTTGCTTTGATCAACGTAAAGCTAGAGTTTACTAAGACTGCGGTGGCCGCCACATACCGTCCGCAATGTACCGGCGAATGACGTCAGTTAAACGTTATTAAAAAAGTATTTTGGTGTGTTTTTCTAGATAGCGTCTTTCGGCACCGTAAAGTCAAATCCCGCTACCATCATTTTCATGACGGCCGCCTCTGCTACCGTTATGTAGCGGCCACCGCACTAGAAAATCGTAGCTTTTTATTGAAAATGGGCAACAGTCTCAGTCAAACTTGTTAAAACAAACGGAAATACCGTCAAACAGGGTGAATACGGACGCAGGGGTGAATCGGAACAAAACTTTATAAGGGATTTTAACATTGAAATAATATAATTTGTTGCCAACAAGGGCACTTTATCATTAATTATAAAACAGTTAAAACATTAGAGTCCTTTTTGGCAACGAACTATATTATTTCAATGTTAAAATCCCTTTTAAAGTTTCGTTCCGATTTACCTCTACGTCCCTATTCACCCCGTTTGACGGTATCGATTTTGACATACACAAAAGTGCCTATGATACACATGATAGATGAACAAAACAGTTTCATTTCCAGTTTTCGCAATGCCTACTAGATCAAACATTATGTTAATAATGTTAAATGCAAATGGACATAAGGGACGCATGCTTCAGTCAGTTTACGAAACCGTTTATTATTGGTTCGCAAATACTGGGCAGACGAGACGTACATATTTATCTTGTATCAATATTATTTTATCTCTCCCGTACATTGTTTGTTATCTCAATTTGTAGGTATTAATTAGTATTCATTTAACACTTTTTTTTGGTTGAGAAGTCATTAAATAACTTCCCGCTCTGGGCGGAGAGGGAGAGCGTGTCAGACTTTTACTAACTAAAACGTATTGTACGCATTAATTTGTGACCAATTAATACTAATTAATACCTACAGATTGAGATAACAAGCAATGGATGGGAGAGATATTATTTGCAATGACTAGAGTCTAGGGCTACAGCTATCTTAAACGGTATCACCTACGGCTTGTTGTTTTGTTGCCCCGAGGCCCAAGATACAGACTCTGTCTAGTTTGGGGCTCACTTATAGGGCTCACTCACAAATAACACCTTGTAACTTAGCTGTAGGTAATATTTTAACTTACCCATGTTGTCTCATCCTGTGTTTTTCACGTCCCCAATTAATGCATTTATTTTATTTATTTAACCATTTATGTACACACATATATATGTATACATAGACAAGAAGAAAGGAACAGAAAAATACGTACAACGGTGATGCTTATTTCTAAAGAAATCTCTTCCAGCATACTTGCGATGGGAGAGTATATTAAAGAGATGTAGACAACGTGTATAAGAGTAGAAGGGAAAATAAAATACATACAATCTAAAATAATTTTCCAATTTAAATATAAAAATACATATGTGAATATACTTACATATATACATACTTCTAAAATAAATGTCACTAAAATATATAAAAATCTAATGTAATTTAAATAATAAATACATATGCAATTATGACAAAGTGGAAAGATAGTGTTCTTTCACTCTACTTTTAAATACTGCCAACAGTTGGCAGTTGCTAATCTCAGGCGGAAGTGAACTCCATAACCGTACCGGGTGCACAGTGAAAGAGTAGGAGTAGAAGTCGGTTGAGTGGGGAGGGGATTTGAGGAGATTTCTAAGATGCGACCTGCAAGGCGCAACAAAAGGAAGGGCGTAGGAGAAGCGTTCCCACATATAGGATGACGTTTTATGGTTGTAAAGGATGTTAAACAGCAGACACAATATCCGAGAGTTCCTGCGAAGTCGAATAGAGAGCCACTTGAGTATCTTGCGAAAGTTAGCAACGTGATCATACCTTTTAAGGTTGAAAACAAAACGAAAACAGATATTTTGCAAACGCTCAAGTTTATTTAAAAGCTCCTTGGTGGCATCCAAATAACAGGCATCAGCGTAGTCTATGATGGGCTGTATGAGAGTTTGAGCAAGGGAGATTTTGGTGTTCAAGGGCAAGAAGCTCTGGAGGCATTCTAACGAATGGAACATGTAGTGCACTTTGCGACTGACTTGAGCAACATGGGCAGTCCACGATAAGTAATAGTCCATGGTCGCCCCCAGATTTTTCGGGACATACTTTGACGCGACGGATAGGGGCATGACAATTGTATAAGCTGAGTATTGTGCTGTTGAAAATGTGAACCATATCGTTGATACATGCTCTCTCTAAGACGTCCGTCCAGTCGATAACACCAACATCACGCAGCAATGCCCCCACATCTACGCCCTTATAGTTTCTAAGGAAAATATATTGCGGCTTACGCTTGGGAGGGCGAATCTTGTAGGACATAAAGATGAAGTCGTGATAAGAAAAACAAGCAGTGAGATGACCGTGGACAGAAACCTTATAAGAATTAGAGACAATCATCGGGTCCAGAAGGGAACAGTTAGGGAAATGATGAGTAGCAGAAAGAGGCAAAATACTAAGGTTAAAAGAAGATAAGAGAGATTGAAGTTTGTGAGTACGGTTGTCATTTTTAAGAAGGCAAGTCTTAAAGTCGCCCATCAAAACTACGTGGTCATAAGAGGGACAGAAATAATTTAAAAGTGAATCAAAGGAGTCAAAGTAATGGACACCGAGGATAGGACTATACTTCACTCCAAGAAGTATTTTAAAGTGATCCAAAGAAATTTCGAGAAATAGATGCTCCGCTGACCCCGAGTAGGAAGATGGTGATGTGCTGATAATCTTGTAGGGAATATCAGTACGCAAGTAAATGGCAACACCACCACTACCCTTCCCGGTTCTATCATTACGGATAAGAACGAAATCAGTTAGGGCATAATGAACAGATAAAAGAGAGGGTTTGACGAAGGACTCAGAAATCAGCCAAGCATCAATATGAACAGCTAATGGAAGCCAGAAGATCAGAGTAGTGGTAAGGAACACTCTGAGCATTGATGTGAGCTATGTTGAGATTGTTCGGGAGGTGGGAAAGCAAAGAGGAAATCTGATCGCCGAGAGTAAGAGGAGAGGAAGAACCACCCACCGCACTAAGGAAACTGCTAGAAAAGGAAGAACAAGAGAAAAAATCATCATCTAGATCCGCATCGAACATAGTTTGCAAAAATAATAATATATATACTTATGAATAAAAATAATACCAAAAATATTAATAAATAACAAAGTCAAAACTACCTAACTACTTAAGTGCAAAACAAAAATTACAAAACAATAATAATAATGAAATACGCTCAACTATTAAAAACACGTATTCTCTATTGTCGGTAGAGATTTTAACAAACCATAATTATAAACAAGGTAGGTACATAAAAATGTAAAGGGAATAAATCAAGACAAAAATAATGTTAAAAGAAAACAGAAAAAAAAATTAAATTAAAAATCATTAAAAGTTGACTAATGAAAATATCAGCCACAACATTCGGAAACAGACAAACGGAGAGAGAAACGAAACGTAACGTCAATTGTATTACAAAAAATGACACTGGCAGTGACAGGCGTTACGTGACAATATTAGAAAAATAATAATAATAATATCTACCGGCAATTTAGACCGGCAAGCTAAACGATGTGAGAAAAAATTAACTAAAAGTAAATGCTATGGGTAGATTAACAAAAGGGAAATCTGATATTTTAGTGTTCCGACAATACACAAATGTATCACAAAGCGATCAATGTAAAACATGCATGGGGACATCTAATTTAGTAAACTTAGCGGCGAGCCTTTCTCACAATCTTTCGTTTGGGGGTTGCTGCTACAGGCGATGTAGATGCCACGGCGGATGAGGTAGAAGCGTCAGGCACGGCATCATTGGGTGCAGCAGCACTGACTAGAGCGGGGCGTGATTAACGATTCAAGCTCAATCATGAAAGCTATCTTCCGGCGTGACTTGTACCTTTCCCTCTGCGGACCAGCAGCTATTGATGCTAAAGTGCTTGTGAGCAGCAATAAATAATGTATACCTAAAATGTGCCCACGAGCCAAAAGCAATACACTGAAAGCAGAACGCGATAACAGCGCGTCGCTGATCAATAACGATAATATACTATTTCTATCTCCAAATTAACAAATAAAAATCAACACAAATAGACGTTAAGACGTAGTCTATTTATGTAAAGAAGTTAATTTTTCATTACTGGACTGACTGGACTGGCTGGACATAGCCCTCTCCCAGTCTGCGCCAATCATAGTATGCACAAAGCATATTGACACCAACAATTTAAACTTTCCGTATATTAAAATCACAACTGTCATTCTTTGACAGCTGTATGAAATGGCTATAACACGGAAAATTGACGTAGGTTGAATTTGTTTACAATTCTTTTTTTCTGACAGAACCTATTAAATGTACCTACCTATACTTACCCCTGGATACTGTGACGATGCGATTGTATTTTTTCCAGATGAAAGACTGACAATTTGCATCCGCGTCTAGATAGACGCTCCCTAGATTATGCAGGAGAAAAAAAACAAATGCATAAAACCCACGTTTCACTTTATATTGTAAATTTAATTTCATGTACCAAGTAAGATAATATTTACATAATATATAAGCTAGCAATCTTAAAATAACAGGTGCCTCATTCCATTTACAATTGTCTAAGGGGCCTCTGCGAGTTGGCTTTGGCCCCTCGTACGCCTTCCAAAAGACCGGGACTCCACAGTCCCGAGATAGGTAAAGATAAAATTATGACGGCGTAGCAAGTGGCGCCGCCTGCCACGTTTTGTTACGAATCGATCGGATAAGAATAAGACTGGCTGGTGACAGGCACTCTAGCAGATCGTCGCATCGATGGTTGCGTAGCGGCTGTCTTCTGTGGACAGAGAAGATGTCAGGGGAACCATAGTTATTATACTCTTTTGGGGGAGCCGCTGTCGTACCACGTCCACAGCGAACTGCTATATTCCGGCACAATCTTGATGATATTGAAGCTGTTGAACCACTAATACGATGACCACTTCTGGTAAAGGCTATTCTGCGCCGTTATATATATTTAAAAAAGAAGGGGAAAGAAAAATGGACATCGAAAATTCGTCCGTATCGCTGTTAACTGAAAAAGTGATGACCGCATTGCCACGTTGTATGGCAATGCTGATTCTTTGGCCAATAAATTCACTCGTAGTTGAATTTCATGTAAACTCTATTTACCTATCTTAAAACGAACTCCTTCTAGAATAGACAAAACACAATATTGCTCTGCCATAAATGAGGATGATTTACGAGCAGTGTACTTGCATGTTACATAATACTTACGTGTAGGGTAGGCATGTGGCTCCCGGCTTTGTACAAGACACCTCGACCTATCCCGAGGGTATCATAAAAACTTAATAAATTCAGTTACGTAATAACAGCAACAAGCACTTTTATAATTAATTAACTTACTATTTTTATTATAGGCAGTCGCTAAATGTAAAATACTGGTATTCAGCTGCATCCGGTAAGACTGGAAGCCAACCCCAACATAGTTGGGACAAGGCTAAGCAGATAATAACCATTCTATGTGTGGTGATCAATGTTTGTGCCGTCTTTGTATGAGAAGAGGCCTTTGTCCTGCAGTGGCACAATGTTAATTTTGAAGTGTTAGTTTTTCATACAGAAATACTTTCACGGCAGTAGTTTTACCCGAAAATTCAAAGAGCACATGACTAATTCTTTATTTACAGAAACCCAACTCCTAAATTGCTGGTTTTCTCCAATTTTGCCACAGATTATACCTACGGCTGACCTGGTTCTATGGCCTTGAACTGCCTACGCTTAATGCTTTACGCTTTACGCCCACGTAACAGGAACGCTAATTGTTTTCTACAACTACCTACTCCGTAATTTCAGTTTGTAAATCAATTACTCGGAGCAAGCTATAATTGCTAGATCAGTCTGATACCACAAATCAAATCATTTTCATTGCATAATCATTAGCTTGCAAACATGTTTAATTAGTACATAGCCATTTTTTTAATAATAGTCCTCCAAGTTCTACCGTTACATGGGCATGCAAATCATATTTAATTTATACAAAGGAGAATGCCCAAAAATGTAATAGGCAACCAACCCAAAGTCGATAGAAAAAAAACTTTTGTGGGATAAAAGGACATTAATTTTAGATAACAACTCTGAAATCACTTACTTTAAAAATTACCCAAGTGATTGGCTATGTATTTTTTTATTTTTTATAATAGGTGATAATTGTCTTGCTTTCTTCTTGTAAATAAAGTTGGTTAGTAGCATTCAATACATAAAAAGATACATTAAAAAAGTGGAGGTAGATATTTATTACAAAAAATACATCGCTGTTACATATTATCGTGATCAACGAAGAAAAATCTAGAAAACTAGCTGGGTGTTGCCTAGTGTCTTCATGCCTAGCATAGGCATGATAATACAACATGCGCACTACTTTCCAACGTACGACGACCGACAATTTTTATTTTTTCTGTTATGCCTGATGCACTCTTTCTGGGTAGGGTTCTCGATATGCATTAATGGGGGCGCTGCGATTCTAAAGTCACTCATTGCATTCGTCGCAGTTTTGTTGAAATTAGTGATACTCAGTGCTTAACAGCTCTTGTCACGTTATTTGGGTGGTGGAATAAGTACAAAATAACAGCATGGTGCAATACCTATCACTTTTGACCACAGGAAACTCTTTATTAGACGCTTACAATGTTGCCGCTTTGTGCACGCTGTGGCGCTTATGGTAATTATTTTGAGAAACTAATTTTACATTTGATATATACCATGTATATGTACTATCGTACATAGGTAGGTAAATTTTCTTAACCGACACTGGTTATGTTTGGGCATTCTCCTTTAAAAGATATTATAATTTTTAACAACAACAATACAAACAATAAACAATTAAGAAATAATACAAATTAATGTCAAATTGTTTAAATTACAGTAAAAATTTCATATTAATACAAAAATAGCAAAAGTCAACAAGGTTACCGTAATAAAAAGATAACTAATTAATAATGTCAAATGGAACAATAGCATGTCAATCAAATAGTGATTCAGTCAGTTGTGAAATAACGTTTTGCAATTAATATTTAGTTTAGCATGATCAGCCTATAATGTTCCCACTGCAGGGACACAGACCTCCTCTCGGTGAGAGGGAATTGGCCGTAATCCACCACGCGGGCCCAGTGCGGGTTTGTATATTTTGTTTAATGCCCTTGAATACTGACACATTTGTAATAATACTAGGAACTTGATTATAAATGCAGCATTTATGCAATACAATTTGGTCAGTTTAAATGCCCCATTGGTCTTGTAGGTCGCATGCACGGCTGCTCAGTGTGGGGTCCTGGGTTCGATTCGCAGGTCGGACAAACTGTTATTGGGTATTCCCATTGGGAATTTCGTAGCAGCACATTGTAGTTTGAAAGTTGGTGGTGTGACACCCCCGTTTATCGGAAAGCACGTAAAGCCGTTGGTCGAGCGCCTTATCCCTCCCCGGTCGTATCGGATTTTCATCCTATCAGACTATGGGACAGAAGGACTCGAGTACACCTGTGTTTGCCACACACTTGTGCACAATAATATTTTCTGCCTACTTGGCTCAGTGTTGAGACCGTTGACTAGTCTGTGTTGACATCGACCGCCGTGACCGAAATTCGGTCAAGAGGATATTATTAGTAGGTCAAAAGGATATTTGTTAGTAGGTCAAGGCCAGATAATATTGTTAATATCCAAATTAGGCTTGAATGGTAATCTGCTTCCTACTCACTTAATGAACACTATCGCCACAATTAAGACGGTATTATCTCGGATTATAGGTAATCCCTAGTATTACCGTGCAGTACACCTGCCGGTATTCCACAGAAATTAGATTATTTAATCAATGAGAACACGACTATTGGAATTAATCGTTGTATAAACAATGCTTATATTGTTACATTTCAATTCGGGGGTTCCTGTCGGCCTCACTCCCTATATTGCAAAGGACTTAAAAATAACTGACAATATTTAGGTGCGCTTTATATAATATACACGTCTGCCGAACCGATTTGTAAAGAAACATGGCCGAGATGTTATACATGTTTTCGTCGATTTTTATACCTGGCTATCCTTCTCATTGCTTTGATTCCGTACCTACTTTTACTCTAACTCTCGTCATCCAAGATATTTTTTCAACAAACTCGAACGTTTCGGCTAATATAATTGAAAAGCCAGCGTCCCTAATATTGGCAAGATTTGATTCGCCCTAGTCAGTTCACCCTGCCGTGTGATTATACTTTCGCGGAAATTCGTTCGTTGACCCATTACAAACGATAAATTACTTATGGTAGGCATTATTAGACATCTACATAAATATAGAGTGTTGCTGCGTCTCTGAAAATCAGTTGGCACAATTCGGCACAGCCCGGCAACCAAATATATGTGCAACACTTCTCCTCAATAATAATTGTGTAGCTGACCTTCGATTTTAAATACTTGCAGTAACTGTTCGACCGAGGTTGAAAATGAAATGAAAGAGCATTAAATTTCAATAATGAAATTAATGTAACAATTACCCTTTTTAAATCCTGACGCAAAAAGAGGGGTGTTATAAGTTCGACCGCTATGCGTGTGTGTGTGTGTCTGTCTGTGGCACCGAGCTCTAAAACGGGTGAACTGATTTGGATGCGGTTTTTATTTTTATTTGACAGCACGTTTTTTTTTGCTGTGGTTCTTAGACATGTTTTATCAAAATCGGTTCAACCGTTTCAAGGTCATCAGCTCTTTTTTGTGTCCGGGGTTTTTAATTTTACCTATAATAATTAATTAATTCTCGGCAGATACAGTCGAGCAGTCATTTTAAAACCATAGCGAAATTATTTTAATGATACAAATGTACAAAGGTATTTTATCACTGCGACCACGCTATTCAACGCTGAATACCAGTACATATTTTTTCAATATATTCTAAGTTTTTCATTAATCTAATATGTTAAACCAATTTGCCAACTGCATAATTAAATTAAAAATAATCATGCCGTGTAAACGTTAAACATGAAGCGCTCAATTAATTCCAGTACAATTTGTATTAATATATTTGAATGTACTCTTGATTAAAATCCGAAAACAGTTTAAAATATGAATTCGCGTAATCAAAAGGTCACGAGCATGAATATATTAATATGGACAGCTCGGCAATAATAACTGCATGAATCATAAAATCAGATATCATTGCCGAGCTGTTCATAGTAATTATATATTTATGCTCGTTACTGTACGAGTACCTAGTGGTGGTTTCGGTAAAAAATAAGTCGAATATTATACTCTCGAATACAGCAATCAGTAGTCTTAGGGAAAAATTTGTGCATCAAGTAAACTCGCCTTTTTCTTTTCTTATGGAAATCCTCATCAAGGGTGGATACCAACCTTTTTTCTGCAGAGAATGCAGTGCTATCCCTTAATTTCAAAATTTACATAAAAACTAAAAGGATTTATTTCAATTAAACCATTTACAGGTACTGTTCACTTGTCAAGGAGTCGGTCAGTCAGAAATATAAAGCTTAAAATTAAAATCTGACTGCGACAAAAATACATAACATACATAGCCTGCTGAAGTCATAATCCTTTTGACTTTGCGCTAGTCGGGTAGTTATGGAAGTAGGATTGGGAATCTTATTTACAACTTTACGAATTCCTTCATTTGATATTTTACTCTATATTTGTTGGACCTTGTTCTATAATGAACTTGTAGGAATTGCAAAAGAAATAGAAGAAAAGACAACGCGCATTTGCAAACGAAAGCCGGAACTCCGGCTTTGAACCGGGTGCAATACTTATGCAGAATGGAAAATTGAAGCTGGAGGGAAAGTACCTTCAGAATTGAATTTAATCAATTTTACGCAAAGGAAACATTTCTTTATTTTATAAGTAAGTACAACTCCTTATTTTTAAAGTCATTTCCAGAGAAAAACCCAGAGATCGAACCCACACAAATTCGAAAAAAGAACGTCCTTTATTATTATGACATCATTCGAAAGGGTCAACATTAAGGATCAAATCACTCAAATCGTATTTAATCGGAATCGGGATTTATCTGTTTACATTTTTCAATCAGCTCAATGTAGTCGGCATTGCGTAGGTCCTATTCTACTCTCCACACAAACAAGGATGTGACCTGTTGATCGGAATAAACGGCAGCCGAAAATGGTGTTTCGGTCATGTCTACTTTCGTACGTCTTGCTTTGTAAAGCGTTAATGCCGGCGAGTGGCCCGTCATTAACATGCATGTTCAGACCTGTGCGTGCCTGCAAAGTGCCTGGGAAAATTGCCATTGGCTGGGCACACGGCGGACACGGGCCGATGGGCATGAGCCCGTCACCCAGACACCACGACTAGACATGGGTTAGAGCTGCCGATGATGGGCCGCTGCCGGTTTTACAGTGAATTCCCCTCTCTAGTAATGAAACTACCTGATACCAATAAAAGGTACTAAAATGAATCTTGTGGCTTAAAAATTGTTCCCTTCCATGCTTTGTTCGGACTTAACTTTCCTGTCACTCAGGTTGATTTATTAGGTCGAGCAAGAAATCTGTTACTCCTAGGGATTGGAGCTGTGCACGATAAATGGTGACAACCCAACCTTCTGGGACTTTACACCGCTATCTGTGATTGTATACCTACAGACACACCTTTTTTTAGGTCGAAGGGTAAAAAAAAATACTTTCTACAATAATACAAGCGACGCGATCCTGCTTCGCACTGTTTTTACAACTTGACAAAACATTGAGATTTCTCAAGTTCTCTCATCATCTCATCTTTACGTTATGCTCCAGAACGGGTGCTGCTTGTGGTGACGGGTCGTCTTGCTGACCATGGTCCTGTTATTGTTATTAGTAATTAACTGTTTATTTATTTTACTTGGAAGCTCCTTGTTTATCATTTGTGACTTCAAGCTACAGCTATACGAATATAATCCAGCATTGTACATGTAAGCGGGCTCGCCCCTTATGGCCGGAGGCTTGATTTAGGTATTAAGTTCTGTTTACGTCTTTATATTTATTTCTGCTTGAGTATAGGTTTCAATGTTTTTGTTGGTATATTGGCGTGTGCTAGCTGATATATTAATAATTTAATATTTTGTGTTGCGTAATGTTAATTAATCAAGTTCTTCTAACTGAAGCAGTGCTACTGGGGAATTTTTTGCGCAACTTCTTCTTCCTAGCTAAAACACTACGGAGTGGTGTAGGGCGGCCGTTTTTGGGGACTGTCTCATGTAATTTTGACGTTCAAAAAGTGCTGATTATCAGCCTAGTTTGAATAAATGACTTTTGATTTTGATTTTGTAGTTACCAAATAGCTCTGAATACGTTATTAAGATGGATTTCTAAGAAAATTAACCTACTTTGTTCACCCTTCATTAATTTTCTTTGAAGTATGGTGTTTCTGTAAAGAATTCAATCTTCTATTGTGTTCGTATTAGGGTATGTGCATGTGTTCCCCTTAGGGGCTGCACACGATGTTCCATGTGACGCCCGTCGATGAAGCGTTTTCTGACTTGCTAATCTTCAAAAATCAGCACTAGTTGGGATTTGCAGCGCGAATACGCACGTCGATACGTTTATGGAAACCCTTCCAGTATTCAGAATCCCAGTACGTCTGTGCTGCGGGAGCCGTTAAGCGATTAAACGCGCAGTTTGATGAATTAAATGCTACCCTGCTTTTAGTTCTGTAATGCGGGAGGCATTATAAACGCAATACTAGCGTTATGGATATGAATTCCTACCTCTACTCAGACTAAAATTTGCCAAGAATAACAGAATTCGCTTGGTAAGTACCTACTTCTATGTAAACGACCAAAGATTAGAGAAAGGATAGATATCATACTATTAGGAAATAAAAATAATTTGAATTGCCTAAGCTTAAAATGTCTAAGAGAGAAATGCCGAGTGATTAAAATATCGAATGATCAAAAATGTCGATAGTCAATATACCTACGTTCCAAATGTCAACATTTAATACACTTAAGTTCATTATATTTTTTGTGTCACAAGTGTTTTCTTCTTCTCCTTATATAAACTTGCGTCAGATACCATCTACTGTTATTGAATCATTTGGGTTAAGTTAGGTGAGAACAGTGACCATTAACGCGCCAGATCTCCTTTATTGTTGGTGAATCAGTTTGGGTTAGATGAGATATTTAGGACTTTCGATACTCTGTACTTTGATATTTAGGTCTTTCGATGTCACTTTTGTAGATAATTAGATTTTAGATACATTGGACGTAAGTTATCTAACCTTCGACAATGTAAATTTACGATACTCTCTCTCCCACGTAACAGATTGCACCTAAGTGCTTTTATGCTTACTAGGGATCTGAGTAGAGGAAGCGTTTTAGTTATGAAGCCTTGAATACTACACCGGAAACAATACCCGAATCCAGATCGTTCGCAACTCTGAATAGCGGAATGGTTAAGGTAACTTTCTTTGAATTAATGCTAGACATCGCGCGGCGTGGACGTTAAAGCGGCTAGTTAGCCCTCCCGCAGCTCAGAAGTACTGGGGTTCTGAATACTGGAAGGGTTTCCATATATTCAACGTCGAGGGCGCGCTAAAAATACTCAGGTGTACCTTTAGGCCCTTAGTTCTTTGAAGAAGTTTTATTTGTATAATAAATCAGTACTTAACTTAAATATAGCATAGAAGTCTCAATGATTTGGCAGTCAGTAAATCACACCCATGTGAAGCAGGGGCTGGTCTGTAGTTAGCTATAAAACAGACTTTAGTTTCCGCTGGCTTAATGATAAATGATAAATGATTTTATTTCTGTAAGTAGGTTTGTACAAACACTTTTACATGTCAATCATATTTTAAAAACTAGATGAGGACGGCGTTTCCTATCTGACTACCCTGAGAAGAAAGGGCGAAACAAACTCAGAGATGACAGTCTCTTTTGAAGTCCAGACATAATCTTGGTCAGATCATGTGAAGACCATGTAGATTTGTGTCTGAAATGGTCTTTTGAGGAAAAACCACACTGATTGAGTGGACCCATCCAGTCAGTGAACGCATTTGCCACTGCAACTCAACTCCGAACTTAAGGAGCTCAACTATTCGACGAACAATACCAAAGAAAGGACATTTGGGTAGGCCGCATAAAGTACTCAAACAGCCAGATTTTCATTAAAACTAACTGAGAAAGAGAAAAAATAAAAAAGACAGCAGATCAATTCAACTCTGATCTGTTTCAACAAAGAGTACAACATTTATGTTTAATGCAGCATATTCTATGTATCTATCAAATCGAAATTGCGCAGTTCTTATTCTATTATTTGCAGTATTGTTTTCTAGTAATAACAGAATTTTATGAGCCACTACTTAAGGTTATTTATAAACAAGTTATATCACAGATGGAGCCGCGGACGCAGCTAGTAACTTTTAAAGCCACAAAGGAAAATTTTATCTCGGCTTTATCTCGACTAACATACGAGTAAGCTTATACTTCAAAAGCTATTGGTAATTAAAATGAAGTTAAATGAGTTTTATAGTATGAAAGGCTTGTATGAAAGATTCGCCAGGTTTACCGTCCTTCAACATGGATTTGAGAATACGGGTTTGCTTTTGAATTTCTAAGAGATTTTAACAAGATCGTTCGCGTAATTCTATAGTTGTTCGATTCAGTAGGGGTTGAAGTTTTGTATGAATAAGTATTTTCGGTAAGGATAAGAAGTAGAAAATATGTAGGAATAAGTATTTATTAGAAAATATGAAGGAAAATTTTACCAATGCTGTGCAGCCCGCCCAAATCTGCGTCTTCGCACACATGTTATTATAAGTACTGCATCGGATCAGCATCGCCTCACCTCGTGGGCTGGTCGTCAACCCAACGTAAGGACGTAACCGGATCGGATCACCATCACCGAGGCGTCGCCCCGCTTGCAGCAGGCCGACACCTTGCTTAGTCTGGTTAAAGGTATCGACGACCCTAGCGAGGCGACGCCGTGCCGTAAGCAGGGCATCGGCTCAACGTAAGCGGGGTGACGCCCGGACGTAAGCTCGTTTACCAGCTGATCCCGACGAGATGCCGTTACGATGCTTATAAGCGTGAGTTGTAGTATGGGGCTTCAGAGAAATAATCCTGAACGGCTCGTGTTAAAGCGAAGCTGATCCCGTGCAGTGCTTATACGTGTGAGTAATAAATATTTTAAAGGTTATTTTGACGTACGAAGTGTTTCGTACGTCAAAGTCAAAATTGATAACATTATGATATCAATTTTATGTACATAATACACACGTCGAAAGTGTCTAGGGATCAAGGTCTATTTTTTAAATATTTTGTTGCCCTATTGAAATTAAATAAAAAATATTTAGATTGATTAAATAAAACATTTTTAGATTGATTAAATAAAATGTTTTCGTATGTGTAGATCGACGAGGTAGTATTTGCGCGATTTTTGCTTGTGCTGGATTTTTACCGTAGTTAATCCTGTCATTAAAATGTGATAAAAAGATAAAAATAAAAGTTCTTAAAGGTTTTTATTGCATAAAATAAATAATAAGTAGGCTGTATTTCCCCAGTTAACGCGTATAACACTATCGCAGTGATTCGGCATACTCAATATGAGTTCATCCAAATCACGTTGCGGAATTATGAGCACAACTTTCATCGCAAATTTATTCATCAACGAATTGTTCGTTGGGGAGAATTTCCGTTAAGCGCTATGCACTCAATCTATTCTTACACGTCCGTCTAAAATTCCAATCACTTCAATTGAATTGAATTTATCGTTGGAGTTTGTTGGCTCGAAGATTCGTAGGTACTACGTAGATCCTAGATAGCAGAATGGAGTTCAACATCTAACAAAATAGTTCAGAACTTCGAGCAAGTCTTTGTAAATCTTTAGATGACTTCGGAAATTATTGAGGAACTACCACGTATTTTGAAAGTTGTTGTTACTGGAAAAAGTAAATAAGGTTTCCATTTAGTCCAGTACAGTGACGTCATTGACTCGACCGCTATTGATCTGAGTTTCACAGTTAATTTAGGAAACAACACATTCAAGTAAAGGTCACTGTACGAAAGATACTTTAACTTTTTGAACAATTATTCTATACCGAGAAATTTCTTCTGTGATACCTTCAAAAAGCACTCGTACTTATCATAGCAAAATTTTTCCGACCCTCCCTATTCTTTAACACAATAATACTGTAAATCCGAGATAACGGATTAAATATTTATTTCGCTTTTCTTATCTAATATCAGAATATCTGACTACGTTTTTAGCTGTTTCGTGACGGCTTCAAATAGGTAATAGGCGTGCTGGATCAAGTTTTAACAACTCATCCTGTATAGTGGGTGGATTTTTCAGACAGGCCAGCAAAGGTAGGTACCATAACCGTTGTACCTACAGGTAAACTTTCGAAAACCTTTAAATAGAAATTTGTTTTTTTTTGTGTAGGAAAAGCCTTAATTTTATTTCTAAGATACTTTTCTTAGAAATATCGTTTTCCCGTAGATCCAAAGGTTAAGGTTCCCGTCTCAAAATCCACCCCGCAAAGTCGGTATCTAAACAGGATAAACAGATGGATTGAATAATCAAAACATCATTAATTATAATTACACAATTTTCTAAGATTAGAATCACGTTTCAACTTGCTATAGTTTTGTTTCATTTTTATTACAAGGACTGAAGTAAAGATAGACGGATAAAAAATCTGATACCGGAAAATAATCTACCGTAATGCTCGTAGTGTCTGTTTCTAACCTTGAGTCAGCTCAGGCTATATTTATAATAACTAGGCCAATTAATATAAAGAAGAGTGAAAGAATAATGTTTTTCCACTTCGCCATAGTTGCGTATGTATTTATTATTATTTATTACATTATAATTATTAATATTCTAGTGATATTTATTCTAGAAGCATGTATGTATACATACGTATTTGTATGTATGTAATTGTATTCTCATAAATTATTTGTTTTATTTTAATAAAAGTTTTTTTTTTCTCTTCTAGTCTTACACACGATGTCTATATCTCTTTATCTACTTTCCTATCGCAGGTATGCTGGAAAAGATTTCTTTAGAAATAAGTATCACCTTTGTTCGTATTTTTCTGTATTTTTTTTTCATATCTGTTTATACATATACATGTGTACATAAATGGTTAAATAAATAAATTAAATAAATAATTCTACCTTAAAAATAAATGTCACCGTATTGCATCCGTAAGCTTCTTCAAAGTGCTACGAAAATCGTAGCAAGTGCTACGCCACTACGCCAAACGTAGCAAGTACTACACGAAACGTAGCAGCTACGTTTCTATTCTGTTATGATTTTCACTCACAACAAGTCCATTTTCGCAGGAGTGCAACGTGCCGCATGGACACGCTCCGCCTGTGCAGCCGCACCCGATCACCCTGGGCCCGCCGTCGGCACATCAACAGATACTAAACGCGCCGTCCGTGCTTCCACCGCACGCCAAGGAGTACTACTTCCTGGACATCGAGCTGCGTTATGGATTGTTGCAGGTAAACAAATAATTGTTGTCTAGTCGGCGTCGTAATTTTTCACTTGTACGTCATAAAACGACAAGGTCTAGAATACAGGGTCAAATTAAATTAGTTAGCGAAACTCCGCAGACATCCAACTCAAACGCAAAGCATTTATTTCAAATAAAACAACTTCAGGTACTTCTGAATTGTCAAGGGGTCAGTCGGTCAGAAATATGAAGCTAGTTGCCCATTCCAAAGCGTAGTAGGTATCTACGGAGAAGAACGGGCAAGAAACTCCACGGACACTCTCTTAAATCAAAATATTGTTACCAAAAATTAGTTACATCATTCAAGTTGAAATTATAGATGTGAGAACGCTGAACGAAAGACACGTTAAAAGCTTCCGTAATAAAAAATATACAAACAAAAAAAACAATTCAGGAATGAATATAAGCCGTGACAGCTAAAAAGTTATCAATCCCTACTGGCAACCGTTTACGAACATGACGTATGGATCAGCTCAGCTCAAACATTTTGAACGGAACTTTATGATCCAACACACACGCCACCACCAGCGAGACATTTGAGTGAGCTCTCAGCCGCCAGGGCACATTCAAAATAATGAAAGACGTACCCAGTAAATGGTAGCTTTATAGTAGGTATGTATAGTGCTCACACATGTGCTATGCAGTTATACAATACTAAGTGGTTGAATTTATACAACGCAAAGATAGTTTTTACAATCTTCAGCAACCAACAATATTTTCGAATGCTAATCAATTAGTTTATGCGCTCTTATGGAGCAGGACCAGCGTTGACCCAAGCATTTTTGACAGCGATGCAATCCCCCGTCTTGATGGGTATCGGATTTAAACAGGATAAAAAAAGAATGATTTGGTAAAAAAAAAAATATTCTTATATTATATATTTTATTATATTTAAGGTTCAACGATCGCTGCTAGTCTTGTTACTTAAAGTATGAGTTGAGAAAATCCGATTTTATTGTTTTATCGTACTTATATATCTATAATCATCACCTATGTGAAGTTTACAAAAAAAACTATTTTTAAACTGATATTTCAAGTGACTACATTACCTGCAGTCGATGTGTCCACAAAAAAAAACATCAAATTAATTACTTTTTTGTTTTATCATGTTTAGATATCGATACCCATCACGTCTGCAGAGTTTCGCTGGCTAATTTAATTTGACCCAGTATAAACTCTAGACCTTGAAGTTTTATTACTAATAGTGTCAACCTAAGTGAAGTTTCAATTTACTGGGAATTGTTGTCAGAAGTGGTAAAGCAATAACGAGCTCGAGTATACTATTAAAGACAAAACGAAAGAAAAATATTGCAATTATTCATCGATTTTCAGCTACTTCGCATGACATTGTATTTACATAGCCTGTTCGTCATGAAAAGTATTTTTAATATAGTACTATTTAGTTATCTAAAATTCTAAACAAGTTCAAAGTCAAATTGTTCACTTCAAATAGACTCTTAAAAGACACTTTTGAACCTCAAATACTAATCCCTGGATTCGTTACCGACGGTAGTAACGAAACTAGTAATTTTACCAGAACCCATACTCTTTCCAACCAACAACGGCATACAGCAATACAACTATCCACAAAAAATTTAAAAAATAAAATTGTAGTGTATGTGTGTGTGTGTGTGTACCACTGAATAAATAAATAAATAACAAGAATATGCATCAGTATTGCCAGGTCAGTATAATAACATAGGTTCTTTCATTTCACAGATTACGTTTTTGCCCCGCGGTCCTTTCCTATCTCTCAAACACACTGTATTTGATTAATTTCCATTTTATATAAAATGTTTTAGGGGAGAGAATAATACCTACTTAGATTACTTTTCTTCATTTTTATAACTTTGATATACTGCTTTAACCAGTAAGTCTACTATAACGCCAAATATTCTTTTGTACGCCACTCAGGGATATGTTCACATTTTTTTAACGTTCACTGCTTTTATATTCTCACACTTAACCTTTAAAAATCAACTACCTCTCTCCGATATAAAGTGCTTTGTTAGAGGGTCGAATATATTTTTTTTTTCAACCCAGTTATTAAGCTTTAAAATACGTTGTAGTGCCACTATTGCGATAGCAGCTTCAGTTAAATAAACAAAGGGCATTATTTTATTGATCATCTGAAAACTTGTTGACCTGCTAATGATGTAAGCTTTTAAAAAATATATGTGCCTTTTTTATTTTTGGGGCCTTTTCTCAAAGTTGATCGCAGTAACTAAGCAAGGTCATTCGGTAGGCAAGTGAAAGATGCTGAGTGCCGTAATCCTACATCGTTGGATTGGTTCTCTAATGAATTCATTTTTCTTTTTTGATTAATTTCGTGTTCAGATGTTTCACTTCGAGTGAAAGATGAAAGTGAGGCGTCTGATACCGGGTAACTGTATTATGGTGATCGTTGTATACTCAAGCAAACTTTAGTTATTAATAGATGAGAAGGCTTAAGATGGAAGATAACATGAAAAGGCTTCATTTGTGGTAGAATCAAAAGTTAAAATCACGTTATAAAGCTTTTGATTAACATTGTATGTTACTCAACTGAATAATTTTGTTAATAGCGTCCAGCGTTAAAGTGTATAATAAGCATATTCTATAATTATACATATTTGACGTTGTCAAGAACAGAGTAAACCTTGCGCCCTTGAAGAATTTTGAGATCATAAAAGCTATTAAATATTGTGAAAGTGAATTGTATAAGTGCATTTAGTGACGACGACAAACGTCATTATAATCTAAAAACTAAAAACAAGAAGATTTAAAAAAGATGATGCCATAATAGTACTGGATCGGAAACAATACCTTCACTTGTTTGAAGGCTGATTTAGCAGAGTTAACACAGTTTGGTATTGGAAATCTGGGAAAATTAATTTGTTTCTGGCACGTATTATTCGAACCCCAAATAATTCTCATTTTGATTTACTAAAAATATTAATAGAAAAAGTGCCACTTTTTGCGTAGTCAAATAATTGCCATTTTTTTTTTCATTATACTTTCACACGAAACCGACAATTTTTTAAGGAATTAACGTTGATCCACTTCTTTAATTTAATTTTTCGATCATTCGTTAAGTGAGTGCTGAGTGCCGAAATCCTACATCATTGGATTGGTTCACTAATGAATTCATTTTTCACTTTTGATTCATTTTGTGTTCAGACATTTCACGTATACCAATCAGTCTAGTGAAGCGTCTGATATTGGCTTATAACCCGGGCGTAAATATGACACTTAGAGCTTTAGAAAGTGACAGTCACATCGGTATGAGTGACAGAGACAATACTCTACAAAGTCCAACTTTTTATAAAATTGGATATCCTATATATTACCAGGTACTGAACATAGATATATACTTACTCACATTTTTATCGTTCATTTTTAATTGGGCTTTCCAGCTGTTATCGGAATCTAGTGTTTGGTAAACCTTATTGCTTTACGATCCTAAGGTTGAAATTCATTTGTGCGACATCAAAGACAAGATTTTCATTTGTCTATGTGACGGTTAGATAGTTTCAATCTTAGAGAAGTTTAATTTACTGGGAATTGTTAAGATTTTCATTTGTCTATGTGACGGTTAGATAGTTTCAATCTTAGAGAAGTTTTAATTTACTGGGAATTGTTGTCAAACGTTTTAAAGCAATTACGAGATCCACTTTACAATAAAAAGTAAGCAAACAGATAAATAGAAACAGATGTGAATACCTACATGTTATGATTCTTGATATATAGAAATATTGAGGCCACTAATGAATTTCTAAACCGCTCTCAGTCGCGCGTTATTTTAACCGCATTCCACGAAGACACGACACGTGTTTAACGCGTGACATACAATTATAATATTAGGTTTTACAAAATAAACGCTCATTTAGTTCTTCTTGTGCAAGATTTAGCCTGAAGTTTCTATCATTACTGTTACCATACAAATCACGATAAACGAACAAGGAACCTACTTTAAAGAGCACTCTCAAATTTTGGTAGGTATTGCATCCGGGCAGTCAGTCTTCCTGCCAATCAATGCTAACTGGCTAATCTTTATACAAGGCTGTTCCGTGCCTACAGCACATGAATAAATAACCGAGCAGATTGAAAGCTTCCTAACAGAGTTCAAAATTCATACCTACTTTCATAGGGCTGTCACAAAAATAAACAACCAGGCAAGTGTGAGTCGGGATTCCGCTAAAAGCACGGACGGACGGACGCACGGATAGACAGACGGACAAACGGACGGACGAACGGACAGGCACTGTGACTGAAGTTATCCCATACATTTTCCGTTCTCCAATTTTGGTGCGGAACATTATAAATAGTGTAGCTTTGAAAGACAAAATGGTTTATTATGATATGTATATTTAAAATTAATTAGGTAAACAAAATTAAAGTACCTAAGTTAAGTAGGTACATTTTATTACAAGAAATGAAAAAAAAGTTCAATCAAAGTATTTTATTCAAATAATTAAGTATCTAATATGTTTCTACTTTCCAACTCCCAATATTTTTTTTCCTATCTTGTTTGGCTTTTAGTCGTTTATTATTTCGTTTAATCGTATGATGAACTCTAAACCTAATATTTTATTTTATTTTAATAATCAATTTGAAAACAGGGGCACGGCATTTTAAAAATACAATCATCTAAAATTTCTTGTCTAACAGTTTGGCTTAAAAACATTATATAACTAAACGCCCGCGTCGTATCGCTGCCGCTTTTGTCCGCTGGCTCAAACCTGCGGGGTAATTACAAAACACACTAACAGTAGGAATGGGTTTAATTTTGGCAGTTCAACAACATTCATTGCGTTATTTACGTTGATGAGCAGACAATTTTTTCAGACATATGAAGCAATGTATTAGCAATAGGCTTCAAAATGATTCAGATTGTGATAGATAGTGTGTTACGTATTTAGGGTGCAGACTGTACCCGAGCGGGCGCCGGTGCACGCCGCGCGCGCTTTGTTGATGACAAGACACGCACACGTAGCTGTGCGTGTAGTACTGTGCCCGCGCATGGAGTTAGTATGAAGCTTTCATTCTGCTCGGCTTTTTATTCATGTGCCTATAGCTCTAGACAGAAGAAAAAGTTGACTGATAACGGTGTTGACATTTTGTTGCCGTGGCGTCATATCGCTCGTTTGGAGACATCGACGTAACTGCTGCTTTTAAAATTTTACAGGAGAGTGATTTAAAGTGATTTTATTTTTTTGTAATCTGTTACCGTCTCGTCTCTGAAATGTTGATAAATCCCAATACATATTAAATATTTCACGCTAAATATTTCACGCCTCTGCTCATTTGAAAATTTTTTTTGAGGACCCTATAATTATATCGACAACAAATTTTTGGGAAAAATTACTTTTACGTCGATGTTTCTCCAAATGAGCGATATCAACCTTCGGCGGTCATCGATTACAAATTCCCCGACTCTTTCATATGTATTTACTTTATTCTTGTAGGTATTAAAGTATGGATCACGACCGAGGCCAAGTATAATTCGGTTTTATCATTAAAATTGATGAACCCTACAAATAGGCGTACGTGCACCCGTTTCCAACAAAATTAAATGAGTACACCGGGATAATCCTCTTTCGATCTGCAATCATTTGTACTAAGCCTAATTGAAACTTAACAAAACCTCTGATATAACAAACTGATTAGTTTATTATTGCTGATGAAGTAAAAACTGTAAAATAAGTTTTGTTGTTAAGTATCCAACTATTTATAAATTTATTTTCTTTTCAATTGTTTTCCCCATTAGTGTAGCTACTAGACTGCATGCCACCCCTGCTAAGAATGTCCTTTGTTCGATCCCTAAACCGAGCGAAGTGTTGTTAGATTTTTTTAATTAGAAACATTTTCGGAAGTTCTCCAATCTTTGTGACAGTCGTATACCTAATAAAGTGTTCAATATTTTTATATTTTCCAACCTAAACATTGTTAAAACATACCTATAGACTTCTAGTCACACGTATTTTATATGTATACCGTAAAATAGAATTCATAATAATAATCATAGATATGTTATTTTTTTAAAGTGATGCGCAGTTGGTCTTTACAGCGGTTTAGTTTCCATTTTAACATGAAGTCTGATCACCGTGTAAAAGAAGTTGAATGTGTAAATAAAACTGAAAACCTTCAAATCATTTTCCGAGAAATAATGTTTTTAAATCTGGGTCCAACACACAGTTGAGCCCGTCAGGCTCAAAAATCATGCATGTTAGGGTAAGTAAAATGCATTGTTTGCCGAATTCTTTTGTCACGCTGTAGTACGAGAGAAATGAAGTATTGGGGTTACTTCGAACGCTCACTGAATAAACTCTTCGATGGAACATATACGATATATTTGGTGAACGGATGGAAGAAGATTTTTCCCGTATGTCAGAAGTATTTTGAGAGAAATTCCTGCTGAATTTGTGAGTTTTCAAACTGTCCCTATGATTACTTTTTCTCTATATTTGATTAGCATTGGTCCTAAAATAAAACCATTGTAATTTTTCGAACAATAAATCTGCATAGCCATCAAACAGGGGCTGACAGCTTTTTGGGCACTCTCCCAAGTAATTGACAGTAGTGCGATGATGCATTTTTGATGCCCGGTTAGCAATTTTTTTTTTTTAATCGTACCTGCAGCGTGATATACATATTTCTTTTTAAAATCCTGTTAGTTTGTGTATGTAAACTTACATTACTAAAGTCTCCTTTACATTGGTGAAATTAATCAAAACTTTGATATAAAATACATAATGAGGTCGAACTACAGAACTAGTGGAATAACAAAAGGCTACGATAATTTATTATTGAAACTAATATTTATGGCAGCTAAAAGTAGTTAAGGTAGCTTCGTTATAAAAAAAAATACATAGAATTCATAATGTAGGGGTTTATTATACCGTGGCCCTGGCGCACAGGCAACTGAAGGAACACGGGCGGGTTTTGATTTCCCACCCAAAAAAAAAGGGTTTTATTATATATATTTTTTTAAGTTTTAAAACAGTTGCTAATCATTATACTCCATTTGAAATAAGATTAGACATTTAAATAAACCTTTTCTACAGTCCGTTCAACCGATTTTGACTTCTAGTCCGTAGTCATAAGGATGGCATTAAAAGCAAAAACGTGGTTACAATACCAACTGTTTACTGCAGCTGCTATTCGTCATACTACCAACGCAATAGAATTCAAAATCGGTTGAACAGACTGTAAAAAGGTTTAGTTAAATTTCTAATCTTATTTTAAATGGAGTATAACGTTTATTGACCGACCGCGCGAAGCGCGAACGAAGCGTCTCCGTTTCAGCTTGGGCAAAAATGCTTTCGTATGTCCGGATGGCTGTTCTCCTCTATAGGTCGCATTTCTCAACCGATTCTCGTGAAATTTTGTGAGCAGGTTCGATAATTATATGGATTCTTTTTGTCGACAAAGTTTCTCGATATTTTTCAAATTGGCGGAAATATAGGGTTCGAAAACCTTAAAAAAATCATATTTCTGCCATTTCGTGCTCTTTGCGCGCGCTTTTTGTTTTAAGGTAAACATTTATTCAGTTTTAAGCTATGCAAAGACAGACTCGCGAGGTCTTCAGCCACTAGTAAATAAAGGGGTTTGTATTTAACTCAGTAGCTATCGTTTAGGCATCAACGTTGCATCGAGTAAGTCTTACAAATACTGTATCAACTTAACGAGTTGCAATAAGTCTTAGTATATTGAACTTAATATTCATTGTGTGTTGTTGTTCTCGTAAGAGATGTATATTTTCGCCATACTTTTTTCGAGTAATGTTCTTTTTCTATTTCTTGTAAGTTAATTAGAGATAGATTAGAGATAGATAATTATTAGAGATAGATAATTAACTAAATATGAATGAAATTAATGTATTAAATATAATCTTATATTTTTAAGCAACAGTTACGTAGTTAGTTAATTAGTAGTAGTTAAGCTTTCATACTACTTCTTATTTCTAAGCAACATCTAAATTTCTAGACGGATGTATTACTAATAAAAGATCTAGTTTTACAAAAAAGTAATCCAAGAATTAAAAGTTGGTGAAACTAGACTAAAAAATTCTTAATCTAGATTACAAAGTGAAGCTTATTTAAAAAGGATTCTAAAACAAAAGTGGTGAGATTTTTGTGCGCAATTTCAACGTCAAATGATTTATTTTTGCTTTGGTTACCATATAGCGTCTTGGCTAGCTAGCAGTTTTAATTTCACGCAAAAATAGGCTAATTAATCATCTCAGTACAATATACTAAGGAATCATTAGTGAGGCTAGCTACTTAGCTCGGCGGGAAGTATACGTTAAGTAAATTTGATAGATTTTAAATCGAAAATACAACTTCATGTTACATTGGTTTTAATGTTCCTATGCGACAAGCACAATAAGTATCCACCATAGATGTCAATGGTCATCTCTTAACTGCCAGGGCTTATTTTTAATCTTTCATTTTGTTTTTTTTTTCTTACTTTTTTCTCACCTAAAGAAGCAACAAGAATAATGGCCCCGGATTTTGTAATATCTTGATTTAAAAGTGTGGCCTTAGATTTTCTTGACCTTTCTTATCTACGTTTTGGACTAAGCAACTAATTTCAACTTTCTGACTAACTGACCGACTCCTTGACAATTCAAAAGTGCCTGTAAATAGTTTAATTTATAATATGTCAATTTTTCTTTTTATTTAATCAATCTAAACAGATTACAATATACAAGCTAAAACTAAAATATATATACCTACTATTTACAAGAGCATAATTTAAAAAAAGAAATGTTACAGGGAAGAGCCCATAGGGCATCAAAAAATTCGTCCGCATCGCTGTCAATGGGATAAGTGCCCAAAAGACTGGCAGCATTGCCACGTTGGATGGCAATGCTGATTATTTGGGCTAAAAATAGGCCAGCCCTCTGGTCGCCTGAAGAGTCGACCAACCGCTTGGCGATGTCCCGAAATTTTTGATGAGCACTGTGACCCCAAGGCCCTAGTGTTTCAACCCCAAACGGCTCAAACACATAGCTCCCAATAAGGTTGTTATACTTTCGCAGTTTGAGGTTTTCTGCTCCTGCACCAGCTGCTCCAGCACTGCCCGCCGTGCTAGGAAGATGGGATGGCGCGAGGGTACCGACACAAGTTGCATCCCACACCAAACGCTTACCCGACTTCCAAGGCATTATGGTCATTCCATCTGGCCTCTTCCCATCGTCACGTGCCCAACCATTGGGTTCTAAAACAGCTGGCACCACAGCGGTGACAAGAGCTCGACGGATGATGTCATTAATGCTGGCGTGACGTGCCATCCGACCAGCGCTCTTGCTGCAGGATAGGCCATGGTGTCCGAGGCGGTCGACTGCTTCACCGCATTGACAGCGATGTGGAGCCCCGCAAGGAGCGCCTAGACGCAAACATGTAGCGACCCAGAATGTGGTATCACCCAGTAAAGTGCCTGTGTTGGGTGACGATAGCGCTTGAAGCCAGAGGCCCGTCTTCTATTCCCCCACAGCCAGCAGGCGTGCACGCTCAGCAGTATTGGTGGACGTATTAATAAGTTTATTCCGTACCAACCTGCAGAGCAGCTCATCCCACTGTCTCTGGGAAGACGGGTTGTCGGGCTGAACCGAGTCCAGGCAAGCTACTTTCCAGGCGTTCATCGCATCGGTCAAACACGGCACTTCAGACTCAACCTGAGAAGGGGCTAAAATTCTTGTGGTTAACTTTTCGGTGCTGTGGGCCGAGGACAGGAACGCCGGTAGGCTTACACTAAAAATTTTGCGGACGCCGAGCCCACCAAAACGAATGGGTAGTGTGGCTTGCAGCCACACGCGGTCGTCCAATGCCACATTTAAAATGGATGTTAGAGTACTTCGAATAATGTGATCAATTTTGGAAGAGCGGACAAAATACATAAAATTTGGACCGAAACAGCAATATCTGATAAGGGTGAATGCCGAATGTAAATTAATTTTAGAAAGTCTGTCCGAAATATCGTTAAAATGTTTAATTTTTTCGTCGACGAGTAGTGAAAAACTGTCTTCTAAAATTGGAGAACCTAGGAGGTGCAGCGAACGAAAAGAAAAAATATGCAGCTCGCCGTCCGGTAAGGACTAGGCCCGGGTCGACGCCGCGTCGTGTTCCACGCGCGCCTCAAAGAGATGTCAGCATCATTGACGGGGTCTGAAAGGGCCGATGCTTGCCGGGTTCGTGGATTATTCGAAAGAGTCACGATGGTTCTGGCGCACAGGCAACTGAAGGAACACGGTTGGGTATTTTTTTAGGAGGTGCAGTGAACTTTTTTCCAAAACTTTGATATCTGGGGCTATCGAATTGAATTTCTATATAGTCGATTGTCTGTCGGTATTGTCACAAAGGTAAATTTTGCATTTTGAGTAGTTTAGTTCAAGACCGATTGATTGGAATTGCTGCTTTAGGATTTGAAGATCTTTTAGAACGGTGTCTACGTCACCTCCTAGTGTTCCATCATCTAAATACCACACATTGAATTTTTAATTTAGTTGTTGTATTATGGGGTGGATAGCCAAACTGAAAATGACTGGCCCGAGAGGATCACCTTATTGGCTTCCGACTGCAGATAAATAATAATAGTTTAATTGAAATAAATGCTTTGATTTTAAGTTTGAATAAACTTCAAACGAAATAAATATTATGTGCGAAACGAATTTATGTGACGTTTACTTGGCGCGTTTGTGCTAAGACCACAGGTCGCCGATCGATCCGAAATAAAACCGATGCACGTAATATCTTCATTCCTACTTTATCGATTCAGTTTATAAATCGAGAGTATGTGAAATAGAAACGCTGGTGAACCAAGCTACAGTATAATATATACTGTGACCTACAGTGACGTATTTGACTTCTTTGATAGTTAAGGAAATATTTTGTTCAATTAGATTACTATTCCTATATTTTCCATACACGTAAAAGACAATATATTAGGCAGGTATGCAAGATGTTATGTTTTTGTTTTTTAATCATATTTGGGTCTCATAAGAAAGGTCCTTTACAGGTGATTAATTAACAGCCCGCATTTAATAATGGTACGAAAGAAACAAAAATGTTTTTTGTATCGAGCTAAATCTTTTCTCGAGTAAGTAAAAATGGCATCCATTCCTAAACCGATAACATGGCAAGTAGCTATCACTTAACAGTAAGTATAGGTACCTATTTAAAAATAGCTTGTTATCATTATTATACTTTAGGTATTCGCTATTATTTCAAGGGCCATATTGGCTAAAAATCATTCACATATTTCGCTACACTTTCGTAATAAAAAATATCACTTTATGAAATTTCATTAGCCTGAGCCATCGAATACCTACGTGGGCTTAAAATTTATTGGGAATCAAGTTCCGACATATTGTTGAGCCTTGGTTCATACCTGTCAATAAAACATCACTCATAGACTCAATATAAATCCGTTTTAAAAATATCTGAAAAGCAATTCAGATATTTTTTAAACGGTTTCGTATTGCAACTGTAGAGTGCATATGTGTGTATGTATCAAACTGTACAGTAAAAGTTGTTTGATGCAGACTAACTATCTCCTACATGTTGATTTCATAGTACTCGGCCTGCACTCTCTGCTACAAATAGCTTGTCACCACAAATGTTTCGAGCTGTCAACCAACCCATTTTAAACTGAACGTTGCTGTTGCATCCTGTTGTGAGAGTTTGTGGTTTTATACTCATCATACACAACTGTTGTTTTTATTAACGCTCAAAGGAACCTTGCATGCTTTTGCCGCATTTAGCCTACCTATTAAAAGCTGGCACGTGCAAAATCGACAGTTAAAAGACAGTACAATTTGTTAACAAGAAATCGGAAACCGCGACATGAATAAATTCCTCATTTCACCGACATTTCCCAGCATTTCAATGAGTAGCATTCAAATTAATTGAAGCCATTCGGACCTGCATCTTTGCTGAATACATTTCAATTCCGTTAGCACAATTATCGATATTTAAATTTAGCTCCGTTGAATAGGTCGTCTGTTAATAACTGGAGCTTTTAATGCTTCACTTATTCAAGCTAATTCCGTGCAATCGCACGGAGTTGCCCTTAGAACACGTTATGACATTTAACTTGAAGAATTGTCAAAGTTAATTAATAATTATAATAATAATAATAAAGTATTTATTATATTACTGTCTCGTTGGTCTTTTGTAGGGTAGACAGCGGTAGGTGCACTGCTACTGGCAACTTGTGTGGTACATACATCCATAACATGCACGCAGCAACTTTTTGTTTTCCTTTGATCCAATATTAAGACTCCTTCAAACAGGCGCACACTGGTCCCAAATGATAAAAAAGGGGACATTAAGAAATTTTTGACAAAAGGTCAACCGATTCAGCTTATTTTTTTTTTGTAGACAGCTGATGCAATTACAAATCACTTTTGTACATTGAGTTTTTGTTAAATAAGCCGTATTTTCAGAGTTAAAAAATTAATTCAGGCGGATTAGAAATAATCTTGTTAAAGATAGACTAAGATGTAATAACATTTTCTTCATTAATAAGTAACTCTTATAAATGTCTTTCTATTAAAAAAAGTCTTATTTTAAATATATCAAATAAACAACTTGGATATCCCAAAACGTGTACAGACATGTTCAGGTACAGGTAATTTATTGTGTGACTCATATTCAGATTATAAGCATTTTTTGGTAATGAGTCATTGCTTAATTAGCCGATTACTTACAATTTGGGCTATATTTGGTCATCTAACGCTAGTGAATGCGTCGGAAACGCTGAATGATAAAAAGGTATAAATTGCAATTAAAACTTTTCCTTCGTACTTTAACGGGCTTAGGACCGTCAAAATACAAACCTATATAATAATATAGGTATTGTATTAAGGCGTACTTAAAAAATTTGAACTACCTGTAACCCTAACGCTTAATTTATCTTTACATGCATGTTTTGTTTATTTATTTATTTTATACTTTATCACTTAATATGTATTTGATTTAGGGCAGGGATCTTGGCGTGCTTATCTGTTGATCAACTAACATGAACGTGCGTATGTTACAATGTGAATTATGCTAGCGGATCTTGTGGGGGATTATTCTCAATGTCGACGTTTACTTCTTCCTCATCAGCAACTTCTAAATCGAGTTCATTGGGTGAAACGTCATCCTTTAGAAGATTTTCGGCTTCTTCAAACCTCTGCTGCTTTTGAATTTTGGTGAACTTCGGTCTTATGTTCGTAATGTACGGATCGGAGCTGATAAGTAACTGGTGTAAAATATCTTCATTTGTTTGCATTCTGCCTATCTTTCTAGTATGCTTTTCTCTGATTGAACGAAAATCTTTGTTTCTTGCTTCTGAGGCTTCTTCGGACATCATACCAATTGGAATAAAAGAAAAATGCTGGCAAATATCTGCACCATGCACTAAAAGTTTATGTACACTCGAAGGCATGTAATACCACGAGTACTCGCTGACATAAAGTTCTGCTGTTTCTCTGCAATAAATTCTAAATTTTTCAATATCTACATTTCTCCCAGAAGATATTGCCTGCAAAATTACAGCAAATCTCTTAATCAAATTAGCATTAACTCCTGTTATCTCAGCTGACCTTTCGTAATCATTGAAAAACCGTCGAGCTGTATTGCCATCGTTTGTTGTCCCAAAGCCTTGTTTGACGATATCAATCATTAAGCCAGTTACAACAAAAAACTCATGCTGCGTTAACTCTTTTCTTGATTTTCAGAGCAGTTTGTCCTCACCCCGAGCCGCCCATTTTTTGAAATCTAAGTTGTAAGATATGTGCAAAATACATTCCATGCATCGCAACCACATGTGAAGTGAAGATAAACCATATTTGTACATATCATGGTTTTCTGGTTTGTTAAAAACGAGGTTCAAGTTGTTCATATCTTTCGGATTTGTTAAGCAAATGTTGCAATTGGCTGCAGACTGTGTCTGTGAAAGTGCCGTGCATACTTTGCCGTCGATCATCGTCATATGCAATTCATGAAATACTTCAAATTCGCCATCAAATAACTTTGTTGGTAGAAGGTTCTGAATTTCTTCTTGTAATGTTGCTTCTACTTGCTGAATATATTCTTTTGTTTCTTGTTTGAATTCGAACATAATTGGTCTGCAATAGTTTGTTGAAGAAGGGCGCGGATTTTCCCATACTATCACATCGTTGTCACTCATAAGGCGAAGTGGCACAAAACTAACCATAAATACAGAAGATTCTGAAAATATGTCACCAGTTGGTTTTTGTTTGTAACAACTTTGTGAAGAAGCTCCGTCACAGCCCCATTTACTAACTAGCTTCAAAACACCACCATTAATATTTGAACCAGTCACTTTCAAAATCTTCTCGGCAGTTAAATCTAGAACTGCCTGTAACTTAATTTTAGCTCCTGACTCCGATATCACAATATCTTCTTTTGCTGGATAGCATTCTTTCTTCTTCAACAGTAACTTCTGGTAAGATGGAAAAGCCGCTGTGCCATTTGTACTTAAAATGGACCTCAAAGTTAGATATTGCCATTTTGATAAACTCAATGCTGTGGCAAGAGCTAAGGTGTCTTCCTCGGAAATCGATTTATCAGAAGCTTTATATAAAAAGTCACTTACTTCTTGCACTTTTTCTGGCTTATTTGAGAGGCACTTAATAACTTTAGAACAAACAGTGCGCCCGTTTTCATTAAGTTTAGCAATAAGAGCATAGAACAGCTCTTCTTCGGAATGCTCCAAAAGAGACAAAGAACGTCTTTTCTTCTGCTTATTTGTTAAATCTTCAAATGGTCGTTTATTTCTAGTTCTGGGAGTATTTGTGGTAGCTTCTGATGTAGATGCACCCGCTTCCTCTTCGTACGATAAATTATGCTCTTCTACGTCTACTGAAATGTCCTCTATGGTATATTCTGGATCAAACAACATAGGAAAATTCACAGAAGTTAAAGTTGGCCACAAAATTTTAGACTCCAACCACTCCTTGTTTTTAACACCAAATCTTTCGTTTCTACCTGAATTGTCCCATCTTCTAGCTAGGTTTGACGTATAATTTTGGCAAAACTTTTTGATAATACTGAGCTCTTCGTTTGGAATTTCACTTGAAATACGATTTATAATGGTTTGACACAGTAAATCACTATTTTTAAGGCACCCACTATTACTCAAAAAAGAAAAAATGTCTAAATTAGTCACAAATGTAGTCATTTTGATACAAAAATGTTACAGGCAAATAACTAAAAGTTACAATGTGGTGATAGTTGATAAAAAATTGTGTTGTTTTTACGAGCACAAGACGCGTAATGAACAAAAACGGGTTCCGCTTGCCCTTATACTATTGATATATGACTCATTACCCAACTATCCCGTTACTTAATGGGGTAGTTAGATAATGGCTCATTACCTAACTACCTCATTACTTAATGGGGTAGTTAGATAATGAGCCAAATATTCTTGCAATTTGGATGAGTCACGAGAAAATAAAACATACTAAGATGTGCTCCTACATAAATACCGCAAAACTACAAAGGGAATTTTTAATTGCAATTTATATACCTATTCATCATTCAGCGTTTTCGACGCGTTCGACTAGATGACCAAATAGAGCCGAAATCGTCACTTATAGGGTAGGTAATTAATAATAATAATAATAATAATAACGTTTATTTATCAAAAAGTAAGAATACAATATGTGCATGTTCGGTGAGCCACAAACTAAGCGTCGCTTGTATCTTGTGGCTCAATTAAGCAATGACTCTATACAAAAAAAAATTTACATACGAGTCACACAATAACTTACCTGTACATAAACATGTCTGAACACGTTTTGAGATTTCCTTGTTTGTTTATTTGATACTGATAATTTCATATATTTGTAAGAGTTACTCTACAAGCTGCGCTAAGTTTTATTTTGAATACGTTTGAATCTTGGAAGATAAAGACAAAATTAGAATTTTTTTATACAAAAAATATTTAAAGTGCCTGTAACTCAAAAGGAGCACAAAATCGCAGAAGAGTGTCTATGACAAAGTGGTGAGCAATTAGCACCTCTACAAGCTGCGCTAAGTTTTATTTTGAATACGTTTGAATCTTGGAAGATAAAGACAAAATTAGGATTTCTTTCATACAAAAAATATTTCAATATTTTTTTTCTCTGAAAATACGGCTTATTTGGCAAAAACTCAATCTATAAAAGTGATTTGTAATTGCATCAGCTGTCTACAAAAAACAAATCAGCCGAATCCGTTGACCTTCTGTCAAAAATTTCTTAATGTCCACTTTTTTATCATTCGGGACTAGTGTGAGGCGCCACACGCGACGCGATACAAAGGCACCGCCTGTCGCGCGACTAGCGGTGCTTTTGAGTCGAGTGCGTTTCGCGCCGCGTGTAGCGTCTGTTTGAAGGAGTCTTTATGGGGCATCCATTACGATTTTATCGGGAACGAACTCTGGGCTGCTACTACAAAAAAAATAACAACCAGAACACTCTCCAACACTGCTATTAGAACTGTCACTGTTAGGTCAGACAAGACTACTAGATATTTATCAAGTACTAGCTTTTGTCCGCGGCGTCGCCCGCGTTTAAGTCCTAACCCAGGTCATGTTCTGCTCGTGTGCCAAATTCCATCTAAATCTGTTCAGCCGATTGATCATGAAACATGCAAATTCACAAGCTCACAGGCTTTCACGTGTATAATAATAATACTAGTAGGATAATAGTATCAATCTTCTGTTCTCTGGGGTTCCTACTGCGACCTTGAAGTTTCTACCTACAGAATCATATTGGTGAAAAAATACGGTAGTATAGGTAAGTTACACGTCACAAACATGAATCATGTTTGCGACGTGAAACAAAATTTCTTTTAGAATGCTACATTTTCGAATTATTGCGGTACATAGTTTTCTCGTTCTTAACAAAAAGCGGAAAGCATTTTATATTACCATTTGTTATTTTACATGGAAATGGAACAACAAAGGAAACAATTTGCCACAGTGAAACAATAAACGATTTTTTTTGTTATAAGTAGGAGAACGTGCCAGTAGGAGGACTTTATAAAACTTGCTAGTCCAAATATAATTTGGACTTATGCTTTGTAACATGCGTCACAGATGATGTCGACGACAATCTTAATGGTGTCGGTCCAGAATTTGGGTACGAGTTTGGCACCTTCAGTAGCATCCATCAGTTCTTGTAACGTGTAGACAACAGGACACGCTGGACACGATAATCAGTGTTCCATTGTTTATGGTTTGAGCAGGTTTTCCTTGCTTTGCCTAACCTGGGTTTGTCTATTTAAGGACTTCCAGATAAACCAAGGCAGCTCATGTCCAGATAGGAGATTTTCAGAAGATGGAACGAATGGGTTGGATAGGGAAGCACTTTATATTAAGACCTAGATGCCAACATTATTACTCATTAACAGCTTGTTTTATATCTTAATCACAATCTTCTGCTGGGCAAACTTAGATGATAAAAAGCCGGTCTGGCAATCCGTCTAGATTGGTAACTAGTTAATAGTCGATCTCGTAATTACTTCACCTCTTTTGACGAAACTCAGTAGGTAAATTAAAACTACACTGTGGTTTGAAACTATCTGATGGTCCCATTGAAGAAAAAAAATACTATCATTTTATGACGTGCCAGTGACATTTAGTCTTAGGCTGTTTGTCCACCGAAACGGTCAACGGAACGTCAACGAGAACGAGATGATACATTTACTATGGCCGCGTGTCCATCGCATAACACCGCCGTGACGTCACGTTTGGTTCAAATAATCTCGTGTCTCGTTGACGTCCTTTTGACGGTAAAGGTGGACAAATAGTATTAGACAATTATGAAGCCGAGTATACATTCGCCCGCCTTAATAACGTCCTACATTGCTCGGGCATCTTAAAGAACTGTAGATAAATCAAAATAATTCCAATTACATTGCCACTGCAAGAAAAATACGGAAAATTCACGGAAAACAGCAATTATTTGGAATACGTATAAAGTCACGCTTACGGACGCATAATAGGCTATTCTAAATATAAGAAAGAAACACACACTGAGGCCCGAAAAGTAAGTTGTGCTGACAATTTAAATGACATATTAAATGTTTTTGCTAGTTACTAAAAATCAGGTTTTTTATTATCTTTTTCTCAAACTTGCTTGGAAATTCGAGCATTATTTTGACGCCCTTCTTCGAGATAAATCGAAAATGCTGTACTGGTTAAATACACGCGAGCAGCGGGTGGCAATGTTTGTATGAAAATCCATATCTATCGGGTTTACCGGCCGGCAATGTTAATATGGAAATCCATATCTATTGTGTTTAGCAGCCGAATAGATTACTATGAAAACTCATATCTGTCGTGTAATAAAAAAATTACGAACGAGTTATTAACGAACTTTTTACTACAACCCATGGCAACCAAGGAGGTAACTTATAAAAGATTTTATTCAAATCTCGAACTGGCTTAGAAAATAGAGCCGTTTTATGTGCAAAAGAAACAAATGAACATATTGGCACGAGAAAAGTTATCGTTGTTCGTCATTGATTCTGAAATGTATAATTAATTTACTTAATTTGAAAATCCGTGCATTATTTAAGAAAAGTACTATACGAGCCTTGGCCGCAACCAGGCATTGATGGACTCACGTATGTATGCCTTGGCTTCGCCTTGGCCCATATTTTCACGTTTGTCCATGAAAGCCTCTGTTGTCGGTCGCTGCAGTAATGTATTATTGTAACTTCTACGGATACTTTTTAGTCAATTTCGTCATTTTAACAGGGAATAGTTTTTGAATTTCGGTCAAATGATGAAAATCTTCTGTCAAATCGTATTCCTATATAATCCTGCAACGGGTTTGAGGCCAAATCAGTAAAATGTCTTCTATAGTTCTGAGTGGAACCAACACTTACAAAAGAACGTTATTATGGAGAGAAGACGTCATTTGAGTGGAGAAGAAATGATCAGGGTCGTGGGAATGCTGTAAGCTGGTTCTCAGCAACGTGTCCATCGGTCTGGGCACTACGCAGAGTGTTATAAGTCGATTTTGGACACGTTACCGCATCACTGGCAGCGTAGCAGAGTGACATGGAGGAAGAGCTCGCATCACCACACGCAGACAAGATCGTTACATACAAATTAGTGCTAGACGAAATCGTACGATGACTGCTATGATGTTGGTTACAATGCTTCATAGCTCTTCAGGGATATTAATAAATTATCAAATCATAAGAAAACGATTGCATGGAGTCAATCTCCGTTCCCAAAGACCGCTACGTGCACCACTTATTGAGCCCCGCAATCGCAGAGCCCGTTTAACAATGGGCTCGTGAACACAGAAACTGGGCAGAAGAACAATGGCGTTTTGTGTGTTTTTCTGACGAATCTTGCTTTGGTATGGGGCAGATATTAGACGTACATGGTATTGGAGGACCCCTGGGTGCCAAGAACGTTTATAATCAGGCCAGGAAGTACATGTATACAGTGGTGGAAAAGTCATGATACGGGCGGGTATTTGGATCGGCGGAAGAACCGAAATGATTTGGATCAGAGGCAATCTCAATGCACAGATTTGATGTTGTCATTCCTTTGCGGATCCAATTTGGTGCTCCATTCCTGCTTATGCATGTTAATGCACGTCCACACATTGCCAGAGTCTTTGCAAACACACTTGCCGCAGCTAACATCTGCCAAATATGGATGCCGTATACACACCAGAAAATCTTTTTCGACTATTACAATGGACGTGGACGGCCATTCCGCAACGTGATTTGGATGAACTCATATTGAGTATCCCGAATCGCTGCGATTGTGTTATACGCGTAAACGGCGGAAATACAGACTACAAATTATTTATTTTACGCAGTAAAATCATTTAAAAACTTTAATTTTTATCTTTTTATCACATTTTATGTCAGGATTAACTAAGGGGAAAAAACCAGCATAAGCAAAAATCTCTAAAAGTCTTTTTTAATGTGAAAGCAGAGAGTACGTCGTCGATCTGCACATACGAAAACGTTTTATTTAATCAATCTAAATAGACATTTTTATTTAATTTCAATATGGCAGTAAAATATTTTTTTTAAATATCTTGATCCCTAGACACTTTTGATGTGTGTGATACACACAATATACACACATATACACATACTTTAATCGAACCTCTAATAATTACCATTTTGTGCTCCTTAAAATTGTATTCAAGACTCTAATACAAGTCCCCCGCCGCGTTTGTCTGAACGCGATAAATTCAAAAACTAGCAAACGGATTTTCTTACGGTTTCCACCAATGGACGGAGTGATTCATGAGGAAGGTTTAAGTGTCCAATTCATTAAAGTTTTGTGTAAATTTGCTTAAATAGAGATGGCGGAAAAAATCATGCTGACTGGAAGTTTTACTGGCGTGCGCCGCGTAAACGTTATAGAGTTATATTAAAACAATGTATTACGGAATTACATACATACGTAAACTCACGCCTTCTTCCCATGGGCTTAGGCAGAAACTACAGAACGCCACCTGTTGCGATCCTTACATACTCTTTTTCCTTTTTTATTACGGAATTATTCCTCTACGTATACGTGGGATAATTTCCGACCTCCACGCGGGCGAAGTGGCGGGCAAAAGTCTAGTCTAGTCTAGTCATTCATAAAAGCCACGCGCCGTTCTACCGCACCGCCATGCCGCCGCCCGCTTCAATGACAATAAATACTACGTAGAAAAAACGTAACGAATGTAAAAAAATAATTGTATGTCAAATAGTATTTTTTTGTAAATAAATGCTTAGATTTTTAAAGAAAACGTTTTTGATGGCTTTTTTACACCATAATAAAAAACATTTTAAGATATACCTGTACGTGTATATATTAAAATGTTTCGTGTATGAATTGATAGACCTTATATACAATATATAGGTGTATAATAAAATAATGTAATCTATAACTTACTAATAATAAATCTAAAGTGTTTGGTTGTTTAATTAATAATTAATAAAAATTTGTTTAATTTATATTTTGGGGTCCTAAAAATACTAAATTACAAAGTACCTGCGACCAACTTCGATGTAGATGCGGTTGGTCACAGGTCTAACCTAACCTAATCCAACCAACCAACTGTGAGAAAAGACAAAAAAGTTAAAAAGAGGCTCAATTATTTTTTAAAGTGTGCGTGATTAGAAGCGCAAAAAGTTTTTAGAGGTTTATTAATTTAAAAAAGTGTCCATTATTAGAAAGTCAGTATGTTTTTAGAGGATTAGTTAAATATTTTCCCATGTTAAATAGTATCTTATTTTTTCACTTTAAGTAGATTTTCTTCCACCATCGTTCTTGATATAGCTCATTTTCACGGTGCATAATACCTTTGTTTTCAAATACAAAAAAAAAACTTCATGTTCACAGAGTATTTTAGTCAAAAAGCTATTAGTTTACGTTCAGTTTTCATTCAGTTTACAGTTTGAATACAGTTTCTATAGAATAAATCCGAATGACAATAGTTAAAAAAAAGCATAGTTATGTTTTTATTAAAAACGTCCAAGCCCATGCAAAACAATAGGTTTTAAAACTGAAAGCTTGCTCGTGCGAGCAGCACTGTCGAGGGTACCTTAAACTATCATTAGAGTCATTATTTTATTTTCGTGTTGTTTTAGTAATAATGTCAAATTAAAAACTTGGACAGTTACCTTTAAAAGATGACTTAAGAAAATGAGAAGTGGTGAAAGAGAGACTATATAATTTTCGTGAGTGGAATCTGTCAAATTCATGGACAATCGACAGTGGTGACATCTGAAGTGAGCAAGTGTTAGTTTTATCCCCGTTGTAACAAAAATAATAGATTTCCCGAAACATTATTTTTACGAAACAAGAAACTCGCCCAACCTGTCATCTCTGAACGGTGCCGCTATTGCATACTGCCAGTGGTGGAACCAATGCGGCTGCCCCATATCAAAACCCACTAAGTACTTCCAACAAAATTTACCAGGAGAGCGCAGAAACAGCTTACTAGGTTTTTATTGATTAATTTTCTTTCACAAACACAATTACAATAACGAAAAGTTTACAACTACTCGACAGTCATATGCTGATCTCACACGATACTCCAGACATACTGAGAAGATCTTCTTCCATTCATCCGTGAACACATCACAGTCAGGGTTAGCATCCAAGTGAGCGTTGAGCGCAGAGAGTGTGCGAGGGACAGGAGACGGCTGGGCTGGCAGGGCGAACAATCTGTGCCTCTTGTTACTGTTGTATGGGACTGGGGTGGGATAGAGTTATAAAAAACGTTTTTTTTCTGAGATTAAACAAAGCTTTTAAATAATTCATGAAAAAGGAATCAGTTTTTTTCTGGAGAAAGTTTTTTTTTGAAGAGTATGAGAGTAAAACTATGGTATTTAATGTGGCTATCGCTAAAGTCACAATTACACCAGAAAAAGAAAAACCCTCATATACAAAGCTGTAATCAAGCCTATATGGACCTATGGTATTCTGCTATGGGGAACAGCATCACACTTTAACATAGAGATCATACAGCGATTTCAGAACAAGCTTTTAAGAACAATCACAAAAGCCCCATGATTTGTACCAAATGAAGCTCTACACCATGGTCTGAAAATACCGATAATCAAAGAGGAAATAAAAAGCTATATCAAGTCATATAAAGTAATAATAACTCGTCACCCAAATAACTTGGCAGACCACTTAATGGATAAAAAAAAGGAATCCGCAGGCTAATACACCAAAATCCACAGGATTTTATCGGATAAACTTAGCTTGATGTTTTATAAGTACTAGGATGTGTCATAGCACGCATACCAAGCAAGAAACACAACACACGAAACACACAGAAATTTAAAACATGCATTAAACGCACACTATGTAGACAAGCATATTATAAGTTCAATGACTATATGTATAGTATATAAAAATGCTTGGCTTAATGCTGGTCCTGCTGTCTAGCCACTCGGGCGCACTAGTTAAAATTTGAATGTTTGGAAGAGATACTCCTTACTTATTCCCTCTTTTATTTTTCTGACATTGCGAACTTAATGTTTGTTTATTTTTTATATAATATGTTTTATTATTGAATAACTCAATAGATATTTTAATGATTCTTTTCTTTTATGTAGTAAAATTTTATTCATTGCTCAAATACATAGCAAACTATAGTTTTGTATAATTTAGAAGCATATTGCAATTTTGTAAATGTGAGTACAATGGATTCGTTTATTATATAATTATGTTGACTTGACAGCATGGCAGTAGAGACTATGTCATGCTCACTTAAATGTCTCACTGTTGGTGGCGCGTGTGTTGGATCATTCGGTTCCCTACAAAATGGTTGAGCTGGATGGTGCTGATCCACGCGTCATGTTCGTGAACGGGCGCCGTCAGTTGAAACTGGTCATCTCTTAACTGCCACGGCTTATTTGTATTATTAGTCTTATATTTTGAATTGTTTCCTAATATATATTTTTATTCATTGTTCTCGCATATAGAAGCAACACGAATAATGTACCCAGGATTTTGTAATATTTTGATTTAAAAAGAGTGTCCTTGGAGTTTCTTGCCCGTTCTTCTCCATAGAGATCTACGTTTTGGAATGGGCAACTAGCTTCAACTTTCTGACTAACTGACCGACTCTTTGACAATTCAAAAGTGCCTGTAAATGGTTTAATTGAAATAAATGCTTTGATTTTGAGTTTGAGTTTGACACAACACATCACATCACGTTTTGTAACACGTCATAAAAATTACTGAATTTACATAGTGACAGATTGTAAGAAAAAGACAAAAAAAGGCCATGAAAGCTTAAAATTCGGGCCTTTTCAAAGCGTCGAAATATGCAACATTTTATTTGAATCGTATTTCAAAGTTTTTAACCGACTTCAAAAAGGAGGAGGTTATCAATTCGGATGTTTATATTTTTTTTTTTTATGTATGTTCGGGCATAACTCCGTCATATATAAACGGATTCGCAAAATTCTTTTTTTGTTTGAAAGGGTATACTCTCGAGGTGGTCCCATTGTTACCAAGTCTGAATCCGATGAAGGGATCCCATGGAAATCGAGGGAAATCCTCAAATTTTATAGCCACACCAATAGCGATTTGGGTATTTTTTATAGTTACTCGTGCATTTGCTCTCAGAAAGCACCATTCCACGAAATGGAACTGATGATGAAGACCAGAGGTGGCCACCGGAACTACTCAATAATAAGTATTTCACGGGTTGCGATTCGATTACTTTAATATGGTTGCTAAGCCATTTTTGCTCGTGACAATGCATATGGTGAACTAGAGTTGATGGTGGCTTCACCATCAGCTCAGTTCTTTTTTAGGAGAACTCCTCAATAATTAACACATCGGAAAAAGGAATATTTTGTAAAGGCAACAATTTAAATGCTTACCAAAATATTTTGTAGACCCTAAGACTAAGTACCAAGTAAAATATGTTACCTTCAAATAAAATAAACCCACTCTATACCGAGGTGCCTAAAGAACAACGTTTTAAGTTCCAAAATAATTATACAAACATCAGAATAATTGTAGGTGTTGTATTTATATTCCTTTTGCCTACCAAAATGGATGAATGCTCAGCAAATCTTGTTTAAGTTGCTCACCAAAAATAAGTTTGCTTCAAAATGTAAGGGTGGGATAGGATGCAAGAGCGAGCGAAGCGAGCTCGGGGCTTTGAGCACCCCGACTCGGACAGGTTAGGTTAGAAGGGGATGGCGGGGTCTTAAATACCCCGCCATCCCCTTCGTGGTAATTTTTTTTAAACTACCCAGAAGTAGGAGCCCTGCCGAGTGGGGCTCCGTCGACTACGCCTTATAAATAAAAAAGGAAAAAGGTTAATTTCTAGAATACTTTATGACACACAATTTGGTGAGCATTTATCCATTCTGGTGGACACAATTTGGTGAGTATTTCGAATTTTTTGGTAGTAAAATAGGTACTTTTCTGGTAGGCGTTTAAACACAAGCCTTTTGTAAAAGGTGATGAGCAGTTGACATTAGGCTATTGTAATTTAGATAAATTAATAACTGAATCACTAAAAAGTGAAAAATAAAAAACTTTTTACAAAAAAAAAACAACCAACTTCAAAAAAAGACACTACATAGTGAAAAATAACTTTAATTTCGGAAGTCGGTGGCAAAAAAACTAAAAGTCAGATCCAAGGACACCGACTTCCGATATTAAAGTTATTTTTCACTATGTAGTGTCTTTTTTTGAAGTTGGTTGTTTTTTTTTTGTAAAAAGTTTTTTTATAACGAAAGTTCTGCAACTGAAACCACGTTTCCAAAGACAATTCTGAATCGTCTATTAGTGTTTTATAAATGCAATGAAATAATTTTTTCCCAGTAATAACTCCCTTGAACAGTATTTATTATTTCCTTTATTTATTTTATGACCACAACTATTAGTTACACGTTTAGAGAAAACGCAAAGTGGCAAAGTATTAAGTATTGGGTTTTTCCATTAGGAATTTCTCATAGCAGCCCGGAGTCTGGATTTATGCCCGGTTTATGGCAATAGGCTCGCCCCCTATTACATGGGACTTAAACATAACCGGCGAAATGTGGGTGTACTATAGGTATACCTCTGCCTATCCCTTCGGGGATTACAGGCTTCATGTTATATTATGTTATATCGAGAGCGAGTAAAACCAAGATCGTACTTAATCGTTGTATATCTTCTTTTGTTCCACCACTCAAACTAAAGAAGAAGGAAGTTCGTAATTCGAAAACACGCTTATTGTCTACTTTGTAACTCCTTGAACAAAACTAATCAATTGATAGTTGAGTAAAATTACGACTTAGCGCCTACGCAGACGACATAACAGATAATTTGACCCGTGGTGCATCTTTCCTACACAAGTTCTAGTTCTATTAAAGAACTGACTTTATTTAAAGGCGACAAAAGCCTAGGGTTTAAAAACTGAACAACTAAGAGAATTTAATTACATTTATGTCAATGGCATAAGTTCTTTCAGAATGAACAGTAAGTCCTTTCAGGATGAACAGTGTGTGGGTTTAGCCTATTTCGGCGACCTCCCTCTTCAACTTCCCACACTATTACGCTCGGTTAAATTAAATATTTTGCATATTTAATTTCCTGCGATTCTTTGGTATATAGTTGTGTGACGGCAATGTAATTTATGTGGGAATGGCAGTTGACCGCAACACATCGAATGTATATTTTGAGGTTGTTTTCGGGCTAGTAAGTGGGTTGTGGAGGTCAGATAGACAGGCGCTCCATGAAAAATACTGGTGATCAGCTGCGTCCGGTTGGACTGGAAGCCGACCCCAACATAGTTTGGAAAGAGCTAGGCAGATTGATTGACTATGAGGTAACACGATTCAGTCAAATCGTTGCTTTTTTTCTTAGATATTTATTGTTTTTATTGTGTAACATATTTTTATATCAAAGCCTATATAAATAAGTAGGTATTTGTAGAGAGATGCCGAAAAATTCCATTCCCGTTTTTCAGATGGCTTAATTATAAAGTTTGGCTCATATAATTGGCTTCAGAAAACTTGGTCATAAGTTGAGCAAAAAAATGTTAATAGTCTTCTGTACTTGATTAATTTGTGCAGTTTGAAATCAGAAATTTAAAAGCGCTGCAATCATTTACGCGGTTTTTTTTTTGCTGTAATAGCTTCTCAAGTCGAGTTTGACCAAATATATAAACTCTTTGATAACTTTAAAACACACAGACAGACATCAAGTAACACACAAAGAAACATTTTAAATAGATAGAATGCATCGTTAACATCAACTAATTCGAATGTTTAATCAAAATAGGTCATTTTCGGTTAGTAAAACGAACAATCAACTCAGCCTATTGCAGTCCACTGCTGGACATAGGCCTCCCCCAGGCTGCGCCACAATACCCAGTCCTCCACCTTCCGCATCCAGTCTGTCCCAGCCACCTTTTTAAGGACGTCGGTCCATCTAGCTGGGGAGCGTCCTACACTACGCCTGCCGATACGCGGTCTCCACTTCAGGACTCGCCTGTTCCACCGGCCATCGGTCCGTCGGTAAACATGGCCAGCCTACTGCCAGTTCAGCTTGCGGACTCTGCAAGCTATGTCGGTAACAAACAAAACGAACAAATAACGATCGTTTGAAAATAAATTACCTTTCAAAATAGTTAAAGTATGTTACTATGGCAACGTCATACGGAAAACGGAAATGTTTTCTCTAAGTTACAATAAACAGTCAAAGCCTTAAAACATGTTTTTCTTAACAAATACTTGTTTAAGTATAATTGATACCAGGCGAATTCTGCGAAACAATTTCCTTGTAAGGTTTTTCGATTTGCACAGAACTGATATTTAAATGAGTTGCCTATTAAATTTTGTAATATCTACGCAGCATATATCTTCTTATTAGCGTATCGCTGGCAATCTATACGGAGCCGGCCCAGAATTTGGCTACGAGTTTGGCACCTTCAATAGCATCCATCAGTTCATGTAACGTAAGACAATAGGACACGTTGGATATTAAGTGTCCCACTGCTTGTGGAACCGCACCATATTTACACTCTAGGGGGAGTCATCTCTTAAAGAGATATCAGCATAATTGACGGAGTCCGATAGGGCCGATGCCAGCCGGGGTCGCGGATTGTTCGAAAGAGTTACCGTAGCCCTGGGCACAGGCAACTGAAAGAACACGGGTGGGTTTTAGTCAGTAAGAGTCTGACACGCCCTCCCGCTCCGCCCAGAGCGGGAGACGTCATTTGACGATTTCCGAAAAAAAAGTGGGAGTCATCTGTGAATATAATATATGTGCAGAATATATTAGATGGGAAATCCAATTCATGACTGAAAAAAAACTGTTAAAAATAGTTATTTTAAAGCACATTCTGCTCAAGCACAGTTCATATTATTTACATAAATAATATAGAACTCAAATATTTCGGTCGTTTTAAATAATGAATCAGAATAAGCTTTCCATCTTCTAAATATTATATATAACTAGCTGCCCGCCCCGGCTTCGCACGGGTTGCGGTACTTATCTACGGCGTACCCTACCTACCTACCCTACCTACCTACCCTACCTACCTACCCTACCTACCTACCCTACCTACCTACCCTACCTACCTACCCTACCTACCTACCTACCCTACCTACCTACCCTACCTACCTACCCTACCTACCTACCCTACCTACCTACCCTACCTACCTACCCTACCTACCTACCCTACCTACCTACCCTACCTACCTACCCTACCTACCTACCCTACCTACCTACCTACCCTACCTACCCTACCTACCTACCCTACCTACCTACTCTACCTACCTACCTACCCTACCTACTCTACCTACCTACCTACCCTACCTACCTACCTACCCTACCTACCTACCTACCCTACCTACCTACCTACCCTACCTACCTACCCTATCTACCTACCTACCCTACCTACCTACCTACCCTACCTACCAAAAAAAAAAAAAAAAAAAAAATAGATGTTGGCCGATTCTCATAGATACCGGATAAGCACAAAAAATTTCATCAAAATCGGTTAAGCCGTTTCGGAGGAGTATGGCAACGAAAACTGTGACACGAGAATTTTATATATTAGATATGTATACTTACCCATAGGAAAATTATTTCGTCCGGGATATGACTAAAGGTACCATCGTTGTCTATATTCTGGTTTGAAAGGTAGATATGTAACTGTAGTTAGGTACAGGTACAGCCTCAAAAAGATGTATACATCGACAAAAATTCATTTGATTGTCTACAATTTGTGTTCGTGTGTGTGTGTTTGTGTTTGATTTGTGTTTGTGTTGTATTGTGTTCGTTTGTGTTTGTGTACTGTATCGATGTGTAGCTTCAATTAAGTAACCAATGTGTACTATGTTTTGTGGCTACGCATTGTTACAAAATTATTGAACAATGATTGTAGATAATTTAATTAAATTAAATTTTGTCAATGTATGTATCTTTTTAAGGCTGACTTTACAAGCGACGTTCATATCAGGTATTACAGATATACAGTCACGGACTTTAATTGATGAGCCACTTGGTACTTTTTTTCGAATTTTAGCCGTGTATAGCAAGTCGGGTTTAGTCGGTTATACTCGTACATAGTACAGAGTGACTAGCCAAAATCAACCAATTGCAGCACGCTTAGCATGACCATCATAGAAACGGGTTTTGTCGACGGCAGAATAGACAAAAATGACGTTCCGTGAAGACAGTACGACGGCAACAAAGTAGAAAGAGTCACTGAACTTTTTACGAAATTCAATAGTTTATTCACGTTTTTCTTTTATGTTGCTTATATCTCTAAAATGGTGTTTCCTATCGCAAAAATAATGAAAATTTCGACCCCCTTTATAATACTTTTAAACCCCTAAAACTAAACATGTAGGTCATCATTTTTCACATTTTCCATACAAAAAGTGAAAAATTGTATTTTTATTCTTTGTGGCCGTCGAGTAAAAAGTTTTCTACTGTCCTGTAGCATGGCAATTACAAAATCAAATTGTGTTCACTACCTTAGACAACTGTCAGTTGTCAGTGAGTTTTAGATGTTTGGGATAGAAAACTTTCTTCTGAAATAGTCTACATATAAAAGGACCTAGACAACGATCGGTAGAAATGAAAGACAAAATGACGGATTGTAGAAAGATTTTTACGGTGCGATGTCAAAAATGGAGAAACGAAATGTCACTTTGTATAGAAATAGCTATGTCTTGCCTTCCAAGAAATAGAAAGCGTCATGCTACGCCTGCAGGTCTGACAACCGTAACCTAGCAACAATTGTTTTAGCGTAGCGATAGTAATGTTAGCGTACGGAAAAATTATGATTGGTCATTTTGATATCGGAAAAACTCGAACCCACGATTTAATCCGGACGCGTTGCGTCCAAGATGACCTTCATGACAATTATGATAACTGTTGCACATAAACATAAATATCACCTAACTGCCGCCATCTTGGAAGAAATGATTATGAATTTGATTTACTATTTCTGTTTTGTAGTTTATATTTAGCTATTATAAATGTCATAAAATGTGCTAAGCTAAAAAAAAGTTCGAACTTTGTAAAATAGTTTTATTTCGTTTATCAATCAATATTGTTGGACTGACTTAATATCGAGTATATGCTCCTTGGCTGCCTTTAACCAATCTAGTGCCAATATCAGTCCCTCGCATGGCTTCCCATACTTCTTAGCAATGTTGAGCCAGATGTTTTATTATTTATTTATTTATTAAAACTGCATGCACAAGTAAAAAAATACTGTACAAAGGCGGACTTAATGCCCGAGGCATTTTTACCAGACAACCTTAGGGTGATGCAGAGACTAAACATGGCAGGTGCAATATACGGGATAGATAGCTCAGAAATAACTGAAAATACAAGAATAAAATGTTAATACATAAATACTAATACATAAATACATATAAACAAAATAAACGTTGTCAGGAGAAATAACGATCGGTAGAGGAGAAAAACGAATCCAGCAAATCAACGCTGAGATGTTTCGGCCAACTTCTGACGGATATGCTCACGTGCCTTCACTTTAAAAGATAACCAACTGGTTGCCATCTTGATGTTCACAGGGAGCGCATTCCAAAGAAAAACCACCTGGACAGAGAAAGAAGAATGAATGAAGCCAGCCATTCATTACGGTGATCCCATCGCTGCACCATTAAACCCCACAGATTTTCTATGGGATTCAGGTCAGGGGATTTAGCTGGTCATGGAATCACCGTTATGTCTGGATGTCCATCAAACCAGGTGCCGACAAACCTCGCTCAATTTATGGCACAATTATCGTGAACAAAATTAATATTTGCCATTTCGTGCTGTGGATACACAATCCTTACAGAGGGAAGAATATTAGGTATCTTCCAAAATGCTGATATAGTTCACGGCATTTGCATGAGGCGGTAGTTGAACAAGCTCGTCTACACCTTCGGAGCTCATCCAACCCCCTATATTAACATTTTTTATCCTTCCCGATTACCTATTTGGTATGACATGATCAACATCATACTGTGTACTGTTATATCGCTATAAATGTAAGCGACCATGGTCGCTTGATTGGAATGACTTCTCATCACTGAAAAAAGTTGATATCCAATCGAAATTTAAAAAACGGTGTGCAATTTACGTGTGCCGTTTTATGCAATAGAAATATAAATAATATTTATTTGCATAAAACATAGTTTATAAAGTTATATGAGGTACATGAGCGTCTGTCATATCTACTTTGTAGGCAGGAATCCTATTATGCAAATCCATTTAATGAAGATGCCTTCGGCTCATTCTCGGATCCACATCAAAACTATCCGCGTAACTCAGCGTGCGTTGGTATAAATCCATCAACTTCATATTCGCGGAGAATTTCTCTTTATTGGGCTCCGTTTAACGCAGCGGGACGATGGTTATTCTATCTATGATCGCTTATATTATACTTCAGCGTATCGTCTTACCCACAAAGCAACAGTGTTTCACAAATAAATTATAACTTTCGAAGTTTATGAGTTTATGATATTTACCGTTTTTTAATATTTCAAAAAACATACAGAATGAGAAAATGAGCTCATCGTCAAGAGCAGATGTCTCGAAATTTCACAAATACTCAGACCCTGCTGATGCATTATTACCAATAAAATTCTATGTCGAATTTCTTCGGAAATTGCAGCTGGCATTATCTCGTAAATAACTACGGTTACGGACGACATCCATAAGGATTTCCACCCAGTTACCCTACACCCAAGTTGGTCGCAGTAACTTGGTATTTAGTATTTTTAGGACACTAAAATGAGAGTTATTTGAGGCTCACAAAAAAGTCACATTTAGTATATTAGTATCCATTAATATTTTTTGTTTTTATTAATTTTTTCTTTTGTTTCATCACCACGCGACTGACCATGTTGTTTGTTCACAGCTCATCGAGGCTCTCCACTACATGCACTACAACTCACACGTGATGCATCGCAACGTGTGCCCGCAGGTCATCATCGTCACCAAGAGGGGAACCTGGAAGCTGTTCGGGCTCGAGTTTGCTGGTACGTGCCTATATTAATATCCAACCGATATTAAATAAACTTAAATTAAATAAACGCTGGGTAAATTAAAAACATAAAGTCAATTTAACACAAAATGATCGGAGACGTAAAATGATGTTGTATTCAAAAATCATGATCCTCTTTTGCCATTTTGTTTAATATTATGTCCGAAAATTTTGCCTTAAGGACACTTCACCGGTGTAGTCACCACAGGTGTATCGGGTTTTATTAATTATAACGTAACGTTTTATTAAATTATTATTTTATTTATTGTAACGTCTAACAACTTAAAAAATTGTTAAAGAAATTTAATAAGAGACTCAAGTAGAATCTATATGTGGCAAGGCGCAACAAATCAGACTCGTAATGTTGCGTCGCAAAAAAATCACGCAAATTACGCCATTAAGCAAACAAAATAACTAAACGCGCCACTGCCTGGCCTAATGGAAACTACTGGACGTCCACCCATCTGACACGTAAAGGAAGTTTTCAGAAAAAAATTGGACGTATGGAGCTAAAACCGCAACTTGCATTCATCGTAGGTATGTATCTATAAATATTCTACAACTTCACTTATGCTTTGGTTCATTACGTGACTAGCCATCAAAGACTTGTGGCAGACTTAAAAAATAATTTCGTGTATGAAACCTCTCTAAGTAAACGAATAATTATATATGTGAAGCACTTGTAATATCGCTTAGCGGTATTTATTTCAATCAAGGTAGTTTCGAGCGAGCTTTGCTAACTTCACGAATCGCGATCCCCATAATGGAATATTTAATGGTAAATAATTGACTGTCGTCACTTTGAACAAAAGACCGCAATCTTTAGCACGTAACAACCGATCCGCTTTAGATAAATAAATCTTTGTCTTGGTAAAGTTCCTTAACCAAATAATGCCAATTTATATTTAACGTTTTGTTCTGTTTATAATTAATTGAGTGATTTCTATCATAAGGGTTGGTTTTTGAACATCAAGGTTATAATTAGAAGATTCTACCTTTTTTTGAAAGAACACCGTTTTCCGCTGCTATTTTCTCCTGAATAACGGTGAAAGAAAAATTGATAAATATTTCAGAACAAAATATGTAGGTAATTAATGTGAAAAAAACATAGATGGCATATTACTTACCTAAGTATATCTCTTAATCTTCAAAACATTTCTCAAAGCAGCGTTCCACCTTGGGCAAAACGCAAAGACTACAAACTCTAGACATTCTTTAAAAAAAGGATTTGACGGAAAAGTTGTCATAAATGAAAAAAGGCTAGCGTCGCAACATGAAATGCTGTACAAACTAGGGAAGAAACACTCAAAAAACTAGAGATGGTTTTTGACGCTAGCCTTTATTTTCATTTATGTCAACTTTTCCGTCAAAGCCTTTTTTTTAATGTCTAGAGTTTGTAGTCTTTGCGGTAATTTTTTTTTAGCCTGTGCTGTCCCACTGCTGGGCAAAGGCCTTCCCCAAATTCTTCCAGGAACTCTTTTCCCGCGCCACCTCAAACCAGCCGTCGCGGTACTACTAATTATGTTGCAAAAAAAGAGACAGCATATCTAAATATCTTTCTACAAACCAATAATACGGATCATTATGTCTACACCAAATATTTTAGAAACAGTTGATTGATATCTCGTGGGTCAAAGCGTTTTGAGAACAAATAAGCAACAGGTAAGTAAATAACAGGATACAAATCGTATGCCAATTAAGACTCAATTTCTGCTTCATTATTATTGTGTACAAACAAACAATTTAAACATCATCGGAAATTATAACTTCCGTGAATATTTCAAAGACAATGGAGCTCAGTAAAACTTGAAATTGAAAGATACATCTTTGGATTCGAGAAATCCTTTGAAAAGAAAATCACAACGACGGGAGCATGCGACTTTTCTGTGTGAAGTTAGTTACAGTAGATTTCCAATAAAGACCTGGTAATGATGCTTGAGCGGTTGAGCCGGTCGACGGCGACTTGCGGGAATCGAGACCACTACCTACACTTAACTTTTATGCTAAAGTAAAATTGAACTGTGCGAGAAAAAGTGGGTGGAACGGGGGAACAGATCACCCCCGGAGCATTTATCATGGCTGATCCTTTCAGCCCCCCTAAATTTCCGTAACCACCTGTTTTATTTCCATTCCTTTAGTGATTTTCGATTCAAGTTCCAAGACGGTAATATCGAGTTCCGTAAGCTGAATTACCAATGCGAACTTTGCTGAGAACGGGCGGGATTTATCAAGACTTTATGTAAAATGTGTTTTTATTCCTTTCTTGTTTGAAACTGACAATTTTTTGATTACTTGACTAGTATTTTAACCAAACCTAATAGAAACAGCGTGACCTCTCAACCCATTAAGTTATTTTTTCCAGTTCATATGACTGGTCATCAATTTATTATTCTTTTTTTTAAATTTTGGCGTAATCAAGGGTCTCGTTTGATTATTGGAAAAATTATTAGTTGCTGAAATATATTAATTGAATCCAGTCGAGTTTCATAAATTTACGTTTCTTAATTTTAAATTGAGTCTAGTACATTTTATTGATTTTACTTTACTTTATTTTATTTTATTCTATTCGGGAAACTTACAGCTAACTTATACAGTATTCTTAAACAATATGCAATTGAAGGCCATTTACAAGTTTCCAATCACTTAGTTACTCACTTAATTCCTAATCATACTTCAAGTTATTGTGTTCTGTTATCTGCAGTCAACCAAGTTATAATGTTGAATCCTGCACAAATGGTGTAAGATATTCTTGGAATTGGGTATGTACTTTCCCTTATTTACTCTCTCAGCGGAAATTTTAGCCTTTTCTCAATATATTTCTTTTCAAAATAGGGTATTTATTACACCAGTAATAAATACCCTATTTTATTTGTCGTAGGTGTAGAACCAGTTAAAAAGGGCTGCTTCCGGCCCTTTTTCCGGGTACCTGTATTTTCTCCGGGAATGCGAGCTTTTGGGTTGCTTCTACCCGCCGCGCCGCATAGAATCCTTAGAGTTCGGAAGCGGCAAGACCATTTTATCCCGCGTCACAAGATAGTCGTACCACCTTTTTTTTTACTATTATAGTTATTAGTACTTTCAGGGTTAACATTTTTATACTAGTGGATCGTTAACCAGGACTGTTTCTATCGGGATATCTTAGGTTCATATTTATAAGAACTTATACGAAGAACTTTATACGAAATTCATTTATAAGTTTACCTAATTTAGTGGTCACGAACCTAAAACCGATTGCAATCGATTCCCTAGTTCGGAAACCAAATGCGTAACAAAGATTTACCATCCGATGTACCTTAAGTTTTCTCGTAATCTCTTTTAATTTAGGCCAAATTACCTTTAACTTTATTCAGATTTTTAGGTTTGGCAAAATAAGCTGTTGCTTACATTATGATTGTACACTATGCAATATGCTATGCTATGTACAATATGCAACAGTTTTTAAGCGTCACGAAAGATTTCATCGCTTGAGTTATGTACTAAATCCATGGTGAAAGTTTTCTGATGTGTATTCTATTATTTACCTTAATTTTGAAAGTGCTAAGGGAAGTATTTGAAGGCCCATTGTCACATGCCACGAGGGAAATTAAACGTTATAACATCAGCCACCCCTTTATAAAATAAGCCATGGTCGATGAATCCATTTAAATTATGAAATGAAAGTAGCCTTAATTACAATACTTGTAACTACTTTAAGGCTCTTTGATTGACCCACCGACTGGAGGGAAAGGGCCACAGAATGAACGAAAATTGATCACTAATGAATGAAAGAAAGAAAATACATTTATTTAGCACTAACTACAAAGCACACAACACAACATAAACCTTCAAGTAAAAAGAAAAATAAAACAAATAAGAAGTGTTAAGTGCGTAGTGAGAAATTAGCAGGAAAGTGTGCCCCGCGGCTGCGCCAAATAGGTCCAGTTCAGCAAAAATGTCGGACTACTAGTGCCTGACGCTGGTTTTCAACTGCACCTGAAGTGTGAGGAGACGGATGTGAATTAGTTTTATACTGCAATGTGTGTATGTATGTATACTTATGTAAATAAAATTAATGATTGTAAAAGAATAATAATAACGAATATTTAGTTAAATAATTTGTATAATATTAAATAAAATTTCATAACAAAACATAAACAAAACTGACAAATAAATGAGACAGACGCATGATACATGATATCAAGAAATCTTTTTATTTTTTTAACAAATCCTGTACACTACGCTTGTACACTCGTTTTGTGGTAATCCTTGGAGGAGGCCTATATATTAAACAGCAGTCGACGGCTTTTAGTTGCATTTAATAAAGATAACCGGACAAAAAAGGGTTACGTTTTATTAGAAGGTTCTGTACACTAAACCAGGCCACGGTTCTGGAAGAAGCCTTAAAAAGAGTTCACGGAAAATTGAAAATATCATGAAATACGAGGATTTCATAGCGTCCTACGGAAACACAGGGATCGTGGAGATCGACAGGTGTGTTTGATAGAAAAGTAAGCGGGCAAACATGTTCGAACTATAACTGTAAGCTGATTGGAAAGTCTGTAGTATGAATGATGGGCTAAGGCATGCAAACCAAGACACATATATCACCCATACAATCAAAAGTGCAAGATAATGAAACTTCGTAGTATAGCTCTTTGTGAATGAGCTCGTACGTGGAACTACTATAACCATACCAATTTCTGCTGGCATGATTGCCAATGAAACTAGTCGTACAAGCACATGGCACAATAATTCTGTTTTGTTTCTGGGATGTTAACGCATTCCTAATGCCTCTGGTATTCCAAGTGCCCATAGGCGTTCTCGGTAACTACTTACCATCAGGTCGGCGATAGGATTATTTGCCCTCGAATCACAAATAAGCTTGCAATGACAAATGGAAATCCTGGAATCAATAATAACATTAACACAGTAACGATTTCAATAACCCTAGAGATAATTCGTCCCTGAAACGGAATCAGATGGACGCAGACGAATTAACAAATTAATGATTCCAGTGAACATCAAACGGTAGAATCTGTTACCAGTATAAAATATCTAAAATCAGTTTCTGTCGCCCTTGACCTATGAATGCTTTCGACTTTCGTATTTGTTAGCTAGTCGCCTGCATTTAAACTTGGAACGATTCTGAAGTATACTTAAACTCGTTTCTTTTGAAAATCACTGCCTTGACTTTTTTTTTAACGCGATGACCATTCGTTTGATGACTTATACAAAAACAACCTTTTATACTTTTTTTAGATTGCGAACAAAGTAACATTTTTTTTTCGGGATTACATAATCTATGCCTAAGCCTAACACGAACATAAGCTTGGTATTTATTGTCCACCTCGTAATTGGTTTACCACCCTGAGGTTGAATGTCACTTAGATAAGTTTCAATTTACTAGGAATTGTGGTCAATAGTAGTAAAGCAATTACGAAGTCCACTATGGATACACGCTTGAGACAGTAAATAGAAGAGAGACATCTACAGGCAGCTCAATACAACTTAACATCTACTACAATTTCGGTATCACTCGTCTGAGCATTTATATAACTATAGAGTACCCACAAACAAGATTATATAGAGTTTTAATGTTAAAATAAAACTACCTGTATCTCCTTATGAATTAATTTTAATGTTTGTACTACAAACCACAAAGATTTTGTCAACGTTACGACTTAGAAAGTCCAAGATCATCCGTCAAGAAGCATAATTACATTTAAAATTAAATTTTTCATGCATGTTTTTTTTTGCATTATATGGATAGACTGAAATAGGCGGATACTCGATACTCGACAGCCGCACACTATCGCCGTACTTCGCCGAGTACAATCAATACAGTCCGTATTGAAGGAGGATGTATCGCGTCCCGTATCGGAGAAATATTATATCAGGATACTTTATATGTAAAGCCGGCTATTTTAAGCACTATTTTGTGAAGTTTGAGAGTTGACATTGTAAAGCGCTGCTAACATCATAAATGATACAAATAATTTTCAGTATTGATAAAAAACTCGCTTTGATAGAAAATACTCGCTGTACTTCGTACTTTACGCGTTGTTCTAGGAGCGGCCTAGTCCAGAAAAATACCTAGTGCACAAACCTGTTCTAGTAAATACGTCTCATGTCTAATTTTTACCGCGGTTTTCATATAACTCTATTGGTAGCAGCGCACGCCAGTGCAGCTTCAAGTCGGCATATTTTTTCGACATCTTCAACAATCATGGTTATATGGCAGCCAATTTACACAAAACCTTAATTATTAATACATTAAAACTTTCTTCATGAATCACTCCGTACATTGGTAAAAACCGTATGAAAATACGTTCGGAAGTTTTTTAGTTCATCCCGTTCAGATAGACGGACAGTCAGAAGCGGCGGGGGATTTTGTTTTATAATAATTATTTAGTGATGGCACTCGGAAATACTGCAGCTTCCCATTACTGAAAGAATTTTCGGAATCGGTTCAGTAGTTCCAAAGATTACCCCCTACATACAAACTCACAAACACACACAACAGTTAAGCACCCCATAAAGCCTAGGCGATAATTCATGGGATTCGAAAAAACCATACGTTTATGAATTTTTGGAAATATCCCAGAATTTATCGCTAAGTATAACTTTTCTCTGAACTCTCAAATTGAAGAATTATTTAATCAATCAATCAATCAACAGGTACATAAATAACAACTTACATCTAATTAATTAACCTAACCTAACTAAAACTATTATTATTATTTGTACTCTCAAATTGAGTTATCTTGAATTCCATGAATTTTCGCCTAGGATTTTTGGGTTGCTTAATTGGTGCAAATGGGTCACACTATCATGTCCTGGAAGGAATACGTCACATTACAAGTCACCCTGTATATTATCGATAGTAATTCTTTTGTTGATTGTAAACAACACTCTGAACCAATTCATCGTTAACATCTCCTTCTGAGCAAGTTTGTTGCAATATACGCACAACTTTGTTCTCAAGAAGTATTCGATGTTCCTTTTGTTTGTATGTTATAGCTTCGTGTTTGTAAACTTCAAAGACCTTCCTTACGTTTGAGTAAACATAAAATGTGTAGGCATGTACCATTCCATATACACAGAAAATGCCGATATCCTGTCTGCAATTTACTTTCCCTTTGTTTCAAAACTTTACGCTTGTTACGTCCGAAACGTTAGGCAGATATGTAGACCTGTAGAGCACCCAAGATTTCGTCAGTAGGATCTTTGTTTCATATCGTGTAAATATCTTCACACAATTACCTAAATAAAAGCTCGTTGCATATCTAAATTAGACGAAACCAATACGTTATTATATCAAGTCATTATTTCTCATTATTAGAAAATCCTCTCAAAACGGTTGATCGCTAAACTCGCTACCTACTAAGGTCGGATTCCACCAATAAAACTGAACGCGCTCGGCACTTCTAAACCTCGTTCAACAGCTGTTAGTGTCATCATTGATGTGAAATATTGACACTGACAGCTTTCGAAATGTGTTGGATGAAATCCACGTTGTATGTGGAAAATCTTGTACAAGGTAATGTTGATTCCATTTTTGCCAGCATAAGCATAGTCAGCGTATAATATCCCCACTGCTGGGACACAGCAGAGCAGCAGCAACTGCTGGGAGCAGTGGTGGCCCAGTGGTAATGGCCGCGGCTGACGAGTTGTAGGCCGTAGGTTCGAACCCAGTCAGGTGCTTTACTTTGTGGAAATTATTTCATTACCACTGCTGATATATTCAGCTGCAATATATTCATGAATTTAAATAAACGTTAGATACTTAACGATACCTAGCGTTACATTTAGCTAATACTTTCAAAAGAAACCACGTAAGCCAGATAAGTATTTCCCGAGGTTTATGATTACTTACGAACATACAGACGGCGTTTTATAACTAACTAATTGTATTACGTTGGTTCAGAAAATTATTTATAATTCCTCTTTAATGGCGTAAAGCCTATCAGATTTTGAAATCCTTTTGACATGCTTGTCTTCATTATTTTTAGCGCATAATAAAACGCTCATTATACTCGTAATAGACAAAATACTTAAATGTTTTATTTTTTTCGTGCATATTAAAATTCGAGATCCTTTCTGCATGGGTAATTGGGTACTACGACCCAAAAATAAAAGACAGACCTATTTTGTAGGTAGGTACTTTATTTATTTATCGTTTTTATTCATTTTAAAAGTTTAATACAAAGTTTATTTCTAAATTCATGTTTACACTTATTCATTACATAATTAAAACAGAAACAAAATTATATTTAAAAAAATTAAAAAATGTCTTGTCTCCGGAAATAGGTTCCATGCTGTCGCAATACGAGCCGTGTCCGGAAGTATTAATATAATTTATTATCTCCATTGTTCCTCTTTAAGTACACTTATTCAAACACATTTTTACATATTTCATAAAAGCATTATTATTATAAAAAATAAAAATATACGGGTCGACTTGAGAACCTCCTCCTTTTTTTTCGTCGGTTAAAAAGGATAGGAGAGGGTTTTTTTAGGAAGCTGGGTTTGTGCCCGTTTACTAGCGATAGGCTCGCCATTACATAAAAGCAAAACATAACTGACGAAATGTACCTTTCACCTCTGCCCAAACCTTCTGAAAATACAAGCGTGATGTTATGTGTAATTTGAAACAACATACTTGTAATAACAACCTTATCAGTAGTAACGGACAAAATATCTTGGTTATATAAACATAAACTTCATAAGAAGTAGACGGCTTCAGGCAGTAGATGAAACCTCACATATACATCCAATCTTTTGCCTAATAATACGTCCGGCGGGCGTGACCGACCTTACCGAAATTGGCTAGCAAGCTAAAGAATACAATAATACAAATATAATATAATTATTCCAATGAAAGAACTACCGTCATTCGCCATTAAAATGTATCCTACTAGGTAATCCTGTCTTATCGTATCCTACTATCCTACTAATATTACAAATGTAAAAGTTTGTGAGGATGGATATATGGAAGGATATTTGTTACTCTTTCACACAAAAACTGCAGAAAGGATTTTGATGGAATTTGGTACACAGTTAATTTATAACCTGGATTAACACATAGGATACTATTTATCCCGATGGTACGTTCTCGTGGGATAGTTTCCTACCTCCACGCGGGCGAAGCCGCGGGCAAAAGCTAGTATTATAAATACGAAAGTTTGTGAGGATGGATTGTTGGATCGATGTTTGTTACGCTTTCACGCAAAAACTACTGAACGGATTTGGATGAAATTTGGCACGCAGATAGACCATGACATGGGTAAGAACATAGGCTACTTTTCATCCTGGATCGCAGACGAAGTCGCGGGCAACATACTGCTTCCTACTAATCCTACTAATAGTATAAATGTAAAAGTTTGTGAGGATAGATAGATATATGGAATGATGTTTGTTACTCTTTCACACAAAAACTACTGAAAGGATTTTGATGGGATTTGGAACACAGATAGTTTATAACCGGGATTAACACATAGGATACTATTTATCCCGATAGTACGTTCTCGTGGGATAGTTTCCTACCTCCACGCGAGCGAAGCCGCGGGCAAATGCTAGTATTATAATTGTGAAAGTTTGCGTGGATGGATGAATGGATGGATGTTTGTTACCCTTTCACGCAAAAACTACTGAACGGATTTGGATGGAATTTGGAACACAGATAGTTTATAACCTGGATGAACACATAGGATACTTTTATCCCGGTAGTACGTTCCCGTGGGATAATTTGCGAGATCCACGCGGGTGCAGGCGCGGGCCAAAGCTAGTATAGACATATTATTATTATTTTAAAAATCTTTCGTGTCTGTCAGTGCGAGCACGTTGTTCTTTTAAACTGCGCAACGGATTTTGATGCGGTTTTCACGATCATTCAGATAATTTATTCCGGGAAGTTTACGTGCATAATACATGAATATTAACCTGACATATAATAAAGAAATCTTAATGTTTAGTCAGGTCGTCAAAACCGTGCGAAGCAGGGGCGGGTCACTTGTGGACAATAACTCATTTAATTTGTCTACAACCCTTGTTCCATAATATTGTTTCAATGTATTGCTAAAATTAAGTAGCTAATGTGTAATACCTATGTTTTGTAGCTTCAAATTGATACTAACCTGAACATAAGTAAATTAATTTTTGTCCGTGGATACCTACATCTTATTGAGGCTGACTGAACCTATAAGCTGATATATATGTAGCGGTATCTACATCACCACATGCGAGCTACACGTCACACTGACGTCACGCAAATTCCTGCATCGCGGAAGCAGAGTTTACCGCGCAACTAGCATATATACTCGTACAACGTCCCGACATCATTCGGCGGGCAGTTGCCCACCAGACACGACACCCGTCTGGTCGGAGGATCCTCCCTTTTCCATAGAGTATGAGTGAGCTTTACACCCTGTTCCTCATACCTCTATATATATATCTATACAATAATATATTTTTAATTCTTTGCCTAGCACCTGCAATTTTTTTCATAATATCAGTCGTTGATTCTCGGTAACCCGGTCAGGGGGAGATTTCGAAAAATCCTTTCTTGGTGCACCTTTGCATACCTAAAGAACTTATCGACCATAATTTCAGCCGAAAGATGTCCACTGTTGGACATTGGCCTCCCCCAAGCACCACCACTTCGACCAGTTCTGTAGATCCCGCACCCAGTGGATTCGTGTGGCTTTCACATGGTCGGTTGTGAGAGTCCTTCCAACGCTACGTCTTCCGGTACGCGGTCGCCACTCAAAAACCTTGCGACCCCATCGCCCACCTGTTCTACGAGCAATGTTCCCTGCCCACTGCCACTTAAGTTTGGCAATTGTTCGAGCTATGTCGGTTACCTTGGTTCTCCTGCGGATCTCTTCAATTCTGATTCGATCACGTAGGAAAACTCCAAGCATAGCCCTCTCCATTGCCCTCTCGGTAACTTTTAGCCTTCTTATAAGGGCCATTGTGAGCGACCAGGTTCCAGTGCCATAGGTCATCACTGGCAACACGCACTGGTCAAAGACTTTCGTCTTGAGACACTGCGGGATGTGGGACGAGAAGATTATTGCGTAGCTTCCTGAACGCTGCCCAGCCCAGTCGGATTCGACGATTGACGTCTTTCACGAAGTTGGACCTACCTAACTGGACAGTTTGTCCTAGGTAAACATACTCGTCCACAACTTCGAGTACAGCGTCTCCGATCTTCATGAGAGTGGGTGTTACGTGAGCATTTGACATCTACTATCACCTTAACGTCCAAATTGCATGAATTGTTTTTATGTTAAACTGGATAGTAGATAAATATTTCTACACAACTCAAGAATAGTGTGTTCCTTTTAGTGCTAATAATAATAACCCCGCACGGCAGCATGCGGCGAGTTCTTGTTCCTCATCTCTGGCTTGTCTTTAATGGCCGGCTGGAGTGAACAATGACGAGGAATAGAGCTCCCACCTCTTTTTTGCCTTTATTGGCCGGCTTGAGTGGAGATTCGCAAGAGCAAACATGCTCGGAGGAAGGAAGTATTCCAGTAAGATGCTGGGGATTGTCCTGATAGCCATGGGATACCTCTCCACTCCTCATAAGCACCTCAGGACAAGTTGGCCCCTTGTCGCTACGACACTATGTGTTAGCGACCGTTTTCGGGGCTTTTGCAAGTCACCCCCTGCCATTTTGTCCGTGTATTTTATATATAAAACATTGGTCAGGCAGGGGCCATAGCCGTTCCATAGTTCTTGGTAACAAGTCCATATTAGCCACTGAAACCCATAGTTCAATAATAAATTTTGTTTCCATATCCTGCAATAATCCGACACCAACCGAGGGTTGCCCTTGGCTGCACTTGTATAGTGCATATAAGGATAATCGTCGGTTGGTGCCTCATTCCATTTAAAATTGTCTAAGGGGCTTCTGCGAGTTGACTTCGGCCCCTCGTACGCCTTCCAAAGTACCGAGACCCCAAGGACACGAGCTATGTTCGAATAAAAAAAAAAATAAGCAAAAAATAAAACAGCCATCTTAAACACATGCAGAATCGTAAGAAAGTTCATGCAGTCAAACGAAAGTACACTCTCACCATAAAATTCACCACACGCTGCATTTACTTGGCTTTGGCCCGTAAATGTAGCTAAAACCAGCCTAAAAGCTGAGAAAAAGAACACTCCCGGTAGTAATATTAATAATACAATTTTATATTTTACCACTTGCATGAAAAGTTTTGCATATCAATTGTAGGGTAATACACAGTTATAAACCTCTAACACCCAAGCTAAGATTAAACTTGTGTTATGGGTATATAATAGTAAGATATAATTAGGTATTGTATTGTTTTAATTAGAATATAAAAAAGTATGTAGGGTAGGATAGGTGCTTAACTTATTGTTTTACGCGACTAGTCAGGCCCCAGGCCCTGCAGTCTCGACAAAAATCGGTCGTTAAGTCTAATCGATGTCAAATTTCTTTACTAGATTTTCAATCTTATGCTTTCAAAATAAAGTTGAAAATCTATTAAAGGAATTTGACAACGATACGACTGAGCGACTGATTTTTGTCGCTGTCTAATGTCGAGACTGCCGGCCCAAGTAACCCGCTAGCGGGCTATAACAATAGAAAATCAACTGTGTCTCATTAGCGATGCTTAATGAGTTAAATGATTTGATCCTAAAACGAATACGTAAACGTACGTACCATATGTTAACATAACATATCGTACAGTAAGCACATACAGCACCGTGTAAACGGCCTCTAACAGTCTATTCACACATAGATAGGTGCCTATATCCGGCATGACGAATTGCGTTCTATTTTAGACGAACCCAGCTTTTTAATGACAGAACGTCATATTTAATTATTCATGAGCATGTGAATAAGGTCTGAATTTCACAGCTTCATAATGGCATAATGCAATCAGGAGTCTATTTACTAAAACCGATAGATGATAGGTGAGAATCCCACAAATTTTTCATATTTGTTTCATATGAAAATGACCCAATATTGGAATTTATTGACAAATATTGTCAGATATTGACAGTTATATTAATAAGGCTTCATAATAACGATTCGTTACCTAAAAATCACGACCAGGCCCTGCAGTCTCGACATTAGATAGCGACAAAAATATGTCGCTAAGTCGTATCGATGTCAAATTTATTTAATCGATTTTGAACTTTATTTCCAACGCATAAGGTTGAAAATCTATTAAAGGAATTTGATATCGATACGACTTAGCGACCGATTTTTGTCGGTATCTATGTCGAGACTGCAGGCCCTGCACCTTAATTGCGGAACACATTATCTATCACAATCTGAATCATATTGAAGCCTATTACTAATCCATTGCTCATATATTGCATCATATGTTCGAATTTGTCTGCTCAACAACGTAAATAACGCAATGAATGTTGTTAAACTGTCAAAATGAAAACCATTCCTACTGTTAGTGTGTTACGCAATTACCCCGCCGCACACTGGTCCCAAATGATAAAAAAGGGGACATTAAGAAATTTTTGACAAAAGGTCAACCGATTCAGCTTATTTTTTTTTTGTAGACAGCTGATGCAATTACAAATCACTTTTGTACATTGAGTTTTTGCCAAAAAAGCCGTATTTTCAGAGAAAAAAAATATTGAAATATTTTTTGTATTAAAGAAATCCTAATTTTGTCTTTATCTTCCAAGATTCAAACGTATTCAAAATAAAACTTAGCGCAGCTTGTAGAGATGCTAATTGCTCACTACTTTGTCATAGACACTCTTCTGCGATTTTGTGCTCCTTTTGAGTTACATGCACTTTAAATATTTTTTGTATGAAAAAATCCTAATTTTGTCTTTATCTTCCAAGATTCAAACGTATTCAAAATAAAACTTAGCGCAGCTTGTAGAGGGGCTAATTTCTCACTACTTTGTCATAGACACTCAACTGCGATTTTGTGCTCCTTTTGAGTTACATGCACTTTAAATATTTTTTGTATGAAAAAATCCAAATTTTGTCTTTATCTTCCAAGATTCAAACGTATTCAAAATAAAACTTAGCGCAGCTTGTAGAGGGGTTAATTGTTCATCACTTTGCCATAGACACTCAATTGCGATTTTGTGCTCCTTTACAGTTACAGGCACTTTAAATTTTTCGTTGTCGGATGAGCTTTACTAGTTTTTTGTAGACAGCTGATACAATTACAAGTAACTTTTAAAGATGTATTTTTTGTTAAATAAGCCGTATTTTCAGAGTTAAAAAATTCATTCAGGCGGATTAGAAATAATCTTGTTAAAGATAGACTAAGATGTAATAACATTTTCTTCATTAATAAGTAACTCTTATAAATGTCTTTCTATTAAAAAAAGTCTTATTTTAAATATATCAAATAAACAACTTGGATATCTCAAAACGTGTACAGACATGTTCAGGTACAGGTAATTTATTGTGTGACTCATATTCAGATTATAAGCATTTTTTGGTAATGAGTCATTGCTTAATTAGCCGATTACTTACAATTTGGGCTATATTTGGTCATCTAACGCTAGTGAATGCGTCGGAAACGCTGAATGATAAAAAGGTATAAATTACAATTAAAACTTTTCCTTCGTACTTTAACGGGCTTAGGACCGTCAAAATACAAACCTATATAATGCATGTAAAGATAAATTAAGCGTTAGGGTTACAGGTAGTTCAAATTTTTTAAGTACGCCTTAATACAATACCTATATTATTATATAGGTTTGTATTTTGACGGTCCTAAGCCCGTTAAAGTACGAAGGAAAAGTTTTAATTGCAATTTATACCTTTTTATCATTCAGCGTTTCCGACGCATTCACTAGCGTTAGATGACCAAATATAGCCCAAATTGTAAGTAATCGGCTAATTAAGCAATGACTCATTACCAAAAAATGCTTATAATCTGAATATGAGTCACACAATAAATTACCTGTACCTGCACATGTCTGTACACGTTTTGAGATATCCAAGTTGTTTATTTGATATATTTAAAATAAGACTTTTTTTAATAGAAAGACATTTATAAGAGTTACTTATTAATGAAGAAAATGTTATTACATCTTAGTCTATCTTTAACAAGATTATTTCTAATCCGCCTGAATGAATTTTTTAACTCTGAAAATACGGCTTATTTAACAAAAAATACATCTTTAAAAGTTACTTGTAATTGTATCAGCTGTCTACAAAAAACTAGTAAAGCTCATCCGACAACGAAAAATTTAAAGTGCCTGTAACTGAAAAGGAGCACAAAATCGCAATTGAGTGTCTATGGCAAAGTGATGAACAATTAACCCCTCTACAAGCTGCGCTAAGTTTTATTTTGAATACGTTTGAATCTTGGAAGATAAAGACAAAATTAGGATTTTTTCATACAAAAAATATTTAAAGTGCATGTAACTCAAAAGGAGCACAAAATCGCAGTTGAGTGTCTATGACAAAGTAGTGAGAAATTAGCCCCTCTACAAGCTGCGCTAAGTTTTATTTTGAATACGTTTGAATCTTGGAAGATAAAGACAAAATTAGGATTTCTTTCATACAAAAAATATTTCAATATTTTTTTTCTCTGAAAATACGGCTTATTTGGCAAAAACTCAATCTATAAAAGTGATTTGTAATTGCATCAGCTGTCTACAAAAAAAAAATCAGCCGAATCCGTTGACCTTCTGTCAAAAATTTCTTAATGTCCACTTTTTTATCATTCGGGACCAGTGTGCGCCGGAAGAAACATCAATTCGTCCACGAATGTGTGAAACGTTTGGATGTGCTGATAATTAAGTTAAATCACTTAACCATACTTACATTATTCATATTTATTTCCTTACGTGTTTTTAACAAATTAATCTTTTACAGAAAACTGCCATCCGAATGATCCAACGAACATGATATCCGTCCCGCCGTGGTCCATCAAGGTGGCGAAATTATCACAACCGGAACTGGATTTCTTGGGTGAGTCTTATTAAACTATCAACAGTCGGCAGCAGCAGAGTCAGGTGAATTAGGTACCTACATACAAATGAAAAAAAAAATCGTCACAAAGGGATTTTAACTCCCACCGCGTCGTGTAAAGGCTCCCGCAGACAGGCGCGACGCGACAGCACTACACCTAGAGCCCGCTCGTCACGCAACACGCGGTGCCTTTGTATCGGGCGTCGCGTCGCGCCAGTGTGTACGAGCCTTTACTCGACTGGAGCGGCGTAAGAAAAAAAATTCCATCGGTTTTTAAAACGTTTTTTTAGACTCAAGCAATTCACTGCTTTTGATGTTATTCAAATATCAGACGTATATGTTTGATTAATTTTATGCCCATTTTTGCTTTAAAAGTCCCTCTATGTATTGTTGTACTGACATGTAAAATAAAATGTCTGTGTGAGCGTTCGCAGGGTTATTATACACTTTCTTAGAAATCCATTTTTTTTTAAATATCGTTCCGTTCTAACTTTTCGCAACAACTTTTCATTTGACGGCACGGTTGGTACAGCTACTTACTGTGCAATCGGCTTACAGAACTAATATTTGTATGGCAGATAGTTTTTCTGGTTCAGGTTTGTAAATTGGAAAAATGATTTTAAATTGTAAAAGGATCTGCAAACGAACACATGACCCAGAAGAAAATTCTAGTGTGGGACAACGTTTAATTAAAGCCAAAAAGTTTAGTGAACTCGCAAAATGTTTTGCTAACCTATTTTAAAAAACATAGCAATAGTAAGTTTTAATACTAGTTTCGGGCAGTCTGCCATATTCGAAAATCGTCCATAGAATCTGGAATTGTATGTTTAAGTGTTCACGAGAATAGTCGAAAGATTAGATAGTTATTTTATACATTTTTTTTAAACTAACGAATAGCAATCACGAATATTTTTATAAATAGCAATCTACATACGTCACTAGAGCTATCAATTTTAAACATCTTTGGCCGTAAGTTTCGTAGATTTCGGGACAATTATGCCGATAATTAAGTCAAAATTAATTGATAATTCATCATGGTGCATAAAAAATACTCTCAGAAGTTATCAGGTCTTAAACTAGTATTAGTTTTTTGTCGTAATGTTGTGATAAAAAAATTGCAAAAAAACAATGGGATGATCAAAAATTAAACAGCTACCAAAATTGTTGTACTTATAATTGGAAACGTTAACCTATTGCTATATTTAAATACGATACTTTTAGAGATGGATGACTACCCTATCCGAGAACATGTATTGTTTCAATTTATGATACAATTTCGAAAAAGTCACGGATTCGTCATTTCGTCACATGTTGGCCAGCCTTTCTATTCTGTAAAACTCTCACCGTGAAAACGTAGATGAAGTGAGGTTGAAGTGAGCTGTCATTGCACGTGGTGCTAGGGAACTTTGACCTCAATTCACCTAAGCTTTCACGGTGAAATTTTAACAGAATAGATCGGCTGCAGACGCACTTTAGTACTGATAACCAAAACCTACCATGATCAAAAAGAATGTTCCCAATGAAAAGGACCGTTATTCTATGGTATCATTCGAAACTATTTTTTTAAATTAAATTATCTTAGTAAATATCTCCATAACTTTGAATACTTAAACACAGTAAAGCTATTATTTTCCTCGTGGTACGAGGATCAAAGCACAAAGAGAAAATGAATGTAATTATTGTGACTACAAACGGGAATAATGAGCATAAAAATGACAATAAGGAGGTCTAACATTTTTCTATGGATGCTGACAGAGCCACTATGCGGCGCAGAATGAAACTGGTACAGGGTAGAGGATACTTAAACGAACTAAAAAATATATATGGTCTATTCCAAAAGTATCAGATGAAAGTGTAAACAAGGGCGTTCAGGTTAAATTCTTACTTAATCACTCACGGAAAGGGAATTAATTAGTAACACTATAATTTTAGTAATCTGTATTGAACTTAATATCTCTTCAATTTTGACCCGAAAAAAGTTGTCCTGTCAAATTTTCAATATGGTCTTAAGTTCATAAAAAAAAACTTCAGAAAAAGTACGTTTAGTTTTACCCGAATTTGAAAATTTTCCGGGCGGCTTTACTAATTATTCTTCCAAAATAAACCTAACTCGGTTGCGCTTACCAACATACAGCATTACGTTTTAATTTTGATACATAAATAACATAATTAAAAAATCAGCGGTTAATATTGAGGTTATAAAATTAACCTCCATTGACAAATAATTTAATTATTATCAATTAACATTTTTAAGCTGATTTAAAATTAGAATTAGTATTCAAATAATCAAATCAATGCACTCAATTTGTAAGCGGCACAAAAAATTGGCATCCACAGCTATGTTTTCTGATCCATTTGTTTACATTTTCAGCAAATGTTTTTGAAACAGACATTAGTACCAAAAATGGTACCCTTAAGTGTCACGTATCCGAGATGTTTGAAGGTAAAGATCGCCACATGAGAACAATACGACCTTTCCCCCTAAATATGTATCTTGGCAACGTGACACTTTAGGGCACATATTACGATACATTTTGTCTTCGTTTATGTATACTTCAATCAGTATCACCCGTCTATACCAGTTTCAGCAAAGAGAATTCTGTGAGGCGTAACTTTAAAAGAAACATTGCTTGGCAATATGTACTTACTGATAGATGTTGACGGCTTAAATAGTTACGTGCAAAATATTATTCATGTACCTACATTATTTGCTTAGTAGTGATTAGGCAGTGTTGTTTTAGCGAATGTGAGTACCAATACAAACCATTTCTGTTTTAATGGTACAAAACAAACATGAACCTGTATTAAGACTGTGTGTATAAATCAATTACAAAAAAAGTAAGTTTCTAAACCCCTTTGCAATAAAAGCGTCCTAATTATTTTATCTTTGCATCGAAGCTTTGTCGCCACTTATGAACAAACAGGCGTAAGTACCGACTTGTTATAACTCTCTGTCTCATTAACACAAATTCTAGCGGAGTAGGTACATGTAAGACTAGCGCTGTTAGTAACGATCCCTTAAATAGACACGTTCTTTGTGTAACAGATATCTTTGAAGCAAGTTTCGTAGACTTTGATTTATTATGTACTTAATAAACGAGCACTTATACAAGGCGTAATTAAAATAACTGAAAACCTGAAAAGGGTACAGCGTCGTCGGTACTCAACTCATCATTATGAACCACTTTAACTATAGGACGAACCCTGAAATCGCAAAATAAAAACTAACCGTTCCCTACATTTGCGAACATGAATGCAGATGATTGTTTTTTTGCGATTTCTGGTTCTTCAGTGATTTAAATTACTAAATTATTTGATTAATGGAACTCATATTATGAAAATGATTAAGTCGTTATTCTGTAAACTATGTTTGTCAGAAGATATTTTTCGACATTAACGTCGAAGGGATTAAATTGAAACATATGTACAGTCACGAGCACTAATATGTACACACTTAGCAAAATGTAAAAGCGATTTTCTCGTGGATCATTAATTGCAACTTTGAGATAAGACCTATTTCTTAACAGTACACGTTCCAAACACTATATTCGTAACAGCATCAAATTACAATCATTACAGTAAGAGAAAATCATATTTAGAAGTTGCTAAGTGTATACATATTAGTGCTCGTGACTGTACCTGCTACATCACTACTTACTCGTTTTTTATGAATTTAGTTATTTCGTTTTTTTAGTATACATTTTTATTCAATTATATTGATAGCGAAAAAAATACATTTGAATGCTAACATTTTATAATATATACCTAATAATATATTTTCTGTTATCAATAACCTGTTTTACAAAACAAAATACCAAAAATTTAATTAAAAATTCGTTTGAAGCGACTAATACAAACACAAAGCAAAGTAATGAAAATAAAACTATACTCAACAAACTATGAGCTCACTTGGAATTCATTGGCAATCTTTCAAGGGTAAAATAACTAATGAATATGAAAAACTTTTATTATTGGATTATTCTGAAAAAGTGAAAAAATACATTAATTTGCTTCGTTCATTTCCATGGGTACCACAACATTTAGTATGAAACAGCAAAAATAAATTCAAAATTTTCTTCGTACATTTTCATTGGGTAAGTATTTAATTTTTTGTATAAGTAACATAACATCACGCTTGTTTTCCCCGACGGGTTAAGCAGCGGTGTACCTATACTAGGTACACCCACAGTACGCCAGTTATGTGTAAGTCCCATGTAACTTGGGACGAGCCTATAAATCAGCAGATGACTTTTCCGATGTTTTAGAGATTCCCTACTAGTTTTCTTTTTTACAATTTATTAGTATTTTCATCTTCTAAAAGATTGCCAATGAAATCAAAGTCAGCTTGTATAATTGCTTTTAAAAAACATCCATTTAACCATTTTAAAACTGACGTGCTGTTTTGTACCTAAATACTTTTCATACTGTTTGTATTACAAACTTTTTTTCAGCGCACGGATATTCATTTTGTTTTGTTAGAGGGATTTTAGTTTGGCTTTTATGACCCTAGAACTTTAGCCAAAATTTTGGCTCCTGTCCTAGGCTGTGGTGTTCTACTAATAATTGCACGTTACGTAATTTGCTTAATGTTTAGCGCCTGAAGTGCAGAGAAGCGGCCATTGCAGCATACTGTCCGACATGTTTTCTCTCGGGCTGGTCATCTGTGCCGTCTTCAACAACGGGAAGCCTCTGATACAAGCTAACAACAACCCCATGTTGTACATGAAGCAGATTGAGTTTGTAAGTACCGTATCAATTTTAGTATTGATTCCTTGTCACCAGCGGCTAGTAGGGACTTCTACCAGCTATCCGATTGGTGACCAAACTCCGTATTCAACGTAAACAAAAATCGCACAGTATTGTTTTAGTAATATGATTTTGTGTTAAATACGGGAAACACGTTTCTAGCAACATTGCATACAATTAGTGTGAGTAACATGTTTCCAACAATACTAAACCATGTTTTTGCAACAATGTTGAGCAGTTTATATGAGTACGGGGCGTGATGCCCGATTCCTATATTCAGAAAAATCGTTTTGGTGACTTCTGGTAGTCTTTGTTTCTCCAACAATTTCGTCATATAACTACAAAAAGGAAGGCTCTCCTCCTGTCGGCGGTAGTATGATGAAGCTGATTATTCTAGTCGATCATTTTCTCAAGTATAATTAACAAATTGCTTTATTTTCAAACTTTATTATATTGGTTAAATCTCTATTTAATATAATAAAGTTAGAAAATCCACTCGCTACTCGAATATTAAGCTACCCACAGTCAGTAGCGTCAGTCAATTTGAGTAGTTGAAGTTAAGCAGAGTTGTTATGACTCTAAGTTGCTCCGCAGAGCACATGATACTTAAATAGTTTCTACACCCGCCTGTGGCTTAGCCCATAATGGAGGTAATTTATCCAATTATTAAAATCTAACTTCGTAAATTATTTGTCGTACGAACAAATCACATAAATTGTTTATTTTGTAACAATACTGTCAATAATATGATCTAAAAATAAAACGGTTCCATTTTACCTGACATTGTGTAATCCTACCTACTCACACCCCCTGATTAAAGCAGCCGCCTGCTACACTCACTCCCGCATAAGTAGGATTCGCCGCCCGAGGCATACCTTAATCATCCCCGACGCCGCACGGTGGATCGAAAATCGGCTGTAGAAGACATAGGATCTCGATTTCTTAAATGTTATTTTTTTTGCTGGAAATGACTTCCGCTGATCATTACTATGTACAAAAATGACACCCGAGTTAATTCTGCCCAAAAACGAAGGAAATATATTTTTTTTACGAAAAATTTGTATGAAGCTAGTATGAAAAATCGAATTATCTCCTAAACGGCATGTTTAACCGTAATATCCTTGGAGGTGGTCATAGTGCTAATTATTTATGATTTTTTGGTTGCCGATTTGACGAAAAACTTAATGCCGTTTTTTTTAAAAAAATCGTCAAAATATTTTTATTTATTTTTACATGTAAAACGATCCCTTTTAGTGTCCAAGTTAAAAAGTTCGATATGTTATTAACCCAAATATTAAGAACACACAAAACAAGAAAAATTAAATAAAAAAAATGCTGTTTTTTGACACATTTTTATTAATTTAAATAAAAAAAGATTATCAAACTCTTATTTAAGTAACATATAAAGTTATATTATATACAAAATAATTTAATTTAAGGAATTAATACTAAGCATTTGTAAAATAAAGTAAAATAAATAAAAAAAAGACAAAATATCATTAAATATTACAAAAAAAAAACCCAAACAGACTCAAATACAAATTTACAAATAAGTACATATATAATTTTTTTACAAATTTTCCTTATCACTCTCGTTGTCAGACTCCAATTCTGAGTCAGCATCCAGATTGGATATATCCAAAAACTCGAACTCAGTTTCCTGAAATTGAATTAAGTCGAGAGTTTCAGCAAAAAAGCTCTGCTTTTTCTTGGCATCTAACTTAGGCCTTTGTGCACTTAGCAAAGGATCCGAAGAAACAACAAGCATATTTAAAATGTCTTGATTGGAATCCTGCCTGTTTCTTTTCCGCGAATGATGTTCTCGGAACCTCCTAAAATCTTTGTTTCGAGACTCTGAGGCTTCTTCCGAGAGAGTCCCAATCGGCACAATATTATTTTTCTCAATTATGTCAGCCCCATGGATTAATAATTTATGAACGGTTGACGACATGTAGTACCAGTCGTATAATAATACGTACTTTTCTGCTGTTTTGCGGGCATAATCTCTAAATTTTATTATATCGACCTGCTCTCCAGATGTAATTGCTTGTAAAATTACAGCAAATCTTTTGATGAGGTCTTCATCCAAACCGGTTATAGCTGCGGTTTTATTAGGAAACTCAAAGAATTTTCTTGCAGTATTCCCGTCATTGGTGGTTCCCGAGCCTTGTTTTACTATATCAATCAACAGATTGAGCTCATCTTTGAATTTATTTTGAATTATTTTCTTCCTTGTCTGTAGCATTTCTTTGTGCTCATCACTTCTCGCTGCCCACCGTTTGAAGTCGAGCCTGTATGCAATGTGTAACAGACATTCCATACAATTTATACGGGCGTGTAGGGATGACAAGCCAAATTCATACAGGTCAGAACACACAATTTTTGATGTTACAGCATCTAAGCGGTTCATTTCTGTAGGCTTTGCTAAGCACAGGTAGCACGATGCATTTGATCTAGCTTCAGAAAGGTAAGTGCAAACTTTAGCGTCGATCATCGTCATCATTGGTTCATGAGTCACCCTATTATTATTATTGCACTCTGTGGGGATAAGGGCCTCAATTTCTTCATCCATTTGTTTTTTCAGCTCAAGGACAACTGCTTCACTCTCCTTTGCAAAAGTAAACTGAACTGGACGACAATACAAAACTGAGCATGGTTTTGGGTTCGTCCATAAGATGTTGTCTCCATCTGTCAGTTTAAGTGGCACCAAGGAGGTCATGAAAATGCTCGAGTCAACTTCCTCACCCTCCATTTTCTGCTTGTATCGGCTTTGGTTAGAAGCACCATCAAATCCCCACTTGGATATCAGCTTCAACTGCTTGTTATGCTCTTCCTTAGAAAGGCTTTGAAGGATTCTTGTAACTGTGATATCAAGTAAAGCTTGAAGTGTAATCCTAGCCGATGAAGCAGTAACTGTCACTGATTGCTTCGGAGGGTAGCAATCAAGCTTAGTTTGTTGCACTTTATAGTAAGATGGATAAATATCCTTAGCACCTTCCCGAATGGCAGCCTCTCGCAACGTAATATATTGCCACTTTGAGAGTTTTAGCGAAAGAAGCAATCCAAGCGCCTTTTCTGACGTAAATATGATTGTTTTCGCTGGTTTCTTAAGCGTTTCATTTAATTTAGCGGCTGCTTCAGGATTTTTCATCATGTATGACAGAGTTTTGTCTATTTTTTTATTTATTTTACTTTATTTTACAAATGCTTAGTATTAATTCCTTAAATTAAATTATTTTGTATATAATATAACTTTATATGTTACTTAAATAAGAGTTTGATAATCTTTTTTTATTTAAATTAATAAAAATGTGTCAAAAAACAGCAATTTTTTATTTAATTTTTCTTGTTTTGTGTGTTCTTAATATTTGGGTTAATAACATATCGAACTTTTTAACTTGGACACTAAAAGGGATCGTTTTACATGTAAAAATAAATAAAAATATTTTGACGATTTTTTAAAAAAAAACGGCATTAAATTTTTCGTCAAATCGGCAACCAAAAAATCATAAATAATTAGCACTATGACCACCTCCAAGGATATTACGGTTAAACATGCCGTTTAGGAGATAATTCGATTTTTCATACTAGCTTCATACAAATTTTTCGTAAAAAAAATATATTTCCTTCGTTTTTGGGCAGAATTAACTCGGGTGTCATTTTTGTACATAGTAATGATCAGCAGAAGTCATTTCCAGCAAAAAAAATAACATTTAAGAAATCGAGATCCTATGTCTTCTACAGCCGATTTTCGATCCACCGTGCGCCGCCGCCACTAACCTCCTCCAGGAGAGTAGTAAGGCCACCAGTACCCTTAAGAAATACAAAAACAGACCGCCACATAGTGGATCATCCTTATAGAAGAGGTTGGACATGTCATCAAAATAATTAATTTTAAAAAAATGCTACCGTATTCCTTTATCAAAAACCTTCACATATTGTTATTTCTTTTTTCTAATTGGTCTCATATTGAGTTTAAAGAACTTTATTTCTCATAAGAACTTAAAAATAACAGTTCGCTTATAATAAGATACATAATTGATTATAATTAGTACTATTAACATTCGTTACCTCTAGGCTGCTGGAGACATTATATTAGCATATTCTGATTATGTTATTTCAAATGTTGTGATGTGTTGCCTTAATCTGCGTTTGAATGTATTTATATTTCAGGAGAAAATCGATAAAAAGTGTTTTCTTAGTGTGGAAATGAACAAGTGTTCATTTCCACACTAAGAAAACACTTTTTATCGATTTCGAAACTCCCCCACAGCCTGAGTATCGCCTGGTTTCGTATATTCATTTCTATAATTGGTATATATCTACTAAGTACCACACTTTGTCCAAAGACACATGGTGCACTTTCTGAGATATAATCGATTTTCGTTTTATCTAAAAAAATACAATAGGATTACAATATAATTATTAGCATACAATATTATTTTTTTATTGATAAACTCATACGACACGTTCGCGTTTCGTTTGAGTTATCAATACCTTATAGATTTTTTAAGACTTATTTATGGATTTTACGACATTTTAAACTAAACTATTAAATGTCCAATAGAATTGTTAGGACGATTTCTTCTTTCAAAATTTTTTTTCAATGCACTTTCTCGAAAACTGGTTCTTATCGCACTACGATTAGGTTCAACATGCAATCTATTTCACACGCGTGCGTGTTTTTTTAATTTACCAACACGTGTACGGAAATAGAAAAATCCACAGATAACTATACCTATACTTAGTCCAAATTGGTTCAATGCCTACAGTCGGCGGTGATTGTTTTTTTTAAATTTCGCCAAAGAGGTATGCGTCTTTACGGAGTTATTATTTTTTGAATATTTAAATTATGTTTATAATTTATAGAATATCATCAAAAACAATGATTATTACAAAAAATAAAATACGTCTATGAACAAATTAACATTTATTTGTGTTCTAAACTCAAAAATATTAGAATTTTCTATTTTTTATATTAGGCTGTTTAGCGGCTTTATATCTTTGCCTCTCCTTTAACCTGCGAAGGTTAAGCGCGGAAAAAAAAGCAAATTCAGTCTTATTTATTTAATGACAAGAATATTTTTCGTTATTTTATTTTATTTCTTCAGAAGTGTATTGAAAAACGTCGTTTGATACACGTGGACTTTTGTTATTGCAATTCTCGGCTCCATAACACTCTCGGCTACAGCTCGTGTGTGTATTCCGCCTCGAATGCAATAACAAAATTTCTCCACTTGTATCAAAATGTACTATTTCACTCCATGCAATGGAAGATCATTTGGGGATGGATCAATGGAGGATCTCTATGTTTTTATCTATAGAATTGCGTTTCCGGAGCTTGTTTTCTATTAAACATTTACAAAAGCTAAAAGTATATATGAATTTATTGAATTTAAAAAACAGAATAAGAAGATGAAGAATGCATATATTGGCAACACAGCAAAAAGAATCACCATTAAACTATAAAAAAACAGAAAACGATAATCATTGTGTTCTGTTTCTTTAATGCCAAAAGAGCCACAGCTCAGTATAATGGCAGATGACATCAAAAGATGTACCACTTAACGCCGATTTTCAGCGACAACCCACAAGTGCCATACGCTAGAATAAAACATTGGACATCTGATTATCTCGTCGCACTTAATCCCACCGAGTTTAATAATACACTTATTCCTCTTTCTGTAATATTCGTCCGAATTCAAGTCCAAGAAACCCCTTAGACTTGTCTGTTATTTGATCTTAATCGATCTGTCGTCTTACACTAGTTATTTTTTTCAATAAGTCCATTCTTAGATGCTAGATAGTTATTACTCTAAAAGTCTCCAAATTCAGAAAATTTTTGTCAAAACAATCTAGTAACGATTCTTTGTACCATTTGTGTATTGTAAATTCGTACGTTACGATATTATAAGTTTAGTCAATGTGATGAAATAGCCTGACCTGGCGTACCATTGACTACGATTTAAATTGCTATTAACATACTACAGTCCATTCAAACTTATTTTGCCTCTGACATCAGAAACCCAATAGCAACCTTATTAAAACGATTATAAAGATCATTATGAATTTGACAGACTTGTCAATGACAGCAACCCAAAAGCATCCTTATTGCAACGACAATAAAGATCACTGTGATTTTGACAGTGATGAAAACTCGGAGGTAAAATAACTGTGAACGGACTGTATGTATTAATATGTTATGTGTCAGATAGAGTCCAAACGAAAAAGGTTTTATTTTCTCGGCCGAAAAGGAAAACGAAAAGAAATTAAAAATAAAATACTTTGGTAAAAGTAATATAAATGCAATGTCAATCTGTCAAATCGGTTTCCTAGCAGAGCGGTGGCCTTAACATGCGTCCGTAATGTCCAAATACAGAGCATTTTTGGACACCTTATGTCAAATACTGGTGAAAATGACAGATTTTCATTAAGTCCGTTATAAATATGACGGAAACGCTCTTCTAGGAAACCGTAGCTGTACAATCACGAGCACTAATATGTATACACTTAGCAAAATATAAAAGCGATTTTCTCGTAGAACATTAATTGCAACTTTGAGATAGGACCTATTTCATAACAGTACAGGTTCCAAAATACTATATTCATTACAGCATAAAATTACAATCAATACCTTAGCAGAAAATCACATTTACAAGTTGCTAAGTGTATTACATATTAGTGCTCGTGACTGTACACATTATATTTAACCGTTTAATGTAAAATCACACGAAACTTTATTATTTTCAAAATATCGAAAGCAATTTTTTCTGCATTTTCACCGTTTTTGTGTTTTTAGTTGTTGTAAATATCCAAATGCCGGTATTTAATTTTTTCGGCCGATAACAAAAATTGCTGAATATTGATATTTAGGCCGAAATTTGCTGAAAAACGAAAATGAAATTCGGTCGGACTGTACAATTGGGAACAAAGCATTAATAGGCCATGGGTTGCCTCTCTCAGTGCCCACTGACTGCATAATAGCCTCCCCTATCAAATGTATTATTTTATGCTCGGTTCGTTTCTTATCAATCGTTTTGCCAACGCAAACAATGCAACGCAGTTAATTTCCTTTCAAGCTCGGGGTTCGAAGCAAATCTTTATAACAATTCGTTTCTTGGGACCCAATGTAAAAAAACCCGACTGCATAAAAACAGAACTTTAAAAAAGATGGAAACAAGATGACATATTTTTGTCTCCAATCCCACACCCAATCTCATGCAGTCAAGCAGCAAAAACTTAATCTTAAAATAAGTCTTAAAAAATCTATAAGGTATTGATAACTCAAACGAAACACGAACGTGTCATATGAGTTTCTCAAGAAAAAAAAAATGTAAACACTGCCTGATGAAAGGCTAATTATGACTGTACTCATTAATGTCCGGCAGGTAATTTATTATGATTAATTAAATACTTAGGTACTACAATTAGTTTGTTCATTTTGAGCATGAGCTACTTTATTCAGAAAATTAATTTAAATACAGGAACAGCTCTCGCTGTAACGTTTGTATGAAAATACAGTACGAAATTAACAGTTGCTGTTAAAGAATTAAACACATACAATCAGTGTGTTATTCAAGAAACATTTAGGAAAACTTTAATTACTCCCTGTAATATAATACTGCCTAAGTAGGCGTTTCAATCGCTAATGACATTGGCATTTAACAATATTACAAAGAATAGACTTCTATACGATACTTACGTATCTCGGTCTCCGTTACAAGAAAACATAATTGTTATCTAGCTTCTCAACTGTGTTCAGAACTCAATCTCAATTCTCGTAAATAGTTAACTTAACATTTTACCAAAGAATAGTAATACTTTCCTAGCAGTGATTTACAATTTGTAGGGCATAAGTTTACAATAATATTATTATATTTACAAGCGGCTCGTGCCCGGCCTCGCCCTGGTTGAATTTCATACAAAAATGACATCCAAATTTCCGACATACCCGGTGGATTTTCCAAAAAAAAAGTCTCTCATATAAACCTTGTCCTATCAATTACAAACACAACAAAAAAATATTTAGTGAAATAGCAGCCACTTTGAAGTGATGTGCGGACAAACATTTTTGGCAATTGATTTTATTTATATAGATTTACTAACTGAAAGCGTTCTTTTTTAGAGATGTATAATCTGTAACTAACTAATAGTTTTCAATTTTTTTTACCTCAATTTCATTTGTGCCCGGTTTATAACACACAGGGGACTTAAACATAACTCTGCCTAGCCCTTCGGGCAGCCAGGAAAGGGATATAGGCATTAAATTATTTTGTATCATTCGACACGACTATGACGACGATACTGTAAAACACAGAAAATAAGTGGTTTGACACAATTATTTGTTTACACAAACAGCGCAGCGGTCGGTAGCACATGCAAGGGTTAACACGAAACAATATGAAATGTAAATAAACTTAAACTTTAAAATAGCTTTCGGGTAAATATAAATTTAATTTATTAATACATATCCGTATTCAGGTTTCTCTTTATATTTGTAGGTGGCAGCCTAGCAGGTAAAACAATGACATTTTAAATATTAAAACATTCATTTAATTTCGCAATGAATATTTTCATGATTGTGCACTTACTACAACTGAAAAATGTATTTGGCTTCATATAAATGTGAAATATTTCATTTTTGTCGCTCACTTTTATAAATTAATGTATTTTTTACTACAATTTTACCACAAATTATTCCTTTGCTGCGCTATAAAAAGACTAAGTTCTGCAGAATCAAGCTAAAGTCAGCCCTTCAGTGGGTAAATATAATCTAAATAGAAAAACTAAGAAAGTAGCAATGTCTACGGTGGACACAAGTCAGCGTCCATCGACCTCTTTCACCCATATCTTATTTTACCAACCATTTTCTTTTATCCTCTGGAGAACAGAGTCAATACCAGGGAATAAGCAGCATCTGTGACATTTCAATTATCTGCTAAAATACTGGCCTCCGTTATTTCCTAATTGCCACCATTTTTCTTTGCCCGCTAGAATAAAAACTTCTTTCAACGAACTATCTCTATGTTTCGTTTCGATCCGTGCCTGTTGCTGAGTTCTTGACAAATATCAGCGGATATCCTTTACAATTCCTGTCGGTAACGGGAAGCCAGTAGATTGCATTTAAAATGTTATGAAGAAGCCTTTTCTCACGTACTGGACAGAATAGATTTGATTCATAAGTTTTTATCCAGAACTTTTCTAGCATTAGTATAATCAGCCTATTATGTTCACATTGCTAGGATACAGGCCACCTCTCTGTAAGAGGGAGTGGGCCGGAATCCACCACGCGGGCCCAGTGCAGGTTGGTGGATGTCACATGTCTTCGAATTATCGATTCTAAGTCATGCCGATTTCCTCACGATGTTTTTCTTCACGGTTTTGAGAGCAGTGGTGATGAAATAGATAAGTGCCTGTTCTGCTTCGCACCCATGACCTATAAACTTTTCTAATACCTGCAATTATACTCTACTGTCACCAAGTGAAAGTGAATAGATGGTACTTGAGGAATTATCACTTCATTTAGTTAAGAGTCAGGTTTTCCATTCTGTAAAATACGGCCATGTTAGAAATTGTGATGAATGAAATGACAAATAATGAGCAATCAAACTCAGTTTAGCAAGGTATGAAATGAAAACGTACTAAATCAATCTGCCAATAATGTTACCTCTACCGGGACACTGACCACCTCTGTATGAGAGAGAGTGGGCAGTAACGCGCGCGACAATGCAAGCACATTTTTTATTTTTTTTGGGTCGGAAATCATCAAATGACCTCTCCCGCTCTGGGCGGAGCGGAAGGGCGTGTCAGACTCTTACTGACTAAAACCCACCCGTGTTCCCTCAGTTGCCTGTGCTCCAGGGGCACGGTAAATCTTTCGAACAATCCGCGACCCCGGCAGATGCAAGCACATACATGCATGTCACATGTGTGTGTCCTCATTTTTTTTATTTAGGAAATGTTGGTTTTCTTATGATTTTTTCTTTTAACATTTTGGGAGCAATGGTGTTGAAAAAAATGCACAGTGTGCTATTTCTTTTGGCAGGTGTGTAGTTCATACCAATGCTCATGGATTCTGCAATGCTGGGCAAGTCGACATAATTAATTCTGGGCCACTACTTCTCTAATAGATTACGAGTTCAAATCTACGTAAAAATAAAATTCTCCAATTTTTACTTTTCCAAAATGATAAAATATCCATAACGATTTTGTTTTAGTAATAAATTAAATGTACTTCCCCATATTGGATACTCGTAATATCGCGTTCTTGTTTTTGACATCAGCTCCCATAAAAATAATGGAAATTTTACACATAGAACCATATTTAGAAAAGTCTCATGATAAAGGTACATATTTGATTTCAGAGTTAGCCTTATTTATTAAAAGTCCTTTCAGCGAAACAAGACTGTGTTTGTACTTATTCAATTAGGTAGGTACTATTTATAATGCTTTTGACGTTATTCGTAAGACCACTTGAATGTTTAAAATATAAACAGTTAAGCGCGTCTCTTTAGGGGCCTGAACTTTTATTTCAACAACGTTTGGAGTTTATAAACTCGAAGTCCTCGTTTTATTTTACAAACAGTATGCAATAAGCAAAAAACCACAAATATTGAAACATCTTGTCGCGAAATCGGTAAAACATATTTTTTTTTGACAAACTGTAACTGTTTACCTCGTTACTTTCGTTTGATGTTACAAAAAGACGATAAAACTGTGCCTGAAAATTTATTGTAAGAATTCGAATCCACATGTTTATTTTCATTCATATTTATAAAAAAAAATATGTCTAGCAATTTTTTTTTTAAACCGGTCAACTAAAATCGTTGTGACCGCGCATCTTTCTGGATATAATTATAGAAGCTATACCTAGTGGAACATGGATCTAACTAAATGACCGGCGCGGAACAGGGAACTATTCAACCTGAAATGTACAGTCAAAAGCATAAATATCTTACAGACAGGGAAAAAAAAAAAGAACTAGTGTTATTGTAATTGCTACTTTGACAAAAGACCTATTTCATATTACTATGGATTAGATAATACCGTGTTCATAACACCATAAAATATCTACCAATACTTTAAGAGAAAATCTCTTTTAAATCTTGCGTATTTATGCTCGTAGTCACGAGCATAAATACGCAAGATTTAAAAGAGATTTGACAAGATCTGACAGATACATATATTCTGTCATATCCAGTATAGTCATACTGGATATGACAGAATATATGTATCTTCTTTTAGAAGCACCGCCACATTCATTTCATTTAGATCCGTGTTGCACTAAAACGGACCGTGTAATTTGTGTGTGACAGTTGGACCAACAAGTCATCCAAGTGCTGCCAAAGGTGCCGGCTCCCCTCCAAGAGGCCGTGCAACGTCTCCTTGCAAGAGACCCTCACCCCCGTCCAACTACTCAGCTGCTGCCTCTCATCAAATACTTCAAGTACGTTAACTACTCACTCTGATGAAGAAACCCGCTTGAAACTCAGTAATTTCCGAGGGCTTTACTCTGCCGTTATGTACATAGACTAGACAATCCATTAGTTTTTTACAGAAATAGCTCACTAGCATAATAAATAAGGTACAGAGCTATAGCTTGACCGATACCACTATACCGCGCCTTAGGTATGCGCGGCAAGGCGGGGGCGGGACGCTGTGAGCGTTGACGAATGAGCGGCCTGCACTGCCCCGCCGTCTCGCTGCGCACATTCCTAAGGCGCGGTACAGCGATATCGGTCACACTAAAGTCGCTAATATGGCACATCGTGTTTAAGACAGTCACATTAAGGCCCTGAGAGTCCAATACCATAACAGCTTCAGAATGCGTTTGGTGCTGCCGCGCTTTTGTATTGCCTCTAGCATGTTCGCTAAGGCGCGTGTTTACAACTTTCACGCTATGGTGAGGAGAAAAACGGTATCGCTATTGGAGAGAACGCGGTCAAGTACCAATATCATTCTGAAGATGTTAATGGACAAATTTAACTCGCCGATAACGAATAACTTCATGCAGGTGTTGGTTAGGCAGGAGTGATACATTTCATCCGGTGAATGAATGTAAATACTGTTTTTCGGTGAGCTTAGAAGTTAGTTATAATTTTAACACACTAACATAGCTTTTAATTATTTTTTGTGCCTAACTAACATAATATGGGTGATGATTGTCGTCTCATCAAATAACTTAATTTAATTTAATAATGTGTCAAACAGATATGTATAAGGACAGCGAGGTCGCTCTTAAAAGCCAAACATATTCTCAAACTCGATGTGCCACATAAAGCCCGAGATCTAAAAACTATTTGGTCTTAAAAAATCTTCGATATTTTGTTTGAGATCATAGCTACATTTTATAGTTAAGTATTTTGTTTATTTACTATGCACCATTCTAAACTAAATTTGGTTTCTAATAGTATACATTCAAGCAAAGGTGAAAGTGAGCAAGCGATTTCCGCCATGCAATTTCTGGATATAGTGACAATGAAAGATCCGCAACAGAAGGCGCACTTCTATCGAAATACCCTCATAGAAGCGTTGCCAGTGATACCAACGGTAAGTTTTTAGCTCAGCGAAGTAAACTGTCAAAACTGTAAATTATATGAAAACATGTGCGGTCGGGGGACCTCCGGCAGGATTGAAGTTCCTTACGCGATACTCGCACGCACAGACACACTCGTAAATACATATTAGAAATAGTCGGAGGGAGAGAGAGAGAAAGTCACATGGAGGGGCATAAGACTTTTTCCTTACGTGACGATTTCTACCAGTCAACTCCTACCGCAAGCCGCGTTAAGGAACTTCGTTCCAAAAACAAAAGTTGCCATCAATTTACTATAGTCCTTTCACAGTTGTTTTACCTCTAACTTTGCATCACTGTCAAAAAACAGTCATCTTTATTTTCGATGAAATAAGGTTGCAGTTGGGTTGCTGCCACTCACATCCCTGTCAAAATCACGGTCATCTTTATTCTCGTTACTCTATTGTTGCTTTTGGGTTGCTGCTGTGAGAAGTAAAATAAATATGAAAGGACTATAGGTACATTGCTACAAGGATCTTGTGGCGCTCGAATGACTTTGACAGAGAGGTGTGGTTGTAAACATTTGCGTAATTGTTTTGTACAATGTGTCGAAAAAACAAGATGGCGGCGTTAGTTCCGATTTTGGCCACGCGCCATAAGATCCTTACACCTATATTTTCACGTGCGAAAAAACTTCAGCGACATATTATACCAGTGAAAAAGCAACTTGTGCAAGCTGCGTAGTATATATTTCTATTTATAAGTTGGACAGCCGGATGGCAGACGGAAGACAAAGAACATTGTATGAATTATTCAAGACTATTTTGTTTTACGTCCTTTTGCGTCCATTACCTATTCAAGAGTATTAAATGTAATATTAGTCTGGGAATATTTTAGTGAATCTCATTAAGTTCTGATTGTGGTGTGAAAGTACCAAAAACGACTTGTAAACTGACGGGAGTCTCCACACTAGAAAGTAAAAGTGTAATGTTATCTTCATAACCTACCAATTTAATTATATGTTCGTGCATGCTAATATATGTTAGGGGTATAAAGTATGTTTTTTTTAAATGTATGTCTCTTAGCCGATGATCCACGCTAATACGCGAAGTAATGTCAGATTTAATACTTACTCAATGTTGTTTCTAAACCCAATATTTATTTTATATCTCAAACAGCTTTCACGGTTCATGTAGTCGGTGTTATTTCATCAAATCAACGGAGGCTATATTAATAACTCTACCTTATTTAGGTACCGTCTACCGGTCTACCGTAAATTAAAATTTCAGTTAGCTTGATTAAAATATTGACTTTCAAATTAAGATTTTTCAACCAATTCGGCAATAATATGAGTAGACGACTTTACAGTTTACTACCCCTTTGAAGATGTTTGATCCCTAATAAATGTACCATATAGGTACTTGCCAATACGAGTATACAGGCTTTAAGTAGTCGCATCTTGCAAGTGCTGAATACCGTGTTAACAAAAAAAATAGTTTTGCTTGCAAGTGCAAACATCTAAAATACACTAAGTTATAGGGTTTTCAATACTCAATACTCAATTCTTTATTGCATTCCATATGTATTACATAGATGGTCTAACAAGGTAAAAGATCAATATGGACCCTGTCGGGCACAGCCAAATTAGGAGAGAGGCAAAATAAAATAGATTTTGAGTAGGTACTTATTGTTATTCTGTATGCCCACGTTATTTCTCCACTATAGGTATGTACGAATGTCATAAATATTTGGGTATTTACCCTATCATATTTTTTTTATTTTAAGTTAAGGCTACGCGGCCATTTTGCAGAATTCTGGACAGCTGTATGTAGGTCGTTCATGTTCCTACTTTACCGCATTTCCCTTTCCTATTTGATAGTAGTATTTTAGCAGAGAATCTATTTTAATATACATTCTTGGCACCTACCTATGTGATTTTCCAAAGTCAGCCACGTGGCATTTGTTTATATGTATAAGGAATAGTACACATTCTGGGTTTCGCTACTGAGTTTTAAGGTCGTATAGCAAGGTTCTACTTGCTAATGTAATTACTGAAAGTCATCTCACCTCGCTAAATGTTTCCGGGACTCACGAATGCGGAGGATTGAGGTCCTATGCTAAGTGTATGTCACGGTTAACTTCAATTTATTTATTGAAATTCTTGATATAGTTAGGTATCTTGTTTTTCTTCTTTGAAATTAGTATAAATTATTATGACTAAAAAGTTTAACGTGAGACAGAATTCAAAGCTTAATTAAAATATATTTTATTAATGTACAAAGTTTAAACTAAACAGTAAAGTATTAAATCTAGGTACTTACTGTATACTAAACAACTTATGTGATTGCCTTTGTTGTGTTCGGTTTTCCTTCAAGATAGAAGTAAAGTTTCTGTTTCATGTCGAGTGCAGGCTACAATAACAACTTTTAGAACACTACGCGACTTCTTAAAGCCTAATAAAAGCGCATTGTTTTGTTTCAGCTTATATAGCTCAGCGCCGAAAGTTGAAAATCCAATAGCGCTCCTTTGTTTATGTGAAATCTAGTATTGTTTGAAAACGGGCATAAAAGCCCTTTAATAAACAAAAATAAAAATAAAATAAAGAAATATATAACGGATGTAAAAAGGCACTTAACGAAACCAACAGTCACTTGTACTCCCCGTCATTGTAATAATTTGTTTGCACTGGGCCATACCTGGGAACCTTCTGGTTACGGAGATATTGAAGATCAAAATTCCAAGTTTTACTGTCATTTTTTACGACAAAAAGTTTTTAATTTTTTAACAACTTTAAATACCCCCACGGACGCTGAACCGTTACATGCACCCATAAGCACAATGTTTTGCGGGTGTTACATTGCGCACAGGAGCAAACAGCAAATATTCACACTAAAAATAAAAGTCGTTTTTCAGCAATTATTTTTATGCAAAGTTACTTAGTTTGATGTACATAATGCGTAGTTGATGGCTATGTGATGGGTCTTTTTACACCCTATATAATATCTGAATTTTAAACCATCTCCCGCCATTTAATTACCAAAAGCGGACGGACTGGCGACAACAACTTCATAATAAGGTCCCTAGTTCAAATATTACTTACAAAATCTTTTCCGCTTTTTGTTTAAACGCGGCAGGACTACCTTTATACTAAGTTTTTAAAGAAAACTAAATGAGCGTCTAGAAAGGTTTTCTTTCTCTTTGGGTAAAATACTTGTAAACTCGTTCAATTAGATGAGTACTTAGTGTCTTAGTTCGTCGACACAAAAAAAGATGGGCTACGTACTCCATTATTTTTGCTTATCCAATCTTTCTTTTTTGAACTCATTACAGAAATCCAGACAGATTCAATTATAAATTCACCGTGTAAATTTTGGTGAAGTGGGCTTTAAATTAACTGACATTCCACCACCAGATGCTAGGGATTGACACTATTGACAGCTAACTCACGTTAAGCTCACTGAACTAAAATTTTCACGGTGAGGTTTTGTTTACAGAATAGATCGGCTGATATTACTCTATTAATAATTGGTATCAGAATCTGTTGGAATTACTTAGTATTGGATAATTGAATATTATTATTGTTGTTTCAATGATTTGGGACCGCCAGCTCGGTTTCGCGCTACACGTTAACTTTGAAATTAAATACTTACGAGTATTATTATTATTATATCAGTCAGAACATCGTTTACAGGAAAAACACAATAGCCTTAAATAAACAATGCAATGTTCCTTGAAAGTCTGCTCCGGCTATTGTTATATTGTAAAGAATATCGACTGCGTAACTTGATCTGCTTATTCCATTGTCTGACAATGAAGGTCACTATAAGAAGTTATAGTGAGCATTATTACCTTTTATTCCTTTATCAATTTCATTGTGGAGAAATGTAAGTTGAGAAACTTGCCAAGGTGAAAACGAATGTTTTCTACAAGATTATATACACGGTGGAGATAACTATACAACAGTAAAATAAACTTCATATAATTTATGACGTTTTCAGTCTGCATACAATAATTCAACCGAATATCTTCAATAGTTTAGACACTAAAGCTAGTCAAAGATTGGCAAAGCCCATACAATTTGTTTCAAAAAATACCTATGCTTTAGTATTTCCAATATTTTCATATATTGTTGTATTGTCGTCTCCACAATCGTTGAACATTACCCAGTTTTGGTAGGTACCTACTTTAGATCTTCACAGGAATGTGTGATACAAACTTGCGTTTCTTTTTTCGTTTTGTTTCCATTATAGCGAATGTGTGTAATCAGCATTTTAATTCAAACTTGTGTTTATTGTTATTAATATAATATTTATGTGTATAACTGTACCTACAGGAACATTTTGAACGAATAATCTGTACCTACTGAGATGCGACATTAACCCTTGTTGATATAACGCAGATCCAAACCAGAGGGGTAACTGCTTAATACACATAATATGACAGTTCAGTCACGTTCATTGCACTATTTACGTTGTGGAGCAGATGAATTTTTTAAACCTATAGAGCAATGGATTACGATTTCCTTCTAAACCCTTGGATTGTCATTAAAAGTGTGTTATGCAATTAGGGTGCTGTTCCAGCGGTTTGGTCCCTACTAACGCCCGGTTTCTCAAAGGCTGGTCCACACAGAAATTTACTTACACGCTGTCCAATTTTTTATTACTCTTGTTGTCTATTATGATTGGCTGACGGAAAAATCAACAGTTAATCAAATCACTTAATATGAGGTTTGACAACAGAAGTTCAGTACGCTTTCAGAAAGCGGTTTTAACCAGATTGATAATCTGCCAGGTAATGACTTTACTAGCTTTGCACGTGACTTTGCCCGCCGAGAGGTCGGAAAATGACAAAAAGAACGTTTCAATTATAACTCGGGAGCTTACAAGCGAGTTGCAAAATATTGTGTTCTAACCCGCGTGCCAAACATCCAAATCCGTTCAGCTATTAAGGCGTGATTGATTAACAGACATCCAAACATGGAATTTTACATTCATAATATTATAAGGATAGCAGGATTGGCCTTTAAGAAACCATGTTTACTAAGTGTTGTAATGGGTGATTTAGTAGTTAATTTTCAGCAGTTGTTTTATTCCTAAGTAACGTGTTGTATTTTAGAAACTGCGCTGGCAACACATCTGGCCGGCCTTGCAGGCGGAGGTCAGAGCTGGTGAGGTACTGGCATCAGTGCTACAGTCAGTCATGTGGCTGGTCAAAGAAGCTAACGATGACGAGTTCACATTCTACATATTCCCAACACTAAAGTAAGAACTTAGTCGATATATAAATGAATGTCTTAATAAAAGTGTGTTGTTGGATTTTCAACGGTGGGGTAAGTGCCGAAAGTTGAAAATCCAACAGCGCGCTATTGTTTAGGCATGCATTTAGGTGTCGCTTAGTGTTAATGAAACAGGCATCAATCATGAGTCTAACATCGACTTTTACCCATTTGATAACAATAAATAGTATATTTCATCGATCACTAACAACTCGCCCCTGCTCTCACGGATTCAATATTGATGAGTTAAAACATCGAGATTTCTGTGAATTAAGTATACACATCTATACAAATAAATAAAATTGAAGTGTCTGTTTGTAATATCAAAATAAGAGCTTTTTACTAAACGCATATGAAAGTATATACAGCACCTATTTATAACAAAATACCATTTTTTTTTAAATTTGTGTTTGTCTTTCTGTCTCTCTGTTTGTTCCGGCTAATCTCCGAACGGCTTGACCGAATTTGACGGGACTTTCATTGGCAGATAGTTGATGTTATTAGGAGTTTCATAGGCTACTTTTGTTCCGATAGAACGTTCCCGTGGGATGATTTCCAACATCCACGCGGGCGAAGCCGCGAGCAGCAGCTAATATTTATACAAATGTCCGTATGTTCGTATGTTGTTGTCTGTTGCTAGGTATGTTCGTTTATTGTTCGTTTTTTGAACATCAGAATAAATGCACTAAATTAATGACTAAATGTGAAACCCGTATCAAAATCCATTGTGTAGTTTTAAAAATCAAACCGGTCGCATAGACAGACACGAAAATCAACTTTGATTTATAATAAGTACATAATCGAATGTGATTTAATGAAATCAGGCCAAGGCTACCCTTATCTACAATTAGTGGAATTAATGTATTTGTAATTTCATAATTCATTTTGTTTCCTCTAAATGATAAATGATTTTATTTCTGTAAGTAGGTTTGAACAAACACTTTTACACGTCAATCATATTTTAAAAACTAGATGAGGTCGGCGTTTCCTATCTGACTACTCTGAGAAGAAAGGGCGAAACATACTCAGAGGTCACAGTCTCTTTTAATGTCCAGAAATAATCTTGGTCAGATCATGTGAAGACCTCGTAGATTTGTGTCTGAAATGGTCTTTTGAGAAAAAAAACACACAGATTGAGTGGACCTGTCCAGTCAGTGCACGCATTTGTCAGTAATCGTGCAGCTCAACTCAGAACTTAAGGAGCTCAACGATTCGACGAACAATACCAAAGAAAGGACATTTGGGTAAGCCACAAAAATTACTCAAACTGCCAGACCATGATTAAAATAAACTGAGGAGAAAAAAAAAGCAACAATTACCCATATAGTCTTCACATTCACAATATTAAAATAATAATCTTGTATTTAATGTAGCCTGCATGCTACTCACAATCACAGACAGTTTTCTCTTTAAATGTCATAAAAAACTCTAAGTTACAAAAAATACAAAAACAATTGTTTATCCGAACTAGTTATGTTTTCTATACTTAGGACAATCTAACTAAGGATAACTATTTTAAAACAAAGAGGTTTTTGTGTTTCCCGTAGTCAGGTTACCAAGTGAGTAGAGAAAAGAGACTGTGGTCGTAAATGCTACTGCTGAGCATGGAGTCCTTAGTTTGATCCCCAGGTCGGACAAAGTGTTATTGGATTTTTCCATTAGGAATTTTTCTGTAGCAGTTCGGACTGATCTGACTGTTCGGATTTGTGCCCGGTTGATGGCAATAGGCTCGCCCCCTATGACAGAAGAGCGATGTTAGGTGGGATCTTGAACAATTACTGACTGCTACAGATAAAAGGCTGTCAATTCGATATTACAGTGGAATAATCGTGCGTAATAATATCATAAACCTCAAACAACCAATTATGTAATTACCTTTTATCTGGCGCTCGATTTACCTTTTATAATATGAGCTATATCTACATTAAACATCTGGTCAATTGCGTGTTGGACCACGCACAATAAAGGGTTCTGTAGTTGGGATGAATTAATCCAAAAAACAAACTTAATATCGTAGTTGGAAAATATGGTCTCCAATGCATTCCAACTGCAAATGTAAGTTTGTACGCACAATATTAAATATTTACCACGTTATTTTAAGACCATGCACTTCGTGTAACTTTTCCTGTATTCTATAAGTATAAAACTAACTATTTACTGTATTTTTTTTTGTCTCAGTTGTTTCGGAGATAAAGGAGGAAAGGTCAATTTTCATCAATTTTCTTAAATAACTTTCTTTTTTTTTTTCAAATTGGGACCTTCACTGTAAGTCCTTTCGTTTAATATGTCACACAATAAAGATCGCAAAACTGAAAAAAATATAGCCCTCAAAAGTGACATTGATATTCAAAATTCATTTATTTAAGTTACACATCCGTGTTTCATCACAGAAACTCATACGTGAACTAACTACCAAGTTTCAACTTAATCAATCCATTAGATTCGGAGCAAATTGGCTGTGAGAGACCGACAGATAGACAAACACACCTACGGTACGGTACGGAACCCTTTTTTTTTTTTTTTGTTTTGGGTGGGAAATCATCAAATGACCTCTCCCGCTCTGGGCGGAGTGGAAGGGCGTGTCAGACTCTTACTGACTAAAACCTACCCGTGTTCCTTCAGTTGCCTGTGCGCCAGGGCCACGGTAACTCTTTCGAACAATCCGCGACCCCGGCAGGCATCGGTCCTATCGGACCCCGTCAATGGTGCTGACATCTCTTTGAGGCGCGCGTGGAACACGACGCGCCGTCGACCCGGGCCTGGTCCTTACCGGACGGCGAGCTGCCCATTGCTCGCCGTACGGTACGGAACCCTAAGAGTATGAAACTAAGTCGCTTTCCGTGTCTGTCTATTAACCGCATTAAAATTCACGTTATTTCTTCTAAACTACACAATGGATTTTGATGCGGTTTTCACTACTGTTTAGGGAATTTATTCCGAAAGTTTTATACGTATAATACACTAATATTTAACTTAGTTAAGGACAAAAATGTTTAGACATGTCGTCACAACAGTAGATCACTCCTGTGCGAAGCTGGAGCGGGTTGCTAGTTCATTATTAAGTACAAATTAGACAGTATAAATGATTAAGTACTTGCAAATTGATCTTCAACGTGAAAATAAAACAGTCATTTGATTATGTAAATAGAATGTTTCGTTATTTACCGACTGGTAGTTTTCTACCAGTTTTTTTCTTTAAAGACTGTTTAACATGAACACATTCATTTTGAAATGATTTTATTACGAGTTTCAAGTTGTTTTTCAGATATTTTATGCGCTATGCAGGATGGTTTTAAATCCGTAATAGCAGATTTATTCAAACCATTACAATTTTCCGAGCAAGACCGGATTTTCCGGATCGGGTATTTAGAGATTTCCGTTTCGATTTTATTTTCCTACTGCAATTTCCTTCAATGTTGGTTAGAATTTTATATCATTACGAAACTATATTTTATCAAAACAAATAGTTTACTAATACGTGGGTATTAAATTTGTCTCAGGATACTGTTGAATTCACCAAAAAGCATCCAAGCTTCTGTCACAATTTTGGAGAACTTGCATACAATCATGAGTAAATGCTCAGCGGCAGAAATTGAAGCTGAAATATTGCCAACGCTGTATCATGCCCTGGACAGTAACACCTTCCAAATCCAGGTATGTGGTTTTCTTCCTCGTCGTTTTAAGTGTGATTTCTAAGGAACACAATAATAATTGTACATATTCTTTTTTATGTTGATAGGCAGCCTCATTGATTGCTACGCAGAATATTTGCGATAACCATGACGACAAGGCACTTCACGCCACTATTCTGAATAAAGTGAAGGGACTGCTTGAAAGGCATCAAAGTGATGTAAAGATCATCAGCCTGATCCTCTGCTTCTTCGAAAAGACCATTGTTAGACTCGACAGGAGCCACATCCTGGAGCAGGTGATTCCTACTCTGCTGGCTATGCGGCTCAGCGACCCCGATATCGTCACTCGTGTTGTTAGTGAGTATACTTCTGTACATAATAAAAAAGAGTCTCTCAATCGATTTTTTTTAAGGAAATCACACATCTATCTAAGACCAGCCTCGCGTCATATTTAATGCACTAGCACAGCGATCTCTGCTCTTTTTGCGAATCCCTTATGCCAAAGCCAGCCATTATTTTTAACCGAAGCGAATTATAATAATTTGTTTAATAATTATGTGATTATGTGAGACGATTAAAACTAATTATTACAGAACTCTACAAGAATTTACTCTTGGAAAGAAAATTTGGATTAAACACCAATGTGATGGCAACAAAAATGATACCTTCGCTTGCTCCACAAACTGTTAACCCGGCGCTGAACGTCGACCAGTTTTCTAATCTGATGGAGGTATATTTTCAGAGAACTAATACTTAACTGTACGTACTGTAGCTTTGGTAAGATGAATTAATATAATGTATATGATACCATACGTTCAGATCCTGTACGACATGCTGGAGAGCATCGACCGCCAGCAGCGCTACAAACTCAAGGCCGACAACCTCGCACTTCCGAGCCCCGAGCGCCGGCACAAGCTTCGACATCAAATGTCTACAGATAATATGAACGCTCCACCCTTTAATATCCCTAATTTAAGGGTGGAGCGTAAAACTTCCTCCGCTGAGGATATGGCACGTAAAAACTCTATGACTGGGCCACCCCCTGCTGCCAGTGCTAGCGGTAGTGTAGGCGGTTTTAAGAGTAAGCATGAGTTTCCAACCTGTAAAGTAAAGAGCCCAACGAGAGAGAGAATTATACGGAAAATTTATTCAGGCACCGGGATCGGTCAGTGGTTCTTCGGCTCGAGCAATTCCACCAATAACGACAACAATTTCCTTCGCGTTTCAAGCGCCTTTCCAAATCGCCGCCTGTCGGATAACACTTTGATGACGCCCAAGATCCGGATCGCACCGTCGTGCGCCTCCTCGCCTGGGGGCACACCTGGGGGCACCTCGGGGCTGCCCACACGCCGCCACTCCAGCATCGGGCCGCAGGAGCGCCGCGGCTCGACTGTCAACCTGTCGCCACCGACCGTAAGTTACACACTTTCAAACTCTTTCTGCTTGCACGCTTGTTTTTGACACCGATAATTCTAATATTAAGTGCCTACATAATTATGACCTACATCCACTATTAATGATTTAAATTTAGAAGCTTGGAACAGGGCTGCCCGTAGTATAAGCGATGGTGGTGCTGGAGTACGGGTACGTGGTAACGAGGGTAGTGATAGTGGTTATTTCGGCAGGGTCACCAGTACAGGGGACGAGGGGGCGGCTCAGGCTCGAGCCTGTCCGTGCCATCAACGTCTCAATGCGTCGTAAGTGATGTTATCGTACACGCACGCCTGCCTGGCTGCGTGTCCTCCCTGTTACTCCTAAACCTACTGAATGTGGAAATGTCCAGCTTTACATTGATGTGGTTCTATTATCTTCTGCGGTCGTGTCTTCTACCCACACCGACTGGGACAGATAGTATTTGATTTCATCACATTATCATTTTGCATATGCACGTGGATCGGAACCTTTCACCGCATCGCATTAATGCTACTCCTTCCAATCCTGCGAGACGCCCGAACAAACACAAACTTCAAGAAATAATGAAGTGATGCATGTTCGCCACTCCGCGTTGAATGTGTCGTTGAATGCCATGCTGGGAGGGTAGCTCCTCCTTCTCTGGTGAATGCTACTTTATTGTCATTCTGATCATTGTTCGGGTGTGTACCTGCAGACACGTCGATTCCATTGTCGCACCTTTTTCAAATTAACCCGGTTATACAATTTCAGGAAATAATTACAAATTACAAAAAAAAAAAACAATTTTTATCACTTCGCGCAACCAATTGGCATTACAAATCGGTTTAATGTACTTCAAGAGTACTGCAAAACAATGTAGATCCAACAGTTCGGCAGGTCACATAGGTCTTCTTATGTGTTCAATGTGTTTATGTGACGCAACGCTACGCAAGTAAGGTAATCATTTGTTCATTCATGTCAAGGTTCTAAGCCATGTATTACGTATCGCTGTCTCATTTACTGTTGCTATTTGTTCTTCTTCGCAGCTTGCACGGAGCATGATCGTGAGTATATGGTTCCATTCTACTGTTCGCCGCTGTGACTCGCGCAGCACCAATCATTGATGTTTCCAAACTGTCACTATTATGTATTACACACTGAGATGTTGCCGTTACTTAAATATGTAATGTCTAACATGATTCCACACATTATTAACAGTTTACAGCTTTTATGTAATATAATGTGGCAACATCTGCGTGCGAATATTTCGCTGTAGAATAGAACTGAGTAAGATTGACTGAATCACAAGAACTTTCACATGCCCACCACGCTTTATAACGCTAAATATTGACGTACGTATCTAATTAAATATAAGGCATGCTAGAGTTGAATATGATTGTTCATTTAATCATCGTGATAAGCTAAGAATTAATCATTGTTCCAATTAAAACTCACAAGTAAAAAAAAACTTGTTAAAGCTATTGATTTATTTGTTTGGGTGGTTTAGCGGTGACATCAGTTTTAGCGAGATATAACAGAAACTGGCTATGCCAAACAATACTACATTGATTATAATAGCATAATAATTATCATTGGAATTACTTGTACCTGGGGTATTCAAAGATTCAAGTATCTTGTTTACTGAATTTTATATAATTTGCTACAATAGAAGCCATCAAGGAGATGATCGTATTGATGAATATAAGGCTGGAAGTATGACGGATGTGTGACCATTGTATCCTCTAAATAGGTCACCCAGTCAAACCAATGAGGTTGCTTTACTTGGCACATCGTAATGAATGGTAGACAGCTTATGAGATTAATTAATTCATGTCTCTCCTATTATAATCAGGATAATGCTATATAAAACTTCATATTAAACAGATTTTTTATAACATACCTGTATTTGTTTGTGCAACACCTATCTTATTTATAAATAAATATACCCATTATATTTGTCTGCAAAGGAACCGAATTAGATAGTCATCATTTCTATATCTAATATAGTCATCTCATAACCCCGTCATCAAAATGATTTAATCCTAGTTTTCACAAATTCCCACCGCCAAGCCACCGATAAATTTCATGTAAATATTAACATATTTTTGCTGTGTAGGGTGGCTCCATGCCAAACACGTCTTCGAGCGTACCGTTTCTGCTGACGTCATCAATGCAATCCATTCGCTCGCGCCGTCCATCGGCCTGCAGCTCGCAAGGCTCCGGACTGCTGCAACAGATCAGCACTGGCATGGTAAGACACCTACCGAGCAGCAGTAGGCACCACTCGCACGCCTCGACCAACTGGAGCATCCAGGGCGCCACCGCCGCCGGCTACAACGCGCTGCATCACACCGCCATGGCTGTCCGAAAATGCCCCTCACTCAATATTACCCTCACGCGTTAAACACACTCAGTATCGAGCCGGACGCGCACTAGTTGTAGGTCCCCCGCGCGATTCCGGCGCTCCGTGCAACTGTACCTATTCTCTGTATCCCCTCGGCCTCACCGACAAGGGCGATCCCCGTCCGGTCCCTTAATGTTTAGTAGTTTTATCATATTATATTGATGTTTTAAAGTATTACCATATTATATTTATTTGCAAATACTTTCTTAGAGATACAAACTTGTTTGTTGTCTATGCTATCTATCAATATTGATTTTTGTTAGATTGTAAAAGCGTAAGAAATTGAAAGAGTATTCAGAAACGCGTGGACTTTCCACAATTCTTAGGTCGAAACCGACGTCACTGATTTGTTGAATATATCAATTCACTTATGTATTAAAAATGTCAGCAAAGGTATGATGTGGGACAACCTGTGTAAGCTTTAATCAGAATAATGTGGACATATCACTTTTTGTGAAGAAAAGAGGTGTGAAGATGTCCATTTGTAATAAAATGTAAGAGTTTATAAATTAAATAACTTATTATAACAGTATAATGTTACCAAACTGATAGTATACAGCAAAATGTTGTATAGACGTGCTGTGATATGGTATTGTTATATTTATTAGAAACTAAAAACTACTTTAAAGTGGTAACTTTATATAACTCTTTCTGTTATTGGGCGTTAACATAATTTATCACTTATATGGCATTTGAGAAATCGTTGGCTATCAAAAGTAAAACGGTTATGTGCCAAATATACCTATAATAATATTAAAATTAAACAATGTGCCACTGAGTACTCGCTTACGTCCGTGGTCCATTCTTGAGGTTGCTTGGAACCTGAGCAGCATTGTGAAAAACTGGAAGGTACCGGACCGTGCAACGCTAGCGGCCAGCAGGAGTTGCTGCGGTCGCTACGTGTCACCAGTCCGATACTTTGTTAACCTTAAGAACAACCGTTTTGTAAACCATATCAAACCTTTTTACGTACGCATCCTGACAAAACCGTTTATACATGCACAAGGTGCGGTAAGGATAATTAATATAGAATATAACTTTTACCATCTATGTACTGATTTGAAATACCTACAATTTTGTGCTTGTTGACAATGTATGGTGATTAAAAACTATAAAAATTACTAATAAAAATCAACATTGGCTATTAAATCATAACAGAGCGCCCGTAAAAGATTTTCGCGAAACAAAGTAATTTTTTGAATCCCACCTTCATTGTTGTACAGTCAGCTTAATAAAGTATGTGCAGAAAGTGAGTGTGTAGGTACTTAGTACCGTTCACACTTTTGGATCTGAATATTTAGACGTCTATAAACCCACCCTCTGTAAGCTTGAATACATTTAGTTTGCTTTTCCGGCTTATCGGTACGTATTGTGTAGTGTTGAGAATTGTATGCTCTCTAGTCGGGTGCCACCTAGCTAGCTGGTGCCGCCAACACTGGCGAGAGCGGCTCACGTAGAGTAGAGTAGCTGTAGTGGTATCGTAGCGGGCGGGCGGGGAACTCCCGGCAGCAACCAATGATCTGGCACGCGCTTTGTTTTAATATTTTCTTTTATTATCGTTTCTTCCAGTACCAGCTGTTTTCCGGACGTACATAAAGAGAATTTGATATACGTTAGAGCCGCGTAGCGTAAACCGCAACCGGGTGTGCGCGCGGGTACCCGCGGCCCGCGCCTGCGTCGGGCGCTCGCGATGTGCGCCTGCGCCAGTCGCCGCCCGCTTGCGCCTCGCCGCTGCACGCGCTCCTTTTACCTCATACATGAGCTTCTATTTCTTAAAATAAATTAATCAATCCAATTTTCTAAGTCATTTGCAGCAATTCAATACACTAAATTAATAACACATTAGAATTGACTTTCATATCAGTGTTATGCATCAGCCTAACTACCAATTTTCCGAAATATTTCGGTAAGATCTAACAAATTTGCTCTTTCGATGCATGCTGACTGTAAATACGCACTTTTATAGATGTACTTAACTTGAACAAAATTTATCGCAGGAAACATACACAATTATAACCTTTGGGTGCTCGTGTTTAGTTTTTCATTTCCATTTATTTCCGAACGTGACACAGTTGCGTGCTCGGTGTAATGTCGAAGTTACTCGAATGCTGCACGTCACATCACACGGTTATGACTTTATACTTTAATATCATATCTATATTTGGCACAGTTACCTATTTGCACTTCTTAACAAAACAGTACCGCTTAGGCTATGTGCACATTTATACACTCTTTTGTTTGAATATTATTTGGACACTCTTTATTTTTATTAAATCTCAGATCGAGTACATACATACATGCTTGTGTAAACCGGTATAAAAATCCTAAACCGTAAATTCGATTAAGTATTTCTCTTATCGACAAATTATTATTTTATAATATTGGAGGGAATGTAAAAGTAACTAAATAAAAAACTAATTTGTTTGGGTAAATATTAAAATTAAACAGCTATTTGGCACCGATAGCTGAGATTTCTCGTATAGCGTGAGTACGTTGGCCGTAAGTAAAGATTAGAGTATTCGAGTATGTATTATGCTCTGTAAGTAAAGTTAAGTAAAAGAGATTTTTTGAAATGTGATAGTATTTCGTGAAAGTTCACCGGTTGGTCCAGTACTCTAATAAGGTGCCAAATTAATTAAAAATATTATAAATGTTCGCGATGGATATGATAATTCACGCGACGAAATATATATTTTAAATTAAATAATTTCTTCGGGAAAAAAAACAAATTCAGTCTTAATATACAGTATACCGTGTGTAAACCTAGGTATTTTAATAGCCGTTGGTACAGTTATCGCATCAACAAAGTTGTAGCAATTAACTTGTGCGTGGTGACAACAACGTCTCACCGACGTCTGTAGTCTCCGCATTCTATAAAAAAACGGATGTTTAATTAATAAAATTATTTTCATAATTCCGATCATAAAAACCTACTTTTCTATTCAAGAAAATGTGAACTCGAGTTTTCCTAGAAAAACTAATTTTAAAGAGAGAGAAGCGACTGGCACAAAACACAGAAAAGACATCATCAGATAAAAATAGATTTAACAACTACGTGGACAATGTGGCCACTAACACATTATGTTCTCTTGAAACAAAACTCGCATACTTTCAATTCCTTTCAGCTTTGTCAAACAACTATGTACTATAATATCTATATTGCTTTCAAAAACATAATTGTAGTATATATTATTGTAAAGGATGCTGTAAAATATGATGAACTATCAAACATAATAATTGAATTATGTGTGCACCATGTTTCATTGAATATTAAGATGTGAAGGCGTAATTAGGTAACTATTAAGGATGTCCAGAAAGTGAGAAGTAGATATAAGCATGATATATAAGATTTATCGTATTATACCTACATATTATTATAATATTATAATTATTCTAGTTTTAATATAATTATTATTATTGTGTTGTGAACTTAATAACTTTATTCTCAAAAACCTTTGCCTTCATTTTTATTGATATAGTATTTAAATAAATATATAAATTATACATATACCTAATAAACATTATATATCCAGGGCTAGATATGAGGTAGATACGAGAGGCTATACGCTCAGTACCTAATTTGCGATGGATCGAGAAAATCGCGCTATGAGTGACTGCGATGAATGATTAATATTCAAGAAACACAGCTAAATGCTAGCAAGCGTCTGTTCTTTTTCTATATTTATATATCTTAAGCCCGTAAACCTATCAACTTTACGATAGCATGCGGTGTAAGTGAAAATGTAGGCCCTTGCCCTTGACTACTAAGTTTGGCGGTTTTCAGAAAACCAATCTCTTATTTATGCGTTATTAATAATTCAGCACTCAAAACTATATTAGACCAACATAATGTGCAGAATTTATAGTCTGATCAACAGGACTAACTATAATGCGTACATGTTTGGATAGTTGGCATCAACTTAGAATTTTGATTTCATTAAGTAATGTATTTTCAGTTAAACTTAACTTGCAAATAATAACATACCATAATCACGCAGTTATCATAAAGGCTAATGATATATTGCACTAATATGATATTTTAAAATCAAATAAATAAAATCAAAATACACATACTTATCACAAAATATTTAATGATGAAAAGGATATATTGTCTTATTGTCAAAGACGATTTACAGAGTCAAATTAAATTAGCTAGCGAAACTCCGCAGAAGCCGTGATGATCTAAACATGACAAAATAAATTAAAAACCGATTTCATGCCATTTTTTGGGGTCTCCGACCGCTTGTAATGATGTTACTTGAAGAAATAGTTTAGAAAATCTGTTTTTTTTTTGTTTTATCGTGTCTAGATATCGAAACCCATCACATCTGTGAAGTTAACACAATTATTTTAATAATATATATCAAGTGACTACACTACATGCGGTTGATGACTCCAAAATAAATTCATCAAATTTATTTAATTTTTGTTTTATCTTGTTTAGATATCGATACCCATGACGTTTGCGCAGTTTCGCTAGGTAATTTAGTTTGACCCTGTATAGATAACAGAAGAAAGAAAGTAACCAATTGGTACATCCGTAAATAATTAGCTTGTCATAGTAGTTAGATTATGTGCGTTCGTCTCCACTCGACGCGTCATATGCTTATTTATTTACTTGCAGCGTTCAGTCCGACAGATCATGAATTGATCAATTCTTCTTAGGGTTGTGGCGTTTGCATAGTGCTAGTATGTGATATAATTTTTATGTGTGCCCTGATTCTATGATGATATTCATATCAACATTCACTTTTTGAATTATTCGATGTGATTCTATAAAGTAGATATTTAATACCTTATTATATACCTTTTATGATATATAATTAATGTTTTTATCAAATATTGTGCTACCTTGTGATCTCGTTCTATGAAAATTAACTTCTAACTTCTATAAACTTGACTGCTCTCTTCTAAGGCAAAAATAATTGGACAATACTTTTTTAAGATCTTTCATATTTTCGATCGGCGCGTAACAGTCTTGGTTAACTTTAAGGCATAGAGATATGATATATATCGTGTTTGAGCTTATCAGATTGAAATTTATGAATAGTTACGAAATTTTCTGAGTCTACTCTTGTTGAAACGAAAAGACGAAAAAATGTTGCCTTATCCTTGTTGACTCTACTCTCAGTACTCTTTCCGTGTCCCTTTCACGGACTGAGCAGGTCCTATGCTTGTACTCTTCTTCAGAAACTTAACATTTCTGAACACATCACTTTCCCTTTCTATCGTGACACTACATGTACCTCCTCTAGGGTCCCTTACTATTTTGATGTATTTAGTGTTGGACGAAGATCCATTCATATATCAATATTATATTTAAAATATACTTAATCTACATATTAAATATGGATGTTATTGTCGTGAATTGAATTAATATGATACCACTTATAACTTACTAATATATTGAATAAAAAATACAATGTTAGTAGAGCAGAACCCCCGTTACAAATCCCGCATAATAAAAATAACCTTTTAAAATATTATCAATAAAACATATTCAATCTATAGTCAATGTTTAAAATTATGATGTTAAATGTTATAGTCAGCAGAGCCGCACTTATTCATTTTGATTGTATACGGCGTATTTATTAGGTTACTTTAACTGTCTGTACTTTAGTTATTAATGTAATATTGTTGCTTATCAGTCCAGTATTATACATGTTAGAGTTTATGCCATAGTTTTAATCTGCGCGATGCTTCAGGGATTCAGCGAGGTCGCTCACCAAACTTCGGTCCAAATGCTGTTTAACGTCACTGATGGCGTTCGATTATTACAGTTAACTCGATCAATCACAGTAACCTCGTGTTACGGTTCAAATCACTGACAACGTTACTCTATGGTTAGTGAAGGCAAACGCATCACCGAAGCACCACGCAAGTCCCTAACACCCCTTTGTATTATTTTTAAGTACGGAGATTTTCGCTCCTTGTGTTATGTTTCCATTAAAAGTATTATGTATACGTGGCTCTTGTAGTAAATTAAAGTAATAATAAAAAGGTATTGTGGTTCGTTATTTTTACCTCCCCTTTTATGATGGTATAAAATAGTAAGAGCCTTCGTTACGACTATAATCACTTGTGGATCAGTGCTGTATATCATATACAGTTACTACCAGTCAAAGTGATGGAATATGATCAACAAAATTAAATAGATTATTAAAAAGTTTATAGTCCTGTCGACTTTTTTAACTTCTGAGGTGTTATTATCATTCAAACCCTATTTACACGTGGCATGTTTCTTGCATGCGTCATATTATAGTAAAATTGTAGCAACAAATGACTTGCATCGTCTAAACACTGTTGAGACTTCAATTTATGGTATGCCACAGGCAATTGTTGTTTATCAGGCTTTACTCTCTATTTAGCAAAATTATCTAACTCAACAATCACACGAATTGGGATTAAAGTATAAAGGCGCTACCTCTCCTGGAACATTCGCCCGTAATGTACAATCCAAGATTCAATTTTGAGCATTACTATATAACCATTACCTTGGTTCTCCTCACTCACTGATGTAACGCTCAAATCTGAACTGTTACATTACAGGCGAACGCTCCCGGTGATAGCGCCATAATTGAAGCCTAAGGTTGACTTCGACAAAGACTTGTTGAAAAATGCAATCGATATAAATATTAAATACAATGTATTATTACGTGCACTGAGTGATTACTCACTCAGTATGAGGAAGCACATAATAATACAACGTATTAGTTATTCGGTTACTTTTTACAAAGTAACCGAATAATACATGTCATGTAGATACGGCGTAGCAGTTTCGTAGCAGTGGCGTAGCGATGGCGTAGCAGGGCGTCGCAGTGGTGTAGCAGGTAAGAGTGAGTTGCACCAAGTAACTTTAACGATAACCAATGCCTTGTTAGCCGTCAAATCTCTGGTTAAGCGAAATATGGGTTGCACCTTTTAACAATAATTAAAATGACGTCACACGTAACGATAACATTTACCGCTCAACTTCGGGCGGTTAAAGGCTATAGTTTCGGTATGTGTCATATTTTTTTGGAGTGTGGCATTGAATTCCCTTTCAATGTTGTCCCATGCTTGTTTTTTTTTTTAGTTTTGTGCTAGTCCCGTCTGTTTTTTGCATATCAAACATGTGTTTTTCTGCAAGGACTTGTAATCCAGTAACTTCTACCTTGCTAAAATTAATACTTGAGTTACCTTATTAACAAACTAATCATTTACCTACATCAGAATATGGATGGATTATAGTTTTACATAACTGAAAGTTCAGTCATGTGGTATTTATAAGTAGTGGATATAGGTATTATAAATCATAGGTAATTAAAAAATCACAAATGAAGTAAGACCTAACGTTATATTATTTTAATTTCGTAGGATGAACGAGGAACCGAAAAAATTAAATTTAAAAAAACTATAAAAGCAATACCTACTCACTTTGTATTGAAGTTGTGGAGCAAATTGCTATTATATTTTAACTTTGTTTACCTAAATATTTTGAAGCAGAATTTAAATACCACTCCTATAATTAATAATCCCCACGAAAAAAATCGTTTTAACTTGGTTAATATTGAAAGCATGATGACAAGCTTGAAGTGTTGCCCTTGTAAAAAAATTACCCACGTACATTTTGGGGAAATAAGACGTCGTTTCACTGGTCAACCTTTTAACTTTTACATTTTACATGATGGTGCAACAGTAGGTAGTTCAATTTCATAGTCATTGTAAATTTTTACTGTTAAAATTAATTTTGACGGAAACTATAACGAAGCTCTTGATGCAACCCACCCTAAGTGTAGCAAACTGAGGTAACAAAATTCTTTAGCAGTTTAACAATTACTTTATTATGTAATTGACTACCTCGCTGGTCTACTGGTTGATATCGCCACTAATGAGCGTGAGGTTCTGGGTTCGACTCCCGGGTCGGGTAGTGTTATTCGTTTCACGGTAGCAGGCTTGTGTCTGCGCTCGTATAAAGGAAATACGCTCGCCTCTTAATACATAAGTGTTTGCTCCTTCGCGGAAACCAGGCGGAATATTGTGAAACAAATTCATAAAGGCCATGAATACAAAGGAACAAAAATTCGTTGACAATAGGCTTCGTATATCCGTACTGCTTATATTTTTAACGGAAGTTATCAAATGACTCAAACTCAACACACTGTTTATCTTTATATATATAAAAATTACGTGTCGCGTTTTTTGTCCGCGATGGACTCCTAAACTACTGAACCGATTTTAAATTTGATTTGCACACCGTGTGCCATTTGATCCAACTTGAAAGATAGGATAGCTTATATCTCAATTTATAGTCGCAATATTATTTTATTGCAAATTATTTGTCTATTATTTGACAGTTACAATTATCTGTTAGCTCCAAACGATTCTAACAGATGGCGATATCTGTTGACTGGATTGAGTAAGTATTCAATAGATGGCGCTATGTTAAAAATACAAACGTTTCATATAAGCTACAATTTAATAGCATAACCACCACGTGTTGCTGAGGCTAAGGTATAACCTAAATTTATTTTGTAATAAACGAAATACAGTCAAATTATATTATAAAGAGAAAAGATATGATTGTTTGTTTGTATTGAATGGGCTCCAAAACTACTGAACCGATTTCAAAAATTCTTTTATAGTTGGGAAGCTACACTATCTCCGGGTGACATAGGCTATATTATATTATATTATGCTTTGCTACCCGGGCGAAGCCGGGGCGGGTCGCTAGTTTTTTATATTTTTTTAGCTAAATCTGTTGCAACTTGTTTAAATTGATACTCTGTGTTCGATAGTCGACATAATATAAGTAGATACATCAAAGGCTGTCCTTCATATAATTTGGGGACCATCCCGTCAATTGGTTAGGACCGCATCCGGCCCGGCCTCATGTAATGCATCCGGTAAGCGGTCGGGAATCATTTTAGGTAAGGGCTGTGACGTCACAGTATACAGAATGTCTTTAGGGTTCCGTAGCCAAATAGCAAAAGCGGAACCCATATAATTTTGTCATGACCGTCTGTCCATCCGTCCGTCTGTCCGGATGTCACACAGCCATTACACTTGGACCCTATTTGCACTATCCAGGGTGCATGACTTGTAATTTGACATATTCCTTCCGAGGCGTGATAGTGTGACCCATTTGCCACAATTAAGCACCCCATAAAGCCTAGGCGAAAATTCATGGGATTCGAGAAAAATCATGATTTATGTATCTAATATACAAAAATCTCGTATCACAGTTATTTTATCGAACTCCTTCGAAACGGCTCGACCGATTTTTATGAAGTTGGTTATGTATATATGGTAGGCCTGAGAATAGGTCGTAAAGTATATTTCATACCGCTGCGGGTGAAACCGCGGGGCGCAGCTAGTTTTTATATAAAAATCTCGTGTCACAGTGTTTGTTACCGAAGTCCTCCGAAACGGCTTAACCGATTTTTATGAATTGTTTTATGTATATTTGGTAGGTCTGAGAATAGATCGTAAAGTATATTGCATACCGCTGCGGATGAAACAGCGGGGCGCAGCTAGTGTATTTTTTTTAATTTCCCACAATTCGTCATTTAGTTTCACTTTTCTCTAAACTCTCGAATATTATGGCCTTTATTGCTTTCGATGTAACCAAATGTTCTAAAATATCAAACAGATATAAGTCGTAGGAAGAAGTTTGTTAACCATTTCCAAAAATCATCTACATACATGAACTTTAACATTAGTTATCTCAAAATTGGAAATACATCTTCATTTAATCACCTATCTAATGAGGTAAAAAAACATATTTTAGTCAAGCCGATGAAACAGGCAATAATGCTGGCATAGGTCGAATTAGCAAATTGGTGAAAAATTTAAAAATTGCGTGATAGTCTAATTAGTTAACTGGTTTATGCCATCCCACTACTTTCTAATCTCCCAGCAATCCATCACACATTAGGTTAGGTTCTACCCAGGCCGTCACGACCAGGTCACAAGTCGCAGAGCGGCTTTTGACTTTTTAACATGACTCACGGTCTGCTAGCTGATCGCGATTCACTTGTCGCTTAAATTGCGTGTATTTAAACAGTCAGCGCTTGTACATACTCTAATAGTTTGACACACGTTGACTTTTTAGAAAATTACCCCTAGTTTCAGAATTTTTTCCAAAATGCGCCTTAATATGAAATTAAAAATTAAAAATAAATGGAGGGCCTTGATTGCTTATTTATTTGAAAGCTAATACATTGACAATAAATCATATGTGACAAAAACCGGCCACGTACTAGTCGGACTCGCACAGGAAGGATTCCGTACCAAAAGGCAAACAAAAGACACGTTTTTTGTATGATTAACAGTATTTTTTTCATATTTCAACAATTTGCAAATTCGACTTTTGCCACCATAATCGACTGTTTCATCAGTGTCTATAAATATTTTTTAGTATTTGTACCTCATTAGATAGCTGATTAAATGAAGATGTTTTCCCCGTAATTTGTACGCTTAATGCCATAATAAATTTTTGAGATATCTGGTGTCAACATTCATGTACGTAGATGATTTTTGGAAATGGTTAATAAACGTCTTCCTTTAACTTTTAACTGTTTTATGGTTTAGAAATTTGGTTACGTTGAAAGGTTTGTCAAAGTATCAGGTGTATAATGAGATAGCAATGAAGGCCATTAAATTCCACAGTTTAGAGAAAAGTGATATTTTGTGACGAATTCTGGGAAATGTTCAAAAATACATAAAAGTTGAGTTTTCTCGAATCCCATGAATTTTAGCCTAGGCTTTATGCGGTGCTTAATTGTTGCAAACATGTTACACTATCACGTCCTGGAAGGAATACGTCAAATTACAAGTCATCCTGTATAAATGAAAATTGGAAATAATGTATTCTGTAGATGTGGACAGTATGTGGAAATTATTTCACTGACCAACTTCTACTGTCAAAGTTTTTTCATCCGATACAATGAAAGGATCCTTACTTGGAGTGTTCGACTCTATAGTCGAACTGAATTAAACATTTTGGACAACTAGTACTTGACCGTTAAGTTACTGTAAAGGTATATGTAGGCCTTAACCGTGCCAAATTGTTTTCATGAAAAAAGAGCTAATGGTTCCTAAGACAGCTTCCTCGTATCTCTTATGGATTCGGATTTACTCATATACCTACAGTCTCAGTAAATTAAAAAACACTCTATAAAGAATCAAGGGAACATATCTCTATTCATCTCTATTAATGGGACATAATCCTCACATACAATTATCCGTGGGTTCATTTTACTCCAACAACATCGTGCGGCGCCCTTTGCATCTAATAATAATACCAGTCTATTGTTATCCTACTGCAGAGCAAAGGCTTCTTCTCATACAAAGAAGGCACGAGCATTAATCACCACATTCACTACGGTCTCTTAAGATGGGTTGGCGATTTCAGACTTATATTAACCATAAGTCCAGGTTTCCTCACGATATTTTTCCTTAAAGTCACATTAGTACTTGCCCGGATTTGAACCCTGGCTTTGGTTACGATATCTGCCTTCAAATCTTCGGTTCGCAGATACCTGACCTGTATCGCTCCATCCATTATTAAATTTCGTATAAAGTGCATTTTTAAGTCAATGTGTTTGAATTTTGAAGTGACCGTTGTTTTCTGACATAACTTTAGGGTGGCTTGTTTGTCGTTTAATATGACCAGCTTTCATAGTTGGCCCCAAGATCTTTGAATGGACTTTTCAAGTGAATAGTCTCTTTTGCTGCTTCAGCCAAGGCGATATATTCCGCATCGGCAGTCGATAGCACTACAGTCTTTTGCTTCTTCGACATCCAGCTTATTACCGTTCCAGCATATTTAAAGCATCAGCCCGAAAAAGAATTCCGGTCGACCTTGCATGTGCCACATTCTGCGTCAGCCTGCTGCTGCTTGGAGATTTTTTATGAATATAAGACCGACGCTTTTTGCAAACTTGAAATGCTCTTCTCCGTAACAGTAATTAAATTGGGAGAGATAGCTTATGGCAAACATTATATCGGGTCGAGTTGCCACTTCCAGATACATGAGTGTGCCAATCAAATTTTTGTAGGGTAGATCGTTCCTTTCATCTCTACCTGCTTTTTCTAGTCTAAAGACCTGGTTCTGTGGGTATATATACGTCTCAAATGTAACTTCAAAAAAATATGTTTTTTTTTTGTTGGCAAATTATCAAATAACTTCTCCCGCTCTGGGCGGAGCGAGAGGGCGTGTCAGATTTTTGCTGAATAAAACCCACCTGTGTTTTTTCAGTTGCCTGTGTGCCAGGGCCACGATAACTCTTTCGAACCATCCGCGACCCTGACAGGCATCGGCCCTAGCGGACCCCGGCAATTAGTGCTGACATCTCTTCGAGGCGCGCCTTGAACAAAACGCGCAGTCGACCCGGGCCTGGTCCTTACCGGACGGTGAGCTACGCATTGCTCGCCGTCCGCAAGTCCGCGCTTACGGTGGCCGGGAATCGGCTTGGGATTCCCAACGCCCAGGGCGTCTTCTGCGGCGACTAGGGACGTCCCGCCTCCTCTTTCGCGAGCATTACTGCTTCGCAAAAGGAGGTGACGGCTTCCCATGCCCTCTCGCTCCGTACCATGGCCTGGACCAGGCCCAGATGCGAGAGATCGCCGCCACCGATCGCCTCCGTGAGGACACGGCGGTGCTCCGCCCAAGCCGGGCAGACCTCCACCGTGTCCTCCGGGTGATCCACATAACGGTAATACCCGGGCGTTTCCTCCCGCCTTATGCGAAACAGGAACCTCCCAAAACAACCGTGTCCGGTGAGGACCTACGTCAGGCGGAAGGCGAGGACGCCGTGTCGCCTCTCAATCCACTCCTCAAAGAGAGGAGTTATCGCTGCAATTGTGGCGTGCCCAATGTCCGCGACCCCACGGGCCCGAGATATGCGAAAAAGAACAATATTGAACAACACGTAAAAAAGTGATGATTCGATTTCTCACGAAGCCCTCTAATCTTACAACTAATTGGGAAATTAGGCCTCTAGTAGACAAATTACTCACGTTGCATATAATCTCGCTATCTCTTTGTTTCATTAAAATTTGAGCGTGTTAGTTAGGGACCTACCTATACTGTGAGATAAGTAGGTAGTTAGTTTCCAGAAAAGTGGTTAAAATAATACCGTCTCACTAATCCGCGTTAATGAGGTCTGGATGACAGACGTAGATAGCTTAAAATTAATGAGCAACTTACCAACATATCAAAACGGAAGGGGATCATTAAGCTAAGAGCTACGTCACATTAAATTATTTCAGGGATAATCAGAACTCCCTTCCTCGCGTGTAAAATTGCAAACATGCCACATTCCGTCTGCGTCTAATCAAATCCCGGCTTGTAAATGCATCTTTGTTATAGCACAATAGCCCAGGAAAATAAGATATTGTCTGCGAAATAAAATCTTTGTCAAGATTTCTCACCGGTACGAGTATTATCTTTAATAGGCACTAGCTGTATATTATCTTGGCATTATAAGTCAATACAAAAGGAAACGAAGTTATAGAATATTCGGGAAAAAATAATCCACGGACGGTGTTTTTTTTTAAATAACAAAAAAAGAACCCTTATAATTGCGACCTCCGTCTATCTTTCTGTCCATCCTAATAACACAGTCACTTTTCTCGGAGCCATTTGGCTCTATAGATATGTAATTCTGAAAGAAAGTATATTCTGTAAACCACTTTACAACAACAGTATAGAGAAATTTAGAAAAAAAAAATGGAATGTCACTGTATAGGTATGTACATAATGTACCTACTTAATAGGTGCACATAAACGTATGGGGTATCGAAAAGGATAGTGAAAACAATGAAGAGGTCCATTTCCTAATGTACAAATTGTTAAGCAAGTATACTCACTGTTAAAGGGCCTACTAAAAGAAATAGTTTTCACGTGAAAACGTCTTTTCGCTCGGAGTACTGGTGGTACGTTCGATATTTCAGACTGAAAAACATGTCAGATTTCAACCGTAAATAATTACGAGACTTTTAATGCTAGAGTAATACTTAAGCATTCAATAGATAAGTCATATTTGAGGCAGGATACAATTTGCCTATGACGTCACATAGCGAGTGTGGCGGCGCCAAACAAACAATCAACGCAGATCAATCAAGCTGCTATCGTTTTACTTGGCCCTTTATGTTTGTTTGGCGCCGACTCAAAACTAGTAATTTACATTAATTTAGGAGCTTAGATTGACTAGCAGGTTTATTTTTTGCTTTAACAGTTTCTACTTGCGTCGCTTAATTTTTTTTTTTTTTCACTTTTCATTTTCCTTTTCAAATAAGAACTTATATATAAATTTATTTAGGTCTACTAACAACTACTTACACTACTAACATCTTAAAATAAAAATCCTTTTAAAATTTTATACGGTACGTTGATAAATTATAGGTTTGTACAAACACTAACACGTCAACCATATTTTAAAAACTAGATGAGGTCCGCGTTTCTTATTAGAAGTGAATAGTTCTGAGTAGAAAATCCGAAACAAATTCAGCGGTCACAGTCTCTTAGTCCAGACATAATCTTGTGTAGTGAAATAAAAAAAGAAAATTGTCCATATAAAACACGAAATGTATTATTAGTAATACCTAACAAATCCTTTTTTTTATTGAATTTCATTGGTGTAATATGTAAAATAATACGCGAAAACTTAAGGTATATTGTGTGGTAAATCTTTGTTACGCTGTTTTACGAACTAGGGTATCGATTGCAATCGGGTTTTAGGCTAATGACCACTAAAGTAAGTAAACTTAAATGAACGTTATATCATAAAGATTACCTAAGTTATCCCAAAAAAAACAGTCATGGTTAATGGTACACTATTGTAGTGTATCTATTTAAGATATTTACAAACTGTTTCATTCACACAAGCGGGATCGTTGCTGTCACTAATGTCATCTGCAAGTCACGAGAAATGGCGGGAAACAGACAAAGTGAGCTGGATCGACACTATTAATAGAGCTTGGTGTGGTAGTGAGCCAGTGAAGTGATATTAATCAACTTATATAATTACGGAATCAACATAATTCTACAAGTGGCGACGAGGATAAAGGTCAGAAAAAATTAACAATATTAGAAAAAAGTTGTATGTGAAAACAGTAACAAGGTACTTGCATATCTATAAATCTAAACATCTTCTATACATCTATACAAATAAATAAAATTGATGTGTCTGTTTGTAATGTCAAAATAATAGCATTATACTTAATGCATATGAAAGTATAAACGGCACTTATAACAAAATACTAATTAAAAAAAAAAAACTGTCTGTCTGTCGGTTTGTTCCGGGTAATCTCCGAAACGGCTGGACCAATTTTGACGGGACTTTCTCTGGCATATAGCTGATGTTATAAGGAGTAACATAGGCTACTTTTTGTACCGGCAGCATGGTCCCGTTGGATAAATTCCGCATCCACGCGGGCGAAGCCGCGGGCAGCAGCTAGTTATGATATAAAACTTAAACTAATGTAGATTGTTATATTTCGCACCTAGTGACTAAGTATTTTAAACAAAAGGAAGGATCGTCGGTGTTTTATTGTAAAAGTTACTAAACTTAAGTACCTATTTTATTATGTTTTAATGTTAATAAAATCATGATTGAAAGAGATGGTCACCCAGGAAATCCTAATATCCTAATTAATATTATAAATGCGAAAGTAAGTTTGTTTGTTTGTTACCTTTTCACGCCTAAACCACTGAACCGTTAATCCTGAAATTTTGCATTATATATTGTCAGGTGTACTGAAACGGACATAGTGTACCTTTCATCCCGCAAAAAAGTACTGTTTCCGAGGAAAACAACAATAACGTTCTTATGATAAAAGATGGCGCCACGAGTCGTTCGAATCATGATTGAATTATAACCCGAATTTATAGTCAAAGTCTAAATTAACGCGAGCGAAGCCGCGGGCAAAAGCTAGTCTCCTATAATTCTATGTTGCATAGTGTTTGGCCATCCTAATATGACTACTACACCCAATATAAAAGGTAAGAAAGAAAACAAACTACAGTCATTAAGATAAAAGGGAGTGCTGAGAACTTACTTATTTGAAAACGAAATTGTTCTTATCCACCTGTAGAATAACCTGCAGTTTCTACCTACCTGGTACCTAGACAAAGACAAGAGGATGATGATCAACTTTGTATTTCATAAATCTAATAGCTTTAATGTTTTTATTAAATATTTAAATAATGTTTTATTTCGTTAATATCAGCGGGCTGGGACAAGGCAACGGCATTCAAACCGTATTAGTACTTTGTGATTTTCAGGAATCAAATGTACCTACATAAGCTGTAACAATTTTACTTTAACTCTGACTGTGGTATTTGTAATGATAACCTACATATTCATTAAAATAAGTATACTTATTTACTTGCTTACCTGAAACAGTACGGGTATTTATGGGTTTATGAAATTGAACACATGTTAGCTGAAGTAGTGATTTGGATTAGGTTAAGCTGCAGTTTCAGATCTTTTATAAAATAAATGTGTATGCTGGCTTACTAAGATGATAATTTAAAAAAACCGGCCAAGTGCGAGTTTGACTCGCGATAGAAGGGTTTCGTACCATTATCTATAAAAACGGAAAAAAATCATGTCTGTTGTATGGGAGCCCCCTTAAATATTTATTTTATTCTGTTTTTTAGTATTTGTTGTTATAGCGACAACAGAAATACATCATCTGTGAAAATGTCAACTGTCTAACTATCATGGTTCATGAGATACAGCCTGGTGACAGACGGACGGACAGCGGAGTCTTAGTAATAGTGTCCTGTTTTACCCTTTGGGTACGGAGCCCTAAAAAAGAAGGGGTATTAGGTACTTGATTGTAGTATAAAGTCTCATAGTGTAGAGAGGAGGCTCTGTTCCGCAGAGGATAAGACACTTTATAATTATTTCCTGCATGTAGCAAGAACTAATGGATTGGTATCAAGAGACAAAGGAAAATACAAAAGTTATGTAATTGCTACTATAATTAAATACTAGTACCAACCAAGTTAATTAATATGTAGGCGATATACTAAGAAATAAAATGTGTGCAACATGAAAATAAAAAGTAACAATAACTGTAAATTGCTGTTTGCTGTTATTGCAATGATTAATTAGAATCATTTTATATTTTCTTATGATATGATGAATAGGTATGCTAATCGGTAAATCAATTATGTTTCAGTAGGTAGGTATCTCACATAACAGAAACAAGGAAGAAGTTCCCTTCTTCTATTGGAGTATAGCTTCTTAAGAGGCTTACAACAGCTAAAGCGCGCTCACTATCGGACTGCATAGAAAAGAAAGAGAAACGCGAAGACACAACGCTGGTAATTTATTGCAAAATATGAAGCAATTATCTATTTACAAAAAGACTATTGATTAGACTAAAAAAATAAAACACTATTACGTTAATATGTTGCTTGTAGAATAATCTGACAAAAAATCAGAATGATTGCATGTATATTAGTAGGGTTTTTAATCGTTACAAGAATTTTTTAGAGGCATCGTCGTGATTTTTTTCTATAGTATCAAATTAGTTGTATTAAGTTTTCAACACACTATCTAACTAGTATATATTCTGAAGAAGATCATATATTTATCTGATTTAGTTTACTGTAGTGGATCATATACTTTTAGGCATTATAAAATTTGCATTTAGGTCCTGTAGTCCCCTTAATGTGGCAGTACCTACAAAGGTCACCAAGCTACAGGTGCCATGTGAAGCCAAGGTATATCTATTGACCTATTCAAACATAATTATAAATACATAATTAGTTACATAAATATTGCTATAAGAGTGTCTAGCTATTAAGATTTTCATTATCTTAATAGTAACTAATTATGTATTATAATTTGTGGTCTTGTAGTTGCAAGCGCTACTGGTGAGCGTGGGTATGAAGGGTTGTTGGGTTTTTTCCATCAGGAATTTCTCGGTGGCAACGTCAGCCGTAGTCTGGATATGTGCAAAGTTCATGGCGGTAGACTCGCTCTCTGTTGTATGGGATTTGTGCAGAACTGGCTGAGGGAAGTAAATTATACAATACTCTACACCTCTGCCTGGCCTTCTGGTAAGAACAGGCGTGATGTTGGGTTATGAGATTATAATTCTTATTTTATCATAAACTTGATGATACTGTCCTCTGTGGGTCCTGTCACAACTATTACAATGGATCTGTGTGAAAGTATTGATTTATTTTTATGAAACAGCACCATCTTTTGTATTGTGTGTTTACATTGGGAGTTTGCATGTATTGCTGGAAGATTAGTTATTGAACTAGTTTCGATGTCTTATTTAATAAACTGGCTGTGGTTGGAATTGAAAGAAAACATTTTTTTATAAATGATAAATTAAATGATAAATGATTTTATATCTGAAAGTAGGTCTGAACAAACACTTTTACACGTCAATCATATTTTAAAAACTAGATGAGGTCGGCGTTTCGTATCTGACTACTCTGAGAAGAAAGGCCGAAACAACCTCAGAGGTCACAGTCTCTTTTAACCTTTTCACCGCCACGGACTTCAATAGATTAACATGTTTTAATGGCACGTACGCCTTTAAAACAAAATCAATTTCTAAAGGACACACTCTTATTTTGTCATTAAAACATGTAAATGTAACTAAAATTTCAAAGCAGCTGAACTTCTGTTGAAGTTCGTGGCGTTGAAAAGGTTAAAGTCCAGACATAATCTTGGTCAGATCATGACTATTATGACTTTTGGGTTTTTAGACGTAATTAACAATCGTTTTTGTATGTAAGATGGTCAGTATGCACCATTACCCAGTATCCTGAAAAATTATGCGATTATATTATTTATTTATTAAATAAATAATATAATCGAGAATTAAATGTTTTTAAAATAGATCATACACTTAAATATATAACAAAATAGTTTTACATGACAATTTAAAACAGAAACCTTTTGTCTTGTTGAACTTTTCGAACTATCTACCGGAGGTGAAGTCAAGTAGTACCTAATGTAGTAGGAAGTAATGATGCTACTAAATTGTCTTTAGTCCTAGAATGCCTTTGCATTTCTGACTATTAGCATTGTTCTCATTGACTCACAGACTTAATATCTTCTTCCTAATCAATTATTGTTCAATATTAAAATAAACTGAAACAAAACGAAGAAGAAACAAGAATAAATTGTTAATTTGCCACAGAAATACGCGCATGATAAAAGATAACTTAGTACTAGAATACACAGTTATTATAGTTTCTACCTACCTAAAATACTCATATCGAAATATGGAAGCTCTTTAGTATTGTTTAGAAGTTTGAATCAACTGAGTAATTTAGAAGTTTCTGTATATTTGGGATTCAGAATCTCAGATAGTTATTAAGTTTTGGGAACACAAACTTAAAGTCATACCTTCAAGTTCAAATTCCATTGCAACTGTTGGGACTTTAGTATAGTATAGTAGATAGTGGTCAATCTTAAGTTAACTTAGACTGGCATGAAGGTCAAGGTAATAGTGGATTAAGTGGAAATACGTGCAAATTATCTAAGATTGAGTATGCAAGTACCTACCTAGGTTCTTGAATATGGAAAGAAAGGAAGAAAGACATTTATTCGATAAGAAGAATAAAGACACAACAACAATGACAGAAGTGAAATATGTATCAAATCAGTGTTGTGTGTGATCCAAGTTCAACTACATACCTACCACCTATAAAAACTGCGTCGGAAAGAAGTCACTCACCGTGTCATATACATACCTACATAAACATAATTATAACATTTAATTCCAGCACAACAGTGGTGGTGGCTTAGCCCGACTAAGGTCGTGGGTTCGAAACCAGGCAGGCATTTTGTGTATTTTCACCCATCACCACTGTTCATCAACGGTGAAGGAAAACACGGTGAAGGAAAACACTGTGAGGAAACCGGCATGTCCTAGAACCAACACTTCGAAGACGTCGACATTTACTAGCACGCACCGTTTTCGCGTGGTAAATGGGGATCCTTTAAATTGGACGTATTTAGCATCCATTAAATTGGACGCATTGGGCAACTATTAAATTGGTCGCATTGGGTATCCATTAAATTAGAAGCATTTGGGCAACTATTAAATTGGTCGCATTTGGCATCCATTAAATTGGACGCATTGGGCAACTATTACATTGGTCGCATTGGGCATCCATTAAATTGGACGCATTGGGCAACTATTAAATTGGTCGCATTGGGCTACCTTTCAATTGGAAGCAATGGGCAACTATTAAATTGGTCGCATTTGGCATCCATTAAATTGGACGCATTGGGCAACTATTAAATTGGTCGCATTGGGCATTCATTAAATTGGACGCGTTGGGCAACTATTAAATTGGTCGCATTGGGCATCCATTAAATTGGACACAATGAGCATCCATTAAATTGGACGCAATGGGCATCCATTAAATTGGACGTATAGGACAACCACTAAATTGGACGCATTTAGCATCCATTAAATTGGACGCATTGGGCAACTATTAAATTGGTCGCATTGGGTATGCATTAAATTGGAAGCATTGGGCAACTATTACATTGGTCACATTGGGCATCCATTAAATTGGACGCATTGGGCAACTATTAAATTGGTCGCATTGGGCTACCATTAAATTGGAAGCATTGGGCAACTATTAAATTGGTCGCATTTGGCATCCATTAAATTGGACGCATTGGGCAACTATTAAATTGGTCGCATTGGGCTACCATTCAATTAGACGCATTGAGCAACTATTAAATTGGACGCATTGGGCATCCATTAAATTGGACGCAATGAGCATCCATTACATTGGACGCAATGGGCAACTATTACATTGGTCGCATTTGGCATCCATTAAATTGGACGCATTGGGCAACTATTAAATTGGTCGCATTGGGCATTCATTAAATTGGACGCATTGGGCAACTATTAAATTGGTCGCATTGGGCATCCATTAAATTGGACGCAATGAGCATCCATTAAATTGGACGCAATGGGCATCCATTAAATTGGACGTATAGGACAACCACTAAATTGGTCGCATTGGGCATCCATTAAATTGGAAGCAACGGGCATACATTAAATTGGACGCAATGGGCATCCATTAAATTGGAAGCAACGGGCATACATTAAATTGGACGCAATGGGCATCCATTAAATTGGACGCATTGGGAAACCATTCAATTGGTCGCATTGGGCACCCATTAAATTGGACGTAACAAAACGGTGAAGGAAAACATCGTGAGGAAATCAGGTGTAACACTCCATTAAAATGGATGTAACAAATGGTGAAGAAAAAACATCGTAACAAAACGGTGAAGGAAAACATCGTGAGGAAACCAGATGTAACATTCCATTAAATTGGATGTATCAAAATGGTGAAGGAAAACATCGTGAGGAAACCAGATCCAACACTCCATTAAATTGGATGTATCAAAACGGTAAAGGAAAACATCGTGAAGGAACCAGAATTATGTAAATTAAATTTAATGTATCAAAGAAGGTGAAGGAAAACATCGTAAGGAAACCATATGTAACACTCCAGTAAATGGGATGTATCAAAACGGTAAAAGAAAACATCGTGAGGAAACCATGTAACACTCCATTAAATTGGATGTGTCAAAGCAGTGGGCATCCGCCGACCCGCGGTGGGCCCGCGTGGTGGTTTATTTTCACTTATCCATGATTTCATGTCCCTCACAGAAAGGGTGCTTGTATCCCAGTACTAACCTAAAGGCGATGTTATAGGCTAATCAAATTTTCTATGAGTCATTCGTTTTATTTACTGATATGATTTTGTAACCTGATAGAATTATTATTATTATTATGAGATATTGAGGGAGGAAAACTTAATCAAAACATCAAAAAGACATATTATATTAATGTGGCGGCAGCATATATATCTAAACCTTCGGAAAAACTGAACAAGACGCTTTGATAAAGTATTAATAGCTGAACCTAAAATAAAAATTCATAGACAGGTGACCAATAAAAATAGACCAAATCATAGAAATTAATCAATAATTAATTAATCATCAACCATTAATCATCTGAATTGCGAACGAGATGTGCCACAAGTTTTAAACAGAAACTTTTTTTAAATTTTTTTATGAGAGTGATACGGTTATCGGAAGAGAATAGCTACAGATTTGGGAGTCACGTAAGGTGATATAGCTTAGGTGGAGAGGGAGGGATTGAATCCCATTCCACACGACGTAGAACAGGCTAATGAAAGGGATGTGATTGTTAGGAGCAAGGAAACCGGACAAAGGATGAGATTATATAAAAAGTTCTTATCCAACATGTGAATGAGATCATAACTGCAGATGATCAGGCTCCATAGGTTTAGTTTTAATTTAATTTAATTATTGCTTTAATTTAATTGGTATTTGATTGCACAAACTATTTGATGACTTATTTTGAGTTGAGCAAAAAAAAATATGTATAATAAGAAAGGGGTGTAGTGTATATATTTAATAGATATGTAAACACAGTCTCATTCGCACAAGCGGGATCGTTGCTATCACTAATGTCATCTGCCAGTCACGAGAAATGGCGGGAAATAGACAAAGTGAGCATAGTCGACACGATGGAGCTTGATGTGGTAGTGAGCCAGTAAAGTGCTATTAATCAACTTAAATACGGAATCAACAGGATTCTACAACTATAATTAAAATACAAAAGGTAACGTAATAGATATAATTGGTAGTTTTCTGGCCGCTGGCGGACCGCTGACATCCGTGGCACGGCACAATGAATAAAGGTGATAGTTTCCTGGATCCCGGCGGATGGCGGTATTGAAGAACAGCAGATCTCAAAGCACAGCAGATGGTACGACAATCATGTGTCGTAGATCAAAGAGGGCTTGCCGGTCTCGAACTTCAGGGATTCTATTCGGCTGGCAAAGCGACACTATAGAACCGGAAGCCTGGTAAATATTCTGGTACCCGGAAAAGGGCTGGCAGCAGCAATAACCAACTGGTTCTACACTTACGACAAATAAAATAGGGTATTACACCAGAGAAAAGGCTAAGACTTCCGCTGAGAAAGCAGATGAGGAAACGTATATACTGTTAGAGTGGCGACTTGTTTGACTCTAAAACTTTTGAATCAGTTCGATACGGTATTAGAGTCAGTAAATAGGGCTCCATCAGGATTGCCAAATCTGAAAAATTATGGAAATCGTCTGCTCATGATTTATATTTTTTTTTTGACGCAACAGATATTTTTTTTTTCTGTATCCATCAAATGTTTTGCATGTCCACGTGAAAGTTTAAACAGCTCGCATTTAAAAGATTGATGACCAGACATATTGAATAAAAAAGTAGGTTGTAACCGCAGAGCTCACGCTGCACTTGCAACAATTACTTAAAGGTAAACACCACATGACCAAAATTAAATTATTTTAATTGACAGCATGTCGAGTCTACAAGCAAACTTAATAATAAAGAAATAAAAAAGCGTAATATAAGAGCATCATAAAGACTTCACAACAAATCAGACAAACAGTTAAGAATTTTAGATTTCTGCTTAGTTAGTGAATCCAAGTTTAAATCGATTAGATTGCTACAAGTATTTTAAAACCTTGCAAAAAATAACGTTCTAAATCTCGTGTGAAACAGAGGCAAGTAGCTACTACGTTTACGAACGAAACAACGAAACTCATGGACACGTTGTATGTTGCCAGCCTTCACTTAATTCTCAGATTACGTCATAATTTTGCCGTGGATGGTATGTAATTAAACACAGGAACATGTGTTCTAGTAAAAGTATATTTTACAAGCTACATACTTAAACAACTTAGGCCCGTAACAAGGGAAAATACAATTTAAATTTCATCCAGTATAAAAAAGAGCTTATGTTCAAAGGACAAAAAAAAGGAAAAATTTTGTAGATTTTAGGGATCCGCACCTCAAAAGGAAAAACAGAACTCTTATAGGATCACTTCGTTGTCCGTCAGTCCGTCTGTCCGTCTGTCAGTCTATCACGACCCTTTTTCTCGCGAACGTGGGAAGGTATCAAGTTGAAATTAATATCAAATACGTAGGTCTACGGTCCCTTAGAGCTCTAAAAAAATCAAGCTTATTAGTCAACGCAATATATAACTACGGCCACCTAAGCGACATACTTTGATACTCGCAAATAAATCAAAACCTATACATATACTTCCCACCTAAAAACATGAAGGGCATAAAGCAAGGTCTCACAGCACAAGTAAAGGAAAAAGTCCGAAAATCGTTGTAGCACATTTTTTTTTTGCGATTTCGAACTTACATTTGCAGCTGGAGACATTACCGTGACATATATCGATGTGTGGGAGAACATGTTTTTCAACTACAATATTAAGTTTATTCTTGAGATAAATTCATCCCAAGTACGGAACCTTCCATTGTGCCTGGACCGACACGCATTGGCCGGTTTTATTTCATAGCTTGGTAACAGACTCCAGACATAAAAACAATTTTGACGTAGGTACTTGGCACTGACGAACGTTAGAAATTCTTTTGATTTGTTAACAAGAAACCGACCGGTACCGCTCCGTAAAGATTTTGCAGCTAATCTACAAAAGCATTGTTGTATTTGTCATACAAAAAATAATTTCACCACACGTAAGTTTTCTCGTCGTTTTGTAAACAACAATTCACCATAATAAGATTAAACATTTTCCTTATAACTATTGTAACATGATCTTATGTTCTGTCTCTGATTTTTGGGACTTATATATCTCAAGGCCCGTAGTCTAGAATAAACGTTGCTCAGTCAGTAATTTCGATTCGAAAGGGACAGATTTGATAATTATCAACTAAAATAGAGATTCCGGTCAGAGGGCCATCGTCGAAACGGGTTACCGATTAGCATTGTTACAGAATACGTCCGAAATTTTTAGTAAAATTGCTCTATATTCGTAAATTATACTCTAGCCTCGTCCTCGAGATTAGCATTGTACACTGCTGTAGTACCATTTATAATGTCGCCTCCATGCACTTTAGTTTGATAAAACTCCTGTTAAATCCTTATGGATGCCTTAATCTCGCTACCAATTCACCGTCAATACTTCTTTCCTATTTGAGTGCTCCGCCATAATGCACTCAACTTATCTTATTTTAACGGCATAAAACATTTTAATCATGTCGAAATTTCGAAAGCAAGCGTTCAAATAGTGAATCGATTGAACGCATTAGAATAAAACTAAAAAAGTAGGAGCAATAATTGGAACGTAAGCGTCGAAGATCTACGTCGTGTTCCGATGCTTCTACAGGCTCACAGAAGGATCCTCAAAGTACTTTACAAAGGTTCACGTTTCAACGAATCGAGTAACAACTCTCCTTTAAACAATCGAGACTCACGCTGCAACAACTTGAGGTGTGACTTGTCTTGGAACTAGTCACGGTATAACACTTAGAAATGCACCTCACCCGTAGTTATCAACGCAAAACATATGTTAACAGCTGTCGAAACAAACAAAGAAAGGAATTGGAAGCACTCCATTGCAGATGAACAATTAGCTTTGAATAGCACATTATACCGCGTAACAAAAGCGAGTCCTTTATAAATGTTAGTTGGCAAAGTGGCCCGACCATTGTCTTTAATTGCTTTGAGTGACCATAACGAAACTGTTGTTGGTATTGAGAAAATCAGAGAGCAAGCAGCAAAGTACATGAATGAAAGTGCAACCTTTGAACAGAAACGGTTCAATAGCACAAAAGCAAAAGTTAAGAACTTTTCTGTAGGTGATTTTTATTTAATTGAAAATCACGAACGTAATCAAACAAAATTGGACCCTAAGTTCCGTGGTACATTTGAAGTTGTTAACTTGTTACCTGGGCATCGATATGAGTTGAAATATCTTGATTTCAAGAAGATGTTTAAGTATGCACATGATCGGTTGCGTGCAATGCCTAGTTCTCACTTTCTCAGTGAACTTGATTTTCCAAACGAATACGAGACCTAAATTAAATAGGTAGATAAGGATAAGCCGGTGCTGGCGCATATGTGGTGTATGTTTTTATTAAATAAATAAATAAGTATGTGTAGTGAGAGAGTAATAGATTGGATCGTGTTAATAATTATGATTGGTAAAGTGTAAAAATTACTGACTGAATGTGTAACATTAAAAAAATATTAATTGCAAATAAGAACAGTGTGGCTGACCTGTTATTGTCGTAGACAACTCGCGCAGAGCCCGCTGAGGTGACTCATCAAGCAACGTACTTAATTATCGACGAACTCAACTATCACTGCACAAAACAATTTTATTTTATACCCACAAAAATTAATTGTACTGGATGTTAACAACTAATACCTCGCTGAAAATTGCTAAGAGGTTGTACTTGCCAACAACTGTACCACTACCGATGCACCAACATGACCTCAAAGTATTATGTAGAAAATAACAGTAAATTTATTAACTCATGGCGCTGCCCATTATGCAAAACCACTACGAAACTAATCAGAAAAGACGGCACACCTTTTTTTTTTTTTTTTGGCTTGGTAATCATCAAATGACGTCTCCTGCGCTGGGCGGAGCGGAAGGGCGTGTCAGACTCTTACTGACTAAAACCCACCCGTGTTCCTTCAGTTGCCTGTGCGCCAGGGCCACGGTAACTCTTTCGAACAATCCGCAGCCCCGGCAGGCATCGGTCCTATCGGACCCCGTCAATTTTGCTGACATCTCTTTGAGGCGCGCGTGGAACACGACGCGCCGTCGACCCGGGCCTGGTCCTTACCGGACGACGAGCTGCCCATTGCTCGCCGTCCGCAAGCCCGCGCCTACGGTGGCCGGGAGTCGGCAATCGACTCCCGACGCCCAGGGTGTCTCCTCCTCCTGCGGCGGCTAGGGGCGCGAGGGCGCAGAGATTGCCTCTCCCTTTCGCGCTCCGCCTCCTCCTTCGCGAGCATTACTGCTTCGCAGAAGGAGGTGACGGCTTCCCATTCCCTCTCGCTCCGTACCATGACCTGAACCAGGGCCGGACGCGAGAGGTCGCCGCCGCCGATCGCCGCCACGAGGACACGGCGGTGCTCCGCCCAAGCCGGGCAGACCTCCACCGTATGCTCCACCGTGTCCTCCGGTCGATCCACGCAATGATAACACCCGGGCGTTTCCTCCCGCCTTATACGAAACAGGAACCTCCCGAAACAGCCATGTCCGGTGAGGACCTGCGTCAGGCGGAAGGTGAGGACGCCGTGGCGCCTCTCAAGCCACGCCTCAAAGAGGGGTCTTACCGCCGCAATTGTGGCGTGCCCTACGCTGGGTTGCGACAGTCGCACTCTCCATGCCGCCATGAGATCCCGCCGGAGCTCTGTCCGCTGTGCCGTGATTTCTCGCGGCAGCGGAGTTACGCCCCGGCGTTTCGCCTCCTCGCGCCACTCCCAAACGTGCGCGAGGACCTTTGCCTCCAGATCCCACGGCGGCAATCCGGCAAGGAGGCTCGCCGCCTCGCAGGAGACCGTGCGGTATCCCCGTACCATCCGGATGGCCATGACCCTTTGGGACGCGTTCAACCGGCGGGCTGGCCGGAGCCTCAATGAACGCGCCCACACCGAAAGGGCCATGGACCGCACGACCCCCGCGTAGAGCCTCCGGCAGGAGGCGTTTGGCCCCCCCAGGTTGGGAAGACGGCACACCTGCACCCTAATTACGTAACACACTACCCATCACAATCTGAATCATTTTGAAGCCTATTGCTAATCTAATGCTTCATATGTTCGAAAACTTTGTCTGCTCAAAAACGTAAATAACGCAATGAATGTTGTTGAACTGCCAAAATGAAATCCATTCCTACTGTTATTGTGTTACGTAATTACCCCGCTGTTATGAGATATTGCGACCGACACTTGACGACACAATAATGTCCATTGACGACCATATACATGATGACCATAGCATACTACTTAGGAGACATCATTATATTATTATACCATGGGAGACACATAAAAATATGACGCACCACCAACAAATATAGATAATGCTACAATCTTCATAATGTTAATCTACACAGCCAATCACATCAGAACAAATTAGTCAACTATTCGACCGAAAACGAGAATTAGAACAGCAATCTATTTTATGAAAATGTTCAATCAAATCAGAAATTAATATAGCTGTATTAAAACTCCAACAAGAAATATACTAGAAAACTGAACAACTTTATCTAGAGCAAACTAAGATAAACACCAATATTATTTATTTAAACGAAAGTATACAAAAACTTGAGATCGAAAACGCAAAACTTAAAACAGAAATACCTACGAAATAAAAACATGCAGCTGAACATGAACGAACCTCTACGAACGCTTCGAACGATACTTCTAAATTATTAGTTGTTATCCATGGCTTAAATGAATATTATAATGAAACAGAAACAGAACTCGACGATAGGATCATATTTGCTTTTCAACACACATTGAATGTCGACCTCACTGGCTATATAGGCCAGCAAACTCGGATAAGACGAAACGGACTTACACAGCCACTATGGGTGCAACTGATCAGGAAAAGGATGCTCAAATATATTCTAGAAAACGCGGGTTATTTAAAACGTCTTGGCTTATCTGTGTCTGGTTTCCTTGACAAAGAATCTCTACAGAAAACAAATTGAAAGACGGACATCAAAACATAAAAAACCACAATCTAATAGTGGATGACAAAGAAGTCCAGGGATACTACGATCATGAAACTACCAATAACATATCGCTAAATAATACAACTATGCCACCATACCCGAACCCAACTACAATAATAGGCAAACTAAACTTTGCTCCTTTCGAAACTAACTAAATTTTACGCAGTCTTAAAAATAAAAATAAACGTTTGCTACAATCAGACATTGAAAAAAGAAAAAACCTTCATGCTATATGTCTGACAGACACCAGCTGGATCACAGAAAAGAAAATTTAACTACTACATCTAAACGGATATGAAGCGGCTTCCTGTTACAACAGGAAACACTACGAAGGTGGAGGCGTAGGTATGCATTTTTATACAGGAAAATATTGAAACCTTAGAGCAACAAGACATAACATCGTTGTCTGTGGAGTTCGTATTCGATGTGTGTGCAACAGAAATAGTCCAGAAAAATGTTGTCATTTATAACACAAGGAGGCAGGTGTATTTTACAGTTCTCTCAAAAAACTTTTGCAATTACTACAATCACAGACACTAAAAAGAATATTATTATTAGAGGAGACTTCAATATCGATATAAAATGCAGGAACCATATCTGGCCCCGTGGCTTTAATTGGAACTAACGAAATCACTATGCAAAGTGGCAAGATCTAAGTGAAGTTAGTTTTCTGACGGCGCCACCACCACCGGGTCAGATAAGTTCGTGGCACTATACACTACTCAACAAAGTCTAGGGACTATGTCAACTATATCAACTTATTTAACAAAACTTTAGAAGTACACATCAAAAAAAGTTTGTGATCACTAGCAAAAGCTGATATATATTTAAAATTTAACTTTATCACGAAAAAGTGTTTACGTCATATCTTTTTTTAAATAAATCTGTTTTTTTATTTTTTAATAACAAAATTTGAGTAACTCAATCCTAATATAATTGTAACAGAAATTTGATGGAAATAAAAAGATCGTTTAACCAAACTTATACTTACAACAATTTATTAATAGATTTTTATTTAATACAATATAACTCCTCCCCTGGCTCGCACACATGCGGAGATCCTCCTCGACATGTTGAGGATCAAGTTATCCAGCATTTCTTGCGGTAACCTGTCCCATTCTTGAATAGTGGCTTCCCTGATCTCTGGCACTGTCTGGGGAGGTGGCTGACAGTTCCAAACAGCTGGCTTAAGAACATCCCACGCGTGCTCTATTGAGTTTAAGTCAGGCGAGCCGGCAGGCCAGTCTAATCATGTAATATCGTATTCTCGGAGAGCAGCATTGACTCGTTGAGCTCGCTGTGCGGGCGCATTATCATCGACCAGTGCGAATTGGTGCCCATGGTTTACTCGGAATGGTCTGACAATTCCATCAATAGCCACTGTTTTGTACTTATCTGCTGTTATGGAGCCTCGATACGGGATCAAAGGCGTTTTAGCTCCAATCATAATTCCACCCTAAAAGGATTTTCCGCCTTGCTGAATGGTTCCAGTGGCAGATTTTTGCCATTCAGACTCTCCAGGTCTTCTCCAGATACGGACACGTCGGTTATCTGGATGAGTACTGCTTCGCAATTCGTCAACGAAGAGACAGTTTTGCCAAATGTTTTCCTCCTCATCTTCTTCATTTTGCCGGAGCCTAGCCCACTGAAATCACCGTCGCTGACGTTGCCGTGAATTCAGAGGTGCTCGCCAAGCTCCATGCTCGTAGTAAGTAGTAACCTGGTGTAAGCAATTCCGAATGGTCTGAGTGCTAACTTCAAGTCCAGAGGCGGCCCGAACTTCTGCTTTTGTTTTAGTGGCGTTGATTGTTGAGACACAGGCTGCCAGAAAACTGATATAGCGCTTCTGAGCAGCAGTCAGAACAGTTGGGCAACTACTGCTGGATCGGTCGGCTAAATTAGCTAAACTAGCTAAATTATCCATTCCGTGGTACCTCTGCAACGTGGCCACGACACAGGATTGGGATACAGCAACTCTCTGTGCTATTTCTTTCGTGGAATATCCTTCTTCCCTCGAAGTTACAATTCTTGCTCGTAAAACTTCTGTTAATCCTCTTGGCATTTTATCAATAACAAATTTCAAAAATAAAAAATATTATAAATCTGTTAAAATTTATTTTCTGACTGAGCGTAAGCTTGGATTGAGTTTCTTTTTATATGTAAAAACAATTGAATTTGTTTTATATTCTAATTCTATATTTTAAGTAAATAATCTAAAAAGAAGCAGAAATTATAATATAGTCTAACGTAACAAAAAAGATTTCGATTTTTCAAACTGATCGCATACTTTTTTTGATATGTGTTTATGTACTAGCCACAAAAAAATTGTAAGTGTTGGTTGAACGTTCATTAAATAATTGTCCTAAATTTAAAAAAAAAATTAAACATGTATGCAAAAGCATTTGGTCGTAGCGTACCCACGGCGTTTTGAAACGTATTAACTTTATAGTACAAGATCCGGCTGCAAGATCACTACGTTCATCGTGTATGTAATCCAAATCTAATTTTTACGTATATAAATGGGGAAATGTATTTTTGCCAAGGTGCCAATCAAAATTTGCCCGCGAGTAGGTTTAATTAAAATAATTTCGATTGCTTTTTTCAAAAAAAATGATTTACTTGTTATAAAAATAAACTACAATCCATTTCACAGCAAGATATGTAAATAACTTGAAAAGGTATGGTTGCTGTTACCTACTCGGCCGCAACCTATTCGCAGCCAGGTGTAAACAGGTAATAGGTACTTTGTTGCATTGATACGTTCATGACGTATATTCATCTTTTAAATATCAAATTAAAGCATTTCTTTTTCTGTGCATGACAAAATACTTCTGCCTAAGGTGAGTGGGGGGAAGATGAAAAACGGGGTAACACAAGAAGTTGTCCATAAGGCCAGACTTACCTAATGCAGTTTATGCAGTGATGGCAACATTATTAAGATCGCCATTTTGTTACGTCGCACATCTCAGTCAGCGTTTGCCGTTTTGAGTTAATGGTTGTGTGAAAAATGCAAATGTCTGCGCAGTGACTTTTACGCAAATTAATCGAGTTTTTTAATCTTACCCCGTGTCCTGTAACTTTACTTACGAGGTGGGTACGAATGTTTTATTGGAATAGCTGCTCATTATTTTTAATTCTTAGATGTGTTATTACATACAAATATGGATATTTTTCGTATTTTAGGATTTATTTCAATTTTCCATCTTTACCCACCAATATTTGACGGGGTAAGAAGAACATATAAAAGTTTCGACCTTACCCCGTTTTCAAAAGTCATACTAATAGACAGATGTTCTCAAACTGTTGTGATAAGATAAGTATACAAAATAAAATAATAGGTACCTACCCTTTTATGATTTTATGATGTTCTCATAGAATATCGGTTGTGCAAATTTTGAATTAATTTATTTTGTGTATAAGTGATTAGTGATTACATACTGTCTTTGAAATATTTAATTAGAATAAAATTATTGTTTTGTTTCAGCCAATATAACGGATGCACAGTAATAAACTGTTAGCGAGACAAATTCGGCCATTTTTATCTAGAAGTACTTACAAATATTATTATTATAAATACCAACTTAGGACTACCGAATGACTATTCAATAAATGCATTTTGCCAATTCAGAATCACCATGTCACGTAACTATGTCCGGAAACCTCTACGCGCAACTTCCTACACTCGTGACGATGTTGCTAACACCATAGAGTAAGTAAAACGGAAGGAATTGACATTATACGGCGCGGTAAAACATTACAATCTACCTATTGCTACTCTTCAAACTCTCTGTTTTGTAATATCTTGGTATTAGGATAGAGTAAAATAAAAATATATATGTGATTGATAGCGATGTTTTATTTTCAGTATAACCTTAAGCAATTAAAGTGGAAAATTTGAGAACCTCTATGTCAATCTCACCCGGTTGGGGTAAGATTGAAATATAAAAAATACAAAAATATTATATCTTTGTTAACTAAAGGTATTTTGACACTTCAGGCAGTTCTCAGTTTTTATCGCACTTCAAATTATAGACTAGTGACGACCAACAGCGTCTGATAATCATTTGAACGATTTTAGAAACTATTTCGATCTTTCCCCATCACCCTTTCGTCTTCCCCCTGTTTCATTCTCGTGATAAAAACATTTTATTTAATTTTTTTTAATGCTTTGGAACAGATTTAACAGGATGTTATCAATATGATAGAAAAATATACTCTTTGCTCTTTACTCAATACAAATAAATTTTTAGCATAAGCTAATATGAACTGTTCTACAAGACTTCAAATACAACACTGCTCATCTCATCAAAAAACCGTTCGATCTTGCCCCCACTCACCTTATGTAAAAATAGCCGCAAAAAGGGGTTACCAGCTGTTAAAGATAAATCAGAGTGAATGAGAATTAGCGCGTTATACCGATGTAAGACGTCAGACGAGGATAGCGACTGCAAGCTGTACGATTTTTTTAAGCTATTGCGGTTTAATGCAATTATTAAGATGGATCTTCGTACCTGCAGGGTACGTCTAAGCTACCTTTCCCATAATGACTAAAATAGCCGATCCCATTTGTCATGATTGGCTGCTCAGCTCCTTGAAGATGATGATAATCATTTCAAATGGTTAATCCGTAAATATCTTAAATACTGTTACATTTTATGCCGTCTTTCAAATCCCGCGTTAATTAAACTGTAGAAGAACACAGACTTAAATAAATTTTGCTCATCCCCCATAGTAAATAGCGTGATAACTTTATAACTTATGACCAGCGGGGTAATTGCATGTCGCACTAACAGTAGGAATGGCTTTCATTTTTACAGTTCAACAACATTCATTGCGTTATTTACGTTGTTGAGCAGAAACATTTTCGAACTTATGAAGCAATAGATTAGCTTCAAAATGATTCAGATTGTGACAGTGTGTTACGCAATTACCCCGCTGACCTATGTACTATGCAAAAAACTGAACAGAAGCTTAGCTAATATTCGCGTAATGCTTCCACATTATTCAAACAAACAGACAACAATTCTAAAAGCTACCTCTGTTTTCGGCATCAGAATCGTTCCCACACTCGTAACAATAGATGTTTCTCAAAAATATTCAATGTACAGTTTTGACTTCGCTACGATTTAATGATATGTAGGTATAGATAGAAATAAATACTGAGTGAAAGGACCATTGCGGTAAAATATACGAAAAAAAAAAGACTTAATACATTATTTCTAACCGATTCTAACTGCATTGTATCGTTAAGAGAAAAATTTACATCTCCTACCTTGAGCACATTAGATTCGTAAGAATATTGAAATAGTGAAACAACTCGAAACTTAAATAATAAAAGTTATATATTATGGATCAATTGCTAGGGTATGGACCCTAGCAATTGAGTCAAGTAGAACTTTTATTATTTAAGTTTCGAGTTGTTTCCGGTTTGAGGTGGTTTCGGCTGTTATCATTTAGCCACGAGACCCTTTATGGATAGGATTTCGTGGCTTAATAATGACAGCCGCACGGATCGATCGAGGGTTAAGCTACGCTTGCAAAGGTCCGTCCGTGGATGCGTTAACCTCCATTACATAATAATTTCGAGACCCCTCCGTGCCTCGGAAAGCGCGTTAAACCGTTGAACCCAGCTGTCCTTTGTAGATCTTTGACAGTCGTTACGGGTAATTAGAATCCCGATAGTCTGACAACCACTCTTACCAAGAGGTAGCATTATGCTACCCCTGGGTACTGCTACTGGGTACTCCCAGTAACTGGGTCGTGCAGGTTAGATAGGCAGTCGCGCGGTCGCTCTATGTAAAATATTAGTATTCAGCTGCATCCGGTTAGACTGGAAGCCAACCCCGACATAGGAAGACTAGGCAGAAAAGTTGCTATGGCCTATAGGTACTGTTATACCTTTCTCAATATATAAAAGTGGGGGCGTATGAGAAAGGAAACTATATAATGTTTAACTAGAATATTATATTTTATCAAGGAATTTTCCTGATTACATTGACAGGCCCTAGCTCTGCCTATCTATCTAACAAACTACCATCACTTTTCCTTCTAAACCTTATTTCAAACTTGCTTGACTGTTCGAGAGTCACCATCGATAATATAATTACCAGCCAGTCAACATAAGGTTGACACATGCAGATAACCTCTACAGTACCTACATATTAGTTAGTACAAATTCATTCGTGATACCCATGCTTCAGCGATTCCTCCATAGCAAAGATGACTGAAATGTTTAGTCAAGAAGAGGCCCGGAAAGCATTGATAAACAGTTAATAAGACAGATGAGGCTCATCGTTCTGTTCTGAATCAAAACTGAACGTACCTACTACAGTAACCTTCGTAACCATTAAGACCATTGGGATACTTCACATAATAGGATCGTTATCGGACAATTAAGTTTTGAAATAAAACAACAACGATTTTTTTTTTGTTTATTAATTCCAGAAATTACTACACATGTAATTACCGATGCAGGATGCCTTCGCATCTGGACGTTGCGTTGACGTGATTGTAACGAAACCAAGGCAGCTATCCTACCGCCGGCGATTAGCGAGAAGCGAAAAGAGCTAGTAACTAGAAATCAGATGTTTGTTTGACAGAATTCTCGCCGGTGTAGCGGTGGTGTGAACAGTCAACAATCAACTATTAATATTATGTATCACTTGTACTGACACGGGACCTACAATCTTTTATACGTTTCTAGAAAATAATCGATAGCTAGTCGCTTCCTCGTCGGCGGTGGGACTGGTGAGGAGTCAAAAATACGGTGCAATACTCATTTTGGCATGTCCCTCAAGTTGATGTGTTTCTTTCCGAAACTAGGTACATTAATAAGCTGATTTATTATAAACGTGTAATTCAACTTTTTACTTGGTTTTTAGTTTAAATTTATTCTAATTGAACAAAAATTTTGATAATGTAGATTTTTAACTAAACCAGACCCCTTATTCTTGGTGTGTTCCCAATGTAAATAAAAACTTTAGCTGAATTATCGTCTTTCATCTGTTTAAAATGACACTAAATTGTTGTAACAAAAATTCGTTACCTTCAAACATTTCAGTTTTGTTAAAACTAAAAAATTATTGCATCAAATATATTTTTTGAGTGGCGAGGGGCAAATGGCAACACTGATGCACATGAATAAATTGGCCGTATACAAAAAACGTCACAAGTGTATTGTTTCGGCGGAGCGAGTGAGTCAAGCAGCTGGCTGGACTGGAGAGAAATTGGTGTCAGGTTTGTGATATTGCAATCTATACCACACATTTTAAATGCATGTAATATCCTAAAGAAATTCCAAGTTTTATAAGAACAACTTGTTGAATGTAGTTGTAACTTATTCAGAAACTGTATTGACAATTTATTTTATTTTTTTATTTGAAAGTAGACACATTGTTACTTCATGGCCCGACAAACTAACAAAACCGACAACATAAAGCTCACATGGCATTTTATCTGAGATTAAAATTCTTTATCTTATGAAGTGAAAAGTTAGAATGATCGTGGCAAGATTGTTTTTCGAAAAACAAAGAGGTGCTCAATTTGACGGATGTTTTTAGTATAAGTACAGTATGTTCAGCGGACATAAGAAAACAGTGTTATTTAAAAAAAAAACTGTCTTTCTGATCCGTGTGGATTAATCTAATATATAAAAATCACGTGTCAGTGTTTGTTATCGAACTCCTCCGAAATGTAATTTAATGTTAATGTAATCAATAATCATACAGTGTAATAGCACTGTTTGATTTGTAATAACAAAAAAAATATCATTAAAAAAAAAAACAAACAAATTGCATTGTTTCTTTCGCATACCGTATTTTTTTAACTCCTCAGGTGCCTAAGGTACAGTTTTTCAAAGGAAAAATATCGCAAAATTAATGTGACAAATTGTCAAGCGCGCGAAAACTGCTGCGATTGGCTGTTGATAAATCGTTCAACCAATCACAGCAGTATACGCGCACTTGACAATATAGTACATTAATTTTGCGATAATTTTCGTTCGAGATAAAGACTTTTCACAGCATACGCGGCTTTAGCGTCGCGGTAGCACAGCATTTACGTTTGCCGAACGCCCATGCCAGATGCGAAGGGTACCTGACGGTCCTATTATTTATGTATTTTATAGTAAAGTATGTAAATATTTAAATGATTACTTCATAAACTGAATCTCATCTACACAAAAAGAAATAGAAAGGATCTCTATTGCAATGTTCAACCAGAACGTATAAATAGTGCTTTAGAAAACAACAAGTCCATAGCCCCACCGAATAAATGTCCATAAGCAAAATCTCATTTTTTTTATTAATACTATTTGTAAAACTACCTGCTTTTGGCCTGACCCTCACCCGCCAGATTTATTTTTGCATATTTGAGCTAATTTATGTAAAAGGTCGTTCATCAAAAAATAATGGTAAGTACTACCAGTCGTGTTGAAAGAAGATTACACTCTTTCTAAAAAAAAAATTTCATTTTCATTAACATCTATGAGCACGAAGCATAACAGACACGTATCATACCATACCATCATGCAAAAGTAGTGGAAGGAACGCGCGTAATTTCAAACTGTTTCGTATTTATACCAACCCACATGAAGCAACAAAATTTTATTTGTAACTTGTCAGAAGATAATAATTAAACCCTTTGTCTGTGCCATACCGCAATGCTACGTGCTATAGGTGTGAATCACGCTTCATTCGGTGGGGTCATCGAAATGTGATAATTTGATACCATTATTCACATCAATTCTCGGTCGGCAAAACTTCAGGTCTAACCAATTTGTCGACACAACACAAATTATAAATGATTAAGCGGCGGATCACACGGCACTGTCCTGTACGACATTTTACGATAAAAAGTTGCGATCACCCGTCACCAGTCACATCCCGTTGTTCATTCAGTTAAAACAAATGAAGTATGAAACTGATATGTGATTCCAAAATTATACAGTAAAATATCTTACTGGTGACCGCCGTGTGAACGGGTCTTACGCTAATAAGCGAGTCCTGTTACAGAAAGGCGTACGCGAATTTAAATAAGTATTCGGCGCCACAAAATCTTATGAAAATACGATCAGAATAAACATGGGATACAATTGTAAACAATACGGAATATTATTGTTACCAGATTAGACACAGAGTTAAGTACCTACACACATTTAAGAGTTCTTATTATAACAATAAACACCGATACTGACTGTTTAAAATGGGTTTGGGTAATTATTCCAGAACAACAACTACTAAGTATCTACTAAGTGTAAACATTCATGATTTTTGAGTAATATTATTATCAGAATAGACACAGAAATCTATAAACGTGGCTAATTATTTTGAATCCAGATTATATATTATAAATGTTAACATCTATGGTCTACTATGGTTATTATGATGATGACATTATTATAAACACCAAGAATATTTGAAAACATATTATATGGATTAAGACTATTGAATATAATTAGTAATTAATAATACGCAGCTGTACCACGCGTCCTAATCAAAAGCGGTCGTCGTGCGAGTACGCGATCGTCGTGAGAGTAGACGATCGTCGTGCGAGTACGCGATCATCGTGCGAGTACTCGATCGTCGCGTTTATATGTCACGCTTTCGTTAAGGCGCAACCACTAACTGTAGACATGTATGTTAAATGGGTATTATCATAATAAACCCAGGGATTATCTGTACTTATACATTTACGGGATTAAGTATATAAGGGTAATTATTATTATAATAAACACTGAATAATTGTAGATATTCGGAAAAAATATATAAATATAATCCTAAACATATATCTCAGTAAAATAGTATAGATGAATAAATATGAGTATGTCTCACAAAAGTTATAATATAAACGTTATTAGTAGGCATATGGGTCAAATCTTCGTCGAATATCAATAACCCTCGGAATCTTACATATATGGCCGCTGCGTGGCCATTTCTAGTGCCTTTTTCAAAAGGTTATTGATATTAGACGGGGGCAAATTATCACTAGTATTAGAATTAAACACCGAATAACTGTAGAAATCTACGGTTTATAGATCATTACTCAAATATATGATAACTCGCTTACTTAGGCGATTATTACATTCCTAACAATTTACTGTTACTACTTCTTTATTTTAATGGTTACTTAAGTCCTTAATATTATTTTTACTACAACATTAAGAGTGTAACCATTCCGAAAAAACAATTCCACTTGTATGTATTGAATATTACAGTAGAGACCCGATCATCCGAACAAATTGTTGACTTGGATCATCTAGCTTTTCCATGAAAATTAAATAACTTTACTAATAATTAGTAATTACTTCTTCAGTGTAGCGTAATCCGCTTATAGCATTTGAATTTGTCAGTATTTATTGGAAATATATGAGAAGTCTATTAATTATTTATTGTTAAGTATACTCTTTTTAAACTTAAGTGTAATATTTGGACTTAAAAATCGTATACATCCATCCGGATAGTCGCAAATCCATTTTATCGAGGTCCGGATAGCTGGGTTTCTACTGTACAATTCGTTTTTTCTATTATCTGCATGAATATATAAAACATTGAGAGACCATTTGAAACTATGAGCCCTAACTGCAAGCTGAAATAGAACACCGTAAACTAAAGCGATGATGCTATTGTAGAGCCGAACATAGTGGCTTACAATACGATTCACTCCTCTTCCTGTGGCGGCCCGTTACCATTCTCCTGAGGCTGCGGTACGCTACTTGTCCTGAAATTACATACAAAACATGATTTTTTAATCATGCTATGTTACCTATTACAAATGTCTTATTCGAGGCAATGATAATATCAAATGATTAAATTACAGCATCCGAAGCTAATGAAGGGTGCGTTTAGAATTATATATTTGAAAACGTACAACTGGTAGTTAATTTTGAATAAATAGAAGAAAAGAAAGAAAGAAAATACATTTATTTGCGGTAAATATGACGCAAAGAAAAACACACAAACACAAAAAAGAACGAATTGGGGGAAAATATGCGTCAAATTCACGCAAAACGGCAATCGCTCAGCATAATGCTACGACCCTATGCGAGACAGAACCCCAGCGCTGGTTTTCAGCGATAGCCGGCGCTGACGTAATGACGTCAACCAGTGCAGCATACGAAAATTAAAAATAAACAAATAAATATATAAATAAGTTAGTAATTGATAATACGTTAGTTTTGAGTATGAATTTTGATGGCTGTAAGGGTAAGAAAAAACCCAAGGAACCGATGGACTGTGTAAAAGATGATATGGTTGGGAAGGGGGTGACTATAGAGAAGTATGGAAGAAAAAGACGTTACGCCGACCCATGAGGGCAAAAGAATGATGATGATGGTGACGTACCTGCTCATGTTAATAAACCGTGCGGCAGACGTGTACCGCGTGGCGTCATAGTCGGTCGAGTTAGCTGCTCGCTCCCGCACATAGTTGCGCATATACTCGCGGAACGCCATGCGCATTGGGGCGTTGTCCTGTGTCTGCGCCTGCACTGTGGCCGGCCGCTCGTTAGCAGCCTCGCGCACACTCTCTGTGTAAAATATAAATAATGGCTTATCCAAACACAATTTAACCATATAGATCTTAGTAAAATGTACTGGATTTATAGGTTTTTGACAGATCGTTCTTGACAAGCAGTATTGTGGATGGCAGTGCTGCTTCTGAAGGATGATGTCATGGTGTTCATTTAGAGCCATAGCGGACTGTTTCAAAAATATCTCACGAAAATGTAAACAAATGATCAGAAAACGTACTTGTGGGGGCCAATTTGTTGCGCTACTTACAACGTGAGTGCTTTGATTTGATTATTCTAATTATAAATCACTTTAAAGATTTATTTGACAATTGAGCTTAATTTTAAAACCTCAATTCGCATAGCTGATTTTTCAATTACAATTTAATTAGGTTATTTCAAACAACAATTGTTGGAATAGGTTGTGAGATATAAAGGGGAAACCTTCTTAATACAGATGAATGCGTTACTAGTGATTGCGTAAGAATTTTACCTGAACAGGGTTTATTTACACTTATCAGATACTTTTTGGATAGACAGTACAGTTCGGCTCTAAATCTATAAGGATCGCAGTACTGCATATGAAGGAAAATGTCTAAAACCTGTCAAATCATTTCATTTAGATCCATGTGGGACTGTATTTTACTTTATTACTTTAAAAAAACAGGACGACAACTTTAATATAAAATAAAGATGAACACTTCAATTCAGTTTGAATTTCAAACTAGGCCTGATCAACAACTCATTAACACTACTAAATTATGTGGCTTAGTAAACAAATTCTAACATTTAAAAACTAAGGACGAATTTCACCAAAGATACTGAACGCGATCATCACATCTGAACCGCGTTCAAGCTCAGTCAGTGTCTATATTCCACAACAATGATGACACTGACAGCTCTTGAACATGGTTTAGATATGCTGATTGAGTACGTTTAGTTAATTTTCATTTAACCATTTAAAAAAGGAATATTACATACCTTCCATAAATCCATTTAGAGTAGTCGGTGGTCGAGTCTGGCGCAGGCATCGACGCTTGCGCGACGGCATTCCCGAGATGTACGCATCGCTGTACGGCTCCTGAGGCTCCGCGCGCTGATTCTGTTGATCACGAGTGAACACTGGCACCCACTCCTCACCCCAGTGCTGCAAAATCATCAGCGGAGGTACCTGCATAGCGCCCGGTACAACCAAACATTAAGCAGTGCATGTGCCACGGCAACTAATAAAACTGTGCCGATATTTCCGCCACGATAACGCTATTATACTATTTACTTTCACGTTTCATCATTAATCGATTACGTAAACACGATATAACAGCTCCAAGTCCTTCCAACTTGAAGTAGGTGCTAGTTATTTATTCGGAAACATTTAAATACCGTGGCAATTTAAAATTCTAATTTGGTAAGTTGAACATACGTGACTATGAGAACTATCTACAGTTACGTATTTGAGTAGGGTTTTCGCTTTTGAGGTTTGTGTTGTTATTATGACTTAGTAACACTTACGAATCGTATGTTTTGATCACTCGTGTTGCGCGTCGGAGTTGCAGGCTCACTCCTTTCTTTCGGGGCCCTAAATAATTATCACAAATTAATAACATGTCCACCAGAGCAAGGTTTGCTACTAATCTACAAGTGAACCTTAATATCTAAAGTCACCCCCCGTGGAGAAAAATCTTTTAACCGGCCAATAGCTTAAGTGGGTTTTAAGGAGGAGATATGGCCCATTTAGATGCATAAAATAAATAGACTTAATTTAGCTAATACTAATGTCGGAAATATGAGTTAATGGGTTTGGGTTAAATTGGGAATAAGGGTGGATCTATGGATAGTATATAAATGATGAATGATCAGCACAAGCCTTCTGAAAAAGTAAGCATGAATAGAAACTTGGCGTAGTCACAAAGATCAAAGTGCATCAAGGCCTTTGGAGACTTAACAAAGAAACCAGGCGTTCTGCCCAAAAAAAAAAAATTGCCTACTAAGCTATCGGCCGATTAAAAATCTTTAGTCTGAGGGGTACCTTAGAACTCACATAACACGACTAGGCGAAGTGACGGGCGACTGGGGGGCCGTATAGGATGTCGCAGTGTGAGGGGCGTGGGCGGGGGAGGAGGCGACCGATGTGGTGGCCTGGGTGCCAGCGGGGACGGGGACGGGGGCGGGGGATGGGGGCGAAGGGGGGCTGGCCTCTTCCGGAATTGTAGCGAAAGTAGTCAGTGAAGTCTCGAGATTTGTCAGCGGTGGATTCTCCACTGGCTCTTCGCACGCCACTTGAGCTGGCGGCGACACCTCCATCGGAGTCGGCTCCTCGTCGTCCTCAGGTGGGGGCGGCTGGAATAACAGTAGAATTACACAAGTTTCTTTTTCAAATTCGCCATTTATTGTTATTTGGTAAGACAGCAGCTATTTAGCTGATGCGTGTGTTACAAATAGTTTGGAGATATTTAATATGCCCAGTCGGTTCTTGAAGCAGTTCAATATGGGAGCCGTCACAACATTTTCCGGAAGCCTATTCCACGCTGTAACAACTCGGTATAGCAAGACTTGCTTCAAAGGCTTCTTAGGCGAATTTTCCTATAGCTTAAAGGAATGTTCACGCAAATGTATGTCAGCTTACAGTATGTAAAGGTCTTAAAGGCTAGGCACTTCGTAGTGTTCCATAATTAATTTTGCATCTTCAAATATCTTACCGATGGCACGGAAACTCCTGGCCGGCGATGCAGATGCTGCTGGATGTGAGCGCAATGTGAGCCCAAAGTGTTGATGATAGCGTTCAGATTTTCATTGGCAAGTACCAAAACCACTCCTTGAATGGACTCATCAAAATAACGGATTCTCAAGTCCTGTAGAAACGACAACGACATGAAAAAATATTACTTTTAAGAAAGGATTTCATTCAGGCTTTGAACATTTTGTACCCAAAATTGAAAAAAGTTCAGGAGCTTATTACTTATACAAATCCAAAATATTTTCCATCTGGCTTACTTTAAATTGGGTACGATATTGTAACAAACTTAGAAAGTTATAGTAAATATATTTAACTTGACAGAATCTTACCAAGAACGTGCGGTAAAGGTGCCGCAAGCCGTCGAGTCCTTCAACGCACAAGTGCGAGATCAGTGTGCAGAAATCAGTGTAGAGCCGTGAGAAGATAGCGTAAAATCGAGCTGCATACATGTCTCCCATTGATTCGGACATGACGGCGCCGATCAACGCGGGCAGGCGAGCGCGGAATAATGAGCGAATCGAGCAATAAGCGTCAAACTCGTCGCGAAGAGGAGTTATGTTGTCCTGTGTAGGGTACAATGATTAATGATGGAAAAATGGTGTCATTTTTGTAATAAAAAAAACGGTTTTCGATGTTAGGATTTGAATGTTTTAATTAATTTTACCATATTTATTAATGTCAGTCGATTGTTGTCCCATTGCAGGGTTAAGGCCTCTTCTCAAACAGTGAAGGCACGAACATTGATCACCACGCTTGCCCAAGACAGGTTTGCGATTTCAGACTTATATTAACAGTAATTCCAGGATTCCTTACGATATTTTTCCTTCATCGATGTCAGTAATGTCCAATTCAACCATACTAGTCTCAAAATCAAATACTCATAGTATTGATTTTAAGTGTTCAATGCCGGGATTTGGTTTTGTGTTTCCCTTTACAAACATTCAAAATCAACCGTTTTCATAATTTTTTGTATTCCCTTTTCAAAAATAAGCTTTTTGTAAATGGAATATGCAAAAAAAGAATATTCCAGATAAAAGATCACGAATACTTTATTTTTTTCGCAGCTTGGTCTCATATTTTTCGGGTTGTTCATGAGACGCTAATCCTGAATCTTTATCGAAAGGTTTACCTGAACTTTCTTCTTATTTATTTTATTTATTTATTTGGTACACCAACAGCAGTACATACAAAAAAATAAAACAGAAAATTCTTCTTTTAGGATCCTTAAGATAATCTTCATTAACCTATGGATCGCTAAAAAACTGCGTCGAAATTAAAATCATAGCACAAAACCTATTTTCAATTTCAACTTACCATTTCATTAATAAAATCGCTGAACTCATTGACAAAGAAATCAGTAACTCCAAGGATGGAGTTCTCAGTGGCATCGGCATTGGCGCGCGTTGTCAAGTTCTGTATGTAGTTGCGCAGAAGCACGCGCAGTTGCAAGAATTCGTGAGGGATCAGCACGGACTCCCCGTTCAGTGACTGCAGAGGTTCCGGTATGAACAAGTGACGAGCCTGTGAATATTGCAAGTTTTTTACTTGTCCCACTGTCCATATACACCGCTACAAGGATATGTTGTTGCTCGAATGATGTTGGCAGGGCGGCGCTGTTGGTTAAAATTTAATTTTGTGCTATTGTTTTGTGAAATGGCGGCAAAACAAAATGGCGGCTTTAGTTCCGTCCGATTTTGACTACGTACCAAAAGAAACTTGTAGCGCCTTTATTGAATAGGTTATTCTAGACAGGTGTCGAAATAACAAAACAATCGCAACAAAGCGGCAATCATGGCAACCGAACCCAACATTGTTACATTGTGTGGTAGAAAAATGTTGATGCAAGATTATTAGTGTTTTGCGATGTAAATATTCAAAATAAAATGAAATCTGGTGGTTATGAATATTACTCATTGTTTTTGTGTGAATAAATTATAATTGTATGGTATTTCATTCGGTTTACTTTTTGCTTTCGTGTATTGACGTTCAAACACATTTATCGCGTCATGCCATCGTCATGTGATCGTCATGAAAATCAGAAACTAAGAATAGCCTATTCCATTATTTGGAGAGTAACATCGTGTAATTTTATGACTTCAATCGAGGTAGGGTCAATGATGATCAAATGTCTCTGGGTAATGTGGATAATACTACTAATACTTACAACAGTCAGCAAGAAAGCGCTGAACCAAGACTCCTGTGATGGAGCGCTGCTGAGCAGACGCACAATAATAGTCATGTGCTCCTGAAACAAAAACATCATTTCATCAGCAAAATTCAGGGTCGGCTAGTTTACTTTTCTGGGGCAGTGCGCACAACGGAGAGGAAATTCTCGTATTTCTAAGATTTCTGTTCGCATTCTAATCTCAGTCTCAATCAATCAAAAACACATAACTTGCCTACATTTTTGTCATATTTTTGACATTCGACTGTCGATGAGATGAGATCGCGACTAGCTTTTGGACGTTTTTAAGTAATTGGCCTTCAGAACAGTCCCTGTAGAACAGGGACTCTGTACAACAGGGTTGTTGGCTGAAACTGTTTTGTTCTGACAAAACAAAACAATTTTGTCGCAAGTATGTGTGCTATCATTGTTTTAGTATAGCATTTGAACATACAACACAACTTTCTTATTTCGATTAGTACTATCATAAATCTCCAGTTATGAATAGATTCCTCAGAAACCAGGCATAGACTGTATAAACAGCAAGTTTACATAACACTTTCACTGTTGGGCATTAAACCCCAACAATAAGCATAGCATGTTCAGCCTATAACGTTCCCACTACTGGGACACAGGCTTCCTCTCTGTGAGAGGGACTGGGCGATAACCCACCTCGCGGGGTCAGTGTGGGTCGGTGGATGTCACATATCCTCGATTTTGTTGCTTTTAGAACATGCTGGCTTCCTCACCACGTTTTCCTTTTTGAGAGCGTCGATGATGCTTTTAAAGTGCCTGTCTGGGATAGAACTCACAACTTTTGAAACGTAAGGTGGGGCCGTTACTTCTGGGGCACCATTGCTCTTGACTCGCATAAACGATGTCTGTTTATTTCATGGTACTCACGTCATTGATGTGATGATTGCGTTGCATCAGATACTCGATGTGTTGAGCAGCAACTCGCTCGGCGCGGGCGCGCTCATGGGCAACAATCTGTTGCTGCTGTTGTTCCCTTTAAAATGATTATGATGTTATTTGATTCCCCGACACAAACTTTGTAAGTACACTGCTACAAGAATTTATGGCGCCTCGACGACGTTGACATGGGGGGTTGTTGGTGAAATTGTCACAGAATTTGTATGGACAAAACGTGATGGTGTGTTAGTTCCGATTTTAACCACGCGCTAATAGGCCCTTGTTCAGCTATAGAGAGATGAACAAAACAAAAGTGGTGTGTGGATTCCGAATAATGTCCTAGTTTGATGTTATGACTTGCATGATGCTGATTTTTCGACAACTGTCAAATCGGACCTATTATAGTGTCAGAGAGTAGATTTTCGCCTGTCTGCCCTTATCCCATAAAGCCTGTCGAGCGCGCAAAATGTGATACTCTGCCGTTCTACTACTACTTTTTAATAAAATTCATATCAACCCTTACACAAGCCACCCATCTTTTCTTTGGTCTGTCCCGAGAGTAGATTGACCAATCTATATAACTAAAGTGCAAGAAGGTTCTTTGGGCGCCTGAATGACTTAGACAGGGTGGCTGATAGTAAGCATTGTGAAATTGTCTCAGAAATTGTATTGAAAAAACAAGTTGTCGGCGGACGTTCCGACTTTGGCCACGCGCCAAAAGAACCTTGTAGCGTTGTTTATAAGTAGGTACCTGCGGCGTTGCAGATGGCGGCGGGCATGCTGGCTGTCGCACTGCAAGAATCTGTCGTAGATCAAGTTAGCCAGGGAGACGGCCTGGGCGCGCGTGGTGGTCGTAGAGCGACGCACGTGCACGCTCGGTGCTGGTGATAGAAAAACATGTTACATGGACAAGAAGAGAGTGCTCAGAACTAAGTCTAACAATTAAGACTGGACCGCTACATGATCATAAACCACCCTACATTTTAAAAGTGTGAAACATATAGTTGATTTAAAAGAGGGTCCATAGAGTTTCGTGCCCCTTCGTCCCCATGGGAACTAGCTTCACCTTTCTGACTGACCAACTCCTTGACAGTTCAAAAGTGCTTGTATTTGGTTGAATTGAAATAAATCGACTGCACCATTTGCGTTTTACCATGACTATATACATCATTGAACCACCTACACTTTTTGACAGTCTTCATTTTAAAAACTGAATTGCCCGTAAGCGTCTTGAATTCTATCGTGATTTTAGTTTACTAACAAAAAACAAAACTTCGTGAAAGGGAAATAACCGCTGTTGCCATGCTAAAATTCCTAGTATTCGGATAAGAAACACCATTCTCATCCTAGTTTTATCACCTATTTACAACAATAAGTATCATTAAATTTGTCATTATGAGCTGATACGAGGGCGGCACTGAAAATTTCGGGAATCAAGGAAGTGACACAACATTACTATTTAAAAATGTATTTATTGCTTTTCGAAGTATTCTCCGCGAAATTTGACACATTTTTCCATACGATGGAACCAATCATTGAAGCAACCATTCCATTCGGAAGTTGGGGTCTCCAAAATAGCCGTTTTGTAGGCGTCTGAAAATCTCTGTCCACGCAATTTATTCTTTATTTTAGGGAAAGTATAGAAATCATTAGGGCTTAGGTCGGGGCTGTACGGCGGATGTTCTAACAATTCTATGTTTTCTTGCTCTAAAAACTCTTTTGTTCTGTGCGCGGTGTGAGAACTCGCATTGTCGTGATGGAGGATGATGCGGCGGTTGCAGTTCTCTTTACGGAGTTCAGAAACGACCTGTGGCAAACAAATGCTAGCATACCATTCTGCATTAACCGTTCTTTGTCCCTCAAGAGGAATAGTCGTAACATGGCCGGTTTTGGAGACAAACGTGGCCACCATTTTTTTTGCAACACTCCGTGAACGAACAATTTTTATTGGCTTTAACTCATTTTCGAACACCCAAACTCGTGACTGGTTTTTTGTTTCGGGTTCGTACGCGTATATCCAGGATTCGTCACCTGATACGATGTTGTATACAGCATTTGAGGATCCTGCGTGGAATCTTTCGAGAGTTCTGACGCACCAAGTAACGCGAGCCGCTTTTTGCTCTTCACAGAGCGAATGCGGTATCCATCGGGAAAACAACTTTTTTACACCTAATTGTTCATGCAAGATTATTTGTATTTGACTCATGCCAATGTCTAAAGTTGCCTGAATTTCGCGGTATGTGACATGTCGATCTTCCTCAATCAGCTTACGCACAGCATCAACGTTTTCTTGGGTGACTGCAGTTTTTGGACGACCTTGACGGGGATCATCACTGAGCTTGACACGTCCACGTTGAAATTCAGCAAACCAGCGATAAATTGTGGTTTTGGATGGGGCTTCATCACCAAATGCAGAAATCATCCGGTCAACACACTGTTTTTGTGTTAAACCACTTCGAAAGTCATAATAAATCATCGCTCTTGAATTTTCTCGAGTCAATTCTATTTTCTCAACGACTAAACAAGTTTGACAAAACCTTGTGACAAGACCGAGAATCTTTTTTTAAATAAATAAATGGTATTCGATTTTTAAAACCAAGGAGTTTTCAATTAAAAAGATTTTAATATGACAGGAACTGGAAATATTCCATTCCCGATACTTTTAGTGCAGCCCTCGTAGTGAGTCTTACCAAAGAATAATATGTCAATAATCCGAATAACAGAATAACTTACGGTTAACTGGGTGATGCTGTGCGACATATTCCCGAGGTGGGGGGGCCGGCAGCCCTGCGGCAAGGTTCTGTGCGACCTGAGCGGCATGTGCGGCCTGCTCTGCAAGTTGAGCCGGATGCCATATCGGAATCGGATTGGCCGCCACCGGAACATTTGGCGGTAGATGAGCTGGATTCGGCGGCGCGGGGATGTGCAGGGTGACGCCTTCTATCCCGGGCACGAGCCCCTGACGAATCACTGATGACACGATGTTCTGGAGTAAGTCAGCGCTCGGCGGCCCGCCCCACGGCATTGGGGCGAGGTATACTAGGGAATAAGGATTACGATGTAGTAACGAGTTAAGTAAAGATTTGCTATGTTTTTTTTCTTTCAAATCATAGGAAATCTTTACTAAATTCTTTACTACGGGGCTTTAGAAGTGTTGTGCTTGACATTTCTATTTGTATATTACAACAAAAAAAATATGCAATAAAGTATGACGAAGTCAGTAAAAGTATTGTTTACCTTCACCGTGTTGCTGCTGTTGAGCGGGCGCAGCATTTCCCGCTGCGTTATTATTATTGCCTTGCACAATGGAGCCCAACCCGATGGCGCCTCCGTGCGGTATCTCCTCCATACTCATCACGACCTCTACTCCACCAAGATTGCCAGATTGGCTCAATCCTCTAAGCAAATTCTCAAAATCTACGACAAATACATGAAAATTAATACAATGAGTAGGTAATTACAGTCGACCTTATTAAGCAATCTATCTACTGATTTATAATTTACTAAACTACCGCAAAAGTAATGAATTTACCGAAAGAAAGGTGCAGCATAAGCTGTAATTTCATTACTCTATTAAAGATTGAGCTGGTGGCGTTTACTCATAGCTACGCGTCAAAATAATCTCACTAAGATAAGGGTCAGATTACGTGCAGTACGGAGCACGGTAAGGAGTTCCCCTTTATTGAAAACCTCTTACCAAGCAGTACTTGACGCCTGTTGGCCTGGCGGGCGGCGCCCGCGCCTTGCCCCTGTTCTTGAGTATTCACCACAGCAGCGGCGTTAGTCAACCCGTTTAGCAGAGCGTTCTCTAAGGGGAACGCGATTGGGACCCTTGTTTCTATCTCTACTTGATACGTGATGGGATCTGGCTGAATGTTTATATTGACAGTCGGTTGGGTGGTCCTACCGGCGTGAGCGGTGGCTCTGTTCGTGTTAGTGCCAGAAGCGTTGGCAGATGTCTGTGTGGCAGGAGCCCTTGATTGCACTTGGATATTGTTGACGTTGGCTTGTGGCTGCGGTGCGGGCGTCGACAGCGCCCGCGGCGCTGGTGGCGCCTGTGGCACTGATGGCGCTTGTGGCGCTGGCGGCGCTGCTGGTGCCGACGGTGCTGATGGCGCTTGTGGCGCTGGTGGCGTTGCTGGTGCCGACGGTGCTGATGGCACTGTTGGCGCAGATGGCGCTGTTGGCGCGGATGGCGCTGTCGGTGCGGATGGCGCTGCTGGCTCTGATGGCGCTGAGGGCGCTTGTGGCGCTGCTGGCGCTTGTTCTTCTTGCTGTGGCGGCGAGCGCCGGTTAGATTGAACTACATTGATGTGTGCCTACCGAATAACCCATATTTAAATCATAATACATTGAAGAAACGAAGTCGATTAATTACTGAAATTCACGATTTTGTTATTGCGACTGAACGCAGAAAGTCGCCAAGAGGCGCTGCGGCATAAATTAAGTTGTAACATAGGCGATCACCAATGCTAAAACTATAAGTACTTTCTCTGCTAAGGTCCTAAAAAGTAGACCGTACGTACCTGCATCGGGATAGGGTGGCGTACCACACTGACTTCAGACATGAGGCGCGGGTTGCGCTGTCCGACTTGGAAGTTGATGTCGCTAACGGCGTGATATGCGTGCGCAAAGCTGTGCATTATGTCGGAAACCATGTCCACGGTGCGTTGTGCGCTGATGCGCTCTTCCTCGGTAAATACGGGCGGCTTTAGGATTGAAATATCATTAGTTAGTTCGTTTTTGACACAATTTACGACAACGAAAACGTAATTCATGGTAATAACTTGATATTGTTTCTAAGACAGCGATTTTTGACACATTTAAAGCATTTAATTTTTCATTTTTTGTCATCAAATTTCTCAATATTCATGGTATAATTTGATTCGTTTCATGCAATTAAATACGGACACGATTTTAAATTTTTAAGGTATATAAATAAACACACACAAAAGTAATGGTGTAATTGTTTATTTCGTGTTATGGCGCACCGTATTTTTTTGTCACATATTTGTGACTTGAGGTACAGGGTAAGTTTTCGTTTGTCACATATATGTATACGGCAATGGCGTTCAAAAGGTTAAATAAGTAATGCCAGATTATGACGCAGGGTACTGACCTCAGGATTATTAGCAGCGCGAAGCATCCTGACGTAGTTGGCCCGGTAGGGGGCGAATTGTACTTGAAGTCTCTCCAGTTCTTCGAGCAATTGCCCAAGGTCGCGGGGTCGAGAGTGGCGGGCGCGCAAAGCTCGAATTGCTCTGTAGCTCCTTTCGTGGGGAGGTCGAGACTCATTCAAATATATCAAAATATCTGTCATCATACGTTGATGTCTGATATTTCAATATGTTAGTAAAATGTGTTAGTAAACTAGAAATGATGAGCATAGATCGGAATAGGTAGTACAATTTCATAACAATATACATAACGGCAGGTAAAATATGGGAAATACTTTAAGAAGCGGGTACTTCTGATGACAATGAACAACTTTTAATATAGGACCAACACCGCAATATGAAAAAAGAACATACTTTTACATATTTCCGAGTTCGTCCCTTACTAAAAGGTTTTCCTTTTATGAGCACTACACTCCTTTAAAATATGTTTGTTCTTTTGCCTGCCATACTGTATTGCTAGACATCTTTGGTCATGATCGTTATTCCAAATTGAACTGTCTGTTCCGATCTACAATTATGGGTGTTAGAGAGACAGCAAGACGATCAAGCGCATTCCCGAAATCTTATTTCGGAATTAAATCGAATTTGATACGAATTCAAATTGTCATTGACCACTGGGGATATTACATTTTCTAGGATCATAGATATATGACAAAGTAATATAGACGTCTGAATCAGTTTTTTGTGAGCTTCGGTAGAATATATATTTCATTTATGACTAGCTGACCCGACAGACGTCCTGTCCAAACAATAATTCATACAAAAATCCCATAGAAAAAAAGGATGGTCTTCTTTTTGCCGAAGTTTTTAAATTTTCTGGAAAACTTTTCGAATTTTTCTGTCAATATGAATTCGGTTTATTAGAAACATTTTAAAGCCAAAAACTATACCAAATTGGTTCAGACATTCTCAAGTGATGCGCTTACCAATGAACAGCATTTAAATTGTATTTATATAGATGATAACAAATCTGATCTTAGACCCTATATATGATCGTAGTGTAATATCCCCCTTGGAAACTTATTGGCAAAGCAATGATGCATTTCTTTTTAGTTACGTCGCTATAATGTAAGAATAAAATGTCACAAAATGTGAACAAAATCAACTGCATTCAACCTCGAAGCTGTCGGAAGAATGGAGTGTAAAACGTGACTATGTGGGTCCAATTTAAAATTACGCACCCCTTCATTAAATTTTTAATATAAAACAACTGAAATATGTGCACATAGCAAGCAATGCTGGGGCGCGTATTTTTAAATTTGTATATACAGGTTGGCCCGTGCAACGAGGTCCAAAGCCAAAATTTTAGAAGCCTCTCTCCAAGGGCTTCTTGAAACACCTCCATGTATGTTCAGCGATTATTTATAGTTTAGGAACTAGACGGTTTTTAAAGTTTTTACGGAAATTCTCACTTGACTTCAAACGTTTTAAATACGTATGCTAAATTACAGCTTAGTTGGATACTAGGAAGAGCATAAAAATGGATTACTTCAAGCGGAAACATACAATACTTTAGTACTACGAAGTATGGAAAATATTTCGTTTTTCGCCTTACCTTACCTTACATGTTTGAATCCCAATTTTTCCAAATAATTTCCCGAAAAGGACTTATTTGTATTGCTTTTGGAAAGCTGAGATTCCGTGGATTTTTTAAACTAATTCGGGGTCATTGCCACCCTTCTTTTTCCTTTTTAGGGCTTCGTGTACAAAGGGTGCCAACGGAACCCTATTACTAAGCCTCCGTTGTCCGTCTGTCTGTCCGTCTGTCAGAGGGTTGTATCTCATGAACCGTAATACGTAGACAGTTGATAGGACAATGCCAGATCCTGCCCCAGCCATTTACAGAAAATGTAAATCAATGAAAATAATTGTAAGGAATATAGGACTTTTTCATAATAAATAGTTTTTCTTTAGAAGTTGCGGATTACAAATCAATGGTATAAGAAATTCAAACCCTGAAATTCCATTTTGCCATTTCCTGTTTTCTGGCGACCATCTGCGTTACTTATTACGCATGATACACTACAAAAAAGTTTTAAGTACCTATAAAACAAAAATTCATATTACCTAAATTATTATTTAATGCGTAATTATGGTAATGCGTATCGTATATGTTTTTAAATCGCTTTTAAAATCAAATAGGTTGTCTTACAATTATTATAGTTTCGCATTCATGGATTTTGCGTAACGAAACGTTTTTGACGCGCATATTTCAAACTCAAAATGTCAATGTCATTCATTCGCTGCCTGTGTTCCTATTGTTTGCGCGTACGTCTCACTTTTTTACCGAGTTTTTTTATTGTTTTTCCCTATCGACGACTTTTGCTTTTGACGACGGATCTTGATTCTAGCTTACTCGCTGACTGTGTGCTACTTGCCACGGATTCTGATCATTGCTTGTGATTTGGTGAACGATGTTGCGATGCATAAATTGTTATTAGAGTATCGACAGGATGTTAAGACAGGTTGTGTCTTCATTATAATCTTCAATGCAAACTCTTCTCGCTTCGTGAATATTGTTGCAACAGGTATGAATAGTCATTGTTTTTGGCTAGCATAGTACTGTTAAAGCTGCTGTTTTGCTAGCAACCAATTCAAAATTCCAGTAAAGAATACTAATTAAATAGCATACGTAGCATGGTATACATACAGATATTTGGGTCAGAAGGTCACCTTAGAATCGGTGAAATACTAGGTAGGTATTTGAAAACCTATACTAGAAAGGTTTATATAGTTAAATAAAGGTAAACAAATCCTAAAAAGGATTTTTTATAATTGCACCAGTTACGTAGTATGATAACTGAAGTAGCAGGTATTACGTTTAGTCGGTTAACCAGAAGCCTTTGACAGCACTCACGACATTGCGATGTAGTGTGTGCGTTTTCATTTTGTTTTGTTTTTGTTATTTAGTTATTTTAAGTTTTTGTTATTTATCGTTATTTGTTTTTAAATTCGTATTGTTGAAAAATGAGTGAACCCGAGCCTGGTACTAACTAGCCAGACCAATTCCTTACTCTCATTTCCATTACTGAAGAAAACACGCTTCAAAACAGGACCTCTTTCATCCTCTGAGAAACAGACATTCATAAATTTCTTTAAATAATTTAGAAGAAACATGGCGCAAAGAGTGTTATCCGTTGAAAACAGTCATAGTTTCAAGACATGGGCTCAGATTTGTAGCAGAGTAAAAAAAACTTTTAAAATGGCTGACCAAAAAATTCTTTTGTCAGAGGCTTTAGCTATTGTGACTGCTGAGAATTGCAAAAATTGTGATGGTCATGTTATAAAAGAAGAACAGAAAATGTTTAAATTAGACAAAATAATTGATGATACCACTGAGCGCTTTATTATTAATGTGACAGATAGTTCCTCAGATTCAGAATAGAGCCTATTATTATATGACTAAAAATAATATGATTTTAACATTTGAAATAAAAGGTTTAGCATCTATGAGTCATGTGTTTTTTTTTGTTTACCTTTATTTAACTACCTAAACCTTTCTAGTATAGTAAAGGTAAGAGGGTAATCTTGGGGGTAAGCTTAATCAAGTTAGACTTTAAACCAACAGCGAGGCCTTGCCGTTGAACAATAAGGACACTGCTGTTCATGCAAGTTGTTTATCTGAAATATAATAATAATTATGTATATTTAACTTGTAGCTTCCACCAGAAGCTGTAATCTGCCAAGAGTGCTTCTCGCGATTAAACCAGCATTTTACAAATGAAAATATGGATCCTTAAAGTGAACTGGGCTACACACATGTTTGTCTAGGATATGAACAGTCTGTTTTGGAAAGTAGAAGACGTGTGAGATATCGTATAGTTGAAGCCAGTGATCCAATAACAGTCACTATACTTTCATGGGATATGCACTTTAAGGTCAGTAGCAATGTTTAACTAACTAGCTAGCACCTGTGGTTGTACGCATAGGAAATATATTTTTTCTTCAAATCCTCAAAATAATGTTCACCACTCCAGGCTACTTCAGGAAAATATATAAAATAGGTTTTGTAATTCACGTGATTACCTCAAACTAACATAACACAATATTGTTATTTCTTCATAAAAATTGTATATAACACAACACATACAACAACACTATTATGAAAAGCAATATTTAAAACTACCAAGTTAGTTACATCTTTAAGTAAATGACATCTTTCTATTCTTCTAAGAAAAATAACCAAATATCTTTAAATAATGAAAGTCATTGTTATGCATTCAAATAATATTTTTCTTTGCAGTTGACATCAAGAGATGCATATGTGTACATTTGTGTTGAAAGCGTGTTACTCGCCAGTTAGCACAAGGTATTAATTATTGGACAACCGGACACAGATGTACATGCTGAAATAGAGCTTCAACCAGTTGGACCAGAGCAATTGCTGGTACATCAGCAAGCAATACCAGTACCTCCACCACCACCGACTTCTCTAGACCAATAGGTTCCAACAGCATCAGCTGATGGAATAATTCTGCTACATTATAAACATGCAGCAAATACTTCATGGCATTGTATTTTTCAAGGCTGTGTCAATCAATGTGGTCACTTGATTCCATTATTAATTAAGGTCATGCTTCTTAAACAATACCAAATATATGTGCCCATTCACTCCCGTGTCTGTGAAGCACATTTATATGCAAATGAATGATCATTGTTAAATAACAACATTAACCTATCCAATAGCTTCACAGCTCAACAAATAGAAGATTTGATCCATATTTTGGAAAGGAATGCATACTCAATGGATTTCGAAAATGTTCATAAGATGCCAAATCATATTTGTCACTATTGGACTGGTCTAAATGTATTATAGTTTTTAACTTTGTATAATGAAATACCGGTACTTGAAAATACTAACACAGGTAAAACTTGTTTAGCTATATATTTAACTTAACTCAGGACTGGTGATAGTGACAATAGATTATCAACTTTGCACAACATGCCACATTCCACATTAGAATCTTATTTAAAAAAGATGCAGAACTATTTTAAAAATTATTTTGTGAATAATCATGTCGGGTTGCAACATAATAATAATACTAGAGAAGAGCTAGCTCAGCGGAATTAGCTCATACCAAATAATCTTTTTGGTAACCCAAATGCTCCAGTAACAGAAATGCCAGCTATTGTTATTTGCGATGAAACGTACATCTTTATTCAAAACAGTAGCAACTACTTTTACCAGAAACGAACGTACAGTTTGCATAAATATAATAATTTAATAGTTGCCTGTGATGGGCACATCATTGATATTGCCGGCCCGTATGCAGCAACAAAAACAGACTCTAAAATAATTTCTAAATTGTTTGAAAATGAAAATGGGCCTATGAGATCATATTTTAGAGCAAATTTTATTTTTATTCTAGACTGAGGATTTAGATAGCATACCGGTTCCGGAATCTTATGGCTACATGAAACTGTGGATGAAGGCGAAACACAGCTAACACCATTACAAGCCAATAAGAGCCGCTGTGTAAAACTGCGCAGATGGGTAGGGGAAGTAGTGAATGGGCGCCTTAAACGGGATTTTAAATTGTTTATACAAGATTTTTTTAATAAGGCATCGTTACATCTAATGGATGATTTTCTTATTGCAGCGGCTTTGATTAATCGCTTTCATCCACTGATTCAGGACCGGCCAGATGCTCATGAAAAAATTTCTAGGGCATTGCATTTCTTAAATGAACCCAACCATTTGGCACAATTTGTCCATAACTACAATTTAAATAGACGTAGAACAATGTTTTCTAGAATTGATAGAAATCTACCACAATTGCAGCAGTTTCCCATATTAAGTTTAAATGAATTGATTCTCATATATTTAGGGCCATACCAAGTTAAAAAAAGCACGATCGTATTATGAAGAACTTATTAGAGACAATGGCCTATATTTAATAGAGGTGTGTCCAGAAATGAAACACTCAGAAGAGATGGTGTCTCACATTGGAGGTAACTACCCATTATTAATAACGGGCAGAATTAAGTCTAGGCATATCAGCCAAAGATACTATTTTACTTATATATTAATTGACAGGGACCCTAGCAGTAGTCGTGTAATTGACGCCATATTGGGATATAGCTGCAGTTGTGTTGTGGGTAATAGGACAGTTGGGTGTTGTTGTCACATTATGACCATAATATGGTATCTTGGTTGGACACCGCATCAAAATAATATTGATGCGCGCGCAGCATTACTCGATGATGTGTTAATTACTTTTGAAGATTAATAAATAAATCATCTATGTATTGTTTTTTTTTTTAAATCTTGGTCATACTATGTTATTAGGATAGGGACTGACCCTAAATAAGTAATTTCTGTAATAGCAGAATGCCCTCCTAGGGATAGTACTATAATAATAACACATTAATAATTTATTTTAACAATTATAAACTGCACCTAACCTACCTATAATCAATGTCATTATTGTTTTTAGATTTAAACAGAAACCGTAAGTTCTACAGGCATTACGACAAATGTATAGTTATCAGTAGTAAATAAGCAACAAGATCCTGCATATTACGTGTTTGTAAATGAATTTAATTGAATGGGGTAAAGTTCCATAGAGTTTCTAGCATTGTCCTTTTCAGTGAGTATTTCTATTGCCGCTATAACAACAAACAATAAAAATTTAATAAACTTAAAAATTAAAGGGGGTGGGATACAAGAAACGTGTTTAATAAAATGAAGTGTTAAATATTGTACGGTGGTACAGAACGCTTCGTGTGCGAGGCCACTCGCACTTAGCCGGTTTTTTTTTTTTGTAGACAACATCTAGAACGAACCTAGTCGAGCAAAACTTTCCCTTTAAGCTAAGTTTTTTTCACTTTGGGTTATGTTTAGACGAATATAACTTTTTTAACGATCGTAGACCATAATTTAAGAATGTATAATAAAATAAAATAATCCAAAAACTGCGACACAGAAAGAGAAAAATAAAAAAATCTGAAGTCAAGTGAGAAATTCCCAAAAAATATTAAAAGCCGTCTAGCTCCTAAGCTTTAAATAATCGCTGAACATACATGGGCATGCCATGTTTCGAGAAGCCCTTAGAGAGAGGCCTCAATTTGTTTTCTTCGGGCTTCGTTTCGAGGCCCACCCTGTATGTATAAACGAACAAGAGATTTTGAAAAATGATATTAATTAAAAGCCAAAGCCAAACCAAATTTAAATTTAGATCCTTATTGCCCGCACTCAGGGATATTTCTTAAAAAGTAATTTTTTTTGTCATTAATTGACTAGCATTTAGTAGCTCATGCCAACAAAACTGAAATGTTCTCAGTCTGTCATATTTTTACTGACAGCATTCAGAAATAATTATACCTACAATCCGTTCACAATTATTTTACCTCCGAGTTTGTATCACTGTCAAAATCACAGTGATATTTATTACCATTGCAATAAGGTTGCTTTTGGGTAGCTGCCATGGACAAGTCTGTCAAACTCACAATGATCTTTATAATCGTTACAACAAGGTTGCTATTGGGTTATTGCTGTCAGAGGTATAACAACTGTGACTGGACAATACTTGTTAATAAAAGTTAAATAAATATTGATTCATTTTAAGAGACGTCCCTGAGTACCAAGGCAAATGTCAACAAAGAAGTTTGTAATACAGGCCAGGAATTAACTTATATTGTGTGTAAAAATTAAACACACTGAACTGTCAGCGTGCAATTTAAAAGAACCTCGCTAATGAAAATTAAATGTCACCATTATTTTTGGTTCTGGTTAGGATACCTGCACATTTATCTCTTTTGTTGACTGCAGACATAATTATAATTTACTAAGATAATTTATAATTAACGTGGTTTAGGCTTGGGTCAAATTTATGCGGAAAAACTCAGCGAAATTGCGCAGGCAGTTCCGCTTTTTGTTACAACGTAGTAGTTTTTCTTTCGTAGTTGCGAGGTTTTTTCGCCTAGATATGGCACTTTCAGAACAATTGAACTTTAATTGGGCGATGTTACACGAGCGACGCGCGTCCCGCTGTGTCTTTTCACTCAGATTTGTCCCAAGCCTTAGATGAAAAGTCAGGTACCCACCTTCGTCGTGCATTCTGAGCACGGGCGGCTGCGTCGGTGGTTTCATCACCATTTTCGTCAAGTAGGGGTTCGGGCTGCATTCAATCATACATAAACAAGTTAAAATATCTTAAATATTTTCATTTTGATATTAATAACATGATGTAAGTATGTGAGAACAATTTCATATCAATATGATAATGATAAGTTAAGTTACACATGTTTTTATCGATATCTACTCGTTCGGCTGATGATTTACAAAATGTCTGCTTATTTATTTATCAGTGCATCAGATTAGGTATAATTCATGTCACTGTCAATTATTATTTTCTAGACATTCATTACAACTTGGTACATAAAACATAGTTATGCCGAGCCCATTGTTAATAACACATTACACTAATGACACTTACATTTCCCCACATCCCAAAACAATGTAATCAAATGAAATATTATTTACAAAATAACGATAATAAATAATATGAGTACATACATACTATAAGATATCCATCAAACAACATATCAACTAAGCCTCATAAGCTCACTAAGGACTTTCGGAGGAGTAAACACAACAAACGTATACACGCAAGAAAAACACGCTATAACACGATGGCGGAACAACAAAATTGAGGATCTCGATCAATAAATTGCTTTTCAAGACATTTTGTATTGATACCAGATTCGAATACGAACTTTTTGAGTCATATATTATAAGATTGATTTAAGGATATTATTAAATACCACAGTGGTTTTATGAATAATTTTGATAGTAATAGATAAGTTTTGTGTCTTTCGAATACTTCACATAATATTTTAATCAAAACTTAACGTATTTATAATAGAACAGTAGTACGTTCAAATAACTGTGACAGAAGTTTTAAAATGCATGACAAAGTACACTACAATTGAGTGCATAACATAAAGTTCCAGAAATCATAACTTATTCAAAGAGAGACAGTTTAACAAGGCCACACATGTGCTGACTACTATCTGCAGTAGTTACATCGATCGAATTCATTAAACATTTACAAAGGACTGTCTTCCGGTAACCACTTCAATCAGAAATGCATTTACCTACTTGTTTTTGTTGTATCAATAATCTGTAGGCCAATTCCCGCACTTAAAACCTTTAAAAATCTAGTCGCAATCTTCCCAGCGACAATAAATGCCAAAAACATGTCAAAAATGTAGGTAAATTATAGTTTTTTCACAGATTGACACTGAGTTTAGAATGCGAAATATTAAAAAAATAGGAGAATTGCCACATTAGTACTAGTTTATTTTAATGACTAATACTTTCCGGGTCTACCGTCGTGTCATAGGTCGCTTAAATACACCACAAAATGCTATAATATTATCAATAAAACAATATGGCATGCTCGACTGCTCATACCGCTACAACAAAACAACAGATTACCTCGTCGTGCTGCGTACCGGTTGCGGGTTCCGTATCCATTTGCTCTGAAGGACTTTCACCGCTTGCTGGTGAACTCCTATTTTCCTACAGTAGGCACATTGACAACATAAACAACTATAAACGAAAACAACTCTATCTAATTATCATAATATAATAGAAATACATAAATATTTGAAAGCTACTGTTGCGTTTTGTGGATTCCATGAGTTTATTATTGGAAGAAATTGAACGACCATTAAGTGAATATATACGTTAATTCTTAGTTAAATCAGACCACTGAATCCTCAGAACTATTGGAAGTTACTTGAAATGTAACAAAACAAAAAACATCAACATGCATTGAATTCAGGACCGTTTATATTATCATGCAAAGTTCAAAGGGATGATTCTGGTAGTATAGTTTAAAACAAGGTGAACTCACATTTGAAAATTCCATAATACAGTAAAACAATGATGTGACTTGTTAAACAATTTGTTAAAACTGTAAATGTACTTAAATCATAATATAATTTCGTATTAATTTTGATAATTATTATCATATTTTTTTTTGGTTAAGCTGACTGATCGAAAGCGATAAATATTTTTCCGTCCGCAATAAAATTTTATATGGTAACACGTCCATCACTCGAGCACTGCACTGTCCAACTGTAGAAGACGTAGACGATAAAAATTAGCCCTTATAATTCATTCAGTACCCCATGTAAGTTGTGGTTAATTTTATCACATGGATCGATACAGGGTATAATTATAAAACCAGTGTTAAAAAAGGATAAGGATAGACAGGATATTAACACGTTACAGCCATTACTGCAAACACTCAAAATTACTTTTGAATAATAAAAATACTGCACTTACTACACACCTCATTTGTGTTAGAATACGATGCTTGTTATAATTTCCTTATACTACGTCTTACCTCTCCTTCGACGTGTGCTCTAAGGGAGGCGAGCGATGTTTTGATTTCAGCTATCATCCGTCGGATGAATTCGAGCCGGCCGGTGGTTGGTGACATCGTCATGGCTTGGTGTTGCTCCATGAGGAAATCGGGAGGCCCAGCGAGCGACTTGAATAGTAGAAAATTGCAGTTTAGTGTGATATAGTTACAACATGAGATTAAAGATTGATATATATTATTGTTTTATAAGTACACCGCGTGTTCACAATACAGCCAACTTCTGTTGTCAACTGCTGTAGTTGTCAAAAAGTTTTTCATTACAATAAGTTGTCCACTTCTGAATACAATAAACGTATTAATAAAACAAATGTACTAGTTATAATTTCTATTTAAAATTGGTTTTTCACGCGGGGTTAAAATACTAGTATTTTTGGGAACCGGTACCATTAGCCTTGGTGTGATACCTGTGTGTGTGTACCAGAGTATAAAACAAGAATAATTACCATGAGCCTCCTTATCTGCTGTTGCATATTCGAAGTGCCATTTTGGCCTTCGGCTCCTGCGTTCGCAGTAGGAGCATTCGGAGCGCCCTGTCGAGTCTCGGGACTGGGAGGTGCACGCTGTACCAAGTGTACGACCTTTCCTTCGACGTCTGGAAACCGATACATAAGCATACGTTATATTCCATTTATTGTAGTGGCCAAAATTTTTAAATTTTTGCCCATTTGTTTAGTCTTTTTGACCTTCAAAAGTGCCTTTTATGTGCCTATTTGAAATAAATGATTTGACTTTGACTTAAAGATGGTCCCGCTAAGTTCATGCATTCATTTTTATCTTGGTTTGATGCTCAAAGAGTGATTTCAAGCGTTAATATGAGGAAAGCCGTATGTTCTTCGTTCTCCTATAATAAGCTCATACATGCTAAGTTGAGACAGGAAACTTAACTGCGTTGTAGTAGAAACCAAAATGCTACCAAACACGGTTACTTAAGACCAAATCCGATCTCACCAAAGTCCAGATTTTGGATTTTGGTAAGATTCGCTTCAAGTAGTAATCGTCCCTGTTGTATTATCACAACAGGGTGATAACTACTTGAAGCGAATCCGTAAAAATTAAACAGTCTCATCGCTTCGCGTATATTTAGTAACCATCCATGTACTGGTACCTTAAATGTAAGGTAGGTTTTTCTTAAGATAATTAATTGACAGTCAAACTGTACCATATTCGGATAGTTTCTTCTCGTCCTGTAGTACTCTGCCGCAGAATATGAGTCGCTGCAGGCTGGGCTCTATGCCCATCTGCTCCCTCACTTTCTCTTTAAGTTGTTCCACCGTGATCTGAAAAGATTCAAAATAAAAAGTTGAACTCGATGTTTTAACAATAACTTTATGAAGCTACAATCCTCGATATGTCGAATTTAGAGTGTTCTTGGTTTCATTATCTCGGTGGCGGGACAAGCTCTGGATCTAAGATTTATCAATAGTTTCCGTTATTTTAAGTGCGATTGATGGGTACTCAGAATCGAATGATCTGTTTCACAGCACGAGCAAATAACTAGCAAAGGAAAATGCCATCAAATATAGGGCACGCACCCTGTACCAAAAGAAAAGTCCGCTGTCACAACCAAACCTAGTGTATTTGGAGGAGAATTCAATACTCTTCCTACATTGTTTACCATTTTTTACATGGATTTCCGCCATTCGTATTTATTTGCCATTCATCTATTTAATATTTTAAGGTTAAGTTCGAGACAATTACTGATTCGAAATGGTGGCGTTGCCGCTTTGGTGACAAATAAGGTGGTAATAATAGTCATGTTTTTTATTTATGATTTCATACTATGTAGTTTGTCCTAATGGATAATTATAAAATACATATACTCATAGTCAATAATAATTCTTGTTGCCAAGTTTTTTTTACGTAATTAACATCAATAATCATGTAGGTACTCGAAATAAGTGCAGCTGTTTGGCTGAACATGCAATCGATTTTGTACTGTGTTTACTGATTCATAATAACTTGAAAACATAATATAACATCAGGCCTGTTTTTCCAGAAGAGTTGGGCAGAGGTGTATTTACCTAGGTATAGTACACCCACATTTCGAACATCAAAATTGTATTATTACTAACATTTCAAATGTTAGTAATAATACAATTTTGATGGCGCTTTTTGAGAGGCGCGGGAGCAGTGTTTTCAGAACAGATTTTTAAAACTCCGTAGAATGACGCTGAAAAATTCATAGATTGCCACTAGATAAATCCGTAGATCTACAGACTTTTTTAAAAGCTAAATCTGACAATTTGGAGCGCCTAGACTTGAACCTAACAGCGTTTCTTGTAAAATTACATGGGTGACAGCTCTTTTGTGCACAGCTAAAATCAGGGCTTCATAACGTTATGATAAATAGCTGTATAAACTGTTAAATAACGTTAAAAGTATTTCGTTATAATTCAACAATAACATTTCAAAAGGATCAAAAATACAATTTGCGAAATCAAATCGCGTTACAGATGCCATAAGGGCGTATGAAAATTGTAAGCCCTTATGGGACCCGGGAACCATAAGAGTGTAGAAAGATATTTTTTTTAACATTTGCAATAAAAGTTGATGAAAATTGATGATGATTGAAAATTTGGGAATTTTATTTATTTAAGTAACATAAAAACGGAGTAGAATTAACGTGAAGTGAAAGCGTCGACCAAAATGCGCTGAAAGACGATCTCGCTCTACCCTGATCAAAGGCTAGGGCACGCGCTGGGTTTTAGCTACATTTACCAGCCAAAGCCAAGTAAATGCAGCGTGTGATGTGTATTTAAGATGATGGAGTGTTTTCTTCATCTAACTTCCTAACTATTCTGCAGGTGTTTAAGACGGCCAGCTTTATTAAGTTATTAATGCAACCAGAGTGGAAAAAAGGGGTTATTCCGGTTGTGCACGTTTGTGCACTTTGGAAATTTGTTCCACCTAAGAATTTTTCAGATTATTTCATATGAACATTCTTAGGTGGAACAATTTCCAAAGTTTGACGATTTATATGAAATTGATGATTATTATTCAGTAAATATATCATTCCTACAGTGGCGAATCGCATTTTAATCAACATACGACGTAAAACAGAGCTGCAATTTGCAAAAAAAACAAAGAAAAATAGAATTTTGCGGGCTACAGCTGAGGATTCACCTTAAGATAACATAATATTGACGGTAACGTCCCATCGTGGTACGTATACGTTTATGAAATAGAAACAGCTAGCCAGTCTTAATTAAGCCGTTATTGATCGCAGGCATCCAGTCCTTGGAAATTGGAAATGCATATAGGTATTCGAATATAGGTAGGAACAAAGGTACACGAGGGCCGCGATACAGCCGCCGCCCGTCGGTACAGACATAGCTCGGTCCGGGTACCTGGATCGATCGCGCGCAACGCAGCGCAGCTCTCGATAGCGCGCAGCTCTCTCAGGATATACCTAACTGTTCCTACAAAATATGCATCTAGATTTATAATTAAAACTGACGGCCATGGAGATACCCGAATGCTACCCCCGCTAGGGGTGGCGGCGGCGTCCGTCGCGCTTGCTAGATGAATACGAGCATATTCATCTAGCTAGCGCGAGTATATTCAATTAATGTGGGATATTTATAGGGTTAAAGGTTCAGATAAATATTATTTGAATTTGTGGCCGTGTCCGAACATTTTCATTCGAATGTCTACTCAGTCTCAGGACATTCGAACGATAATGTTTATCATAGGAATAGCAAACTACGTGGTTCACTATCGGACACGGTCGCAAATTCTGATAATGGTGCCGATTCTCTTGTCATAAAATTCTCTTAACTAGACTAAACATCACCAAAATTTTGTTTAATCCTGTCAAACGACGATTTCTCATTCTGATATAGATGAAAGTGACACAACTTAACTATATTTTAGTTTGACAGCACTAAGATGTCACTGAGCTAGTAATTTAGTGAAAATGGCAATTTTGCTATTAAAAATTTGACATTTTTCACCTAAACTTTTGGTTGTCAACTAAATCTGACTATTTTTAATTGCGATTAAAAAGGTGTGGAATAAAATGGGTCGTCATGAACTAAAATTCACACCAACACCTCGACTTCAGGTGCAAAAACGGTACTGTATCTTTATTTTATTTAGCTTATAACTCGAAAATGGCCTGTTGTCCTGTTGCAAAAATAATGAAAATTTCGACCCCCTATAAAGAACCCATAAACCCCTAAAACTCCACATGTAGGTAATAATTTTTCATATTTTCCACACAAAAAGTGAAAAATTCCATAAAAAACACGTCGAGGCTACCCCAAATGCGCCTCCGGCTCTAAGAAAAATTCACGCTATAGGGCACACAAGTACTTCGTGGAGTCGCGATTGTCCAATTAAATTTTAATTGCGTCAAAATATTTTTTTGCAGAATAGCTTTAAGATTCTCATAGCCAAAAGTAAGGAATTTTAGTGATAGTTTAGTTCGTTGTACAAGAGAATCGGCACCAATATCTATCTGAACCTTTAACCTTATAAATAAACCACATTAATTGTACTTTTGCGTTTTTTTTTCAATATCTCATATGTAATAACAAAACGAAAATGACGTTTTAAAATATTAAAAAGCTTACTTTTTAGAAAACGACAGAAAAATTTGCGCAATTAGAAAGTTTTACCTGTTTGAAAAGCACCCTTGCTAAACAACAAATGCCAGCTAAGAAACCCCATAAAAAAAAATTAAATTGCGTTCACGTTTTGCTTTCCCCATCTATTATACCTGGTTGAACAAAACATAACTTTGAAAATATGTTTGTTTTATTCTCCCCCAAACCAATGGCTTCTCAGAGCGGGTGTCCAAGATGGAGATGTAGGTACTGAATCTGTTAGCAGAATATATTCACCGGATGAAATTCTGGAACCTTCTCTAAAGCAAAGCTTAGATTTTCAACAAAACTTGCAGAAGTTGACTTATACGAGCAATTTTTGACCGTGTAAACAATCGCGGTAAACTCACTACTACAAATTTTCTAAATAGGTACTTAAGAGACTTGCTTGCGGTAGCCAACTTCTGCCACTTCTGTAAAAAAATCTTAATCGCTTTAGAGAAGGTACCTGAATTTCATTCTGTGAATACAGACTCAGTACCTACATCTCCAGAGTTATGAAACAACGCTAGCCAGTGTCGCTCGCCAGGCTCGCTTGCATTTAATCAATAAATTACACACAAAATTATATGGGTGTATGTACAATGTACATTTCAGCTGGGCGCGGGCGTCTAGGCTCCGAGAATTGATGCATGCGCAGTACGATCGCGAAATCGATAGAATGGAGGATAGGTACGGCGACGCGGGGTAGCCCAACCCACGCTGGTTGCATGAACAGATTTAACGAAAGCTAGGCTTCACAGTTTATTACAAATGCAATCGCGCTTTTTGCACTATGGCCTTCTACACACATGAAAACATCGGCTATTGGCTATCGCAAGCATTACTTTTTCTATTTTACTAGATGACCATCTTTATATGTATATCTTAGCGAGAAAAAGTTTGTTAGTAGTTTTGTTTGAACTATGGTAGGTAGCCACCTAAAAGTTTATAGAACTAAGACTCGGTGTTTTCTTAGTAGGTTCATGAAGAATAGTGTAAATCGACTGCATTTATGTTGAAGAATGAATAAAGTTGTCTCAACAGCAGTATAAATGGGGGAACTCCAGGGTAGTAAGAGTTCCTATTTAGGATGACTACGAGCTTACTGCATTTTGGAGTTGGCTTGCAGCCAGTTTCGGAGTTAGGTCAGTAACTCAGTAGTCCCGTTGCATATAATCGAAACGTCACTTCTTTTTAGCCGACTTCAAAAAAGGAAGAATGGTATGTTCGTATTATCTTTTTTTAAATGTATGTTCACCGATTCTCCGCCAACTGGGATCGATTTCGAAAATTCATTTTTTATTGTATAGGGTACCTATGCCTCAGGGGTGGTCCCATACAAATTTTATTAACTTTGTTTGGGTAGTTTTTCAGTTAGCTTCATTAATACGAATTTTTCCCAGGTAGTGTATATTGATGATGTTATATTAACTTCCTGTCTATGTTATTCACATATCAAATAGTGGTATACGAAATTATGTGGGGTAGGTACTACAACTAAAAAGTGTAAAATAACTTTAATTTCAGAGGTCGGCACCTAGCAAAAACCGAAAATACAAAACCAAAGACACCGACTTCCGGAATTAAAGTCATTTTTCACTTATAGTATTATTTTAGCAGTTGATTGTTTTTTTTTTTTAATGTAAAAATGTTTTTATTCTAATAAAAACATCAACTGTAGGTAAAATTATGACAACATACCCATTACCCAGCCTATAAAGATATTTTCAAAAGTAATTTTGTTTTAGTTTATCTAAAAATAATCGTAATCGTATCGTACATGTCTTGTAAACAATGAGCATAAATACAGGGCGGTCATTTTAGATGGCGCAGTCAGGGCAACTTCTTTAAACTTGATCATACATAAAATCGCTCATGGGAGACCATCCCTCAATTTTGAAGTATCTAATTTATTTTTAATCTGTATTTACTGAACCTACATAATATCTTCTACTAAATAAAACTCTGAAATTAATTCACAGACAGAGAACGCACAGCCCAAACCGTTGGGTCTGGAAGTATGAAATTTTGGACAAGGATTCTTTATGTAACGAAAGTGAGCAAGCAGTAAGGAATGATTTTTGAAAATGTATCCCCTAAAGGAGTTCAATAAGGGATGAAAGTTTGTACGGAAGTTCGTCATCTTTAGCGATGGAAAAAATACCAACTTGTAACATTATAAAAACGGTCCAATTGACCTGTAAAACAGCAAATCTCCCGTTTTTTGTAATACGTTTTTCTTTTACTTTATCTGCGAGTGTAGTCGCCAGCAGGTCAAGCTACACGAAACTGTCAAATTACTCCAAACGATTTTAAACCTTAAAATGTTTATGGTTAAGTTCAAAATCGAATGACAAAATCTGACAGTTTGTGGAAACTTGATGTGCTGTGCTGGCGACTGTACATGGAATAAATTCCATAAAGTAACTCGGATACATCTTATCAAAGACTTCCTGCAACTGCAACTGTTAGTGGCAATAAACGGCTAGTCTGGACAAGTGTCCACCACGTCAAATGTCTCAAATGTTTTTTATACACCTACTTGCCGTAGGCCGATTGAACAATGCATGATCGATCGACCAGACCTTCAGCATAAAACAAATAAATGGTCATATTAGCCGTGTGTTTTTATTCACATGCAAATCAATAGAAGAATTCTTTATTACTAGCTTTTCCCGCGGCATCGCCCGCGTGGAGGTCGGATATTATCGCACGGAAACATACTACCGGGATAAAAAAAGTATCCTACATGTTAATCCAGGTTATAAACTATCTGTGTTCCAAATTTCATCCAAATCCGTTCAGTCGTTTTTGCGTGAAAGAGTAACAAACATCCATCCATCCATCCATCCTCACAAACTTTCACATTTATAAATTAGTAGGATAGTAGGATTGATACTTGTTTTCAAGATTGCGTTGGATTGCTGTGCACTACCACGTCTGCATTTGTGCTATATGTTTAAATTAATAAACTAAGTAAAGTCGCAGGCAGAGCGGTTAAGATTTAGTATACTGTATTAACGAGGAATAGGCAAGAGGATTGTGATGACTAAAGATTATAACTAGATAACGGAAGGTATAAAAACACTGTAAAAGGTATCCAATTATAAGGTATAATATTTTAGTAAATAGGTATCCGAAAAATTTGGTTCTTAGTTAAATATCAACTTGGAATTTCGGAGTAAGAGCAATGTTATATTACGTTACTTTACGTTATATTACGTATTAACTTAAACCCTGTCTCAGAAATCAGCGTTTCAGAAACCTGGTGGTATCACTGAACTAAAATAAATTATTAATATTTTTTTAGGAATTTGACATAATTATTGCACAGCTCACAAAGGCGACACTAAATAGTATCAGAGTGTATAGGTACATAGTACTAAATACAACTGTATAGCAAGTTTTTCTTAACACGCTTCAGCGGAAAGGGCTAACACTTCGATGGACGCATTTGGATCGAAATAAACAATCTCAATCTCATTAACGAATATTCATTAATCGGAACCTTTGCCTGTTGCCGACTGCAGTCTACCGGACCTTAATCAATTTACACGCTCAGCAAAAAAGAACAGCAAATATAGCATATTAAATAAGTATTAAGGTGCATGTTTGTAGTATGGCAGAACTGAAAGACAAGGACACACTAAAATTACATTACATTAAAAAACAAGGACACACTAAAATTACATTATGTTTTTGTGTTTATGTAATAGGACATCTCAGCTCAAATATATTCCCATATATTACCCTATGTTCAACCATTAACAGTATTATATAAATTTAGCTGGTAAACTGGTGTCAGTAAAAAGTCCACAATTACATTTAAACACTTCACAGCAAGCGGCAGTGCGGTCAGCTCAAAATAAAAATATCAATAGTAAAATTAACACACAACATTACACAAAAACAAAACGCAGAAGCAGCAAAGATAAAACCAAGTAAACATTAAGAAATAATTCAAACCAATCAGCCTACTAATTGACTGTCATCCATTTCTGTGCAATCGCTATCCACTATCATCTATATCTATGCTAGTCTATACTAATAATAAAAGCTGTTTTTTTTTTGTTTGTTTGAACGCGCTAATCTGCGGATCTATCATTCTGATAGCCCAATTCTTGTGGAACGTTATAGGCTATTTAACTTCATGCTACGACCCTTAGAAGCCGAGCAAAAAGAACAAAAGTCAGAAAGAACAGTAAGCAAAAACGAATAATAGCGCCGGGAATTAAATTTATGTTAAAACAAGATATTGCACGCGAACGAAGTCGCGGGCAGGAGCTAGTAATACATAATTTAATTTCTATCTCCAGATCTATCTGACCTTACCAAAATCTGTACCGTCGTGAGTTGTACTTACGTCAACCAATGCGATTAGTAATTGAAATTGTTAAAACTAAACAGTCTTATGAAAAACAGACTGGAACCGGGCAGTCAGAAGCATGCACAATACCCAAAGGGATAATGTGCATGCTTCCCGTCAAGTTCATGATGTAGTTATTTTATTCAGTTTGTTAAATTAAAACATGACAAACGCACAGAGATTTATTATTGAAAGGATCAGCCTTTCACTAATAAATCTTACTGAGTACTTGGTGGCAGTTTTCAAAGGATTCTGAATTGAATGCACTTTAAGAATTTCACTATCAATTTACTTTAAAAATATACAATTAGCTGTGTGCAATGAACCAGAGTTGAACCAACTGGAAGAAGAAGAATGAATATCACCCTGTAGTTTTCCTGTAGTTTTTCTACTCCAGATTTAGTTTGCAAGTCTTGTCTGGTGGATGACCAAAGAAGTGAAGAGAAGTTAGGGATATTACTACTATTCTTGATCGCTAACTACATAGGTGGATATGTATTACAAACTTTATCTCTTTACCAATAATATATTAGTAATCTAATAATAAAAATAACAAAAATGCTAAGTAAATCAAGTAACTTGACTTGGTGCATGTGGTTGTTCCCCATGAGGATTTACAATGGGAAGAACTTAAGACTAGAGTCAATTGAAGCGGATCTTCTTCAGCAGTTAGTTACTTTTAAGCCCATGGAGACAATATGCCCAATACATCAACATTTTTTTGTTTTATTTCAAGTTTTTTTTTTAATAGTTGTCATTAATAGTGCAGGAAGTTTCATGGTTTATGTTATATGTAATTAGTAAATTAATTTAATTACAAGGCTATATTTTAAGTATTGATAAGGATTTTTTTTTTAATTAAGCTGAAAGCGCCAGTGAAGCCCGTGTAATTCAAATTTTCTTAGGGTTTTTGCTATTTGCAGGTCACTGTCAGGTTAAATGTTGATCAAAATATATGATTCGCATATAGTTTTTGATGTTTTGTGTTTGTATATTGGTGTGTGCTAGCTGACATATGGCAAATAATTTAATTGAATGGTTTATGTTGGTTAATGTAAATTATTTTGCATACTATTGTATAGAATCAAGTATTTCTAACTGAACAGACAGCTGTGCTGCTGTGGAGTTTGTTGCGTCACTTCTCCCCAGCTAAAGCACTAGGAAGTGGTGAAGGCGTTTTAGGGGACCGTCTTATTTGACGTTCGAAAAGTGCTGATTCTCAGCCTAGTTTGATAAATGACTTGATTTTGATTCCTTAGCGCATCCCCGTTAAGTTGCACCTAATAGATACTGTGTCTTTTTTACGATAATTTTGGGATTTTAGCTGGCAATATGACTACAATATAAGGATAAGTAATAGTTGAAAGTATATAAAGCTAAGTAACCAGCAATCCCAACCTAATCGGTCACCTACACCTAAACCGAAGGCATAGCAGGTTTGTTACAATCCCTGAGTCACAAGTAAAATATCTCATATGGGGGAATAATTTAACATTTTTCTGGCCTAGAAAAAGGAGGCGAGATGACCTGGACGCGTACCGCAAGGGCTGGCTCGAGGTCGCGCGAGATGTGAATTCCTGGAGGAACTTGGGAGAGGCCTATGGCTAGCAGAGGACCGGCCAGGTTTAAAAAAAAAAACTAGGTTTTTATCTAGAATTCCTATACAAATAGAGCTCTAGTTACTTATAGCACACTAATAGAATATTAAGTTCTTTCCATTTTATGCGAAGCAGTTCCGTTGCTGATCAAGGAAACTACAACCTTTCTTCTCTTAAACTGTTTCAGGACACTTAGGCCCTTCGCACACTGCACCGCATCACGCAGCGGGGCGCGGGAAACGGAGACAAATTCCCCGCGTGGAAGCGCGTTTTTATTGAATTTGTATGAAAAATATCACGCGCGGGGGCGCGTTATCTGCGCCCCGCTGCGTGGTGCGTGGCAGTGTGTTAATCGCCTTACAGAATGCACCATGAATCTTCGTGATTGTGCAAATCAGATATATCTTCATATAACATAGACTTTAAAAAGAAGGAGGTTGTAGATAATGTACATTCAATGCATCTTTTAATACCCGTGACTGTTCTCTCTGAGGTTTCTAGGGTTTATTTTAACATAGATACAACAATCTATTAATGCCTATAGAAATAATGACAAAAGAATGTGTTTCCTAAAGTGTTAACGTCGCGAAAGGGTCAAAATCACCAAAGCGAGAAATTTGTTTCAACAGCAAATAAATGACTAAAATCGTAATGTTATTGAACAAATGACCATAAACAGTAAAACTGATTCGTTTTATTTGTACTTCATACAATACAGTTGAACAGTAAACTAAATTCATTATTATTTGAAAATATAGATACGGAAAGTAGGTAATTTCGAGAATGCATCCAAAAGTATTTTTTTTTAAATTAACCTTAAAAAAATATATTCTATCGATTTTAAACAGTTTCCATTCTGTATCATTTGATTTTTCAAATAACAAGATTATTGATTTTATAATTTTTTTAAATAAAAGTGTGGTAAAATGTTTTGTCGAACAGTGAATGCACTATTTCTGTTCTAATGGCCAAATATATAATAGGTCTTTACCTATGAAATTGCCGTTTTGTATGAAAAAATTTAAACGAATTTTTTTCATGAATTTTTTATTTGTATTAATCGAAGTAATCACCCATGCAATCAATGCATCTTTGCCATCGCAGTGGCAGTTTATTGATGCCCTTCTTAAAGAAATCAGCTGGACGGGAGGCAACAAATTCTTCAAAGGCATTTTGTACTGCCTCTCGGGTATTAAATTTTTTTCCCGCCAAGAAGTTATCCAAATTCTGGAAAAAGTAGTAGTCTGTAGGCGCAAGGTCTGGTGAGTAGGGCGGATGACGGAGAGCTTCCAACCCCAGTTCTTGCAACTTGGAGACCGTCTGCTGTGCAGTATGAGGTCGCGCGTTGTCGTGCAGGAGCAGCGGAGACGAGCGATTGACCAATGCTGGTTGGAGATGCGCCAGCTTCTCCATCATTGTGTTCAGTTCTTCACAGTACACATCTGCAGTAATGCTCACCCCGTTTGGTAAGAAGCTGTGATGAATCACACCGGCGCTAGACCACCAAACAGTGACCATCACTTTTCTAGGGGTAAGTTTTCGTTTAGGGCATTGTTTAGGTGCTGAACCAGGATCCAACCAACTTGCTGAGCGCTTACGGTTATCAAACAGAATCCATTTTTCATCGCAGGTAACAATGCGGTTCAAAATTCCTTCATTTGTGTGTCTGTTGAGCAGTGCAAGGCACGTCTCGACGCGTACTTCGCGCTGGCGATCATTGAGTTCGTGGGGCACCCATTTGTCAAGCTTTTTTACCTTGCCAATTTGACGCAAATGGACCAATATTGTTTTGACGCTAACGTCGAAAGCTGCTGCTAATTCAGCCGTAGATTGTGTATCATCAGCTTCCACAATCGCCTTTAATTCGTCATTGTCGACCAAAGTCTTCGGACGACCGCGAGGTTCATTTTTCAGGTCGAAATTTCCAGAACGGAAGCGAGCAAACCAATAACAGGTGGTGCGTTGGTTTGTAGAGTTAGCTCCGTAAACGTCGTTGATGTTGCGTGCCGCTTGTGCCGCGTTGCTGCCACGACGGTACTCATATTCCATAATTACTCGAATTTTTAACGTATCCATGATGACGAAAAAGATTGAAATGCGATGAAAATGTAACACTAATCAATAAAGAAATGACTACTTTTAGAAAAAAAAATCCATGTTTTTAAAATAAAATTAATTTGAAATTAGAATTCATAGCCAAACAAAAATTATTTTGATTTGAAATGGCAAGTACTGCAGAACGGCAATTTCATAGGTAAAGACCTAATATAAAAAGTGAACCTAGCCAAGATGCTACGGCAAGTAGGAAGAAACATCATTATAAACAAACGAAACGGATGTCAGAACTTTTTCCACCAAATAAATTATAATTTGGTAGTTTGTGTACCTTTCAATATATTTTTTACACAGCGTATATCTAAAATAGTTCCAAAGATAAAATACCAGATGATACACTGCTGATTTTATGGCAGGGCCTCTTGCCGGGTACGATCCGGGCAGTTTTGACAGTGTCGGATACCAAATCTTTAGACAGCTTAGCAACAATAGCGGACAATGTTTATGAAACTACGCGGACTACAAACGGCGTAAACGAAGTGACGCAGCAACAACAGCAGCAGCCCTCGACTTCAAAGGATACGGAGTTAATCATGGCCGAAATAGCGAAACTGAGCTGCAAGGTCGCTGAAATGGAAAGATCAAGACCAAGATATCAAAGGCGCTGGAATAGTAGCGATAATTATAATAGATCTCGCTCAGCATCTCGGAATCGCAGCCGTGATCCCTCTACTCAACGACGGACGCCTGACAGCCCAGATTGGCTTTGTTACTATCATTATCGTTTTCGCACCAGGGCAAAGAAGTGCGAACAACCTTGTGCGTGGAAAACTCAACCGGAAAACTAAGTAAGGCGCAGACAACGGCGGAGCTCTGCGCCATCTCACCGAGTCGCCGCCTCAGGATCATGGACAATAACAGTGGACTATATTTCTTAGTGGATACAGGAGCAAATGTGTCAGTGCTACCGGTCGACAAAAAACCTAGCACTCGCGAGTGCAGTGAATACAAATTATTTGCAGCCAACGGGACGGAGATCAAAACTTATGGGGTAAAATCATTAGTTTTTAATTTTAAGTTACGCAGGCCTTATTGATGGGATTTCGTAATCGCTGACGTAAAACAACCAATATTGGGTGCAGATTTTTTAAGCCATCATAAACTTCTGGTAGATGTCAGTGCCCGAAAACTCATCGACCAGGTAACTGATTTAAATGTCATAGCATCAATAGTAAGCATGAGTGAACCTTCTGTACTTTCTGTTAACGTCGATCATCCTTATCATGGCCTCTTATTGCAATTTCCAAGCATAACTAAACCAGTGTCATTCGCGGAAACTAAACCGAGTTCTGTACAGCATAGTATTGAGACCGCGCCGGAGGATGTCGAGAAAACCGCCTTAATAACACCTTTCGGCCTATATGAGTTTCCTCGAATGACATTCGGATTGCGTAATGCCGCGCAGACCTTCCAGCGTTTCATGGACTCAGTTTTCCACGGGCTTGATTTTGTTTTTAATTATATCGATGATGCACTGATTATGAGTGAAAATAAAACTCAGCACCTCGAACATTTAGGCATAATTTTTCAGCGGTTAGACAAACACGGGATAACAGTAAATTTAGATAAATGCGTTTTCGGGCAAACAAATTTAGAATTTTTAGGCTACCATGCCACGGCATTCGTCCGACAGAAGAAAAGATCAAGGCCATCATTGACTACCCAAAACCAGAGACAATTGAGGAGTTACGGCGTTTCACAGGTATGATGAATTTTTATCGTGCTCATTTGCCCAACGCAGCATCTTATCAATCTGCTTTCAACAAGTATCTCGGAAACACGAAAAAGAGAGATAAAAGTAGAATCCAATGGACCGAGGAAGCTAGTGAGGCCTTTGAACGGCCGCTACATTGTCTCATCCAAGGAATGATACGATGCTTGCTTTGATGACCGACGCTTCGGAGTTTTGTGTAGGTGCAGTTTTGCAGCAGGAACTTAATCAAAGTTGGGAACCTTTGGCTTATTTCTCAAAAAAGTTGACGTCAGCCCAACAGAAACACTCCGCTTACGACCGGGAATTATTGGCCATTTACATGGCGATAAAGCATCTTCGAAAAATATTCGAAGGTCGTCAGATCACCGTGTATACAGACCATAAACCACTAAGTTACGCCTTTTCAAAATTAGGAAAAACATCCGATGAAACAGCTCGTAGAATTAGGCATTTGTCATACATCAGCGAGTTCATAACCGATATAAAACACATAAGTGGGCATAGCAACACAGTAGCCGATACCTTATCGCGTGTAGAAACAGTTTTCTGTCCCACAAGTATAGACTACAACCGAATAGCTGAGTTGCAAGAAACCGACGACTACGTGACAGCATGCAATGCAAATAATAGCAGCCGCATCACTTTAAAGAAATTACTACATGTAATAAGCCAATATATTGTGATGTATCCACTGAATGTGCACGACCGTATATACCACAAGAAGTAAGGCGAGTCGCGTTCGAAAGTATACATAATCTTAGCCATCCCGGTGTACGGGCGACCCGGAAATTAATCAGCAAAAAGTTTTTCTGGCCAAATATGAACAATAACATTAACGAATGGTCTAAAACATGCTTAGAGTGTCAACGATCAAAAATTGATCGCCATACTATTTCAGATATAGGTCAGTTTCCTAAAGTAGATAGATTTCAGCACATACATATAGATATAATCGGTCCACTGCCGATTTCGCAGAATGGTTTCAGGTATTGCCTAACGGTAATAGACCGGTGTACACGATGGCCAGAAGCTTTCCCCATGCAGGATATAACCGCCGAGAAGGTCGCGGGCATTTTATACAGAGATTGGATCTGCCGATACGGTTGCTCAATAAAATTAACAAGCGACCAAGGCCGCCAATTCGAAAGTACTCTTTTCCAACAACTTTTGAAAATTTTAGGTATTAATAGGATACGAACCACGGCTTACCACCCACAAGCTAATGGAGTTGTAGAGTGCTGGCATCGAACATTAAAAGCCGCCCTTATGGCGCGATTAAACGGAAAGTCATGGGTCGACGAATTGCCAACAGTAATGTTAGGTTTCCGGGCAGCATGTCGAAGCGATAGTGGGATATCAGCCGCAGAATTAACATTTGGTCGCACATTACGTCTTCCCGGAGATTTCTACGATGACGCAAAAATAGGTCCGTCACAGCCATACAGTTTGGTAGAGCAGATACAGGAAAATATAAAATCACTTAGGCCTGTACCGGAATCGCACGGAAATTCACGCTCATGCTTTGTACATCCACAGTTAACCAAAGTCGATTACGTATTTGTCAGAGACGACACAGTACAGAAACCTTTGAAGCCTCCTTACGATGGACCATACCGCGTTTTACAAAGGAGGTCTAAAGTTTATGTCATCCAGTTGCCAGGAAGGAAAGCTAGTGTATCCATAGACAGACTAAAGCCAGCTTACGTCTTGAGCGATACAACACCAGATGGTAATGCTAGTACAGAAAGTTCACATACACAAATGAGTAAAGACGAAACGGGAATCGAACCCACTGACATTCCAACTCCTAGCATTAGTCGCACTACACGCTCTGGTCGAGTTGTAAAACAGCCAGTAAGGTTTTTATTATAGCTCGTAATCCACTATCAGCGATTGTCAAGCTAAGCGACGCGATCACCAAACAGTATCGATTTTTATCAAGGTAAAATAAGAGAAATGGTAATGTAGTATCGCATTGCTTAGCACTACAACAATGGTGTTATACATATACATATTAAGTAGGTTGATAAGAATAGTAATAAGCAAATTATCGTTATAAATAGGTACCTACCAACTTATAATAAAATCATTTAAGTAATATCGATCCCGTGCTAACGTTCTATATTTTTTTTTAACGACACTTAACCATTCCGTTAGTACTAAAAATGGGAAAGTCATATAGCAAGCAAGAAGAAATTAGTATAGCCCAAAACGGCGCAAACGACGCAAGTAATACTTCCCTAGAACAGAAGATGGAAATGTATGGCATCCTAATCGCCATAATGTTGATCATATTGCTAATGATAGGAGCCTGTTTCATGATTAAGAGGTGCAACAAAGGTATGAAAAAGTGGGCCAGGGAAGAACTGATATCGGTTATATCATCGGCTCCGATCACTAAAGCTGGTCAGCAGCCAGTGACAGTCCAATACGAATAGTGTAAAAGTACTTGTAAAATGTGTATCCAGTATTTCAGTGACAGTGTATGCGTATAAATAAGTTTTAGTTTAAAACATTGTGTTGGTTAATAACTAATAATAACATATTATATTGTAATTATTTTATAGTGTAGATGGTTAAAGTTACATGTAAGTACCTATGTTAAACGCGTAAGCAGTTTCGACCTACCACATGCTGCTTGCAAACATTGTAAGATAATCCTACTGTTATTATTACACTGGAGACAATGAATCAGTGTCATTATAGTCAACATTTCATACATGTTTACATGATACAAAAAAAAAAAATGTGTAAATCATTTTTATTTTCTCAAAAAGGGGAGGAATATTGTAGGGACGCCATAGCGATAGTGTGGACGTAGGTACCTATCTAGATGTAAGACTATACTCTTATAATGTTAGGCGCACAAGAGAGGTTGCCACTCGTACGCGATCACTGTAAGGTGTGGATATGTCAACTCTTGGTGAATACACGTGAATTGAATTAATCTATTGTTTCATTGTGTTACTACTCCTAAAAGTCCATTTGTCATATTTAGCTTATAACAGTTTTGTCATAAAACCAGTCTTGAAATTTCCCACCTGGGATTGTGATTATGACACAATTAATCTCAGTTGGTTGTTAATATGCACATACAATATGCAAAATACACACATCGACTTGGAGTTGCGGACACCAGCCCGTATTACCTTACCTAATATGCAAATAAATATTTCTTGTTTTCTATAAGTTTGAATTCAAGATCCATACATACCACAGATTGTACCTATTTTATTGCACACATTACTTTCCAAATTTCTTCGGACAAAATTAGCTATTTATTATTATTATTTAGGACCTCCAACAAAGGGTACATCAAAAGATAGAACAAAATAAGCCTAAGATTTATGATAATCTTTAGGATTAACCTGAAGCTCTTATGATGTAAGTGCATACTAGTGAACTATCTGCTATTATACCATCCTACATACTATATTGGTGCAGAGCCTGGAGTGCATAACTAAGAGACAGGTACTACATTACACATTATAGAGTGATATAGAGGATGTTTCTGCATGATTTGTATCGTACTGCGCAGAAAGCGGAATTTTAAGCTATGCACGTACCACAATTAGAGTTAGGTGTAGGATGAAGATATAATAGTAAAAGCAGAAACGCGAAAAACTTAAAAAAAAATTGGTAAAAATAACTTACCTCATCTTCGACTGAGAACCGGTGATTATTAGAATCTAATGTTTTTATCGTAAACTCAATCATTTTTTACACGAAACATGAACGCCCATGGAAGGCAGATAATTTGACGCGTGCCTAAAAACAACAAAAACCACGTTTAAAAACGTTTCAGATTGTCCACTTTCACACTCAAGATGTTGCACTATAATTATATCGATTACTCACGCCTATCACAATGAATTTTTTAAGTAAATTGCTGAAGATTTTTATTAATTTTTAATCGGATCGGAGTATGCATTTGATGCCTGATGGTGACAGCAATCAAAAGGCAGAGTTGCCAGTTTACAACTGTTAGAAACGAAATGGTAGTTCACTAGTAAGACATATAAAGCCCATTATACCTTGGTACTTTGGTAGACGGTAGTAAACGACGATATGTGGTACTAGATTGATTGAAATGTACTAAACTTGACAGTTTGAGTGACATTTGATAGGACAAGTAGCGCCGTCGCAATAGACCAAAGTATACTGGGGTTGCTATTGCTATGATCTTACCAAAAAAAAAACCTCATCAATCAATACGTGCGCGACTCTATGAGCTATGTACATACCATAGAGTTTTCATATCGACATTGTATTGTAGAATCAAAACGTAATTATTATGACCATGAAATAGTTTTTCTTGTGCTTTACTTAAATATTTTAATATTTATAAATCACCGATAAAAGTTAAATAAGAAAGTTTCGGGAATGAGCAGGGCCCGCGAAATTCAAATTTCCTTACAGTTCATTTACAACTCTGCTTAAATAAGTCATATTAATATATTTCTAACTCTAAAGCGTCTAAGCTGTTGTAAATTAACGTTATAGTTCAACATACAACCTAATACAGAGCGGTATTTTGCAGAAGAAAAAACTTATGAAAATTTGGATTTCGCGGGCTATGCATCCGGGAAATGCTCATTTTTGACCGATTTCTTTTATTTATAATGTTTGCTCAGTTTTGAGTGTCTTGGCCAATTTATACAGTTCATACTGTAAAGATATACATTATATTGGATATATAAATATTCCTAATTTTTTTAGCGGATCGCTGCGTTTTGTATCACGTTTCTGAACGTTTTTGGTATGAACGATGAACGTGAATGCACTAGCGCTTCATAAAGACCGTTTCATTCAAAGGTTCCGCTAAATTTATCTAGGACAAGCAACCTTAGGTCTTCAAAAATAAGGTTCACTATGATAAAAATATGAAGTGAAGTCGGAGTTAGGTTTACTATACTAGTGCACTATTTATGCGTTTGACGATAATAAAGCCATAGTAGCGCCCTTGACGGAAAATCAATCGTCGGCAAAGAATATTCTGACCGTCGGAGTCGGTCTTCGAATGTTCACCTGGTAGGTTGTTTTGCGGTCGTGACAGTAAAATATTAATATAATATCTGGAGTGCTCTTGCAAGCTATCTACTTCCTGGTTATTCAAATAATTATCTTGTTTTTTATCGCGGTTTTCGGGGTAAATTTAAAAGTCATAGGTAACATTATGTCGTCCGGGTCTGGATCTGGCGGAAACCCCCCGTGGGGTTCGAGCCCGACGCCATCGACAAGCAGCACCGCAGGTATGAGAACATTAAAGATACTATGTTTATCTAATTATTTATTGCACAATTTAATAGTAGGTTGGTAGGTAATTATTAGATGCATTTATTATATTTAACCATTGCGAACTATAATATATCTAACTAACTATATACTTAAATAAGTTTTAGATAAAAAAGCGAGTTCATAGAAGCTAAGCTAAATAGTGCTTGCAATTAGAATTTATGGAATTGGGGCTTCGAGGGCAGAGGTGTATGAGGGATGGCTTCCCCGCCCCCCTTGCCTCTTTTGTCCAACGCTCGCTCAATAATTGCACTCTCGAAAACATTACAGTACCTAGTTAAGTGCATTTTCTTGTATTGTTTATACTTTTAATTAATAATCCATTAAATATCAGTAAATTTCAAAATCGCTTAATTAAAATACTCAAAAGTTGGCTTATTGAATATAGGTAGGTACATAGGGTATTGTATGATTTTGGATATCGGAGCCTTGAGGGAGAGGGTAATGGGGGGGGATGACGCCTACGAGCGGCGGCGCGCGGTGATCGATGCACCTAGACTAGCATCCCACGCTCCCCGGTTTTTTCGCCCTACAGGACATTAGCACAATGTACTCAATGACGCAATGTCAACCTAGGTATACATGGAGGTAGGCATGTATTTAGTATGGGGTAGGTATATTATGCCACATTCGTATAACACTACTGGATTATGTTAATAATAGTGACAGGAAGTTATTAAAACATCAATATATACTAAATGGAAAAAATACGCATTATTAAGGATAACTCAAAAACTACTGGTCAAATCTTGATCACTTTTTTATGAAACCACATGAGAAGCACCAGCTTTCCAATAAAAAAAGAATCATCAATATCGGTTTACCTATATATATAAAAAAACAAGTGGAAATAAGAACCTCCTCCTTTGTTTAAATTCGGTTTAAAATGACGATTTTGCTATGTAGGTACGTAAGCAAAATAAGCATTTGGCATTTTGCATTTGGTTTTTGGTTTGTATTTAATTGTTATATTTGCAAATCTCGGGACCATGGATCCCGGTCCTTTGGAAGGCGTAAGAGGGGCCGAAGCCAACTTGCAGAGGCCCATTACATGATTAGCGTGAAATGAAGCAAAATGCAAAATGAGGCAACCGACGATTATCCCTGTATGCACTATACAAGTGCAGCCAAGGACAACACCCGGTTGGTGCAGGACTATTGCAGAACATTGAAACAAAACATATTGGGCTATGGATTTGGGTGGCTATAGTGGATTGATTACCTTGAACTATGGAAGAACTATATCCCCTGTCTGACCAATGTTCTATAATATACACGGATAAAATGGCAAGGGGTGACTTGCACCCTCAATAATGGGCCGCTGGAATCTGTCGCTAGCAAATAGTAAGGTAGGGACAAGGGGGCAATATGTCCTGAGGTGCTTGAGGAGTGGAGAGGTACTCCACGGCTATCAGAACAATCCCAGAGCCCGGAAGATGGTCAAGATCCCTACAGCACTTACTGGAATACTTCCTTCCTTCGAACACATTTGCTCTTGTGAATCTCCACTCAAGCCGGTCAATAAAGGTAAAAAAAGAGGTGGGAGCTCTGTTCCTCGTCAACGTTCACTCCGGCCGGCCAATAAAGCCAATAAAAATAGCTCGAATACATTTTTTCTGTGTTATTAATACCTCCTCTACCTTAATAGCATTGTCCCAAAATATTATAAGGCCCTATCGCAAAGCAGAGGCGACAACCATAATAAGCTTCTAGCAGCGCTGTTTAATTCACCATTTCGCCTAGCATATAAAGAGCACAGGAAAACTAACTGAGCTTCCGTTATCGATTTGAGTCCTTCATGACATATCGTTATCAATATGCAGTCCAAGATATTTTACGCCGTTGACGGCAAGACATGGCGCTCATCACGCGCTCATTTTATTAATATTGACATATGTATTTTGTTTTACCTGTTCTACAAATAAAAATATTTGAATTTGAAAAAAAATAAAGAAGAAATTTCTAACATTAGTTCCAAGTATTTGGTCACCTTTGTAGTATACCTGAAAATGTGACAGGGTTTTTTGTCTTATTTTAAAATTAATAATTTCAGTTAGGTTATTTTGAAGATTATGCGCGTTCAGCCAGCCTACAATCGGAACAAGAATAGTGTTAATGTCACTTGGTGTATAGTTACTTGGGGAAATTTGTTTATGTAGCAAATGAACAGCAAGGGTCCCACCACAGAACCCTGCGAAACACCGTAACAAAGACCTAGAGCTAGACGAATATACTACTTTAGTTTTGGTCTTAATATGTGTCTTAATGTCTTTGACTAATCTGAGTTATTTGTTTTCTATCCTCCAAATAAAATTGTATGAGATTATGAAGCACGTTACCTCTGATGCCGTACCTATCTATTTAGCTTAGTTCAGTACTTTATGGTACACATAGTAAAATACCTTGGTCATATCCATATACATTGCCATTACTGGTTTCCTATTGCCCATATTGTGATGTATTAAAAGAAAGAAAGAAAATTGTATATATGGCCATATTAATTATTTTTATCTTGCTAAATCCCATTTGTTCCTTGCAAAAAATATTATGTTTTTTAAAGTAATTATAAATACAATTTTAGAGAACTTTCGTAAAAAAGTTCTTTCGTTTCTTTCGGGGATTTCACGGTATTTGCGTTACAGTTAGTATAAATATAGCTTTTAATATCATTGAAAATACATTCCGTGGTTACTGATTCGACCACTATGTCTTTGAAATATGGTATAGTAACATGATGTGAATGTGGTATTATTATTGGGTGCCGGTAGTGACGTTAAAATGAAAGTCCAAGTTGGCGGTTGCGAAAATTTCGAAATTTTCCACCATGTGTGTCGTTTTGCAAGTAGGCATCGCGTAAGGAACTTCGTTCCTGACGGGGTTCCCCTGACCGTAAACGTTTTCTTTTTCTTTAGCAATGCTTTTCTTAAATTATTCATTGTTGACGTACGTAATGAGACATTAAGAAATTTCTTACATTTTATTTTGATATACTTAATTAATATGACCTCGAATTTTACCACCTTTGCTGCCACACACCGCCACCACAGCTTTGACCGTTTGACAATTCCTCACATATTTGACCAGATCAACTACTACTTTAATTTCATTCTCTTCAGTTCCGACTGCACATGACTTCACGTCATCCTCAACTATCTCTTTGTCACCTTCACCTTACTCTAAATCAACCTTTAATTCACTAATTTCGTCTGGTGTCAAAGATGACTGCCCATCCTCTTATATTTCGGTCGACACCGAGAAATGGCCATTAATGATAAATGAGTCTATTTCTGTAAGTAGGCTTCTACAAACACTTTTACACGTCAATCATATTTTAAAAACTAGATGCGATTGGCGTTCCCTATCTGACTACTCTGAGAAGAAAGGCCGAAACAAACTCAGAGGTCACAGTCTCTTTTAAAGACCAGACATCATCTTGGTCAGATCATAATTATGAAGACCATGTAGATTTGCGTCTGAAATGGTCTTTTGAGGAAAAACCACAAAGATTGAGTAGACCTGTCCAGTCAGTACACGCATTTGTCAGTAATCGTGCAGCTCAACTCAGAACTTAAGGAGCTCAACGATTTGACGAATGGCCAAAGAAGGGACATTTGAGTAGGCCGCATAAATTACTCAAACTGCCAGACCATGATTAAAATTAACTGAGAAGAAAAATAAAACAAAGACCCATATAGTCTTTACAATCACAATAATTAAAATAACATAATATTTTACAAACCATTCAAAATTCTCCTTTGTTTCGGAAAATTGTATTACAATCATCAATAATTTGATCACGGACGATGTTCTATTTATATATTTTCTCATCGTGATCATCATTCTCTCCTGGAAAGGACACTGTGATGTTCTGAAACAGCTAATATTTTTGATGCAAAGACTGGACTGACCCGATTGGTTAATTTCTTCCTCGTGTTCACTCTCGAACACTTCAATCGTCCCCTCCTCATCATTCATGTCGAAATAAAATTTTCTAAGTATGTCGAAAAGTTGAGGTTTGGGCTCCGTACATGAAATAATAATAATCAGAAGCAATCCCACGGACCCTATCTCCCGGAAATATTCTTGTTCCTCACTAGTGGCTTGCCCTTTATTGGCCGGCTTGAATAGAGATTTGCAAGAGCAAACGTGCTCGGAGGAAGGAAGTATTCCAGTAAGTGCTGGTACCTATCTGGACCACCTTCCGGGCTCTGGGAGTGTTCTGATAGCCGTGGAATATCTCGTCAGTCCTCAAGCACCTCAGGACATGTTGCCCTCATGTCGCTACGTCACTACGTGCTAGCGACAATTTCCAGGGGCCCATTATTGAGTGTTCAAGTCATCCCCTGCCATTTTATCTGTGTATTTTATAAAAACATTGGTCAGGCAGGGGCCATAGTCTTCCCATAGTCCTAGATAACCAGTTCACTTTAACCACCCGAACCCATAATCCAATATATTTGTTTCCATATCCTGTAATAGTTCTACACCAACCGGGGATTGCCCTTGGGTGTACTTGCATAGTAAAAACAGGGATAATCGTCGGTTGGTGCCTCATTCCATTAAAAGCGTCTAACGGGCCTCTACAAGTTGGCTTCGGCCCCTCGTACACCTTCCAAAGGTCCGTGACCCCATGATCCCGAGATATGTTAACATAAAAATTAAACCTAATTAAAATTAAGTCTGTGTGACTATAAAATTACAGTTTACGTGGCGCTAAGCCGTTCATGTCAGTCACAGCACCTAATAGTTTCATCACTTTTGCGCTCTTGAAAATATTGTTTATTTCGCCTTTTTTTTTTTTTTTGGTGGGAAATCATCAAATAACGTCTCTCGCTCTGGGCGGAGCGGAAGGGCGTGTCAGACTCTTACTGACTAAAACCCACCCGTGTTCCTTCAGTTGCCTGTGCGCCAGGGCCACGGTAACTCTTTCGAACAATCCGCGACCCCGGCAGTTGTTTATTTCGCCTTTGATTTACTTAATGAAGATATAGTATTATCATAAAATTAAATTTTAATTTAATTTGAAGGATATCATATATGTGATTTTTAAATTTCAAACTTGGTTTGCTCAATAATAGGAAAAATTACATTACTGACTGGGTTTAAAGAAAAATGGTTTATGCAACATTATTTTTCTGCTAAGTACCTACTTGTATTTTGTATTGAAGTTGAAAAAAGTGGTGGATATAATGATGTTGATGATATTTTTGAATGTTCAAAATCAAAGTAGTTTCTTGTAAAAAGATGATCAAACGTCAGTCTCGCGTCATTTTTCGGAAAACTTGTTTCGTATATTAGTGATTTTCCATGAATACTTACATAATTCGGAAAATCCCTTTCAGCCACATGCAAAACAAAGAATACTACTTTACAAATCACAAATGTTTTTTTATTTCCTTTCCCTTTCTCACAAACAATGAACAAAATTGATCAAAATCAGTTGATTTCGTGCACGGCCCCTTAAAGCAGAAAATAAAATAAGGAGGTATTCAACACTTACACAAATTTGTTTCATGCCACTCAGAAACCACGATCAAGGACCTAGTTCATGTATTGTGTATGTAACAACACTAAAATTTAATGTTAGCAACAAAAGACTTTGCTTTGAATAATCAATTGATCAGATCACAGACCACTAACTAACCGATACCTCAAGAGTCCGATATCCAATTCCATAAACCAGTGGGTAAACTTTAAGATAGTTTATCACGATGAAAGATCTTTCATCGCTGCGTTAAAGTCATCGTTATTTTTATATAATAGATCTATAACATCCTTTCGAAAATAATAAAACATAAATTTCTCTATTGAAAATCAATTAAATTGGAATCTGCAATCACTACACTCGTTAAATCGCTCTGGTCTACAGAGACACCAACAGATGTGAATCGCGAATCACGTGATTTGCTGCGAGAGTCTGTCCGTTTGATCAACTCTGCTGGAAGTTCAGCCCGAACGGCTAAGCTCGCCTTCCGCTCCGCATCGTACTCGCTACGGCCGGCTCCGAACTTGGTCTGCGCTTCTGCTATGTCGATCAGCTCAGCAGCGAACTGTTTCCGGAGCTCTTCGAACTATCTATCCTCACTAGCGCTCTTGCCGGACTCTCCGGTGCCAGGACTCTTCTTCAGTCTCCGCCGATCCTCTAATTGGTTGTGCACGGGAATACGCCATCTCCGCAGACCTTGGTCACTGGTCGCCAGAGCGATGCGATCAACTGCAGTTTCATTATCGCTAGCAGCAGCTTCGTTCGAAAAAGGTCAGCTCCGACCTCTTTCAACTCTGCCCTGATAGATTATTTTACTTGTTAAGTCTAGATTTCTCATTTAGGGTTCTACTGCTTTGATTCAAAAGGATCGTACCTATGCCCTTATGACATAACTACCTGTCATATGAAAACGGTTAGGAAGTGAATCAATTCTGTAGAACGAATCTAATTTAGGGTGAGGCTAAACGAGCGTCATTTTGTCAGCGGGAGTCGCTTTTTTAAGTCGCATAATTTACATTGTATTCGTGTCCATATTAAACTCTAGTTTGTGCCTCTCGACGACGACGTAAAATGAGTAGTCTACTTTTGTAATTAATTTGAATATAAAATAATGCTCGTTTAACCTCAATGGCATTGCAATTATTTGTAGAAGTAATAATCATCCTAGATCATTAGTAACTCTTTTTTAATAGGGATAAGGTCAGAGCGCATTTATCCCCATTAATTACGGGTCTCCGCAGCATGTTCTTGCATACATCTTTAGCCGTGATCTTGGCATGTACCCGCCTGTGCCTTTATAGCCGTAAAATATTTCACACTATCACTCGATCCATCATTTCCTTTCGCTTCCTGTAGGTACCTACTCTTATATCCACATTCAGTCTCAAAACTTTCCTCTTGGTATGTGTTCTTTATTCCTCCCATGACAAACAATTTTCACACAATGTCGTCATACCAACGTACGTACCTAAGTACTTACTCATTTCAAATTCCTTCCATTCTCTTTCCAGAGCACACACCGCATCTTTCTCACCTTTGCTGCATGCAATTCTCTATACTTAGATAAAATCACAAGTTCAGTTTCAGACTTTGGTAAAAAAAAAAATATAAGTCTGGGTCTGATGCGACCATATACAGGGTGGCAGCCCCATCGATGCGCAAACTGTAACCCATGAATTCAAAACATGATTCTAAACGGCTAGCGTAGAAATTTCGACGGGTTATCAAAAAAAAAGTGCAATACCTACCTACGTGGTCAAAATGTATGGAACAGCAATTTTTTTATATTACCGAGATATTTCAACGCAGGGGCGTTCATAATCATGTACTGAATCCATGGTAACAGGTTGAGCGTCGACGATCCTGTCACCCTGTATACTTATGCGATAAATGTTATTGACATAATTACTTTGTCAGGTGTTTGTATTTAGTTATATGATTAGGTAAGTACTAGATAACTACACTGACAATCAGGTGGTAAGCAGTTGTGTAATTTATGTATAAAAACTGGATTCCCGTATAAGAGTTCCGTACATACCACAAAAACTTACTACCCGAGTGCGATAAGTTGAAACTATTAGAACTATTAGATTAAAGTGGACACCAAAAGAAAGGTAATAAGTATATTATCCATTTCATTATTTTTTGGAAGGTGTGTTTTACTAATAATATTCTATGCCTAGCCTTGCATGCCACAGTCGCGTGCTTGTACAGCGGGCGAGGTTCGCAGTCCACGCGGGTCTGAAGTGTCAACTAAACTTATCGTGCTCGTGTAGTTATCTATAGTTTATCTTATTTTAAGAAAGAAGAAGCACTAGTTACTATAACTGACGTGTTGGTATGGCCGTACTCAATACCTTTATCTAATAAATAAAAAAAAACCTACTACCATTTTACATTTTATTAAAGTCTTTCTGAATCAAATATGATGACTTGATGAGGCAGTACCTACCACGGGCAGTTAGTGGTGATGTAAGTACCTAAAACAAGCATTTTCATTTCATTTTCTGCATGTAGGGAAGACCAGGGCTGATTACCTAGGGGTAAGTCGATTAACCGCGAAAAAGTCTTCAGTAGTACCTACCTACGAGTTTTGGGTCACATAATCACACTCGAAGATGCATCTCGTTACCCCCACATTGTTTGTGCGAAGCACGGCATCGCAGTCGCGTGAAATTTTACTTTATACTTTTTGTTGAGCCTCAGATTTACTGTGAACTTTCCTAGTAGGTAATGCAAAAGTTTGCTTATGCCTCTTGGATCATACTTATAAGAGGGGCGTTCAATGTTCTCGGTATCCGTAGGAAAAAAAACGTAAATTCAATTAAAATAATGTTTATTTTTCAATGTAATCCCCCATTACCTCAATGCATTTATTACAGCTCGAAATTAATTTTTCAATACCCTGTAAAAAATTACTTTCCTCTTTCTCTGCTAAATGCGCATTTATTGCCGCCTTGAGCTCTTCATCGTTGGAAAATCGTTGGCCACGAAAGTCTTTTTTCAAATTAGGGAACAAATAATAATCACTTGGGGCTAGGTCCGGGCTGTAGGGTGGGTGGTTAATTTCTTCGAAACCACAATCTCGCACTGCAGCCTTGGAAACATGCGCCGTATGGATCAGGGTGTTGTCGTGAAGAAGCAACACACCCGTGGTCTGTTTACCCCGTATTTTTTCTTTAATTGCTTCCCATAAATTTCATAAAGTAAATCCGTAGGATGCTGCGTTTATGATTTCACCTTTTTTTCAAACACATTAAATAAAGACCAATAAATGAAAAGTTAGTCAACTAGCCCCGGTCCGGTACTTATGTCATAGCTTTGGGACCAGCAAATGAAACTAGGCAAAAGAAAATCCCATGCGAGATAAGATTTATTTTTGCCTAGTTTTGCCTGGACTTCGAGATCATTTACTAGTCATAATTATAGTCGGCGGAGTCAGTTCAATGTAGTAGTGTTATTCTGTAAAAATGTCACTTTCAAAACTTAAGTGAAGTGACCTGTCAATAATGCCAATCTCTAGGATAAGGTGAAATGAAAAGACCGGCAGATGGGATGACAGTGCACTTCAAGCTCATTTCATCAAAGTTTTCACGGTGACATGTTAACAGAATGACCGCTGTGCACGCTGTGCAGCATTAGTTTTATAAATATCTAAATATTTTTTGTATTTATCTAGCGGCCCTAGCGGGAGCGGCGGCTAATTCACGCCCCCACAGACGCGATCGCACTCGCTCGCGGTCTCCACGTTTGACAACCCCGACTGATGACGACGGGACCCGCAGTGATAGTAGTGCGACCCCACGTAGATCCACCCATCGTTACGCCGTGCCTCAAGGTGCAGCCGGGCGTTATACCACTGGTCGTGATGCTACCCTTGGTGAGGGGACCTCCGGTGACAGGACCCCGCAAAACGCAAAATCAAACTCAAAGTTCAGTCATATATTGATCAAACACAAACACAGCCGCAGGCCAGTTGATAACCAAAACAAGCCTGTGACCCGCTCCAAAGATCAAGCAATGAAGCTCGTGATAGGTAAAAATCTGCATGTATTTTATTATCAACTTCCTTCTGCCCGCGATTTCGTCCGGAAATTTCTTGTTTTAACATATAAGATATCCTACAAGCTACAACACTTAGCAACACTGTAGCTACCCACCAGTGAAAAAAATTTCGGAACCTATTTCACTAGTTTCAAAGATTACCCCGCTTACTTACATATAAACCCACAAATTTTACCTTTTTATAATATTAGTATAGATTTTAACACATATCATCCTTCCCGACATATTTGCAAATCTAGACGTACAGTCAGCAAGAAAATCGACTAATATTCGATTTCTTCAAGCATGATTATTGAACAAAATATAAAACAAAAATCGGAACAGATTTGAAAATACGACATTCCTTTTAAGTGGTATCATGAGAAATAAAATATTCGATACACTGTTTTTCAGCAAGTTACACTTACTGGTACTTATACGGATTCTACGACAGCTCGACCCCGAGACAAACCACCGCCCCAAGCTTGAAATGCTGAAAAATAGCAATAGTAATTAATTAGATAGTAGAGCAGGACGCTATGCAGTTATTTTTGATTTCACACAATTTTATTAAACTTGTCACATTCACTTCTTTCCAGACATACACGAAAAGATAACCCGTGATCTCATTACGTTCGCTGATGCAGCAGTTTCCTTCTCCGATTGCACATCTGCCCGCCACGAAGGGGATATAGAGTCCCGATTCAAAAGGGGAAGGATGCAGAAATCCTTCGAGAACGCAGCCTTGGCTTTGACTCCAGGGACAATGAGTGACGTTGTAGAAACGAACTCTGGGTACCACATCATTCAGCTAGGTGAGTAAGAGGTCCGGGAAAGCTAATCGACTGCCACAGAGCAAATCAAGTGGCCAGTGTTTTTGTTTTTTAATCTTGATCCTCTCGTTACTTTGTGCTAAAATGCACTTGCTGTGCCCACATTTACTTAAGTCCCTTCGTTAACTATTTTTCAGCATTTTTAAAGAAACGCAGGTATTAGTAACATAAAAATCGAGTTTAATTAGTAGGTACTGAAAAAAAACCGGACAAGTGCGAGTTGAACCCGTGTGTTCCGGTTCCGCACGATGAATATGTTACCCACCAAAAACATACATACATTTCATGTAGAGTAGGTTGCCAAGACTAACATAATGATCTCACTGTAAAAAGGTTATCAGCCGACCAATTATGTAAACATCTTACCGTCAAAACTTAAGTGAAGTGAACGTGAAGTGACTAGCTGTACATAGTGTCAATTCCTAGCATCAGGTAGAATGACAGCTTACTTCACCTAAGTTTCAACAGTGAGTATTTTACAGAATAGACCGGCACATCTACAGTCTTATTTATAAACGTCTCTTAAATTTTAATCAATTGCTAAGCAACTGATTAGCAAAATTCTTATTTATAAACGCTATTTAGCGCTAAGAGGTCGCTAAGCAATTGATTAGTAGCTGTCAAAATTAAACACCACCGGTGCACTGATATGAGGATGCTAAGAGGCAAAATGGCGGATTTTATATGAATCAGCTGATGGATTTATTACGATTATTGTGGGCTTCTAGGTTATTTTGTTCCTAATATCGAGTTGTGCCTTAGCAAATATGGAATTCGACAATCTTTTACGGGATTTCAGAACGACGCAAAGAATTAAATAATTTTGAGACGCCGCCGGCGGGAGGCAGACGGAGGAATACTCACAAACTTCGTTTACATCCACTACGAGAATGATTACCTATTACATATTCTTCATTCGAAGTACACATAATGAAAGGATTTATAGGGAAACCTCAGTCAGGAGGAGGCTCAGTAGGTTTGAAGAGAATGAGTTCGTGAGGAAGCTCATGGGAGATAGTGATTATCCAATGTGTTATCCCATATGCCCCTCATCTTATGACGCCAGTTTTATGGGCCAGAACTAAAGAAAAGCCACGCTGTGGCAGTCACACACAAAAACAAGAGACAATTTGTAGAAACAATTTATTTTGATACATAATAAAGCTACATTTTTGTTATAAATTCATTATTTTTTATTTCCAATATTCTTCGTCCAAAGACATGGACCGTGCCATTCTTTCTTATGCCACTCTCATTCGTAATTTTTTTACGTAGCATGTTTTTATCCATCGCCGTCTATGCAAATAGTTGAATAGTATTGGTGCTAGGTGCGAGTGACTTTCATAGCAGCAGTCAAACTTGTCCCTGTAAACAACCATAATAATTGTTGTTAAAAGACACTGAAACGACTGTTCAAAAGCAATAGGAAGTAATATAAAATAGACACAAGTACCTACATACACTTCTAGAAGAGTACCTATATTCGTGTTAAAAGGCTTATAGGATATGAAAATACATAGCTATTATCGGCTATTGCTGGGCTATTGCTTTAACATTCAGTTGGTCAGTTTACATTAGCAAGTAGACATAAATTCAGAGATAATTACCTTTACCTGTTTACTCCAATTTTTCGGAGCTTATTATTTTTATTGCTATAATCGCGAACATGATGAAATAAACCTTATAAATAATTTTATTCCTGTTCAAATTTTCCGATAAATTTTTTGACTTTTGTCTGTCAACGTCACCAGTAGTCACGACAGATACAAAAATCGTGGGTTGGACAAATTTATACTTAAAATTCTGTTTTTGAGTCGACTATTTTGAATATAATCTGTGCCAAACGCATACTTTCACCTCTATTTCGTTTCGCAACTAATCACCTGCTAACTAGCGTTTATAAATAAAGAAAACTTAATCATTGATTAAGAGCTAACCAATTAGTTAGCTAGTCAGTGGCTAATCAGTCATTAGCGAGATTTTTATAAATAAGGCTGCTAATGTAGAGCCAAGCCCCCTTGTTTTTTTTGTTTTTTGGTCCGGCGTGGAAAATCCTCATGGATGTCCCCCGCCCTGTTACTGACTAAAAACCACCCCGGTGTTCCATCTCACACCTGCGCCGGGGGTCGCGGGAACGTACGAATCTTCCGCAACCCCTGGCTGGTGGCGGCCTCTGCGGGCCCCGTCCGAGAGCCAAGCCCCCTTTTTTTTTTTTTTTTTTTTTTTTTTTTTTTTTTTTTTTTTTTTTTTTTTTTTGTCGCTGAGAAATGCTTTATGCACTTCCGCTCGTCGGGGGACGAGACGGGGTATGTGGGACTCCTGTCAGAATCACAGTATACCCACTAAAACTCAGCGGTGTTCCCACATCGCCGTGGTGGGAGGGCCATGGGAAACCGGCTCAGCCTTTACATCCACAACCCTCCCGGCGCTTGCCCGCCTAGCTGGCGGGCCCCGCATGCCCCCCAGCCTGGGGGGCTACGGGAATGGCCGGGAACACCTGGCCACTCCCGTCCGTCACTGGTGGAGGAGGCCTGTGCAATACAGGCAAGGGTGCCCCCGCACCCGTTGCCTGCTGGTCTCCACCCGGGAGGAGTCGGAGATGACTATCATACTGACGTCTTCTTCGACCCCTCCTCCGCCTTCGGAGCAGCGCCGCGTGAGGATCCTCCTCCCGCGCGCGCTCCGCCGCCTCCTTCTGGGACATGACGTGTTCGCAGAAGGAGGCGACTGCCGCCCAGGACCCCTCGTCCCCCAGCATGGCTTTAACCAAGCCAGGGAGTGACAGGTCCGGTCCGATCACCGCGATGAGACTGCGGCGCGTCTCGGACCACGAGGGGCACACCTCGAGGGTGTGCTGCGCCGTGTCCTCCGCCGCGCCACAGTCGTGGCACGACGGCGTCTCCTCCCGTCCGATCCGGTGCAGGTACGATCCGAAGCAACCGTGTCCGGACAGCACCTGCACCAGGCGGAACGAGAGGAACCCATGCGACCGCTCGAGCCAGTCTCGCAGGACAGGCCCAATCGCGTCGAGGGTTCGGCGGCCGAAGGCTGCGGTGGCGAGTTCCCCCGTCCAATGGACGACGATGGCGTCCCTCGCCTCCCGCCGGACGGCCTCCCGCTCTTCCGGGGCTGGGCGTTCTCCTCTCGCCCTCCGCCCCGCCGTCCATTCATATACTCTGGCGAGCACCCACGCCTCGAGTTCCCAAGGAGGGGTGCCGGCCAGAGCACATGCTGCCGCGAAGCCCACCGTGCGGTAGGCCCGCGCCACCCGCTGGGCTATGGCCCTTTGGGGTGCCCGCAATGCGGCGGCGTTCTCCCTTCTTCGGAGGGAGTCCTCCCAGATAGGGGCCCCGTAAAGGGCCATACTCCTCAAGATGCCGGCGTAAAGTTGCCGGCATCGCGCGCTGGGCCTCCCCAGGTTGGGAAGCAGCCACGAGAGCGCGCCTGCGGCCTTCAGCAGGCGCGACGACAGCCCGCTAAGATGCGGACCGAAGCGCCACCTGCTGTCGAGTACAAGGCCCAGATATTTCATCTGGGCCTTCACCTCAATTCTGACGCCCTCCACGAAGATGTGGGCGTCAGGTGGGGGGCGCTGCCGAGCTCCGTGGAAGAACACGGCCTCGGTCTTGTGCAGCGCCACCGTTAAACCTAAGCGGCGGATCCTCCCCGCGACCAAGGATCCGCCCGCCGAGGCCAGGTTGGCCGCCTCCCTGAAACTCCCCCCCCGGGCGGTGAGGAGAGTGTCATCCGCATAGCAGACGACACTCGTGCCCCGGAGGAGAGTTCCCCGCAAGAGCCAATCATAAGCGATGTTCCAGAGGAGAGGTCCTATGACTGACCCCTGCGGAACGCCAGCCTCGACGGCGTACCGCCGGACTTGGCCAGTCCTATTCGCCAGGACGATCGTCCGATGCTCTAGGTAGCTGGCCAGCAGACGACGCATGTATCGAGGCACTCCGTGGAATCGGAGCGCCTCTAGGATGGTGGAGTGGGGAACGGAGTTGAAGGCATTGGCTATGTCGAACGACACAGCCAACAATCCGTCCCGCGCCTCCATCGCCCCCTTGACCTGGCCCTTAAGGCGGGCCAGCGCGTCCACCGTGGAACGCTCAGCCCGAAAACCGAACTGAGAGTCCGACAAGTCCGGCCCGATACGCCGCAGATGACTTTTCAGGCGGGCAGCGATTATCCCCTCGGACATTTTTCCGACCTCATCGAGCAGCACGATGGGCCGGTATGCCGAGTGGGAGTCTGCTGGGCGGCCCTCCTTGCGAAGGAGGCACAACTGCCCCTCCTTCCACGGTTTCGGGAACCTCCCACACGCAAGACATGCGCTGAAGAGGTCCCGAAACCTCTCCTCCATTTGAGTGGCAGCGATGGCCACCACTCTTGCCGGAACACCGTCGGGGCCCGGAGCCGTCTTCTTGGCGCGGATATGCAGAATCGCCGCGCCGAGTTCCGACTCCGTGACCGGAGGGGCCTCCTCTTCTTCTTCAGCTGGCGGAGCTATCCTCAACGTGGCCCCCATCACTGGCGGGGCGAAGTTACTGTCCCTGCACGGGAACAGGGACTGAACCACCCCATCCAGAAATGTGGGCTCCAGGGTCTCGGCCACCGGGGGACCAAAGGGGCGCAATTTTTTGCGGGCCGTCTTGTATGGTCTCCCGTAGGGGTCATTGTCGAGACCCTCCAGCATCTCCGCTCTTGCCGAGTCTCTGGCGGCGGCGATGGACCTATCGAGGACCATTTTTGCCTCAATGTACAGCTCATAGAGGTGGTCCTCGTTGGCGTGGTCTCGTCGACGCCGCCTTCGGCTTCGCGTGTAGGCCCTCCTTGCCTCCACACACGCTGTTCGAAGCCCCGCCAGCTCCACCGACCACCAGTACACGGCGCGTTTGGGTGGTGGTCGGCTAGACCGAGGCATGCTAGAGTTGCATACCTCGGTCAGAGACTCCCTCAGGTGCCCCGCCACGGTGTCCACATCCAGGCCGGCGGAAGGCGCTGAAAACCAGTCCTGGATGAACGCCGCCTCCACCGCTGCCTCCCTGTCCAGGCGGGTGAGAGCCCACCGCGGGAACGGTGATCGCACCGAGAGGGGCCGCGACTCTCCGGGGCCACCGGTGGAGATGTCGAATCGTACGTAGCGGTGGTCCGACATAGTCTCCACCAGGTCCACCCGCCAGTTCAACACGCGCGCGGCCAACGCAGGGGTGGCGAAAGTGACGTCCACTATTGAGCCACCCTGCCGCCGCACGCATGTCTGGACGCTTCCTCTGTTCAAGAGAGAGAGTCCAGAGGAGGCTGCCCACATTTCCACTGCCCTCCCGCGAGCGTCGGTGGCCGGGTTGCCCCAGTTCACCGACTTGGCATTCAGGTCTCCCAGTACGGAGACCTGACGCGGCACCGCCCTGCCGACCACGGCGGCCAGGATTGCGAGATAATTCTCGAAATCCTGAAGAGGGCGGTTTGGGGAGAAATAGACGCCCACAAGGGCTAATTCTCCCCACGCGGCGGCCACGTATCCCGGTCCCCTCTCTAATAGCGAGAGGGGAGGGGAGTCTGTGGAAGACCGCGCCGCTAGTGCCACCAAGCCATCCTCGTCACCCAGCCAGCTGCCGGGGACTGAGTAGGGCTCGGCGACCACCGCTACGTTCACCAACCACTCGGCCATAACCTGCACCACCAGGTCCTGGGCCGCCCTACAGTGGTTGGTGTTCGCCTGGAGGATGCGGTAGTTGGAAACCATTATTCCAACATCGCACATCCCTCCTCGGCTACCGCCGCTGGAGCTGCAGCGGCGACAACGACGGCGGTGGTGGCAGCAGCAGGGCGAACCTGCGCCGGCACTATGCCCTTCCTCGCGGGAGGCTTACAGTTCCTGCCCGTCATCCTGTGGTCCGCGGGGCGGCCACTGGCGGCACACGCCGCGCAGCGCAGCGTGGTAGCGCGGCAAGCGGCACCCTTGTGTCCCTCCTGTCCGCATCGGAAGCATGAGTCTCCCCAGTCGAACTTGGAGGGACACGTGACTCGGGTGTGGCCGAACGCGAAGCACTTGAAGCAGCGCGTAGGTTGCTCTTCAAGCGGCCGGACCACAGCTGAACTGAGCCCCACAAGCAGCCGTCCCTTGGTCGCAGTAAGGACGGCCCCAGCCGCGGCGACCGGGCACTCGACGCGGATGGTGCCCATGCCGCGGCGGCCGAGCCTGATGGCTCCACCTTTCACCGCGCCAGCGTCGCAGCCTCCAGCCGCCGCAACGGCCGCCACCACGTCCTCTTTAGTGACCGAATCATCTAGATCGGCCACCTCCAAGGCTGCGGTCTTTACAGGCCTGACGACCGTTGCCGCATCCGCAATGACCTCTTGCACCATTTTCGCGAAGAGATCCGCGTTTGCGCCGCGCTGCTCCCCCGAGAACTCGAAAATTCGAGCCCCGGCTAGGGTTCGGCGACACGTGATGTTGCCGATCCCCAGCCGGGATGGATCCGCGTTGGTACGAGCCCGTCTTAGGACGGACTCATACGTCTCGCCCCGCTCCACGGCCTCCGGGGTGATGGTCACCACGACGGCCGCGGTTTTGGGAGGAACCAGCTTCCTCCCGCCGGCTGGATCCTTTTCCGCTGCAGGAGCAGTCGCAGCGGGCTTGGGGGTCGACTTTTTCCCTTTTCCCCCCTTTACCACTTTCGTCCACGGCTGGTTGGACGGGGTGGTGGAGGGAAGAAGGGCGTCCTCTCCCTGCAAGTTCTGGGGGGCTGCTGGAGTGGCAGACGACCCAGACGCTCCCTCCGCGCTCGTGGTGGGCGTTTGAGCGGGCACCGTGGTCCCCTTGCCCTTGCCCTTGCCCTTGCCCTTGGAGGGCTTTGGGGCCCGGGGCTGCTCGCCCGATGCCAGGCCTCCCAGAGGCGCAGGTTCCGGCTCCGTCGGCGGTGGTCTCATATCCGCCGCTAGCGGCGGGCGGAGCCGCCTTTCCGGCAAGAGTCGGTCCTCGATGCCCGCGAAGCAGCCTCTGATGAAGGCCCTCTCGTCCATGACAACCCCACGGATAATTGCCTCAAGGCTGGCAGGGGAAGAGGAGCCCTCCACCACCGCACCTGGGGCAGATTGGGCAGGTCCGGCCGTGACCTCAGCCAGCTTCTGGTGCAGCTGGCTGACCTCCGCCTGCAAACGATCGACCTTCGCCTGCAGCTGTCGCGTCTCGTCCGTGGCCGTCCGCTTCACCAGCTCCATCACGATGCCGTGCATGCTGGCGGCCCGGCATTTGAGGGCCTTCTGGAAGGTCCCCTTCAAATTGGAGGACTTTGAGGCGACCTCCAGAACTTCCTCCTTGTCCTCCTTTGCCATGCGCTCCAATTCCGCCAGGGAGTGGTCAGCATATAGCACATTGGGTGCACCATAGCCTGCCCTCGACCTGGCGGCTTGCGCCTGCCGCTCCTTGGCTGCGACCCTCTCCTCCAGGTCTTCCTGGAGTTGCGCCCTTTTCGCCAGGTTTAGCTGGCGCTCGGCGTCCACCAAGCCCACATCGTGAGCATAAGCCGAAGGAGAAGTTGAAGCCTTTTTAGACTTCGACTTCTTCTTCGCCCTAGATCCGACCGACTCCGAGGAGCCCTCGGATCCGAGCCTCATGCCGGCCCTCTTCCGCTTGGGGCGGTCGTTTTCGGCCGCCGACGTGTCCATATTGGACTCGTCGGCGTCCGACAAATCGTCCGGCCTGCTGAAAAAGCTGGCCGCAGATGGTGCGCGGTCAGCTTCCGACGCCGAAGCGCCGCCGGCGTGGCCCTGAGAAGGGCCGCTGGATTGGCCCTGAGAAGGGCCATTGGTTTGGCCCTGAGAAGGGCCGTCGGGTTGGCCCTGAGAAGGGCCGTTTGCATCACCCTGGGAGGAGTGATTCGAATAAAAGCGCCCAGAGGCGTCACGGCTTGGCTTTCTCGTCATATTCGCAGAGGACCGCGTTATTATCTGCGAATCACAGCGCACTTTAGCCGCCGGTCTGCCACTCCGTTACGGTGGTCAGACACGGCGTTGCCCGGGGGAAACTACGTGGAAGTATGCGCTGTGGGGGATCCCCCAGAGCCAAGCCCCCTAACTCAACAAGGCTTAACTCTACAAACATTACATCTTGATCAAAATGTACAGCCTCTTAGCAGTCTACTTTGCATTAAATGTTTTTGGTGGCATTTTATTACTTTTTGTAGGATGTTCTATTTCTTTTTATTTTAGCGATAATATTGTAATAATTGTACACATACAAAACTTGTTAAAATAATAACCCTTACTTCTAGCATAGTCAGGTAAAAAAGATATTTCTTGCACTCTAGCAGTTACTTTCTTCATAGCCAACGAAAAATAGATTTTTCTTCAAAATGTAAGTAGGTATATCTATTATCCGTAAGAAATACAGACTTGCACCTCCCTTTAAGGGGGTTGGAGGGTGAAAGTTAATAATTCTTATTTTTGTTGTTTGTGTGCAAATCCTAGGCTGCATACCAAATAACAGCTTTCTAGGACTTCGGGAAGGACCCTAGAGGTTTTATTTTATATGTTGACTTAAACCCCATATTACGGGGGTTGTAGGTTAAAGTTACAGATTTAATTTTTTTTTTGTTTTTGTGCTAATTCTAGCCTGCATACCAAATTTCAGCTGTTTTCGACTTCGGGAAGTACCCTAGAGGATTTATTTTATATACAGACCTGCACCCTTCATTACGGAGGTTGGATGGTGAATGTTACAGATTTCTTAATTGTTTTGTTTGTGTGCAAATCCTAGCCTGCTTACCAAATACCAGTTTTCTGGGACTTCGGGAAGTACCCTAGAGGTTTTATTTTATATACAGACCTGCATCCCCCATTACGAGGGTTGGAGGGTGAATGTTACAGATTTCTTAATGTTTTTGTTGTTTGTATGCCAATCCTAGCCTGAATACTAAATATCAGCTATCTAAGACTTCGGGAAGTACCCTAGAGGATTTATTTTGTATACAGACCTGCACCCCCATTATGGGGGTCGGAGGGTGAAAGTTACAGATTTCTTTTTTTTTTTGTAGTTGTTTGTGTGCATATCCTAGCCTGCGTACTAAATTTCAGTTTTCTACGACTTCAGGAAGTGCCCTAGAGGTTTAGATGAGTAAATGAGAGTCGGTCAGTGATGAAATCGACGTATTTTAGGTACTTATTGATCAAATTCAAAGTATAAAAGTCAGACAAATAAAACTAAGTGTGTTTTATAAGTCTGCTAACTACATTTTATTCTGAGAATATAAGCTCTCTAGCATTATCCAATACTCAATACTCAGTATCTGTATTGCTTTAGCAGAATGTGTACATAGGTGGTAACTAATATAATTGAGCTCCTAATGGACACTGTAGGGCACAGCAAAACGGTAGGAGAGAGGAAGCCTTGTTTTAGGAAATCACTTAGTTGTTATATAATCAAAGTGAGGAGATCGCCAATAAGATAGTAACATTTCTCTTACATAAGTATTATTTTATATGCAAAAGTACTTAAATATTTTAAGTTATTTTTATATACTGTTTCATAATGTATTATACTTATTGTTTATTCATTTGTATAAATTGTTTTTCTTTGAATGATTATTATTGTTATAGTATTTATTTATTATTATTGTTAATAATAATAAATAAATTATTATTATTTTATTATTGTTATTATTTATTTATTATTATTGTTATTATTTATTTATTATTATTGTTATATTATTTATTTATTATTATTTCATTTAATTATTATTATTGTTACATTATTTATTTATTATTATTGTTATCAATTATTATTATTATATTATTTATTATTACTTATAATTTTAACATATACTATATAAACCACATTATTATTAATACTTTTTTTCCTTTTATTTATGTTTATCATTTAAATATTCATCTAATGAGTAATAACATTTGTTTATCAGTAATTGTTTAAGTTTTTTTTATAAATATATTTAAGTTTTCTTCTTTCTTTATTATCTCCTCTGATAGTTTGTTATATATTTTATAGACATTACGTAGGAACTTGTAGAACGCATTTTTAGCTTGGATTTTCGTATCTAGTTCGGTGCCTAAGTGTGTATTGTGATTGAATGTCTTCGCGCTTTGGTTAAAACTTAAAACTCTTGATGCTTACGGACAAATTACATTTTTCTAAAACGTAAATACTGGAGAAGGTTAGAATATTATGTTTTAGAAAATAGGGTTTGCAGCTCTCAGTTTGATCAATGTTTACAAATATTCGAGTTAATTTCTTTTGTAGTTGTTGGGTAAAGAGTGTAGGTGCAGCTGTACTATTGCCTCAGAGAGTTACGCCGTAGCTAAGCCATGCATTGGCATACGCATAATAGGTGGTGAGGGCAGTTTGCAGATTGGTTGTCTTTATAATTTCGCGGAGGCAGAAGCTATGAGGGTATGAAAATACAACGAAACGTTTCGAGACAAGGTAGGTAGTGCCCCTGCGTTTTGTTTTTCGCTCGCCTTGCCGAACCAGAACCCAAGAACAGACTCGACATTGTAGTGGAAAAACATGTTCTCCCATACATTCCAACTGCAAAAGTAAGTTTGTCGGCACAATATTGAAAGATTTACCATATTATTTAAAGACCAAAGTCTTCTTATAGGTGTCCCTGTAATCTATAAGTAAAGAACTAATTCTTGTATATTTTTTTCAAAATTTTATGATCAGTAGTTTCGGAGATAAGGGGTGGTAAATTTTCATATGTTTTCTTAAATAATTTCAAAACTGTTTATTTTAAAATTATACAAAAAATATATTTGAGACCCTCACAACAAATCCTTTCACTTGATATGCCACACGGTACAGTTTGCAACAAAATTGTTTTAATTATCTAGTTCGCCCCTCAAAAGTGACCTCTATATTCAATATTAATTTGCTTACGTCACACGTCAGTGTTTGGCTCACAGAAATTCATGTGTACCAAATTTAAATTAATAATCAACTTAATCGGTCCAGTAGATTCGGTGCAAATTGGCTGTGACAGACGAACAGACAGGCAGACACACAACTGATCCTATAAGGGTTCCGTTTTTTCATTAGGACGACGGAACCATAATGAATATTATTTCGCCCTCCAAACAATGAGACAAAACATATCTGACTGAAAGATCATTCAAACTCAACTCAACTCAAAGCATTTATTTCAATTAAACCATTTACAGGCACTTTTGAACTGTCAAAGAGTCAGTCAGTTAGTAAGAAAGTTGAAGCTAGTTGCCCATTCCAAAACGTAGATCTCTATGGAGAAGAACGCGAAAGAAACTCCAAGGACACTCTTTTTAAATCAAGATATTACAAAATCATGGTTACATTATTCTTGTTGCTTCTATATGCGAGAACAATAAAAAAAATATATATATAAAGAAACAATTCAAAATATAAGATTAATAATAAAAATAAGCCGTGGCAGTTAAGAGATGACCAATCGCAACTGACGGCGCCCGTTTACGAACATGACGGTACGGACATTAGATATTACTGATTAATTACCTCTTTATTTATTTACCTACTGTTTTGTGATTTATCTAATTAATTATAAACCTTTATTTTGTTTATTTTAAAGTAGTTTTATTTCGTTTTGTGTTCTCGTTTATGTGCCTGAAAAGAGGAGGAGGGTGTAGCAGGCAGCTACTTTGGCTCCTAGAGTTTGATAAGTTTAATTAATGATCTCAGTTAATTATAATTTGTTTATTAGGTAATAGTTTTAGTTGAAGCCACCTATCCAGCTTTAAGATGATTTTGTCTTTTTTAATTATTTAGGTACAAAAAATACAAAATAGTTTATTGTGACAAATAGAAAATTACATTACATTTAAACGTTTTCGGAGCCTCCTTTTAGGCAAACAATGCCTGTATTAGAAGGCTCGGCTCTTTTACAGCTTTGTCGTACACTTATACTAACTAATGTTAATATAGTGTACTGTGACCTTAAGGGTAAATATTTATTTAGGTGATAGGTAAGTCCTTATTATTTAATTACTACTTAATTAGTCTCTCTATGAACATGTCAAATAAACATAAGTTACGTAATTGTTTATATTGCTATGACGTGATGACCAACAATTTTTTTTTCTAACATTTTGTTACAAATTCCCTAGATTTTTTTAAAATTTTCGTTTTTTTTTAAGGATAGCGTTTTAAAGAGATTAACAATCTGATGGTTATTTCGTTTAGGATTCATTTGATTTGTTTTGTTAAGCTTACCTAAAAATAAAACAAGAAGGTGGCAGTTCGTTATTTTTGAAGAACTTAGTTTGACGTACTTAATATAATGTTTTAAATTTATTTCAATTATCCAGTTTTAAGACGACTCTTGACGAATAGTAATAATTTTTTGTATTTATCTAGCGGGCCAAGCGGAAGCGGCAGCTGAATCGCACCGCCACAGACGCGACCACACTCGCTCGCAGTCTCCACGTTTGGCAACCCCAAGTGATGGTGACGCCACCCCACGTCACTTCACCCCTCGTGACGCCGTGGCTCATGACGCCGCAGCTCCTGACGCCGCGGCTCGTGACGCCGTAGCTTGTGACGCCGCGGCTCGTGACGCCGCGGCTCGTGAAGTCGCAGCTCGTGATGCCGCGGCTCGTGACGCCGCGGCTCGTGATGTCGCGGCTCGTGACGCCGCGGCTCATGACGTCGCGGCTCGTGACGTCGCAGCTCGTGACGCCGCGGCTCGTGACGTCGCGGCTCGTGATGGCGCGGCTCGTGACGCCACGGCTCAAGATGCAGCCGCGCGTAATACCACCGGTCTTGATGCTACCCCTTGTGATGGGGCCCCGCAAGAAGCAAAATCAAACATCACGTTCGGTCATATACTGATCAAACACAAAGATAGCCGCAGGCCATTTGATAAAGACGACAAGCCTGTGACCCGCACCAAAAATGAAGCAATGGACCTCGTGATAGGTAAATATTTACATGTATTTATTTTATTAACTTCCTGCTGCCGACGATTTCTTCCGCCGGAAATTTCTTGTTTTAGCTTCAAAAATATACTATGTCACTCTAGCTTTGGGCAGTGAAAGAATTTTCGAAATCAAGTTCAATCTATTCATACACGAATTATCTGAAGGGGTCATTGTACTCATTATTATGAACAACTATTACTATAGGATAAAACGAGAAATCGCAAAACAAAAATCTGCTGTTCCATACATTTTGACGAGTTCTGCGAACATAAAATAATGTAGGGAGCAGCAGATTTTTTTTTTTCGAGATTTCAGGTTTGGTTCCATAGTAAAAGTTGTTTGTTATGTTGTTTGTTGCCTCTGAATTCAGAACATTGAAGGTCAGATCTACTCATACGCGGATGAAACTGCCGTAGTATTTAGCGATAAAACTTGGAACAAGGTCAAGAAATCTGCTGAGTCTAGCCTATCCAGGATCGCATCTTGACTCGACCACAATCTATTAACCCTAAATATTTCTAAAACCACCTTCATTTCTTTCTCTAAATATAACGTTTCCCAACCTTCGGCTGACTTCAAAATCAAAATTCACAATTGCCAGACCTCTCAAATACTAACAATTCTGGTTAAATATCTTCTGAGACTACTTCCCCCTCACTTTCATTAAGTATTAACATACATCATATGCTATTTATATACTGTATACCATCGTTAAACACATACATACACTCACACACACACACACGAACACTAACACACCCCACACACGCACACACAAACACCCCCCCCCACACACACATTATTATTTTTAGTTTATTGAAATTAACAATTTGTTTTATTTTTATTTTTGAGTTCACTGGTTCCAAAGATTACCCAAACATACACAAACATACAAACTTTTATTCACCGAGCGAGCGCGAAGCGCGAGCGAAGCATCTCCGTTTCAGCTTGGGAAAAATGCTTTCGGATGTCCGGCTGTTTTCCTCTACAGGTCGCATTTCTCAACCGATTCTCGTGAAATTTTGTGAGAAGGTTCGATAATTATGTGGAATTTTTTGTCGATTCAGATTTTTGAAATTTTTCAAAATGGCGGAGACATGGGGGTTGAAAATTTAAAGGGCTTTTTCTTTTAAAGATTTTGTTTTAGGGTGCGCGGTGAACATTTATTCAGTTTTGAGCTATGCAAAGACAGACTCGCGAGGTCTACAGCTCACAGAGTCACTAGTATCTAATATTAGTATAGATTTTAACACATACCATCCTTCGCCCGACATAATTATTTGCAAATTAAGACACACAGTCAGCAAACAAAGTCGACTAATATTCGGTTTTTTAAAGCATGATTATTGAATAAAGTATAAAACATAAATCGGAACAAATTTAAAAATATGACATGCTTTTAAGTGGTATCAATTCACTGTTTTTCACCAAGTTACGCTTACTTAAAAGGATTCTACGACAGCTCGACCCGAAACAAGTCCGAACCTTGAAATGCTGAAAAATAGTAACAGTAGTGGTACGAGTAGTAGAGCAGGACGCTCTGCAGTTATTTTTGATTTCACACAATTTTATTAAACTTTTCACATTCTCTTCTTTCCAGACATACACGAAAAGATATCACAAAGTCTCATTACGTTCGCTGACGCAGCTGTAACCTTCTCCGACTGCGCATCGGCCCGCAACGAAGGGGACATACAGTCTCAATTCCAAAGTGAAAGGGCGCAGAAATCCTTCGAGGCTGCAGCCCTGGCTTTGAACCCAGGGCAAATTAGTCACATTATAGAATCCAAATCTGGATACCACATCCTTCAGCGCCGTGAGTAAGAGGTCCGGGAAAGTTGATCGACTGCCACAGGGCAAGTCAAGAAGCCAATGATTATTTTTAAGTGTTCTTTTTTTTTCGATTTTCATCGTAAAGTTACTCCGTGCCAAAATGCACTTGCTGTACCCACAATTACTTAAGTCCCTTCGTTAACAATTTTTCAGTATTATTAATTAAATGGTTGTTACTAGTTAACTTAAAAAAAAATACTGAGTTTAGGTAGTTGGTAGGTTAGGTACTTTCAATTAAAACTTTTGGAAAATAAATGTTATTTCGCTTTCCAAACAATGAGATAAACCATATCTAAAAGATCATCAAGTATTACTTATTAATGAATAACCTAATTTGTTCATTTACTGATTTTGTGATTTGTCTAATTAATTATGCTGGTACCTAAGTTTGAGTACGTTATTACGTTTTGTATTATAATTTTGATGATCTCAATTAGATTTACATATCATTTGTTTTATAGGTAATATTTTTAGTTTAAGCCACCTGTCCAGCTTTAAGACGACTCTTGGCTTTTTTATTATTTAGTTAATAGGCAAGGCCTTATTATTCAAATCCAAACTAGATACCTACTTAATTAGTCTCTTTTAGAGCATGTGAAATTATATTGCTATGACGCGTAACGTGACATACCATTATTTTATTCAAAAATGTTTGCACAACTTTTCGAGAATTTTTACAACTTTGGGGTTCTTTATGGATAGTATTTTATAGAGAATAACAGTCTGATGGTTATTTAATTTAGGATTATTTTGAATTGTTATATTTAACTTACCTAAAAAAAACATTTCGTTATTTTTGTAGATCTCGGTTTGATATAATATGTAAAATAATGGTTTTAGTTTAACCAGCTTTGAGGCGACTCTTGTCTAAAAATTTGTTTATTTACCCCTATTATGTCCTAGATTTTTTACCCTTCGTTTACGGTACATTTACATAGGTTTAAGAATTTACCCAGGTTAAAATCCATGCATAGTATATAATATTTACGTACATATTTATGTGTGAGTGCAATAAAAACCAAAAGCCCTTTCGGGAAACTGACTGAAGGCTTTCTAGAATCTCGACGAAGGCACTATACGTAGCTATAAACCTGGACATAATGTAATTGTATATCTGAGTGTCTATTATATTTAAAGGCGCTATATCTGTCGTAAAGACTTTTTAATTTAAGTGATTCTTCCCTGCAAGGGCAGCTTCTACAATCTCGACGTAGGTACTATACGAAGCTGGATTTAATGTAATTGTATATCTAAGTGTCTATTATATTTAAAGACGCTATATCAGTCTAAAGATTTTTTAATTTATGTGATTTTACCCTGCAAGTGTAGCTTCTACAATCTCGAATAAGTACTTTACGTGGCTATTAACCCGGATATAATGTAATTGTATATCTAAGTGTCTATTATATTTAAAGACGCTATATCAGTCTAAAGATTTTTTAATTTAAGTGATTCTACCCTGCAAGGGTAGCTAGTTTCTACAATCTCAACGTAGGTACTATACGTAGCTATTAACCTGGATATAATGTAATTGTATATTTAAGTGTCTATTAAATTTAAAGACGCTATATCAGTCTAAAGATTTTTTTAATTTAAGTGATTCTTCCCTGCAAGGGCAGCTTCTACAATCTCGACGTAGGTACTATACGAAGCTGGATTTAATGTAATTGTGTATCTAAGTGTCTATTATATTTAAAGACGCTATATCAGTCTAAAGATTTTTTAATTTAAGTGATTCTACCCTGCAAGGGTAGCTAGTCTCTAAAATCTCAACGTAGGTACTATACGTAGCTATTAACCTGGATATAATGTGATTGTATATTTAAGTGTCTATTAAATTTAAAGACGCTATATCAGTCTAAAGATATTTAATTTAAGTGATTTTGTCCCTGCAAGGGTATACTACAATGTGTAACTGAATGAATGCACATTATGAAAGTAGATTGGTCAGATTCGTTTATTGAATCGATTTCTATCATTTTTAATATGGGTAATTATTTATCCAAAACTAATTAAAACTACATAGTTAAATTACAGTCGCACTTCCGCTGTACAGTCAAAAGATACCAAAATAAACAAAGTACCTACTACGCTAAACCCATAGGGGTTTAGCTCGCCCATTAGTCGCACACCTATAGAGGTGTGCGACTAATGGGCGAGCGTAGATTTGTAATGTGACTACAATTTTCTCCCACAATCGGTTTTAAAAAATAAACAGTGTTTTATTAATATTAATAATAATTCAGTTTATGTATTATGATTATAACATAATATTCTAATTGGGACACATTACATAGCTATAGGAAGTAGCGAGACCAAAAAATTAGAAAGTTTATAAAAGTAAAACATAAAATAAAAACAGGAATGAAAGTGAAAAAGTCCAACTGGGTAGGTAGTAAGATAAAATTGGAACGCACCGTCTCTGTAACCCTCCGTAGTTCTATCCTAAGCAGGCGGTCAAAAGGCAGAGTGACTATTCAAAGGTCATGCGCACTAAATAGATATCTGGTACTCCTCATTCCAAAAAAAAGCCCAATAGGGGTATTTTTGATCTAAGAAGTAGGTTTTAATCTTTTCCGTCTGTCTAACAATAATGTTTTGAAAACTTTACGTATAACTTAGCCCTACAAGGGCACAATGTCTAGATGTTATGAAACTACGATGTATTTAACAAAATTTTAATTCAATAAATACAGAAAAAACAACAGTTTTTTATTTTGTTGGAATCTCGTCGCTATCATTATCCAGCATTTCAATTTCAATAGGCTATAAGTAGGTAGATACAGATAAGTATATTGTTCTTATATGTTATTGGTTGGCAAACAGACAGATGACTGTTAATCTTGAGGGTTAGTAGTCATCGTCGCCTATGGACATGGCATTTAAAATAATTCACATATCCACAAAATAACTCATATCATTCGTCTTAAACGAAACATTATTTTCTACAACTAACTAAACTTCAACGTTTGTTTATCCCTAAGTTAACTAAGCTGCGTTGTAAATCTATACTATAACCTAACTATATACTATAATAATATTATAAAGAGGTAATATTTTTTTGTAAGTTTGTATATAGGGGGTAATCTCTGGAACTTTGCCAGTCTGATTTAAACCCAATTCTGCACTTCAACATCACGCTAAGACCCTTAGAAAGCGCCAGATTGCCCGCGAAATTAATTTTTTTTTGGTATTTTGCAATTTGCAGGAGAGTGTCAGGTTGTATGTTGAACAAAATATGATTCGCGACCGTAACGACTATGTATTTACAGAATTAAAATAATTAAAACCATCAACACAACCAAGTCTAAGTTCATCAACAACACAACATAATCTAAGTTCATAATAGAATCGTATTGAATGATATTTTATGAAATTATCATAAAACGTAGTGATTATAGCGCCTGCTCTATAATCATGATGTATGTTGATAGTACGCGTTACTTGCTATTTCAGTTTTGCAGGCGTCACCGTCGTCCAGAGGGTTATTTATTACGTAACACACTAACACTAGGAATGGGTTTCATTTTGACAGTTCAACAACATTCATTGCGTTATTTACGTTATTGAGCAGACAAATTTTTCGAACTTAAGAAGCAATGGATTAGCAATAGGCTTCAAAATCATTCAGATTATGATAGATAGTGTGTTACGTAATTAGGGTGCAGGCTTCATTAACTTCGATTGGTAATATTTTTTATCCTTTAAAGTTACGGGATCCAGATTGATAGATAGGTTGGTAGCAATTATTGATTAAAGATCGTTTCTTTAAATCCTTGTAGTTTGTTTAAACCACATAGGAGACCAGCCACCTTGACATCAGGATGGCTGGTCACCTCAAAAAAGGTATAATAGTAAAATACATAGGTAGCAATTATTTTACTACAGGTAAAGCAATTTTTTGCCACTATTTCAAATTGTAATATGAGTGGTCATCGGCCATCCAGACATTCACCCGGATCAGACATCGTGTAGGTATGTTCCTAGGCACTAGAAATAGATAATACAGCGACCCCGCATAGTACTTTTATCTAATGAAGCGACGCGCGTCTTTACTTGAGTTAAGCAAGTGAACAAACACTGTGAATGTGTATGTGTCTGTGAACGCACACCCGCGGCAATTTCGCGGGCTACCATACCGCATCAATATCAGCAAACTATTATAAACAGAGATTAATTTTACAAAGCGTAACAACTCCATCTGTACATCTTTGACCGAAGTTTTCCTGTAAAGAGTTACATCGAAATCGTTCTTGCTACACATACCAGATGGCACTGGTAGTTTCATTTGTAAGTTTAGCTACAAGCTTAAATACCTACTACTTTATTACAAGTGCAAGACCACAGACTAGAAACAAGTCCGTGTGCAAGACCTGCTACATCTACTCCGGATTTTTGGCGGCTTTTTGGCCTGCTGAAATTTTGATCAGTTTCAGGTGGTATCATATATACCTACATGAACTGCAGTAGTAATACGATTTATTCCTTTGTAGGTATGACACAAGTTTGCATCGAATCATTATAATCATCTAAAGTTTAAGCGCTTCTAGATTCATTTGATTGGTGGGTAATCGATCATGAACTTTGCACATTGCACGTAAGCCCTATCATATTACAAAATCTAATCAAAATATTATTTGATATGCAACTGTTTAGTTAATACGACGAAATAACAAACAATATCGCTTGACCGTGGCCTAAAAATGATATCGCCTGCAAAACCGGTTTTGGATAACAGTTTAACAACAAACAAAACCCTGCTGAATGTCTCATCATCATCAAACTTAAACTCAAAGTAAAATAAACCAATTACAGACACTTTTAAATTGTCAAGGGTTCGGTTAGTCAGTCAGAAAGATGAAACTAGTTGCCTATTCCAAAGCGTAGTAGGTAGGTTCCTATGGAGAAGAACGGGCAAGAACTCCACAGACATTATTTTAAATCAAAATATCGCACACCTAGTTATAGGGTAGTACAACTCAATTACCTACCTCTTTTTTCAGGAACAGCAATAAACGGTTTTCTCCCCTTCTAATTGACCGATTTAAAATTATTGTTGCATGATGTTGTATATTAATTTACAAAGATATTAATTTGCTCAATTAATCTCTTAGCAAAATAATATACAACATCATACAGATTCCGATAATCTCAATAACTCGATTATGAATTAAATTATTTTGCGTTGTGCCACCCTATAACTAAGTGTGCGATAATGTTTCAACATTTGTAGTAAAAGTGTAGTAAGGTATATCCGGTATATTTAAATTAAAACTAAACAAATTTCCTAATCATTAAGATTATAGGTAGGTACCTAAGTTTATCACAGATAAGGGGACCAAGGGACGGATGTTCTCCAAAAAAGGATCCGATGGCTGACTAGGAGTAGGTACTATCTGACATAAAAACCAACAATGTCGTCTGTTCTTCAACGATTAAAATTCTTCACAAAATAGGTAGTACCTACATAATTATCTGCCTGCATACCTATGTTGTTGATGACGATATTTGAATTAGCTGATAAAACTCTTTCGGCAGATGTAGACAACTCGTCAAAAAGTGTATAGGTACAAATCAAACAAGGGACTTACAATTCCACTTCCCCTGTAGTATAAATAGTTAATCACATAGTTGCGCTCGAAAATAAACCAATGATTTTCAAACAGCGGGGTAATTCCGAAACACACTAACATTAATGTTCAACAACATTAATTACGTTATTTACGTTGTTGAGCTGACAAATGTTTCGAACATATGAAGCAATGGATTAGCAATATGCTTCAAAATGATTCAGATTGTGATAGATAGTGTGTTACGTAATTAGGGTGCCGATGTTTATTTTTATTTTCTAAATAAGCGCTCACACTACCCGAGTTCATAAAACCTGTTCCACATAGCGACAGAAGTTACATAACAGTAAATAATAGGTCTTTACCTATGAAATTGCCGTTTTGTATGAAAAAATTTAAACGAATTTTTTTCATGAATTTTTTATTTGTATTAATCGAAGTAATCACCCATGCAATCAATGCATCTTTGCCATCGCAGTGGCAGTTTATTGATGCCCTTCTTAAAGAAATCAGCTGGACGGGAGGCAACAAATTCTTCAAAGGCATTTTGTACTGCCTCTCGGGTATTAAATTTTTTTCCCGCCAAGAAGTTATCCAAATTCTGGAAAAAGTAGTAGTCTGTAGGCGCAAGGTCTGGTGAGTAGGGCGGATGACGGAGAGCTTCCAACCCCAGTTCTTGCAACTTGGAGACCGTCTGCTGTGCAGTATGAGGTCGCGCGTTGTCGTGCAGGAGCAGCGGAGACGAGCGATTGACCAATGCTGGTTGGAGATGCGCCAGCTTCTCCATCATTGTGTTCAGTTCTTCACAGTACACATCTGCAGTAATGCTCACCCCGTTTGGTAAGAAGCTGTGATGAATCACACCGGCGCTAGACCACCAAACAGTGACCATCACTTTTCTAGGGGTAAGTTTTCGTTTAGGGCATTGTTTAGGTGCTGAACCAGGATCCAACCAACTTGCTGAGCGCTTACGGTTATCAAACAGAATCCATTTTTCATCGCAGGTAACAATGCGGTTCAAAATTCCTTCATTTGTGTGTCTGTTGAGCAGTGCAAGGCACGTCTCGACGCGTACTTCGCGCTGGCGATCATTGAGTTCGTGGGGCACCCATTTGTCAAGCTTTTTTACCTTGCCAATTTGACGCAAATGGACCAATATTGTTTTGACGCTAACGTCGAAAGCTGCTGCTAATTCAGCCGTAGATTGTGTATCATCAGCTTCCACAATCGCCTTTAATTCGTCATTGTCGACCAAAGTCTTCGGACGACCGCGAGGTTCATTTTTCAGGTCGAAATTTCCAGAACGGAAGCGAGCAAACCAATAACAGGTGGTGCGTTGGTTTGTAGAGTTAGCTCCGTAAACGTCGTTGATGTTGCGTGCCGCTTGTGCCGCGTTGCTGCCACGACGGTACTCATATTCCATAATTACTCGAATTTTTAACGTATCCATGATGACGAAAAAGATTGAAATGCGATGAAAATGTAACACTAATCAATAAAGAAATGACTACTTTTAGAAAAAAAAATCCATGTTTTTAAAATAAAATTAATTTGAAATTAGAATTCATAGCCAAACAAAAATTATTTTGATTTGAAATGGCCAGTACTGCAGAACGGCAATTTCATAGGTAAAGACCTAATATTATCAATACTTTTTGTATCGCGTTGTATTGTTTGAATAGATATAACCATACTACAACAGAAGGTCATCATCAGCTTAGCTAGCGGATCAATATATTTTACGAAGTAATTATTTTGATTGCCATCTGAGATTATATCTTTGTAACCCAATTAGTAAAGTAGTGAATAGAGAAGAACGATGTCCACAAGTTAGGAAGTGCGCCAGTATTTCGTTATAAATGATAAATGATTTTATTTCTGTAAGTAGGTTTATGCAAACACTTTTACTCGTCAATCATATTTTAAAACTAGATGAGGTCGGCGTTTCCTATCTGACTACTCTGAGAAGAAAGGCCGAAACAAACTCAGAGGTCACAGTCTCTTTTAAAGTATAGACATAATCTTGGTCAGATCATGTGAAGAGCACGTAGATTTTGGTCTGAAATGGTCTTTTGAGGAAAAACCACACAGAATGAGTGGACCTGTCCAGTCAGTGCACGCATTTGTCAGTAATCGTGCAGCTCAACTCAAAACTTAAGGAGCTCAACGATTCGACGAACAATACCAAAGAAAGGACATTTGGGTAGGCCGCATATTATTACTCAAACTGCCAGACCATGATTAAAACTAATTGACAAGAAAAAAAAAGAACAAAAGCAATGATCCACATAGTCTTTACATTCACAGTAATTAAAATAATATACTATTTTCCAAAGTAAATAATAATGTTAATGTATTTATAAAAAATAATCAATGTCAATAGGTATATAAAAACCGGAAATAATCTTGGTCAGATCATATGACGACCATGTTAGATTGGTGTCTGAAATGGTCTTTTGAGGAAAGAACCATACAGATTTGAGTGGACCTGTCCAGTCAGTGCACGCATTTGTCAGTAATCGTGAAGCTCAACTCAGAACTTAGGGAGCTCAACCACTAGACGAACAATACCAAAGAAAGGACATTTGGGTAGGCCGCATAAAGCACTCAAACTGCCAGACAATCATTGAAACTACCTGAGAAAGTGGAAAAAAAAAGTGACGGACATGGTCCTCACATTCACAATAATTAAATAATAATGTTATACTTCACAAAGTAAATGGTCCTGTCATTCTATGTGTAATAATTATCAAATGTCAAAGTTTATGTAAAATACAAATAAAAAACAGCAAAACTAAAAAAAAATATAAAATAAAAAACATTCAGTATGCAAAAATTGGAGCAAGTCAATCCCAAGCCTTTTTGTCCTCAATATAATCTTAAACGGTATAAAAGGCAACTTACGTTTAATGAATGATTTTAATTTATTAAGGCTTACATCTTGAACGTGGCTTGGAAGTTTATTATAAAAGCGTATACATTGACATCTGCACGAGCCACCTATTTTCTTGAGCCTTGTTGTAGGTACAACAAATTTGTGTTTGTTCCTAGTATTTATATTATGGATATCACTGTATTTTTTAAACAATTTTATATTTTTATGGGCGTATAAAACATTCTCAAAAATATATTGAGAAGGCACTATCATTAAATTAATCTCCTTAAATTTCTCTCTGAGAGATTGTCTCGAACTTAATTTATAAATTGATCGAACAGCTCTTTTCTGCAAAACAAAGATAGTCTGAATGTCGGCGGCATTTCCCAACAACAGAGTACCGTACGTTAAGGCTCCCACACAAAACTGCGATGCGATGTGATACGACGCCGCATCATTGGAACCGTCCTGGAGCTCCGTCCTGCGAGCTCGCAGATTTTTGCAATGCGATGCGAATTCGCAGTTTTGTGGCCCGTACACCTATCGTATTTGAAATTTGGTAGGTAGGACCTACCGAATTTCAAACGCTGTTGACTTTTTTAATTTTATCGAATTGAAATTTATTTATTTAAACATAGGTATAATGTTGTGGTACTTACATGATGTTATAAAATAAAAATAAAATGTGTTAAGTACTCCTGCAATGCAAGGCGTATTTGATATGGTTTTACCTGCACCCTAATTACGTAACACACTATCTATCACAACCCGAATCATTTTCAATCCTATTGCTAATCCATTGCTGTATATGTTCAAAAAATTTGTCTGCTCAACAACGTAATTATCGCAATGAATGTTGTTGAACTGTCAAAATGAAACCCATTCCTATTGTTAGTGCTTTACTTAATTACCCCGCAGGTAATATCGCTTATATAATTATAAAAAACAGCAAAGTGCGTGTTGGACCACGCACAGTGAACGGTTCCGTAGTTGGGATGAATTTATCTCAAGAACAAATCAGATCATTTTGTAGTTGAAAATTGTTCTCTCAGATACGTCGCAGTCAATTCTCCAACTGCAAATGTAAGTTCGTAATCACATTTTTTTTTTAAATGTCAAAAATCAGCAAATTAACGATTTTCGGACTGTTTCCTTTACTTACGCTGTGAAAGCTTGCTTCTTGCCAAATTTCATTGTTGTAGGTCAACGGGAAGTACCCTATATAGAGGGCTTGTACTATCTTAGATTGCGAAAATTGTCTTAGCATGAATGGCTGTAGTTTCAACAGTACTGTAGTATTCACTTTGAAATTAATACACAGTAAAGCTAAGGACTACTATTAATACTCTCTGTTGCAAATATACGATTGCATACAATTTTTTCGATAGAAAGAAATCTCAAACCGTTCAATAAATGGATAAAATTCAATGAAATATTTCAAATTAGGTCGTGAAACTTTGTAGGCTCATCGAACTATGCATAAAGCAGGTACCATCCGTAATTTTTTTATTTTTTCACTGTTATATTAAACGTAAAAAGATGAGATCGGAAATATCAAGTTTTATAACCACTCGCACCTTGGACCGCCCTGCCGCCCGACCCCCGACAGGCCCCGATTCAATACTTGTCAATACCATAGATAATACATGGATAATACACTATAAATTCAGTACCGCTTCGGCTATCAAACAGTCCAGTCCGGTCACTATGTATGGCAAGCCCATCCCTTGGGAGAAGCGAGCTAAATACCTAGGTGTGATCCTCGCCCACCACCTTACCTTCAGTGAGCCCATAGGGATGGCTCGTTCGCGCGCCGCCTTCGCTCTTGGTAGACTTCACTCCCTATAACCGCCCGCAGTAAATTGTGTCTCAAATGCAAATTGCGCATCTACGCCGCAGTCATCCATCCCATCATGACCTATGCATTGTATTTGCACACGCAAAGCCCCGTCATATTCATAAGATGCAGATGCTTAAGAACCGTTTCCTCAGAAAGGTTACGGGAGCCCCCTTCTATGTCCGAAATGTGAATCTTCACATAGACCTTCATCGAATGCCCACCATCCAACAACTCATGAAAGGCCTTTCAAAGCGTTTCTTCGACTGCGGCATAAAACACCCCAACCCCCTGATTAAAGTAGCCGCCTCTACACTCCCTCCCGCATTAGTAAGATTACCTGCCTGAGGCATACCTTAGTCGACCTCGACGACGCCACTACCCTCCTCCAGGAGAATAGTAAGGCCACCAGTACCTTAAAGATACACAAACACAGTCCTCGCTGCCGAGGCCCGCCGCGACGCTCCAATCTACGGCCCCCCCGACCCTTGCTCGAGCCAGCCCGCGCCGCTGAGCCCGTAGCTTTAAATTCGTCACCTAATAATAATAATTCCGATCCAACCTGTCCCTTGCTGCCCTCTCCCAGCGACGCCCTAAGCCGAGGCTCGTACCCCGCAGGGGGTGCCCTTAGCGTGTTGTCGCCTAGTTTGTAAGTTTTCTAAGCCCTGGCTGGGGGGCTTAATTTATTAGGGCAACCACAGGCATGACCGGTTAAGCAGCCGACAACCTCCTAGGTTGACCTGCGAGAAGCCAATCACAAAAAAAGGCTATCAAACGGGGAACTTGTGTCACTTCGCTTGCACTCAAAACCCCCATTGACATCGTTTTACGTTCTAAAGAAATTATATGATAAAGTAAAATTAAATTTACGTTGACGGTGTCCATCATATTAAGAAAAAAAAACTTTTTGGTTTGATTAGATACTTTAATAACTTAATTTTTTAGAGAAGAGTTTGAGAAAGGTTAGACGATAAGATTTTTAACAAAATAAACAAACAAATAACTTAGTGAATGTTACAAAACAGCCCGGAGATTAGAACTAGAAGGTGTTGTGATACCCGTGCCTCCAAAAGCACGTAAAGCCGACTGCGCCTGAGGGGCAAATCCCGTATTACTAATAACGTTTTAATCTGTCTAAATCACCCAAAAATACCTGACAATTTTTGACAAATTTTTGACATTGATTGTCGTAGTGGCGAGGTTGCGGCTAGATTTTAACGTTTTTAAATACGGGAGTTGGTCTTCTAATCTCTCTCTACTCGCGTGGGATTGCAGTACTTGGCTAGTCTCTGTTGAGATTGTCCGCCGTGACCGAATTTCGGTTAGTTGGACATTTATTTATTATTCATTTTAGGGTTCCGTAGCTAAATGTTCAAAACTGAACTCTTATTTCGTCTTGTTCGTAATTCCGTATCTCACATAAATTTTACTCGGAGACTATTGGATATACAGTAGGTTGGTACTCTAAACCTTGTTGATAAGGGATAAAATAAAAAACTGCATATCAGGGAGCGGGGGATCGTTGGACAGGTCTTGAAAAAAAAAATGCAAACGACGAGTTTCAAAATCATAGTTTGTGGGATGTAATTCTAAAGTCATGCCATTTCATTATTAAATGAATTGATAAATTTAATCATTTTAATGTCAAGTGCTCTGTGCTGGACATTTTGAATGTTAGAACTAGGTACTTAAATTTGAAGACGGGCAAATCTGAAACTGAAAAGCATAAAACACATGCACATACATACACATAAAGTCACGCGTTCTTCCCAAGGGGAAGGCAGAAACTACAGAACGCCACCTGCTACGATCTTTGCATCTCCTTTTGCCTAAAACACTTTCAACGAAAATTGGTTTGAATAGGATAAATATTATGTAGTTTCCGAAATACCTATGCGATATTTTACTTTGATCTTCGAATTCAGGCTACAAAAATCAAAGTATATTGGTAGGTATTTCTGTTTTAAGGGTAAATTTTAAAATGGTGTCACTGTTTGTCAGATTGACACGGATTAGAAATAGAGTGAACGTTCCTAAAAATACGAAAATTTTTAACTTGACCAGCAACAATGGGAATTAAGCGAAATAAGATACCAAAGAAAATAGGTTGACGTAAAAAAGCCGGTAAATATATGAACGAAATTATGGAAGAAAAAGTAAGTACCTACCTATTTATAACATATATTATAACTAGGTACAACTAAAGTTGCAATTCCAAAGGTAGGTCATTGGTAGGTACGCTAGTATAAAGGCTCCCACAGACAGGCGCGACGCGACAGCGCTACACAAAGGCGCCGCTTGTCGCGCGACACACAGTTCCTTTGTGTCGGGCGTCGCGTCGCGCCTGTGTGCACGAGGCTTAAAAGCCAAAAAAATGTATGTGGTTGACATAAGCTATCGAAATGTCACGTGATCATAGGTCAACGAATAGAAATTAGCTAGACAATATTAACAACATTCGATTCTATGAAACGAATCGACAGCATCGAACGATTAATTCCATAGAGATGCGTAGCCAAGTGGCACTTTTTGACAAGCGTTATCGCTAGTTTTCGATTTGTATGATGGAAACATTAGCGAAAGCGATAGCGATTGTAGAAATAGAATCTCTCCGAAGTGAATGCCATTTGTCTAGACCCTCTGACGGATTGACCATGTTGCTTTGAAAGTCAGGTCGGCCTTTAGTGTGTGATTCAACATGTGTCAACTTCCTAACGTCATCCCATCTTCGTAGCACGGCGGGCTGTGCTGGGGCGGCTACTGTATTTGCGGAAAACCTCAAACGGCACAAATACTCCAATCTTATTGGTACTTATATGTTCCAGCCGTTTGGGGCTGAAACCCTAGGGCCATGCGGTCCGAGTGCCCACTTAGTTTTTCTAGAAATCGCCAAGCGGTTGGTCGATTCTTCACGTGACCAGAGGGCTGGCCGATTTTTTGGCCATAAAATCTGCAAAGACAAGTAATTTTATTGACTGTCGCTGTCTTAGGATGAAAATTTATGGCAACAGAGCAATTTTCTTTGGTCGGCATTGAAAACTAATCCGGTTTATTGCAAATTTTGCGGTAAACTTTGCTTGCGTGATAAAGGATTATGACGTCAGTCAGATGTCTTGCGTAGTTTGTTTGTTGCGGTATAGACGTCACCACTCGCCACAAATGCCTCGCCTCTATTTAATTTTGTCGTTGTTGGTTTTGCAAAAGATGCAGGCCACCCATGTTTATTTTTGGTATACTTTTTATTTACCTGTCTATTTAAAAGGCTATAATTTTATATACATTGTACGTACAATGTGAAAGCAAATTTTTTATACTAATGTAATAAATTTATGTCAAGTTTAATAATTTTATTTATTGGCATCTTGCCAACAATAGTTCAGTTCACCCTAACCGAATCAGTTTGACAGTGCGTGCAGGATAGAAAGATACAAGGCGAGTGTTTTTTTTTTAAGTATTTAAGTATTTTGAAGCTTCTATAGATTAAGGTAGTTTGTTAAATATTTTAAAATTTTAATTGTTACTTTCTAAGGTATAAATTATAATTATAACGCTATATATATATATATATATATATATATATATATATACTAGCTGCCCGCCCCGGCTTCGCACGGGTTGCGGTACTTATCTACGGCGTACCCTACCTACCTACCCTACCTACCTACCCTACCTACCTACCTACCCTACCTACCTACCCTACCTACCTACCTACCCTACCTACCTACCCTACCTACCTACCCTACCTACCTACCCTACCTACCTACCCTACCTACCTACCCTACCTACCCTACCTACCTACCTACCTACCCTACCTACCTACCCTACCTACCTACCCTACCTACCTACCCTACCTACCTACCCTACCTACCTACCCTACCTACCTACCTACCCTACCTACCTACCCTACCTACCTACCCTACCTACCTACCTACCCTACCTACCCTACCTACCTACCTACCCTACCTACCCTACCTACCTACCCTACCTACCTACTCTACCTACCTACCCTACCTACCTACCTACCCTACCTACCAACCTACCCTACCTACCTACCTACCTCCCTAACTCCCTACCCTACCTACCAACAAAAAAAAAAAAAAAAAAAAAAAAAAAAAAAAAAAAAAAAAAAAAAAAAAAAAAAATTGATGTTGGCCGATTCTCATAGATACCGGATAAGCACAAAAAATTTCATAAAAATCGGTTAAGCCGTTTCGGAGGAGTATGGCAACGAAAACTGACACGAGAATTTTATATATTAGATAACTTGCAAGTTAAAATCGACCTACATTAAAATACAAGATAAGTATATGTAAAGAATCCTATATAGATACGTCACTACCTACACGTTACGTTTTACTGCGAGCACCAAAATCATGGAGAAAGATAGGAATTAGGTAGGCCAAGAGTCAAGAAAATGACGAGAATTTCTTTCTTTCAGTTCTACGTAACGAATAGCCTCCTTAAGAGCAGCCAACCCGTCACACTTTTGATACAAACGCTCGTACGTGATTATAGCGTTGTAACACATCTTTCATTGAAATTTTTGAACTAATACGTATCTTTTGTAATTTACCTAGGTTTCTATGCAAGTAAAAAATCAAAATTTGTAGCAACAAATTCAGTATAAGCCTCCAAAAATCTGCTTTTTTGCACAAATTTTACCTGAACTTTGGCCATTCATAATGTAGTCGTAAATTGTAAAAGTAAAGAAAATATCTTCATAGGAATTTCGCACATGTAATGGAGATTTTAAATGACAAACATTTTTTCCAAAAACTTGTAAGACTTTTTCAAAAACACGTATTTCCTGGAACAAGTTTTGTGGAATCTTTGCGCGCCAATTTTCGTTCGATGTTATCGCGTTCCCACTCTTGCTTCTTTTTCAAACATTGCGTTGGATGAAACAACAAGCTTTTCAATCATGCTGGCGTTGACGATAGACGGACCGGGAAGGGCCCTCTTAATTATAAACGTTGCTGAAAGTGAAGTAATGATGAGGATCTTTTTAACCACACATTTAAACTTATCTTAATTTTAAGCAACGTTTATAAATAAATCTAAGAGTGTATTTCACCAAAATAGACATAGTTCAAGCCTTATTTCTTGCGTGTCTACCAACCTACTCGTCTAGTTGACACGGTACCTACTAGATATTATATTTTTATAACATCACCGAGTACCGCCAGCCCCACTATGCAGTAAATTCGCTTGACGTCACTGGGGACGAATGAGCCCCAAATAGGGTTACCATTTCAAATTTGGAAAGTCCTGACATTTGCAATAAAGTCCGAAAATTTTACTTTGTAGGCCTTCGTTTTTTCGGTAGGTACCTACTAATTGAACAAGCTATATTAAAAAAAAAAATACTCTTACTCTTTGTATATAAGCCCAGGATCGCATGGGCGTATTTTTATCGCGGTGATTATTTTCGCACATTGGATTTTCAACTTTCGATATTGAGCCGAGCATTGAGAATCCAACACATCCCAGCGCGCAATAAAACACTGTTGGATTTTCAACTCTCGGCACTAAGCAGAGCGTTGAAAAAACGGTGCGCGAAAAACATAGCTGCGATTAAAATACGCCCGTGCGAATCTGCATCCTATAATTGCGTAACACACTATCAATCACAATCTGAATAATTGTGAGATATTACTAATCTATTGCTTCTTATGTTCGAAAAATTTGTCTACTCAACAACGTAAATAACGCAATGAATGTTGTTGTACTGTCAAAATGAAAGCCATTGCTGCTGTAGTGTGTTACGCAATTACCCCGCTGTCTGAGCTAAAAGTCCGAAAAATGGACAAGGCAAGGGGGCCAAAAAGCCGGACATGTTTCGATAAACCCAGACGGATTGTAACCCTAGCCGCAAAGTGGATCGGGGAGCAAGTGCATGAACTGGATAATTGGGCCACGAGGGGACACGACGGCCTCGAAACTCCTGCTATTAAGGACCATGATCGCCTGTATCCGACTCCATCGGAAGGTAACTAAATCACGTTGCAAGCGAAATTGGATTGGAAAACTCGAGAGCTAGGCTATCATCCAATAGAGAGAAGATTCGTCGTGACTCTTTTAACCTTCACTGATGTTATTTATTTGTTGTGTAGTACCTAGGTATACACAACAAGGTTTTTGTTCGCTGGTAAATGTTTGTTTCTAAGTAAATGAACATATTATGAAAACATAAGCAGCCGCAACAAACTATCTCGATTCTGTTTTCAAAGCAAATATTAAATTATGACGCGTATTCGTTCGAAATTGTTTGTTGTTGTTTCTTTATTTTCGGCCTCTCTTCATTCTAGCGTTTAGTCTATTCATAATAAAAAAGTAAGTTGTAGTCTGTTTCCTACGAAACGTTTGGGAAAAGCTTTTTTTCAGATTTCTGACTTTTCTAGTACTCAAACTTCAGTTGGTCCAATAGAGGTTTTTGATCCTTATATGAAACATGATCGAATGGCAAAAAAAAAAGTTTTTGTGAAAATCGCTCATTTCTTTTCTGCTGCCTGTACATTTTTTTCAAAATCTGTGAATGCAAATCAAACTTTCTCAAAAGGTTAATGAATGTCTCCTAATACCGTTTTCCTGTAGCTACAACGGTTAAGGTAGCTGCCCTCGCTGCCCCATCTCAAAAATCTATCCTGTATACGGATCTATTCCCATCCAATACCAAGAGCTAATACCATTTGATATTAGTTTATTTCCGAATTTATTTTCTATTCCCAACGAGTACCACATTGTTTTAAATAAAAAATCTATTACTAACGAATACCAAAGCGTGACTTTTTGTACACTCAGCTACACAAAGTTTTATTTAAATTGCGTTTTACCGAAATCTAGGGTAATCTAAATATAGGGTTAGGGTTAATAAGCTGGTCGACGGAGCCCCGCTTCGCGGGGCTCCTATTTCTGTCTAAAGGGTTTAAAGGAACCTAACCAACCGAACCTCGGGATGCCACTGACGTCGACCGTCTAGGGTTAGGATTTTCGGGAACATTTATTATGTTTTCGGAAACTTAGTTCGGTAATTCATTTTAACACAGCTTAGCTGTTAGAATTACAGTAAACCAGAGATCGATCGCTGGAAGTTAATTTGGTAGGTAGGTAGGTTAAACATTACTTAAAATCACTCAAATCATTTTAATTTTACTGAACATGACTGTATCTGATTTCTTCAAACTTGTTTTGGTATTGGTTTTAAAATGTGGTACTCGTTGGGAATAGAAAATAAATTCGGAAATAAACTAATACCAAATGGTATTAGCTCTTGGTATTGGATGGGAATAGAGGTGTATACGGGTGGGCGGGACATCGACGCGCAAACTGAAATCATTAATTCAGCACATGATCCTAAGTAGACGGAGTGTGCATTGTTGTGTGTCTATTTCTTGTATTCTTATTCTTATTATTTTATTTTTTTAAATAAAACATGGTATGTATGGTTATAACTAAAGATTGTAATTTATCTGAAATAAAAATGAATTGAATTGAATTGAAAAAAGAACTGCTGTTTCATAGAAAAGTGCAACACATACGCGGTCAAAATGTATATAAGTACAGCAATTTTTTTTTAAATAACCTACGATCATTTCTGCGCAGGAGGCGTTTAGAACCATGTACTGAATCCAAGGTAACAGGTTGCGCGTCGATGTCCCTGCCACCCTGTATATTATATTATATTAAAAGCCTGTGATGTCCCACTGCAGAGCAAAGGCCTCCCTACTCTCTTTCCACTTCTCTCTATTTATAACTTGGATAACAGATAAACTGGAAAATTCTTGTGAAGTAACATAGATAAGTAGTACCTAGATGCGTAGTCAGGGACTGAAAAAAAGATTTGGTAATAACGTTCTCATTTCAGAACCTCTCGCTCAGTTATAGAGAACGAAACTAAATTAATATACACTGGATCGCAAAAATTCCGGGTCGCTAATAAATGGCGTGATAGTTTCTTAAATACATAAGACTAATTTGCGAAACTATAGTATATATTTATTTACTATAGATAACTGATTAATATATAAAAAAAAGTGTAACACGTTTTGTACACTATATAACTTTAATTAAATACTAAAAAATTTGAAAATTTCGCTTCTAACTTAAGACAACAAAATACACTTCACAGTAAATCTTAAAAAATAAAAGATTTTTTGTCAATTTAATATCTTGTATTTCTTCCACGAGCCTGTATCACTTCATTAAGGGGGCCCTTCCCGGTCCGTCTATCGTCAATGCGAGCATGATTGAAAAGCTTGTGGTTTCATCCAACGCAATGTTTGAAATAGAAGCTAGAGTGAGAACGGGACAACATCGAACGAAAACAGCGGGCAAAGATTTCACAAAACTTGTTCCAGGAAATACGTGTTTTCGAAAAAGCCTTACAAGTTTTTGGAAAAAAGAGTTGTCATTTATAATCTTCATTACATGTGCGAGGTTTCTATGAAGATGTTTTCTTAACTATTATAATTTATGAATACATTATGGACGGCCAAAGTTCAGATAACATTTTTGCAAAAAAGCAGATTTTTGGAGGCATATACTGAATTTCTTTCTGCAAATTTTGATTTTTTGCTTGCATAGAAACCTAGATAAAGTGTACAAGATACTTATTAGTTCAAAAATTTCAATGAAAGATGTGTGAGAACGCCATAATCACGTACGAGCGTTTGTATGAAAAGTATGACTGGTTGGCCGCTCTTAAGACGATGTGGCAATTGGCATTCAGCAAACCAAAATTTTAATACGATTTTGGTCTAGGTTTGCCCATTCTTCCACTAGCGCATTCCTTAACTCGTGTAAGGTAACGGGAGCAGGAGGGCGTTGTCTCACGCATCTCCCGAGCTCGTCCCTTGCATGTTCTATGGGATTTCAGTCTGGGCTGCGAGCTGGCCACTCCATGCAGGTAATACCGACGTCTTGAATATACATATTGACCAAACGAGCAGTATGTAGTCGCGCATTATCGTGCATAAAAATGGAATTTGCACCCATATTCACTAAAAAAGGACCAGCATGCTAATTTAAAACCTCTTCTACGTGTCTGACAGCAGTCAGAGAACCGTTTTCTATGATCTCTAACTCCGTGCGATCCTCTGAAAATATCCCAGCCCAAACCATTATTGGCACCTTTTCTTCAAAACACGCTTGATGATACCGTTCTCCTGGTCGTCTAAAAACTCTTCGTCTCCCGCCGTGCGTAAATAAACAAAATCTGGACACATCGGAAAACATAACCTTGGACCAATCTTCACCTGTCCATCGGATGTGTTCTCGAGCAAACCGTAACCTGGCAACTCGATGTTCTCTGAGCAGTTTGGGGCCGTTTGCTGGTCTATAAGGCTTTATATCAGCTTCACGAAGACGTCGCAGAATCATATCAGAGCTCACATTGTTGTGGTGAATTTCTTGAAGATTGTTCGGACCTGTGATTGTGCTCACGATGATTCGGTCTTCTCGTGTAGTTGTGCACCTTGGCCTGCCATTTCCTGGTCTCTTGATGTTCATGTTCTGATGTCTGTTGAAATCGCTGGAGTACTCTTTGGACCGTTGATAAAGATAGTCCTGCGGTTCCAGCAGTGCTACGGTGACTTCTTCCTTCCTTTACCACGGTAATAATCCGTTTACATTCTTCAGGTGTTAACGACATGATATTGCACTGAATACTCGGATCAATCCAAGGAACCATTTATAATGACAGCTCGGTTTGAAATAAAAGCAGAAAAAATATTCTATACCTAATTTTAAATTTTGAAATTTTAGAAAGAGCAGATTTTTTTTTTTAAATCTATAGCCTGTACAAATGAAACCTCTTTAGAGATTTAGAACAAGCATTAGTAACCTGTTTACTACATATTATTTATTCTAGCGATCTCGGTATATTATATATTTATGGAGATATCACGGTTTTTATTAGCGACCCGGAATTTTTGCGATCCCGTGTATATCTGTGTATTTTCTTATAAGTATGAACAAGATTAGTTCACCTTCAACTCTTGTTTACAAGTTACTCTTATAAAGGTGTAGAATAAAACCACAAATTCCAACTCATCGTTAAACTTAATAAACTCAATTTTTCTCTCAATTTACCTTGTAACATTTGCATGTTACATGGTAACAATAGTAAATGGTGGATGGTAGCTGGGCACAAGACCGTTAATCGTTAATTAACGGATTCTCATCTTCTCATCTAGTTTTTATTAAAATATGATTGACGTGTAAAAGTGTTTGTACAAACCTACTTACAGAAATCAAAACATTTATCATTTAACGAAGTTATTTATCATTTCGAGTAACGGATTAACTTTTAAGTTAACTTAAAAAATTGTTAACGGACTCATTATCTTCCGGTAAGTTTCTATAAGTCCGTTAATCGTTAATTACGTACCTACTGTTTGTCAAAAGGAAACCGCGCGGACCGCGCTGCATCGCGAAAAGTACGTTCTGAACTCTATTTTGATTTGAATTTTATCTCTAAATAATAATTATTACAAACTTTAATGATACACCCGTCTTTTATTAATTTGTCATGTCCTGCTAAAACTTCCATAGCCCATACCAATTTTTTTATAATTAGATCACTAACGCAATGACATCATAAAATGCAACGTTAACTTCCGTTAAATCTACCGAAATGTAACGCTTTAACGTTTAACAAAGTTAACTTTTCTAGTGATGGATTAGCGATCAGCTATAACATGTCACTAAAATTATGTTGTTTATTTCACTTACTCTATTAAAATAAATGCTTTGAGTTTGATTTTTTTATTTCAACAACGTGAAAAAATCATGTCAGTCATCATCAGAAAATCAATACTTATAATAAAAAAAATACAGAATTACGATGATCAATCAATCAAAAATCAATTAATCAAATACGTTATAAGCACATAAATATAATTTGACCATTATTTAATTGTAGGTAGATACAGTCAGCAACAAAAGTCGATTAACACATAACATCACGCCTGTTCTCCGAAGGGTAAGGCAGAGGTGTACCTATAATACACCCACATTTCGACAGGTATGTTTAAGTCCCATGTAATAGGGGGGCGAGCCTTTGACCACCAGCCGGGCACTGATCCAGACTCCGGGCCGCAGCTGAGAAATTCAAGATGGAAAACCTCATAGAAATATAAAAAATCTATGGAAAAACCCAATACCATTTTGCCCAACCCGGAAATCGAACCCAGGACCCCATGCACAACAGTAGCGCTGTAACAGTAACTAAAATAGTTTAAATTGGTACAAAATCATTTGATAAATCGTTACATGATAGCTTTTTTGCATTTCATGTAATCGCTAAGAGTTAATATTCTTAAAATTTTACTTCTGTTCCGGGTTTATTTAAATATTTTGCAAAAATATTAAAGATTTAGATAACTGTCTGTAGGTACCTAAGTATTTAGGTATGCATGACTTATTTATTCGCAAGACTCTTTGTCTTTTAAAAGTAGTTATTGTTGATTTACTAGCCAAGCAGGCCATAAGTGATGGAATTCCTATAAACTTTTCTCCTTACTTTACTAAATTTATACCTAATATCAAACAGGATTGTTATTCGCTTTGGAAGGAGTACTTCAATATAAGATCACAAGAAAAAGGAATCTGGTACAAAACGATCCAACCGCATCCATTGAACTCACCGTGGATAGATAATCAGCTGTTGAACAGATGTGATACTGTTATCGCACTAAGACTTCGTTCCGGACACATTCCGTGTAATAAGTTCTTACACCTAATGGCAAAAACAACAACGACTTATTGTGATTTTTATATAAATTCCGTTAATGATGTTTATCACATATTAACCGAATGTGTCCGCAACGAGGAATTCAGAAATAGCTTAGATTGTAGGATTAGAGAGATAGGTTACTGTAATAGTGTCCTAGCTGAGCCACTTTCTGATGCAGCTAGAATACTTTACTAACTAGCTATGCTAAGGTTAAGTTAAATAGAGATTAGTATGATTTTGTTAAGCTAACCAGGGCGGCATAATCGCATGTGCGACAAAGCCCTTTAAATTTGAATAAAAAAAAAAAAGTAGTTGTTGAGCTAAAACCACAGATTAATTGAAACCTCAAAAGTTTATAGGCAATGCCAATAGGTAAAACACCACACCATTGAGTAATAATCTATAGGTACATGCATGTGTCTGTGTGACTGTGCCTCGTAATGAGACACAATGATTTATCTGTTGTTTCGTTCGATATCACGACCTCGGGTCTCAACGGATTTTGATGCGGTTTTCACCATCATCGAGAGAATTTATTCCAGAAGGTTTATGTGTAAAATTCGTTAATGTTAAACTTACATATAATATAGAAATCTTAATGTTTGCGACTCGGTCGTTAACACCTATTTGGTCTGGTGACTGTAATCTGCCATTAATTATTATTTTCATTATAACAATAAAATGACGTACATGGAAAAGTTGAAACAATAATTATTAGGAATTTTAATGTATCATCATTTTGTGGTCATCAATTTATGAGTAATTTATCTGCCTAATTGAAAATAAATCTGGGAAAAATATGTTTTCCACTCGTAATACTTTTTCCTCGCAAGCATGGCGTGAACAAAAACATATTTAATGACTTCATATTTTAACTAACGGTACCTATTATCCTGTATCATCTACATTTCATGTATATAAAAAAAAAATGGTATGTTCGTTAGACTTAGGCACAGCCCAAACCGCTAAACATAGAAACTTGAATTATGGACGGTAGTTTTAGTTTAACACAAAAAGAGTATTTTACGAAAATCTATCCTTAAGGCTGCGCTTCCACCAGAGAAGAGCGAGTATGCGTAGCGAAGGATGTGTGTGAAACTATTCAATAACATCGCTTAATTTTCATAGCTTGCGCTAAGCTAGTGCTGTTATTGGTTAGTTGTACGCACATTCCTCGCTACGCATTCTCGCTCATCATTGATGGAAACGCACCCTAAAGGGCGCAAAAGGATTCGTTTATATGCAAAATCTTATTCCTCTTGTGTATACAAACATAAAACGTGCCACAAATACGTACCTAAGTAAATAATAAACTGCGGCATTATTAACTACCACCGCGTACAGATTTAGGGGGTATTTTATAGCCTACATGGCAGAATCTTAACGCGCAGCCCGATGAACTTGAAACTCAGCAAAAATAATCTTCATAAAAAATCGTAAGTACTCGTACGGTTTTTTTTTCGAAAATTAGGCATTTAACTAAGGCGCCCAGCAAAGGGTACTCCCCTTTGCTGGGTGCCTTAGTTAAATGCCTTATTTTTAGGGGATTATTTTACTGATTGCTTCGATTAATTCGAAAATTAGTACCGTCAAACGGGGGGAATAGGGATGCAGGGGTGAATCGGAATGAAACATTAAAAGGGATTTTAACATACAAATAATATAGTTTGTTGCCAAAAAGGACTCTAATGTGTTTATTGTATTATAACGATTAAGTGCCCATGTTCGCAACAAACTATATTATTTCAATGTTATAATCCCTTTTAAAGTTTCGTTCCGATTCACACCTGCATCCCTATTCACCCCGTTTGACTGTATAGGTAATCTTATTGTCAAATACGAATGATTTTTCGAAAAGCAACTGGTATAGAGGGTGCACCTAAACAGGTTGTATGATAGCTTGCCTTCGATTTAGAAACTTGAAACTTGGCACAAATACTTCTATAAGTAAATAATAAAGAAAGTAATTATAGTTTTTTCAAAACATCCCTTTACAGGTGGTAGAGGAGGTGTAGAAGTTCGTAGCGGAAAGTACGAAATTCACGCAGACGACGTCACGGGCGAAGTGCCAGTCCTATAAAAACAAATATCATGTATTTTTTCTTTTCAACATAATTGTTACAAAAACGTAACTGCCTTCCGAGTTAATGAAAAAACCTCAGTTTATTATTACTAAGGAATATAATAAAATAAAAAATAAATAATAACAGTTCACCAGTTTCTCATTGCTGCACATTTAATGAATGGTTGCAATTGCAACAAACCAGATGTTTGTACAACTGTGCATGTATGATGATAAACACAGAGATGTATGGAAGTCTTATGCCAGTCACTAGGTACTTATTATGCAGTGAAAACATCGGGTTCGTACCTACATATTATATTGCACAATTGCCTATATTTAATACTAGCTTTTGCCTGCAGTTTCGCCCTCGTGGATGTCGGAAATTATCCCACGGGTAGGTAGGTCGGGAACGTACTCCCGAGATGCAAAGTGTCCTATGTCCTAAACCAGGTCACGGTCAATCCGTGTGCTGAAATTCATCCAAATCCGTTCAGCCGGTGAAAAGATAACAGACAGACAGACAGAGTTAATTTCACATTAACCTAAGTTAAATGAAAAATATTGCATCTAGAAACTAGTCGTTTTATTCATTTATCACTAACAATCATTTGTATCTGAATTTACACAAAATGAATTAAATTAAAATACCGGTGCCGGTGGGAATGCCGGGAGGGGACGCCCTAGGGGGACATATTGACCTTAGTGATGTTCTTCAGAAAGGTCAGGTGCGTAGTATTCGCAACCTGCGTGCGTGTATGACCAGATGTATGAACCTAAACGAGGCAAAAGAAGTATGTCAGGATCGTAGCAGATGGTGTTCTATAGTTTTTACCTACCCCATGGGAAGAAGGCGTGAGTGAATATATGTAAGTAAATTAAATAAAAAAAAATTATTACACACAAAACAAAAACAAACGACATTGATTTAATTTGCGGGGTCCTAACTGAAAATATAAGGTCTGGCCCGCTGCGCGTTCTTTGCCTAGCAAATGATGAGTTGGTGATCTATCAATCATCTCAGCCTATCGCAGTATACTGCTGGACATAGGCCTCTCCAAGGCTGCGTCACAACACCCTGTCCTCCGCCTTTCGCATCCAGTCTGTGTGCTCCACCGAGTTGATGATAAGTAAGGCAAATAGAGATCCAAAATGTCTATTTATTTTTCTTTCTTCCTCTCAACTTTGGCTGTCGGTAATAAAGGCTTATCACAGTAATTTAGTTAATACTATCAGATTGCTGCTACCCTCAAGGAAACACGTAAATTAACGTCTAAATATCATTTCAGTGTTGGATCTTCAACTCTCGGCGCTGAAGCTAGCGTTGAAAATCCATCGTTGTTTGTGAAAACGGGCACTATTCACCTTTGTTTTCCTTGGGAAAATCATTATTATGGTTACTCTCAGCCAACTGAAGGTTATGTCGGTTACCAACCGTTTGACACCCTAGCCAGGGTATTTTATGATACCATGAAATGAGAGTTAGGAATAAACCAGCTACTCGGACCCCTGACCGGAATCGGTCCCCCATGAATTTCAGCAAGCACGGCAACACCCTATATTGATATATCTAACTTAACAACATTGTGCTTGGCAACACGATCAAATGAGTACCTATTGAGTAAATTAGTATTCGCATCTCGCTCATACTTCACGATTATTTATAGCATTGTATTAGGCCTCACTCACACATGCGAAGGGAAAAAACTTAGATAAACTTATATGTTTATCTTAGGGAAAAAAACTGTTTTTTTCTGTTGTAAGTACTGTAGGAACACTTTGACCTTGAGCTGGCCTAGCCTAGTATGGAGAATCACTAGGATAAGAGACCAGCTTATCCAGGTTTTGATGTCACTGTCGTGCATCTTACCCTTGAATACACTGACGAGTAATATAAAAAAACCACTTCCAAAATTAATGGTATTGCTAATATTGTAATGAATTAAAAATATAATCGAACAGTTGTTCAGCTTTTAGTAAAAATGTTGTGCGCTTATAAGTGATGCCTTGCAAAGTGCCTAAAAAAATCTAAACATCACCAAGTTAGGTTAAAAATCTTGAAAACAGTATTACATTGCACATGAAAACCTTATTGCATACTGTTCTGTTCGAAGTCATGTATAGAAAAATTAAAATTAAAATATTTGTCTCTTTTCATAATTTTGGATTATTTTGAAAATTTAAGTTAGAAAAACCCAACAACACTGCCCGACCTGGGACTCGAACCTAGGATCTCATGCTCAGAAGAGTAGCAGTACCGACCACGAGATGAATGAGGCAGTCAGGTTGAGGCAGATGAGCTACCACATTGTTACTCTCTTAGCACAAATTGTTTCAACAATAATTCAACGTTAATCAAGTTTTCAAGCAATTTCGATGGCCCATCACAATGGGCAGGAACCCTAACAATGCAGGTATACAAATGATTGTAAATGCGTTAAACAAAGATGACAAGCCATAAGATTAAAATAAACTTCCACGCCGCCACTTATCATGCAGCGAACGTATCAGATACATGGTGCCCATTAACATAATGATTAGGTACTAATATTTACCTGAGTAAGGTATATATTTGCATAACATAACATTGCGCCTGTATTCCGCGAAGGTTTAGAGGTGCACCTATACTACGCCCACATTTCGCCAGTTATGTTTAAGTCCCACGTAATAGGGGGCGAGCCTGTGGCCATAAACCAGGCATAAATCCGGACTCCGAGTTGCTACTGAGAAATTCCAGATGAAAAATCCAATAACAATTTGCCCGACTTGGAATCGAATCGAGGACCTCATGCTCAGCGGTTACGCTTTCGACCACTAGACCAAAGAGGTCAATGTACATGTAGATACTTGTATATAATGTAAATAACTCTTACTTATATTTTCAAGGCTTAAGGAAATATTGTAGGTATGTAATATACTGTACGTGACTACATTTTTTAAGATCATGATTTCCTTTACACCTTGAGCCAGTAGGTCAAAAATTATACGCATTATCAAATCAAATCATTTATTTGATTGGATATGGGTTGGTACATGAGGTGATACATAAATTAACAAAAGTCCTTTAAAGCATATCCTACCTTAATAGGTGTGCAAATATCTATTATACCTACGAGTAATAAAAATATACACATTCATAAACTCACGCCTACCTCCCATGGGGGTAGGCAAAAACTACAGAACTCCACTTGCTCGGATCCTTGGACCTTTGCCCTGTTTACGCTCATACATCAGGGACGTACACGCACGAAAAATATTTATTACATTAATCCATAACAACAACAAACATTAGCTTATAACAAATATTAATATTACACTATTTATTGACATTTATTAATTATATAATTTTATTATCATTACTTAATTTATAAATTAATTACATTTATCATTTAAATAATCATTAACGTTATAATAGGCTCTATTAATCAAATAAAACTTTAACCTATTTTTAAATGACATAAAATTCGTTGCTTCCCTTATATTATTAGGTAATTTATTATATATTCTAGCACCCATACAAAATGCAATCTTATTATTGTTTCATATCATGCATAAGTTGGATTATGAGTAAAGGCTCGTTCAGACAGCCACGACACGCGACGCACCACAAAGGTACCACCTGTCGTACGACGAGAGGTGCCTTTGGGTCGCGCGCCTGTTTGAAGGAGTCTTAAAGGATCCAAACAGGCGCGACGCGACAGTGCGACAGTGCTTGTTCTAATAGAACAATTTCTATGAAAACTTCATGGAAATTGTTCTACAAGAGTCGCGTTGCGCCTGTCTGGAAGGCGCCTGTGTCGAAAGCTTATGAAGAGCTTGAGCTAAAAAGTGAAAAGTCAAGGTCATACTAAAACGATCACATAAAAAAGGAATTATTTTATGGCCCTTTTATGTACCTACCTAATGCACATAAAGGTCATTACTCATTACAACCGTACCGCTCCAGCGCAGCACCACCGGTGAGGACAGCTTGTTGTTCACGCGCCGCTTACTAGTTGATAGCTCAACGTCCACGCGCCAGAGCGGCTAGTTTTCAGCTTACAGACCGGTATGCGAACATTAATGAGTGATCTCACTTGAGAAGCACGCGTTTTTACGTTATGTCTCAGATTACTTTACGCGAACTAGTAATCATAGGTATTGCACTCGACGAAGAAGAGAATAATTTGCGGGCGACACAGGGAGAGAGCCGTGCGAGGGACGTAAGGACCGCGCGGGCTGACGGTGGTCCCCGCGAGGATTTCGGCGAGGCGCCAGCATGCATACCGCTTGCGCGTTTCTTCACCTGGAAACGGGCCGCTCGCTTGAAACTTGCGGTAGTCGCGGCGCGCGGCGGCGCCGGCGCGACTTTTGACGGCTCGGACGGCTGTCCACTATTCTGTATTGTCATCGTATAACGTACTTTAATACACTTGATTTAAAATTCTTACTTGAATGACAAGTTATTTGCTGTGTCGGAGCGGTGCTGTTATAATGATGATGAGTTTTATTTGAGCTAAAACATCAAACGTAATACGGAGAGTAGAGACAAGATTCTATTATTATTTTGAAAGTATATTTTCAGCGATACATAGGTACCTTAATAATAAGAAGTCCTCCAGACCGAATTTCGGTCATTACGGTCAATCTCAGCGGAGACTAGCCATCGACACGGGAGATATTATAGTGCACAAGTGTGTGCGCAGACACAGGTGCACTCTCTCTTCCCTTACATTTACAGTCCGATGGAACGGCAATCCGACACGATCAGAGAGAGATCAGGTGCAGGACCAATGGCTTAACGTGCTTGCCGTGTCGCGGGGATATGACACCGCCGACTTCCAAATTCCGGGCTGTTACTGAGAAATTCCTAATAGAAAAACCCAATAATACTTTGGCCGCCCTGGGAATCGAACCCAGGCCCCCACGCTCAGCATTCGCCCCTGCGACCGAGACCAACGGTATACCTACGTAGCTATCTATAATATCTAGACTTGTTGCCATGAAACATACATTATAGTTCCACGCTAGCCATTAGCTCCATTCGTTTACCACTAATAGTGTTAATTAGGCAAGCTGCTAATAAACAAAGAAACTAACAAACTCAAGAGAAACCATTTATTTACGCTAATAATAATTGAAAACTATAATCGTTTTGCTTTGACTGACAAGCGAATACGCGTCAGAGTATATATTAGTATATTCTATTAGGTACATAACTTTGTGTTTATGAGTTCCATTTCAACTTAGTTGAAGACGTTTTAGCGCTGAAACAATTAAAACAAGAACATGCTAAGGCTGAAAATTAGGTTGACGTAAGTAGTTGTAAGTCTGTGAATATCAAGAATAACTTTTAATTTTATTGGTGTTAGGACTTTTCACCGGTAAATATTACATTCGATGTGACGAACCCGTTCCTCTAGTAGTCGAAAGCGCGACTGCTCAGCATGAGGGTCTGGGTTCAATTCCAAGGTCGGGAAATCTGTTATTGGGTTTTTCTATATCTCAGTAGCAGCCCGGAGTCTGGATTTGTACCCGATTGATGGCAATAGACTCGTCCCCTATTATACCTACTTAACTGGCGAAATGTGGGTGTACTATAGGTACACAGTCACCTAAAGAGATAAGTAACCAGGGTCGTCGGATATAGTTGAAGTTTAGTAAGAAACCGATGGATGTTTTCGAATGAAATTTTATTTGTTATATGAACTGCTTGTTTTCTATTAATTAGATTCAAAAACATCCATCAGTTTCTTACTAAACTTAAACTATATCCGACGACCCTGGTTACTTATCACTTTTGGTGACCGTACAGCTCTGCCTAATCCTTCGAGGATTACTGGCGTGATATTATGTGTAAACATTTGATGTGTGTACCAAGGAACCAAGGTACCTTCGAAATATCAGTCGACTTCGAGGTGATACGATGTCACATTAGTCACGAATAAAGTAAAAGTCAAAGGTCGATGAGCTTCTGATTCGTGCATACTGCGTCAGTCTATGCAATGTCTATGCAACTAATAACTACTGGGTTCAAGGCTATAATAGTGAATTGCTGGTCGACTTTTAGCACATTTCGAAACATTTTCTTCCGTTGTTCGGTTTTGTCCTTTTACTTTTGTTAAATAATATTTTCTTTGGAGCTGACTGCCGCCTGACTTTATTAACTGAGCTGTCGCGAAGTAGTTCCTGAATAATCTGAAAAAATAAGGATATTGGATTTAGTGGCGATTCCGTTTCCGGGTGACGCAAAAAGTCGGGAAACAATTAGATTCTGACAATAATACCAATAGTTTGCTGTTTTTAAAACAACAATTTAACCAGACCATCGTGCATCTAAATCAACGCTAATTTTAAGTACGGGGCTAATCTGATAACCAGTTCTTTTAAAGTACCTCATCAATTCAAGGATTTTTAGGTAGGTATAAATAACATAAAAGTAAAAACAAACCAGATAGGCACCAATAAACATACCATAATCCAGTATGCATTTTAGTTTGTTCACATAAACAGGGTCAAATTTAATTTGCTAGCGAAACTCCGCAGAGGTGGTGGCGATATATTAACACAAAAACATTTTAAAAAAAAGTGTTTTTTTAGGGGTCAACGACCGGTGGTAGTATTGTTACATGAAGTATGAGTTAAAAAAATATGTTTTATCGTGTTTAGAATGTTTAGATTTGTTGTAGAATGTTTAGATGAATAGATAGATCAATCACGTCTGTCAAGATTGCAAAAGAAAAAAATAATTTAAACTGATATTTCAAGCGAATACACTAACTGCGGTCGATGACCCTAGAAAAAAAAACCATTAAACTAATTTCTTTTTGGTTGTATCATGTTCAGATTTCGATACCTACCACGTCTGCATAGTTTCGCTAGATAATTTAATTTGAGCCTGTATACACATCGCATTGGTCTCCAGAAATCTATATGATGTAGATAGTAGTACCCTACCTATTATTATTATGTTATTAAGATTTTAATCACATCAGATGCGAGCAGCTTAGGTAACTAAGCTCCCAACCCAATTTAGAGAGTAATTTGAAAGCGGTGGCGGCACTCGGCACCACTTGATGGCTTCGTCATCATTATTACCATGCTCCAAGATAAGAAATGGTACCCTCATCCCGTCTTTTGATGGCCTTAATTAAATATTATCTTAGTATATGTTATTTATGCTTATCGTTAACCTTTTTAGAAAGTAGATGACGGGCGCTGCACTATAATTTGAATGTTGCAGGTATCTTCTATTATCTTAATAGTTTTTTTTTTTTTAAGTTAGATAGCATAGTTGTCAACTTTATTGTGCATGCTGTCGTCTCCGATACGTGAAAGAGTACACCTACATAGCTAATTTTGTTGGAGATACTAAATAAATAAATAAACAAATCTTCTCCATTTTAATTAGGAAGGGCAGCCGTTAAAATTCATGCATGCCAAAAAAAGGTTAGCTTGCCTAATTCTGCACGAATGATCTTGATGCGAACTATGTATATTTATGCGAAAACATTTATTTATGAAACTATTGATATTGGTAGCTCTACCTTCACCGGCGAGGTAAATCACCTGCTGGCAAGGTCGACTGGCGGACGTAACAATCTAATTGGTGAGTGTGTTATCGTACATAGGGTATTACTATGTATAACATGTTAGTAGGTACTCACACAAATTGGTATTCTGTGTAGTGTCTCCCTTATAATGTAGCCAATACATCAGATATAGCAGTAAATAATGCAAACGTGCTGCAATAAAACGGATAATTTAATCCTAATCTTGTTTTTAAAACCATGATCCAAGTAGCATTCGTCTTTGACACACATAGGGCATTTTCCTCGGGAGCTAAACTTGTTTGTTATCTTTGTTCTTATTTGGTACCTACGTATTTTTTTTCTTTTTAATGGGCTTTTGGATAACTAACATCGTCGTACATTGCTCGACATCCTTTCATTAGGGAGTCTCCCTCCGAGTCTCGGAGATCACGTGAAACTGTCGTTGGCGGTTGTTAAAAGTGGATCTTATGAAGATTGGTCCTGGTACATAGTATAGGCAGAAAAGCCTGAGTCTGACTCATTAAATGTTTCAGAGATACCGGGTTATGGAGGCTAAATGGTTTGACTAGTTTGGTTAAGACTGGGAAGACGAGAAGTGGTTATGACATTGGTACTGTTCATACTCATGCTCTGATGCCAAGTACAATGTTTACCTAAACATTGTACTAGGCATCAGAAGAATATTTTTTTTCAGCTTTACTTTTACCTCTGCGGGGATCAACCTTCCATTCATTTGTCCTTTTGCATCAATTTATACCACTCCCTCGTGGTACACTAACTATAGTTACGAGGTAGATTTCTAGTATAATTGTATGGTTTCTGTAAATTTACCGAAAACCTTTACTATCTCTTACAGTGTAGGGTCCAGATTGCAATGCAGTCAAGATAGAGCGGCGTGGGTTCCTAGTAATAATAACGCAGCGATTAAATAAAACGTAAACGGAAAACATTCCACTGCACCAATAATTTAAAGATATAGGTAAATAGGTTTACATATCAACATGTTTTTTAATGTTAGCAGGGCATGTAAATTTGGTAGCAACAATATTGGCATCAGATAAAGAGACAATGACGAATGAAGAAAACTTTTCACTACCAGTGAAATTGTGAATCTGATTGTTATCGATGACTGCAGTATACTATGTAGCCTATGTATACATTGTCGTTTTCCGGGCAAGTACCAATGTAACTTTTTCAATTCATATGTACTCTCTCCTAATTTTGCAGTGCCCGTCAGTGTCCATATTTATCTTTTACTTAGTTAGACCATCTATGTAATACATATGGAATGCAATAAAGAATTGAGTATTGAGTTAAGTTTATCTTGGACTTTACTGACATCGGTGAGGAAACCTGGACTTATAGTTAATATAAGTCTAAAATCTATAAACCTTCTTGAACAAGCGTGGTGAGCAATGCTTGTGCTTTCTCTACATGAAAATAGCGGGGTAATTGCGTAACACACTAACAGTAAGAATGGCTTTCATTTTTACAGTTCAACAACATTTATTTCGTTATTTACGTTGTTGAGCAGACAAATTTTTCGAACATATGAAGCAATAGATCAGCAATACAGTTCAAAATGGTTCAAATTGTGATTGATAGTGTATAATGCAATCATGGTGCAGGTCTTTGCCTTGCCGTGGGACAATAATAGGCTGGTATTATTAATTATACGTTGTTGTAGCGTTACTGTAGCACAATATCCCAGTAACAATACCGTAACAATACCTAACCGTGAGTATATTAAAAGTATGTTATTAAGGCGGACAACACGACAGGAAAAGTCACTTGCTACTGTAGCACGACGTACCTACTTATTTTCCAGAACAACAGCATGATTGACATAATCAAGTGTAATAGGCTTTTATCATAAAATCCCTCGTTGCACGCTCGGCCTATCAAAGGCACTTGATCCGTTAATAGACATACGAGTACTTGCAAACAATTGTGTCCTTGCACGTAATGCATGTTGCACTTCACTGGCTTACTATATGTGAGAATTGTTACGCATTGTTGCATTGTTTCGCTGAAATTTTTTAAGGATAAAGTAATTACTTTAACAATGTGTGTCTGACTTAGTTTGTCCTAGTATCAAGCAAAATAGGATGGTTTTCCATTACTGTGTTGATTATTGTATAAATATAATAGATAAACTTGGAATGTAATATATAAATAATAATGTATTTAATTGACATAAAAAGTACACAGATATTAGTAGTCACTTAAATTAAGAACTCAAACTCAAACTCAAACTCAAACTCAAAGCATTTATTTCAAATAAACCAATTACAGGCCCTTTTGAATTGTCAAGGAGTCGGTCAGTCAGAAAGATGAAGCTAGTTGCCCATTCCAAAGCGTAGTAGGTACCTATGGAGAAGAACGGGCAAGAAACTCCATGGACAGTCTTTTAAATCAAAATATGGTTACAAATTATTGGTTACATCATTCATGTTGAAATTTTGCATGTGAGAACGATGCAGAACGTTAAAAGCATCCGTAATAAAGAGACGACAACAATTCCAATATTAAATTAAAATAAGCCGTGGCAGCCAAGAGATGACCAGTCCCCACTGACGGCGCCCGTTCACGAACATGACGTATGGATCAAGAGTGCAAATAGCCTGGTACAAATACAAAAGCACATGCCTTTTTCCCACGGGAGAAGGCGGCAACTACAGAACGCGACCAGCAGGGTAATTACGTAACACGCTAACAGTAGGAATGGGTTTCATTTTGACAGTTCAACAACATTCATTGTGTTATTTAAGTTGTTGAGCAGACAAATTTTTTGGACATATGAAGCAATGGATTAGCAATAGGCTTCAAAATGATTCAGATTGTGATTGATAGTGTGTTACGTAATTAAGGTGCTGCTACGATCCTTACTTATTATATTCCTTATGCTTCGTCCACGTTTATACTAAGGGGCCAACATACGAGTATTATCCATAAATTACATCACACGAATTTCATAATTTTTGGAGCGACTCCCGCCCCGTTACGGGTAGTCATATTTATGTAATCCATGGTGTGACGTCACATATTTTGCAATTTTAAATGAAAATTTATAAGAATACCTTTAAAAACAAAATTCACACCTTACCAACCCATTTAACACAATACTAACATCAGGGAAAGAACCTAATTGTACTCGTATGTGCCATTTCAAATACTTATTTATACTCCTGCACCAAAAAGGCGATAATAGCGATATTGGAATTTACTGCCCAAGAAGTCTGACATCTCATGTAATGAGATGTTAGACGGGAAACTGGATGAACATAAGCCGGATTTCGCCCAAGCTTTTCAACATCAAACCAACTTCGTACATTAAACTAGAAGAAAAATACACAGAATTTAATAAACTATTGTTATATCTGGCCTTCATAGATTACACGAAGGCCTTCAACAGTATTAAACACAATGAAATATTCACATCCCTTAAAGACCAGGAACTTGAAAAACCACATATCGATCTCTTAAAACATATACAACAAGATATAGCTTCGCAAACATTAAACTAATTACTGCTGACCCTTCATACAGATACCAAAAAGGTGTTAAACAGGGCTTTTTCCCAAATGGTTTGTGACCACACACTGGCAGCTTCGCGGAAGACCAAGGGCATTGATGTCGGCAAGTAGAGACTGACAAACATTCAATTTGCCGACGATATAGTCCTTTTTGCCCTCACAGCTGTAGAACTCCAGATCATGCTCCAAGAGTTGAGCACGGCTAGCTTCAGGGTAAGACTTGCGATGAATCTGTGTAAAACCAAAATAATGACTATCAGCACTAAACATAGGGTTGAAGTAGATAGACTGGAAATAAATTATGTCGATGAGTATATCTAGTTAAGCCAGTTAGTTTCTTTAAAAAAACAGGCAGAAAAGGGAAATTGATCCACGCATCGAAAACGGCTGGAAAAGCTACGGGTCTATGACGACGCTAATGAAGGGTGATCAGCCGATCTCCCTGAAGCGCAAACTCATCGACATGTATTGTGTGTCCTGCCCTAAGAGCGACGGAACAAAGCATCCTAGGAGTAAAATGACAGGGCAGAATTCGGAACACCACACTGCGTTCCAAAACGGATATAATGGACTTAGGCGAGAAGGCTGCCAGGCTGAAATGGGATTGGGAATTCGTGCAAGGACTTGGGAGAGCCCTTTGCCGAGCAGTGGGATAGTACAGACTAAGTAAAAAAAATAATGAAAGAGTTGTTTTTTGTGTTTGTGTGTTTTTTCTTTGCGTCATGTTTACCGCAAATAAATGTATTTTCTTTCTTTTTGTTCTTTAGTTGGGAATACTTAGGTAACTTTAAAGTTTTAGTTACAGTTGAAGTTGTGAGTTTTAGTACTTTCGATGTCACGAAGCTTATAACTCGTCCCCCCCTTGTCACAGGATCTCACACGTGGATGCTTAATTTATGAATGTCGTCTGATGTCCTTGCGTACATACTGGCCGTTGTGGGTACTAAACCCACACCCACCTACCTACCTACCGTGGCACCTACTGTGGTGCGAAGTGAGCATGCTTGATCTCCTTGAAGGACGAAAGTATAGTAAGTAATTGTTAGCGAGAAACACGTTACTAAGAATAATGTTGCATATTGTGGAAACACTGTTAGGTTAGGTCATAGCGTCTGGTATAACAAGCCTATCAATGGTTGACGTAACCTCATTATAATTATTATAATTTAATCAACGCTCGTAAACAATAATACGTTTTTGCGTATTAATGGCAAGCACCTACAACAAAAACCATCCTTATGGCGCCTCTATGTAAAAATGGCACACCAATATTCTTTGTTTATTAAAAGTCGTGATGACCCTCGCCCCTTATTCATGAGGTTTTCGTGAACCCACAATCTCGTGAAATTATAATTCGGGCTAGTACCAATGTGACTTTTTCAATTCATAAGTACTTTCTGAGTTTATCTTGAAAATTAATGACATCGTTGAAGGAAAACATCGTGAGGAATCCTGGTAAAATCTGAAATCGCCAACCCGCCTTGAGCAACCGTGGTGATCAATACTCGTGGCTTCTCTATATGAGAAGATTGCACAGCAGTGGGACGGTAATAGGCTGGTATTATTGTTATTATAATGTTTCTCTGGGGAGCCATATTACGTCATCATCCTGGCGCTTGGAATTCGAAGTCACTTAGTACAACTTCATGGCATGGGCATGTAATGGAGCAGTAAGAAAAATGTCGTAAGGTAAGTTTTGAGTAATGAATGTGGATGGCTATAAGAGTAGCAGAAGATCAAAGATACGATGGATGGACTGAGTGAAGGGTAATATGGATGGACTGAGTGAAGGGTTATATGACTGGAGTGACTACCGAGATGACGACTAATAGAGAGGTATGGAAGAAAAAGACGAGTTACACCGACCTCAAAAAAATCATGATAAGGGCAGGACAATGATGATAACTTTTTAACTTTGCGAAAATTGACGAACATATTTTTGTTAATATGTGTTTAGGAACATAAAGGACATCAATTTTTATTTATTAGAAGGCCAAGTGATTTCTATATAACAACAATGTCTGATAGTTTTTGTACACGTTTTCAATGGACAACCATTAAAAAAAATACCTTTCGCGAATCTGATAGTGCCACCCAATTACTGAATAATAAAGACTATTGTAGACGAATTATTAGAGATAGTAACTTCAATAAATTACTTTAATAATACTCTTCGGTCACGGAGGTATCCGAAAATCAAGTACCTAGTTCGCTATAAATCGATGGTAACTACGCAGGAGCAACATTAATTGCCCAATAAATTGTTGGTTTTATCCAATAAAGTTTGTTGTTGCTCTACCTACTTACTTACTTATTCTTTTACTTGATAGTTTTGTTTGTTATTGTAACGTACCTAGTCAGTCGGGTAGCTAAACACAGCATGCCTTCAAAGTCAAACTCAAATCATTTATGTCAAATAGGCACATAAAAGACACTTTTGAACGTCAAAATTTACAAGAAAATATAATTTATTCTAGTTGCCCCTTCCAAAAGGTAGATTCGTATGGAGAAGAATGGGCAAGAAACTCCACCGTTACTCTTTTAAAATGTTTTACAATATTATGTAGGTTCACATTAATTATGTAATCATATGTGAAGACGATGCACCTAGAATAAAATTGCTATACCACAATAGGTAAAAGAATTAAATATAATGCAATGATAGGTAAATTAATGATGTGATAGTTACATGGTGCTCACGTATTTACAAATATTGAAAAGTAGATGATTTTTCCAAAATTATAACAAGTAATAATTTTGTGTGTGAGTTAAAGTCCTTAAGTACATAATGTAAAAATCAATGTCATAAAAATTATAAATTATACAATTAAATTAGCAACCAGTTTGATTTTGTCTAGACTCTAGATTGTCCTATGGAGCAGGACCAGCGTGTTTCCAAGCATTCTTATCTACGTATAATCCTCTAATTCGTAATATGCTTGTTTACATATTGTACTTTTTATATGAGTTTTAAATTTTCTTTCATTTAATATCACAAGGTATTTTGGTGTAACATTTAACACACACGCCTTATTTTGTTTATGGAAAATCCCAATTGTTCGAGGTTTTTGCTAATTGAGGACGTCGACTCAAAACATACGTGGGAACAGCTAGTTAATCCAATATAAACGATATTTTAATTCTGTAAATTCGCTATCTAAACACGTTTAAACGTCATAATAATAAAGTTTAATTCAGGTAATTCAGGTAGAGCAAGTCAGGTGAATTCCCCTATATACTTATGCTGCTGCTTGCTGCTTCTATGCTTAGCTGATAATGTGAGTGGCAATATTCCCAATTCTTATTTAACTAGTTAAACTAGGTTCACCTTATTCGGCATGGATGCAGCAGAACTAGTGCAACGCAAAAGATTCCGTTGACCAGTGACCGAAATCCGTGGTAGAACAATCATCGGCGACTATTGTGTGAGATAACTGGATTTATCTATAGGGTCAAATTAAATTAGCTAGCGAAACTCCAGAGAGGTGATGGGTGTCGATATCTAAACATGATACAACAAAAAAGAAAATGATTTGATAATTTTTTGGGGTTAATTGCAGCCGTAGGTTTGTGTAGCTACGTTTACAAATCAGTTTATTTTTGTGTAAACTTACAGACTTGATGGGTATCATAATTTTATAATGATAAAACTAAAAAATCTATTCTTTTCAACTCATGCTCAAGTAAATACATTGCCAGAGGTCGTTGACCCCAAAAAATAATATTATCATCATAGGTATCTTTTTTTTTGTTTTATCATGTTTGAATATGGATACCCATCACGTCTGCGGAGTTTCGCTAGCTAATTTAATGTGACCCTGTATAACAAGTTGAACAGCTATTCTGGAAATATTCAGTCATAAAGCATACGCCTAATCGTTGGTACAGTAGACCGCTCGTTAGCGGCAACACTATGACCTTGAGCTGGCCTAGCGTGGTAAGGAGTTTCAATAGATTTTGTTACCACTGACGTACTTAGGTACTAGGGTTGCCAACCCAACTGTATCATATATTATCCTACTATATTAGAAGCATAAATATCTACAATATTCCAAAAAAAAAAAATTGTAGGCGAAACTACTATATTTTCATTTCAATACAAAATGGCGAAATAAACGCAATAGTGACAGTATTAATCTCATAAAAGCTGGATTAATGATATTTTTTAACCTTAATTTATAGTGTAATAAAAGTATAAAAGTTATGTCATTTAAAAAATAAAAACCTGTTATTAAAGGCTTAAAGAAGCCAAAAACAAGTTATTTTTTCCTGAGATGCCTACAATATTTTTTTTTTCGCCTTCATAGTTTTTTTAAAGGCATATACTTCGAAAATACTACGAGTATATTTGATAAAAAAAAGTTGCCGACCTTATTTGGTACTGTTCGTAAAACTGGTGCTAACTAACTACGTTGCGGCGTCGGGTCAGGTCAGATTCCTTGATTTTGTTTTATTAAGTTTCTAATAAATGTTTGGCCACAAAGGAAACCAAGTTACATTTTTATTTTTAACATCATCATCATTATTTAGCTGGAAGACGTCCGCTGTTAGAAATAGGCCCCCAAGCATTGCCAGTTGCCACAACGATAGACCACGTGCCTCCCGTTTCTAGCAGATATTACAATAACAATTTTACACTTACAATTTTATTAGTTACAGAGTAGGTACTAACTTGTAAACATACAGAAGCATAAACAAAGTTTTTGCCAAGGTATTAAATTATATTGAAGGTTTTCAATATTTTTCCTCATCACGAGGTTCGCAAAATGTAAATTTTCAGGTTTTTAATTATTTTGGCTTGTTCTTTGACCAGAACGGCGCGTTTGGAAGGTTTCGCACAACTTCTTATTTTGTTTTATTTATCCCTCAACGTGATCATGTAGGTACAGTCGACTTTAAACCTTAAAATGCTGATAGTAAAGTTCAAAATCGAATGAGAAAATCTGACAGTTTGTGGTAATTTGACGTGTTGGCAACTGTACCTACCTCTTGAGGTTTTTGCTTTAGTTATTATTTTTGCTACTTAGACCACGTTCGCACGCACGTAAAAATATCGCGACGGGATTTTATGGCGCACTTCATTTTCAACTCTCGGTGTTGAATCCAGCATTGAAGATCCAACAGAGAGCATCCCAGCACTTCGAAAAAGTCACTGTTCGATTTTCAAGTCTCGGCGCTTAGCAGCGCGTTGAAAACCCAGAGCTTGAAAAAATCCCGCTACGATAATTTTACGTCCGTGTTTCGTGGACTTATAATACTAGACAGAAATAAGTTGCAATTTAACTCGCCCCCATATTGGGTACCTACATGGGACTTACACATAACTGGCGAAATTAAGGCGTTATATGACACCTCTCCTAACCCTTCGCGGAATACAGGCGTTGCATCGTGTACCTAGTAATTTTTATAGGGCCATTTAAATACAAAGACTAAATTAACCACTGTTTCACATTATTATGTTTCTTATAAATGTCCGGCCAGGCCTAATCTGTTAGTAATTTTGTCAATTTAGAACCTCGCTTTGTAATAAACAAAAAATTAAGCATTTTGCACGTCAGAAGCGAGAGCATTCGTAAAACATTAATAACTTCATGAAAAAAGCTATTGATTGACTTTATTATATAAAACAGACTCACCAAAGAAATATCTTAATTTTAACTGAATATGATGTCTAATTTAAATGAAAATAAGAGACAATAATTTTTCATTTGCCATCCCCAATATAATCTCCCCCGTACACGGCGGCGCCACTCGAAACGATTCAGAGTTGCAATATCTGGAATTCAGCATATTTTGCCGTAGTTCTTGGTTTCACCGAATGACAAGTTATACTGGCCATCGTAATGCAGCCCAGTGCACTATATTGCCTTCTAGCTGCCTAGATGGTGTTGGGATCGAATCGCTATTGTTTCGTTACCGCAATCGTATGACCTGGCTCAGTGAAACCTCCAGTTTTCAAAGATATATACAGTATATATTTTTCTACTTTTATACTAAGTATGTAAGATAGAATAACCCATAGCCCATAACCCATTACCAAAACTTTGCTTTTTTTTCATTTAGCGACCTCAAAAATACATTGACTGTCTTTGACACATCACTTATCCATGGGATAAGTACAATAAGTGATAAATATTCCTCAGATAGATTTCATGAATATTTTATACCTTGAGTGAACTTAAGTCAAGTCAAGTTATTCAATTTCTGTTTTATTTACAGATATGTGTAGATATGTTCAATACGCCCAAAAAATACTTTTTTATACATAGTTGGATACTTACTTTTAGTAGTGGTTATGTACGAAATAAATTTTACGTCAGAGGATGTCTTTCGGCTGAATGTTTCCGATATCACCTTCATTAAATGATTTACCATCTGAGATTACAATTATAATCATATGACCTACCTAGTCTTTACCTCGAGACATAAACTACAGGTATTGCGTGCCAAATGTGCTGATTATCTCTCTGCATCTGCCTAATCTTCGAATAATGTTGGGATTGGCTTCCAGTCTAACTGATACGAGAGAAAAAAAAGGCGAATACTTGTTATTCTATTTTCTCATAGCACACACAACTGTTTTAAATTTAAATATTGTTGACTTTTTCATGTGCTAAAGCAGAGAGAGCAGTGGTTGCCAGTGTTGCCAGTGGTGTCGGTTCCGACTTACCGAGTCGTAGGGCGTGGGTTCGAACCAAGTAGTCTAATTTATTTCATCACCACTGCTCTCAAAATGGTGAAAGAAAGCATTGTTTGGAAAACAGGCATCAGGCAGGCAGGTCCTACCACCAATAATTCGAAGACATTTGTGGCCTACTCACTCACACAGAGAGGTGGCCTGTGTCTCAGCGGTAGGAATGTTATAGGCTGGTTATGCCATGCTTAAGCTTTAATGTGCCCGCTGAAGAAGAAGGTTCACCTATTTATGACTAGTATTTAATGGAATTATGCAGATAACTACCTACCTCGGAGTTGGTAACGGAATCGCTATGGAATATTAATTACCTACTTATTACAATATCTTTGCATACCCATCTAGCTACTTCCGAAGTTCCGAACGATTAGTTAGTTTTTGTATGTATTAATAATACATTCATAATCCATATCACTGCGGCTGTTCTATTGATAGTCTATTCTAATACTTTACGTGGTAGATAACACCTAGTTCAGCTAAATTAATTTTATAAGTAGTTTGTTCGTGAGTCAGAATGAAATATTCTTTTGAATCAATTCATTTACTCAGCCAATCGTATCTTAACACTGCTGACATACGTTTTCATAGAGGCAAAAACTGAATAAAAAAATTGAGGTCTTTTTAACCCTCGACGTATAAAGAGCGATTTTACGGGTTTTATAAGTTTGACGGCTATGTCGTTCTGTGTGTGTGTGTATCTAAATATCTGTGTCTATGGCATAGTCGCTCCTCGTTAGGAGCTACTACGCCATAGACAGACACACATATACTTAATAACCGCATTGTAATCGGACCACCCTTTGGTGGTCCAATTACAAACCAAAGCTGGTCCAAAAGCTGGGTTAAAAGAAGTGATTCTTAGCCATGTTTCATGAAAATCCGTTCAGCAATTTTAAGGATAATCAGGTCTATTCTGATTGGTGTAGGGATCTCAGCCACACAATGGCGATTTATTTCAATTTAACTCGTCCGATGGACTTGAAATATTGGTATACTATAATATTTTGCTAACACTGCAATTAGGTGGTATCCTTGACTTGATGCTGCAGCCAGGAAAGTCTGAATAACTAACTCCTCAACAACTTACAGCAGACATAGGTATAGTGTTTGGGCTCATTCAAATGGCCTTGATGATAAGTTGCCTTAGAGATGGTGAACAAATGAACAGTGTCTGATACGAAGCCGGAAGGTGGTCAAAGAAACTCGGCCTTACAAATCATAGACCAGTCGAGTTTGGACCCGTTGGATTGGTCTAGATGAGTAGATGGTAGACAGACGGCGAGAAGGATCTGATGATGTAGGCAAGAAAGTGGTTGGTCAGACGATGTCAGGTTTTAGAATCGTTGACCCGTACTTTCACTGTTTCAAAGCAAACAACTTATGGTTTTCACAATAATATTCAATAATTTATATCGAATATGATTGAATAAATAACTATTAACATTAGCGACATTTTAAAATATAATTAAATAAAAATCAATTGCCACATGTATGAAAGCTCATCACTTGAAAACAGTTCGACGGATTAACCAAATTTTTTCTTTGTTGGTTTCGTAATTTTCAGGACAAGGTTTGTAAAGATTTTTTTTTTGGAAAATCCACCGGAAATGTCGGAAATTCACCCGGGCTGCGGACGCCGAACACGGACAGCTGGAATATAAATAATACAATTGTTTGTGTTTTATGGTAAATATGCATGGTCAGATACATACATGTGTTGATCGGGATTTGCAATTAAATAACTTGTTTCATGAAGATTATATAGAGTATTAGCTGCGCCCCGCGGTTTCAGCCACCGCGGTATCAAATATATTTTACGACCTACCAAAAAAAAATCATAAATATCGGTCAAGCCGTTTCGGAGGAGTTCGATAACAAAAACTGTGACACGTGATTTTTATATATTAGATATAGATTATTTCATCCTTTCTGATGAAATAGAAGAAGACATGCTACGCCGACCCTAAGTAAATTGGGATACCTAGTTTTGGCCAGGATAATGATGATGTTGCTTTGCCATGCCACGGAAGCCATGCCTGCTTAAAATAAGGTATAGTCTGTAAAAGATCGCTTTTAGCGATAATACTGCCCATTGTGTCACCGTATATAAAAAAACACAAAAACAAAACAATATGCAAAAGGAAAAAAAAGCAAAAGGAGTATATGTATGGACGGTAGCAGGTGGCGTTTTGTAGTTTCTGCCTACCCCCATGGGAAGAAAGCGTGAGTTTATGTATGTGTATGTATATAGAATTTCTACATTCATATCTGTTATTATTGACCGCGTGAGCGCGAAGCGTCTCAGTTTCAGCTTGGGCAAAAATGCTTTCGTATGTCCGGATGTCCGGCTGTTCTCCTCTACATATCGCATTTCTCAACCGATTCTTGTGAAATTTTGTGAGCAGGTTCGATAATTATATGGCATTTTTTTGCCTACATCTTTTTTCGAAATTTTTCAAAACGGTGGTTGTAAACGTAAAAAAAAACATTTCTGCCAATTCGAGCTCTTTGTGCGCGCTTTTTGTTTTAAGGTGAACATTTATCCAGTTTTAAGCTTTGCAAAGACAGACTCGCGAGCTCACAGAGCCACTAGTTTTAATAGTGTACATAATAAAGAGTAGGTATTCTATTCTATTCTAGTCAGGTAGGTTTGCGCGACTGCCTAAATTAAGCCCACTTTCACGAAATTTCACGAAATTACACTATTACCGATGCATACAAATTTCGATGCATACTGGCCGATACATTATACACTGTGCATACTTAGCTACCTTTGTTATTTAGTTTTTTGAATATATTTTGTTTAATATGCTTGCTCTACCTGATGACTTCATGTTACTCGTATTAACATTTGGACCGTATTCCTGGGTATAACTTTAAGGTTTCTCCCAGAAAAAATAATAAACTTCTTATTTCATAAATGTTTATTACTTATAAAATTGAATGGTCTGATCTCAGCGTAGCAAATTTTTTTGTACAAAATAGTATGTTATTATTAGTTACCTGTGCGTTTTCTGTTTTTATTTCAAACTTGTGAGTGGTAGGTGTACCTGTTTAATACTTGTTATGTTTTCGTCCTCGAAATCAGCTGACTCGTTCTGAGTTGAGGCTACTGTTGCTAACCTGAAACATAAGCTCAATTCCGGATGCTGATAATTATAGATAATATTAAAGGATAATTATTACAGGGCTATAAATATTTTGTTTTTTATAGATACAAATGTAATTGCTTCAGTGATAATTGTTTTTATTGATTATTATCTCGTTTTGGCGTCTTAAGTGTTCAGCTTGTTGTTACCCACTGTGGATATTGTTCTAGAATAAATAAAGTATAGGTCATGGACTAGAAATAAAAGAAGGACTCCGCGCCACGCATATCGAAAGTGAAGCACGGTACCGATCTATGTGTGTGTGTAAATAAGTGTCTTACTTGTGATATGTTATTCCTTGACACTTTTTCTAGGATATAGAATTATTTTTACACCATTTCACAACACAAGAAGGCATTATTTTATTTTATAACTTGACATTAACAGTATCTACAATGACGCCGTAGTGATGCATAATGGCGGCCGGTTGGCACCTTATAATGTAAATGTGTGCGTGAGGCATGTTTGCACAAACGGTCCGGTATACTTATAGTGCTTCACTTTCGATACGCGTGGCGCGGATTCCTTCTTTTTTTTCAAGTTCTTGGTATAGGTATAAATATTTACAGGCACTTGATCTTGGTTTTGTTTCAGTTAATCAATCATGTATATTATCAATATTGATATACATGATTGATAAATTTATTAATCGAAATTCAATATTATTAATACGACGATTGCCGGGATATGCATATTATGTAATTGTATATCTTCAACTCAGACTATCGTATTCCACTATTGAACAAAGGGGTTGATAATTGTCATCAGTAGCATCGTTAGGACTTATGAAGAGACAAGCAACTGGTGCATAGGTATGAACCTAATTGCTAAATATTGAGCAAACTTTTGTGTCCCTGTTTTCTACTTCCTTTTCCTTGGGATAATCCTCATAATATCCATCTGAGGAGAACAGAGTGTTATGTTCAATTCCTACGGACTCGAGCCTTGTTTCTGGAGCAGTGGTGGCATTGGAAACGGCCGCGACTTACGAGTTGTAGGTCGTAGGTTCAAATCCAGACCCCTATCTGTATTTTATGTAAATTATTTCATCACCACTCTGCTCTCAAAACGGTGAAGGAAAACATTGTGAGGAAACCCGCATGTTCTAGAACCAAAAATTCAAAGATATGTGACATCCACCAACCGGCACTGGGCCTGCGTGGTGGATTACGGTCCATTCCCTCTCACAGAGGGGAGGCCTGTATCCCAGCAGTCGAACATTATTGGCTGATTATGCAACCTCACATTTCCAGTTCCTCCCAGTTCCAGTGTTACCTTGAGGCCGGAAAACAGGGTATTCCCGCAAGTGTTATAGTCGAACACATGCAATTTAAGATATTGACATAACATATCATCACGCCTGTAATCCCCGAAAGTATAGGCAGAGTTGTACCTAATGTAGGTACACCCAAATTTCGCCAGTTATCTTAAAGTCCCATATAATAGGGGGCGAGCCAATAGCCATGAACCGGGCACTTAATCCAGACTCCGGGATGCCCACTGAGAAATCCTTGATGGAAAAACCCAATAACACTTTGCCCGACACGGGAATCGAACCCAGGACCTCATGTTTAGCAATAGTGCCCGCGACCACTAGACCGATGAGGCAGTCAACTTACGATACTATAAATAGAATATCCGCATTCATATCTACAACTTTACATGCTATATCTGATATTTATATAGCCAGTACTAGCGGATACCCGGCGTGAGCTACTACGCCAAAAAAAGAAATAAGTACATTTTTTTTATCGGTTGAAACAAAAAAATATTGTTAAATTTATTTTTATTTCTAGTGATCTAAAACCGTCTTCGCATTATTGCCTTACCTATGAAACTGGGTTTGGGCACATCTGTTGGATGGTTTCAAAGTCTTTAACGAACAAAGGTGGAAACATTTTCGTGTTTTATTTATATGTATAGATAGATTATTAGGTACTGCGAGCTTAAAAAGTGAAGATAAAAAACTGAAAGGATTGAAAAATGAAACAGTAAAAACAATCTCACAGATTAATCTTGTAAACTATGAAATACGTTGGTTAATTACTTTGCTAGGCAACTATTATACCTAACTGCACTAATTAAATATATTTAACAGGTGAGTTTTTAATGTCTAGACACTTTAAAAAACATAGGTACTGCAAAATATCTAAATAACCGAGTACCAAGGTTATTTTAAGTTTATTTATAGATTTCAGTTCCCCAGAAAAATTACTTATGGATATTTCGGATGTCGGTATCTTTGTTTTTGTATTTACATTTTTTGCCACAGACTGCCGATATTAAAGTTATTTTACACCTTTTAATATTTTTATTTTGGAAGCCGGTTGTTTTTTTTAAAGTAATTATTTTTATTTATCACTTTTTAGTTGTGGTAGCTACCCCTCACAAATTGATATACCAACCATGCTATGCCAACAACAGTGACAGGAACTTTCATAACATTATAAACGTATACAAAGTGGATTAAATACGTATTATTAATGTTAACTCAAAAACTACCCAAACAAAGTTACATTTACGAGTACATGAGACCACCAAGCAAACTTCCTTTACAGCAATCACGGTAAAATCGGTGTACTTACATACCTACATGAAAAAAAATCTCGCCGTACGCATAACCTCCTACATTATTGGAAGTTGGTTAAATATACGCGCTTGGACGTGAAGTTGTGTTTTACCAGCACCCCAATTGCATAACATACTTCTGTCACAATCCGAATCATATGTTTGAATAATTCCTCTGCTTGACAATGTAAATAAAGCAATGAATAATGTCGAATTGTCAAAATGAAAGGCATTGCAATTGTTAGTGTTGTGCGCAATAAGGCAGCAGCCCGATTTACAATACAATAGATTTCAGAACCTTTTTTTACTAGCGGTACCTACTACACAATCTTTCGGTAAAAGTGTATAAATATTGTGATTATAATTTATATCAAGATTGTACCTACACTTGAGGAAAAATTTGGCCACGCCATCGGCAAGTGAAGATGATTAATCAAACATTATATAAGTCCCGTGTACCTGCTGTATGTACGACCAATTTGCGTGATAGCTCCGCATTCGGCAGTCTTGTACCTCTCATTGTACGCAAATCCTATACAATGCGAGATCAGCTTACACTGGAAATGTATAGCTTGATATGTAGCCGCGTGTACTAACAAAATCCTGATTCTCAGATGCTTATCGACAACTCGATAAAAAGTATTAAATGTTAACGACCCTGTCTTAAATTTCAAGTGAGCAACAATGATATAAAAATGATTTGACGCACTATTTGTGGATACGATGCGAGTAGGTAAATACTGTTAAGTGGGTACTTAATAAAAACAATCTTTATATACTGTATTAAGTACCGTCAAACGGGGTGAATAGGGATGCAGGGGTGAATCGGGACGAAACTTTAAAAGGGATTTTAAACATTGAAATAATTTATAATTAAATTATGTTTGTTGCTAATAAGGGCAACTTAATCGTTAATTTATAATACAATAAACACATTCGGGTCCTTTTTGGCAACAAACTATATTATTTCAATGTTAAAATCCCTTTTAAAGTTTCGTCTCAATTCACCCCTGCATACCTATTCACCCCGTTTGACGGTACTTATTAAAGATTAATTCGTCTACAAAACGATACACTAAATATAATTAGCGCTAACTTACTCATCATTTAAACTAGCTGTCTCCGGTTTTTAAATTGGGAATTGAATGTTGATATCAGCAGGCCGGCTGATCTCAACATTATTATATAAAATTAAAAACCCCCGACACAAAAAAGAGCTGATGACATTGAAACGGCTGAACCGATTTTGATAAAACATGTCTAAGAACCAAAGCTAGAAAACCTGCTTTCAAATAAAAAAAAACGTATCCAAGTCGGTTCACTCAGGGCACGCCACAATTGCGGCGGTAAGACCCCTCTTTGGCTTGAGAGGCGCCACGGCGTCCTCACCTTCCGCCTGACGCAGGTCCTCACCGGACATGGCTGTTTCGGGAGGTTCCTGTTTCGTATAAGGCGGGAGGAAACGCCCGGGTGTTACCATTGTGTGGATCGACCGGAGGACACGGTGGAGCATACGGTGGAGGTCTGCCCGGCTTGGGCGGAGCACCGCCGTGTCCTCGTGGCGGCGATCGGCGGCGGCGACATCTCGCGTCCGGCCCTGGTTCACGCCATGGTACGGAGCGAGAGGGAATGGGAAGCCGTCACCTCCTTCTGCGAAGCAGTAATGCTCGCGAAGGAGGAGGCGGAGCGCGAAAGAGAGAGGCAATCTCTACGCCCTCGCGCCCCTAGCCGCCGCAGGAGGAGGAGACACCCTGGGCGTCGGGAGTCGATTGCCGACTCCCGGCCACCGTAGGCGCGGGCTTGCGGACGGCGGGCAATGGGCAGCTCGCCGTCCGGTAAGGACCAGGCCCGGGTCGACGGCGCGTCGTGTTCCACGCGCGCCTCAAAGAGATGTCAGCAAAATTGACGGGGTCCGATAGGACCGATGCCTGCCGGGGCTGCGGATTGTTCGAAAGAGTTACCGTGGCCCTGGCGCACAGGCAACTGAAGGAACACGGGTGGGTTTTAGTCAGTAAGAGTCTGACACGCCCTTCCGCTCCGCCCAGAGCGGGAGACGTCATTTGATGATTTCCCAACCAAAAAAAAAAAAAATCGGTTCACTCGTTTAAGAGCTACGGTGCCACAGACAGACATACATACATAGCGGTCAAACTTATAACACCCCTCTTTTTCCGTCGGGGGTTAAAAATCTACCGTGAATACTAAGGTGAAGTGAGCAATTAATACTGTAAATCCCTAGCATCAGATAGAACGACAGCTTACTTTACCATAGTCGACACGGTGATATTTTTAGCATTTCAATATAGCCCGCGAAATTCAAAAGTTTCTTACGTTTTTTTCCAAAGAGATTTTGAATAAGTAATGCTAAAGTAGAGTTTGACTAGTTTTCAACACAGAAACCGGGTGTAACTCAACTTCGTACCGACTAACAGAAGATGCAAGCAATTTTTCTTGCATTCATGATCTTCTATTCGGGAGATTTTTATTAATTTTTATTTATTTGTTTAAGATCTCCAACAAAAGACATTCACAATACATGACACAAAAATAAAGAGCAAAATTAGGCATTAAGTAGGCTTACTCCTTCACTTATAGGAGACTACAGCATGCACAATTAATGCTCGGTTCCTATAAACAAAAACGAATCGTTTTGCTTACCAATTGAAGCATTTTTGATTGCCAAACTGGGCATATAAATAGATTCGTAAGCTAATTTTACCCGTGATAGCTACTTCCACATGGGACAGTCTACTATGCAAAGCTAGGAGGTAATTTGCTTCATTATTTGTAAATATACAAGTCTTAATTTTAACCAATAACGGTCCGGAAATTATAGGAATCGGCCATAAGTTAACAACTAAGCTTACAAACATAAAATATTAATAATAGTAAAAAAATTCAAAGAGCTATTGAAACAATTTTGGTGAAATTTGCAAAAAGTTAATACATTTATGAAGGGCATAAAAGAAAATGTTACATTTAGACACCAATAATTAAATAAAATTTTAAGAGAGATAATTCGTAAGACCACAGACACAAGATAACAGTTAAACTGCTCTAGCATTTATGATTATTATCAACAGTCAATTACCTATAGTGTCCTATAGCAATTGATTGTCTCATATTTATTTTAATTTCTGATATCAAGAACGAACAAAAATAATTTTATCATTTTGATGTTGTAAATTATTGGATGATTTAGTAATTGTAAAATTTCCACTGAGTGGGTGATAAAGATAGAGATAGACTAATTTATTGTCCACGATTTTCATCGTGATTCACTTAATGTTGGCAGCTTAGATACCCGGCATAGTAACACATAAAATATTGCAGAGTAAATAAATTACGGTACGTTTGTGAGCCTGAAAAATGCTAGCACGGCATTGATGCGGCCTTTTAGCAATTAACCAAGTGAACTACCAGAGAACAGTGGTTATATAAAAGAAAATAAAAACTATCATTATCACTAAAATTCCTTACTTTTGGCTATGAGAATCATTAAGCTAATCCTCAAAAAAAAAAAAAAAAATGTTTTGACACAACTAATATCGAATTTGACAATCGCGACTCCACGTGATACTTGTTTGCCCTACCCCGTGAATTTTTTTTTAGAGCCGGAATCGCGGTAAGCGCATCCTCGACGTGTTTTATATGGAATTTTTCACTTTTGGTATGGAAATAATGAAAAAAAAGTCACCTACATGTTGAGGATTAGGGGTTTACGGGTTCTTTATAGGGGGTCGAAGTTTTCATTATTTTTACGACAAGGCCAGGCCATTTTCGAGTTATAAGCTAAATAAAATAAAATAAAGAGACAGTACCGTTTTTGCACCTGAAGTCGAGGTGTTGGTGTGAATTTTAGTTCATGACAACTAATTTTATTCCACACCTTTTTAATCGCGATTAAAAATTAGTCAGATTTAGTTAGACAATCAAAATTTTTGGTGAAAAACGTCAAATTCAGAATAGCAAAATTGCCATTTTCACTAAATTAATAACTCAGTGCCATCTTAGTGCTGTCAAACGAAAATATAGTTAAGTAGTATCACTAGTCTATTTCAGAATGGGAAATCGTCGTTTGTTTCGAAGAATCGGCACCAATGTCAAATTGTATGTCATGCAAACCTAACCTAAAGTAATTCATTAAAGCCCTGGGGTCTAGCCGGGGGATTAATATTGTACTGAATTTCATTATGACCCGCAGGCTGGCCATTAATGGGATTTGAATTTGGAACCTCAACTAAGAACTTCGTATAGAAACTTTTACCAAAAAATAACTTACAGCTCGACCAAAGATCCCGAAAATCCTCATATAGATAGCGTCATATTCACGATATTATTTATATTAACGCGTTTTTCATGAAATTGCATGAGTTTAGATGAAATAGTGTATGAAACTGCAAAGAATTAAGTATTCCCCGGATATTTAAGTGTCATAAACTACTTATGAAAATCGAACTGGTTTTTATTACCTCGCAGTAGGTGCGAAAAGCAGAGTATTCTCCTCGGAGATAAAGGTGTATTCGTCTTGGGCGAGCTTGAATCCCTCACTGCACTCGGGATTCTAGTCTGAAATACCTCGCTTCGCTCAGGAGTTAACTGAGGGTTCCCTCGCTGCGCTCGGAAACCCTAGAATCCCTCGTTGATTCAAATTAGCGCCCGTGACTTAAGACATTGCTTTATCCCCTCAGTGAATAATCTACTAATCATTTCGGAAGTCAGTTTAAAAAAACCAAAGCAACCAACTTCCAAAAGTAAAAAATAAACAATCGACTTCCAAAAAAAACCACGACTTTGTCAAAAATTACTTTAATGAGTTGTGCTACCTACCCAGGAATACTAGGCTACTAACAACAGTGATAGGAAGTTTTAAAACATCATCAACATAATTACACCAAATATATTAAATACGTGTATTAACGCTACGTACGAATACGTTATACGTTTTGAAGCTAATCTACCTAAGGAAAGTGAATAAAATTTATATGGAAAGACATAAACACATACTCTACCAAATGAAAAAAGAATGCCGTTGAAAAAAAATTGGTGTACATAAATCAAAATTAGAAAAACAATCCCCGCCGAATGCCTAACCTCCTCCTTTTTTAGAAGTCGGTTAAAATATTATATACCATTCAATATTAGGTATACATATTTTAATCTGACGGCTAATCTTCTTAAGCAATTGGACGATCATCAAACGTCAATATTAATTTATACAAAACTTTTTTTTATCAACAGCAGTCAATGGACTTTCATGATTGCGATCAACGTCAATCATCATATTCTTAAGCCCATCGTCAAAGGTAAGAAACTCAAATTACCAATGAGTAGCTTTTGATTTTGTAACGTTGACGACTGTTCTATAATAATAGTGCCTCATTTCGTAGCAACGTCTAATGGGCTTCTGCGAGTTGGCTTTGGCCCCTCGTACGGCTTCCTAAGGTCCGGGTTCCCAGGTTCCCGAGAAATGACAAGAGAAGTACAAATAATAATATTATTAATTAATTCAACACATTACCTACGTGTTACTACATATTATCATAAGACTATCTCTAACATCAGCCAATTTGTCAGTACTTACATAATATAAATATTCCAGTTATGGAAGCTGCCTTGTCATAACTTTTAATGAATAGTCTGAAAGAGGTGGCAGTAAAAACAATATGTAGCATTAACTATTCTATTTACATTGTCCTGTGAACGTTTTTAAACTCATGTGATGTTTGCACGATCCTCGTTTCAATTATCGCTGTCAAACACTGCAGTATGTACGTACGTAGGTACTCGGTTGTGTTCCAATTATTCGTGTCAGCCCCGCCTGCAAAGATAATCAGTAATTGCTCTGTGTACTGAAAGTTAAGTACATGAAACTCTGTTTCTTTTTAATAGCTTTGTTTACTACGGATATTGGTCGATGTTTGACGAGTACTCTTTAAAAGTTTGTACTTCACTGAACTTCAAACATAGACATTTTTACCGACTGCTCGTCGCGAAGGAGGTAATGTGTTTATCATGTATGTTTGTTCCATTGTGGCGCTCTAGAGACCAAACGCGTGGGCCGATTATGATGATTCTTACGCTCATCGATTCGTATTAATCTTTTGAGTGCCACTAAAGACATGACAGTATACAAAATGTATTATTGTGACAACTAGAACTGTGACTGACTTGTGTGTGTGTCGCACTCAAATTTTCAAAACTTTTATTAAAGCTTTGATGAAGTTCTTACACAGTATAAGAAAAAATTACAAACTTCCATACGAATTTTCAAATCCGGTTGTACGTATTTTCCAAAATCCTTAATCCTAAATGTTAGATGACAAATGATTTTATTTTTGTTAGTAGGTTTGTAAAAACACTTTGACACGTCAATCGTATATTAATAAAAACTAGATCAGGCCGGCGTTTCCTATCTGACTACTCTGAGAAGAAAAGCCTTAGTGCTCACCTTCATTGTAGCATAAGAAACTCTTGTGCAAATTTTGATGCTACTAGACCCTGCAGCGGTTAAGGCGTTGTCGTTCAGTGATTGAATGAATGAATTTGAGATTTTTATTAAGTGACTCGACGTTTTCTCTGCGCCCCCACAAGGGGCGCGAGGAGTCGGGTTTGAGGCTTTTTGGCCCCTTGCCCGAAGCTGCGGTCTCTCAGTCCCCAGACTTGGGAACCCGTCCTTGGGTTTTCCTCACCCTCCCACAGGACGGGGTGGGAGAGTTTATTGAACCCAGGCACTAATGGGTATACCTCCCCTCAGCGTTCTGTAGTGTGTTTCCGGGAGTGTGACTGTGGAACCGCCAGAAATGCTTCACGACGCCCGTACGATCAGGCTCTTGCCGGATGAGATCCCTAGTTCCCTAGGGATGGCCCAGCAAGAACCGATCAAGCAACAAGGGCGTCGATTTTGGTTGGCGCTCATCCATAGTGGCGGCTGTAATTTACTAAATGGATTTTTCATAATGTGATTTATACCTACGTACCTATTTTTTATTGGGACTGTCTCGTTGGTGTAGCGGTCGCAATCGCTAATGCAGAGCATGAGGTCCTGGGTTCGATTCGGGTCGGGCAAGTGTTATTGGGTTTTTCCATCTGGAATTTCTCAGTAGCAGCCCTGAGTCTGGATTTCAGCCCGGTTGATGGCAATAGGTTCGCCCCTATTACATGGGACTTAAATATAACTGGCGAAATGTAGGTGTACCATTAGTACACTTCTGCCTTACCCTTCGGGAAGTACAGGCGTGATGTTATGTAATGTACCTAGTTTTTAATATTTCCCCTGAATATAAAATGATTACGAGCGGCGATAACAAATTAATGACAACAATAAGGAATTACGTAAATGTTGAGTACCTAATCTTAGTATAGTTCTAATGTTACGGCCGTTCTCTAGTTACTACGACAACAATTAATACGAATATGTATAATTTACAAAATATAAACAACGATGATGAAACATCATCTACATAACACATACTTACCTACAATAAAGTCGTAACTACGGTTTTTTCCGTACAGTAAAACATGATAGGGTTGCTGATAGTTTTATAACTTTTATAAAAAAACTTGCTGTTCTTGCCCGACCGCGTCGCCCGGGCGAATTTCATGTCTCTATCTCCAGTGGTTCTCCCGACGGATTTTACAAAAAAAAAATCGTATTAACCTTGTCCTGACAATTACGAACACAACAAAAAGAAATTCAGCCAAATTGGTCGAGCCGTTATCAAGTGATGATCTTTCATATCAGGCGGCAATTGATTTTTATTTATATAGATTTCTCGCCAACAAACAACCTTGAAATATCTGCCGATGAATTGATTGATAGCCATTTAATTTACGTGTATTTTTCCCTAGAATTCTGTTTGGCCAGCTCTCTCTTAGAAAACCAATGTCATAACAAACTAGTTTCGAGCAGAGAGTAAATAAATAACGTGTTTTTGTACTTCTATTGCTTCAGCAAGGAAGGATGCTGGTGTAAAATTAAGTATACAATAAATACAACATAGTAACGAAAAAAGAAAACACTATGAGGTCAACTCATCCTGTGCTCTCTAATACCCTATAGAATTCTCTGAAGACTCCGTATAAGCTATCTACAGTTTTACCCACCTAACGGATGTTATAGTTTATCAATAAACTACTAACAATTACGTCTTTAGTTGTCTTAGATATCCTGTGCTCCCAGGATCACGTGGTACAAGCTTGGCGATAAGATGCCACCCTGGGGTACGCCGATATACATTGTAGTCATTTTGTCGAAGGCAGTGTTGGAATTGGGCTGTCAGAATTTTTTTGTCTATGGAACGTAAAAAGATACTATTTGCCCAAAATTATACTACGTTTTCTACTTATATCGATTTTATTGCAATTGTTTTCACACTGACGCTTACCGCTGAGGTTCTGTTGCAAAACGCGGTAGCTTTACATACATTTTGATTAGTTTTTGCCATGTTTTCGCTTTCGGCAGCAACAAAATTCAAAATTTGCCCCGCAAAAATTGTTTCCACAAATTATTGTAATAGTTTTTTCTAGGTGTTGGGTTCAGAATCATGGAGTTTTGTCTTTTTGTTCTGATTTGACGTCGCTAACGTCAATAAACTGCTTAGATTTGGTTAAGACGTAAGACTTTGCATAAGATATTTAGAAGTAAAATTATGGTATTTTCGCGTACAATCCTGGCATTGCGATACAAAATACAAAATATAGTAAAATAGTATAATAATTATACTATGAAATCCAACGCTGGTCGAAGAACCCGCCTTAAATTTAACATCTCACGATTTCAGACTTTGTAATCTGTACAGGGAAGATTTACTGCACATCATTTTTTCATCATCATGAACCTGCATTTATCCCTAATTTATGTGGGGTACAACATGATGTAATTTTGTTACATACTTCTCTATTAGTCGTCAACTCTATAGTCACCCCGTTACTAGCCATATCATCTTTCACAGTCTATCCATCGTTTCTTTCGGCTTCCCCCCTAGTCTTACAGCAATCCACATTCATACTCAAAACTTTCTTCACGACGTTTTCCTCATTCTTCCGTATTGCATGCCCATACAATGACAACCAGTTTCCACACAACTTTTCAGTCACCAGTGACACTTTCAGACTTCCTCTTATACACTTACTCATTTCTTATTTTATCCATTCGCGTAACACCACATATCCCTCTTAGAATTCTCATCTCAGCTGCATTTACTACAAGTCAGATTTTTAAAACGGAATTGATAAGTACATCATGCTTTACAATGTCAAATGCCTGTTTTGCTCACATATTCTGTTGCGCAAACTTGTCTCTCTCTTAAATGGTTTCTTATGGAACTATAAAAAGATTCCACACGTTACTAAAACAGCATTTTTATACTGATTTGGAATATTATGAATATCAACACCAATCGACTTTTGAAATACCTACTTCAAGTGCGAAATAAAAACCGCCAGGGCAAAGTCGAATAAACATCTAGCAAATAAAACGGTAGGAGCAAAATATAATTTGTTTAATGAGTATAAACAACAACAATATCCTGTTGAATTAAACACAATTAAAAAGAGCATTCATTGGTGGCGTGACCACCAGACCGCTAGGCGACCATAGGCACTAGTGTTCTTACTTAAGAGCGGGTAGTAACCAAAATTGCCTATCTTCAATTTAATTTTTCATGAAATTCATAAGACTTAGGTATAAAATAAAAATTATCTGAGTAACTACATGATATTTTGAAACTTTTTGTGGAACAGAAACACAATACGTTAAAATTTTCTCGATAAAATAACATCACGAAGTTACCCCTAATTTTCACGTTTTTTCAATTTGTACTTAATACGCTAATGACTAATAGGATAATTTTTTAATGATTATCTGTATCAAGACAAGGCGAAAAAAATTGTGCAGGCATTTTTTTAAATTCCTGTTATTTTTGGTATTATTACGACTACAAGCTTTAAGCACTTACGACGTTTTTAGTTCGTGGAAGAAGTCATCTTCCGTCACACGTTGCGGGAACTTCAGGCATATTTTTGTTTCACAAATCAGTCGCCGTCGCTCTGTTGAGACGAGAGGACTGCGCTTGAATTTTCTGCTGCTCTGCGATTTAATTTATTTGCGTAAATAATATTTTCGTAATTTATTTAATTAATTTAATTTTTATTTAATTTTTTACTTGGTAACACTGCTGCTAATTGAATTTGCACGATCCTGCAATGCAATATCCACGATATACCATTATATTTTTTTACTGGGTTAACATTGGTTTCCACGAAGACGTCGTGACGTCCAACTTGTACAAGGCCCTAAATAAAATTTGGTTACATTGGAATTTGAACTTTGTCACGCCAGCATTGAGTTTCTAGTTCCAAAACATGACTATGATCTAAGATTATGAATTCGAGCTTAGCGTATAGTATAGGCAAAATAAACAGATGTTTTTACCTACTGAAGAATTTCATTGAAAATAAAGGAAAGTGGACAATGGTCATACTTCGTTTAAATATTTTAATTGAAAAACCATTCGAAGTACCTATTTGTGCTGTGAGACCTTGCTTCTTGCCAAAAAATCATGATTGTAGGTCAACGGGATGTATCATATGGATTTTAATTTATTTGCGAATGTTTATTTTCTTATTTAATTGACATTTTTGTTCAATTGATTTCATTTTCTCAAAGTAAAAAAGCGGAAGGTAAGTGATTCGATTATAATTATACGCTTTTATATCATCAAAAAAGAAATTTTATCGAAATTGTTTTCACCATCATGTAGGTAGTATCATGAGTATGTAGTAGTATTATAGTACTTTGATGGAAGTGCTTTGCTTTTTAGAGTTCGGTACCTCAAAAGAAAAAATCGAAACCCTTATGGGATCACTTTGTTATCCATCTATCTGACCGCTTATCTCAGGAATGCGTGGGGGTATCAAGTTGAAATTGATATCAAATACTTAGATAAACGGTCCTTTGGAGCTGTAAAAAAAAAACGAGCTTCTATGACGTTGACTTAGTATCTTGGCATAAATTGCCATTCATTTCGCATATCTTGACACTCGCAAATAAATTAAAACCCATAAGATACATGTCGTTGCCCTAGAATCATGAAATTTGACAAGAAGCAAGGTAGGTACAGGAAAGTATCCGAAAATTGTTCAATTGTAGTTATGTTACATAATGTATGGAACAATATTTTTTCAACTACAACGTTAGGTTTGTCTTTCAATTCGGAATCGAAAATTTATAGGCCGTAACTTTTTTTTTTTTTTTATTTTTTTTATTTTATTTATTTTTTTTTTTTTTTTGGGTGGGAAATCATCAAATGACGTCTCCCGCTCTGGGCGGAGCGGAAGGGCGTGTCAGACTCTTACTGACTAAAACCCACCCGTGTTCCTTCAGTTGCCTGTGCGCCAGGGCCACGGTAACTCTTTCGAACAATCCGCGACCCCGGCAGATAGGCCGTATCTTGAAGTAACATTTAGTCTTTATTTCATTTAAGTCAGTCTAATCTCCAATCTAACATCCCACCAGCATCGGTAACAGATTAACGGACATACAATAATATTTAATAATATACCTAATTGTACACATAGGTAAATTGAATAAAACAGTTTCATCTGATTATTTTGCGTATACACACTACACACAAGATTCAAATTCAAATGCCTAAATATACGCCGGGCGAAAAGTTTCTGCTGGCGCGGGCGGGAAGGGATTGTGTTTTTTTTTTTTTTTTTTGGAATGGCAACTCGCAGTTTTGACCACTGGGGGTCGTGGCTGCTTAACCGGACTGTCCTGTGGTTGCCTTTTGGATTTTACTCTAAAGGGCCTCCAGCCAGGAGCGGAAAAATTTAAACTAAACTTACAAGTTAGATGACCGCACGCTAAGGGCACCCCCTGTGGGGTACGGACCTCGGCTTAGGGCGTCATCGGGAGAGGGCAGCGCGATATTGGGGACGGGCTGGATCGAAGGGTTTATAATTTTAAAGCTACAGGCTCAGCTACGGCGCGGGCTGAGGCCTCATCGGACTGGGGACGGGGGGAACGGATGCGGGGGGGTCGTCGCGTGGGACCTCGTCGGCGAGGTCGGAACGATGGCGGTCTGTGTTTGTGCACTGTACTGGTGGCCCTACTGCTCTCCTGGAGGAGGGTTACGGGGTCATCGGGGTCGACTAGGACATGCCGGGGACGGCGGGTACGACTGATTCGGAGGGGACATAACTGGCGGCCGCGACAACCAGAGGGTTGCGGTGAGTGGCGGCGGAGTCGCAGAAACGCTTGGATAGGCGTTTCATGAACTGACTGATGGTCGGGATTTTAAGGTCGAGATGGAGACTTTCGTTCCGAACGAACCAAGGGGCACCGGTCGCCCTGCGGAGGAACCGGTTTTGGAGGGTCTGCATCCTATGGATGTGATGGGGCTTCGCTTGTGCGAATACTACGCTCGCATAGGTCATGATGGGGCGAATGCACGCTGTGTAAATGCGCAATTTGCACCTAAGTGACAATTTGCTGCGTGCATTCAGGACGGAGTGGAGCCTACCGAGAGCGAAAGCGGCGCGCGAGCGCGCCTGCTTTATGTGCTCCGAGAAGGAGAGGTGCTGGTCGAGGACGACGCCCAAGTATTTGGCTCGCTTCTCCCAAGGGATAGGCTTGCCGTACATGGTCAGCGGACGGGTCGTGTTTGATGAGAGGGGTAGGCCAAGAGGCGCGGGTGAAACTTGATTTTTTTCTGTCTTGCTGCGCCCTCTTAATAGGTAATCTAAGGGTACGTATTAAAATCCCGAAATTTCATAATAACTATGACTGAAATACCGACGTCCAAAACAACGAAATTCAAAATACCGAAAGTTTTAAATGCCGATAGCCGTTATATCGAAACATAAAATACCGATGTCCAAATGCCCGAAAGGATGAAACCCCGAATGGACGAAATCCCGAATGGACGATATACCGATGGATGAAATCCCAAAGAGCGGCGACGTAGTTCCCGCGATTACTCATAGATGCTACTACAACACAGTTATGACGTTTACGTAATCTGTGGTTTTGTGTTTGATTTACTGGAGATTGTGTATATGTCGATTGGATGATTTGCTAATTCGAATTTTCTCGAAAATCCTGGGGATATTGCGAAAACACGGATAATTAGCCAATGGTAAAAACATTTCTGCGAGCAACTTGGAAGTAGCGCTCGCCGGCCGCTGCCGCGGCATCGCTCGCTACGCTCGCTCGGCTCGCGCGCGGTTGGTCACAGTTTTAACCTAACCTAACCTATTTTACCCAATTCAAAATTACGAATCATACAATCTGCCGCAGAAATGTTTTTACCATTGGCTAATTATCCACTCGCAGGCAAATTGTATGGTTCGTCATTTTGAATTCAGTGAAGTAGGTTAGGTTATGTTAAAACTGTGACCAACCGCGCGCGAGCCGAGCGAGCGTAGCGAGCGGTGCCGCGGCAGCGGCCGGCGAGCGCTACTTCCAAGTTGCTCGCAGAAATGTTTTTACCATTGTCTAATTATCCGTTAAGTTTAATAAACTGTAGGCGAGTCGTCCATTAGGTATTTCATACCTACATAGTTGAAATATCAAATATCTTAAAAAATCATTAGATAATTTAATTTGTAATAAAGTGTTCTTGTTTTTCCTAATTATACGTATGATTATCATTTAAACTTTTGTTTATATGTTATTGGTCCTCTTTTTTGTTGGTGGTTGCTCCTTTTTTGTCATAGTCTTACAGATTTTAGGCTTTGGGATGTAATTTCGGGATTTTGAACTTCGGGATATGGAACTTCGGGATTTTAAGCTTCGGTATATGGATCCTCGGGATTTTAAGCTTTCGGGCAAATGAACTTTCGGGATTTAAAACTTTCGACCAAACAATCATTCGGCGTTTAATTTTTCGGGATTTCATCCATAGGTATTTTAAAATACGGTCTTTTAAATTTCGGTATTGTAATACGTACCCGTAATCTAATAGGGCAAGCATCACCGATTCTTAACCTTTCCTGTTGGTTATTGGAACTGCGCTAAGAGTAAGGAAAAAACGTTATACCCCCTCCATGCAACTTTCTCTCTCCCTGTGTCTCTTTCTATTTAAACGAGTGTGTGTGTGCGTGCGAGTATCGCGTAAGGAACTCAAATGTTAATCATAATGTATATAAATCACTGTTAATTATGTATTTGAAATATTTTTGATTTATGTATATCGGCAATACCTACATGAAAGCATTACTATCCGTAGCCATAAATAAATAACAAAAATGACCCAATTTCGACGTATATCGAAATACTTTATCCGAAGGTCAAATGAGCCCTTTATAGGTCGTTGTTTTATCTTCATAACATGACATACAGTAATGTTTACCAACTCTTACGAAATAGCACCTACAACTGGTTATTTATAGTATGGAGTTATTAATAGATCTCAATGCTAATAATATTCTCTAGCAGATTGTGGTAATTCGTTATACCTTCTTGACTGGTTTTAATCATTAAAGTCGATAAAAAATATGTATTTTAAGTTGTTCACGTTATGGGAGCTGATTTAAAACTTTCAAGCAGTTTGAAATTGAACATTGTTGGCTATAACTATAATAGTGTTTGGTTTCCATTTCAACAACTAGGCACAGTTTGTTTGTTTAACAAGTTCTGGACTAACTTTACTTTAACTTACTGAACTCATGTTCAAGATGTTGACTTTGTGTCAGGATCGATCGTGTAGGTAGGTACGCCAGAGAAGTTAAGTAAGTGAAAACTACTTTCCGGATGTTTGAATTATTATTATTTTTAATAACCGACGAAAAATTTCAATGCAGTGTTCTTGAGAATCATGTACTGAATCCATGTAACAGGTTGAGCATCGATGTCCCTGTCACCCTGTATAGTTTTTGGTACATACCCAGATCAAAGTTCTTTTTGTAGCGTAAACTTCTTTAGCCCCATTGTGTTTTAAAACTCGATGAAACGAAAAAGTGACATTAAAAAGACACAAACACATACATCTACAGGATTGAACGTGCGAGAGAATGAGATAGAATACATTATATTATCTTGAAGTTTACGTTTTTGAAGGTTTCTCTTCTATCGCGTGTAAACTGCATACATATTTTAGTACGAGCTCGTTCCTCTCTAACCAACCGTTGTAACTGTCTGTAACTCCTGAAGTGCAGAGGAATTTCAAGTTACGACCACCCAAAATAGAGCCTAACCAATGCGAAGAGGAATGCTGAAATACGTAAAAATACGTACGTACTGAATAACGTAAGAGTGAGTATTTTGACCCGTAAAGAAGTTAATGGAAAAAGAAACAAAGATAAATCAGCTAGTGATAGATATAATTACGAACAGAAAAACTATCTCGGTTTATACAAATTAAAAAGAACAAATACAAATAGTTTATTTCATTACAAGTCTTGTACTACATAGAAAGAAAAAAAGAAAAGAAAGAAAATACATTTATTTGCGGTAAACATGACGCAAAGAAAAAACACACTAATACAAAAAATAACTAGCTAGTGATAGAAGTGTCCTTTTAAGAGCGGCCAGCTCGTCATACTTTTCATACAAACGCTCGTACATAATTATGGCGTTGTAACACATCTTTCATTGATATTTTTTAATAAATAGGTGTCTCGTGTACTTATCTAGGTTTCTATGCAAGCAAAAATTCAAATAAGCATCCAAAAATCTGCTTTTTGCACAAATTTTACCTGAACTTTGGCCGTTCATAATGTACTCATGAATTGTAAATGTAAAGAAAACATCATCATAGAAACCTCGCACATGTAATGGAGATTCTAAATGACAATCATATTTTCAAAAAAATTGTAAGGTTTTTCAAAAACACGTATTTCCTGCAACAAGTTTTGTGAAATCTGCGCGTGCCAATTTTCGTTCTATGTTATCGTGTTCTCACTCTTGCTTCTTGTTTCAAGCATTGCGTTGGATGAAACAACAAGCTTTTCAATCATGATCGCGTTGACGATAGACGGACCGGGAAGGGCTCTCTTAAGCACATAAATGCCTGTATCAGGACAGTCCACTCTTCCGCAACTTAAATCTACCAGCCCATCAAGTTACCACAAAACAATCAACATTTTAAGGTTTAAAATCGTTTGGAGAAATTTGACAGTTTCGTGTAGCTTGACCTGCTGGCGACTCTACATTCACATACAAAAATTATGCCAGTATTTACTATTTATTATAATTTTGAGAAAGTAAAAATAAAACAAAAGAACACTGTACCTTACCCTTTTTTTTGGGTGGGATATTATCAAATAACTTCTCCCGCTCAGGGCGTAGCGGAAGGGCGTGTCAAATTAACTTTTACTGATTAAAACCCACCTGTGTTCCTTCAGTGTGCCAGGGACACGGTAACCCTTTTGGACAAACCTGCGGTACCCTGGCGGGACTGTACCTTACCCTGGGTTTCAAATATATGGCTTAGATACAAACTGTAATGTTGGTTTAAAGTAGGTACCTCTGATCACATGATATAGTTCTTTACCCATGTCATGTGATCAGAGGTACCTACTCGTACCAAATATCAGAAAAACAAAAACCCGTTCTGTCGTATAGAAATATTGAAAAAAAAAAAAAAACATCTTTAGACAACGATCGAGGCTCAAGAGGGGCTCTTGGCTAAATAATAACAGATGCACGGATCGATCGAATGCTGAGCTACGTTTGCCGCGATAGATTCGTGGATGGGTGAACATCCATTCCAAATAGACACCCCTCTGTGCCTCGGAAAGCACACTAAGCCGTTAGTCCCAGCTGTCTTTCGTAGATCTTTGACAGTCGTTACGTGTAGCCAGAAGCCCAAGAAGTCAGACAACCAGTCTTACCAAGAGGTACCGTGTTACCGAATAACTGGGTTGTAGAGGTTAGATAGGCAGTCGCTCCATGTAAAATACTGGTATCAAACTGAATCCGGTTAGACTGGAAGCCAACCCTAACATAGTTGGGAAAAGGCGAGGCAGATTGATTTAATCAGAAGATAACGATCCTAAAAAAATTAGAAGTGTGTTAATGAATAAGCTGAGATATTATCCTCTGATAATTAATGTGTGTGATAAACATGAAAAGGATCTTTATTTTAATCTGATTGTTCTCATCCTGACATTAAAATAACGCGTTGGCAACCCTCATGGGTAAAGCAGGCCACGGGTTACATTGTTAAATGTTTTATGTCCAATTAGGTTAAGTGAATTTTATGCTTTCATTTTATGTTCCATTAAACCTTTTCTTCAATGTTTCAAAGGTTAAAAGCATTTGTATCTGTAGCATCTTTTTATATCTTTGTAATAAATAACACTAACTTATGTTTGAAATGTTAGTAGATTTTATAAGGCCTTATGGTAAGTGCTCTTGCTAGTAACAAAATTTTCTGCTTACAAAGGAATGATGGCTTCCCCTGCTTCGAAGTACAGTGTTACAGTCCGAAAGAGATTATAAATAATGGATAGGTTTTATTTTGCACTTCTTCATACAATAATCTAAGGTTGTTGTGTTATTCATGCGGTAATGTGCATTTAAAAGCAACATTGTTTAACCCATAACTATTAAAATTGAAAACTAATGAAATACATATCTAAGTCAACTACACTCGGCGTCACAAAAATCGCACCTCTTTAAGAATTCCCTTCAAAGTCATTTTAACCCTATTAATCAACGGTAGACATATGACTATAAGGTATCATTGGAATGGCAATTTATTTAAATTTCAGAATAAATCAATAGATTTGGTTTTTTGTTTACCAGGGAATAAAAAAAGCAAGCTAATGCAAATGATTAAAAAGTTTAATTTAATTTTATCAGCAAAAATTGCAACAAAGTCCATAAAAACAACTTAAAACCTAGTGTTACCCCCCCTGGCCCTGATGACTGCTTCCATGCGTTCTGTCATGGACCTAATTAATGTGACAACAGTCTCTTGAGGAATGTTGTCCCATTCTGCAACGACGGCATCTTGGAGGTCTTGGAGAGTGGTAGGGGCAGGATCACGTGCCCGTACTCGCCGTTTCAGTTCATCCCAAAGGTGCTCAATAGGGTTCAGGTCTGGACTACGTGCCGGCCAGCGCATAACAGGGATCCCAACTTCTTGCAGGTAGTCACTTACAATTAATGCGGTGTGACAGCGGGCGTTATCGTGCATTAACGTGAACCCACTGCCAACAAAACCTGCATAAGGGACAACCTGCTCCTCTAAGATCTCTGTTATGTACCGATGAGCAGTCAGCGACCCTTGCCCGTGAGCACTTCCAGTCCGAGAAACACACACAAGTTTCGTTTTGCCGTCGATTGACATTCCGCCCCAGAACATGCACGAGCCACCCCTGTATTCCACTGTCTCTTGAATACAGGCTTGTGCGAATCGTTCCCCTAGCCTCCTGTACACTCTTCTACGTCTGTCGTTGCAGAAAAGACACACCCTCGTCTCATCCGAGAAGAGCACAGCTGTCTATTGGTCTATTGTCCAATCCACATGGTCACGGGCAAATTGCAACCGGTCTCTCATATGCTGTGCAGTCAATTTTGGCCCTGTTGCAGCCCTGTGAGCTGCAATTTTCTTCTCCCGAATTCTTCTTCTAATCGTGGAGACGCTTACAGAAGTTCTGCGAGCTGATCGCAGTTGTTGTTGCAGCTCAACAGCATTGGAGAACCGATTACGTAAAGACGTCGAAACAATGAAGCGATCGTATCTTTCGGATGTGCACCGTTGTCTTCCAGATCCACGTCTTCGGATATAGCCACCAGTCTCTTGGAAACGTTGGAACACTCGTCGAACGGAAAAGCGACTTAAGTTCAGTTGCCGAGCAATATCACATTGCCGCATCCCTGATTGCAGTAATGCAATGACTTGAGCGGCTTCATCTGCAGTGGTATCCATTTTCTGGGGTATTTTCTTGGTGTAGCTGTTCACGTGTGTTCACTTCAAAGGTTGGATAGCGAATGACCCACATTTTTTTTTTTTTGGAATGGCAACTCGCAGTTTTGACCACTGGGGGTCGTGACTGCTTAACCGGACTGTCCTGTGGTTGCCTTTTGGATTTTACTCTAAAGGGCCTCCAGCCAGGAGCGGAAAATTTTTAAAACTAAACTTACAAGTTAGATGACCGCACGCTAAGGGCACCCCCTGTTGGGTACGGACCTCGGCTTAGGGCGTCATCGGGAGAGGGCAACGCGATATTGGGGACGGGCTGGATCGAAGGGTTTATAATATCATGATTATTAATCGGGGAATTTAAAGCTACAGGCTCAGCTACGGCGCGGGCTGAGGCCTCATCGGACTGGGGACGGGGGGAACGGATGCGAGGGGGTCGTCGCGTGGGACCTCGTCGGCGAGGTCGGAACGATGGCGGTCTGTGTTTGTGCACTGTACTGGTGGCCCTACTGCTCTCCTGGAGGAGGGTTATGGGGTCATCGGGGTCGACTAGGACATGCCGGGGACGGCGGGTACGACTGATTCGGGAGGGGACATAATTGGCGGCCGCGACAACCAGAGGGTTGCGGTGAGTGGCGGCGGAGTCGAAGAAACGCTTGGATAGGCGTTTCATGAACTGACTGAACCCACATTTAACCCGGGTCGCCCTTTTTATACCCTTGTAAGGAGGTGCAATTAGTGGCCGTTGTAATGCGTATTTTGACAACATTTTTTTTAACGTTACGTGCTAATGAGATCTGTTGTGTTTAGGAATTCTAACTAATGTTAATTTAAAGGTCATTAAATATACTTTCAATTGTTACTAATATTAATTAGGTTTAATGTATTCGTTGATGGCGGGACATGCTTGAAACTTATTTCGGAGAGGTGCGATTTTTGTGACGCCGAGTGTAGATCATTCTTAGTTAGTTAGAGATTAGATAAGATTAACTTCTTATTGTAACCACTGCTAATCTAAATTGCGGCGACATGCAGTCTGAATTGAATAAATAAGATCTTAGTCAACGAGATTATTATCATTAAACAATGTCACGTGTACCCACAACGCTACAGGGCTCTTCTGGCGCGTGGCCAAATCCGGAATTAAAGCCGCCATCTTGTTTTGTCAGTACATTTTGACAATGGGGAAGGTAGGGCAAAGCTAATTTGTAGATGGCATGATCAGAGCTAGATCCCTCCGGTCTACAATAAATTTGACATTTCGTTCATTCGTTCCATTTCGTGTTCATTCATGAGTTTGGCTTTATTTCATTATTCCGTTATTTTCGGTGATTTCAATATTTTAAATCAAGTATTTGACATGGAAAGTGTCAGAATTTTAAACCTTAAATATTTCCTCGTAATCACTTTCTTCAAAATGATTCCGACAGAACCTCGAACTCTGTTTATTTTTAAATAATCTCTACGAATAGCTTTAAACCACAAACTTATAATTTTAAGATCTTTCGGGAAAAGGTGGACTCCAATTCGGAGTAATTAGGAACACAACAACGCGTCATTTTCACAAAAATATAATAAAACCACCTCACGCCTTATATTATTATCTTGAGTTGGGAACTAGCTACGACAGCGCCATTTTGACAGTTGCCTTCCCCATTTCACAAATGTTTACCAACAACGCCCCCGTGTCAATGTCATTCAGGCGCCAAAATATCCTTGTAGCACTTTACCTCCATTGTGTCAATGTTTATGGTCGGATGCACTTCAGTCATTACGTTTCATTTAAAACGTATTTTCATTAAAGTTTTTCCTAGAACCCGCTTGCATGACCTCATTTCGTGTCAATCACTTGAAGTTGATGGATGTAGAATGATTTAAATTATTTAAGTTCAAAGAATAACGTCGATCCGTTGCTCCGTTGGTTCGCAAAAGAAGGACAAACAAACTAATCAACAAACGAACTTCCACATATATTTAAAACCAACTAGGAAGATAGGATAGTAGGATTTAAAATGCCTAATATCAAGACATGTGCTGGGCTTGCGCTTTCACTCACCTTTTTGTCGCATGTATGAAGAGTATTACTAAGAAAAAGCAATACGGAAGCTAAGAAAGCTAAGGATGAGTTCCTACATTAAAATTATTCGGAAAAGAACTGGTTTTGCCGACATAGCTTGCGGAATTGAAAGGGCAGTGAGCCGCACATGTTGAAGAACTCATAGCCCTTGGAGCAAATAAATGTGCTCGTGTGGGTACCGCGGGTCGGACTCTCCATTTGTGGTCCAACAGACCACCGTGGACACCTCCAAGGTGGACTGACGACTGGGAAAGAATGAATTCTTTTTATTCTACGGAATGCGGAAAACCAGGTATTGTGATTCAACTTGGGACAGGACTATGTCCACGTTCCCGTAACCCCCGGCGCAGGTGTGAGACGGAACACCGGGGTGGTTTTTAGTCAGTAAGAGTCTGATAGACCCCTCCGCCCCCCCGGGCTTGGCGGGGGACATCCATGAGGATTTTCCACCCCGGACAAAAAAAAACGAAAAAAAAAGGGCTATGTCCACAAGTAATATGATGGGCAGGTTGATTGCTGATTGAAGCTTGTTCTGTTATGATTTTTGTCATAACCCTTGAAGGCGTCCCTACAAAAGCAGCTTACTGTAGTAGGTAGAGGTTTTCTTTATGTAGTTTTTATTTTTTAATGGAACCTCTTTAATAAAATAATAAGTAAACGGCGCATGATAGCCTGCCTTCACCGGGAATGGTAATCGTATTAATGGTACAACAGCTTCAGTATCATCATGATGGTGCCGGAATATAACAGTTCGTCGTGGACGTGGTATGACAGCAGCTCTGCTGACATCATCTTCTGTCATCAGAAGACTGCCGCTACGCAACCTTCGACGGGACGCTCTGCTAGAGTGACAGTCACCAACCAGCGTCACTCTTATCCGACCTCTTTGGTGGTTCCCGTAACTTTCAAGTACATAAAGAAAATCTACCTCTGACTCAAATATCACTATTGACCGATTTCATTTACAACCCAGTTTCATACAAAATGAAGGTCGCACTGATAAGGTGTCCTTTACCTTTATAAAATAAACGCTATGAACGTTAGCCGACACTTGTTTAAACTGAATTACGCTATTGATACAGACGACGATGTATTTGTTCTACTATTTCTTACTTGTAAATAAGTGACGTCAATTTCAGGTAGATTGAGTCACATTTTCCCGATTTTTGACGAGCAAGCTGATAAACCCAATGGTTTGTTCGGTAGATAAGCAAATTGACTACCAACATAAATTGTTCGTATATTCAAATCCCAAACTGTCATTCTTTGATAGTTGTATGAAATAGCTATAACACGGCAGGTGACGTAGAGTGTCAATTTGCTTAAAAAATAATTTCCCTGACTGTGTCTACGACTAATTTTAATGATCGAAATCGTAAAGTCGTTCGGCATTGTTAATTGGTATAGGTCGTTAACTTGGTACGCTTAACATTAAGTATTAAATTGTTGATAAAATGGTATTTTGAATGGATAGACCTGATTCTCCGGACCTTGGGACCTTCTTTTCAGAAAGCCTAAAGAATGGGCCAGATCATTCGGCACTAAGCCATGACAAGATAGTACTAAGATAAGATACTAAGGTAAGATAGTTACTGTAGCTGTTGCGTTTTAGCACTGCAATAGCAGTCATTGCCCTTTCCCTAATATCCCTCCGTAGGAACCCAAACAATACACTATGTATGGTTTTTCGCTATTGAGACATGTTGAAGATCCCAATAGATATTTATTCATAACGTTAAGGGGGAATCGCCAAAGTAGCCTGCAAAATTCAAATTTTCTTAGGTACGTTTTCTGCAATTTGCAGGTCAGTATCAGGTTGTATGTTGATCTAAATATGGTTCGCGACCGTATGAAATATTTATATATAGAATTATAATCATAAAAATCATCAATAAATCTCTCTAAGTTCATATTACCCTATAGAATGACAAACCAAATCAAATCAAATCATTTATTATTGCAAACATGGGTAATTGGTACATAGATATTTCTTACAAAATATAGTCCTCCATGTTCTACCGTCTCATGGGCATGCAAATAATCTTTAATTCCAAAATTAGAGAGAAGTTCCATTGATGCCGACTAAATATAGATGTCAAATAAATAGAATTACAAAAAAAGAAAACAGACTTATAGCCGTAATAAAATTTGTACAGTAATGTCAACAAGAATAATATAGTATGTTAATCAGAAAAAAAAAGTGTATGAACATGTATGTCAATCATAATAATAGTTTATCAGTCAGTGCAAAGATTTATCATTAAGCAAGTCATCGATTGTGTAATAGCTTTTCCCAAATAATATTTGGTTTAGTGCCCTTTTAAATATTACTACAGTCATATTTTTTATTACATCAGGTACTTTATTATACTGAATTACTATTTAATGAAATCATGACATTTGAGGCTAATTCTAACTTAAGGAGTTGTATTGCTGATTCTAATGATTATCGGTATTTTTTATTTTAGCGAGCCTTAACAAATTCGTGTGACTTGCTGTGACAACAACATTTAGTCCAATGCCAAAAGCGTCGTACAATTATTCGGCGTTAGTGAATAATTGAGCGAATAGTGTAGTGTTGACCTTTACTCGTACCTGTCATATTACTTTACTTCGTTACATGTACGGATTTTATGGGAGCACAAGCATAGCATAGGTAATCAGCCTCACTACTGGTACACAGGCCTCCTCTCTGTGAGGGAAGAGTCAGTAATGTACCACACGGGTACAGTGCTGGTTGGTGGATGTCCCATGTCTTCGAATTTTTGGTTCTCAGACGATTCCTCTCCTTCACCGTTTCGAGAGCAGTGGTGATGAAATAATTTCCACAAGGTAAATTGCCTGGCTGGGTTCGAACCCACGACCTACAACTTTTGAGTCGCGGGCCTATGTAACTATGCCATACATAGAGCAGTGGCCACTGCTCTGCTCTACGATAGTATGGCAGACAGGGACAATATTGGGTCAAAAGTAGGTACCTAATGATAAATGTTCCACTATTAATGTCATTAAAATTATTACAGGAAATGTCATCCTGAAATAAAGACGATTTTAGTATAACAATGTACAGGTTTGAAAATATTTTGGATTCACACGAAAAACTTTGCCCAGCCATGACTTTTTAACAGTAGGTAATTTTAGCATTTTTTGTGATTTATTACGGATTTAAGGCCGAGAACACAAAAAAAGGCTCCCGGCAGACAGGCGCGACACGCGACGCGACACAAAGGCACCGCTCGTCGCGCGACGGGCGGCGCCATTGTGTCGCGCTGTCGCTTCGCGCCTGTCTGCCGGGAGCCTTTTTTTTTGTGTTCTCGGTCTTACTTATAAGTTGAAAAACATGATGAGTTGTACCTAAAGTTGTGACGTTTGTTTTTATATTATCGAGTTCTATTCATATTAAACATACATAGGCACTGCATTTCATATATAACTAATATTCTACAGAAAATAACTCACAATGGACCTATGGACTAATTAGATAAAACAGTTCGCAGCTGTTGTGGACAACGGCATGATAAATAATTATCTTCAACAGTCAAGTTATATTCTTCAATTGTTTTATTTACACTTTGTCAGTAGTCATTGGCACAGTTTTCGAAGACAATCCCTCTTTGTTCTCTATTGGTATAGTGACTCGAGATAAGATGCGGGAGGTCGATTTCTGTGAGGCCAATAAGTCATCACTCTCTGAGGAAAAATAACACTTCATGAGTATCGCTAAAAACAAGTCAGAAAAAATACATTGTTTTATTTTTACTCGCCGACGTCGGAAATGTTTTTAAGTTATTTTGTTTAGCATTTCGACGTTAATATTCCATGCATTATCTTCGGCATACAATAATAATGCTCGTGAAAGGCTATTTTTAAATAGCCTCCCGTGAGTATACTGGTATTAATCGATAATTTTGTATGTCACAAGGTAAATCCTCTCGAGTTTGGAATTTTATCGGAGAATGTAATTTTTTTTTAAACTCATTTATGGTGTTAACGAAACGCTTTAAAGTTTGCTGGACTGTCGTGAGAACTAGAAAGAATGGAAGGCTTTGGCCCAACAGTGGGATAGCAACCATAAGAAAAAGGAATCCGTATGAAAGCAGCGTAGCGTGCTACATGTCGTAGCACCGGGCGATACCTATCCTGTGGGAAAAGTCGTGTTTATTTTTAAAATTAATTTTTAAGTAAATTGACACTAAGTCACCTGCCGTGTTATAATTATTTCATACAACTGTCAAAGATTGACAGTTTGTGATTTGAATATACGAACAATATAATGTATCTTGGTAGTCAATTTGCTTAACTACCAAACAAACCATTTGGTTTAATCTTAATCGTCAAAAATCGAGAAAATGTAACTCGATCTACCTGAAATTCTCGTCACTTATTTACAGGTAAGAAATATTAAGGATAAATGATTTTATTTCTATAAGTAGGCTTGGTTTGGTTAATCCTATTTTTTAAACTAAATGAGGTCGGCGTTTCCTATCTGACTACTCTGAGAAGAAAGACCGAACCAAACTCAGAGGTCACAGTCTCTTTTAAACTCCAGACATAATCTTAGTCAGGTCATTTGAGGACTATGCAGAATGTAGAAAATTTGAAATCAAATATATTCCAACAAGCCACTTGTTATGGAGCAAGTTCACCATGGTCTAGCTGCTGCCAGACGCTGCCAGACCATGGTGAACTTTAAAACGAGCTATCATAATTATATGTGTATATAAAATGTAGTGTTTCTGCTGTTGACCGTTGATGAGTTCCCCCGACTGGAGCCAATCCTGGGTGCAGCAGCCAGGTCATGGTGGACTTTAGAAGGTACAACCATAATTAATTACGTAGGTATATTAAATTTTCGTGTCCGTACCGTTGACCGTTAAAGAGTTCCTTCGTCTGGAGCCAATTCTAGGTGTAGAATCATGTCGTGCATCATAAAAATACAGCGTGTTCGAAATATAATCAACTGAAATTTCAACTCTGTAGAACAAGAGGAAGTGGTTTTAATTCAGCTTGCAAGATTTGGCCCGAACATACATACATAAAAACATTGCAAGTTAAATAAAAGCTTGTAAAAATCTGTTTGATTGAGTCAAGACAACACTTATCTATCATAACCACGCAATACAAACCCAGCTATAAAAATAGCACGATCCTTGATGATGATCACATCAAGATATTATGATTCGATTCAGAACCAAAGTTGTCAAGGGTAATCCTGATTATTGGTATGACAGCTGACACTCTACCTCTGGTTGAAGCTTTACGAAACATAGGGGAAATCAGGGCAACTGTTATGCCATTGGCAAGCCTACAAATGAAAAAAAAAATTGTGAATGTACACGAATCAAAAGAATTATTTGAGGAGCGTAGCAGGTGGCGTTCTGTAGTTTCTCCCTACCCCCATGGAAAGTAAGCATGAGTTTATGTATGTATGTTTGTTATTATTTATAAAATATTTAGCAAAACACACGCTATTCTGCGCTAATATCTTTGCATTTCAATATCTTGTTTTACTCACTTAGGGGTTAAAATAGAAAACTCGTGTGCCAGTGCGCAAACACACCACAACTTTTATTGCGGTTAGTTAATGTTCCTGGTTTTTCAATAGGAAATACAGTGAATTATGTTTCATTCCTACCAGTCCGGTTGAGAACGTGAGATTTAACCGCGGGTACACCCCTTAGGCTGTGCTACGTTTAAGCTGTGTGTTGTCCATAAGTCAGCCAATAACGGAAAGTTTCGTTATTGGACAATACAGGTTGTAAAAAAAAAGTAGTCCTGCTTTTTTTATACAACCTATTTTTTCCCACTTCTGGGCAAAGGTCTCCCCCTATAGCTTTGCATTGTTCTTTGAGATTTGCCTTCTCCGACTAATCTCTCGTAAACGCATCTAGGCCGTCACGCCAACGTTTCCTAGGCCTTCTTCAGCGTGGTTGCTTCGGTGAATGAATGAAAGAATGGGTGAGGAGCCACGGCAAATTGCCACCACTGCGGAGGCAGCCTGGATTCCGCACAACACACGCTCGAGGAGTGCCCTGCGTGGGCCTCGGAGCGGTGAGTCCTGGTTGCCAGGATCGGGCGAGACCTGTCTCTGCCGCCAGTAGTGAGGGCTAGGCTAGCGGAGACAGAGAATTTGAGAGACTGTGATGAGAGAGATGTGTGAGAGAGAGATGTGACTCCTTTTGTGCGACTGTGATAGTCAAGAAGGAGGCCGCCGAGCGGGATCGGGTGAGGGCTGATCCTGCTCGGAGAAGGGGGCGTCGGGGAGGCAACCGCCTTAGCGCCTAATACGCCGAAACCTGCTTACCAATCAAGGTTGGTGGACCTTAGACTTTGCAGGCCTTGGGGTTAGCTGGACCGCTCTAACGCGAATGTGTACGAATACGTACATTCGCGGTGGGGCGACCCAGACTGCCAGGCACTTCTTCTCTTGCAACCGAGCGGGTGGGCAGGTTGCGGATAGCCCAACTCCGGTTGCGGGACCGGCTATCAAAGGTCGAATCCGCAGCCGGAGTATCTTGAAAGAGATCCCGGACAAGAGAAGTCAGGGTAACCTTTGCACCTCTTTCCGTTTCAAAAATGTCCTAAACATGCCATCCTTCCACATCCACACATCCTATCGATCCCAAACCCCTAGGCCAAAATCCCCAGACCAAGGGTGACCCCCAAAGAACCTATACCCTTTTTACCAAATGTCTTCCTTCCTATCCCTATATCCCATCGGTCCCTGAGGAGGGGTAACCTCAATTCTAAAAAACACGTCGGCCGACGTCGAGGACACCATACCACCCGCATCTCCTAGCTGGAACGAGCAGCTTTTAGCGTAGGCGCCGGGCGATCGACACGACTACCAGCGTGTGGGGGAAGCGAAGAAACTGTCCGATGGATCCTTCTCCGACTAACCCCACTCCACCACCGGTCATCGTCCTTCAACATAGTCCAAACCAACCTCCAACACAACCAGACAGCAACGGCTAGCTTACGCAGGGCCCTGGAGGTTAAGCCCCGAACCATCGCACTGATCCACGACCCGTGGATCAGGAACAACAAAATATGCGGCCTCAGTAACATCGGTGGTAAGCTAATTCTCAACACACACAGTTCAGACAAACCGAGAACCTGCGCCTACGTACCCAAAGAAATTCCTACCATAACACTCACTCAATTCTGTTCCAGACTCCTGACAGTTGTCAGGCTCCAGACCGAAGATGATGTTCCAGATGTTGTGCTAGCCTCGGTATACATGCCAGGCGAGGACCAGAGGTGTAACTTATCTAAATTCATTTCGTATCTTGTATTTAAATACCTTTTGTTTGGTATCTTAGTATTAGGTCTTTACCTATGAAATTGCCGTTCTGCAGTACTGGCCATTTCAAATCAAAATAATTTTTGTTTGGCTATGAATTCTAATTTCAAATTAATTTTATTTTAAAAACATGGAATTCTTTTTTCAAATTTATTCATTTGTTTATGGATTAGTGTTACATTTTCATCGCATTTCAATCTTTTTCGTCATCATGGATACGTTAAAAATTCGAGTAATTATGGAATATGAGTACCGTCGTGGCAGCAACGCGGCACAAGCGGCACGCAACATCAACGACGTTTACGGAGCTAACTCTACAAACCAACGCACCACCTGTTATTGGTTTGCTCGCTTCCGTTCTGGAAATTTCGACCTGAAAAATGAACCTCGCGGTCGTCCGAAGACTTTGGTCGACAATGACGAATTAAAGGCGATTGTGGAAGCTGATGATACACAATCTACGGCTGAATTAGCAGCAGCTTTCGACGTTAGCGTCAAAACAATATTGGTCCATTTGCGTCAAATTGGCAAGGTAAAAAAGCTTGACAAATGGGTGCCCCACGAACTCAATGATCGCCAGCGCGAAGTACGCGTCGAGACGTGCCTTGCACTGCTCAACAGACACACAAATGAAGGAATTTTGAACCGCATTGTTACCTGCGATGAAAAATGGATTCTGTTTGATAACCGTAAGCGCTCAGCAAGTTGGTTGGATCCTGGTTCAGCACCTAAACAATGCCCTAAACGAAAACTTACCCCTAGAAAAGTGATGGTCACTGTTTGGTGGTCTAGCGCCGGTGTGATTCATCACAGCTTCTTACCAAACGGGGTGAGCATTACTGCAGATGTGTACTGTGAAGAACTGAACACAATGATGGAGAAGCTGGCGCATCTCCAACCAGCATTGGTCAATCGCTCGTCTCCGCTGCTCCTGCACGACAACGCGCGACCTCATACTGCACAGCAGACGGTCTCCAAGTTGCAAGAACTGGGGTTGGAAGCTCTCCGTCATCCGCCCTACTCACCAGACCTTGCGCCTACAGACTACTACTTTTTCCAGAATTTGGATAACTTCTTGGCGGGAAAAAAATTTAATACCCGAGAGGCAGTACAAAATGCCTTTGAAGAATTTGTTGCCTCCCGTCCAGTTGATTTCTTTAAGAAGGGCATCAATAAACTGCCACTGCGATGGCAAAGATGCATTGATTGCATGGGTGATTACTTCGATTAATACAAATAAAAAATTCATGAAAAAAATTCGTTTAAATTTTTTCATACAAAACGGCAATTTCATAGGTAAAGACCTATTATTTTGTAGATACTATGTTTGCTAAAATACTTTTAGTAATAGATAACTGATTCTATTGTGACATCTTAGGTGACATTAATTTTAAATGTCGATGTTGTCATAGATAAAACTGAACGCGCCATGGAACCTTTAGTTTGGGGCCAAATTGATAGATGGCGTGGCTGTTCTTTCTTTCTACCAAATGTCATCGGGCATGCCCCTTGAATCGTGCCATTTCTAATTATTCCGCATAATAGTCTGTATTTGAGAGAGACATGTAAAAGTTTGGTCGGTCAGTCCGAGCTGTGAGAAGATTGAGTCTTTTCTTGAGCCTTGACTTGCGCGATCAACGCGATTTACATGTTAAAAAAAAACTTTCAATAAAAAAATAAAAATGTTTTTTACAAAAGTATTTTATCTATAAAAAGTATTACAAAGGTACGTATTTAGTATCTAGTATTTCAGATACCATTCCAGAAAGTTATTTGCATCTGGTACCTGAAATACTTAATTTAAAAATATTTTGTGTTTTGTATTCCAGATACTTTATTTAAGGTATCTTGTACATCACTGGCGAGGACGCAAACTGCCCGCCGAAGGAGATGGCCGACCTAGTAAAGCACTGCAAGCGCGCCAAAATGGACCTGAATGCACCGACTCAAACGTCCACCACTCGCTCTGGGGCAGCGACGCACCTAACTCCAGAGAAGAGGTACTATCCACCTATTTATTCTCTACTAACCTTAACATTGTAAACCGAGGCTCTGAACCCACTTGGGTCACAGTCTGAGGAAAAACAATCATAGACCTAACGCGTGCTACAGAGGGCGCGACAAACTTTATCACAAACAGATACCTATCGGACGAGCCTTCTTGCTCAGACGATAGAAGGATCCACTTCATACTAAATACCAACACATGGAAACCCATACCTAGACGAAAACCGCGACGCACAAACGTACCTGGCTTCAAAAGCCTCTTAGCCTCTCTACTAGCCAGGCACCTATCACAAGTACCTATGAGAGACCCTGCACAACTGGAATACACCGTGAAAAAACTATCAGAATACCTAACCGAAGCATACCATGCATGCTGCAAACTAAGGGCGCCAAAAACCACCAGGGACAGGAACCCCTGGTGGAACGCAGAACTTAGTAAACTCAGAGATGCACTTCGTAAACAATTCAACAGAGCCAAAAACACTAGACTCCCGGATGACTGGGAGATATACAAAGAGACCCAATATACAATTAAAAAGCAAATCAGAACTGCCAGAAGAACAGCATGGCGGAAATTCTGTGAATCCATCGAGACCAACAACGAAGCCGCAAGGGTAAGGAAAATCCAATCAACGGATCAGGATCGAACCCTTGGCGCGCTGAAAAACCTGATCACTCATACACACTAACTGACCATGAAACCAGCAAGGTACTTCTCGAGACTCACTTCCCAGACTGTAAAGTCCTAGAGGACAGGTCGTGGGAGGCACAGCCAGAATGGACCCCAAAGGGTCAAGACTGGTCTAGAGGTCGAAGTATAGTAACAGAAGATCGGATAAAGTGGGCTATTAACACCTTCCAGCCTTAAAAATCCACAGGGCTGGATGGCATCTTCTCAGCCCTACTACAAGTGGGGCATTTACCCTTTGACACGACACCATGCATGGTAGAGAACTATCGGGCCTACATAGCACTCAAATACATACCCCTAGCATGGCGTGAAGTGAAAGTTATTTTCATACCCAAACCCGGCCAAACCGACTATACACAACCCAAAGCCTATAGGCCTAGAAGCCTCACATCCTTTCTACTGAAAACATCGAGAGACTCTGTGACAGACACATCCGTGACGGACCTCTTCGGGTAAAACCACTTCACAAACAACAGCATGCGTACTCTACAGGTAGATCAACGGAATCCGCGCTACACAGCGTGATATCCAAAATTGAATGCGCAGTGGATCACAAATGCTCAGCACTGGCCGCCTTCATTAACATAGAGGGCGCCTTTGACAAAACCATGTTTAATAGCATCAACATGGTCCTCGCCAGCCACAGCATAGACTCGACTCTAAGCGGATGGATCACCAATATGCTCAAACTGAGAGCTGAACAAGTCGCAGTGAACGACACTACAAAGGCCATTGTGACGAAGGGCTGCCCGCAAGGGGAGTCCTCTCGCCGCTTTAATGGAACCTGGTCGTAGACAGCCTCATCAAAGAACTCAATAACAAAGGCTAGTTCACAGTAGGTTATGCCGACGGTATAACTATAATAATAAATGGTACCCCCGAAAACACCCTATGCAACCTCATGGGCCAAGCCTTGAAAATAGTAGAGGTCTGGTGCAATAAACACCAGCTATCAGTGAACCCCACAAAAACCGAACTAATTCTCTTTCCAAAAAAGAGGAAATTGATGACACTCCAACTACCACGCTTCTTTGGAACTACCCTAAGCCTTTCAACCGAAACCAAATACCTGGGCATCTATTTGGAGAAACAGCTGAACTGGGCAAAACATAATAACTACATCACTACAAAAGCCAGCATATCCCTGTGGCAATGCAAGCGAATGCTTGGCAGGAATTGGGGGATTACCCCAAGGTCACTTACTGGCTATTTACCACAGTCATCCGACCAATTATCACATACGGCTCACTAGTCTGGTGGCCCAGGATAGATTTGAGCACAGCCCAGAGAGACCTCAAAAACTACAACGGTTTGCTTGTGTAGTAATCACTGGCTGCATGAGAACTACACCCACTGCTGCCCTACAGGCGATGCTTGGACTACCACCTCTACACCTCATCGTGCGAGAGGAGGCCGCCCTGGCTGCCTTTAGGCTGTATATATCAGGGACCCTAAGCAAAGACTGTAGAGTCAAGCAAGGAAACTGCGATCAAACGACAACCAATGATGGCATCACCCTGCGACGAAGCCCCGAAACTACACTACTTGCAAAGGCATTACAACATAATACTTACAGAAGAACGTTGTGACTACTCAGACCCGAAAGAGTTGAGAGTTTACACCGACGGATCAAAGTCCGACTCCGGAACCGGAGTCGGAGTTTTCTCGCACGACCTTAACATAAATATATCCAGCCCGCTGGGAATGTTTAATACCCTCTACCAGGTGGTGTGTGTGGGCATCATACAAGCGGTGTAAGCCATAGAGGCCAGGAGAGTTACGGACACCCATATACGTATCCTCCCCGACAGCGCCTCAGTCCTCCAATCCTTGGGGAGAAAGTATATTAATTCGAGTATAACACTTGAATCTCACAATGCTCTAGAACGTGTAGCGGTATCTAACCGCAACACAGTGGCAATGCAATGGATTAAAGGACACAGTGGATCACTGGGTAACGACGCAGCTGACGAACTGGCTAGAAGAGCATCCAGCGCGTCAGTCTGTGGACCCGAACCCATCGTGCCCATCCCCTTCAACCAGCTACGCAGATGGTTACAGGAGTACACCCAAACACAAGCGGAGAGCTGGTGGACCTCGACACCTGGCTGTAGGCAGTCCAAGGATGCTATGCCATCCTTGGATGGCAAGTTAATCAGACGCTTATTACATCTGGAACGGCCTGCGCTTGGTGACGGGGACCATTACGGGACACTGCTCGCTAAACAAACACTTACACACAATAGGCATAACGGACAGTACTCTGAGCAGGGCTTGCATGGAGGCTGTGGAAACCTTTGCGCGTGTGCTCTTTGAATGCACAGGCGTCACCCAGATTAGGTCACAAAACCTCGGGGCGCCCAGATCCTACACAGATGCTCTCAACAGACCAGAAGACATCATCAACTTGTGGAGGGAGGTAGGCTGGTTGGTAACCACTGACGGCCGCCATGGCCCACGCACAATGGTCCACTTGAAGGACTAAGGGAGGAAAAAAAATCCTAAAGAAGAGAAGAGAGAGGGGTTGCAGGCGCACAAAGTGGGCTCTCTGTCCGTCCACCGAGTGACCCCAGGGAAGACGGTGGCACAGTGGACACGTGCTGCCGTGCATAGCGTGGCTCAGGGGAAGCCCCATTTACAGTCTCCCCAGGGATGTGCCTTACAGGCGTTGCACAGAGCGGGTTCCGGAATTGGTCTGTTAAGAGGAACCGGGACCCCCTCTATGTGCCGATGGTGATCACCGGGGTGATTTTAGTGAGGTAAAAATCTCACACTCCCCAAAAAAAAGCTCTTCTTTGGCGTCGACGCCCGCGTGTTTTCTGGCACCTACTGCGTGACGACTCTGGTCCACCTGTCCCGATGCATCCTGTGTATATGGCCCGCCCAATACCAGTTCAGTCTAGCAGACTGATTTATAAATAAAATAAAATATTTAAAGACTCGCGCCTGTCTATCAATTCGCCGATAAAACTAGTTTAAATTAGAAAGAATTGAACACAAACAGGATTTGAACCAACGACCTAACTAATCGTGATAACGCGACTCTTATCAATCAGCGTCCGAACAATTACCTACGACAAATGTCAGTTTCGTCTCGCATGTTCAGATTAGATTGTTGTGAAGGGAAGTATTTTGGTACGTGTTATTATCATAGGTATATCTGTACATATAATAAAATCATAGCGAAGTCAATATTGTCAACAGAAAGTATTTATTTTTGAATTTGTGTCTGTTTGTCTGAATGTAAGTTAATGTAAGTTCCAGCATCACGCGACAACAACCGGATAGATTTCGTCCAAAGGTTGCATAGAAATTCCCTATAATTCTGGTCAGTATGTAGGTTATAAATTATTGCGCTATTTTTGCTATGAGGGATGAGCAATATTGTAATTTCTTCGTATTCCTCTATAGTTTAACGCAAACTGTAAAAAGACGAGCCAAAAAGTTTGAATGTTGCAGATCAGATAGTTACAGATTTAACCTTTTAAATGATTATCATCATGCTATAACTTTATGGAGCTAAGCAGTCAATCACGACTTACACGGGGTGGTTTTTTAAGATGGGGCAATAAGGGCAGTACCTCAACCTTTGTCGCTACAAAAAAATTGTCAGTTCTTAACTTTTTGAAACCGATTGATCAGCAAACACAGATTTTGAAAAAAAAAACTCGACAGGAAAATGGGCAATTTTCACGAATACATTTTTTGATGCCAATCGATTCTGTTACTTATAAGGATCAAAAAACTCTATGTGACCACTGAAGTTTGAATACTAGAAAAGTCAGAAATCGTAAAAAAACTTCCCAAACATTTCGTAGGAAATGAGACTGATGAGCGAGAACACAATATACCAGTGCATGACAACAGTCGAATTATTCCATTACTTCACTGGGCTGAATAGGGAACGAATATAGCAGATGGTTACAGATTGAACCTTTTAAATGATTATGATCCCGCTATACCTTTGAGGAGCTAAACAATCAGTCATGACGTAATAGTACAGGCGGTGGCGTTAGTTTAAAAAGTAATTTTATACCGCCTGAAATCCATATCAAAAATGGTGTTTCCTCAGTGTAAAATATATCTGAGCGTCAGCTGCTCGATTAATGGGGCAGTTCAAAGTTAGAGCATGTCAAAGTTGTAAAAAAAAAACTTTAAAAATAGTCTTTTCAAACCGTGCCAAAACCTTATGGGACTATTTTTAGGATCATCTTCAACCCAAAAATAATCGTCAGCTGCATGGAAGTGGTGGGAATATATATGTCAGTGACGTAAATGAATATGATTAATGTGATGGCACATCAGCACTAGATTCGGAACTATGGGTAATAGACTAATAAGACAAAGTTGTCAAAGGAACCTTGATCTCAATTTTGAAGGAAATTAAAACTGCAACTTGTGTTTTTTTTTTAAAGATTTCTGCCTGAGCCAAGAATCGTAACTTGAGAAATACTTGTAGGAAATATCTATGCAAAACTTAAACAAAATCTATGCGGTGGTTTATACGTGATGCTGGAACATGCATTCAGACAAACAGACAAAAATTCTAAAAATAATATTTTCAATTTACAGTTTTGACTCCGCTAAGATTTTATTATATTATTATGTACAGATATACCTATGATAATAACACGTACAAAAATACATACTTGCCTTCACAACAATCTAATCTTAGCATGCGAGACGAGACTGACTTTTCTCGTAGGTAATTGTTCTGAGGCTGATAAGAAACGCGTCATCATGATTAGTTAGGTCGTTGGTTCAAATCCTGTTTGTGTTTAATTCTTTCTAATTTAAACTAGTTTTATCGGCGAATTTACAGACAGGCGCGAGTCTTTAAATTAAATTTTATATTTATAAATCAGATTTCTAGACTGAAGTGGGATTGGTAGGGCCATGTATACAGTATGCATCGGGACAGGTGGGCCAGAGTCGTCAATCAGTGTGTGCCACAAGACGCGCGGGCGTCGTCACCAAGGGAGGCCTAGGAAACGCAGGAGTGACGACCTAGATGCGTTTACGGGAGATTAGTCGTAGAAGGCAAAGCACAAAGATCAATGGAAAGCTATGGGGGAGACCTTTGCCCAGAACTGGGAAAACACAGGTTGTATGAAGAAAGCAGGAACACTTTTTTACAACTGTATTGTCCAATAACGAAACTCTCCGTTATTGGCTGACTTATGGACAACGCACAGCTTAACCGTAGCACAGCCTAGGGGGTGTACTCGCGGTTAAATCCCGCGTTCTCGATCGGATTGGTAGGAGGGCTACACAATCCGCTGTTTTTCCTATTGAAAGTAAAAAGATTAATTAACTGCAATTAAATTTGTGGCATGCATGAGCACTGACTCACGAGGTTTCTATTTTAACTCCTATGCGAGTAAAACAAGATGTTGATGTTGGGAACATATTATTAGCGCGGAATAGCGAGTGTTTAGGTAAATATTGTATAAATCCTAAACTTTCATACCTACACACATAAACTCACGTTTTCTTCAGATGGGGGTAGGGAGAAACTACAGAACGCCAACTTCTCCGCTCCTCACATACTCCTTTTGATTCGTTTCATTAATGGGGTTGCCAATGGCGTGACAGTTGCCCTGATTTCCCCTGTGATTCGTAAAGCTTCAATCAGAGGTGGAGTGTCAGTTACTTACTTACTTACTCGATCAAATCGAATCATAATATTTTAATGTGATCATCACCAGGATCGTGCTAGTTTTATTGATGGGTTTGTATTGCGTAGTTATGATTTGACAAAAATTCCGAAAGTTAGAAAAAAATCTAACTTTAAATGGTGACTGATAATTGATATTTATTTCTATAAATTAGTTTAGAAAACCGTGTTACGCATGAAAATTAAATTATGTTTGAAAACTAGACGAGGTCGGTGTTTCCTATCCGAGTAGGTAAATATAAACTGAGAAGAAAGGCCGAAACAAACTCAGAGGTCAGTCTCTTTTAAAGTTCATATGAGGTTAGGCAGGTCATACGAGGACCATACAGGAAGTAGAAATTCCGAAATCAAATATTTTAAAATGGCTTCGTAAATAACCCATTATTTTTTTGTAATATGTAATAGATAACAATAGTTATTGTGGGTTATCCTTAGGAGATAGACATATGCCACCTGAGACTTTAATGTAGATCTTTTTAAGATATACAATTCCGTACTACATTATTTTGATCTATCTTGTAAAGTTTAGCCAGCGTTTGCAATGTAAGCGCACAAAAATATATATTTTTAGCTGATTTAGTAATTATTTTCGTTATTCACATATCACAATATGTGAACAGTAAAAATAACAAAATCATTTATTTTATTAACCTCAATGGATGAGTATTATCACTGTTGTTATTAATAATACATTTTTATTTGGGTTTAAGAGACCTCTTGGTCATGTGACGCTGTGGAACACTCAATCTGTACCTACGTGGAGAGATCATTCTAGTTTAAAGTCAATAGGACAAAAAAAGCAAAAAGCCTTTTCATGTTGATAAAGATGTGGATTTTTTTGTATGCCCTATGAACCTTCTTTTTAATATACATGTAGTATTTTTACTGTTAGCTTACAAGTGGGGCAAAAGTAATCACCTTAATGAATGCTTTAAAACTTTTGCAAATTGCGGCAAATGTCAATTCCATTTTGACATTTGTGAAGTAAACAGGTGTAGATTACACGTCAATAAGCCATGAAACGCTATACACCTCAAGAACGCGCAATAATTGTAATAATAATAAGCATTTCCACGTCGTCTAATTTATCGCGTTGGCGATTTGCACTGGCCGGCCAGACCAACCGATTTGACCGCTCCAGACTTTTTTCATGGAGATACTTTAAGTCCTGGGTTTTTGTAAACAATCCGCAGACTCTTGAAGCCCTTAAAGCCAATATCCGCCAGGAATGCAAGAACCTATCGCCGGAAGTTCTGACACTAGTGATGGAAAATACCATAAAATGAACCCGTATGGTCATCAGTTTTGACGGCGGCCACTTAACTGATATCATTTCTTGACTTGATGGAAATAATTTTAATTCATTAAATAAATATAATCCACAAGAAGAACTAAAACTTTTCACAGCTAAAAATATTACAGTAAAACAACACTGGGTGATTACTTTTGCCCCACTACTACTAATCCTACTAATATTATAAATTGTGAAATTTTGTGAGGATGGGTAGATGGATGGATGGATGGATGTTTGTTTCTCTTTCACGCAAAAACTACTAAACGGATTTGGATGGAATTTGGAACACAGATAGCATATAACCTGGATTAACACGTAGGATACTTTTTATCCCGGCAGTACGTTCCCGTGGGATAATTTCCGACATCCACGTGGGGGAAGCAGCGGGCAAAAGCTAGTTTTATCATATAGGACAAAAGAAACAACATGAAATGTACATACCTACCTAAGAAGTGAAATACGTTTTACATTCATTCATTTAACACGTTTTGTGCCTACATAGTACGCTATGCTGGTCCAAAATGTTTATTTTCCTATTTACGACTTTTTATAAATTGCAAAAGAATTTTAGTGTGCATTTCCTGATAACTTTACTATAAATTTGAATGATCATGAGAAGTCCTTAATAAATATCAATGACTAGCTTTACCCGGCCCGGCTTCGCACAGGTAGCGATTAAGTAAGTATTCTAAGTATGATATATTATATTATATATTATTATATTATATTCACAATTCTAAGTAGCTAACACCTACCCTACCTACCTTCCCTACCTACCTACCCTACCTACCTACCCTACCTACCTACCCTACCTACCTACCCTACCTACCCTACCTACCCACCCTACCTACCTACCCTTCCAACCTACCCTACCTACGTACCCTACCTATCTACCCTACCTACCTATCCTACCTACCTACCCTACCTACCTACCCTACCTACCTACCCTACCTACCCTACCTACCTACCCTACCTACCTACCCTACTTACCTACCCTACCTACCCTACCTACCTACCCTACCTACCTACCCTACCTACCTACCCTTCCAACCTACCCTACCTTCCTACCCCACCTACCTATCCTACCTACCTACTCTACCTGGCTACCTACCTATTCTACCTGGCTACCTACCTAGCTGACCAGTTAGACGTTGTCCTGTCAAAACTTTTCCTTTGGGATTTTCCTTTTTTTTCTCTTTTAAACCACATTGTAAAGAGGTGAATAAAACAAAAAAAAACAGTAATAATAATATATTCAAATCGGTCAAGCCATTTCTGAGTTTTAGCGAGACTAACGAACAGCAATTCATTTTGATATATATAGATTACTCAGACACATTAGTTACGTATTTCCAACAATCAATATCATAATGAACTCACGATTTGCAGAAAAAGATAGATATCTAGGTAGACAATTAGTTAATTGAACTAATTATCTTGGAACCGTGATAACGAGCCGATGTTTACCGTAGAATGGCGCCCTCCTACGGGAAATGGTAACTACGCCATTTTGTGGAAAATCTAACTATGATTAGATTAAACTAGCCATTAGGTAACTGCAACAGTATCTTATTCGACTTAGACACATTTATTGGCCATATTGGAATTTAGGAGAGATTTTATTGACTGCGTTTTATGTTATTTTTTTTTTGTATTAAAATCTTATTTATTATACCAATAACCTACCATAACATAATTAGTGTCTTATTATAATATATCTTACACAATCTACCAATAATATTAATAGTATGTACAACTAAATAACAATAAATAAAAATAAAAAAGAAAGAAGGAAAAGAATCACAGGGCATCAAAAAATTCATCCGCATCGCTGTCGACAGGAAAGGTGCCCAAAAGGCTGGCAGCATTGCCACGTTGTATAGCGATACTGATTCTTTGGCCAAAAAATAGGCCAGCCCTCTCTGGTCACGTGAAGAGTCGACCAACCGCTTAGCGATGTCTCCAAAAACCAAGTGGGCACTCGGACCCCACGGCCCTAGTGTTTCAACTCCAAATGGCTCGAACATATAATTCCCAATAACAGTATCTAATAGAATTTAACTGGTGCCTAATAGAAACCTGACTATCTATAAAAATGTTCCTTGGTAAGCGCATCACTTCAAAACGGCTGGAAACGGCTTTCAAAATGTTCGTAATAGTTCGAATCAGGTTTTAACGGAAAGAAAAATTGGAAAATTCGGGAAAACTGAAAGTACATTTTCTATAGGAATTTTGGATGAATTCTTGAATGTCTTCTGCAATGTCTGTCGGGTCAGCTATTTGTAATATATATAACAAAAAATAAGTAAGCAGTGGAGTAGTCCGCGGTCATCAGTACTTTTTTTTTTCTTTCTAAAGCCGTGAATTTCCTTCGATTATGCACATTATATTCCTTTGCAGTTTCGCTCAGTGCAATAATAAAATAAATTATACATGATACTTTTTCCAATAACATTCACTTTATCTCATTTTAGAGTTTTAGTTCAAAAGTTCTATTCAAAATGGAGTTTGAACAATCTATTACTCAACATTTAAATACCTACTGATATGCATACCTCGTTGCTCTAAATTTTACGGAATAACATCCCATATCCAACAAACAGAGATTTAGTGGGAGTTTTGTTTGAGAACTTCTTACAGCAAGTAGGTACGGTCAACAAAAGTGATAGTAACCAGGATCGTCGATACAGTTGAAGTTTAGTCAGAAACCGATGAATGTTTTCGGTTAAAATTTAATTTAATTAATAAGTAAACAAACAGGTCATTTATCAAATTAAATTTCATTCGAAAAAATCCATCGGTTTCTTACTAAACTTTAACTACATCCAACGACCCAGGCTACTTACCTCTTTTGGTGACTGTACTTACAATTAAGTGTTTCAGTTAGGGTGTGAATTTTAACAGCTAAACCACAAATTATTATGGAAAATTCCTGTGTATCCGAAAACCGTCATCGATAAAAATAAGATCAACTTCCAAACACCTTTCTGGGGACATGCTCCTCGTGCGTGATTGATACATTTCGTGACTTGTTCTTTAAGCCTGTTACCTGTCGTCTGTAGCAACCGGTTAGCTCTAGTTACTATTATCACGCGTATTTGACAACGATTTAGCATGATTGGCGATCTCAAGGAGAGTCCACACCGACACGTGGTTAGAAAATACACGCGAACGTTATCACCGCGTGGACGACATTGCAAGATCGTTGACACCGCTTAGACAAACAAGATTCAAGTACAACTGAAACGTTTCCTATAAAACCTTGAAAACTGAACAGTTTATGTACTGTCAATATGAAATAGGGTAATTATCATCTAGCTATTTTTTTTCCGTCATATAGTGATCATCTTTTTTTCTAAGCTATTGCATAGCTTTTATCGCGGGCTTTGAGCGCGGCGACCGAATCAAGAAATTCCGTAACAAAAATAAAACCTAACACCCCCCACTTCGCCTACCATGTAGCTCGGCCGAGCGTTCGCTTAACGTATATGGTACGACTGTACGAAGCTCGCACGGATCGAGACGAGCTGCTCCGAAATCGGATGAATACGTAAGCAGCTGTTTGTGAGAAAGTATATAGGTGTATGGGTATCTATCATATCTTTATAATGCCACACTCACCGCATAAAAAGTAAAATAAAAATATATAATAGGTCTTTACCTATGAAATTGCCGTTTTGTATGAAAAAATTTAAACGAATTTTTTTCATGAATTTTTTATTTGTATTAATCGAAGTAATCACCCATGCAATCAATGCATCTTTGCCATCGCAGTGGCAGTTTATTGATGCCCTTCTTAAAGAAATCAACTGGACGGGAGGCAACAAATTCTTCAAAGGCATTTTGTACTGCCTCTCGGGTATTAAATTTTTTTCCCGCCAAGAAGTTATCCAAATTCTGGAAAAAGTAGTAGTCTGTAGGCGCAAGGTCTGGTGAGTAGGGCGGATGACGGAGAGCTTCCAACCCCAGTTCTTGCAACTTGGAGACCGTCTGCTGTGCAGTATGAGGTCGCGCGTTGTCGTGCAGGAGCAGCGGAGACGAGCGATTGACCAATGCTGGTTGGAGATGCGCCAGCTTCTCCATCATTGTGTTCAGTTCTTCACAGTACACATCTGCAGTAATGCTCACCCCGTTTGGTAAGAAGCTGTGATGAATCACACCGGCGCTAGACCACCAAACAGTGACCATCACTTTTCTAGGGGTAAGTTTTCGTTTAGGGCATTGTTTAGGTGCTGAACCAGGATCCAACCAACTTGCTGAGCGCTTACGGTTATCAAACAGAATCCATTTTTCATCGCAGGTAACAATGCGGTTCAAAATTCCTTCATTTGTGTGTCTGTTGAGCAGTGCAAGGCACGTCTCGACGCGTACTTCGCGCTGGCGATCATTGAGTTCGTGGGGCACCCATTTGTCAAGCTTTTTTACCTTGCCAATTTGACGCAAATGGACCAATATTGTTTTGACGCTAACGTCGAAAGCTGCTGCTAATTCAGCCGTAGATTGTGTATCATCAGCTTCCACAATCGCCTTTAATTCGTCATTGTCGACCAAAGTCTTCGGACGACCGCGAGGTTCATTTTTCAGGTCGAAATTTCCAGAACGGAAGCGAGCAAACCAATAACAGGTGGTGCGTTGGTTTGTAGAGTTAGCTCCGTAAACGTCGTTGATGTTGCGTGCCGCTTGTGCCGCGTTGCTGCCACGACGGTACTCATATTCCATAATTACTCGAATTTTTAACGTATCCATGATGACGAAAAAGATTGAAATGCGATGAAAATGTAACACTAATCAATAAAGAAATGACTACTTTTAGAAAAAAAAATCCATGTTTTTAAAATAAAATTAATTTGAAATTAGAATTCATAGCCAAACAAAAATTATTTTGATTTGAAATGGCCAGTACTGCAGAACGGCAATTTCATAGGTAAAGACCTAATATTAACGATATAACTTCTCTTTTATTCAATAAAAGAAAAAAAAATGTTTTCTTATCGGTCACCACGCTGAAAAAGTGTAACTTGAATTAAATATTAAAGTAAAAACTTGAATTAATATCAAAGAAAAAAAAATACTGCTTAAATAAAAAATAAATAAATAATTATAATTGCATAAGTTGATAAAAAATGCTATGCTATTTAGCTTTACCGCGACAGTCCCCGAGTGCCACACGTAATTTTGTTGTGGTTGGGAATTCATCAAATGACCTCTCCCGCTCTGGGCGGTGCGGAAGAGCGTGTTTCTGACTAAAGCTCTTACTGACTAAAACCCAGCCGTGTTCCTTCAGTTGCCTGTGCGCCAGGGCCACGGTAACTTTCGAACAATCCGCGACCCCAGCAGGCATCGGTCCTATCGGACCCCGTCAATGGTGCTGACATCTCTTTGAGGCGCGCATAAATATCCTATGGGTTTGGCTTCAAACCCTAAACCAACATAAGATCGTTTTTTAATGGCAGGTATTTGTAGTTGCTTGAGCCACATCACTATTCAGTAACTGAAAACATCGCGAGAGCGAGCGAATGAACATCGCTTTGGCAACATCTTCAGGCACCAGTAAACTTCAATGCTAATAACTATGTCAAATTGTTTGGTTTTTCATGTTTGCATGTATTCCTTGCCGTGAGAATAGTAACAATTTTCTTTGTTTTGGTCCCTGGGCACGACAGAAACTCATATTTGCGGTTAACTCAGGGGCAATATGGAAACTTACTGGCTATGAAGCATACGAGATCTTTTATTAAAAAATATGACGTATGTAATCTAATCTATTATAGTAACGCAAGCATTGCCTAAGACTACATCGAGAGGAAGTACAAGCAGCATAGACTTTTATAGTATATGCGTATCAGTTGCGCAGCAGTGCAGTGGCGTAGAAGTTGCGTAGCAACGTCGCAGCAGCGGCGTAGCAGTGTCTTAGCAGCGGTGTAGCATTGGCATAGCAGCGGTGTAGCAGTGTCGTAGTAGCAGTGTAGCGGCAGCGTAGCAGTGGCGTAGTAGTAACGTAGCACCGTCGTACCAGTGCAGTGGTGTACAAGCAGCGTAGCAGTTGCATAGGCGCCGCTTAGATGCTATAGAATTATAGATGATGCTTAAAAGTAGAATCTAAACAACGTATGTCATTCCACAGATGCACCTATATACATAAATCACGCTTTGTTAAATAAAATTCTTACACCACATGACGACTATTCGAGCGTATAATCTAAACAAGAAAAATTAAAATAATATATGGTGAAAATTCCATCTTTGCTTCTGTAGAAGCAAAGATGGAATTTTCCTACATTAAAAATAGGTACCTACTGTAGTAGGTACCTATTTTTAATGTAGGAAAAAAATATTTCTGACATTTGTAGCGGCCAGTCTATCTTTAGTAGCAGTGAGTCCCATTTCCTACGAAATGTATGGATTTTTATTTTTCCGATTTCTGCTTTTTCAAACCTCAGTTGGTTCCATTAAGCCAGTTACCGTAGAAACAAAAATCACGTTAGGTCGCAAAAAACTGCACTCTACTGATTTTTTGGGATGTGGTTAGGATAGATACCAATAGTGTAAAACCAAGTTTGTAGCTTCGAGAAACCGGTGATAACTGTGTGGTGGATTTTTTGGATGGGGCCGTAGCCCCTTCTCAAAAATCCACCCTGCATAATATGAGTATTTTTTTAAAGAGTATCCTCATAAATACCGAGCCGTTTATTTAATTAATAAGCGTACGTCCTTATGTGAGTTTGTTTATTAAAAATATAGTAATATTTCCATTTAACATGAATGATGTTATTTATAAGCTTTGCCCGCGAGAACCAATGATTGTAATAAAAAGGAAAACATTCCCATTTTTCACGCTATGGAATCTTAGAAGCCACGTCACTGACCTAAGTACTTGACTAACGATATAATGCATCATGTATTCTGGTCTGTGCGAGATTATTTGATAAATAATAAAGCGCTTCCCAGACGGCACAACCGCAGTGTATGCCCACTTGTTTGACAAATTACTCCACGCTACTAGTTTGTGTACTGTCAAACATTAACTTTGCCTTACATGGGACCTAACTTATGCTGAAATGCGGTATGACAGGACTTCTCTGTCCAGTTAGGAAAATATGTAGTTTATTTATAGTTAACTAACTGACCCGATAGACGTCACCAGACGTTAGTAAAAGAGGTGAAAGACACAACTGTAGGACTAGAAATAGGGACCAATTAGTTCAACCAGGATTCAAACTGGCTAAAGTCGACTCATCCTTCATAGGGCACTGTTTAAAATGACACAATAAAATACCTCCCCATATACCCCAACTGAATGAAACGAAATTTAAATTTTATATAAAACACACACTATGCAGCCAAGCATATTATAAGTTGGAGGATTACATCGCTGACAAAGATGCTTGGCTCAACGCTGGTCCTGCTCCACAGGGGCGCATAGATTAATTGATTAGCATCCGAAAATATTGTTGGAGCTGCTGAAGAATGTAAAAACTATCTTTGCATTGTACACAGTAAATCTCTTAGTATTATATAAATGCATAGCACATGTGTAAGCACTATGTATCTACTATAAAGCTACCATTTACAGGGTACGTCTTTCATTGACTTGAATGTGCCCTGGCGGCTGAGAGTATTATGTTCACTCAAATGTCTCGCTGGTGGTGGCGTGTGTGTTGAATCATTAAATTCCTTTCAAAGTGGTTGTGCTGAATGGTGCTAATCCATCCGTCATGTTCGTGAACGGGTGCCGTCCGAAGGGACTGGTCATCTCTTAGCTGCCACAGCTTATTTTAATATCTGAATTGATTCTTTTTTTGTTTGTATCTTTTTTATTAGGACGCTTTTAACGTGCACGTGTTTCTACATCATTCTCACATGTATAATACAATTTCAACTTGAATGGTGTAACCAATTTTTTGTAACAATATTTTGATTTAAAAGAGTGTCCGTGGAGTTTCTTGCCCGTTATTCTCCATAGGTACCTACTACGCTTTGGAATGGGCAACTAGCTTCATCTTTCTAACTGACCGATCCCTTGGCTGTCCGTAATTGGTTTATTTGAAATAAATGCTTTGGGTTTTAGTTTGACGTTGTCCTGTCCGAATTAAAAAAAAAACCCATAGAATAAATGACGTTCAGTTTTTCCCGAATTTGAATATTTTTGTGGAAACTTAAAATTTTTCATTCCTTAAACTCACAAGACGAATTATTAAAAATATTTTAAAACAAAATATAGCCAAATCGTTCCAACCGTTCTCAAGTGATGCGCTTACTAACGTACAGAATTTCATGTTTATTTATATATAAATAGTTTTGTTTATAAGGGTTGTTCAAAACATTGTGCGGACATTTTCTTGAAAGACTATTTAGCCTTATTTATTTAAGAACATGCCAGGTTGGTTGATAATAACTAAAAAAAAATTCACATTGGTTTGAGCTACGTATACATGTAGATCGTGCCGATATGAGACGGATGAATGCAGTGAATACTCACGCAAGTGAGTTGGATGACATTTTCAATTTCACCAATCAAAAACTGTGTTTTTAAAGGTTTGCTGAACTTTACCGTACAATAAACAACAGTGAATACCTATGCAATATACAGGTTCATTCTCCGGCCCAGCTTTAATTAACTTTCATCGTGTTTTAATTCATTGTTTTTATATTTATTACTGACTTGTGCCTACTTGGCCCTTCTGGCTGCAGAATGATGTGATAAGGCAACGGTGCGGTTTGAAAGAAGAGGTAGTGACAATAATTTAAAAGAACATGCTTAGATGGTTTGGTCATGTTGAGAGGATTAATGAAAGGTGACTAACAAGGCAGATGTGAGTGGAAACGCTGGGAATGCCCTAGGAGGACATATAGTAACCTTATTTGAGATGTTCTATAAAAAGGTCAGGTGCGTAGTACACGCAGCTAGCGTGCACGTATGACCAGATGTATGAACGAAGCTAAATAAGTATGTAAGGATCGTAGCTAGTGGTGTTCTGTAGTTTTTGCCTTACCCCCATGTGAAGAAAGCGTGAATGAGTTTGTGTATGTATTTATTATTATTTTTATATGTTGTGCCTATCTAAATTAATAAAATAGTGACAGAGCGCTCTGTCGGTTCGATTGTCACCCCTTGATGAGTTGCTATCTGCTCACAATCGATATAAACGAGCTATAGCGATAGTTATGTTTTTATAAACCAAAAAATAATTCACTAATGAATAACCAAGAATAAGGAAAGTGAAAAATACGTAACTACAATGGTGATGCAATTTTTTTACTAGTTGCATTGCATTTATTTTTAAATGCGTTTATCTTTGTTTATGATATTAAGTTCGACTTGTGTAAACAAAATTTTAAAAAGTCGTTTTTAAATACGTATAGGTTAACAGGGCAGCTATTGCCAATTTAAACAATGTTGGACATAAGAAAGTAAGCTAAGTATGATTTTTTGATAAAAAACTTGTCCTATAAATTATCTTTCCTGAGACTTTTTTTACAAGAATCTAAAATGAGCAAGAACGTGCCCTAGAAATGGATATATGCAACATCTGTGTTAACAAATATTAGTTAATAATTTGGAATTAATCATTATAATCTAGGAATTAATAATTTGTGACTGTAACATTGTAGACCACTAATTTAAAAGTTAAATCCGGGGAGGACTGAGGGAATCTATTTTCATTCATTTCGCATCCACTTGCGAAGTGGAGCACTTAGCGTTCCTACGCTAAGTAGGGACTATAGGTCCCTACCTATGGTCTGTTCCAAAACTATCTGATGATAATATAAAGAATAACATTTGTATAATTTTATCCTATGTTCACAAATAGAATAAATGAAGTTGAATTTGAAATGAATCAGAAAACGTACCTGCGGATGCCATTGTGTAGTGCCACTGACAAATTGGTTGCTTTGATTTGATTATTTGAAGACTAAAACCCGCAATTCTAATTTTAAATCATCCTCAAAATTAAAAATATTACAATATTGAGGTTAGTTTTATAACCTCAATTTTCGTCGATGATTTTACAATAACAAATTTTATAATGATATTCAAACAATAATTGTATATTACAAAGAATCAGCATCGTCATACAATGTGGCAATCCTGCCAACCTTCTGGGCACTTTTCCTGTTGACAGAGATGCGGACGAATTTTTTGATTTTTTGTTATCTTTTCCCTGTTTTGTATATACAAGGTGGGCCAAAAGAAATCACCCTATTGGAAGATGCTCTCATTTTTGCAAATGGCCGCCAATGTCAAATCTGTTTTGACATTTGTGGACTAGACAGATGCAGAATACAAGTGAACAAGCCATGGAGCGATACACTCCCCAAGAACGCGGAATAATCGTATCTATTATTTTGCGTAACAATTCGTCTGTGGTGTTGGCGGAGCGCGAATTCCGTCGCCGATTCCTCGGCCGTCCGACACCGACTGCGCAAACATTGCCCCGTTTGGCCACCAACCTTGAAGAGTATGGGACCACACGAGACGTTGCCAAGAGTGGCCGGCCCTGGAACGCCCGTTCTGCCGAGAATATCGCCGCTGTTGCCGAGGATGTCGAGCTGTCGCCGGAAACATCGACCAGACGCCGTGCCACGCAACTAGCCATCAGCCGGACGTCCTTAAGGCGAATTTTGGTCAAAGACCTGCGATTGTTCCCGTACAAAGTCTAGTTCGTGCATCAGCTGCTGCCTGCCGACCGCCAAACGCGCGTAACCTACGCCCAAGCCATCCTTAATCTCGAGGAAGAAGTGGACGATTTTTTGACCAAAATCAAAATGAGCAATGAGGCTCATTTCCACCTCAGCGGGTACGTGAATAAGCAAAACTTTCGCTTCTGGGGCACCGAAAATCCACGAGTGATGCACGAGGAGCCATTACACCCGCTCAAAGTTACTGCATGGTGCGCTGTTCACGCTGGAGGAGTCATCGGGCCATTTTTTTTCCAGAATGTCGCTCGCCAAACGACAACAGTGGACGGTGCGCGCTATAGGGCCATGTTGACCGATTTTTTTCTGCCACAATTGGACGAATTAGGACTGAGGGGCGTTCCAACAGGACGGAGCAACGGCACACACTGTGCGAGCCACAACCGATATTCTGAAGGCAGCGTTCCCGGGTCCCCTCATCTCTCGTTTTGGCGATTTGCACTGGCCCGCAAGATCGCCCGATTTAAGCGTTCCAGACTTTTTTGTGGGGTTTTTTGAAGTCCCGTGTTTACGTGAACAAGCCCGAGACTCTGAAAGCCCTCTAGGACAACATTCGACACGAGTGCGAGAATCTGTCGCCCGAAGTTCTCGCCGAAATGATGAAAAATGCCATAAAACGAGCCCGTATGGCAATCAATTGTGACGGCGCCCATTTGGCCGATATAATCTTCTCGACTTGACCAATAAAATTCTAAAGGTTCAAATAATCATAATCAAAAAACAGTATTGAAGTTTTTCATTTAGAAAAAAAAAGAGAGCCAAATAACATCGGATGACTTCTTTTGGCCCACCTTGTACATGTACATATTATTATTATTATTTGAAGTCTGTTACCTTATATATTTAGCATAGCATATTATGCCCAGGTTACTAGTTTTAAAGAACATTAATCATTAGGATAACCATCATTGTTGGAAAAAGTATTGAAAAATAAAGTTGAGCCTTCTAAATAAAAATGAATTGCGTAATAAATTAACCTGAAAAAAAATTGTTTACTTTTTTAATCCAACTCTTTTGGAATGAACTATACTATGCTACTTTGGTTTAATTATCAGGTTCCGTACCCAAAGGGACCCCAGGACCTTATTATAAAGCCTACACCGATTACCTGTATCTCGATATGTCTGCCACTGGTCTGTATTGTTAGACTTATACATGCCTTTATCAAATTAAGCAATTTATGTTAATTTATCATTGGAGTTATTATAGAAAATCGTTACCTATCTAACTAATCATTTGTTAATTAATGAGTAGTTGCTCAATCCTCGTCTTTAATACATACATTCATTTAACGTTTTGAATACCGTGCGGTGGTCAGTGACCGTAATTCTTGGCTTTCATGCTGGAATGCTGCATGAATATACAACGGGTCGTATTGAATAATTCAATTTTTTTTTTGCACCACCGAGTCCTGCCTCATTCAATATTCATTATCTCCCTCCCTTCAGGAAATGAATGAATATGTTCGAGTAAATTAAATTTTGTTTATAAAAAAGGTTAGCCAGAGATATTTAGTACCAACACCTAAATGTCACCAGTTATGTTTAAGTCAATTTTACTCAATAGGGGGACAGCCTGCCTCAGATTCTGTCTCCGGATTGTAACCGAAAAATTTCTGATGGATTAGCCCAATTTTTGGGAAAAATACTTAGGACGTTACGTTGAGTTGTCACGCTTACGACGACCATAGACCAACGACGCACCATTGCGAGCATTCTGACATAAGATAAACAGGTACACAGGTTAAACACAACTTAGAATGTCATAAGTCGCATATAATATTACCTACAGCTAACCTAGGATACATTAGTGTTAGTTGCCAGTGAGCCCCAAACGAGACGGACTGCATCTTGGGGCTCGGTGATGACTTGGTGATGATGCATCCTCGTAAGTAAAACAACCCCCAGTCTAGACAAATGGACGTCATTGAATAGTAACCTGCTCTGCTTGTCAGTGAGCATGGCTGATTAGTCATTCTATCAACGGTAGTTTCCTCAAAACAACGGCTTATCCAAAGGTCATATTGGTCGTTGGTCGACCTTAGCGCATTTCAATAGCGAATTTACTGGGAACAGTAACATTTAAAATGGTAAACATAACAATATGTGTACGTATATTAGATTACTAAGAAGTGCGGTTATTGTGCGTAGTATTTGTTTTATTGTTTATATGCGCAAGTGGCACTATGTTGAACGAAGCAAGCGCGCCATTCATTCACATTATTTCATTAAATTTATTTCATTCAAAATATTCAATCTACTACTATCAGGTAAGAAAATGTTTCATTCATTATTCAAAAACCGGTCCAATTAGAGTGCGCCAAGCGAAATGCACCTCTATGACATATTAACGTAGAAGACTTTCGTTAGCGCTTCGTATCTATGCATAATCCAGTTTTTTTCTGCTCCCCGCTCAACTTTGTTGTCTCGACCGATAACATGAAATTATGAAAGATATCACGCTCGCTTCACGTGGAGGTGATTCTATAAAATCCGTGAGTGAAGTGATTTTCCACACGAAATATGAGAAAACTCTCCGATTCCAAAGTCACGAGGTTTTATTTGTATTTTCAATGAAGTTATATTTGTGTTGTCGTGACTATGTTCAAAATGTCTTAGCTATATTATGTTAATTTGTTTTGTATTTCACCTCTGCTAATATTATTAAGAGTAAAAATTTGTTTATTTGTAAGTTTGTATGAGGGGTAATCTCTGGAACGGATTCGGAAAAGTTCGCATTTGAGAAATTATTTTTGTAGTGATAGCCCAATTCTTGAAGAAGGCTATTAGCTATTTAATATCACGCTAGGACCGTTAGGAGCCGAGCAAAAGGAAAAAAAGTTAGATAGAACGCTAACCGAAAACGAAGTAATAACGCGGGCAGGCGATGCAATGCGACGGGGTGGGCCTGGGAAAAAGAAATTCCATGTGGAGGAAGTCGTAGGCAGAAGCTAGTATTTTATATGTTGACAATCTTGTAGTAATTATACATGCAAATACTGCATCGCCGGGCCGCGCGGGTTCGCAGAGTTCGACGGGTTGCGTGCTCCTAGATTAACTAAATAGCTCTCAATGATTAGCTTCTTAGCTTTGACCTAAATGTTCATTATTAATGTTATTGCAAATTGTTTAAAAACAATAATTGCACCTTTGACTTTACGATGAATTTTTTGTTACGGTGCGCGCAAAATCAGCCTGCGCGCGGCCCAAATCGGCAATAATCGTTTGCCGCCATCTCGACGTTTATAGCAGGTGACAAGAGAGTGTGTTGTGTTCCGTGCTTTCCAAAGTAAATAATCGCCATCATTATGCCGAAAGTGATTAAAACTGCTGGCAGGGATATAGTCTTGAAGGTCAAACACGCGCGCAGGCTTATCGTGCGCGCAGTCTAAAACCAAATTCATACAATCCGTTCACGGGGTACATAATTACGTCTGCGTGCGTTTTGAATGGATGTGTCGCTACGACATGTTTTGTCAACCATTTTTAACGAATACAATAAATACTAACGCACCTTAAATTACTAATTATTTGTGTGTTTAACTGACACCCTTGAACAAGGGCAAGGTTAATAAGTAATCGTAAATCAACTTAGTAGGTGGTAGGGACGTACTTATGACAATGACTAGGTAATTACAGTACAACTATTTTCTTAATGTCCCTCGGGAATCATCGCATTTCCGAATACAAATGAATGCTAATTTCCATGTCCATCAATTATTACATTTATCGTGTATAATTAATATGAATTCAGAACTAAGTACTTTATTGTTGTTTCATTTTGACGTAACAACAATAAAGTTCTTAGTTCTGAATTCAAATTATTATACACGATGAATCTAATAATTTGTACTGTAATTAATTCCTTGCTCAGTTCCCAAATTAAACTTTGTTCAACGAAATCTCCAAAAGTTTGTTTGACACTTCCCGTGACCCAAGGGCTGGCTTTTTACCTTGGCCAGAGGTTAAGCATTGCCATACAACGTTGCAACGCCGCCAGTCTCTTGGGTACATTACCAGTCGACAGCGATGCGGAGGAATTTTTCGGCGCCATATTTTAGTTTGTTAAAAGTTTTAGTCAGGTTAGGGTATTATGTTATTTTAATTATTGTGAATGTGAGGACTATGTGGGTAATTGGTTTCTTTTTTTTTCTCATTTAATTTTATTTATGATCTGGCAGTTTGAGTAATTTATGCGGCCTACCCAAATGTCCTATTTTTGGTATTGTTCGTCGATTCGTTGAGCTCCTTAAGTCCTGACTTCCTGAGTCGAGCTACACGATTACTGACAAATGCGTGCACTAACTGGACAGGTCCACTCAATCTGAGTGGTTATTTCCTCAAAAGACCATTTCAGATACCAATCTGCATGGTCTTCGCATGACCTGACCAATATTATGTCTGGACTTTAAAAGAGACTGTGACCTCTGAGTTTGTTTCGGCCTTTCTTCTCAGAGTAGTCAGATAGGAAACGCCGACCTCATCTAGTTTAAAAAACATGATTGACGAGTAAAAGTGTTTGTACAAACCTACTTACAGAAATAAAATCATTCATCATTTATATTTTAATTTTAATTGTAAATACTGTCATTTCAATTAATTTTGTTTTAGAATAAGGTGAACTCCGTATTGGTTAAAATAAAATTCCTTGGGGTAGTTTAAATTATGGGAATCGAGTTCACTGCCTGACGCAATTTCATAGCTCGGGATTGATCCGCAATTCCAATTATTGACAGTAAATTGGCAATTTGGTTTGCGATTTGGTGTCCGGCCTCTGATCCTGGCCAGGTCACCTACTTGCTTAGGTATAGTATAGGTTATGTTATGTACTCCGAATATGGAAATATCGATTCGTAATTTCTAATTCATTCCCGAGGCAGGCTATTAACAGCACAACATAGGCTATCACGCATCGATCCGTGCTTTAAATAGTTTTGCAACTTCTGTTCACATTGTGACTTTTACAGTGTGGCAGGAACATTGACGCGCACACTGTCACCATGGATTGTCCACATTCTTCTGAACCAACGAAAAATTTCAACGCACGGGCGTTGACATTTTTAGTCGGTTATTAGAAAAATTAATTGCTATTCCATATATTTTGAACGCGTAGGTATTGCATTTTTCTATGTAACAGTAGTTTATTTTTATTAAACGGCCAAAAATTTAGGGTAGGGGTGGTAGTCTAGAATCATGTGTTGAATTCAAGGTTGCACTTTGTATCTAATATATAAAATTCTCGTGTCACAGTTTTCGTTGCCATACTCCTCCGAAACGGCTTAACCGATTTTGATGAAATTTTTTGTGCTTATCCGGTATCTATGAGAATCGGCCAACATCTATTTTTTTTTTTTTTTTTTTGTTAGGTAGGGTAGGGAGTTAGGGAGGTAGGTAGGTAGGGTAGGTAGGTAGGTAGGTAGGGTAGGTAGGTAGGGTAGGTAGGTAGGTAGAGTAGGTAGGTAGGGTAGGTAGGTAGGGTAGGTAGGGTAGGTAGGTAGGTAGGGTAGGTAGGTAGGGTAGGTAGGTAGGTAGGTAGGGTAGGTAGGGTAGGTAGGTAGGTAGGGTAGGTAGGTAGGGTAGTTAGGTAGGGTAGGTAGGTAGGGTAGGTAGGTAGGGTAGGTAGGTAGGGTAGGTAGGTAGGGTAGGTAGGTAGGGTAGGTAGGGTACGCCGTAGATAAGTACCGCAACCCGTGCGAAGCCGGGGCGGGCAGCTAGTAGTTATAATAAATTCAGCGGTTGCTGGTCATTCGTTGCGTTTTTTCTCGTGATCAAACTATAAACTCGCGGGTGTTGTTGTGATATAGTTTGGGTGGGACCTATGTCCAGCATTGGACTACGATAGGCTGAGTTGATTCGTATAAAAACTCCAATGCATTTGCCATTTCAACCACGTTTGCAGCTCAGATAAGAGTCGTAATCTAAACAAATTAAAACTTGAGCGTTTATGGGTTTAGATTATGGAATCCATAATTGAATTACCTTCCGAGCACTTAAGACTGATGCAAATTTTGGCCGGCTGCAACGCATTGCAAAAATACTCCTACACTTTCGTACATTTTGGATGACCCACCACACACTACAGGCAGACCGCATCGCGCTTTTTTGTATTAAATACGATGCACTGGTACCCAATGCGGATGTAATGTGCGCTTAGCTTTATTAGTGTGACTAAACTCTGGTAGTTACGACATCAAAAATCTCGATTTCTCAATTAAATGACTAATTAAGAAAAAAATTGATACTGTTCTGGTTAAAAGTGGTTGCAGCCTAATCAGTGTCTTGCCTTTGACATCGCCATAGTTACGGTTACGTGTCGGTTTATCTTGTCTCGTAGTAATCTGGAGGCTGATTTTATTAATTAGTGTTTATCAATGTACACGCGCTACGATACTACCGCTGGTTTTAGCTCGATTTTAATATAAACATAGTAATAAAGTTAACCTGCGGTCATGTACCTATACGTTATATACTTTATATACCGACCGGATATTCTACTTGTATCACTTATAATTCTGCGTATTCCTTCCAGGACCTGATAGCGTGACGCCTTTGCAACAATTGAGCACCCCATATAGCCTAGGCGAAAATCCATTGGATTGCAGAATATTAAAAAAAATCGGAACGAATTTTGGGAAATTTTCAGAAAAACACATATCTCGTTATAATCGCACAGAGGTCACACGCTCCTGTGTATGTACTACTTAGGGCCATACTTGTGTGTCTATACATATAATATACATAATAAATGTTTAGAAAAAAAAAACCATTTGGCCAAAAGTAAAGCTCACCAGGTCGTGAAAAAAATTACACAAAAAGTAGTCGCTTTATTTGCAGCGTGGACATTTACTCGTGAATGTGACCTCGTCTGACTTTTGACCTAAATTATGCAAAAAGTTATAGAAATTGGAGGAATGTTCCATTTAGGTGCATTTTTTTGGTACATGTGCAGGTTAAGTACGATTTATAACCGAAATGCCTAAAGACCTACATATTTATTTTAAATAAATTAGAAAGTTATAAAAAGTATGTCGAACTTAATAATTCCGTAGAAAAAGTTTAAAAAATAAATAATATATATTGCGAGTTTCTCTGGTGTGGCGACTGGCAGTCTAGGGCAGTACGCTACGAAATAATTTAAAGTTTAAATTACAGGCAAGGTTCACTGAGTGGCGATTATCATATTTTGTACTTCGACGAACAGTTTCGCAATTAATATTTATAATATTTTGCCTTTTTTCCTGATTAGTTTTTGTAAAATGTAAAAACGCGCTGAATAATACAGTCCTTTCTGTTTATTTAATGTTTCTTTTTTTGGTTACTCTTTAAAACCGCTGATTGGAATCACCATCCCCAATGTGATTGATGATTATGGTAGAACCTGTGTAAGCTGGCCTTTTTTTCTAGCTCAAGGTCAAAGTGTTACCACCAACGACGTGCGGTCGACGGTGCGGTTACTTCATTGTATTAATGAGGAGGCAAAGGTACGGATTCGAAGCCGACCCAGATAAAAGAATTCACCGCAATCGAAGGATCGACACGGCAGTTATTTAGACAAATAAATGACGAAATGTGGGTATACTTGGGTACTCGTCTGCCTAACCCTTCGGGATTTCAGGCGTGGCGTTGTGTACTTATGTGTAAATAAATAAACTTTGTAAACTAAACCGCAGGATTTGTAAATGATAAATGATAAATGATTTTGTTTCTGTAAGTAGGTTTGAACAAACACTTTTACACGTCAGTCATATTTTAAAAACTAGATGAGATCGGCGTTTCCTATCTGACTAATCTGAGAAGAAAGGCCGAAACAAACTCAGAGGTCACAGTCTCTTTTAAGGTCCAGACATAATCTTGGTCAGATCATGTAGATTTGTGTCTGAAATGGTCTTTTGAGGAAAAAACCACACAGATTGAGTGGACCTGTCCAGTCAGTGCACGCATTTGTCAGTAATTGTGCTGCTCAACTCAGAACTTAGGAGCTCAACGATTCGACGAACAATACCAAAGAAAAGACATTTGGGTAGGCCACAAAAATTACTCAAACTGCCAGACCATGATTAAAATTAACTGAGGAGAGAAAAAAAAATACATTTTGTAACATTTGATTATACAAAATTATCGTACAATGAAAGAAAAAATTGATTTAAACTAGGTTAATGTATTATTATTGTACCTATTTATTTCTTACAACCAAGCTGAGTAAAGATAAAGATAACAAAATAATAAATTATTTTGACTGAGTCATACATGGGTGAGTGAAGCATGTGTTTACACCTATTTTTCATTACTATTACGTTAGATTAGCATTGATAAACTATCTACAATACTGAGGTTATATAAAGCCAAGCCCAACAAAATATTGAAAAATATTATGCACCAGTAAAACATATGTTTTTCAGGCATGAAACCGATTTTTTGTGAGCACATGTTTACAGTTGAAAATCGTATTATAACATACTTTACTATTTTTAGACTGTTAGCTTACCAACATATTATTTAAATATTATTTTGTTTGAAAATAAATAAATTACTTATAATAATATGTATAACAAGTTTTTGACCAGCCGCCATATTGCAATTTCAGAATATTTAATTGATATTTCAGGACTTTCAGGCTTGTTCACGCTAATAAACAGTGTTTTACTTAGTAGGCTTGTACTCTGTGTTAAGTTGCCCAATATGCTGAGAACCGAATTTGCGTAAAGCGCATTTTGAATTATGGTAATTATTGAATAATTTTGATCACTGAAAATTTCGCGACTGAGCCAGGTATCGAGCCCAGCGTAAACCCAGGCAACGGCGGCGACAGCACGCGGGCGGCGCATTGTATAATTCAATAATGAATATCTATAAAAAATCATTTGTTTCCGAGGGTTGAATGAAAAGGAACATTCAATAGAGTACTAATAATAGAAAATTACGTTGTTACAAAATGTAGAAAGACAAACTCGTACTTTATTTTTAAGTATTTTTCACTGAAATCTACTGCTTCATTAATATGCAATTTAAGTAGTACTTACACCGATTACATATGTAAGAATTAGTGAGACGGACTCAACATAAAAATTAACCATGAATAAAGAAATGCAATATACGAATAGATTAAATAATAGAAATTAATGTGACAATGTGTAATACGAGTACGTACGTATTTAGTAAAAATGTTAAATTCACTTACAGACAAAGCACAGCCCAAATCGCTGGTCCCAGAAGCATGAAATTGTGCTCAAAAGTTCCTTAAATAACGAAGATGAGCGCTAAGGAAGGATTTTTGAATATAATATTAATTCCCTAAAAGGAACACATACAATTCCATACAATCTTTAATCCCTTATTTAGTAATAAGGGATGAAAGATTGTATGGAGCTTCACCATTTTCGCCGATGCCAAATCCCATCGGACACGGCTTGTTACTAAATAAATACGAAATACAACCTGCACAACAGAAACAGAATTACAACAACCAATGTATACGCGATAGCAACTTGTCGATGTCATCCAAATAAAAACAGAAACATGGAAAAGTGACTCCAACAATTTTACATACGTATGTCGCCCGGTCGTACCGAACTGCTGCCGCCGCGGCGCCGTGCGCCGGCGCGGCGGGCGTACAGATGCATTTCGTCCACATTGTGTTGGAAAATAACTTTTCTACATGTCATAGACTATTAAGAATATAGTGTAGAAGGTAAAAAGACAAAAAGATTTTACAGACTTTTAACTAACCCATAAATTAACCGGATTTCTGCGTAGCAAATGAAGTTTAGAAGGATCGTAGCACATTTTTAGTTTGAGTTAGTGGTCCCCCATGATAAAAGCCGGGAAGCTATGTATGTTTGCGACTATGCAAAAAAGTTGTTTACTAAGTAGAAATTAAACACTAAACTGCACCTAAAAAGGTGCACGTACTTGGCGTAAACGTCTGATTTATATACGGTTTTGCAAAACTGCTTAATCATCTACTACAGCTTACGGACTACGCTTCGCAACAAACTTTTCATAGCGTAGTAAGTAATCGCGTAGGAGAAGTAAAAAACGATGCTATTTTCGATGTGCAAAATATAAAAACAAATGACGGTGCTATTCGTAGTGCAGAATGTCGTTTGTATGAAGAGGAACCGGAACAGCTGATAGCATGATTGGAGGGGCTCGTAGCAAACGCGTAGCCGGGCGAGGGTCGAGGTCAAACCACGCTTGGGTCTTGCGAGGGGGACCTGCTATTTTCTCATTGAGACCCTCGCCTTGAAACAAAGGGTAAAGTGGGCAATAATGTTTACACTTTATTTAACTGGGTTTTTATATTTAACGTTTATTGGACATGTACCCGGCTGATGGCAATAGGCTAGCCCTCTGTTACATGGGACTTAAACATACTGGTGTAATAATAAGTTATTAATACTAAACTTAGCTACACTCTTGATCTTCAAATGTAATCATAGTCCCTTGCTGAAAATGACCAACCTTCTGGAAACTAAAACTTACCTGAAAGGTGAAAATTCAGACAATGTTGAATTTTATTATTTAAAGGTTTTTCCATATATTTTGAAAACAGACGATTACGAACCTATAACAAATATTTAACCATGGGTAAGAGTTGTAACCGTTCGGTATATACGAGTAGGTATTCCTAAACTTTGAATCGAAAGCAGTAAATTATGAGAAGACGGCATCAATACGAATATTATATTAACCGAACACGAACATTATATTATGCTATCAGAATAGTGCTGCGGTATTTATGTTTTAAATATCGCAGCATTATGCTGCGAGACGAGTCTTTTTGGGCTCGCACAGGTCTTTTTTTGTTTTCATTATTTTGTTAGTCTTAAGTGTTCCTTTTTTACTGTTTGTACATCCTGTGCGTGTCCCAAATAAAGTATTTTTATTATTCTTCTTATTTTTCTATCATATTGGATTGAATTATAATTGAATGCAAATTGTATTTGAATCGATCGGTAAATTAGTAGTGAGAAATCAAGTGGAGGCTGGTAAGACTAAATTGTATCTATAAACTAAAACGTTTCTAAACATTGATGAAAAAATTATAAGCTGTTGAATTTTTTGTATTAAATCTACTTCTTCTTCTTCCCTTGTTCTAGCTATTTCCATATTGGTAGTTTGCGTCGACATTATATGAAAATATTAGCCAGTCAGCAAAGTGTTATTTAGCGAAGCAAGCAGGTTGCATCCCTCTCGTGCAGACAATTTAATGCACCCGTATTACTACTTTATACTTAACTGTATGTAGGCCACCTTATTTAAAAGCATGTCCCTTAAATCTGAGGTGAGTCGTTGTCACCGACAGTAATGGCTTAAAACCGAACGTCATTTCAACCCCAACAAAGTTATCCGATGTTGTTTAGTGGCCATTTACCGTAATGACAAAATCACTCACGAACACGAGAGTGCTGCATATTAAATATGGAACTGATATTAATAAATAGGTAGGCACTGCATCGATAAATGGAAAGCAACGTCGCAGTGACGTTTCCTGAAGTTTTGTAGTCCAGTTATGGAACACTTGTGTGTCATTATTTTCGCAGAAATTGTATTAATGTTTGACATTTGAAATGAGGTAAACTATACTGGGTTGAATATTTTCAAACAGTTACGATAGGTTACGTTACGTTGACGTTTACGTTCAAATCCGGGCAAGAGCCAAATTTCAAAAAAATTAAGAAGACTAATGTGTCTTTTTCAATTCTTATGTACTCTCTAAGTTTATATTGGAAATCACTGACATCGGTGATGTAAAATCCTGGACTTTTTGTTTCTATAAGTCAAAAATTGCTAAGCGTGGTGATCAATGCTCATGCTTTCTCTCTATGATAAGAGGCCATTGCCCTGCAGTGGGACAACAATAGGCTGGTATTATTATTATATTACGAGCATTGGACTTCAGATATCATGCAGCCAAAACCGACAAGTTGTTTTAATTATGTTGCATTCAGATTTTGTATACTATGTCAAGCCATTATTACCAAATAGCTAGGATGAGACTCAAATAACCTACTTTAAAACTCTAGAAATCATACGAGTGAAAAATATTCATAACACATGTTAAGTTTTCAGAAATAAATGTTTGATTTCCATTTTCAAATAGAAACCGTCCACTGAATGGCATGAGAAAATAAAATAGACCAGTTGTTTATATATAAAAGGTTGATGACAAAGTACTGGTCTTGTCTGCCTGTCTTGTTTAATTAAAACAAAACATAAAAAGTATACACTAGGGGACAAATGGAGCAACATGTTGCCGAACATGTCCCTCAGCAACTACGTGGAATGTCCTGAGACATAATTATGTCGCGGAACGTTTTGCAGGCCACACTAGTCAGTGTTTATAGAAATGTCGTCCGAGGAGGTTGTGGCGATGGGGACATTTTGTTCCCTAGTGCATCGCGGCTTTAAAGTCTATCAATAAACTAAGTATCAACCATTCGATTGAACGAAATTAAACATTATACGTAGATGTCATAATATCACGCGTGGATAAAATATCTGAAATTCGACCTGTTTTTGAAGCAAACTGTGTTATTGTGCGGTGTTCCTCCACACTCGAGTATTGGGGACAGCTGTCTTTATCAAACAACTTACTTTGGTAGCAAACTGTAGCGATAGTAAGCATAGTAAGAAGATGCCTATCTTCTTACTTTCTTCTGAGTTGGGAAGATCAACCTTACGATGCAAAACCTTTAGATAGACGGTTTGATTTGACATTATATTTGCATCGAACGAGACCTTTAAAACATACCATATCATCACGCCTGTTTCCCTTAAGGGTGAGGCAAAGGTATACCTATGTACACCCACATTTCATCAGGTATGTTTAAGTCCCATGTAATATAGGGCGAGCATATTGCCATCAACCGGGCCCAAATCCAGAATCCGGGCTGCTACTGAGAAATTCGTAAGAGATAAACCCAATAACACTATGCCCGACTTGGGAATCGAACCGCTACAGACCAGCAAGGCTGACCAGAACTTTAAACAAATAATGTTTTTATTAACACGCTTTTATTAGCTTTGTGTGTATGTTTGTTTGTAACGGAATCTTTGAACGTGATTTTCACCTTATTGATACTTTGCATACTTATCAAGGACCGATGACAATAGCATAATTTAATAAGTTTGTCCTATCATCCTGATCAGTATCTTCAGGCTTAGCGACTTTTAGTTGCAAAAAACTAAAAAATACGCTTTTGTAGTTAGCAGAACTAAAAAATAGAAAATAAATTGTAGTTAAAAAAACTAAAACACGCTGTAATAGAAAACCCAACTAAAAAGGTGAAAATAATTTTCAATAAATTTAAATTACGAATAATGTGATAAACAAAAAAAAATGTTGTAAAGAAGTGTGGGGTGCTTTTTACGATATTTTCATAATGACTCTACTTTTACCAATATCTGTCAATAAAATATTTAAAACAATTGACATAAAGCGTTAGTTCAATTGACACAATTGACATTAAATATTGAAATTACAGCAGTATTTTCTTCGATCTTTTTGTTTGGGTAAGTAGGTACATGACACTGGCATAATTGTGGAGACTCCTCTACATAAGCCGTTCGTTCATGTTTTGAAAATATTTCGATTTTATTTATGTTTCCTTAAGTACCTACAGTAGATAGGCAGTATTTTATAAAAGCTTCTTTAAACAGGCACGACATGCGACGCGAATCGCACGCGACACAAAGGCACCGCTCATCGCGCGACAGGCGTGGACTGCTTATGTCGCGTCGTGTGTCGTGCCGTTTTGTAGGAACCTTAATGCTTTGTGCTGAATGTGCTGATGTTGGCAAAACAAACTGTCTGTTTCAGGAAATTTATTCTGAAATATGTTATAACAAAGTTGTAATTTGAATTGAATTTGAATAACTGCAACCCTCTTAAGGTGTCACTGTACTTATAACTATGAACAACCTTTACTATGGGACCTAACATGGGAATTGCGAATTAAAAAACATTTATTTATTTATAGTTAATTAACACGGTACAATACCAATTACATTAACTAACATAGAAAACAAAACTATACAATACAGACAGTTGTGTCATAACCAATTATTCGCTACTTACTAACATGGAACAGTGGACACCCTCGCGTACTGTTTTTCACAGAACATCGGACATACGCGCTTAATTTTACTCCATATCCATATTTACTTTGTTACATACAAACAATATAAATTTGTCGAGATATACCTCATGCGAACATAAAAGTATAGACCAACAATCTTTTGAATTATTTCAATTAAACGAATAATTGAAATAACTGAAACCTGTGGCGGCATAATAAATGCATGAAGATAAATTTTGGGGTCTTAAAAAGACTCGGGGACATAATTGATAGCATCAGCATTATTGATGGAATTTTCCGCATTTTTCTCAGTATTTAGTACAATCTAAGTACAACTGCAAAAAAGTACAAGTAATTCTTAAAGTTATTTGTTATTTCTTTCAAAAAAAATCTGACTGGCTCTATATTTTCTCGGAAAACTAACAGACTTTTCTAGAAACGCTCCTGAAATAAGTGATGTCGTCATTTGCGCTGAAAAGGCATCATTAAAATATGCCGGTAAACGTTACATTGTAAAGTGGACAGCACTTCACTTCCTCACATATTGTATGTACGAGTATATACGGTAGGTGGACATAGAGAAGTATCTACCTTTGAACACTTCATGTACATGTCATTTGCTCTTAGCTACACGAGTAAAGGGGAGCCTTAACTCATGTAGCTATGAGCGCAAACAGGTGAAAATGAAAATTTCAATGAAAAGTTCATGGAAATTGTTCTACAAGACTCGCGTCGCGCCTGTCTGCAGGGGGAACCTTTATAAATATATCACAATTATTGTATTATTTTTTTCATTACTGATTTGCATAACAACACAATACTCAGCATACAATCTCATTTGCTAAGCGATTAGGTATTGTAGTCTTTTTATTACCAGATTAGCAGTGTTCATTCCGAAACTTATTTATTTCTTATGTATCGAATTTTTGAGTTGTTAAAAGAGTGTTTTTTAAAAGATGATTTTTCATGGATATCTTTAGTTTTGATGATGAATAAGTCGCATGTAAATCACTTATATGCTTAATTACTTAAGTGGCATCGAAAAATTGACAGCAATTATCTAACTAACGAATTAAATCATTAATAATACTTGCTGTGATTCCCGTATTCTTGTAGGCATATAAATGACCATGAATATTACAAATTGTAATAATAGATGCATCAGAATACCTAAACTATGCTCAAAGAGAAGCTACCAAACCTTAAACCTTTATTCAAATTCAGCAAAACTCATCGTAACAAAGATTCATAAAGTTTCAAACTAAACTCCATTACCTGCCCGTAACAACCTAATTCAAATTAATGTACCTTGAGCGGGAAGACCTAACTACGGGTGGGACTATGTATTGGGCAACGCTCCCTCGCGCCATCGGCAGTGAATGAATTGGTGACAGTTTGACATGCAGTACTAACAATATATGGGAAAGAGTGTGCCGTTCCATTCTCACACCTATGCTTCGCATGCTAAGAACTAGGATACTCTGCCCCGTGTGCACATTTGTACGCAGCGGCGTGCTCCCACCACGGCGCAGGCGCGGCGAGATGCGCGCGCATATATTCACCAACGCTTCGCCGGAACACCAGTCAATCCTTAGATCGCTAAGCGAAGCGATCGAATCAGTTGAGCGAACCGATACATCGCACTCGAACAACACTACGCTCGTTTGCGCGCGTTACACAGCGTTCGCGTCAAGGGATTCGGAATAAGGTATTGTAAATAAAATATTTATTAGATAGGATTTTTTTTTTATTTATTTGAGTGCGTTCGGTGTGGTGCATGTTGTATGTTGCCGGGTGGTGCGTCGTGCTCGTGCTGGGTGTGGAAACTCCCCGGCACGTCAGCACGTGCCCGCGCAGTGTACGCGCGCTCGACCACCTCCTCCGGCTGCAATGCGAATTGCATCAGCTCCGACAAAAATATTTGTAGTTGACACCAAATGCGCTCGCGGTCTACCTGCTTTGCGAACTTTTATATGGCGAAATTACTAAAAACAAATCAAGCTCAGTCGAACTGTCTCAAAATGTATATAACTTATTACGATTTCAACACGTAACTACTCTTATTATACAACTAAGTAGTAGTGCACATGACTTCTATGTCATAAAAAGTTTTGTAAGCAACTCGGTTGAGTTCATAAGAGAAAACTGGATCTCTGTAACTGGTAGGACAACTGAAACCCGTCCCAATTATAAAGACAGGAATTATTGAACGACTCGAAAGTTTTAACTTAAAAAAGTTCTCATACACGAGCAGTTTGAACTACAGCATTTTAATATAAGTGCAGATGTATTATGAAGTGGTAATTTTTTTTTTTGTCTACAAGTTAATTCTACGTCGAATTAATATTAAACAGCGTAATAAAAATTGTTTCGTCTATATGGTAATTTTATGAATAACGAGGTAAACAATGAGTAGGCAACGTCTCGGAGTGGAGCTCAACTCTCAGCTAGTAAGGTACTGAGAACAACAACGGTTACCACATTAGCATGTCTAATTATAAGTTTCTATGTACTCAATTATGTTTTCAAACGCAGCCCTTTAATTCTACGTTTGCACATTAACTTTATCGCAGTTGTGGACATTTATAAACGCTATTCAAAGTTGAATTTCTGTCAATAGCACATAATTATATTTGTCCAACAGTGTGTAATAAAAACATGTAGTGTGTCAGTAGTTGATAAAAATCGAAATACTCGTTATAATCGATGGAGGGGCAGGGTCACTGTGTTATTGTTAGATAAAATACTTGCCTACCAATAAAACGTCACTACAGGAACTTGGGTGCCATCATGCTATGCCAAAAGTAAATTCAAGTAATGTGTTGGCACCAGCAGCCCCACACTATCAGCAATCATAGGCGCAATGTTGTGTGCGTAAAAATAGATGCTTATCGTTATTGGCATGTGTTGTACCATTGCGAGCTATTCGTTTGGTTCGTGGAGTAAATAAAAAACGAGGAGTTTTCAAACTGTTCATCACGGATTTGTTCAACAACTAAGTAGTTACCTGCACTTTAAATGCAAAAGCTTAGTTCCAAGTATGTATTTGTTCAGTAATTGACAAACCACGAACTACAAAATAACAATTTAATTTAAAGTTTCATACCTACCTGTAAACGTATTTTGAAAAAAAGAAACATAAATCGCACAAGCTCTTCTTTCAAGATTTTATCGTAAAATTTAAAAAAAGTAGCTATGGCTTGGCCCAATTAGCTTAAAGTTGTTCTCCGCAAATCACAAACTCCGAAATGAAATGAAATGAAATTGTTTATTCTGCAAATAGGATATCGGAATCACATTTACACGTCATAATAAAAAAAATAGTTAGATGTATTCGACATTTCCTATCTGACTACTCCTGAGAAGAAATGGCGAAACAAACTCAGGGTCAGTCTCTTTTCAAGTCCAGATCTTGGTCAGATCATGTGAGGACCATATAGATCCGTGCATAAAAGAGTCTTTTGAGGAAAGAACCATACAAATTTGAGTACACCTTTCCACTCAGTGCAAGCATTTGTCAGGAATCGTGTAGCTCAACTCAGGACTTAAGAAGCTCAACAACTCGACGAACAATACCAAAGAAAGGACATTTGGGATGGCCGCATATAGGTACCTACTACTTAAAATGTCAGACCATCATTAAAACTAACAGAAAGAAAGAAAAAAATATGCCCACATAGTACTCACATTCACAATAATTAAAGTAATAATATAATACATTTCAAGTCAATATTCATGTGATTTTGTATACTATATTCAGCAATGTCAATGTGTATCTAAAATGGTATATAATGATGATATTGCATACTAATTAAAATATCTAGTTTTGCGGTTTAATCACAAGACTTAGCAGAGCGAGCAGTCTAATCTCAAGCTTTCTTGTATTCTAAATCCGTCTTTTTCTTGTCTTCTCCGGTAAAGTTAATATCAATGAAAAGATCTGTATTCAAAAGTTTAATTTCACGGTGAAGCGTCAAAAGCGTTGGGAGGCGAGAGCTATCTCTCAAAAGCAACACTGCCACACAAACTTTTCCGCTAAGTCATACAGTTTAAACGTACTTAGTCCTAAATTTAGGATTTTCGAGAGTAATAAAACGGTTAAAAAAGTGTACATGTGCCGGATGCGGCTCGCTGCGTGTTTTGTTTCAGTGTTTCGGTTTGTTCAGTGCGGGCAAGAGGTCACTCACATTCTCGAGTAGCGCTCTATCGTACTTAGTCACTACCAACGGCTTGTTCCCAACAAGTCACACCTCAACGGGTAACAGTGTGACTCGTTGGGAATGTTTTGGATAATAATTCCCAACGAGTCACAGTTACTGATATGTTACTAATTTTTTTCATCGTGTTCGCACACTTTTGGGCATAATATCTCGGTAAAAACATTTCTGCGAGCAACTTGGAAGTAGCGCTCGCCGGCCGCTGCCGCGGCACCGCTCGCTACGCTCGCTCGGCTCGCGCGCGGTTGGTCACAGTTTTAACCTAACCTAACCTATTTCACCCAATTCAAAATTACGAATCATACAATCTGCCGCAGAAATGTTTTTACCATTGGCTAATTATCCACATTGTATGATTCGTCATTTTGAATTGAGTGAAATAGGTTAGGTTAGGTTAAAACTGTGACCAACCGCGCGCGAGCCGAGCGAGCGTAGCGAGCGGTGCCGCGGCAGCGGCCGGCGAGCGCTACTTCCAAGTTGCTCGCAGAAATGTTTTCACCATTGTCTAATTATCCGTTAAATAACATATCAGTAACTGTGACTCGTTGGGAATTATTATCCAAAACATTCCCAACGAGTCACACTGTTACCCGTTGAGGTGTGACTTGTTGGGAACAAGCCCTACCAACCACCGAGCGCCCGCTTCAGGGAACTCCCGTACAATAAAAACAAAGAAAATAAATGAATCATTCCTGCCTCCGTCGTATGGTCGACGAGTAAATAAACCGACTTATTTTTGGGCCCAAAACCTGCAATCGATCGTCTTATTTCTATTCTTGGAGAGCTACCAGCTAGCAATGTAGATCATCCGGCTTTTCACCTAACTCCGAAATTGTTTTAATAACCGCCGAACTAATATATAAATATTAGTTCGGCAGTTAAAAAGCCTATAGTTTGGTTGTAGGTATCTTGTGTTTGGTATTCTACTGAAACTTATTGTTACTTTTTTATATACTGTAGCCCCTTTTTCGCAGCAAACTGGGTCAAAGGCTCTTTACAAAAAAGCCGTTTACGATATCGCGAGTATAATATTCCCATACAAAATGATTCATTTCAACTGAGGACGTCAGGAACAAAAAGTGACATTTACGCATCCGACTCGATTGTTTTTTTTTTTTATTCGTACTCAAACCTTGAATTTTATAATTTTTTTACCAGATTTGTTTTAATTAGAGACATTTCACGAGAAAATGTCATTATTCTGTACAGAATACTCCTTTTAAATGCCATTTTCATAACATTAACATTCGATCACAATAGTACTTGCTTTGGGAACTAAACGTGTCATTTTTGTAGATAAAGAGTCGAAAGAGGTGTCGTTCCACGTGCATACCCATATTACATTTATTAACTCGGTTGCTGAGAAAAAAGAAAAAGTGAAATGTCTCTTTTTGTTGCTAACCTCCTCAACTCTCAGCGGGATATCAAAGTCGTACGGACGTTCAAGTTCTACATATGTATTATATAATATAATGTATTATTATGTATTAGTAAGTACATTTTATAAAACCTAAAAAGAAAATGACCAACAAAACATTAACAGACATTGAGTTTCATTCATAAATAAGTACAGAATAAATAAAAGGAAAAAAAAAATTGATTCGGTAACGAAATTGTACCTTAACCGACATAAATACATAGATGGAGAAAATACCTATTTGATTTCTTAGCACTGTGTATTTAAAATATAATTTCGTTCTTTTAATAGTTTAATAATTATTCTAGGGTTTTTCTAAACGTTTCCTATTATTTCAATTGTCTGAAAATTATTGTTTTAAAACATCGTAGCATAACATAATCTTTATTTTGACAAAACAATAAAAACCTTACAATAAATTTGGCACTAGTAGTACTTATTTACAATAAAGGCTCCCCGCAAACAGGCGCGACGCGACTCTTGTAGAATAATTTCCATGAAGTTTTTATAGAGATTGTTCTACAAGAGTTGCATCGCGCTGTCGCGACGCGCCTTTCTGCAGGAGCCTTAAATCTAACAGATTAGATACCCAATTAGAGACTTTAAATAATAATAATAAATTCAGGTTTGTTACGAAACCGATTCACCCTGACCCCCGTACTAGTTATAAACTGTATTACGGGGTACATCTTTCCTCTTTCTCAGTTTACAATATTATTATAGAGGCTCCCACAGACAGGCGCGACGCGACAGCGCTACACAAAGGCGCCGCTCGTCGCGCGACACGCGGTGCCTTTGTGTCGGGCGTCGCGTCGCGCCTGTGTGTACGAGCCTTAAGCCGATTTGAGAGAAAATAGTTCGATAATCTCACTTTACAAATAATACAATGCAAAACTGTGGGTAAAATATATCACAAATTACAAGTACAAATTGTTGTTCAGTTGATTTTTCACTTTGTAGGTAGTAGCGTAAGTTCACATAGTAAATGTAAAATTGTCAGATCGTTTTTTTATCGGTAAATTAAAACACTATTGTTCTTAGTGGCGACAGGCGAGTTAAATTATTTTCAAAACATAAGTGTTTTGAAAATAATTTAACTCGCCTGTCGCCTCTTTTGCTTACTATAATAATAACACGTGTATGTGTATGTATACATAAAAAGGCAATAACTCTTTACTTCATTGAAGACTATAATGTGCTAAACTACTACCAAATAACGAACTACCTACATAATTAAACAGTTCCTCTAATTAAGGATTCCGCAGACAGGTACGACGCAACAGCGCGACGCGACTCTTGTAGATCAATATCCATAAAGTTTTCATAGAAATTGGTCTACTGAAGTCTCGTCACGCCAAACAAACAAACAAACAGAAAATACCTAAAGACACATTTAAATACATAATTAGTTCCTATTGCTACTAGTTGTCAACTAATTTACAAATTACACTTAATTACTATTTGTCCAAAAATGGTTTCTGTTGAATTAGTTAATTATTAATAAATAAATTATTTATTAGAAGAACTCGTAAAGTTCCACAGTAGGCTTCCTCCATTATGTGTGACATTGTTTTAATTAAATAACTTAATTATTACAAAGACTAATATTTTAACAACTATGATTTAATTACCATTTAACAAAAAATCCATGTTATTTTTAGACAGTATAACCAAGTTGCGTTCTTACAGCTGACCAACATACTGAAATTTTATGAAAACTTAATATTTTTCAGGATTTTTAAACCAGCACCCTAATTACGTAACACGCTATCTATCACAATCTGAATCATTTTGAAGCCTATTGCTAATCCATTACCTCATATGTTCGAAAAAATGTCTGCTCAACAACGTAAATAACGCAATGGATGTTGTTGAACTGTCAAAATGAAACCCATTCCTACTGTTAGTGTGTTACGTAATTAACCCGCTGTTCAAAAACAGGCTGGCATTTTTATAACCCACGGTACTTAATAACAAGTCACCTTAAAAATTAAAAAAAATAATCAAACTCATCCAATTACTTACAAATCCGCGTGCAGTGTTAATTGTTTTGCCGCGCCGCCGCCGGAGCCCGCGCCGTTGCCGCGTTGTAAAAAAGTACCCATTTAAAACACAAGGTAATTACCACAGCTGCTTATTAGCCACTAAAGCTCCGAATACATTTGCGTCGTTCTTGTTACGGTAACCTCGACTTTAGAATTAATCATTTATATATGCAGCAGAATGTCCTTGGATGGGGATCTTGTGCCAAAAAAAACATTCTGCTTACTAAAAAACTAGTCGTTGTATCTAAGACTTTGGTGTGGTCACTGTTATCGTTCAAACTAACACTTGTTTTGGCTGTTATCAGAACCCAACCGCGTTGTTGATCCCTTGACCTAAAAACGAATGCGATTACTATCGCGTAAATTGTTACTAAGTAATCTAGGTAATGATCTAATTCCTTCGATAATCGGGTCATTATTAACGATACGATACAATATGTTCTCCTTTGTGACAAAAAAGTCCGCAGTACTTAAGATTATCGGTCTCATGTGGTATTGAATCAAGTGGAATTCAAGCATTGAATCTTGGCAACCCTCATACTGTACACTAATTACCTGCATATGAGTGTGTATAATTACCTACCCATCAGTGTATATGTATTAGGAAAATTTAGTACGTACGACTACATATATCAAGCTATACATATCCAGTATAAGTTTATTTCTCATTGTACGAAAAGCCTATACAATGCAAGGTCAGCTAAAACTGGAAATGTATAGCTTGATAAATGTAGCCGTGTGTACATCCCCGAATAATATATGAATATCAATGATATACTGTTTGTGGATAACAGACGTTTACAACCGTGTGCTATTTTTATTAACTGAACTAAACTAGTTCAAGGGCTTGCGCAAACATTTAGGTTTAAAATCTAAAATAACTGTTATTTCGTAATTCAGTTTCAATAACGCTTCTTACACTCCTACATTTATTGTGGTAATGTTATCGTAATTATTGTAGATATTATCCTCAGTTCTAATTATATCGCTGAGTAACTTAATTGTTGATTAAATTCCAAAGAATATTATAGATATTAATAGTACCTAATACCCGTGATACCATAACGATGTATATACGCAGAGCTATTTACAGTTTTTGTAAAAAAAAATATTCAGTAAATTAAGAACATTAAAGATACGTTAAAGTAAGCTACTTAAAATACTGCACCTACTCGTACCGAAGACTGAAGATTTAAATATATAAACGTACACAAAAAAAATACTGTATAGGTAATTATTACCACATAATAAATTATTATGCAATGCAATAAACATAAAGCGTCGAACCGTACACCGGTGTGGTTGAGTTCGGCTTCGGCGTAATATCTACAGGTCAAGACCGTTTGGGTGTCTCGCAAAAAGTTGATAGTTCTAGTTTGTTAATGACGAAACGAGTTGTACGAGAGAAGCAAGTTCGTATTATTTCTCGACCCATATAACACACGATAATGATATACTTAGTAACGATTAATTGTTAAAAACTACGTACCTACTTAGATTCGCGCATTACTTATCAGCTGTGCGCTAGATTTCCACAGCAATTTCTGAAAGAAGGCTATTTCAATTTGTACAAGCACTACCTATTCTAATTATCATACTGCTGATAGTTGTCGTTTTTAGCGTCTTTCCTTGTTCGTTTAAGTACTTATAAAGGAGCGCGGATAACAGTTATAGTTTTCCACAGTACAGCTACCTTGAGAATTATTAATAAACTCCGGACTCATACGGGAATTACAGCAAAGTGCAATATCATGTTCTTGAGAACAACACACAAAGGTATTTGAACTGCATAGATATGAATGACCGAATTATTCTTGATCTTCATAAGCCGCGTTTATCTCCGATCTTTAAATAAGTGCGTAGGCTACGGCTACGAATGTTTATTTGTTAGCAACGACTTTGGAAAGGTACCTTGAGTCATTGTTTGAAGATTCTGAAAGTTAAACAGCATTTTCAAAACATAAGAATCACAAACTAAGGGCAGTATTTAAATCTCAATAATATTGTGTATTTTACACGGAAATATTTACGTGTACGGAACTACGGAAGCAAGCCGAGATATTTTTGCATTGGATCGGCTGTGCCGGCCGGTTCATTCACGCATTATATTTTTTGCCGCACGTGAAACAAATATAAACACGTTCTAAATACTAAAGAAGCATCCATCCGTTCCGTCGGGCTGTCAGCAATGTGAGCATCAGCTGAGCACACCGCACCCAGCGGCCAAACATTCGTGCGCGGCGTGAAACAGTCATCGCCCTCCTTTAATGACAAGGCCAAGGACTTACGAACTGTGTAATAAATACTAAACAAAACACACAGCTGTACAACAAAACACGCTGAGTAATATGTAGGTGTCAAGTCCAACACATAAAGCTTTTGTTATCCCATCATTACCGGGTACTTACGCATGAGCATCACATAGATATCAACGTGACTGGCGCGTAGGCTTGAAGAGTAGAACAATACCAATGAAGTGCCACTAATCAGTCAAATGTCACGCTCGGGCTCGTGATCCATTGTGAGGCAGCTACGGTCAGAATATTAACGACAAATCACATAATTTTTATACCACTCCCTGACAGCAAGGCATTCGTTCTCACAATGAAAAATTGCGTCACTTCAGTTATCAACATCGGCAAAATACAAATGAGCATTAACCCACATAGATATACTAAGAGACATGTAAAATGTCAACACTTGATAACGGGAGTGTATACAGTATAACGCTTGATACGAAAACATCGATTCATTGAAATTACAACTGAAAACAGGAATGGCGTTGACCAATGTTTTATAAATAGTGTCGTGCCCCGTGACACGATTTGGATTTCTTGTACATTTCCTTAATGACGTATAATGTTAGATCGGATGACTTTACTCATTTTTTATAATAGCAAGTTGCCATACAACGTAGCAATTCTGCCAGCCTTCTGGGCACTTTTCCTGTTGACAGCGATGCGGACGAATTTTATTTTTTGTACGTAATAATTATTATTTCAAGATTGTTAGCTTTTAAATTATGTAAATCTTTGAAATTTAGGTTAGAAAACACAGTTTAGGTTTATAATTTTGTAACGTATATCGTATGTCAATGTGTGATTGACATTGTGATTGTCCTGTGCTTTCACGATCGTGAGAAGGAGCAATACAAGTTACACATTATGCTATTTCTATTATTATCCGTAGTTGGCATGTTACTAATGCCATTGAATTAGTATCGCGCCATAATTGTCACTGTCATGACACCTATATTTACTTACGTACTTATTAAATGTTTCATTAGGGCTCCCGCAAACAGGCGCGACGCGATAGCGCGAAGCGACTCTAGTAGAAAAATGCCTTTGAAAACTTCATGGAAATTGTTCTACAAAAATCGCGACGCGCTGTCGCGTCGCGGCTGTCTGCCTTTAATTGTGTGTACCTGTTACAATAGCCGCATTGGTGTCAGTTATTATTGTTTTCGCACATCAACTATCTATTATCTTTTATTAAGGGCCTAAGACATAACGTTATATTCTAAGTGTAAGCAAATAGTCGCAGAAGTGTCACGTTCGAGTATGTAGATAACTGAATATAACTAGCACTTAGTCAATGACACCTTCATTTGTTACCGACTGGTAATAACTGGAACAAAATGGTTCTGATCTTGGAAATGTTTATTAATCGTGCATAATAAGTTTGTTCAAAAGATTCACACTAGTAACATCATTTACATAGTAAGTTTTCATCTGAAATAAGTGTATTTATTATGGTAGAGGTGGAAAAAGCAAAATTAACAGAAGCGCCCATAAAGTTTTTTCACGATCAGACAGTGCGTAAACGGATAAAGTGATAACCATAATAATCGTGCACTCCACCTAATGTAGGTAGCGTCTAATTTGAAACGAATGGCGGCAAACTTTAGAGCCTGCGGTGAACCTCAAACAAATTCATGCTAATGGCTATTATGTTTATCGACCGGATTACTTAACCTCGAGTTCTATCTATAGGTTAAAAAAAGGGCCGAAGTTTTGTTTACCATTTGATAATGATGGAGTATTTGCGTTTCTTTTTTAAATATTTTCCATAAATCCATAGCTTTTTGTTAAAGTCGGTTTATTGGTTTATTATAATTAAAGTTCAATTTGCAATAGATCAGTCACTCCGTTATATTAAACTACAACATGTTTATTTTCGTTGTCCATCAACATAATAATCGTACGGCGCATAGCAATAACGTAGCTCGTGGAAGAAGCCAGCAGGTAATAAGAAATATTCCGAGCTAGCGGTAATTTTCCTAGATCCACTATATTTGCCAATAACCATCAGCGGTACAAGATTCCTAGTTTATTTGCTTACATACGTACAAATGACGCGATATGTTTTATTAGAAGCGCAGTCGCCATTTAGAATTATAGTATTTGAGCCAAAATACTACATACTCGTTGAAGGAAACGCGGGCAAATTACCTTTTCGCGTGTTATAGAATTTCCGTTATAGGTATTGGTAAAATAATAACTTATGGCAATTGTAGACATAATTTCTGTTCTGAATTCTCCTAAATGAACTCTATTGTATCCGAAGTCAATATTGAAACTTTTGTTCGCTACCCCCATTTCCCTAAATGCCTTGTCTTTTATGTGGAAGTCAATTTGTTATAATAATCGCCTGCGTCGGGCACATAGTATTGCGTGCGTCGTGCGTCGCGTCGTGAAGAGTGGTCGGCAAACATACGCGTCACCGTAGCACAGTGTTGTTTTTGCCTCGAAAAACGGACATCCACTTTTTATCAACTTATCCGATAGAGCAGGTCATTTTAAGAGTAAGAGTAAAATACCCGTGTGCCAATTTTACACCAAACACGAGTAAAAAAATGTTTAATTTATTTTTAAACTTTTCTAAATTAATTAATTACAAAAACATTACGCATTATTTTACCCTTTTCTTTATTATGTGTAATAAAACTATATAAAAGCTATTAAAAAAAAAATACAAAAGAGTACTAACTAGTACAGATGTAAAGAAATATGCTTTTTTTGTGTTTTTAGATTTTGATTTTTCATGGTTGTATCTTTGCTTAGTTGGATTCAATATTTATTGTAAATCATACTCAGATCCCAACCAATCACTAAAAAAATAAACACATCCATATCTCGCGGTATCTAGGAGTAATTCACTTCTAAAGTTTTTTCTGATAATTTTGATTTTAGGGTCATCACTTCACAAAAAATAATAATTTTTGTTTATATGTTTAAATTTTATGTTGGATTCAATTTAACATAGAATAATACTTATCTACGTATACATATTACCACCCACTCTCATAAATTTTACAAATAATGTTCCTATATATTTTTATTATTTTTACATCGAACTAAACATACAACTAAAGTAAAGTAATTATTTCTAATGTTTTTTCATGCTTTATTGCATGTCAAGCCAAGTTCAGAGATGAACAGGGTGAAGCACACCTTACACGAACTATTTCGAGCTACTTTCCACCACCTAAATCTATTAGACCTACGAAAATATCTCTAAATTTAAAAATAATTTTGACGCAATTAAAATTTAATTTGACAATCGCGACTCCACGTGGTACTTGTTTGCCCTAGCCCGTGATTTTTTTTTAATGCCGGAGGCGCGCATTGGGGCAGCCTCGACGTGTTTTATATGGAATTTTCCACTTTTTGTATGGAAAATATGAAAAATAATAACCTACATGTAAAGTTTTAGGGGTGTATTTGTTTCGTAGAGGGTTCGAAATTTTCATCAGTTTTGCGATAGGACACACTATTTTCGAGATATAAGCAAAATATAAGAAAAAAGAGATACATTACTGTTTTTGCACCTGCAGGCGTTAAAAAAAAGACGTAGCATGACGCTTTCTATTTCTTGGAAGACAAGACATAGCTATTTCCATACAAAGTGACATTTCGTTTCTCTATTTTTGACATCGCACCGAAAAAATCCTTCTAAAATCCGTAATTTTGTCTTTGGTTTTACCGATCGTTGTCTAGGTCTTTTTATATGTAGACTATTTCAGAAGAAAGTTTTCTATCCCAAACGTCAAAATCACACTGACAACTGTCAGTTGTCTAAGGTAGTGAAGACAATTTGATTTTCTAATCGCCATTCTAAAGACAGTAGAAAACTTTTTACTCGACGGCCGCAAAGTATAAAAATGGAATGGAAAAATTGAATTTTTCACTTTTTGTATGGAAAATGTGAAAAAGTATTACCTACATGTTTAGATTTAGGGGTTTAAGGGTTTCATAAAGGGGGTCGAAATTTTCATTATTTTTGCGATCGGACACACCATTTTCGAGATATAAGCAAAATAAAAGAAAAACGTGAATAAACTACTGAATTTCGTAAAAAGTGCAGTTGACTCTTTCTACTTTGCTGCCGTCGTACTGTCTTCACGGATCGTCATTTTTGTCTATTCTTCCGTCAACAAAACCCGTTTCTATAATGGTCATGCTACGCGTGCTGAAGTCGAGGTGTTGTGGTGAATTTTAGTTCATGACAACTAATTTTATTCCACACCTTTTATTCGCGATTAAAAATAGTCAGATATAGTTAGGTAACCAAAATTATAGGTGAAAAATGTCAAATTCAGAATAGCAAAATTGCCACTTTCACTAAATTACTAACTCAGTGCCATCTTAGTGATGTCAAACTTATAGTTAAGTTGTGTCACTTTAGTCTACTTCAGAATGGGAAATCGTCGTTTGACAGGAATAAACAAAATTTTTGTGATTTTTAGTCTAGTTTAGAGAATTTTGTGACAAGAGAATCGGCACCATTAGTAAACTAATAAATATCCAAACAAATATCTAAAAGGCTAAAAAATTGTACATTTATAAAACTAGTAGGATTACTAGCATTATAATTCTGTTTATTCATTTTAATTTAATTTGTTTTTAATTATTTATAAAATAATATAAAAATAGTTGGATTTATCATTAACAATGTGAAAATCAATGATATTGTAACATCTTTCAGATAACCATTTTATTATGTCCTTTATTTATTTTTAAACATATTATTTTACATTTTAAACATTTCTTAAAAATAAATACATATAAACAATTTAAAAATATTAAAAAATAGTAGCCCATCGGTATCGGGAACAGGGCCCCATTATCATGTTGTTTTTTTTTTTTCAATAATAAAACATTTTTTTAAATACCACTTGTGTCAACCCTAGCGCCAAAATTTCAGAATCCTGTAAATTCTAGATACCATAAGATATGGATATGATATTTTAAATAGGTACTTCTTAGTGCTAAAGCAACAGCTTGTCTTGATATTGAATCCAGATTCCATGAAATAAGCCCATAAAAAAATAAAATCGATAATATGTAAAATTTGATGTTACTCACTTCCGGTTAACGATAAAAATTTAGAGTTTGCTTGATAATTTACTTAATATAAAGCATCAAGTAATTGCAATCAAAGATATAACAAAAACCGATTGGATCTAAAGTTATTGCGATTTCTATGGTTTTTATGGAAACCATAGAAAAAAAATGAAAAAAATTATATCTCCAGATTGGGGCAAAATTGTCACTCGGGTGTTCTAGTCTTGCTTTTAAAATGACCTGTTTTATCGGATAAGCTAATAAAATGGGGATGTCCGTTTTTTGAAGCAAAAGCAATACTGTGCGTAGTTTGGGCAACACGCCAATCGATTTCGTGAAATTTGGTCGTTGCTTATGTCAAGGGTCTGTTTATTTTATTGACGCTCAGGTCACTGTTGCCTACGAAACGAAACAATTTAAGTTACGTTCATAACAACATTGACATGCTTCGTTAGAAATATATTAATTCGTTACGGTTGTGTTTATCTTTATTAGGGTGCAATGCTAATTGCATAAGAATTTTGATTCAGAATATGTTATTATTCATGTTAATTATAGAACAAGGTCTTTTTTTCTCTGTCATCTTCCTAAATAAGAACTACGGAAAAGAAGTTGGTTCAGAAATAAAATTATAATACTAATTTTCATTCACGCGCATTTAAATCATAGATATAAAAATTAAGCTTGGCTTGAATCCCCACAAGTTTATTTTGTGAAGAGTCAGGCATTTATTTACATATTCTCTCAAAATGTCAAGGAAAATGTGTGTAAATACTTATTATGTAATCAAACTTAGGCCGGCTACAAAGAACTACCCACTCGACCGTATCGTCGTAAATATAAAGCTATCAAAGAATTTTATTATCAACTATTTTTACTGGTAGCACTTTATATTTTCACTGACAGCAATTTATATTTCCTGTAAGCCACCAATACTCGTACCTATTGACTTATTTATAAATATTTTTTCCTTCTCCAACATAAGGATATTATTTACACTATCTGTCATAATTATGTTTTTTATTTGCTGCGCCTTAATTTACCACCGTGTTCACAGCATGAGCTAAATGTTCATTTTTTTTGTTACAGATTTAAAAGTTTTTAAAAGGCGTGAAGATGGCTGATGCTCACGCAAAAATAGAAGGTAAGCACTTGATACCTAGTACCCAATTACTTAAATTTTTAATTCATAAACTAAATCCATTATGAATACAAACTAACTTCAGAATACAATTATTTATTCAGTATTTTTATCCCATTTGCTTTAACATGGATTTATAGGTAGCTACGTTATTACGTTACGTAGGTAAGTAAGTAGGTACTTAGGTACTTAATTGTGACGTTCGTTGGCAAAACCGCTGTGAATTTTAAGTGACGCTCGTTCTAGGTACAAACGCTGGTTTCAGGCGGCCTGAAACTTATATAAGCCTGCACCGAGTCAAAGTACCTTCTGTGGTCCATTTGGGGTTTATGTGTTACCTCAAAACTCAAATACTAACTGGGCCGACAAAAATGGAATGTTATTTCTGGATCCGAAACCTCCAAAGCTTGTAGTAGATTTAACAGAATGAGAGCCTTCTTTTTGTTTAGAATGTAGGCCCAAGAAAATCCGTTACGCTCATTATTGCAAAACATGCAGTTTGTTCCTAAAACTCTCTAGATTATTGTAGTATTGTTACTGTTAGCTTCACTTCGTTTAACCGGATTATCTACCACAATCAACCTTTTTGTTCTGTTGATAAAATATAAAATAAATAAATTCGTTCATGTTCCGTCTGTCCATTTGTTAAACTTCAAGGTTTCCTGAAATTTGTTCAAAGTATTGTTACAAAGGGAATTCATTACAATTTCGGTAGATATAGTCGCTTTCTGTATCGGAATATTATTCTTACCCACCGCAGCCTGTAACTCACACTTTGTGACTTCAATAAAGGACTTACCTATTTATTTATTTAACTTCGTTCAATAAGTATTTTCTTACTACATATCATCGCTAATGTATAAATTGCCATAATTGATTGTTAATTTCAGTATTTTGTATCTAGTTACTTATGTTCTTGCTAGGTAAATAAATATTTTCAACCAATCTTTGACGACTGGTATTAATGTTAAGACAGTTTATTTTATTGTGCCAACAGTAAATGAGTTGTATGATCATGCATTAATTAAGGTACCTAGATATGTATACATAACAAAACTATTTTTTTTTCTAACGGCAAGAAATTTTACCTCGCTGTAGATTGTCGATAGGGCCATCAAATTTTAAACTCCGACAGTGTAGTAATTAAACTCATTTTTAATTAATAGATAACCCGAAGATATTGTCGGGCCCAGTGCTTGTCAACTCACCCAATGCAGTGTTGTCCAAAAGCCTGTTGGGAAGGTACAATGACCTCCCGATCCCCGCAGACAAGATTTTGGCGACATACATCTGGATCGATGGTACTGGCGAGCATTTGAGGTGCAAAGATCGCACCTTGAACTTCATTCCTAAGCTACCCAAAGGTAAGAATCTTATTACTAAGTCAATGACACCCACAATTGGCCAGTTATGTTCAAGTCCCATGTATTAAGCGGGCAAGCTTCTTGCCATCAACCGGGCACACAGCAACTAGCGAACTGTGGGTTTATTATACATACACCTCTGCCCGACCCTTCGGGGAAGCAGGCGTGATTTATTTGTTATAGTATACTTACATGCACAACATGATGATGTTATGTCATGTAAATAATGTACCTAGTATGTAAATTAATGTTTCAAGAAAAATATTCATCGTAATTTATTATTTACGCCTCTCGCTGTAGTCACAAAACCTGAAACTGAAAAGTCGGTCACGGTTTTAATTCATAAAGACTCATAAACATGACTGGTTGAAACATGGCACGTCCATTGAAGCCAGTGTGTTTTATTACATCCTCATTAACGAGCTAATTAGCAGAGTTTAGGTAAATTGTTCAGCCTTCACTGAGACGAGCGGCGCTGATCTGTAAACAATATGGTGTTACACAAAAGTGTTTTTATAAGCTCGCAAGTTGCAATTTAATTTAGTCCGCATAACGTTATTGTTTCATAAAATTTACCAGAAGAAGGGGGAAATAATAATTCTTCTTCTTCTTCTTCTTCTTGGATCATTAACTTTTCCAAAACACATTAACATTTCTTTGTCAATTGTAAAATGAAACAATAGATGTCACATCCAGTAAATCACGATAATATATGCGGTATAAGAGCATTGCTCTTCTAGGAGTAAGGACTTTTGTGATCAAAACTTAAAAGGTTTCAAAGCAATATTGTCCACAAGCAGTCGTAGAAATGTTACGATAGATTTCATTCAGTATTCCTAGTTTATTGGAAAGTTGTTGTCCACAGTAAATTAAGTGTGCACAGTTCTGTGTACACTTAATATATTAGTTTAACTTACTTTTTACCATGTGTGTGCGTGTAGCATTTTACACTAAGAGTTGGCTAATAAACCTGCCAGACCACGGAATCACCGTCTTAATAATGAATTTCATTACAGATCTGCCGATTTGGAACTTCGATGGCAGTTCTACCGGACAGTCGGACGGGCACAACTCGGACACGTTCCTGTGCCCCCGTGAAATATACAGGGATCCTTTCAGACGTGGCAACCACATTCTTGTTATGTGCGACACGTATAAATACAACATGGAGCCCACAGGTGCGTTAAAATAATATTTACAAACAGATTTCTCGTGATTCCTTTTCATCTTTTCGTGCGAGTGAAATGCGTAATACAGAAGTGATCTATCATAATTAAATGCATGGAAGACGGTCATTATTGGGAAATTAGGATTGCGTTCGCCTTCTGTTCCAAAACATTTCCAATATTTGGCTTTACGCACTGTGGGCCAAGTCGCGTTACATTAGTCATCAAGGTTTCACAATCGTAATTACGCATTTACGGTAATTGTTTGATAGCACGTCCTGTGCATCGATTTGTTAAAGTTAGATTAAATTAACGTAGACACAAATGCTCCTATAGAAGAATGTCATCACGAACATTAGAGGTTACTTACTGTATGATTGACATTCGCGTGGGAAATGTTGCATTGATTGAGCAACAGATTAATTTTAGATCTTAGAGTTTAGTCTTCTGAAACTTTTAATTCAAATTGCTATATGATATTGGTTTCATTTCACAGAGACTAACCACCGCATTAAGTGTGCTGAAGCCAGCGAGAAGGTCAAGGATGAGGAGCCGTGGTTCGGGATTGAGCAGGAGTACATCCTGTTGGACTCGGACCTGAGGCCCTTCGGATGGCCCCCGGGCGGTTTCCCGCCACCACAAGGACCCTACTACTGCGGTGTTGGAGCCAACAAAGTGTTCGCTAGGGACCTAGTAGAGGCACACTACAGGTAACTAACAGAAAATTTATGCTAATCCAAAATATGGCATTTGCGTCTTACACTTCGCTTTTTAATTTTATTGGACCAATTTTCTCAGAAAAGCAATAAACAGCACATGTTCGTTTTGATTACAGATGTTGCCTATTTGCTGGCGTTCCTATTTCTGGCACCAATGCCGAGGTCATGCCCTCGCAGTGGGAGTTCCAAGTGGGTCCATCCGTTGGCGTAACCGCTGGCGACGACCTCTGGGTCGCTCGCTATATCCTGAATAGGCTCGCTGAAGAGTACGGAGTCATCGTCACATTCGATCCCAAACCAGTTCAGGACTGGAACGGCTCTGGTGCACACACCAACTTCTCTACCAAAAAGATGCGTGAGGACAACGGTATTATGTAAGTGTCACAGTCTTGTTTGGACTTTATAATTTATTATGACTTTAAAATGGCATTCGGTTTATGTGAGACAAGTATCCTTAAATGGTAAAACCTGTACGAAAAATCGATTGCAGCATTCGAGAAGTCGGTCGTATTTCCGTTTAAGATATTCTGGCAATGTCTTGTAACAGTTGCTTTTTATTTTTGGTCGACTATTAATCTCTAAAATTTTAATTAATTTAATAGCGCCTGGTTTTCGCAAGAAATCCTTTAGTGAGTCATTAATTGTTTTACTGGCACTAGTTGCTAAACATTGCGTTTTCAGTTTAATTACGTGACGTACCTACGTGCTTACTAGACCACTTCATTTTCCTAGGTAGGAAATATCTTTATGAATCAGCAATATTTCTAATCATGACGTTGTTTTCTAAATTGCAGAGAAATTGAGAAGGCGATTGACAAGCTGTCTAAAGTTCACATGAAACACATCAAGGTCTACGATCCTCGCGGAGGAAAAGATAATGAGAGACGTTTGACTGGTCTCCACGAAACAGCCAGTATTAATGACTTCAGCGCCGGTAAGTGCATTAACTGAACGCTGCTTAGCGAGCTGGGTAATTTGAGAGAATTGGGCAGTAAATTAACGTTTATTTGTTTACAGGAGTCGCTAACCGTGGCAGCAGCATCAGGATACCGCGGACAGTGGCCGAGGAAAAGAAAGGATACTTGGAGGACCGTCGACCAGCCTCCAATTGCGACCCGTACGCTGTTATAGACGCTTTGATGCGCACGTGCATACTCAACGAATAACAGTGGCGCCCCCCCCGCCAGGCCACTCCTGCGACACGTGTCAGCTAGCGACCGCATCATCAATCCGTCTATTATGTTCGTGCCTGGTTGCCAACGCATGCTGTATGTACCTGCACCAAATGTGCATTATGAAGCCCTCTTCCATTTTAGTGATAGACATACTAATTATACCACAACAACACTGAGTAAAACTTTTTGAATAGACGTTTACCTAATCAAGTAATAATTATATTCACTAGCGACGACAAATCATAAAATATATTATGGCCTATAGGTATTCAATAGAAAAGTTTATTCAATTTACAATAGCTATATAGATAACTAAATAAAATGATAATAATTAAACCGACACGTGATAGAGGTAGTGCGTTTAAAAGGACCATATAAGATATTAATATATTGTATAAGTAAGTAAATATTTCTACGAATATTATGTGATATTTAAAAATTGTTATTTTGATGTTAAATAGTTTAATTGTATACAAATAACCACATATCATTATTTTTAACAAATTCATTTAATGCATAGTTGCAAATTAGTTTTAGTAAACGAATAACCTGAATGAGAACACATGAATTGCTTGAAATATTATATACTAACAAGAAAATTAAAATGATGTCCTGGATAATAATGTTATCGTGTTAAAGAATCTACAAGTATATTAATGTTAAAGGTAGTTTATCGTGCAAAATTACATTTGCATACATATTTTAAAGTTTACTGTAATGGGAACCGCAGCAGCCTTTCAGAGTTCAAGCACTTATGAAGTATGTCTAAACGTGAACACCGTGTACACTCGTGTAGAGCACAAAATATTATATTCCTATCGTTTGAATAAAATTATATGAGCTATTATATGTATAAAATATTTAAAATTGTTTTGCATGCATCGGAAATTGGTATGAATTAACAAATTGTAAGTGTATAAGAAAGTTGTTATAAAATAAGAGATATTATGAAAAATAAAGATACTTTGTGGTACTAATTATGTTTTAATTTGATTACTTTCCATATTTGTTCAGTCTTTCTTTCTTTCCTTTCTTTCTTTCTGAATTCCTTTAATATTTGTCATTATCACATTCCCAATATTTGTCATTATCATAATCACATTGACATCGGTAGACCTTCCTATCGTCGTAAAAACTAGTTGCGCAGTTCTAAATAGTAACATACCATAACACAGCATCACGCCTGTAATCCTCGAAGAGTAAGGCAGACGTGTACCATTAGTACAGACACCCACATTTCGCCATATATGTTTAAATCTCACATAATAGGGGGCGAGCCTATTGCCATCAACCGGGGACAAGTCCAGACTTCGGGCTGCTACTGAGAAGTTCCAGATGGAAAAATTCAACAAAACTTTGCCCGACCTAGGAATCGAACCCTGGACCTCATGCTCAGCAGTAACGCTTGCGACCATCAGACCAACGAGGCATTCTAAATATTATTATCGTAATAACTTTACAATGGTGATGAATGATGATTTAGGGCGTCCACTGGTGGCACGGCACAGCATGGGATTTGTACGCGATAAATAGAAATATAACAATGATATGACAATAAAATTCAAATTTCAACTGCAATGTTACCGTGGTATCCTTAGTTATGCCGCGACGTCCTCAGGCATCATCATGGAAATTTCAATTTTATTGTCATACATCTAAGTTATATTTCTATTCGTCGCATAAAAATCCCATGCCGTGCCGTGCCGTGCTGCCAGTGCCCTTACCTAGCAGTTGGCAGGCATGAGACACCGGGGAACAACAAGAGACAAAAAGATTAAATTGAGAATAACGTTTTCTTGAAACACCTCCCCTCTAAGGTTGCATGGGAGGAAGGCCTCACGTAGAATGCTAGTAGGGTTTCCTGATAGATTGTACGAGAGTAGGTTACTTACTATAAGAGGACTCTCAGGTGATAAGGAGATTTGTATTTGCAACTCATCAGGTAACCACGATGCACAGTTGGGAACTAGTTAAGTGTAATATCTAGTGTAGCGACTTGGGACCTGCTGAAGACTTGCAAAAAAGCTCCTATTTTTAACCGACTTCAAAAAAAGGAGGAGGTTCTCAATTCGACAGCATTTTTTTTAAATGTGTGTTAGCTTAAAACTTTTTTCTGGGTGACCCGAATTGGATGATTATTTTTTTATATGAAAGCTGGTGCTTCACATGTAGTAAATTTGATCAATTTCTGACCCGTAGTTTTTAAGTTATCCTTAATACTGCGTATTTTTCCATTTAGTTTATATTGATGATGTTTTAATAATTTCCTGTCACGGTTATTTACATATTAATTAGTGGTACCTATACGAATGTGTGTGGGGGGTAGGTACCACAACTAAAAAGTGAAAAATAAAAACTTTATTATAAAAAAACACTCGATTTCCAAAAAAATACACTAAAAAACGTGAAAAATTTGTTTTATTTCGGAAGTCGGTGGCCAAAAACGAAAATACACAACCAATGACACCGACTTCCGAAATTAAAGTTATTTTTCACGTTTTTTAGTGTTTTTTCTGGAAGTCGGTTGTTTTTTTTTTTTTGTAAAAAGGTTTTTATATTTATATTATTATATTATTTATTGTACATAGGTACACCACAAAAATACATAACAAAAAATAAATCAAACACTACAAAATATAGAATGGGCGGCCTTCTCGATTTCTGCGATCTCTCCATATTACCACTAACTTCTGGCCGCAGCTTCGCGCGCGTTGATGCCGGAATTTATCCTACAGGAACGTGCTACGGGGACAAAAAGTAGCCTATGCCCTTCCCTAGGATGCCATCTATCTCCTTGCCAAATTTTATCGAAATCCGTTCAGTGGTTTAGGCGTGAAAAGGTAACATACAGATCACAGTTAATTTCTAATTTATAATACTAGCTTATGCTCGCGGCTTCGTTCGCGTAAATTTAGAATTTGAAAATCAATTCTCGTTGTTTGGGGAATTATAGTTAGGAAGATCTAATATAGAGTTATAAGATAGAAGTCTATCGACACTCTAGACTCACGAAATGTATTAGGTACTTAAATACAACATAAAAAAGCTCTTAGCACACTACTAAAGTTTCTATAATAATATAATTCAATCATGATTTGAAAGACACGTGGCGCCATCTATTATCATAAGAACGTTATTGTTGTTTACCTCGGGAACAGTAGTTTTTTTCTGGATTAAAGGTACCCTGTGTCCGTTTCTGTACACCTAAGAACGTATATGCAAAATTTCAGGATGATCGGTTTAGTAATTTAGGCGTGAAAAGGTAACAAACAAACAAACTTACTTTCGCATTTATAATATTAAGTTAGGATTAGTATGAATTGGTAATATTGATAATATTACAATAACCATACTACCTGTATGTGTATGTTTCTACACCTACGCGAGAAGGAAAACGTGGTAAAGTTGCCTTGAGAAAAATAAGTCCACACTATAAAATGATATGTCCTCACAGACAGGCGCAACGCGACAGCGCGACGCGACGCTTGTAGATCAATTTCTATGAACAATTCATGGAAATTGTTCTACTAGAGTTGCGTCGCGCCTGTCTGCGGGGGCCTTAATTTATGACGCATATAAGTAGTACTTACATAGTAGCTTTCAGAAGCAGAACGCTTTTTGTAAAGGAGTTATGTAAAGAAAATATATTTATTGTAGGTACTAAAAAAGTAGTGCTATTCCGTTAAAATCTCACCGTGAAAACTTAGATGAAGGGAGCTTAAAGTGGATAGTCACTGCCTCAGCATCAGTATCATCCTGAAGGGGTGACAGTTCACTTCAAGCTCACTTAAGTTTTCACAGTGAGATTTTTACAGGGTAGCACTACAGGTCATGGTGGTTATATCAGGTTTGTGTCTGGGTATGGTAACGCCCTGCGTTCTCCCCCTCTGGAATTGCAGACATCTAAAGGCGACGTTCCCTGTCATCACCTCCAAGCCCATCAGGCAAAACCAATGATTTTAAAATTGACACCACGTATCTTGCCGAACAAATATTAATCTTCCGGAATTTTATTCACGGGGCCATCATATATTGTGTATATTTTGCAACGCTATCTATCTATAGAATGTGGAATTTGCAAGTGACAGAAGTAGTGCGGTAGTCCGCCGGAGTTCGCTATGGGACAGCGTAGTCCTCATGTGGCAACATAGATGGCGCTAATAAGCGGGCAATAACGATATATTCAAACTGCAACTAAATATTGATCTTTTGGCTGGAGATAAAAAACTGAACTATAGCCACCATCTTGTGTTTTGACAGTTGTTAAGTTCACGTCAAGTCACCTACTGTGCTACAAGGATCTTTGGCGCTCGAATGAGATTGTCATGGGGGCGCTATTGGTAAACATTCGCGAAATTGTGACTAATGAAAAAACAAGATGGCGATGAAGTTCCGATTTTAACCACGCGCCAAAAGATCCTTGTACAGCTATTACCTTACGCTGGTCCCAGACTTTTGCAAAGATGATCAAACCTAAGGCCCACTTGCGCGCTCATAGATTATCCAAAATTACTAGCAGTTAATAGCTAACTCAGGGTTAAATAATTCATCTTGCGCCACCAAGAGTTATAGATGATTTCCACCAAACGGCTTGCATCGCATCGGATCGGAAAGGATACGAATGGATGCGGCGACAACCGATCACGTCCGGCTCCTGCCGGACGCGATCGGTTGTAAAATGACATTTCATTTCAATCGTATTGTATGTGGTTTCCATGGAGATTTAGTTTATTGATTGACGAAAACATCAGATGGCGAAAAATATGTTTTAAGTATTTTTCATAATTTGTATTTATTTTTATATGGGTTCATGAATATATGCCTGATAATGTAGTACCGAATTTTCACTTACTATAACTTCGAACGATATAAAATACAATATAAATTATTAGCGGTACTTAATAACGTCAATGTATTTTGATATTTATTACATAGTTACTTACACTAACCCAGAGTTTAGCGACATAACGCTCCCGCATCGCATCGGTGGGTTAAATATTTAGAAGTTTAACTCCAGGTTGATAACTTAACTATAACTTTATAACTTTTTTAACTTTAGTTTAACCTCAAACTCATGGTGGCGCAAGATAATTATTTGATTAACCCTGATTTAGCTGTTAACTCAGAGTTATTTTGGATTACCCATGAACGCGCAAGTGGGCCTTTTATTAATTTATCCCGACTAAATGTGCAAGCGGACCTAAGATAAGTATCGGATATATTGACCCGTAACGGAAAACGTAATTGTTTCAATGTGTGAGACAGATGATGATTATGCCATAGTTGACCGAGCGTAAACCTAACTTTAGTGTACCTAAACCTAATTTTTGAAAAGATTTTTGATGATATGCTTAGCCGATACTTAGTTAAGACCTATCTTAACCGGTGACAAGGTTTGCAATTTTTGTTCACCGACAGCGACGCCTTGGCTGGCGGGACTGCCATAATGTTTTATCCATTAATATTATTTTTTAACCATCCTTTTTGCTACCAAGCGTCATTGCAAACAAGGTTTGGCAACACTGGCACGGGTTGTGGTAATGCCAGATTAGGCGATTTTTCAACATATTCATGGTATAGGTGCTTTAAAATTAAGGTAAAATTGTCACACAAAAAAAGCATCGGCATCACCTAAACCATTAGAATTTTCAAATATGAAAATGATCGATTTTTTGCTATATCAAAGAGTGGTAATTATTCCCTGAGAAACATTCGCATGTGTGTCTGACACGAGTACCTATAGCAACACGGTGTTTAATGTGGCAACACAGGGTTATTGTATTGATTACTTTAGTAGTCACGTTTACGCGGGCAGCGTTTCCCACCGCGCCAATTCGTTTGTTATTTTTTTTATATTATAATTATAACAGTATACGTGAGTTCGTGTGTGGCTCTTCGTTAATTCTTTTGAAGTCGAGCTCTATAAATATCAAATACGGCAGCTGCAATGGATGGCTGGTCCAGAAAAGAAAAGTTATATATATTACAAGGTCTGAATAATCTTGATTTCGATAAAATGGAAATAAAAATACCGACAAGAACTCGTCAAGAAATAAAAAATGCAGTTTTATATGTGGTAAATGATTTGGCCGATGCTCCACGGATGGAAAGAGTGCCGTTATCAAAATTGCAACACATTGTGAGTATCACCTCCAACGATCCTAATCAACATCGTTTGAAAACCCAAATAGTTAGACTGCTTCCTAATTTTAACTATGTACCACCAACTGAGTGCTTGTTGAATATAGATGTTAAAGAACTCTTTCAACAGATAGCTAATGCCATTGAAGGGAAACCTGTAGTTGCTGATGCGGCCATCATGGAAATCCTGCATATAATTATAGAAGAAGTTAGTGAACTCTGTGGTGGATACATTTCTCCTGAACTCAAAGAGTTCATAGCAAGAATCAATTCAAGCGCCATACCCATGCCGCCGTCAGCCGCACGAAAAGCGCATCAACGTTCTGTTTCTGGACACATGCCCGCACCAGCAAAAACTAACATTCCACCGATGTACACACCACCGAATACTAACATTCCACCGATGTACACAACAGCAAATACTAACATACGACCGATGTACACCTCACCGAATACTAACATTCCACCGATGTACACAACAGCAAATACTAACATACGACCGATGTACACACCACCGAATACTAACATTCCACCGATGTACACAACAGCGAATACTAACATACGACCGATGTACACACCACCGAATACTAACATTCCACCGACGTACACAACAGCGAATAGTAACATACGACCGATGTACACACCACCGAATACTAACATTCCACCGATGTACACAACAGCGAATACTAACATACGACCGATGTATACACCACCGAATACTAACATTCCACCGATGTACACACCACCGAATACTAACATTCCACCGATGTACTCACCAGCAAATACTAACCTTCCACCGACAGCGAATACTAACTTTCCATCGATGTACGCACCAGCGAATACTAACATTCAACCGATGTACGCCAATAACATTCAACCTGCTACGTGCGAGTTTGAGCCAATACACGCACCGGCGACGTGCCATTATGAGCCTATTTACGCACCGGCGACGTGCCAGTATGAACCTGTTTACGCGCCTGCAAACTACAATTACAATCCGATACACGCACCTCCAAAGATCATCTACAATGCGGCATACCCAACTGCAATGGGCAACTACAATTCGATATACGCACCTCCAATGTACAATATTATATGCACACCTGGGAAGGCCAACTGTGTACTTGCACCATGCTCTATTTATGATCCGATCTCTGTAAATACGCAAGGGCACTTGGAACCATCAACCATGCCTGCACATCCCCCACGTCAAGAGCTCCCGTCACGCCCTGCTGGTAGTGGTGCGTACCATGCTAGACGTAATGGGCAGTACGGCTATGCTATGAACAGAAATGAGTAATAAGATGACATGGTATAGCAACTTAGAACTTTCAAGTCGTGTTTTGTCTTGGAACTGCCTCTCAATCGGGAGAGGTAGGTGCTGCATAGATGAGAGCATAGCTCTTAAGAAAGAAAAAGACTGAGAATTTATGAAGAAAAATTCGAAAACCTATCAAAATTGGGCCCAGAATTTTGGACGAAAATATGAGTTTAAAACTTTAAAATGGGACTTTCCGGCTGTGATTGTGATATCGACTACACATTATTATGTTTAGACGGCAGTTTAAGAAGATTTGTGAAACAGATTTGAAGTGTGTGCTGTGCGTACCTAACTGACTAATGTTTACTGTAGGTTTATCTTTATGTCTAGGTAGCCTAACTTACATAATCAGTGTTAATGTGCCAGTGCAAATTATACCTTAGTAATTAACTACCTCCGAATATCTTTACGTGTAGGTAGGTGCTTACCCCAACTTATAAAATGCATATTTAATCAGTGTTAGTGTGTCGGTAGGTGTTTATTGTACATTGTATTCGGAATCCACTATTTGGGTCACTATAATATTATTATATAGGTAATTCTCTTAAATTTTTTATGACTAACATTGATAAATCATAACATTTTTGAGACTGGTTCTTTTAAATGTTTTTTTATCTGATTCTAGTAGATATGTTACATAAGTTGGGTAGTCATTATTTCCGATTTATAATACTTAAGTATATATAAACGATTCTGTATTTCGTGCCCTAGGTACACATGTTTGTAAGTGCTGCACGGTTGCGACCTAATAATAAAATTATGATGATCGATTGTACCCTACGGTAAGTACTTAATAAGTGTAAGGTTTTCTACAGTAATATATCGAATGTATTGATAATTATGATTTATATTACTCATTAAAGACTTCGTATATCTAAACAATGTGTTTTTTTTAACCTGCGGTGTAATTACGTAACACACTAACAGTAGGAATGGGTTTCATTTTGACAGTTCAACAACATTCATTACGTTATTTACGTTATTGAGCAGACAAATTTTTCGAACAATGGATTAACAATAGGCTTCAAAATGAATCAGGTTGTGATAGAAAGCGTGTTACGTAATTAGGGTGCTGTTTCTTATTTCTCAGACTTCATCTACCGAAAACTCCCCTTCGCAACCACCTGTCCTTGACTACCCTACCGACCAACCCAATTCGCGATCTATTCTGGATGGGGATGAAGCTAATATTGAATCACATTTTGTGGGGTGCGTGTAATGTTCTTGGGAATTTGTACACAATTTGTTTTTTGGTCAAGTTGTCTATAAAAATGGGTAAAATAGACAAACTATTTTTTAATGCGTTTGGACTGTTCATGTACCTAAGGATCATTTCATAGTAGGTATAGAAAAAACAATAATAATACTTAGGTACTTGTTTTTCTTTTAATTATTTAACGGTTTATTTTTTTTTAAATATTCGCTACTCGTCTTTGTTTAGAGCCACTACACGTGTTTTGCAGCATACCAGCTTCTATATTCTATATATATATCTTTCTATATTCTATAGAAATCTCACCGTGAAAACTCAGGTGAAGTGAGCTGTGAATAGTGTCATGTCAATCCGCAGCATTAGGTGGAATGACAGCTCACTTCACCTAAGTTTTCACGTTGAGATTTTTACAGAATAGTCCAGCTGGTATGGTCACCAAAAGTGATACTGATAAGTAACCACGGTCGTCATATATAGCTGAAGTTTAGTAAGAAACCGATTGATGTTTACGAATAAAATTTAATTTAATTAGGCAATAGAAAACAAAAAGGTCATTTATCAAATTAAATTTCATTCGAAAACATCCATCGGTTTCTTACTAAACCTCAACTAGGTATATCCAACGACCCTGGTAACTTATCTCTTTTGATGACTATACATACAGCAAGATGGAGGCCATATTGAACATTTATTGCGTGCATTATACGACGGAAAATGTCGTTGATGCTGGTGGGCCGTGCTAAATATGCGGTCTGCGGTCCTGTAACAGGGCAAGCCATCGTGTTTGAGGCAGCCGACAGCTTCACCACAGTGGAAACAGTAGGTATGGAGGGCCGAGGACCACAAGTAGCACTTAACCGTAGGCACCCAGCGAGGCGAAATGATGCGTCTGTAGCGGTATCTACATCGCCACATGCGAGCTACACGTCACACTGACGTCATGCAAAAATCCTGAATCGCGCAAGCAGAGTTTACTGCGCAACTAGCATATATACAAGGTCTCGATATCAAACGTCGGGCAGTAGCCCACCAGACACAACACCCGTCTGGTCGGAGGATCCTCCCCTTTCCATAGAGTATGAGTGAACTTTACACCCTGTTCCTCATACCTCTATACGTCTTATAACAGTGCTTACCTATGGTAGATACCTATGATAGAAGTGTCTAACGCCCTCACAACCAGCAAATGGGAACGCTCAACAGTATATGTGATGTGTTTACAGGGCTATTTCGTATTTAACAGTCATACAAAAGTCGGCAAATTGACATAGTGTGTCAATCTGCTAAAAGCTAAGTTAAGGCACCGGTCCCACCGCCAACGAGTAAACGACCAGCTGTAAACGATTTTCTCGCTCAAGAAACGTACTAAAGATTGTAGGTCCCGTGTAACTGTGTAAGTAAAAGAGATACTTACATATTATATTGATAGTTTATCGCTGACTGTGCGCACCACCCGGCGAGTACCTATATCTACTCGATTGTCGCAGCGAAAAGAGCTATCTAAGGCGCGAATTATACAGAAACGGCGTACGGTGAAGACGCAGTGCAGGCGCAGAGCAGGCGTGGAACAGCACGGACGCGATTTAAATTATATCAAAGAGGCGAAGAGACCGGCAATTAGTATTAGTATAGTCGTAAAGAGCTGGATATTGTTCAATTATCTCGCAGAATTCTACATTAAACTCACTAGCGTCACGCATTTTACTGCACCTACTTTATAAACAAAAGTCGTGCTGCTTGCGCGCCTCTCCAGTCGCGACTGCTAGCGACGCGGAACAGACGACGAAAAGACATGCCTGCGCCACGCCGCTTGAGTATAATTCACATCGTGTCGCCTACCTACATTTTGTATTGAAACGTTTTGAAGCGGCAAGATGCCTGTGCCGCGCCTTCACCTTACGCCGTTTCTGTATAATTCGCGCCAAAGAGAGCACTCGCTCAGCGATGCTACCTTGGCGGGCAGAACACTTGCTGGGAGACTCACGCTTGGTACATAGTGTACGTACATACGATACCAGCGAGTAACCACACGTCGCCGTCATGCACTCGCTGTTCATTGCTCGCCAACCCGTTTTTAGTTGCTAGCTCTAGCAGCTTCTCGTTAATCGCGCGGTAGGACAGGTGCATAAACGATTAATTTCCGTGACTGCAATTTAAACTGTCATTTAAAAAAAATGTGTCATGCGTGTGTGGTCTACATTAAAATAAATATTTGGTACCTAATAAACTTTGTAAACATGGGTAAAACCTCAATACATACTATAATGTCATGTGATAAGATTGTTGTCACTCAAAATCAAGTCAAAATTGTCATGGCTATGTTTGCCCGTTTGTCATCATTTTTTTTTTTGTATTGTTAAAATTATGGTGTCGCTTCCACAAAAGCCAATAATGTAGAGTTGAAGTTGAATGTAGATAATATTTGCTTTGATTAACCCTTGAATCTTGTTAATTTCACCTAAATAATTGTGTGATATATTAATTGATTTTGTTTTAACACAAATCAAAATCAGTGTGCTTGATAATCAAACATATACCTACCTACGATATAAATAGCAACCTGCCTAAGTTATTCTGTTCGAAAGGACCTCAAAGTACATTTTTGCTAAACATTGTGATTTGTGGCTGCTGCTACAAACATAATTAAAAATGCAGTCAACTTGTGTTGTTGTGGACCACCGACGCGGTTAGTACCTACCTAGGCTTATCATCTTTCTTTGTACAAGCCATGTGGCGGATGGGATTTTCCTTTGGCAAAAATGACGACCTTCTATACAAGTTTTTATCCTTTTTTTAACCCCTGTAGAAGATGAATTTTCAAAAACCATTCCTTTGAGCTCACCTTTGTTATAAAAAGAACTCTTAAGCAAAATTTCATGTTTCTGGACCCAGCGGTTGAGGCTGTGCATAGACAACTATCAGTGAGTGAATGAATGAATGAATTTAAGGTTTTTAGATAGGTAAAACCTATAGGTAGGTAGGTACATAGATCTATCCATCTGATTCAAGGTAATTTAATTAATTAAGATAATATTTACATAATATATAAGCTAATACAGATGCAGACTTAAAATAATAATATGTCCATGTAGATCTATAAAAATTATTTAAAAAAAGAAAATACTCTACTGCAAAAACACATACCTATCTGAAAAGAGAAATACAAGCATTATTATCTATTGAACTTTGTTTTGTGTAAGTTTATCCCTACCTGCAATAAACTTACACAAAACAAAGTTCAATAGATAATAATGCTTGTTTTTTAACCGACGCACAGACTGGTAAAACGACTCAAAACCTGGCCATTAATCAAATTTCTCGAAATGTTCTACTAGACTTCCAACTTAATCCCATAAAAGGTAGATAATCCACGCGTCACTAGGTAAAATCTCTACCTGCTTCCGAGTCCCCGTCCGCTACACGGACAGTCGGAACTTAGCGCTTGTTGACAACACTCGTCTCTGTTCGCGGCAACTCTAAAAAATCATTATTTCTCCGTGCCATAGTTTATGTGCAAAGTGATTCAAGATACAAAAAGTGCTATGGATTCTATCAATCAAGGTATGTACTACATTCTATGATCCGTTTTATTTATTATGAGAGCTTATTCATGATCTACTTTGCAGTATATCAACATGCCTAAAAATATTGAATTTTTCCTTAATATTTTGATAAATTCGTGTTTTTAAATATGTGCAACTCATCGCCACTGCATCGTAGTAATATTTCAATAAACTAGAGGATATGTGCAATTATACTAGGTAGCAAAAACATTCACATATATTCACATAAAAGATAATTTTAACTCTGAAAACTGTCTCTTTACCCGCGATTTTTTAACAATTATTTTGATTGTTTCAGACTCTCTACATTGTGTCATATCTATGACTAGGAAAGAGCTTCATGAATTAGTTAGAGCTAGTCCGCAGCGATTGCTTGACGGAAAGCTCCAAGATTTGGACAAGAAGTTAGTGGAAGTGACAAAGTGCCCTGCTGAAAAAAATGACGAACTTTTCAAAACAATCAAGTCATTTAAAATGGTATATAAACGTAAGTGGTTAGCGTGCAACAGTACGGAGACCCGTTTCCTGGAAAAAAACGAGGAATGGCTTAACGAAGACGTCACTTTACCTGCCGGGCCGATTCCAGGAAGTTCCAAGGGTCGTCCATCTAAAGAATTCGGAGAATTAAGTGATCGGTCAAAGCGCCGTAAAACAATATCACTTAGACAAAACGTGTCAGTGGAGCAACTCACTTACGCGGCACAAATGAGCCAAAGAGCTGCAGGTAACGCCGATGTTGCCTCTGTGATTCAAGAAGTGACAAAAAGCCCTACCCGAGCAACAAAGTTCCGCAAGGCAGCTGCTATTGGTAGTAAAACTACTACTACCAAAAAGCATACGCCAGAAGATGCCCTAATGATTTTCGTGGAAGCCGACATGACCTTAAGTCAATACGAGGTGATACATCAGGCAAATAAAGACGTATACCCTTGTTATACTTATGTCCAGAGGGCAAAACAGGATTGTTATCCACCGAAAAACGTGAATGAGACGGTTGCAGAGGTGATACTACAAGATCTGCTTGATCACACAGCTTCGCGGCTGTGCAAATATTTAGAACCAGTTCTCGAACGACTGGAGCCAAACGCTGAGTTTGTACTGATTTATAAATGGGGATGCGATGGGTCTACCCAAAATCAATACAAGCAAAAATTCGAGGAAGATGGTAATAGTGACGCAAACATATTTATGAGTTCTATGGTACCACTTCGGCTCACATACGGTACTAAAATCATATGGCAGAATCCCCAACCATCTTCACCAAGATTCTGCCGGCCCGTGAGGTTTCGGTATGTAAAAGAAGATAAAGACGTCACTAACGAAGAAATCGATCATATTGAGAACCAAATAAAGTCTCTTCAGCCTACAGTTGTTAATGAAAATATTCGAATTAAGCATGTGTTACTCCCAACAATGATCGACGGAAAAGTGTGTAACGCGGCCACTAACACGAGTTCAACATTGCGCTGCTATGTATGTGGTAAAACGTCTAAAGGTTTCAACGATTTGGGAACATCATCGCAACAACCGGAAAATCCAGAAACTTTTAAATTCGGATTGTCTATTTTACACGCGCGAATCCGTTTTTTCGAATTTTTATTACATTTGTCTTATAAAATAAGAGCGGGTGTAAATAAGGGACGGATATCTGGAAAAGAAGATAAAGATAAAATCAAAACCGCCAAGTCAGCGATACAAGAAGAATTCCGGGAAAAAATGGGTTTACTAGTAGACATTCCCAAGGCTGGGTACGGAAACACGAATGACGGGAATACCTCTCGCAAATTCTTTTCCGACCCAGAAACAGCAGCATCCATCACAGGTATTGACGAAGACCTTATTAAAAAATTTAGAACAATTTTAGAAGTCATATCGTCAGGATATAAAATAGATTTAAAAAAAATGTCTGCCTACACTATGGATGTAGCGCATTACTACATTAACTTGTACAGCTGGCAACCAATGAGTCCTACTGTACATAAAATATTGGTACACTCTTCAAGTATAATATCTCACGCGCTTCTGCCTATTGGTCAATTGTCAGAAGAGGCTGCGGAGGCCCGCAACAAGCACTTCCGACTATATAGGGAAAGCTTCTCTACGAAGTTTTCTAGAAAAGTCTGCAATGAAGATGTGCTGAACCGCCTTCTTCTGACATCTGACCCTTTCATAAGTAGCCGACAAAGTGAGAAAAAGAGGAATAAAAATAAACAGGCTTTCACTAAAGAAGCAGCAGGTTTCTTTATACCTGAAGATTAGACAATAAGTGATAATGTACCTAATTTTTTTTTTTTTTAATTTAAGTTTTTTTTTGTTTATTCTTGTTAATCTAGAATTGAAGAAGTCATAGTTTCGCTGTATTTCAACGTATATTTTATTCTTTGTTACTACAATAAAAAAATCCCTATTTAATTATATTTTTTTATTTTTCTCCTCCAAATATATTCAAAATTATATTTTTTTATGAAAAATATCATTTCTCGTCATGGGCCACCTATCTAATAAAGAAAAAGAAACAAAATATTTTTGGCCCAGTTTTTGGTCGTTTTACCAGTCTGTGCGACGATAAAAAAGGAGGAGGTTCTCTCTTTTCAGTTATGGAGGTATGTGTTTTTGCAGCCGGGTTTTTTTTTAATAATTTGCTTTGTATTTCAAGCTTTTCAGTTTTATCAATTTAACATTTCTCATTCCAAATTACATTTAAACCTATAAGTTGTATATATTTTTGTAAGCCATTTATAAAACCCTTTTATTTTGATACTCCACTCGATAGGTTTCGAGGAAAACACTAATTATGAAGACAAAATTTGGTGTCAAAAATCGGCCATTTTTTTAATAATTTGGTATACCCAATGTCACTCTTACAATTAAGACGAATCTAACTACACCTCTTAAGCTAAAATACTCGTACATCAAGCGGTTTAGGCTACAGAGTGTGCCAAAGAAATATATATACATACATACCATACACTCCAAAAACACAACCCTCCTTCTGGCGCAGTCGGGTAAAAAGGGGAAAGAATAATAAGGCATCAAAAAATTCGTCTGCATCGCTGTCAACAGGAAAAGAGCCCAAAAGGCTGGCACTATTGCTATGTTGTATGGCGATGCTGATTCTTTGGTCAAAAAATAGGCCAGCCCTCTGGTCACGTGAAGAGTCGACCAACCGGTTGGCAATGTCTCGAAAAACCAAGTGGGCACTTGGACCCCATGGCCCAATGTTTCAACCCCCAAACTGCTCAAACATATAACCCCCAATAAGGTTGGAATATTTCCCTGTTTGAGGTTTTCCGCATCTGCAGCAGCCGCCCCAACCAAAATCATTACCATTCAAGGTAGGTAGCCTTTTGTTTAAGTGTAGAACGGTAGCACCTGGATGAGGCTGGCACAGGAACATGCGGATTGACACACGAAAAGAGAGGCCTATCACGGCGGTGGGTGAAATCGTGCTGTGGATGACGACGATGATGAGGACTGGTTATGTGTTACACTTCTTTTTACCCGACTGCGCCAGAAGTAGGGTTATGTTTTTCGAGTGTATGTATTTCTGATTGTAAGGATTGGTTAAGTGTAGCAGCTATGCTAGTTCTTTTTCTGATTGTTTTTAGGTATCCATACCATCCAAATGTCTTTTCATTGAACAGTCTCTTAGATTACACCACATAGAAAAGTATGTATATATTTTCCGATTATTTTGAAAGACGGACTTACTTTAAACTTTTAAAAGTGCCAATACAGCCTAACTAATTGAAATATGTACCTAAATTACTACGAATACTTTAACTTGATTTTCCTTTACAAAGTGTTCGAAAGCGGAAACTAAATTGTCGTACCTACCTAACATTTTTTTTTTTTTTAAACTTTACTCTAGGAATTTCTCCTATATTGTGGGTGCGTTTACAAACTTTCAAACTCACATACACAAACAGCCAGACCCGGAACAACTACTTGTAGGTTATACAAATATTTGTTACGTGCGGGAATCGAACCCGCGACACGCAGCGCAGCAGTCAATCGCTTAACCACTGCGCCAACCGTGCCGTCGATATTATTATAGGTATTAGTAATAATAACAAATAATTAATGCTGAACAAATTGACATGTTAACAGATGACTTTATAAAGGACGGAAACACTGTGCGAGGGGATCTAATGGATAATCCGATTGACAAGTACTTCGACCTCCCACTGCCTGAAGACAAGATTCTGGCGACGTATGTCTGGGTCGATGGTACTGGCGAACATCTGCGTTACAAAGAATGCACTTTGGACTACATTCCTAAAACGCGTAAAGGTATATTTCATTTATGTAGGTGCTTTATATTTAACCTTTTCTGAGTCGACCCTCGACCAGTCAGGCCAGGTCAGGCAGTCAGCCAGGCACGCCTTCATAGGAGGACGTGCGGTCGTGGGATCGGCTGCACTTCATTTGGTGATGGAACACACTAGACATGGCGGGTCTATACCAGTCGGGGATGCGCGCGGATTTGCGAGTATCTCCCGGGTCCCCGACTCATAGTAGTTATAAAACCTGGGAGGTTTTAGTACGTAGGTGACCGACATAATCCTCTGTTCACCCTAGACGGGGGGCATCCAAAAGGTTTTTCTGAAAGAAAAAAGGTTCCTATAGGTACCTAAGTACTTATTTTATGCAGGGCTTGAAATAACTTGATGTGTATGTCCATTCAAACTACACTCAGTGGCAGTAAATGTAGCTCAAGCCCTTAACGCGAATTTGTGAACCATCAAATCAATGAAAAGTCATACAAAGAACATTTTACAGCTTGAAAAAATCTTTTGACTTACCTTCCAGGGGAACATTAAAAACAGCTTTGACATAATTATTACACATGTCAATTTTGAACTAATCATGAGTGAAATCATTTACTTAAACCAACTAGAGAAACTAGGTACTTACTTGGAATCAATTCACATTACAAAAATACGAATAGGATTATTTTGTTCACAAATTGGCGTTTAGGACTTGGGGCACATTTACTGCCGGTGAGTGTAGTACCTACGTAAATGCTGCACGTTGTTGATCGGTGAAAATACCTACCTAAATCAATCAGATTGTTAGTTAGGTACTATGAGATCAGTGGCGTAGCTAAGGGGGGCCTGTATTAAAATATGTTGGGGGCCCTTTTACCCGACTGCTGCTGAAAATGGCGATGTTTTGTATTTACAAAATAATTAAAATAGCATCCAGAATCAGGAGGTTAAACTGTTATTGCGCCCTTACTAAGAAAATGCAAGAGTGAGCGAAGCGAGGTAGAAAATTGAGGCATGCTAACCCGAATACGGTAAATTTTCATTGAAGAGCGAGCGAAGCGAGCTCGGAAATTGGAGTATTCTGGACCGCGATTGGTAAAGTTTTCATTGTAACGTTTTTTTAAGAGAATGCAAGCAAGCGAAGTTGCTAAAAACAAAATTGAAAAAAAAATTGGAGCATCCTGACTCGAATAGGTTAAATTTTCAGTGCGATATGCCGCTCCTATAGCTTACAAGCTTTTACTAAGTATTCATTTATTACGGGCCTCTTAACAATAAGAATGAAGTCTTAGATCATATTTTACGAATTTTTACTACACACGAGGAGGCCCATGTAGCTTGGGGGCCCCTTATCATTGATAAGGCTGATACGGCGGTAGCTACGCCCCTGGAGAAGAGATGCTGGGCAACTAGCTTCATCTTTCTGACCGACAGTCCCCTTGGCAATTGAAAAGTGCCTGTAATTGGTTTATTTGAAATAAATGCTTTGAGTTTAAGTTTAACGTTTTAAGGAAGGCCAAGCTTGAAGAAGTCCAAAAAAATATTAACTTTTATGAAACACTACAACGGGGATCGCGAGGCATTGCCCGTGTTTTTGACAAATTGCGAAAATGCAATGTAGGAGTAGCTAGCAAGTACACCTACTAGCTAGCTTAACTAAAATTTGTTCATCCTAAGAATTCTGAAAAAAATTCTTAGCTGGAACTAGTTTTCAAAGTTTGACGATTGATATGAAATTGATGATTATTATTCAATAAATATATCATTCTTACAGTCGCGAATCGCATTTTTATCAACATGCGACGTAAAACAGAGCTGCAATTTGAAAAAAAAACCAAAGAAAATTTGAATTTGGCGGGCTACAACTGACGCAGACAGTACTTCGTCGATCTATACATACGAAAACATTTTATTGAAACAATCTAAATAGAGAATTTTATTTAATTTCAATGGGGCAATAAAATATATTTTTTAATACCTTGATTCCTAGACAGTTTTGATGTGTGTATCTACTGAAGTGATAATAATAAGTATATATAAATATTTAATCAAAAATCTAAATTTATAAAATACAGTATATCTTAGAAATAATGTAGGTATTACAAAGTAAGTATGATGCCTGTACTAGGATAAACCTGTATCACAGGCGGCATGGGTTCTTAAAAGCCTGTGATACAGGTTTATATAGTAATTATTACTATTAGGACAACAGATTTCTTAACAATAATTAACATACATTTAAAAAAAGTAGTGACTTAGTTAATTTATTATGTAGGTACAACTTATTTACTTAAACACTATTATTAACTTAGAACAAAAAGAATGAAGGTCTTAAACATTGTTGATATCTACTTTCTATGTTATTTACGGAAAATAGTTGTTAGCACTTCATTAATTACAATATTAATCCTCCTGACCGATTTCGGTCGCGGTGGCCAATCTCAACGGAGACTGGCCAGCACCCTAATTACGTAACACATTAATTATCACAATCTGAATCATTTTGAAGCCTATTGCTCATCCATTGCTTCATGTTCGAATAAGTTGTCTACTCAACAATGTAAATAACGCAATGAATGTTGTTGAACTGTCAAAATGAAACCCATTCCTACTGTTAATGTGTTACGTAATTACCCCGCAGGTACCGAAGAGATATTATAGTGCACAAGTGCGTGCGCAAACACAGGTGCACTCTCTGTTCCTTTACTCTCATAGTCCGATGGGGAGTGATCAGGCACAGGATCAACGGCTTTACGTGCTTTCCGAGGCACGGGGACCTCGTCACTCCACCAACTTCAAAACTCTGGGCTGGAAAAACCCAATAATACTTTGGCCGACATGGGAATCGAAATCAGGACCGTCACCACTCAGCCGTCACGATTGCGACCACGATTCAATATTATGGTTGCGTCAGCAGTATTCTGAACCAAGTTAAAGTAAATATTGCATAAATCTCCTTCAAGGCTACTTTCGATTTTTGTAGCGGCCGGCTTACGTGTTTAGACAGCAGCAAATTCAGAGCAAACTTCATTAAAGTTCTGTTCAATGGCTGACATCAATTTTTAGGGTTCCGAACCCAAAGGGTGGCAACGGGACTCTTACTATGGCTCCGCTGTCCGTCCGTCTGTCAGTCTGTCACAGGGCCATATCTGTTGAACCGTAATAGGTAGACAATTTTCACAGAGTTTGTCTATGGCCTCTATAACAATAAATAATTAAAAATAAATAAAATTAAAAATTAAAGGTCCCCATGTATGGGGAAAATACGCTGAAAATAACACGCTTGTTGTAACAAAAGTGTTATTTTCAGCGTATTTTATTGTTTTATCGAGAAATGGTATGAAATATAAACTTACTAGCTTTGCCCGCGGCTTCGTCCGAGTGGATGTCGGAAATTATCCCACGTGAACGTACTCCCGGGATAAAAAGTATCCTACATGTTAATCCAGGTTATAAACTATCTGTATTCCAAATTCCATCCAAATCCGTTCAGTAGTTTTTGCATGAAAGAGTAACTAACATCCATTCATCCATCCATCCATCCTCACAAACTCTAACATTTATAATATTAGTAGGATTGTGCATGCGTCAACATTCATTCAAACTAAGGAACCCTTCCTTCACTGTGCGTAGTCCGACACGCTCTTATCCGTTTTTATTAAATCTCGGACGTCGAAACAATATCAGCCGTGGCCAACTCAAGAGTTAGGGTTTGCGTCGTTGTTTTTGAGGACGAGACGGAGGGGTGCGTGCACGCAGTGCACCGGGCTCCTTGGATTCAAGGGGTTGTAATCCATATTGATTTATTATAACTTCACCATTTCATGTCCACTATTCACTAAGCAAAAATTACAGATGCATTACGACAGTAATGCACTAAAGGAGGTCACTATTATTAAATAAAGAACTTATTAAATATTGCTAACGAGCACGTCTTTACGTAGCAAGTGAGCCAATGGTAATATGTAGGTCGGTAAGTAGTATATTATTTCACAGCTGGAAGGTATAGCACCATAATTAGCAATATGCTTAAAAAGATTTAATACGTGGTCTAAACTAAAACAATTTTTTTATCCAATTTCGGACAGAAAAAACTCGATACATGTAGACTTACAAAACTGCAAGAAATTGCCTTTTGAGAATGTGACCCAATAATCAATTCGACTTGAATCATGTCTCACACTTACCTATTTTATCTGACATTCATAACAGCTGTGAGGATGACAAAGGACTTAAGCTGCTATCGAAGATTTGGCCCTAAACACTTTTTTGTTAGGTTTAAATTCATACTTTTCATACATTGTGCGATGCCCAAAACATTATCCGACGTTATTTCTCTTGCAATTGGGAAATAAAAGATCTTATAACCTTTATAAAATATCTCAAAAATCATGCAAACAATGCACAATTGGTCAAAACTTTGGCCATGTCGTTTCCGATTGTTATCATACAAGTTATTTGACCCCAAGTAAATTCAGAAAATCGTATAAAAATACTACTCTAACTAGCTGATCCGACAGACATTGTCCTGTCCAAATAGGTATCAATAGTTCATACAAAAATCCCATAGAAAAAAGGACGTTCAGTTTGTCCCGAAATTGAGAATTTTCCTGGAAACTTTTCCAAGTTTTCTTTCCATAAAAACCGAATTCTTACTATTGCGAACAAAAACAAAACGGTTCAGCCGTTCTCAAGTGATGCGCTTACCAACGAACAGCATTTTCATTTTTATTTTGTAGAATTTCAACACTGATAAAATGTGCCCATATTGTAAAAAACGAAGGCTTACAATCAATATGCAGATATCGCAAGCTTAGGGTGTCTCATTTTAAAAGATGTCCGACTTGCATGACGGACACTGAACGAGACACAATACAAAGTTTATTGTTATTACGTCTAGGGGCGTTTAGCATCCCCCAATGCGTTAAGCCGGCCGGCTCTGGTGTATAGACACCTTATAGTTCAAAAATTTTTCAAGCACCGAAAACTCATAGCTCTGCAAATAATATCCGTTCTAATGTGGATGTTTTTGACACTTTAAATGATAATCATGTTAGCAATCATCTATACATATAATAAAATCGTAGTGTCTTAGTATAATATTTGCAAATGTATGCACTCCGATGGTAATACAATAACATGGCATCATCGATGATCGAACTGGCCTGTTTATGGACCTGGACGCTAGATGACGGAACTCTTGAATACGAGTAGCTACTAGTTAACCCATCGAGTGTGGACTCATTAGATGTATCTCAACGAGTCCTGTTCATTCTACCTGATGACGAGGACCCGATAACTGACCTGGGTGCTAGATAACGAAACCCTTGAATGGGTACTAGTAAACTCCTCCGAGTGTGGGCTCAATAGATGTGTCTCAACGAGCCCCGTTCATTATACCTGATGGTGAGCTGTATACCTGATGCTAGATAACGGAATCTATAGTTCCGTTATCTATACATATGACGAAAATTAAAAAAAAAAATTGTTGCCAATCTATCCAGTGTCTTATAAGAATCAACAAACTCTTTCGGACCAACTGAAGTTTGAGTGCCAGAAAAGTCAGAAAACGCAAAAAGCTTCCCTTTCCTAGGAAATGAGACAGATGAGAGAGAACATAATATACCAGTGTATGACAATAGTCAGATTATTCCATTACTTCACTGGGCTGAATATGGAACGAATATAGCAGATAGTTACAGATTTAACCTTTTAAATGATTATCATCCCGCTATATCTTTAAGGAGCTATGCAGTCAATCATGAGTCATAATTGAATGATTATTCATGCCATAATATAAGAACTGCTATTTTAGTAAACTTTCAACAAAGCAAATAGCTTAGCGGTTCGACGACTGCTTTGCAAACTATGTTCGATTGTCACCAATTGATATTTTTTGTGCTTCCCCTTTTCACATTTTGTTATATATTATGACAGTTCGTAAAACGTACACAGAAAAACATAAAGATAAAGTTTATGGCTTTCTGTCAACTTTGGTTATAATAAAAATAAATATATGTGGTTAGGTGACTATTACTGAGAAATCCTGTGTGTTTAAAATCTACTGTTATATTATTTTAGTGATAGCTGTTCGTTAGAAACAATCTGTAAGAAAGCATCAGTCAGTGTACCAGTGTTGTGCCGTTAGGTAGTATGTACAGGAACACAGTCTTTCATTATTTCAGTAATAATGAAAAACTGCAAGCAATGGGAAATTACTACTGAAGGCTGCAAGCGTCGACCTCAGGACGAGATGCTTCTCACACGGACAACAGCTGTACGATGCTTGCTCCGCGTCACCAGTCCTGACTCTTCATATTTTGGCTGTTAAGACCAAAAGTACAGACGTAGTATACAGGAAAGTTTTATAAAAATGCGGCTGTTATTTTAGTAAATTATGGTGTCTTACGACTTCCACGCGAACGAAGTCTCGGGCAGAAGCTAGTTTAAATTAAATAGGGTTTCGGTTCCGTGTCTGCCGAAACCTCTTGTTCTTATTAACACGAAACCGAAACTCTCCCAGACGTAATAACAACAAAACTTCTATTGCGTCTCGTTCAGTGTCTTCACCGATTATTTTAAATAACACGAAAACTTTTCTAAATCCGGTGTTCCTAAATTTTCTTCAACACAGGTTAACGCAACTAAAGGTACTACAAAGCTTTCAAATTGTGTTCCAATGTTATTTCCAAAACAGGTTATCGCAAATAAAGTCCTTCAAACTTTGTTCTTAGATTTTCTCCACCACAGGTTAGTGCACACATGCTGCGGATTGTTCGAAAGAGTTACCGTGGCCCTGGCGCACAGGCAACTGAAGGAACACGGGTGGGTTTTAGTCAGTAAGAGTCTGACACGCCCTTCCGCTCCGCCCAGAGCGGGAGAGGTCATTTGATAACTTCCGAACCAAAAAAAAAAAAAAAAAATGTTAGTGCACACATGGAGTCTTCGGTAATTTATTGAAAGACCGTGTTCTTAAGTTATATAAAACACGGATGTCAAAGCAAATAAATTCTAGTGAAATTCAGTTGAAATAAAGAAAGTTACCAAAGTCTTAGTTCATTAAGTAACATTGTGTTTCTAAATATTTTTAAACACAAGTTCCAGAAAATTCAGTTGATTCTAAACGGAACTTCTCATCTGAAAATTCGAGAAACTCGAATTTTTGTGAGAAAATATACAGAAAGCTTTTTCAGGGGGAAAACGCTAGTTATCGCTCGCACCCAATTAGCATAAACTGTTCATCTATTTGTTTAGGGTTTTGCGGTAGTATCGACCTTCAAAATAGATAACATAAATTGTAGTAAAATAAAATAAATAAGTAGACACAATAAGTAATGCAAAAAAAAAATACAAACACATATAACTGAAAATGTTGGGTTTTCGGGTAAAGATAAAGTGACCGGTGACTGTATCGTTAAAGGTATAATAGTGACTGGTGAACTTGCCATGGGTGTGCTAGTAAGTGTTTTGGAGCATTTGGGGGTTTCATCAAGCGGAAATGTTAATGCCATCAAAACATAACTCGTAAAAAAAACAAGTCTCGCAACTCAGTTCTTCTATCGTAAAAAGTTGTGAGCTCCATGTTATACCAAGTCGGTTAATTTATTCAGTCCCTACTTAAGGGTCCTTTTGTCTTAAGTTATTACGTAATTAGCTAACCTAACAACATCTTATAGTGACCGTATCAATATCAAAAATCTTTTATGTTTTAAATAAATAGATTGACTTGGCCATCGCATGAAAACACAATTTATCTATTTTTTATTTTAATTTTAAACACAATGTATCTCACAAGTAATACATATTATATTAAATTAGATTGTTTAGTGCGATTCTCAAAGTCGCAAATTGAAAAATCATCACCAATCTGCAAGTACCTAAACCATAGATAAATTTATTTGTACAAGGATGCATGCTAGCTTTATATACTTCTTAATTATTTGTAAACATTGCTCTGTGTCTGATAAGAGAAAAAAGGTCCATTATGATATGTTTATTTAAGGTGGATCCTCAGCTGTAGCCCGCCGAATTCAAATTTTCTTTAGTTTTTTACAAATTGCAGCTGTGTTTTACGTCGTATGTTGATCAAAATGCGATTCTCGACTGTAGGAATGATAATTATGTTTACTGGATCATAATCATCCATTTTATATCAATCGCCAAACTTTGGAAATTTGTTCCACCAAAGAATTTTTCAGAACAATTCATATGAAACCAAATTCTTAGATGGAACAAATTTCCAAAGTTTTTAAACAAAGTTCTTGAGGCTGCTGTTAGGTAACAATCGAGACTAAATTTTCCAACGTAACCGATATTTATAATTCAAATGCCTTATCTCGTGATCTAGTAAATGATAAATGATTTTATTTCTGTAAGTAGGTTTGTACAAACACTTTTACACTCAATTAAACTAAAGTAAATTCTACCAAACATAACATAACGCCTTGTTTCCCCGAAAGGAAGCGAAGAGTTGTACTTATACAGCGTGGCGCAACAATGGCGACATTAGCTTAACACATGGGTAGGGCTAGTAGCCAGTAACAATAAAAAATATAATAAGAAAAAATAATACGTAAACTGAAAATTTTTAATTTTCAAACAAACACACAAACACGTACACAAAATAGGTATCACTCTGTGTACAGATTCATTCATGAAGCTACTTACGTTCTACTCAGAGCGGCAACGCCTCACTTCGCGCGCTGGCAACCATGAAACGCGCGTGGCTTGCCTGATGCTTTGACGTACGATGTCCGATGATGTCGTTACCGTGAATACCGGCCTAAAAATTTAAAGAAAATCTGTATTGAGGGGTCGATTCCCGCCAGACGCATGGATATTGGTTTTGGGTAGCCCAATAGTGCAAATTGTGCTGGTTCGATATGCCATTCCTAGTAAATGTGCTTTCATCAGTCCAGTAAATTTGGGAAAGAAATTCACTGTCCTCTTCAATTTTATTTTGTTACCACTGAAAATAATTAACTCTTATTGGCTTATCACGCGTCAATAGTGTATGAACTTGTCTAAATTTAAGTGAGTGTCACTTTTCGCGCTTTAACATCCTAGGGATGGATGGTGATGCACGTGAAAATGCCGAGCGCATTGGCGGAGGCTAGCTTTCGGCTGCTCTTCAAAATAATGTAGCACATTTTCATGCAATTGCGTTGCAATTTGCCGTGTAGGCGTTCGATCTGGGTGTTGAGGTTGAAACCTAGGATCTAATGGGCGGTTTTCGCGAATGCGCTGACGAGCTCCTACTATAGTTCGAGGATAAGAAGGGCATTGTCTTGAATTGCCATATCTCTCGCAATACATTCTTATAGTAGGAGCGGAAATATGGTCTTTTCCGTAAATTAGGAACATGTCCGCATATCCGGCTGCCGAACAGTTCGGATTTGTATAAATTGCCATCACTATCACAACTTTAAACAAAGCACAATAACACATATAAAAGCGTCCTTATCGCTAAAGATGTACCTACTAGAGAAAACTAGCGAAAACAAATCAAAGCGTCTTTATTGCAGTACCTTAATCTAATTATTATCCTAATTACACAAAAATAAATACATACAACAATAGGTATGTAAGCGTCTTTTTCGCGGAAGATTCACAAAACCTTTACACGGCGTAGGTAGTTTATGCGCGCAAGAGATAGAAGTGTATCAAGGACACGGGCCCGGTTAGCTTATAATGATGATCTATGCGACTAGCACTGAAGAAGTGTACACTTAGATTCTTAGAAATGATAGAAGCACGTAGCAGGTGGAAGGGAAGGCGCGCGCCGCCTGCGCCACCACGCCGCCGCTCGCCGTCAATGGACTATCTCTTTCCTTTAATTCACGTACTTTATGCGTGTCTCATTCTAATAGTATTTATTTTTGTTTTAATTTAATTGATGCAATGGTATGATCCGTGACGCCGGCAAATGACCGCTGCGTTACTTACAGGTTGCTCCAAGATAGTATTTTAGAAAATTGAAAATAAATCAATAAATAATAACGTTTAATTAAATTAAAATTTCGCCATAAAATGAAAACACGAAACCGAATACGTGTGTTAAATTAATGTCGCCATTGTAGGGCCACGCTGTATAGTACCTACACCCACAATTTGCCAGTTCTGCGGGGTAATTACGTAACACACTAACAGTAGGAATGGGTTTCATTTTGACAGTTCAACAACATTCATTGCGTTATATACGTTGTTGCGTACACCAATTTTTCGAAAAAATGAAGCAATGGATTAGCAATAGGCTTCAAACTGATTCAGATTGCGATGGATAGTGTGTTACGTAATTAGGGTGCTGTTTAAGTTCCATGTAATAGGGGGCGACCCAATTGCCATCAACCGGGCACAAATCCAGAATCCGGGCTGCTACTGAGAAATTTCAGACAGAAAAATCCAATAACACTCCCCGACTCGGGAATCGATCCCAAGACCAGGCTCAGCAGTGGTGCTTGCGAATGCGAACTCGCAGGCAAAAGCTAGAAACTATTACATAAATTCCTCAGTCGGTACCTACCTACTTAATGTGTAACGAAGTTCAGACTCCAGTTACCCCTTTCAAACGTGTCGTGAGAGGGTAGGTAGATGATTTTTAATACCTAAGTACCTACTTACTTTTCAAATGGTCGTTTTGCAGGTAAAGTTGCACTCAAGATGGAGGCTTGGAATAATAAATTAATGGAAGAGATGTTGTCGAATATGACACATTCTCAGTCTGTCAAATATTTGGCACCTTATGACTATTTTCCTAGAAATCTAGAAAATATGTACAAAGTGGAATGCAGATTACGAACTAAGAGGAATGTGAACTGTTTTGATGAAAACATGAAAGGTTATTTTTTTAGTACTTACTTAGCTACACCAATATGGAGTCAACAATGAAAGTCGATCTGAAATCATAATAATTGAGCGCAATATTAAAAATAAAACAGAACAGATGTAAATTTAAAATAAAATAAACTGACCCCGCGTCCTAATAAAAAAGATCGTTCGCGCGAATACGGGACTGTCGCGTTCATAGTGTCACTCATATTTGTTCGCAAAGCCGGAAAGCGCCTTTTATCGACGTGGTCACGTGTTCGAGTTCGCCGAACAAAATGAACGTGACGATCGCATTGGTTCGGACGCGGCCTTAGCCATAACATGGAAAGATGAAAAAAGTGTTTAGAATAATTTTGTGTCAATTTAGATCGATTCAATCGAATTTCGCTGCTGACCGTATTTAGCCAGTTGTAGTCAGTCTACCTACAGCCACTACCTACCTACTGAGTTACGTACGTACCTACTAATTTTTTCAATCTATATTAAGTACTTACTATATTGTACCTACTTACTGAATTCAATACGTAACTTGGATTAAATGTCCCTTTATTTATCAGTTAATTGGCGTTATATAAAGTAGGTAGGTAAGTATAAAAAGACCCTTAGTACCTACATTAAGCATGACCATTACCTTTATAACAGATCTTCCGATTTTGTCCTACGATAGCGTCGGTACTCAACAGACAAAAATACCCGATTCTGATCAGTTCTTAACTCCTCGTGCGATATACAGGAATCCTTTCAGACACGGCAATCACCTCCTCGTCATGTGTGACACATACGATAAGAAGCTGAATCCCACACGTGAGTTAAAACAATTAACTTCTAAATATATAGCAATGGAAGCAATAGATAGTTGTCGCGTTTTAAGGCTCTCGCAGAAAGGCGCGACGCGGCAGCGCCACACGTCTCTTGTAGAACAATTTCCATGAAATTTTCATAGAAATTGTTTTACAGGAGTCGCGTCGCGCCTATTTGCAGAAATAGCAGTCACTGACCCACCTACATATTATTCTAACATTTTTATTTTTAAAACCGGAATAATCAATATCTACCGTGATCTTCAACATGATCCAATATCGAAAAACTATACATAGTTCATTGTTTGGCTTTTGTTAGTTTCATGAAAAAGACTTCAAGGTTCCTCAGACAGTTTCCCAGTATCTCTTACGGATAAGATTTCACCACCCTGAATAAGTTTAAAAAAAAACTAAGTATGTTTAAGTAACATTATTTGTTACCTACACAGCAACCAACCATCGTGTAAAGTGCGCAGAAGCTTACAAGAAGTGCCAGGAAGACGAGCCGTGGTTCGGTATTGAGCAAGAATTCTTTTTTCTGGACCCCTCTGATTCGAGGCCCTTGGGGTGGCCCAAGGGCGGCTATCCCCAGAGAGCAGACCATTACTACTGCGGTATTGGTGCCGATAAGATTTGCGCCAGGGATATTGTTAACGCACACTACAGGTACACGTATACCTCTTAGTCTGTAGTCTGTCTCCTAGTAGTCTATCCTATGTATCTCAGATTTGTACTTGTTCCAAAAAAAAACTAGCGAGCCTTACAGTAGTCGCATACGATGTGTAACATCTCACCTTGATATTAAGCAATATTAACATTATATCCTGAATAATCATTTCATTATACTAGAACAGTACCTAGGTAATCTCTCTTTCTTCTTGCTTGACACAGCTAGTAAAAAGTCAAAACAACTAGACTTTGTAAAACAACTTTGATTTTGTAGAAGAAAAACATTGTTACGTTTTGTATAAATCATATTGTTTAGGTAGGTACATATAGAATAACTAACTGCGCCCCGCGGTTTCACCCGCAGCGGTATGAAATATACTTTACGACCTATTCTCAGACCTACCAAATATACACAAAAAAAAAAAGATAAAACCCGGTCAAGCTCTTTCGGAGGAGTTCGATAACAAACACTGTGACACAAGATTTTTAGATACTAGATTGTGTCTACACAAGTTTACATATACATAAGGTGGCATTGTTTTGTTTTGTCTACGTCGCGACCGTCTCAAGGCGGCGGCGGCGGCGGCGACTATCAAATTACCGGTAACTTCGTCATAGAAGATACATAGTTATTATATATTTCAAAAAAACACAATGCTTCATTAAATGCTTACTGATTTTTTATAGTAGGAATTTCGTTAGTCAGCCGTCGAATTAAGGGGTACGAGTGGGTGGAGGGAGGGGGGGAAATGGTTGGAGGTGTAGAACCCCCCTTTGAAGGAAATGTTGCGGAACCCCCCCCCCCTTTTAGAGATATGATTTTTTTAAATATTCTAACCTAGTTTTCGAATTTTCTTGTATTGACGAGTGTCATACTGATATAATAATAATATATGACATCGATTTAAAGGTCGGATTACCTGATTTATGGGGGAGGGAGTGGGAAAGAAGGGGGGACGAGACCCCCCAAGGCGTAGGCGACGGAACACTGCTTCGCGGAGCTCCTATTTTTGTCTGCAGGGTTTAAAGGAACCTAACACGAAGGAGATGACAGGGGCTCGTTCGGTTGGGAGTGGCGCGAGGAGGCGAAACGCCGGGGCGTAACTCCGCTGCCGCGAGAAATCACGGCACAGCGGACAGAGCTCCGGCGGGATCTCATGGCGGCATGGAGAGTGCGACTGTCGCAACCCAGCGCAGGGCACGCCACAATTGCGGCGGTAAGACCCCTCTTTGAGGAGTGGCTTGAGAGGCGCCACGGCATCCTCACCTTCCGCCTGACGCAGGTCCTCACCGGACATGGCTGTTTCGGGAGGTTCCTGTTTCGGATAAGGCGGGAGGAAACGCCCGGGTGTTATCATTGCGTGGATCGACCGGAGGACACGGTGGAGCATACGGTGGAGGTCTGCCCGGCTTGGGCGGAGCACCGCCGTGTCCTCGTGGCGGCGATCGGCGGCGGCGACCTCTCGCGTCCGGCCCTGGTTCAGGCCATGGTACGGAGCGAGAGGGAATGGGAAGCCGTCACCTCCTTCTGCGAAGCAGTAATGCTCGCGAAGGACGAGGCGGAGCGCGAAAGGGAGAGGCAATCTCTGCGCCCTCGCGCCCCTAGCCGCCGTAGGAGGAGGAGACACCCTGGGGGTCGGGAGTCGATTGCCGACTCCCGGCCACCGTAGGCGCGGGCTTGCGGACGGCGAGCAATGGGCAGCTCGCCGTCCGGTAAGGACCAGGCCCGGGTCGACGGCGCGTCGTGTTCCACGCGCGCCTCAAAGAGATGTCAGCACCATTGACGGGGTCCGATAGGACCGATGCCTGCCGGGGCTGCGGATTGTTCGAAAGAGTTACCGTGGCCCTGGCGCACAGGCAACTGAAGGAACACGGGTGGGTTTTAGTCAGTAAGAGTCTGACACGCCCTTCCGCTCCGCCCAGCCCGAAAAAAAAAAGGGGGCTCGTTCGGTTGCTTACTTGAGCCTAACCTGTCCGAGTCGGGATGCCCCAAGTCTTAAGCGAAGCCTTCTATGTGAAATAACAATGACAGCACAAAATGGCGTCGTTTTACGATTAGTGTCACATATCGGCAATAGTCGGTAAATTATTATACCTAAGTGTTAATTTAGTAGCACTCATTTAAATCACTGAAATGTATGTAATATAATGAAATATGCAAAGAAAGTATCTAAATCTCTTAATATGCGTATGTATTTCATCATTATATGAATTGAAGCATTTTAGTGCGTGACCTTACGTAAAAGGAAACGTTCAATGGCGAGACAAAATGTCAAAAGTGACAAAATATTTGTAAATTTCTGCGACTTTGTTCCTTTTTTTTCACGTAAAACTTAAAACTTTATGAGGAGGCTTCTAATAATATGATCTTACTGTAATAAAAATATGGACTCTCAACTCGACGGCTGATAAACTAAAACGTAGCCTTATTATAATTATAAAAAAATATGGGAACTTCTCCACTGAGCAGCAACAGAAATTAACCTCAAAATTTAAAAAGGCTAATTACTGATATATTTATTCGAATAATTATTAATTATTACTTAGGTACTTGCATTTCTTATCAATGATCTGCACCCTTTTCAGACACTTATAATCAACAGGAAATACGTGTATTAATATATATAGTTTAAATACACATATAAATTATTTTATACAAAACACTGTAGGTTAAGCTCACATCTGATGCGTTCTCCTTCTCTATTTCGCTTTCTCTTTCTCGTACACACACACTCAGTATAATATAAATTACTCTGTGACACACACGCAGCACACAGACACTGTTGGCTGACAGTACCAAACTCTCGCAAAATGCGTTGGTATCATCTGACGGTCAACTCTAACACCACGCGCGCGCATTGATCAAATCAAATATCGCGCGCTTCTCCGGCTTCCTGTAGCACACTTCCGTCCCTTTCCACGAAATCACTCCCGCTGATTGCAGGAAAGCGAGAGGAAAGATGTTACACATTAAAAATATGCTACATCTGATAGTCACTGACAGTCCTAAAGAATGGTATTTTTTTACATAAATCGGCAAACGAATAATCACCCCTGCAGATCTTTAAGACTTCCCGTAAATAGGCCAAGTGGTGTCTGAACAGCTCGGCGCACCTGCACGTACCTATTAATGTACATAACTACCTACAGATGTTGTTTATTTGCTGGAATTCCTCTTTATGGCACCAATGCCGAAACTGGGCCGACCCAATGGGAGTACCAAGTTGGTCCATCTGTTGGGGTGCATGCTGGTGATGACCTCTGGATGGCGCGTTTTATCATGGAAATGCTTGCCGCGGAGAACGGAGTCCAGGTCGAGTTGGATCCTAAACCATTCGAGCTCTGGGAGGGTTCTGCTGCTCACATAAATTTTTCTACAAAAAAAATGCGTGGGGAGAACGGTATTGAGTAAGTATTATATTTTGTTCGACTGATACCAATATCTAACCTATCCTCAAATGTTAATACTCTTTCTTTAAGTGAATTTAGAGTTCAAACATGCTGTTTTAGAATAAATGTTATTGTTACACAATGATCAAAACATAGGTAACCACCTGATTATTGATATCGATTTGCTCCCCCAAAGTAAAGGTGGTTTTACACCGGCGAGGCGAGGCGTGGGTGGGATCGCACGCGTACCCCTTTACACCGAAAGATGTCCTTAGCTACCTCGCGCTATCACGTGCTGCCCGGCCAGCCTTGTCTCGCGCGCCTTGTACGTTTTGTGGAGAAACTAGTGCTATTCCGTTCGTATTGTGCGATCAATGTTCGGCGGTTTGTCTTGTGCCATGTTTCGTCATTACTTATTAAATATGTTAATGGAAGAAGAAGAATCGAAAGAAGATATTATAAGAAGAAATAAATCTTCTACTTATGTCAAGAAAACAAAATCGCGGCGTTTGTATTAGAAGCCATATTAAATATCATAACAAAAACATGTAAGTAGCACTGGGAGCTGGAGGAGTATAGTATGCAGCGATGTCTCGCGATAGTCGGAGCGTGCGTCACGTCGGGCCACCAATGTTGGGACCTAATGATATAGTGGTTGGAGAAGGTGGTAAATGAAATTCCAGTGTACAGTATAAACTCTATTGAATGATGACCTTGAACAATAAGCACATTGACGCTTCTTACTTATTCTATACAGAACACAAGTTATTGCTACGGCGCGGGGAAGACGAATGACCGCTAAACTGTATGCGCGGGGAACAATGCATATTGCATTGTTAGCATTATTGTTACCTGTAGTTCCAACAACCACCTTAACATTATTAGACCGAATTTGAACGGCAAATGCAACGTAGGACGCTTTCAGGGTACCTTGAGAGGCGATCTTCGCAGGGGCCCCCCTGCCTGGTAGCAGCTAGATGAGAGTTGCCGAGACTCGAGATGAATGGCGTGCGAGTGGAGGCCTATGTCCATCAATGCAACTGCTGAAGGCTGATGATGAAGCCCGTTTTTTTTATATCTAAATACTGCTTCTAGCTGTAAGATTCGGTTTAACCAAATTATTCTTAGTACGTACTTACCTAAATAATTGCAGGGAAATCGAGAAGTCAATTCACAAACTGGAAAGGGTTCATATAAAACACATCAAGGCTTACGATGCACATGGAGGAAGGGACAACGCGAGACGTTTGACTGGTTATCATGAAACAGAATACATTTCTAACTTTAGTGCTGGTAAGTAACTAGGTAGCTACCTAAAATTGATGACCTCTGCTGATTAAGTAGTAGTAGTAATTAGTAGGTAGGTAGTTATGGAATGTAGGTATAAAAGGCTCGCCCCCGCCTGGAGTCTACATAAGCGGTCGACTGTAAATTAATTAGCATCCTTCCAGGTTAAAAGTACCTTCCTTATTATAAATATGAAGAACTATTACTATGGGTTCAAATCTTTGCGTAAGAAAGGAGTTTTAAACGGCTGGCAGCCATTTTTTTTTTTTTTTGGTTGGTAAATCATCAAATGACCTCTCCCGCTCTGGGCGGAGCGGAAGGGCGTGTCAGACTCTTACTGACTAAAACCTACCCGTGTTCCTTCAGTTGCCTGTGCGCCAGGGCCACGGTAACTCTTTCGAACAATCCGCAGCCCCGGCACGGCTGGCAGCCTGCTTGCCAACAATCAATAAAATATTAACATACACAAGATGTACGACGCCACCAACCGGCCCAGCAAAATGTGGCGAGACAAATTGGACAGGTACCTTCCGCAATGGCTGGTTCAGGGTGGCCCAGGAAAAGAATACGTGGAAAAATTTGGGGGAGGCTTTTGCCCAGCACAGGGAGTGTCGGACAATTAAAAAAATTAAATACTTGTTCATGTTGAGAGGATGACTAAAAGGCGACTAACAATGTATTTACAAGGCAGATGTGAGTGGAAACGCCGGGAGGAGACGCCCTAGAAGGGCATAATAATATAGTGACCTTATTGGTGATGTTCTTCAGAAAGGTCAGGTGCATACGTAATACTCGCAACCGGAGTGCGTGTATGACCAGATGTATGAACGTAAACGAAGCAAAAGGTGGATATAAAGATCGTAGCAAGTGGCATTCTGTAGTTTCTGCCGGGTAGGCATGAGTCATGGGAAGGCCTGAGTTTATGTATGTATGTAAAAACTTGTTGATAGGTATAGGGGGACGTTTCTGCAGTATCAGGATACCGCGAATTGTCGCCGAATGCAAGAAAGGATACCTAGAGGATCGTCGACCAGCCGCCAACTGTGACCCCTACCACGCAATAGGCGCTCTGATGCGTACGTGCATACTCAACGAATACTGATAAATAAACTTTAATTCAGAGTTTACCTATGTCCATATATGACAAAGTTCAAATTTAATTGCAACCAAAATTATTTATGGCTTTTTATTACAATAGTCACACAAAAATCAAGTCAGTCATGACGCAAAAGTTGATAATAAGTGGCAAAAACGTAAATTATTCCTGTATTCACGTACAGTAACCCTCAGTTCATTTAGCAATAACAATATTATTTTGTGAGTGCCTGGTTGCTATTTTGTTCCTGAAATATTATTTTTCAATAATAAACCCTGGCTTCATCTAATAAAGGAAATTTTTCTTTTCTAGTAGAAATTTTAGCTATTGACAAAACATTTTCAATAAGACAGTGGGCCAGGTGCGAGGGGGGCGGTGGGTGGTCGGGGTGTAGGTAGGTGGTTTTTTCTATCAAAAGATAAGCATTACCTTCACAAAATTGACAACTACCAGGCAGTTTAATAACAAAAGGGAAGAAAAAGGGGTAATATAACATTGACGGATACTCTATTGTTATGTACTGTGGTGTACTTAGTTACTAAGATTGAAATTCGTTTTCCAGGAGCTCTTAGTTTTAACAATTTTTCGTTTGGCAAGGAAATGTTATCAAATCTGATAAACCACTTTCAGGCCGTCCGTAGACACCGTCACACACGCCTTGAGAACTCGTTCTCAACCTATTGAGAGGTGAAACCTACTAAATGACCGGCCTCTTTCTCCATTCTAGAATTTCACAGGCCACCAATACGTTACAACTTTAGACAGTAAGGTACAACACAAATAATTAACGCGCAGTGACATTCAGATATTTTATTTATTTGATAACATCAAAAAAATCTCTAAAACGACAAATCAATAAAACAGGTAAGATTTCTAGAATAACATTAATAGATGTATGCATACATGCATGATCAACATAATCTATAGTTCTGCCAAAATTATCCAACAAACATTCTTAATAATTCAGTCAATTACGTCAAACTAATCCAATATGCCAAAGTTGTTTTCAGCCAAAACACTTCAATATACAAAACGTATTCATGTTTCTAATAACAATGAATTCTTCAAAAATTTTTATTTCGGAAAATGGGAATTATTTTTCGGTTGCTGTACAGTTGGCAGAACAAACCCTTAGCGTAGCTACACATCTGCCGAAAATTAAGCGACGGAAATTCCGCCTGCTTTCTTTTGTTTAAAATTATGTAAACTTATTTCAGCTTGACGTCGTCTATATATACAGGGTTATTGGTATATATAAAGGGTTATTGGTTATATGTCGGCAATCCGTTAAGGGGATGTAGGGGAGGTCGTTTGCAACCGAATGACCCCTGATGATACCTATGCAAATGTCAAAAACTTAGAGAGATTTGTTTTTTTTTTAAGGTATCTGGTATCTTATTGTATCTCGTTGGATAGCTGAGAAGTTGTACATGTTTTTGGAATGTTCTGCCTGTAAAGTACTTCCGTGTTTTTTTAAATTCAAATAACCTGCTCAAAATGATAGAAAATTATAACGATTTGTAAAACTATTAAATTAAAAAATACATGCACTGTTTTTTTTAAATAAAGTTCAAAGTTGTGTATCGCTAAAAAAATATAAAATATCAAATTACTCGAAAATTGTTGACAATGCATAGGGGTTCCAAGAGGTCATTTTGTTGCAAATGACCTGTCCTACATCCCCTTAGTGGATTGCCGACATATAACCAATAGCCCTGTATATATATAAGTGTTTAAGTGTCCCGACTGACACGTCATCGCCCGGTCTAAACCGCTGAGGCCAGAATTTCGAAATTTGGCCAATAGATGTTTTGTTGTGTCGTAGGTATCCACTAAGAAAGGATTTTTGTTAATTCTACCCCTAAGGCGATGAAAAGACGGAATTTCCTTTCATAACCATTAATTTTCCGAAACCCTTTAAACGGAGTGAAGTTTCAAGGAGAAATTACGAAATCCACGCGGACGAAGTTGCGAGCGAAGACCTAGTAGGTAACAAATAATAAAATATTTATTACGAGAAAAATGGGTACAGGAAAATCGCCATAAAAACAAATGCTACTCGTACTAGCACTACCCTGTATCACGAATGCCATAAATAAAAGTATTGCAACTTTCCAGTAAATTCGGCAGATGTGTTTCTATACTTAGTGAACATAATGAACAACAAAACAGTAGTCTCAATGAATTAAGTTAGATCACTAGGAACCCAAATCATAAAAAAAATACTAGGAGACAATCATGTGTGAACATCACAAAGATAATTTATAAATAAGCTCGCCGCATCAGCTCGACTCCGGATCGGCATAGATTCAACCCGATCCGTCCAGCATTATTTCTATGTAAGTCTACACTGCAACGCACAGTTATCAGCATAGCAACGGCATCGTGACATTCTAGTGAACCGCATGCGATCGGTGGTCAACCCTCAGGAAGTCACTGCGCTTAATCGTCGCCATCATCGAAGTACCGGTTGAGCTGTCAACCAGCCGTGCCGTGGAGGTGCTGAGCCGCTCCGGTTACGCGACTGCGTGCGGTGGACGGGCTGGGTGAGGCGAATCGATGAGTCGAGGCGGTGCTGATCCGCTGCCGAGCCGAGTGTGCAACGACCTTTACACATTTAACACCTATTGATCGGTTTAGATATAATACCGATATGTACACAACATAGATTTACATGTATTGATACTATTGTTTTGAAAAAACGTGTAAGTTAAAATCTACTAAATATTCAATGCTGTTTAGGTTTATCAAGTGCTCTTTGTATATACAGGCCGACTAGATTTCCAATACAATTCCATTATATTTTCATGTCACGTAGGTATACTGTTCCTGTATATATTCCATACCTCCACACAGCACAGTGCAATGAGACCCTAAGGTATCTCGTGACAATAATATCTTAACAATTCTAGTCATCACATTGAATATCAAAAATCTATTATAAATTTGCCTTACGAAAACTAAACACTGTCGTGATTCCTCGAATCCAGAGTCAATACCGCAAAAGACAATAAATGTCAGAGCTATCTCAGCAAAATCTCTCGAACTACCGAGCACAACGAGGCGGATGTATTGCAAGCCCGCCCTCGATGCCTTATCTCTTATTGAACTGTGTTTGTAGCAAAACCAAGCGAACGTGTTTTCCTGATGCACTTTACGGTCAATCCATATAATATAGACACCTATAAAATTGAATGAGTAATGTACTATTGAAAAGTGTTAATTCTAAAGCTACATAAACAGAGTCAACTCAGTATATTCTAAACCAAGGCCGGCCAAACCCAGGCACGCGGGCCACTAAGTGACCCGCCAACGCATTTGAATTTGCCCGCCAGCACTTCGATCGGTCGGCTAGCCGTCGCGTGGAGGTCGGCCGTTTGAAACGAAAATATCTCGAACCCAAACGCAACCGATCCGTGTCGTTCAGGTATTGTCGCTATTTACCACCTGAAAACTGATTAGTAATCCAATGTACCCGCATCGGATTACTAGTTTGGTGACAATTTGTTAAAGTATATTAAAGAATAACAATTATTTTCGTCTTTTTTGTGTATAAATTACCTTATGAATGTGGTATTAGTAGTGGCCCGGCGCCGCCTCAGTCTAAGAATTTTTTCTCAACTGGATAATCTATTGGCCAGCCTTGTTCTAAACAATTAGCACACAAAAATAACACATTAAATAACATCGATACGATCAGCGGTTACAGTAATTCCATTTATCCACGACAAAAAATCCACCTTAGGGTCAATTCGCCGAAACGCATGGCCGAGAATCCAGCCTAAGCCTATAAATTCCGTTTATCCAACTAGGCCTAGATTGAATTCTCGGACTTACTTTTCCGCGTATCCACCTTAGGGCGGATAAAAGGAATAACCCAGCGGTTATATTATGATGTATAACAATTTCAAACAGCTCTTAACTGTGAATCTGTGTCGACAGTTTTCTGGTGAGCCTAACCTCTGTTGATCTTCCTCAGACAATCTCTCCTAATATTCGAATTTATTTACACATTCCATCAACGATTTTCATGGTGATTCGAGTTCCATTTTTTAAATCATTATTTTTCATTAGTTTTAACGTTATGATTTCATTATCATTAACGTTAATATTTCATAATTTTTATCGCCATTATTTCCTCATTTTTATTTTCATTAGATATTTCAGTTTTTCCAGTGGCGTGCACTGGTTCTGGGAGTCTTTATCATTGCTTTTCTTAAATTTAATGTCTTAATTCTACTTTTGGGTCAATGACTCTTTTTTCTTGAGTACTAAACTCATATCAATTTATTTAGGTAGTGTCGTGAAGCTGCAGTGCTTCCAGCCATTGTATTTTAATAGACAATCATTAGAATTACTGTACAGTTATGAAATACAACGTAATGGAATCTATTACCTATATGATCTATAGTAACGAATTAATTCAGGATAAATATACACCGGGAAGCAGCTTTTTATTATGAATTTAAAAGGTATTAACGTAGCTCCCTAAGTTGCAACTCCGTTTGATGTTCAAACGTTATTCTTTCCAATCAAGCACATGATACTTGTCGAGTTAAATGATTTAATAGTGTTATCTGCGCTAGGCAACACAACAAAATGTATAACAATAAAGCTTACAGTGAGCTTAATGTTAATTATAACAACTTTATACATAACCGACATAAATAAAACTGTATCCAAATATATTTTACCAAATACATTTTGCAGGACATACAACTTTGCTTTTTGTTAGTGTTAAGACCTGTGTGTTCAGATGAGCATAATTTTAATTTATGATTAGTAGTACTATAATGCGTATATTCACACAACTAAGACGATTTGACTAGTATTAGAAGTTGGTAGTTAGTAGAGTCATGAATCATTCTGGCAACGGAAACAGGACGGACCTATGTACCTTCATCAAAAGATTAGAGAAAAAAAAAATAAGAAAATTTTGTTACCAAAATAGAACTTATTATATGTCAGTTTGTTTGATGTAAAAGTTTATCAAATAATCGCTTGCACTGGACTGCCAATTGAATGCTTGCTGTGATTTTAAAATTTTATATGGATTAATAAATTATTCACACAGAATAATCAAAAGTATTGAAACATGAATGATAACAGTTGGTGTATAAAAGACAACTTTTCATAATAATAAAGCATACGATTTGTGTGGTTATACCGCGGAGATATTTTATATTCCGTTCAGGTTTATGATGGACGATAAAAAATAGCTGCATTAATTAACTAGCAAAAACAACATACGTTTGGTGTTAAATAGGATTAAGATTATGGTAAACCACCCAGCAGCCAGACTTTTAGCGAGAATTTTAACTTAAGAGCTATCAGTTTAAGAATTTAGGATGTAGAAACAAAGTTTTGCAATCAATATCTGTACTATTTATAGCGAACTAAAGCTCGAGAAGGTCGATTGGTGCAGGTCTGACTTCTGGGTGTTTTACTTAACAAATTAATATTTTTAACGAGTTCAAGAGCTGCCGGTACCCACTATGAACACAACGCACTATGAACGAAGCGCATGTACAACATATGGTCGTGGTGAACACATACGCTGATATACTATTTTTTGAATGTTGTGCTTCCTAATGTCATTTTTTGATTGCTCCATGCCTGCTATGCCACTTGGCGTGTCAATTCGCGACAGAAGTCAAATATGCTATTGACTCTGAACATTTTTCCATATGAGAATTAGCCTTCTGGCTTATTTATTTACAAGAGAGATAGTTATTATCTTTTTATAACTTTTGTTTTTAATAAAAATAAATATATCGCCCTACGTCACAAACCAAAAATAGTCTCATTCGAAAATACGCATCAAATGTGTAACATCCCTAATTTTTGTATCAAACACTACATTTTATCCAATACCAATATACAAATATCCAATACAAAAAAGTTTTAGAACGAGATGTTCAGAATTATGCTATCGCTAATTAAATCCTATCTCCAATTCATGCCGTATAGGAACGGCATGATCAAGCCATCACTAATTATATCTTAAGGAGCTTCACATGACCATGCTATCACTAATTAAATCCTATATCGAATATATGCTGTTCTTAAAAGCTTAACATGCATTATAATAATTCCAATTACATATTATACAAGAAGAATAGCTACATCTGATATTTATAATACATTAGGTAATAACTCTAGTAACAGGCAAATTAATATTAATAAATGAATACATAATTTTATGATTCTACAAGTTAGAATTATATTATATACAATACAGATCATATTTTTACAAAGCACGAAACAAAAATTTCTTCAATAAACGAATATCCTAAATTTTATAATAGCTATCTATTATAATAATAGTAAAATAGCTAAGACGTATCAATCTAAAGGGGGATCAAGGGTCACGAACAATGGTATTGCCACTGTTCGAGTTTTTACAATGTATCCGACTTGGACAACGAGGCGTTTTAAGCTCGATAAACATATCTATCTTGATAGAAATGGTATTAGATGGAATCTAATACGGAAAAAAAATGGCTTATAGTTAAGGGATACCATAATTCGCTTATTGTATTAACACAGTGATTCTTCTACATAGATAAATTTCATCGTTTTTGGCTTGTGAAAGTCCATGCGTGTAACGGTTTCAGAACTGTTGTTTGCAACACTTCACCGATTACTATGAGCGTAGTAGATGCCAACCCAGAACCAGACGCCTCCGATGATGATGACCGCGAGCGTGCAGCACATCAAGATATCGCAGCACAGGCGCTAATCACGCAGTTGAGGATCGATGTCCCCGAAGAACTCTATTAGTTAATTGTCCGGAGAGGGGGAAACCGGCGGGCTGCTGGAGTCGCGGGCAGCGAAGCTGGCGCAGTTGGCAATCACGATCTCCGCCAGCTTCTTGATTTCCTTATAGGGGCGCGGGTGGACCAGCAAGTCGTTCAACAGACGCAGGCCACCCTCGGCCTCCACCAGTGCGCAGTACTTGTCCGCTGGAAATAACAACCATTCGCTTTTATACAAGAAGAATTGACCCTGTTCCTATTGTCACTTTCTTCCAAGTACTGGTTCCAAACAGCCTATTAATTGTGTTTGAATTTAATCTGTTGTCCCATGTCAGCTTGACAAATTTTTCCTATTTCCAACTATGTTGGGGACGGCTTCCAGTCTAACCGGATGCAGCTGGATATCAGTATTTTACATGGATCGACTGCCTACCTGACCTCTAGAGCCCAGTTATTGGGTACCAAAGATCTACAAATGACAGCTGGGACCGGGACCAACGCCTTAACGTTCTTTCCGAGTAAATAAGGTGTAAATTCTAGAAAACAATAAATATGACTATACTATTTTAAAAACTGACAGCACCTGTCAGTTTCCTACGCCTAGATAAAGTTAGGAAAACAAAAATAAGCACTAAAATACTCACGGTAGACGGAAGTCAAATTGGCCAGAGCCCACACTGCCCAGTGCTGGCACTGTGGAGTGTGATGAGCATTCAGCAGGCTCAATATCGGCTCGAAGGAGCGATAGTTAATGTTGCGCTCGGCGCGCAAGTCCCACCGTTCCACGGCAGATGCCACACGGTGCAGAACCTGGTCGCGGGCTGGATCAGATGCTGTCCAGGCTTCTGGGCCATCAGACGCCATGTGGGCCAATACTCCAGCAGCGTTATAGCTCACCTGTGGGGTCAATGTTGCGTTAACCTTTCGTTTACGTGGATATACGCGTAACACAATGGGTTTTTAATTGTATCTGTATTTACGGCATTCAACCGGTTAAGTTTTCACCATGCATCCTAGATAAAGTAGTGGGTAGTATATTTATTAAGTTATTTAAGTTATTACCATTTAATTTAAACATACTACTGTTTGTATTCCCTTATGAAATAAAATAACCTTTTATTCCTTTTCCATATTAATCACTGCAAGGTTTACCTTAGTCCCTAAGTTTCACCTTAGGGAAGGTAAAGGGTAAGGTAGGGTAAAGCTTGCAAGTAAAGGTCAGGGTAAGGTAAGCTAATTCCACTTATCCCTACATAATTATCTACTGCTGTTTATGGCCAACCTGTGCTACATTGTTTATTGCATCTCAAATTAGGGACCACCCACAAATTACATCACACGAATTTTATGATGTTAAGAGCGTCCGCCCGTCCTTGTCACACGTATTAAAATGGGTGTAACCGCCCTCACCTGGTGTGACGTCACATATTATGCAATTTTAAAGTTTTTCGTTAGAGTTTAAGTTTAGAGATTGAACACTTTAAGATCTATACACGTGATGTCCCGAAGCTTATGACTCGCCCTCCCCCCATCGTCACACGTTGTTGATCCCTCCCTCTCCCTTAACGTATTATGTAATTTATGGATAGCCCCTAATGACTGAGAAAGTAAGACACCTATTTTTTGCCGTCATGGATAACAACTAAAACCTTTTCTTTTTCATAAAATCATTACCTAGACGGTACAGAATAACACACAGAAAATGGCATGAAATTAATGAGCAAGTAAGACGATACTTTTTACCGTCGTGGATAAAAACTAAAAGCATTTTTTTCTCCATATAATCATGACCTAGACGGTACAGAACTCACAAAAATGGCATTCGTTCCATAAAAACCGCTGTAAGGATCAGTAACTGTGTAATTGTACAATTGACCCTACGACGAAGCGCGTCGACGTATTTACCTACTCTGAAACGAAACACAAGTTAATAAATTGTTTTTATTATGTTGAACTTGTTTTTGTTTTTAAAGCCACTTATATTCCGCAGAAATCCGAAACCCGTCCAAATAAGAGTGAATGGCATATTCGGGAGCGCTTGTTTCCGTCGTAGACCTTATCCATCAACGAGATTGAAGTCGAGAAGACGAAGGACATAGATACTCCTTGATCCTTTGTTGTTCGTATCCAGGGTCGTTCTTGACTTACACAGGACTATACAATATCCCTCCATAAATTAACTTTAATAAGTACTGTCCCCTTCTGTCCATCCGAGGGGAAGGCTATTGCCTTCCCTTTGGAATGTTATTATTAACTTATTTAGATAGGTTTAACGAAAATGATAAATGATGAAATAACACTATGCAAATAATGACAATGTGATCGGCTACAAGATACGGCTACATAGGTCTTAAAGATTAAACAGGTAGGGTAGTAAAAGAAAAAGCAGTTTAACCTAAGGAAGGGGAATTTGTTATTGATGCACATGATGAGAAGCGATAAGAAATAAACAAAAAAAAATGCAACATGGTGAACGTCTTATAGGCACATTGCTACCACAATAATATTTTTGAAACGACAATTAAAAACATCTCGACCAAAATATTGAAGGACAGGACCTTTGGAATCTCGTCAATTTGACTGCAATAAGCTAAATTTAAATAAAGTAAGAATAATTCCATTTGTTGATATTCAAACACACAGCCGCAAAAAAGAAACAATAATTTAATTTTTACATCATAAGTTGACTTATGCCTTGTTTCTGGGCATTTATTTATTCTTAAGTGCCATTGGTTCGATACACATAACATTTATCGTGGAATTAATAGCTTTTCAGACTTTATATAAGAACCTCAGAAAGAAACACGTGTGGCAAAAATATCATGGAGAAGAAAAGGCACAGCTGCTGCTTTGTTTTGTTTTGGCTATACCGTGTAAACTAACAGGCACTTTGGTATGAATTTAAACTAAACTGCATATTAGCCTATTATTTTTCCCCAATTTTAATAGAATTACTTATCTGTTTAAGAAAAATACATTTTTTCCGCTAACTCAACCATAACGTCGAAAGTATTTTGCTGTTTTGGGACACTTACTTGGTACACGTTAGCCATAGAAATTATAATTTTAGTTTTTCCCAATTACATTTGAAATATTTTTAACAGTTTTCCACAAAAATAAACAAAAATAAAAAATAATGATGGCTGACAGGATATTTGCGTAAAACCATTATTGGTGCCCACCTCATTTTTCACGCTGAGCCACTTGCCGTCGATGAGTGGGTCACAGTCACGGATCTGCAGCCACCGACGAATTCGCAGCGATCGCCGTCGCTGCATTCGCCATTTTTTTTTAATAAACGTGAAAGATTTTTTCAACTAACTCATATTTACATTACCTATCTAATACCTATTAATGTCAAGGTAAAGATTGTGCAAAAGAACCCGGCTGGTGGGTAGTAGGGATGTTACGAATATTATGTTACGGGCATATTTTTCACATTCTTGAATGCGAATTTTCGGAATAACATTAAAAAACTTCAATAAACTTGAAGTCATAATTTTTATTACTTACAATAGGAATATGACAAATTATTAGAACAGTAAACGAGTGTTATACTTATACAGTAATTATATCTAACAGTCGACACTTCAAAAGAGGCTTATTATATTTTTAGAAAAAGTAATTTTGGCACCTTTTTGCCCAAGAGGCGATTTCTAAGGAGATGTATATATATAAGACCGGCTGCAGTGCACTGAATTGGCCCCAGTCCGATGAGGCCTCAGCCCGCGCCGTAGCTGAGCCTGTAGCTTTAATTTCCCCTGATAATAATCATGAAATTATAAACCTTTCGATCCAGCCTGTCCCCACTCGCGCTGGCCTCTCTCAGTGACGCCCTAAGCCGAGGTCCGTACCCCACAGGGGGTGCCCTTAGCGTGCGGTCATTTAAATTATAAGTTTTAGAATTAAAAATTCCGCTCCTGGCTGGAGGCTTTTTAGAGTAAAATCCAAAAGGCAACCACAGGACAGTCCGGCTAAGTAGCCACGACCCCCAGTGGTCAAAACTACGAGTTGCCATTCCACAAAAAAAAAAAAAAACTGAATTGGCTGGATCAGTCGGGACGCTGGCTGGTGGAACGCACAGATATTTGCGAGCCTTTTTTTTGGTTTGGAAATCATCAAATGACCTATCCCGCTCTGAGCGGAGCGGAAGGGCGTGTCAGACTCTTAGTGACTAAAATCATCCACCCATGTTCCTTCAGTTCCCCGTGCGACCGGGCCACGGTAACTCTTTCGAACCCCGGCTGATCTGTCAATTATGTTGTATTTTAATTTAGGTTTCCACCAGTCGAGAGGGTTTTCATCGAGAGACGCTCTTTTTCTTTAAAAAGGCCCATCTTTCAATTGAGCTTCAATTTCACATCTTTCAGTGTCTCCGTATTCTATATTGGAGCCTCCGCCTTCACTTGAGGAATCTAGAACTCCTGCCATGTTGCTTAGAAGACTTTTAGCACAATTTGTTGAAGGCTCATCAATGTTGCTTGTTATACATACTACTCGACCTTTTAGCATCTGAACTTCTTGTTTCTTTCTTCTTGTTTCGGTTTTGATAACGTGAATAAAGCTGATTATAATGTTATCAACGGTGTCGCCTTTAGTAGGTAGCTTTGTGTCATCAAGACCTTCTTCAATGTGTAAATAATCGGAATCACGGACTAAATCAAAGCGGGAGAGGTCCTCAAGTTGCGTGTAGCTTCTTCAAATGGCTTAAGAACTGTTATGCAGTACTTGTACAGAAATCCTACGCCTTCAACGAAGTTTAACTCTTAAACACTACCATGGGTACTGGAGTACCCCACAAGGTTTTAAAAAACAAATATCAAAAAAAATGTCGTATCGACACTTGTGTCATTCAAGCTAATCTCTAATTATTAGGTCCCGCGACGATCTGTCAGTCGTGCGCCAGTGTCGCGTAGGTGGAGACGTGTAAGCGGGTGTTCCGGGGTACTGGAGAACCCCACGGTAGTAGCCAACAAAGTTTTTTCAAATTCGAAGGGCATTGCACGTTGTTGTTTATTGGTAAGTTTAATTGATAGTTTACATGGAATATAACATAACTTTATGTATTAGGTAAATTATGTTTTTAGTATGACTAAAAATCGTGTTTATATATTATTTTTTTCAATAAGTTTATCGTTTTTAATTTCAGGTAGGCCAAGTTTCCGTTAGTCATGGCCACCCATAGATCAAATCGACATTTTAGAACTGATGATGAAATAGCCGCGTTCTTAGAAGATTCAGATAATGAGGAGTTGAATACTGGAGATGCTTCAGATGACGAACCGGATGATCTCATTCAAGATTTTCGCTGTTTAGAAGAGCCCTGTGATGGTTCTCAAAACAGCCACTCCACTCTGGTTGTTTGCGACGCCGATAGTGGTGATGAAGATGATGTCAGTGATATCGCCGAAGATAACGCCGAGTATCAGTTAACGCAAGAACAAACATCAAGTAACAGGAATCCAGTGAAGGTATTAGATACCCCTATAGCTTTATATGGTAAAGGAAAGAACAATCGACACAAATGGTCAGGCATACCACCTTCACGGTCGAGAATTCCCCAACGTAATTTATTATTTCATCCACCTGGATGTAAAGGCCAAGCTCGGAATGTAGCTAGCACTGTAGAGGTCTTTGAGCTTTTTTTTACCGAGGAAATCATGACCAATATAGTGTTACATACAAACACAGAAATACGAAAGAAACAAGACAGTTATAAACAACCCGATCGTGATGAGGTGGGGGATGATGATGGAGCACCTAGAACTAGTCGACCATCTTTTGCGCGTGCTACTACGGTGATTGAAATTCGTGCTCTGATGGGTATGTACTATGTGCTCGGTGTCTTCAATATGAATCATCTGTCTACTGAAGAAATATTTGACAAACATTCCGGAGTTCGTTTATTCAGAGCTACTATGCCTAGAGCAAGATTCGAGTTTCTGACCAACTGCTTGAGATTTGACGACAAAGAAACGAGGGCGGTTCGTAATGAAACTGACCGTTTCGCTCCCATTAGAGAATTGTATGATCACATCGTAAACGTAAGTAAAGAAATGTATACACCATCAACTTGCGTGACAATTGATGAACAATTAATTGGTTTCTACGGTCGATGTGCGTTCAAAATGTTCATTCCATCAAAACCAGATAAGTACGAACTAAAAAATATCCTACTATGTGACGCTAAAACAGGATACATGATAAATGGTCTTATGTACTTAGGAAAAGACAGTACCCCACAAGGAATGCCGGTAGCCGATTATTATGTCATGGAGTTGACGAAACCTATATATGGTCTGAATCGAAATTTGACAAGTGACAATTGGTTCACTGGATTGTCAACTGCCAAGAAATTACTAGAAAAGAGAATCACTATGGTCGGAACTTTAAAAAAAAATAAACGGGAGATACCGCCACTAATGTTAGACACTAAAGCTCGAGAAAGAAACACATCAATGTTTGCTTTTGATGGACCGCTGACATTGCTGTCATATTGCCCTCAAAAATCGACCAAGAAAAAAATAGTTCTGATGTTGTCTACAATGCATGATACACCAGATGAAGATAATAAAGTACAACTGCCAGAAATAATAGCGTTCTATAATAAAACAAAATGTGGGGTTGACGTTTTTGACCAGATGAGTAAAAGTATTCTACGTCTAGAAAAACGAGAAGATGGCCTCTATGTGTTTTCTATACACTCTTAAATACGGTGGGATTAAACTCCTGGATCCTTTATACCATGTCAACAAGTCCAGACAAGAAAGTTATCCCGAAAAGACGTCTATTTTTGAAGGATTTGGCAATGTCTCTTATAACGCCGTATATGCAGGAAAAATTACAATGGCCAAGATTGCCCCGGGATGTAAGGGAATCTATAAACGGGATCCTTAAAATTGAGGTGGGGAATGTTGAACTGGTCCCTCAAGATACCAGACCTGGTCGCTGCTGCTTCTGTCCGCGCATGAAAGACAGGAAATCGAAGACCGCGTGCTCCTCTTGTCGTCGCCACATTTGTGCGGAACATCAAATTAAAATATGTAATTTATGCAACCAAAAGTTAAATAATTGATTTCAGTTTCTTGTTTTGTAATCGTTAATAATTATAAACTTGAGTAAATAAAACATTTTGATTTAAAAAACTATAGTTATCATTCTAATACATTAAATATCTACGGGTACTCGGGTACCCCACGGTAGTATTCATGCCTATAAAGTTGAGGGTAGCGTTCTAGAGTTAATGGTAATTCTTGTAATGCTATCATTTCGCTTACTGGACAGTAGATTTTTTGCGATAATATATGTTGGGTGTCCCATTGTTTCTTTTTCATTTGAGATTTTTCAATAGATAATTGTTTTGTTCGCTCTTTTAGTGGAGTTTCTCGTGGTTTATCCAGTTTCCAGCCTCCGAAGGAGTATGGATTAGTATTTCGCATTCTTTGGAACGAACGGTTTTCAAATATGTTCGCAATGCCGAGGTAGTACCTACGCCCAATTGTGATAACTTTTCTCCCAAACATTGCGTTTCGCAAAAATATGCCATATTTCACTTTTCTTTCCCGGTGCTATGGGAGAAACTGTCAAAATAGCTAAACACAATTCTAAACTCGCAGACTATTTGTTAATTTACGTAATGATAACTAACAACTGACTGAACTAACCAAGCAATCACGTCGTCGAACCGCGCGGCCGCCGGGCGAGACACGACACGGCCTGCACACATTCGCATTCGCAAAACATTCGCATTCGACGCGAATGCAAATATTCGTAACATCCCTAGTCGGTAAGTGGTGCAAGGTTGTTTTTTAGAATCCATTGGCGTCTTGCTTATCCTCTTGTTTGTCAAAAAAAAAGGAAAAATATATTCCGAATGTAATAATAAATATGCGCTTTCTATCTATATGTTTAGCCCGTAATGCCCCACTGCTGGGCAAAGGCCCTCTTTTCCCTTTTCCACACATGTTTGTCCATTGTCATTGCATTAACATGCGCTTAATTTCATTTCAACGTGTTTAAGAATTCGGGTGGAGTCAACATAAAAACTAAGAGAGATGATTGTGAAAATGTTTATAATGTTTTTAACAAATAACTTTGTCTGTATTATTATTTACCAATACTGTAAACAATGCACCATTAATAACTAATTATGGACAACAACACTCTCATCTCCTTTCCCAGTTGACTGTTATTTTTTAAGTTACAAGGTGAACGCCGTGACACCACAATCCACACTTCCTTCCAAGAAGCAACGATGGGCCATGTTGCTAAACATGTTAGCTTTGTGTTATAACAAGGCATAACTTTCTACATTTTGACAACTTTGACTTTAAGATAGTTTTGTTGGGAGTTTACGCAACATTATTGTTTTGAGCGAAATCTTTCTTATAGACGGTTTTGCCTCAGTTTACGCAAAATCTTAAACGTCACGTGTTGCGCATCAATGTTTCCTAGTGGATTCACGACATTTATAGTCTTTTTAATGAAATTTTATATTATAATTTCGTAAATAATAAAAAAAAACATTTATTGATTTTACCGAGATAGAAAAAAAAAAAAACGAAACGAAAACTATTGGATTAGATATTGATAAAATCCTAAGATTAAACGTTTCAAACTTATCATTTGAATGTGATTATTAATAAGCATATATTTTCGGCCCACGACATCAAAATGGTTGAAAACCTCTGTTCCAGGGCTTACCTTTAGTATTGTTAGCGACGACGCACGTACTTCTCGGGACGCAGCATCCAGTCGTCGCCTTTCCTTCTGAAAGAGCTCCGTGAAATTTCTTTGATATGCCAGCAATGCTAGCCAAGAAAATAGTAGAAGATAATTCAGTAATGTTTTAGCCCGTCCCTTTTAGCCCCATACCTATACCGTAATTGCACAAACGCATACTCATAACTAGATGAAACGAGGCTGATTGGTAAAATGAGACTATATATAAAAAAACAATTGTTCGTTCGTTGTCTCGTTAAAACTCAAAAACGGCTTAACCGATTAGATTTTTATTTTGTTTGCTCTAACACAAGGGTGGATCAAAAAAGGTGTTGCAACGCATGCCGGCCAGTAGCTAGTCTTAGGACCCACTCACACGTACCTCAACCACACCACACCACAACCACAACACGTGGTTGGGCGCTAATTTGTATGAAAAGTCACACGTAACCACAGCTTGACCACATTTTGTCGTAGCGATGTAGTGTGGTTGTGGTACGTGTGTATGGGCTCTTATATAAAAATCAATTGCGATTCGTTACTCTCGCAAAAACTCGAAAATGGCTCTACCGATTGCGATGAAATTTTAGTAAGTTTTTGTGTGCGCGCGGGAGAAGGTTTTAAGAGGTATTGCGACAAATGCCGGGTAATACCCGGCATTTGTCAGTTGCCAGTTGGTAAAACACATACATCGAATGGTATACTGGCGTTTTGAGCTATCCGAGGCCAGTTTGAAATATGAAGGAAAACTGGGTCAAACTTCTCTGTCTTATTCGAAGGTTATTTAGCCGGCTGCAGTACTTACGCGACTATTTTCACATTTTGCGAATCTTGTCAGAATAATTTGCGATTTAATTATGTTCTCAATATGTTTCCTTTGTTTAACCAGTCATACTACATATTGGATTTGTCGTATAGACCGGCAGAATTAAACACGAAGAATTCAATCAAAATAGCTAATTAATCTATTAGTGGTCGATTGAAACAAAAATCGGATATATGTTATCTTATACTTCACGTTTAAACTACGTTTTTAAGCTTATTACATTGTCAGCACTATTTACAATCGGTTATAGGTTTCGGCTCTATGTTTTTGTGCATATTTTTAAAAGAGCGTCTCATCTCGGAAATGAACGAGCAAAGTATTTAAACGAATACCTACTCTTTTACTGGTTCGCTTATGCCACTCCTAGTCGTAGGTTCATATTAAACCTCGCCATATCGAGGTTTCCTAAATTCCCGAGCTAACTTCCCTCGATCCGTGCGTATTTTTTTTTTCTATTTACGTCTCACGCTTTAATTAAGGTAGAACCCATAATGACGTTTTATTAAACTATAATATCATAAAAAATCGATCAAATAGTCGCGCTCCTGTTATTTAATTTTATTATTAAAAATCAGTCGAAGCTGTGTTAACAACGTACAAAATAGTAGAATGTGATATAATCTTTTCAGTTCGGCGCTGCTGCGAAGAAGTGGCGCTTAGAAGCCACCAACCAGAACGACGTAGCCACCAACCAGAACGACGTAAGTTAAAATGCTGTGAAGAGAAAATATATAAAGTCATGATCCTGACCTCGATGCCGTCGCTGGACGAGTCAAGCAGCTCGAAAAAGACTGTCAGGAACAGGGAGTTCATCAGTTGTGGGCGCAGCAGTGCTACCTCGGCCACGTTGCCCAGGAGGCCCATCATGTTGCGCAGCAGCTCCTCCTTGTCAGGGAAAACCTGGAGAAAAAAAACTATGAATTTACGTAGTTATTTGAAAGCAATATTTTTGTTTGTTTGCCAGTCTGTGACATCTAAAAAAAAAATATCAACAGCAAAAGACTACCTTGAGACAGGCCAGGAAGAATTCCATGCCGCGGTTCTCCAGGAAGCGCTGGCAATTCTGTGGAGTCTCATCAGTTACGTTCCACATTGTGGACCAGGCTACTTCCAGCACGTCATCGCATAAGCGGCGCTCCAGGCGGTCAGAGATCAAGTTCAGCATTTTCTGAAACAATCGAATATCAAAATAAAATTCAAATATTTATTGCATATCTCATGTGTTTACAAGATCTTCATAATTTTTAAAAGTTCACATGGACCCTGTCGGGCACAACAATTTTGTAATACATATGAATAGTGAATGAATGAATGAATGAATGAATGAATGGATGCTTTAAAATCATTAAGTAAATATAAATTTATTGTACGTACATTTAAAATAGGATATATTACGATATTATTAAAAAACGAATCAATTTAAAGTATGTGATATACGTCATTACAAATAATATATACCTTTAAAAATTCAATTCATTGAAAGTAAATAGATATTTTAAAAATAATTAGGTAACATTGAAAATCCAAAGAATTTAAAATAAATAATGTCACAGATTAAAATAATATCAAAAATTAAAGTCAAATAATAAAAAGTGTAAATAAAAATAAATGTCATATAATTAATAAATGGTGGAAGTCATCCCATTTTGGTGTCATAATTTAAAAAAACATTTCGTGTATAATAGCATTAATCGACTAGCACCCTAATTACGTAACACACTATCTATCACAATCTGAATAATTTTGAAGCCTATTGCTAATCCATTGCTTCATAAGTTCGAAAAATTTGCCTGCTCAGCAACGTAAATACCGCAATGAATGTTGTTTAACTGTCAAAATGAAACCCATTCCTACTGTTAGTGTGTTACGTAATTACCCCGCAGTAGTTTTCTGAGCCGTTTATTAAATATTTTACCATTTCGTTCCATTTTTATATCGTTTGGTATTTTATTATTATATATTTTAATTGATTTTGCATGAGGACTTGTGCTGTGTAATTTTAGCCTAGATTGATTCATTACGAGCGTGTTTTCAATATCGATTGTGATACGCCTTCTTCTTCGTTAGTATTGATAGGAACAGTATGAGAATAGCTCATACATAACATAAGCAGCCTATAATGTTCGCACTGCTGGGACACAGGCCTCCTGTCAGTGCGAGGGAGTGGGCCGTAATCGACCACGCGGGCAAACTGCGGGTTGGTACATGTCACATGTCTTCGAATTTTTGGCTCTAGGACATGCTGGTTTCCTCACGATGTTTTCCTTCACCGTTTTAAGAGCAGTGGTGATTAAATAATGTTCACAAAGTAAAGCGCCTGACTGGGTTCGAAACTACGAGCTACAACTCTTAAGCACGCAATTGCCGATACGCGGTGTCCACTCTAAGACTCCTCTGCCATCGGTCCTTCGATAAATATGGCCAGCCCACTGCCACTTCAGCTTGCTTAATCTGCAAGCTATGTCGTTAGCTCCGGGTCTTTACCGGATAATTCCATTCCTGAATTTATTATTCAAAGAAACACCGAGCATAGTCCGCTGTATAGCGCCGTGAGCGACCTTGAATTTGTGGACCAGCCCGACTGTCAATGTCCACGTTTCGGCACCGTATGTCATAACGGGCAGGACGCACTGGTTGAAGACCTTAGTCTTCAAACATTGCGGGATAGGCGACGAAAAGACTTCACGTAGCATGCAAACGCTGCTCAACCCAACTGGATCCTCTTGTCGGCTTCTTTCTCTCAAAGTCCTGTCTACCGAGCTGGATGACTTGCCCTAGGTAGACATACTCTTTCACAACTTCGAGAAGCAAACCTTCGATGTGGATTGGACTCGGCAAGACGTGAGAATTGTACATGACTTCCGTCTTGTCCAAATTCATGCCGAGGCCAACCCGTCGAGGCTCCGTTTAGGCTGTGCAGCATCTGGTCTAATTGTTCTAGTATCTCTGCCATTATGGTGATGTGTCATCGGCATAGCGAAGGTGTGAGATGTACACATTATACACGCCGTTAATGTTGATACCCAGTCCAGTCCAGCGTCATAAAAACATCCTCCAACACATTGGTGAACAGTTTCGGGGATATCACATCTCCCTGTCTCACCCCTCTGAACAGTTGGATGGGGCTTGTTTTCTTATCCTAGATCTGGACAGTCATCGCGGCAGCGTCATACAAACATCCCAACACTTCTATTTAGCGCCAGTCAATTCGACATCTTTGCCCAGGCCCCCGAACTACCCATATTTCGGTGGAGTCTAAGGCTTTCTCATAGTCCACAAATGCCATACACAGCGGTTGGTTTTACTCTTTGGTCTTCTGTAAAATTTGCCGAACAGTATGTATGTGGTGTACGGTACTGAAGCCTTTTCGAAAGCAAGCTTGTTCTGGTGTCTGGAACTCGTCAAGTCTCCTGGCGAGACGCTTCGTGGCGACCCTCGAGAACAGCGTGTATACGTGGCTCAGAACTGAGATGGGTCTAGTTTATCAGCAAGGTTTTGTCACCTTTTTTAAAGAACAGGACCGCCGCATCTCTGCTCCACGCCTCAGACGTTGTACCCACTTGGATGACGGAAGTGAAGAGACTCGCTAGCTCTCTCAGGACTGAAGCCCCATCCGCTCTGTCGTTATTCCGTCTCATCACCCGGTGCCTTGTTGTTCTTTAGCTGCTCGAGAGCTGCTCTAATCTCGCACTGGTCGGCATGTCTTCCGTGTAGTGGCGCGTTAATTCGGCTTGATGGTCATCTTAACTATGTCCCGCTGGATTGGCCGTCCGCGTTGAGTATAAGTCCCCGTAAAAATCCTCGACTTCCTCGAGTATCTCGGACGTCAAAGTCACTATTCTGCCATCTGCAGTTCTTATTTTCTCTAATTTTTCTCTAATTGCTGAGCGAACACTTTCGACCCTCGATTTTGCTCAACCGCGACCTTAATGTCACGGGTGTTGGAGCACCTAAGATCGCGTTGCGTCAGCTTTCTAATTTTTAGGTTTATGGCATAGATGGGAACTCTCGTCTTTCCCTCATAAGTCTGAGAGTCTCCAAGAAAAGTTTGGCCGCTGCTGCCCTTCATTGCTCTGGAGAATTTAGGTTGGCTTGTTGGGTGGTTATACCGCTATCGGTTGGTCGCCAGCGCCTCGTCCATCAGTGGTAGGGGTGTATCTCGCGCAGGTGAGGTTGACATTTGTGGAATCCGGTTGTTGTGTGCTCCCCCTTACACCCTTTTATAACACATGATTAATAGTTTTAACGTAACAAAACAAATCAGGAGTAGGTAACACAAGTTATACACAAGGAACAGTGGAGTTTTTTTGCGATGTGGGTAGGACGCGTTACAACAGTTGTTGTTTTTACTAAGCCTGTAAACACCACAGTGCAGAAAAAAATCACGATATGAAAATAATATTTTATTTTTGTTTACGAGGGCTGCACTAAAAGTATCGGGAATGGAATATTTCCACTGTTCCTGTCATATTAAAATCTTTTTAATTGAAAACTCCTTGGTTTTAAAAATCGAATACCATTTATTTATTTCAAAAAAGATTCTCGGTCTTGTCACAAGGTTTTGTCAAACTTGATTAGTCGTTGAGAAAATGGAATTGACTCGAGAAAATTCAAGAGCGATGATTTATTATGACTTTCGAAGTGGTTTAACACAAAAACACAGTGTGTTGACCGGATGATTTCTGCATTTGGTGATGAAGCCCCATCCAAAACCACAATTTATCGCTGGTTTGCTGAATTTCAACGTGGACGTGTCAAGCTCAGTGATGATCCCCGTCAAGGTCGTCCAAAAACTGCAGTCACCCAACAAAACGTTGATGCTGTGCGTAAGCTGATTGAGGAAGATCGACATGTGACATACCGCGAAATTCAGGCAACTTTAGACATTGGCATGAGTCAAATACAAATAATCTTGCATGGACAATTAGGTGTAAAAAAATTGTTTTCCCGATGGATACCGCATTCGCTCTGTGAAGAGCAAAAAGCGGCTCGCGTTACTTGGTGCTTCAGAACTCTCGAAAGATTCCACGCAGAATCCTCAAATGCTGTATACAACATCGTATCAGGTGACGAATCCTGGATATACGCGTACGAACCCGAAACAAAAAACCAGTCACGAGTTTGGGTGTTCGAAAATGAGTTAAAGCCAACAAAAATTGTTCGTTCACGGAGTGTTGCAAAAACAATGGTGGCCACGTTTGTCTCCAAAACCGGCCATGTTACGACTATTCCTCTTGAGGGACAAAGAACGGTTAATGCAGAATGGTATGCTAGCATTTGTTTGCCACATGTCGTTTCTGAACTCCGTAAAGAGAACTGCAACCGCCGCATCATCCTCCATCACGACAATGCGAGTTCTCACACCGCGCACAGAACAAAAGAGTTTTTAGAGGAAGAAAACATAGAATTGTTAGACCATCCGCCGTACAGCCCCGACCTAAGCCCTAATGATTTCTATACTTTCCCTAAAATAAAGAATAAATTGCGTGGACAGAGATTTTCATCACCTGAAGAAGCTGTGGACGCCTACAAAACGGCTATTTTGGAGACCCCAACTTCCGAATGGAATGGTTGCTTCAATGATTGGTTCCATCGTATGGAAAATTGTGTCAAATTTCGCGGAGAATACTTCGAAAAGCAATAAATACATTTTTAAATAGTAATGTTGTGTAACTTCCTTGATTCCCGAAATTTTCAGTGCCGTCCTCGTACATACTTTTTTATACTAAATTGCTGGTAAATACAGATTTTATAAATATTTATAAATCTAATGTTTTTTTTAATTTTTGTGTTTGTTTGTGTGTTTTCGTGTTTGTTTGTGTGACCACGTTGTTCTTCAAAATTGCGCAACGGATTTTGATGCGGTTTTCAACGACATTTAGTTAATTTATTTCGGAAGGTTTATGTGCAATCAATAATCTATATATATATAAAAATGAATTGCTGTTCGTTAGTCTCGCTAAAACTCGGCTTGACCGATGTGATTTTTTTTTTGTTTTATCAAAAAGTAAAGAAAACTGCTACTACTACTTTACTGGGGTGGTTTAAAAGAAAAAAAAAACAGAAATACCTAAAGGATTTTTTTGTACAGTAGTTTTGAGTAAGTAGGTAGGGGTAGGGTAGGTAAGGTAGTTAGGGTAGGTAGGTAGGGTAGGTAGGATAGATAGGTAAGGTAGGTAGGTAGGTAGGGTAGGTAGGGTAGGTAGGATAGGCAGGTAGGTAGGGTAGGTAGGTAAGGTAGATATTAGATACTTAGTGGTACCTGTGCGAAGTCGGGCCGGGTAAAGCTAGTATTAATATATAGTCAATCATATTTGAATTATATTTTTATGAACTATGAATATAATTTATATATCCATACTACTGATCGGTCAAGCCGCTTTGGTGCATGAATACTTGGTGTTTGCAATGCGTAACCGAGTTTCTTGAAACTTAGTTAATATACAAAAACCCATAACGCTTCTTAGCGTCCGTAAACCACGATCAGCAGCAGACTTCATTATTTCAATATAAAGACCTAGACATAGAGAGAGACAACTTTTTTAACTGACATGCGCCTGCTCAAGCCCGCGCCGTGTTTGGTAATAGCTGTAACCTAACCTAACCTAACCTAACCTAGTGGGAACTACCCGTAATAACTCTCTAGTCAGTGCTAGCATAAACCTGCTCTATCCCAACTAATGAGAGGTGGTCACATTCACATCAAGCTAGACTTACTTAACGATGTGATGAATTCAGCCCAGGGGGTCGACACTCTAACTCCGTCAATGAAGATACGGGAATGTCCGAAAGTAGTTCAAAGCTTCGAAGTTAACCCTATACCCGATTAATTAACTTTTTCGGACGGGTAAAGACACATCGGGAGTAGGGATAACTGTCAAATCGTTGTCATTAATTCTTATATCTTATATCGGGCTCCAAACTAATCTTATGTCCCGTAGGTGGTACGGAGGAAGGGCCGTCCGTAACTTCAGCCGAAACTACGGAATTCGTGCCAGGGAGTAGACCCCCACAGTAGCGAGCACAGTTTCGTGACGAACGAGCGACGCATACCCACAGACAACACGACTAAGCAGAGCGCGCTTATCCAAGCAATGAGCGAGCAAAGCGAGCTCCTCCTTACAAGACAAGCGAGTGTAACGGACAAGCACTTTTAGAACGAGCAAACTCACCTACGCCACAAGCAAGCGAAGCGTACTTTCTCTTCAAAACAAGCGAGTAGAGGAAGACCACTCTCCGGACGAGCTCACCTACGAAACAAGCGTGTTTACTAACGAGCGGAGTAAGCTGGCTTATGGGCGTAGTAGGTGGCGCTTACTAGTGTCAAAAGTGTGTTCGATTCGCTCGCTCGTCGTTGAAGTAGTAAAGTAGGCTCGCTAAAATCGCTTTTTTGTGAAAGAGGCTTGCTTTGCTTGCTCATCACATGTAAAAGCACGCTATGCTCACTCATGGGGAAGGTGAGCTCGCTTAAATTAGGATTTTTGTATGAAACAAACTTCATGATGTACAAATAATCAGCTTTAATTGAAAGTATAAAAAACATTATGATAAAGTTAAATAATTAAAAAAAAAATTATAATCACGATTTCTTTGGAAAAGACTTTGATTTTGCGAACACGTTTTTGGTCGTTACTTGGTATTGGCAGTTACATTTATTGCCACTATTATTGAGTACTTTTAAATTATTTCCATTTTAAATCTCCATGTTCTGAGAATATTCTCCGTCGAAAAGAATATTGCAGAATATCCTCGATTGAAAAACATTCTCCGTGAGAGAATATTCTCTCGACCCGATAGTTAGATCGACTATCGAGTTGGTAGTCTCGCAGTTAGATCGAGCGCGGATGTTACAGTTTCAATCAAACCCTCACTAATACAGGATGGATTTTTGAGACGGTACGCAGTAATGTGACTCTAACTTATTTTTTATGATGGATAGACTGCTAAAATTAAGATTAGCCGAAAATTATAAAAATTCGAATGAATATTAGTCATCATTTTATGTGCTTTGGGTAACATAATCTAGATGGTTGCTTGTGATTTGTAACATTCTCAAATAACTTAGAACGTTTAGATTTGTTAGAAGCTGATTACCCGACTGCGCAACGCAAAAGAGAATAATGTGTTTATCACCCTATATATGTATGTCTTTGTCTCTTTGTGGCGCTCTAGAGACCAAACACGTTGACCGAGTTTGATGATTCTTACGTCAATCGATTTGTCTTTATCTTGTGAGTGTCACTATAGACATGACAGTAATTAAAATTCAATATGGCGACCACCAGACGCCACGAAGAGAAAACGAAAAAAAAAATTAAGTCGAATTAATTGCGAAACGCGTCTGGTATCAGTCAGGTAAGTCTACATTGCCATTTTGCATTGAAACGGCGAAGTTCATTAAAAATTTAACGTGAAGCGAGTATTTCCATGAACCGCATTGATCGCTACTGCGCTGCATATTGTATGAAGTTTCGAGTCACTTCGACAATGACTTCAGTAATTTACTTCAAACAAAAGAAAGACCCAGAAATATCGACGGCTCAATAAATTATTTATTTGTAGCACTTCAAAAGCTCGAATCTAAACGGAGCACAATTAAACCAACCATAAGGAAAATGTATGAAAAATCAAAGTAAGCTAATTACAAAGACCGAAGTGGAAATTACAACTTACATCAAATTACAGCACTGAGAACTGAAAGACTGAATTTTGAGGGACGCTTGGTACACATACTGATAAAGAAGCACACTAACCGCAGCGAATAATTGTGCATTCTATTCAGTCATCACAAAACAAACAATGGAACAAAAAAAAATAACTAAATAGCATTGTAATATTTCATAAAAATCTGGTTTCTGGCACGTGCCTGAGGGGCGAGGTTCATCTGAAGTTGCCTGATGGTCTCTAGAGCTACACCCCATTTCAATAACTTTTCAAGTAGACTACCATTTTTCAATCCATACAAAGAATCTCTTTTCGTAAAATCAAATGCCGTTGGTAATGACAAATGAACTCACAATTTGTCAATATTTTGCAACGGCACTGTTGCATAGGATTATGTGAATTGAAAATAAATAAAATATCGAGACTATCTTCTGAACTGATCCCTTATGCATACAAGACAAAATGTTAATAAAATTCGAACACGTGATCTTCGCTGCGACTAGCAGATAAGCCGTATGTGCATACAAATATATTGAATAAGTGTCCTGAAACTGGAACGATGGCCTTAAAGTACTTTAAAGCCCGCACAAACAAGCGATGATCACTTTCTATTAGAACAATTGGTATCGTGGAACTTCCTCCTGGTTCAGAACGTGGCAGGTGCTTCGTTTCTCAGGACTTCAGATAAACTCTCAAAAGCTACTGACATGCCTGGTTTCTAAGGTGAACGATAAACAGAGGCGTAGGTACCACCGAATCAATAATTAGGTGCCCCCGAACGAAAATTCGTAAAATGCTATCCACAATCTCAAATTATTATTGATAATAAAAATGAAAGAAACCTACTGAAAATATGAAAAATAACGTATTTGTTTATGGCTTACAAAGGCTTCAAGCGACAGGGCGGTCTAACTCTTGAGCTCTTGCATTCATTTAGACCAGAATCACTCAGAAAATCTAACTTATACGTGTCAGGATGCTCCAATTTTCGAGCTCGCAAGAGAATGCAAGATTCTCTTAGTAAGATCACAATAACAGCTAAACTTTTGCGTCAGACTGCTACTTTAATTATTTGTTAAAAAAAAATACCCTCCTTTAGTACTTATCGGGTAAAAAGAGCCCCTAATTTTTTTTATACAGGGCCCCTTCATTTCTGTCTACACCACTGATGATAAACTCCATTAAGTTCAATTTTAAATAATTTTAAAGCATATTGTTTTCCTTAAGGCGGAACCTTCAGGGCAGCCCGCGAAATTCAAATTATCTTACGTTTTTTGCAATTTGCAGGTCACTGTTAGGTTGTATTTTGATTAAAATATGATTCGCGACCGTAACAATTATGACTTTACAGAATTATAATCATTAGAATCAGCGGGCTACCGTTGCGCTTCCCCCTTAAGGACGCTATCACATTTTTGTATCACTCAAGTTTAGGCATCTGAGTCGCAACACAACAACATTATTACGCGCGCGCACACATTGAAACCGCCGTCCGTTCGATTTTATACATTACTAACTAATCTTGGTACTTGAAGGTTTTATTTTTTTTTTAATTTTACTAGCATCGGTGAGTAAAGTTAGTAGTAACTATGAATAAGTATTATAAGCACGAGCATCATTATTTTTGGAATTATGTAAAATTCGTAGGTACAAAAAATTCCTTCCGTGAAATAGAAAACATGAAAATACCGCTAAACCACTTCCGAAACGATTATTAAAAACGTTATAAACTAAATAAATACCGAGGCTAAACTATAAAATAATAAAAAAAAAATTCAATGTTGATATAAGAAAACTCAAGATGACATACATTTTATTTGACAGATTTTTGACTGGTTAATAGTACAATTAGCGCCACGGCTCTGCATTTCGGTGAATTTTCTTGCGGAGAAAATTTACAACATAGCCAATTCCACGTTCATTTGAAAGTTCGTGCTGGAGATTTAAGATCTTATTGCGATTCCATCTGGGTCCAAATTCCTCTACTTTTATTATCAAACTCCGTGTAAGTACTTGTGTAATTACTTGTAAAGTATTATGTTATTTTGGGTGATGCCCGATCTCCCCAAGTTCCAAGTTCCCCAAAGCTTATTTTATTAAATAAAAATGTACGACTCTGTCTTGACCGAAATCTAGAATGGTACAGTCGCCGAATCAATGCTTACATACATATTGTTTAATGTTATTTGTTATTACTTTAGAGAATTAATGGGGTAAAATGTACTATGTATCTTCATTGCAATTTACACTTAATTCATTAAATATTACTAAAATTATGCAATATTGATAAGTGATAGATAAACGACGTTGTTCTGTACTTCAATAATAAATAGGCGGTCATCAATATTGGTGTTAGTGAGTGCGAATTAGAGGGAAATATCAAACATTATTTTTGCACTTGTGCGTATGAGAGGGAAATATCAAAACACATCTTAATTCACAATGGACTACCGTCATCACAATGGACTACCGCCCCTCTTACAACAAAAAAAAAAATCCAATGGCCCCTTTACATAACAGTTCATTATACCAATTTTATATGTCTGTCTATTATCTATTAAGAATCACAAATAAAAAATAAAAAGCTCTCTCTGTCTCTCTACCTACCGCCCCCACGAAAAGCTTCAGTACCCACTAGGGGGCGGTACCGCCTCCGATGAGAACCTATGGTCTACATGATGTGTTTACTTACAATTTTCCTGTGCTAAAGAATTGCTTGCTGGATGCCTCCAACGCAACCTAAATTCCTCCCTCACATTATATTTTTCCCCAGAACAACCTGGATACATCCCTAACACACCCTCGATATATCTCAAAACAATTTCAAAAGACATAGTGCAAATTATACATAGAGAAAATATATCTTCCAAAATAAGGTTAATTTTAGCTAGGTACTGATTTTATTTTATTCTAACACTTTTGGAGACATCAGTACGAGGAATGGTCAAGTGTGAACTTTACAAATAAATTAATTTTACATTTTGGGGACGTTGGGAATAAATGTATGAAAAATCATTTTGGGGAACTTGGAACTTGGGGCGATCGGGCATCACCCGTTATTTTAATTATTGTGAATGTGAGGAATATGTGGGTCACTGTTTTATTTTTCTTCTCAATTAGTTTTAATCATGATCTGGCAGTTTGTTATGCGGCCTACACAAATGTCCTTGCTATGGTATTGTTCGTCGAATCGTGGAGCTCCTTAAGTTCTGAGTTGAGCTTCACGATTACTGACAAATGCATGCACTGACAGGACAGGTCCACTCAATCTTTGTGGTTCATTCCTAAAAAGACCATTTCAGGCACCAATCTACATGGTCTTCACATGATCTGACCAAGATTATGTCTGGACTTTAAAGGAGACTGCTGTGACCTCTGAGTTTGTTTCGGTCTTTCTTCTCAGAGTAGTCAGATAGGAAATGCCGACCGCATCTAGTATAAATAATATGATTGACGTGTAAAAGTGTTTGTACAAACCTACTTACAAAAATAAAATAATTTATCATTTAAGGTAACCCCTTGCACAAACCATTTCGAGCGACTTTTGGCCATCTCCTAGTTAAAACTCGAAATTTAGCATAAAGGTAGGTTATTCGTGTATTATTATTATTGGAGTACACAAAATTTATTGAGTTTATTGTGGACAAAAGATCATATTTCGTTATTACGAGAAATAACCCTTACTCACTGCGGTTTAACAAATATTCTAAGATTGATGACATGTTCGTCCTTAATATGACCTTTGTGACGTCATCGTTCTAAAAAGACTTGATTTCATTACCTCAAAGTAAAAAAGCGGAAGGTAAGTGATGCGATTATATTCGCTTTCATATCGTCAATAAAATAAGTTTATTTTCATCATGATTCATGAAGTAGCATCATGAGTATGCAGTATAATACTTTGATGGAAGTGCTTTTGCTTTTTAGGGTTCCGTACCGCAAAAGGAACAATCGAAATCCTTACAGGATCACGTCGTTGTCCATATGTGTGACCCTTTTCCTCAGGAATGCGTATCAATTTGAAATTGATATCAACTTTTTTAGATCCAGAGTCCATTGGAGCTGTAAAAAAATCGAGCCTAAAGACGTTGACTTAGAAACTGGCATAATTTGCCATTCATGTCGCATATTTTGACACTCGCAAACAAACTGTTCCCGTGCGACCTAGAATCATGAAATTTCTGCAAGAAGCAAGGTCTTACAGCACAAATAGGTACAGGAAAATATCCGAAAATCGTTCATTGGTAGTTATATTATTCGGAATCGAAAATTTATAGGCCGTATCTTCAATTTAGTTTTTATTTCATTCAAGACGACAAAATCTAACAAAACTTTTTTACTGCAGGGTTAAGATTGTCCTTGAATCCAGAATTGGAAATTCATAGACTGTAGGTATCACTTGAGTGAAGCCGCGGGTAGCCGGGCACAAGTTTGAGATGGTCCCCTCAGGGGTTGAGTTCCGCTCGCACTTGCGCGTTTTTCTAATTAATGTCTATAACTGACAAATAAATATCTGAATATAAAATAAAAATTATGTTCAGGTAAAAAAAACCTTTAAAATACAAGCCACATCAGCCACCAGCATCATTAACAGATTCACGGACATGCCAATAATATTAAATAATATACCTACTTGTACACAGTGATCACACTTAGGTACATTGAATAGAGCCGTGTCATCTGATTATTTTGCGTATACTTACTACAGAAGATTCAAATTCAAATACCTAGAGATATACACCGGGCGAAAAGTTTCTGCTGGCAGGAAGGGATTTTGTTTTGTTTTCGTTGTGTTTGATGAGAGGGGTAGGCAAGGAGGCGCGGGAGAAACTTGTTGTTTTTTCTGGGTTGCTGCGCTCTCTTAACACCGCATAATTTTAGCACCAGCGATCAACGATTTAATCGCTTAAACTCGGTACCTATACCCAGCGACAATGCTTTATCTCCGCCAAACAATTTGGCATCGTTAGAAAATGCAATTTTTTAAACGTACTCAATCTGAACGAGTCGCCAAAAGGTGTAATTTTGCTATTGTGACCGAACGCACAGTCACTATGATGCATCTGCTGTTGCCCTTACTTATAGCTTGTATTAATATCTTCCAGAAAGCGAATAAATCCATACTCGCTGATACTAAAAGCAGCACGTCTGCGAAGAACCTAAATTAATTCTATTTATAAGTAAACACATTGTTTTTGGGTTTGAAAACCGAAACCGAACCTTTGGTCTCTGACACTATCAGGAACCGAAACTCGGTTTCCCATTTCATGTTTAATTACCTACCTAACAAAAATGCAGTAGGTACATAATAATTTAATTGCAATACTGTTAAGGTTCCTTCAATCAGGCGCTACACGCGATGCGAATCGCACGCGACACAAAGGCACCGCTCGTCGCGCGACATGCGGTGCCTTTGTGTCGCGTGCGATTCGCGCCTGTTTGCAAGAGCCTTTAGGCTCCTACAAACAGGCGCGACGCAAAGGTACCGCTCGTCGCGCGACGAGCGGTACCTTTGTGCCGTGCTGTCGCGTCGCGCCTGTCTGTGGGAGCCTTTTATGGATTGCTTAATGTCTATCTACTTTTCTAGTAGTCGTAATTATAATAATGATTAATCAACTAGGGACCCGCTCTTCCTTCGCACGGTTTTTACGAGTGGTCATAACATCGAGATTTCTTTATTACATGTAAGTTTCTGGAATAAAATGTGTAAATGATGGTGAAAACCTCATCTAAATAAATCCGTTGGGCACGAAAAGCGACTTTATAATCGATATATCTATCTTTAATTATACCAAAACAAAAAAAACACGTGTGGCACTCGGGGACTGTCGCGGCAAAGCTATTGCATAGCATTTTTTATCAACTTATGCAATTATATATTTTTTTTATTTTTATTTCTTTGATATTAATTCAAGTACAGTCGTACCATATACATACACGTTAAGCGAACGCTCGGCCGAGCTACATGGTAGGCGGAGTGGGGGGTGTTAGGTTTAATTTTCGTTATCGGTCGCCGCGCCCAAAACCCGCGATAAAAGCTATGCAATAGGTTAAAAAAACACATAGTTAAACACATTCGATATTCGCTCGTTAGTAATAGTTAACTATTTAGATATACCTTCATTGTAATTTTAATCATTTTACTTTGTAATGTTTTATTCTCCAAAAATGTAGTCGATGATTATGGTGCACGGTAAAACTCATGTCAAATATACACTCATCAATGAGTTTATGTTTGCATCATTTGAACTGTATAAATGTATGTGTACTTCAGAATAAATAAATAAATAAATAGTATGTAGGAAATTACAAATGATTTCGGTATAAATAGTATGTAGGAAATTACAAATGATTTCGTTATAAATAGTATGTAGGAAATTACAAATGATTTCGGTATAAATAGTATGTAGGAAATTACAAATGATTTCGGTATAAATAGTATGTAGGAAATTACAAATGATTTCGGTATAAATAGTATGTAGGAAATTACAAATGATTTCGGTATAAATAGTATGTAGGAAATTACAAATGATTTCGGTATAAATAGTATGTAGGAAATTACAAATGATTTCGGTATACAATATGAGTATTTTACTATGAAAATGTATCATAACTGATTCGGTTCACGAAAGGTCCGGAAACGTTAGCTAATAGGGATTTTTAAACATATTTTTTTATTCTCAAATGTTTAATATTATCCATAATTATTATTTTCCTTGCATAACTATCGTTTCTTATGTAAATGAACAGAAACAAGTAACTTAACAGGTAAAAAGCATTTATAAACATTTTAAAGTTCTGATATGTCCGTAAAGTGTGTAGTCCAAAGAGATTTCATTCCGAGGTCTGATTAAGAAGGGCATCAAAGTTTATTTTTAAGGTTTTATTAAAATTAAAGGTCGAGAGAACAATCAAATTGGTTTTGCGGGAGTGCCACAATTTAATAAACTACCTAAAGAGGTAAACAAACAAGACCTACTTAGTTTGTATGCAAAACTTTATAATACTATATTTTGAGTTCCTAAGACGTTCCCAAATAGTGATATCCTTGTAATTTCTTATTGAAAAATAAATTTCTTAAGCCATAAAGACAACTTCACCTTAAGTACCTATAAAACTCCCAACAAGGTTCTTTCCCAAAACATACATAAAAAACACAATAGACATACAAAAAAGATTAATATTTTTGTAATTAAAATCTTAAATTCACTGTCAGACAACGCACAGCCTAAACCGCTAAGAAAGGAGATGTTCCAAAATGTATAGAGCCTGGGCCAGGTCCTTGTACACTATACTTAAAAATAGAGAAACACACAAAACATATGGGAATAAAGGAAATATGGGAATAAAGTTCGTTATTTTTGCCGATAAAGAATTACTTTTATAATATTTCCTAAAATATATCTTCACAAAAATAATCGCTACTGGCTTTCACAATACCCATTCGCAGAGTTATTGTTAAGCCAAATCGCTGTCATTATCTCCTTAGAGACAATCGATTGAAGGAGCATATTATTATGCAGTTTTATTAACTCGCATTTGCCTCAAATATAATAATGTTAATCAGAGCCGCGTACTTGGCCAAGAAATTGGTCATCCTAATTAAATGTATTGATTTATTGTATAAATAATTGGATTTCTAGAATTTAGCATCGGATATCAACTGTCACGCTCAGCCTAATCTTTACAAAGCCTATTTAGCATCAAGTGCCAAGCAAACAATCGCGATCATAACTGCGTAGGCTATACTTTAAGTAAACTGAAGACTTTAGTAAACAAACATAAATCTTAATCCAATTCAAATCTTAAACGACACATAGGTACTTATGCATAAAACAGTGTTTGTTTGAGCCCGGACGAGCTGCATCGATCCAGTGGCTCACATACATAACATGCATAAATGCATGTCGAGATTTAAATGTTGCCTGCGCAGTTAGCGCGTTGGGCGGGTCAAGCTTCCACGGGGATCGCAAGCCGCACGGGGCAGAAAGGGGTGCGGGGCCGATGAAATGCATAAATCAATAACAGCGGCGCAACTCCCTAGGTATCCTGCCACGACCGACATACCTATATAGTGTTACTGATGTATCTGAACGCCATTTTGTGTTCGAATATTATGTTTCCGCGGATAAACCTGGTAGCCTGTTTTTATTTCTTCATTATTAGGATATAGGAATTCATTTGCACACATGGAGTAGTTAAAAAGCCAAATATGTTCATTTAGAATGCACACAAAGAAATTAGGAAATAGCAAGAGCGCGCGCGTTACTTTTGCCCACAGCAGTGTTAGTTTTTTAGTTCATATATAAAGTCAAAAATCTAATGTTAGTTGTATTAGTGCAAATTCGGAATCATTTTTGTGAGGCTTGTTGGCCCTCCACAACGAGCATTAATTTCTATGTATCAGTAACCCATAACGATTTACTAAACTGCAAGACACTTAACATGTAATAACGTGGTTACTAGCCACCCATAGAACGGCTGTCATATCGTTGCTTGCAATTGAGAGTAACTACTGTGGAACGGAATGCATCACTCACACTGCAGATCCTTTAAGGGGGATGCGCCAAGGTAGCCGACGAAATTCAAATTTTCTTTCGTTTTTAGCAATTTGCAGGTCAATTCGAGTTGTATGTTGATCTAATATGATTCGCGGCAGTATTCAATATTTAATTATAGAATTATAATCATAAAAATCATCAATACATCTCTCTAGTTCATATTACCCTATTGAATGACATTTGAGGCCAATTCTAACTTAAGGAGTTGTATTGTTGATTCTAATTATTATAATTCTGTAAAGCCATAATTTTTTAAGTCGCGAATCATATTTTAATCAACATACAACCGAACACTGACCTGCAAATTGCAAAAAACGTAAGTAAATTTGAATCTCGCGGGCTACCTTAGCGCATCCCCCTTAATAACAGACTTGAATACAAATAGGTCATGATGATCTCGAGACCGCAAGCAATGAAACTGTCGCAAATTGATATCTTAACAAAGTTAAATTAGGGTTACAACGTGTGATTTAAATTACTCAAAACCTTAAACACCACCGATTAGAACATCCTACACAATACAAAACTTAAGAATTTATTTTTGTCAAAGTTTTATTTTATTTAACTATTAAAGGAACGCATTTTTATTAGATAAGTGCAAGCAATTAAGTCCAGCCTGCAAATTAGGTTATATTATAAAAACTAATGGAAAAGCTTGCTACGAGCGCAGTGGCTCGAAATTCAGATATTAAGTTTTCTTTGATCAAATTACATAAAAAATACGGAAATCAATTCAGAAGTTGATTCTGTGTTGTTTCAGATATTGAGTTATTTCAATTACATCTTAGTTTCTTAAACCTGCAAAGCAAGCAAGAAAACCTGTTTTTTACATGATAAAGTCACACTTGTCAGTTTTGCAGCGAAAGTTTTATGAAGAAGGCTGTTTTTCACAAACCTTTTATTTTTTTAGTAGCATACGAGCTGTAAAAGAGAAAATAAAAAACAAAGGTACTTACGCCAATGGCTCCTTGGTTGCCGAGGAAAGTCTTTTGCTTGCCATCAACCTGACAAGCCAGCGAGTTTAATAAGTAGATGGCGATACGCTGAACGAAACCCTCTTGATTTACATCGGCAACTCCGTTTAAAAGAATCTGTACCACACGTTCGTACTCGAACAACTGAAAAGGAAAAGTTACTTAGAAAAGTAGGACTAAATAAAACCAAAAGAAATCCAAATGGGAGTTCATGACTTTGGATTGCAATGTCCAAGTGCTAGTGCACTTTGATTGAAATCCTAGAAAGTGTATTTAGTAGTCTAGATACACTTTCAAGTATTTCAATCGTAAGTAATGTTACAAGACGGAGATTAGGACGATCGTTTTTTTTTTTGTCTTTTAAGTAGACTTATCCAAAATTATGCTGTTTTGACGGGTTAATTAAGATTATTGAAATCCTTCAATTCATTTACAGAGGGAATACCACCATCAGTAGATGCAGTTTACTTCAGCGACACATTCGATCCACGAAAGGGTTTTATTGAAAAACCAGGGACTTGGAAAAAATCTAGGCTATGTCTTAATGTCATGTCATGTTCGTGAATAGGCGCCGTCAGAAGGACTGGTCATTTCTTAGCTGCCACGGCTAATTTTAATTCAATTTAATATTTGAATTGTTTTTTGTCTTTTTATTACGGACGCTTTTCACGTTCTGCATCGTTCTCACATGCATAATTTCAACATGAACGATGTAACCAATATTTTGTAACCATATTTTGATTTAAAAGAGTGTCCATGGAGTTTCTTGCCCGTTCTTCTCCATAGATACCTACTACGCTTTGGAATGGGCAACTAGCTTCATCTTTCTGACTGACCGATCCCTTGACAATTAAAAAGTGCCTGTAATTGGTTTATTTCGAAATAAATACTTTGAGTTTGAGTTTGTCAGTCCAGTTTGGAAAAAGTCTAAATGGTGAAATGCATAAGCAAAATGACCCTCGGTTAGGCGGAGAATAATAACACATTCTGAAATACAGTTATTCGTACCAGATTTCATTTGACCTTTAACTGTGATGAAAATGTCGGAGATAGCAATAAATCAATGCTGGTGGAGCGCTGTACGTAACGGGTGGAAAGTTACACTCGCCGGTGCAACAGGGCGGGAGGTGCCTGTGCGGGGAGTGCGGGCGGTGCCCGAGAGTTCTCCGAAGTGGTCCGATGGAAATTATGTGAAAATTGCATGTAACATTGATAATATTAGCATGAAATTTCATCTCAACGTGAGCAAAGGCTGCATACAGAATAGCGATTCTAAATTGGAAATTTTCTGAATATCAAAATGTTTACCCGTATATTGAATCCATTGGAATAACTGGTGGTTTATTGGAATAACAAGTTCTGATCAAATATTAACGTCGCAAACTTGATGCAGATTCGATCTAATGGAATTTCAAACTGAATCTGAACAATACTTATCATGTCCAGAAAAATCGTAGAAACGTTCTCATATAGTTTACGTTTATACAATGCAATCGAATACCCGAGATATTTCACTATATTGCGTAAGAGAGTGGTGGCCTACTTTTAATATTTTCATTTCATTGAATTAACTTGTAACGATCGATTTTGCGACGAGGAAACGAAGGTGGAAACGCAAAGTCCACACATGTTTTATTTCTCAGCATTATGAATAAATTATACCCAAAGAATAGATACAGTACCCAGGCGATAATATGGCGCATCGAGTTTAACACTTACAAATACATAGTACGAGGGCGGCACTGAAAATTTAGGGAATCAAGAAGTGACACAACATTACTATTTAAAAATGTATTTATTGCTTTTCGAAGTATTCTCCGCGAAATTTGACACATTTTTCCATACGATGGAACCAATCATTGAAGCAACCATTCCATTCGGAAGTTGGGGTCTCCAAAATAGCCGTTTTGTAGGCGTCTGAAAATCTCTGTCCACGCAATTTATTCTTTATTTTAGGGAAAGTATAGAAATCATTAGGGCTTAGTTCGGGGCTGTACGGCGGATGGTCTAACAATTCTATGTTTTCTTGCTCTAAAAACTCTTTTGTTCTGTGCGCGGTGTGAGAACTCGCATTGTCGTGATGGAGGATTATGCGGCGGTTGCAGTTCTCTTTACGGAGTTCAGAAACGACCTGTGGCAAACAAATGCTATCATACCATTCTGCATTAACCGTTCTTTGTTCCTCAAGAGGAATAGTCGTAACATGGCCGGTTTTGGAGACAAACGTGGCCACCATTTTTTTTGCAACACTCCGTGAACGAACAATTTTTGTTGGCTTTAACTCATTTTCGAACACCCAAACTCGTGACTGGTTTTTTGTTTCGGGTTCGTACGCGTATATCCAGGATTCGTCACCTGATACGATGTTGTATACAGCATTTGAGGATCCTGCGTGGAATCTTTCGAGAGTTCTGACGCACCAAGTAACGCGAGCCGCTTTTTGCTGTTCACAGAGCGAATGCGGTATCCATCGGGAAAACAACTTTCTTACACCTAATTGTTCATGCAAGATTATTTGTATTTGACTCATGCCAATGTCTAAATTTGCCTGAATTTCGCGGTATGTCACATGTCGATCTTCCTCAATCAGCTTACGCACAGCATCAACGTTTTCTTGGGTGACTGCAGTTTTTGGACGACCTTGACGGGGATCATCACTGAGCTTGACACGTCCACGTTGAAATTCAGCAAACCAGCGATAAATTGTGGTTTTGTATGGGGCTTCATCACCAAATGCAGAAATCATCCGGTCAACACACTGTGTTTTTGTGTTAAACCACTTCGAAAGTCATAATAAATCATCGCTCTTGAATTTTCTCGAGTCAATTCCATTTTCTCAACGACTAATAAAGTTTGACAAAACCTTGTGACAAGCACGGTGCTGTAGCTTAGAATAAAAGTAAGGGAATCATAACCGACCAGTTCAAGTAGGGTTCTGATTTTGAAGTTACACTACTCAATTCTATAGATTTTTAATTTACTAGTAGAGTAATATCAAAGATGAATGCACTTATTGGTAGATGGCGCTGTTCTCAAAATGTTCATGGGTTTCGTCTAAACCACAGACTACATAGATACTATGTATAAATAGGTCTAAACATAATATGTTCCATTTTATTCAGATTTTCTTTAAATAACATTTTTTTTTACAAATAGTTTTTTTAAGGATTTGAGACAGGTTTTCCATTTATTGTGTTAACATACAACGTTTGTTTAAATGGATAAAATCATCTAATAACACAACGCAAATTTTTGAAACTGTCTTTAATATAAAGGGAAAAAAGGAACGCAACTCGCGTAATTGTCAAATATTATGTTGTAATTTTTTTCCGAATAGAGAACAATAAAAATTATTGGTTGCGGTTCGATTAATTTGTGGATTATTCTTGACGACTTTGCTTGTATGGACATTTAGGATTCTGTTTATAACCATTGAACTGGAAAAGTGTTCTGTATCTGAACAACCCCAGCGCGAAAATCTGGACTTTTTACTTGTTTGTGAAAGCACCGATATAGTGTTGTATAAAAATATAAACGCGATCAAGTGTTGTATGCTGAACTGTAATAATTCAGGAGTTAACCTTCAAATATTGTAAAAAAATATTGAAGAAGAAATAAAGTAGGTATTTGACATTGGATCGGGTGTTTTATTTTTAGTTCATAAAAAAAACTACTACCTAACTAAAACGGAAGGAAATAGGACAGGGCCTACTGCAGATTGCAAGCTATTACAGCTTTATGAAGCATTATTTGTATACGTATAGCTAGTAGCTATACGTACCTATATATTGCTTCATGGAGTGTTGTTTCTGCTTGTTCCTAGAGGGCGCCATGAAATGTTCGAGTGACGTCTCTATCTCCCTATATAAAATGTACTCTGTGGTGACAAGCCCGAGAATCTTTTTTTAAATAAATTAATGGTATTCGATTTTTAAAACCAAGGAGTTTTCAATTAAAAAGATTTTAATATGACATTAACAGTGGAAATATTCCATTCCCGATACTTTTAGTGCAGCCCTCGTATGAACGGATGCCGCAGACAATTTGTTAGGCCATATACGCACGGCTGCATAATAAGGCGCTATCTCCACGGGCGAGATAATCACCGTGACAGACTCGCTGTGCCATCAAATTCAATATCATCATCTACCAGCCCTGGTCCCGTGTTACTTGGGGTCAGCCGTCAATATCATTCACTCCTTTCATATCATCCCTCACACAATCTATCCATGTTTTCTTTGGTTTTGGTCTTCCTCTCCCTCTCCATCCATCAACATTTCGCATAGCATGATCAGCCTATAATGTTCCCACTACTGGGACACAGGCCGCATCTCTTTGAGAGGGAGTGGGTTATAATCTACCACGCGGGCCCAGTGCGAATTGGTAGATATCACATGTCTCCGAATTTTTGGTTTTAGGACATGCCGGTTTCCTCACGTTGTTTTCCTTCAGCGATTTGAAAGCAGTGGTGATGAAATTATTTACTCAAAGTAAAGCGGCTGCCTGGGTTCGAACCCACGACCAACTACAACTCGTAAGTCGGGGCCGATACTACTGGGCCACCACTGCTCACTCATCAAAATTTTAATACATCAAATTCAGTAGAAACTCCATAAATCAGTCTCCACACGGCGGTAATATCGCGGTGATAATTTGATAGCGTGACGACCGCCACGATTCGTCTGTAGAGATGGCGCCTAAACACAAACACTAACTTTACAAAACTTACCACATCAGACGGGATCTTGAACTGGCACAGAGTGAGGCATCCATTCCTCATCATGGTATCATCTCCGAGATGTGCCTCCATGCCGTCAAGCAGCGCGGTGATGATGCGCTTCTTCAGCTTGATGCCAATGCGATCTTTTTCTTTCCCCTTTACGATGTAGAACAGGGTGGCACTAAAATGTACACAAAAACTATTTAAGTCTTTGACATATTATAAGAGGTGGGTGTGAGAAAATCTTAATGCACGTAAAGATCTTCTCGTATGTTATTCCAGATGTTTTGATATGGTGCCAAAACTAAATACCCACCTAAGCTATTATTATTCGTGACTTGGCTTATGAAATTCAAATTCATTATGTCAAAAAAATTAAGGAAGTAAATAAAAGAGGGGAGGACTTGGCGAGAAAAACTTTTACGTATTTTATAGGTATAAAGTTGTAGTAAAATATCTTTGGTTGTACTATTAGTATCTGGCTGGTTTTGATACCGTTAAATAGATGACATTTAAAAAAAGTAAAATTTAAAATGACTTCCCGCTTTTTTCTATTGTTTTTCTGTCCGCCAAAATGAGTGAATGTATCGAAGAAATTCGATACATTTTGAAGTTTTATTACAAAAAAGGGAAAAATGAGACACAAGCGGCGAAAAAAAAGTGACGTTTATGTACCTAACTCAGTGTCAGTAAGATTAGCACAAAGTTGGTTCAAGCGAAATTTCAGTCCGGGAATTTTGATGTCAAAGATGGTCTGGGTATACAAAAAAGCTGGATATTTGGGTGCCACACGAGCTCTTAGTCTTGAGTTTGTATATAAAATACGAAAGAATTTTCCCTGACCTATATAAATAGAAGGCTGTTAGCGCTAACGCATGATTAGGCCTTAAAACCTATTCCATTTATACGAGGGCTGCACTAAAAGTATCGGGAATGGAATATTTCCACTGTTCCTGTCATATTAAAATATTTTTAATTGAAAACTCATTGGTTTTAAAAATCGAATACCATTTATTTATTTAAAAAAAGATTCTCGGTCTTGTCACAAGGTTTTGTCAAACTTGTTTAGTCGTTGAGAAAATGGAATTGACTCGAGAAAATTCAAGAGCGATGATTTATTATGACTTTCGAAGTGGTTTAACACAAAAACAGTGTGTTGACCGGATGATTTCTGCATTTGGTGATGAAGCCCCATCCAAAACCACAATTTATCGCTGGTTTGCTGAATTTCAACGTGGACGTGTCAAGCTCAGTGATGATCCCCGTCAAAGTCGTCCAAAAACTGCAGTCACCCAAGAAAACGTTGATGCTGTGCGTAAGCTGATTGAGGAAGATCGACATGTGACATACCGCGAAATTCAGGCAACTTTAGACATTGGCATGAGTCAAATACAAAATACAAAAACAAAAGAGTTTTTAGAGCAAGAAAACATAGAATTGTTAGACCATCCGCCGTACAGCCCCGACCTAAGCCCTAATGATTTCTATACTTTCCCTAAAATAAAGAATAAATTGCGTGGACAGAGATTTTCATCACCTGAAGAAGCTGTGGACGCCTACAAAACGGCTATTTTGGAGACCCAACTTCCGAATGTTATTCCGTTCACCCTGGAATAACTGTTTCATCGAAGGGCCGGAAAGAAAACGTATTGATCGGACTAACTGCGACGGTGCATAGTCTCTAGTTAGCTGACAATTTTTGGCAACCATTTTCACATCGAGGTGTTGGTGAATTATTGCCAATGTGGTTTATAAAAATGAGTGGACGGCCCATATTTTTTTCACAATAGCCACTCAATCAAACCTTGGAGAGTTGGATAACAAATACAATACAATCTTATTAAATAAAAATTAGTATTTTCTTTCAATCGTAACATATTTAAACAATGCTTAGGTATACGCCACACATTCAAATAAACCGTCCTTGTTGAATACAAGAATGCTATCTTATTGTCCGGTGTTACGTCACCAAAATGTTCTCAAATTATATGGCAAGTAAAATTCTTAATCAATAGTCACGTACCTTCCCGATATCTGAATGTGTTTCTCCATAACGTGCTGGTCCATAGCATCGAGGACGACGCACAGAGCGCGGCCCACATATGCATTGTTCTCATAGCGGAATAGATAATACAGATCGTTGAGGACCCGAGTCAACATAGCTGGTCTCTCCATATAAGCGCGAGCTGCAGTTAGGATCTGCTCTTCATTGGCATCGCCAGTGATCTAACGAAAAGGAAACAAAATTTAAATAAACTCATAAAAAGTAACAGTCGGTTGAGAGGTCAAGTCTTTATGTATGTTATGGATGGCCAACAAAGCCACAGCTTTATGGACATCTACAATACCGTCGTCGTTGCCATCCTGGAGACAACGCTGAAATGTCCCAATTGCCTGTAATTACACCACTCATATCCTTCAAGCCGTAGCAAAGCAACGCTACTTGGCGGCAAAAATTGATAAAATATTATGATAGTACCATTTTCCTGGACGAGCTCCTTCGCAAAGAGTAATACTCCAAGATTTTCTAAATAATAATATAATAGTGCATAGGTATTATGGAAATAACGATATAAGGTGAACAAAGAGATCCATCGATTAGAAATACGCTTTGTGTGAGTTGCACATAAATCATTGTGCCTAAATCATTCGATAACCTTATCGAAAGAATAATAAAATCAAATATGGTATTTTATTCGTTACTAGTATTTTTTTCAATAACAGATTTTTGGTTTCATTTCACTTTGTCACTGAGTCTTTGAAAGTGCGGGCTTAAATCTAAGCGGAAAACGGCGAATTATCGCGTGCGGTTTTCGTTACAGTGCAGCAAGTTAAACTGTTTCGAAAGTTTCATACTATCTGTGTGTCCCATGAGCGCATCAACTGCGTTGCCATAACAAGTTATATTGTAGTTAGTTAAAATAATACAAAACTGCCGTATTGTGTCAGTAACATTGAAGCAAGTTTAAGAGTTCCGAAGTCCGAAAGCACAATATTCTGTATGTCATGAGTGCTGCGAGGTTACAATTTATTATCTGCCACATATTTTTGAATTTTATATTTGGAATTGTAAACCTTTGCGTGCCCACGTAACGGTAAAATATGGAGAACTTTATTATAAAAACACCTATGTACTTACTATACCCATGTTTGCAAAGAAATAAATGATTTGATTTAATTTTTTACCACGATCACATCTTAGCAAATTATATAGATCCGAAGTCCGAAACTGCAACATTTATGTGTCATGAGTGCTGTCTACGAGGTTGCAACAATCACATCGTAGCAAATTGAGTTCCGAACTCCGAAAATGCAATATCTGTGTGTCATGACTTCAAGACTGCTGCTACGAGGTTGCCACGATCAGTTACTTCGTAGCAAGATAAAAGAGTTCTGAAATCCCAAAGTGCTATGTATGTATAAGAGTAACGAAAGACCAAAGAAACTATGGATGGACTGGGGGAAAGATGATATGGCTAGAAATTGGTGACTACCGAGATGACGACTAATAGAGAAGTATGGAAGAAAAATCGACTTGTTGCACCGACCCCAAATAAATTGGGATAAGGGCAGGAGAATGATGACTTACTTATTTCAAAATAGTACTATTTTAAAAGATAGTTATGTACTAACATAACAAGTGTTGGAAGTGGCAGTTACGTCCAAACACTTCCCTAAGAGGAAATACAATGCATAAAATGATAAGAGTTGAATAAAAGCAGAAGTATTATTGTTGTATATTATGCATATTTGTATTATGTAAACTTGTCAAGTACTCTTAACAATGAAAGTCAGGATGTACAATTAAAACAAAACTTCCTCTATAGGAAGTTAATATGGATTACATTCCTCACTTTTTATGGGCTCTGAAGAGTTTTGTATGGGGGATGATGTAGTTGGCTATACTATTCTGGTGCCATATTAACCCACCTAGATGCAGGTTTGCTAAGAGAAATACCAGTGAATCAGATTTAAGGAATTCTCACAGAATTAAATTTTGCTAGATTTTTATTGACAGAATTTTTTGGTGATATGTTTTGCCGTGTGGTAAGTGTACAATTATTCTCATAGTACTAATTCTATTTGATAATCACTACTAAATACAGCCATAACTTTACAAACTACCCACATATTTGGGAGGTGAAAGTGATCTATTGTTAGTTTGCTACTTTTATCATTCAAAAGTTAAACTGCTGAGATTTTTAGGACCACACTATAAGAACAAATGATTTAAAAAAAAAAAATATTTGAAAAACCTCTTTGTACCATTATAAAAACAAGATGGTAGAAGATTGTTTACTATTCTCAGACTGTTTTTTATTGAACTGAATCTGACATAATATGTAATTCCCTTTAAATAAATAATTGAATTAGGTGTTACTTTGTGGAGTAAACTCATATCAGTGGGAATATTGGTTTTATGTATATTTTGATTGGGAGTAAGTATATGAAATTAACTGTTTATATACATAGAATTTTAAGTATGTTATTGTTTTTTAGAGACTAAATAGTACTGTTTAGTGTATATCGTTGATAAAAACCAGTATTCTTTTGTCTGGCTGCTCTGCATTATTAATCAAAGATCTAGCCTAACTTGCACCATAAATCGAGAAATGCATTCAGCGATAAAAAAAAATCAAAAAAACTGTCAGTAGTGGGCGCCCCAGAAGGACAAAAATCCTTCTACGGCTTCCCTTAATTGATATTCTTCAGCAAGGTAAGAACAAGACTAAGCAATGTTAATACAAACAACAAACATAACTGTTATAATTTATACCTTTATATGTAATTAATTACCTTAATATATCAAAATGTACACTGCACAATTGCAACTTGAGAAGTAGTAGTAGAGGAGCTCTTTGTGACGGAGCTCATTCAAGGACATAATGAACCATTTGGTATAATCAGGCTGATATCTACAAACTCGTGGTGTCTTTGTTATGTATGTATGAGAAATAGATTCAATCTATCTATCAACCCCAACTTTACTCCACAAAAAATGTCTTACCAAAACAGGAACTAAAAATAAATAGCCCTAATGTCATCAGATATGCGTACACTGGCTTTTGAAGTCAATAGTATCAGATACTTAGACATGTCTAGTGCATAGACCAACATCGAGGGCCCTTTGAGAGCACTAGCTAAGTGTTTAGTTCCAGTCAGCAGTCTAGGAGGATTGGGTTTTAATTTTAAGTTGTGGATAATCAGAGTACTTGGGTCACCCAAGTACATGTAAGATTTTCAAGCAGTCTCTGGAATGGCAAGGTATCGGCAATACCTTTGGCTATGCAGACAACTTACCATGCTGTGGGCTCGTTGGATTGTTTTGCATACAGTAGCATGTGATGTAAAAACTACCTTACAAAAAAGAAGACACTTACCACTTTAGCAGGTATATCATGCCGTTTGCAAGCTCCATGGTGAGTGCCATATAAACCGAGGAACTCCAACGGGTGGTTCACACGGCTCACCAGTCCAGGTATATCACACCGGACCTCAATATTGTCTGAAGATGATCCTTGGTTCATTTGAACTGCTGCAGCTCCAGTCCCCGCCAAATTTGTACCGGATATATCCAACGACTCCAATAGGTGTAGGCTCTCAACTAGTTGGGTCAAAACTTCATTAGGGGTGAAATATTTTCCATGCCTCTCATTGGACTGTGATATATCCAAATGCCTCAAGTGGCGCATTCCTGATATCCAATCAATTAAATCTTGAGTCCAAGGTACAGCGTGCAGCACAAGGAATCGCAGATTGTTCATCTCGTTCAGCGCCCAGATGGAGCCGGCCGATGTGCACTCAGAGAGGTCCAGGTGTGTCAAGTGCTGTAGTGGCTTTAATAAAAGCAAAGGAAATATTGCCAGACCTCGACGTTGGATAGTCAGTCTCTTTAAGTTTGGGGCATAGATGATATAGCCACGCTGCCTATATATATCCTCATCCTGCGGGAAGCAATAAGTCAACGGACCAAATTTTAATGAGAGCAGGTTTTGACTGTTGGTACTTATAATTTCCAGGGATACGTGCGACAGATACTCGCATTGGTTTAATTCGACTTCAAAAGGTTGGTGCTCCATCATGCAGCGCAATCCTTCGTCAGTGATCCGGGAGTTCCGTAATTTTAAAGTATTCAGCCTGGTGCGAAACTTATCGCGAAACATATTCGCAATATTATTGTTGATGCGGTATTTCTTTTGATATGCGCGGATGAATTTCTCGCATATCTCGGCTGGTAATATAACATCATCCTTCAGACGGCGCCATCGGGTATCAGGGTCGAAGTTGGCAATAGTATTCAGATTCACAACTATATAGTCCATACAAAGATCAAAAAGACTGTCAGGATAGGCATCATAGGCCGCATCGTACAAAGTTATTTCGTTCGTCATTTTGCTGAACCAAACTGGCTCTTTCACTGCATTGGGTAATAAAGGTAGGCCCGCGATGGCACCATGTCGCAAATGTAACACACACTGATTCTAGGTGATGAAAATTACCTCAGTCTGTTGTGATGACTGTTCAGAGATGCTGTTAGGTCTCCCGACTGGGACTAACACACTTGCTCATTCGGCAACGGACGGGCTAGCAGTAAAGTAAATCAGTAATTCACAGTTTTCGGCTCGCTCGCACAACGCAACAAGAAAGTCAATATACGTAGTATCTGTATCTGTAGTCTGTGAAGTCAATTGTCGTTTTTTTTCACTCGCATAGACAAGTAAAGATCGCCCAGAATATCTTGTAATTATCTGTAACAGTGGGCATTCGTAAGCAATAAATTCTTCGGACAGTAATTTAGAACTCAAACCAATTAAAATATTATTTTTAAGTGACTGAATAACTTCTTATTAATGAATAAACCTAAATATTTAACTCTAGTTTATGGTTAAAAAGCTACCTTTCCTTGTCATTTTCATAAAGACGAAGTGAGAGAGCGACAGACAGAGTTTTGGGTCGATAATCTGTAGTCGACGTGATTTTGACAGTTGGTGGCGCTGCTTGTCTAGGCTAATGTCAATTTGACAAGTCAACCTCTGATAACTGGGCCTTTAAGACTTGGAAGAAATTTAAAAAAAGGTCGGGCGGTGTAAAAAAGATTGGAACGAAGTTCCTTTCGCTGTATATTATGCTATTGTATTGTAACAGAGCCATTTTTAAGGTCTCAAGTTTCGAGTGTCAAAAGTTTTTGTTTTTGTTTTTATTATTATTACAAGCTTTTATTTAACTTGCAATGTTCGAATATAAGTTGTCCTCTTCAAAATTTGCAAGTTACATTTGACCCACTTCCCGGTGTTCGATTGAGCTAAAATTTGGCACACGTATGTAAAGTCGGTGACAATGCAATATTTTGGTACCATCGAGCTGATCTGATGATGGAGCCGGAAGGTGGCCACAGGAACTCACTACTATAATAATGAAATAACAACGAGTTTGGGCTTGTTTGATTTGTCTTGACGATTACTCTGATCGTAGATGGTATTCAGGGTCTAATGATGGAGCTGGAAGGTGGCCATAGGAACTCTTTAACGAAACGACGCAACCCCACCGAGTTTGGGCTCGTTTGATTTGTCCTGACAAGTACTCTATTAGTAGATTGATATCCAGGTCTGATATCAACTCTGTAATAAAACAACGCAAACTCATCGAGTTTGGGCTCGTTTGATTTGTCTAGTCAAGTACTCTATTAGTAAATGATAAAAATATTAAAATTCTTCATGCTAGGTTTTGAAAATGTAAAATGTTAATAATAATAAACCTTTAAGACTAAAAAAAAAAATATTTTTGAACAATATTTTTTTAAAGAAATGGGAACTGAAAAGAAAAAAATAAATTGATTCCGATTGAAATTGGAACATAGTTTTCAATTAAAAGCGTGTTGTACCCTCTTTTTTTCTCTCTTGCCGTTAAAATGTAACACGCTGTACTGACTTGCAAATTGCAAAAATCATAAGAAAATTTTATTTTCGCGGACAACCTGGCGCTTACCCCTTAAAGTAATAAATCGCTTATTAAGGGGATGCTCTAACGTAGCCCGTGAAATTCGAATTTGCTTACGTTTTTTTGCAGTTTGCAGGTCAGTGTCTGGTTGTATGTTAATTAAAATATGATTCGCGACCGTAAAAAATATGGCTTAACAGAATTATAATCATTAGAGTCAGCAATACAACTCCTTAAGTTAGGAATTGGCCTCAAATGTCATGATTTCATGAAATAGTCATTCAATAGGGTAATATGAACTTAGAGAGATTTATTGATGATTTTTATGATTATAATTCTCTAAATAAATATTTGATACGGCCGCGAATCATATTTAGATCAACATACAAAGTGATACTAACCTGAAAATTGCAAAAAACGTAAGAAAAATTTAATTTCGTGGGCTACATTGGCACATCCCCCTTAACCAAATGGTGTTCTTACATTTCCTTATAACTAAAGTAAAAATAAACTACTCCAAAAATTATTGTTACAAGGGAAACGTTGTGGACTCCACACTACGTCGAGCCAGTCTCGTGCAGTCCTTGACAGTTTTACACAATTAGACTGTATTGTAAAGGAGGACCGGACAAAATGGTTCCCACGACCAATAACTACCAAATATATGTCATTATTAGATAGGTATTTTAATATAGATCAATAACTACTATGGCGGTTCATTTCAAATCGCTGTATGGAAAAAGATATGGCGATGTTACGTAGGACGTACCTGTACGGTAGATAACGGAATACTTGAAACTTAATTACTTCTAGTGGTCTTAGTTTGAGTATTCGCAAATGTATGCATTCCGATGATGACAAAATTATATAGTACCTTTGAGCTCACTATCTGTTCCGTGTTTGAGCTAGTCAGTTGACAGACCTGGACGCCAGATAACGGAATTCTTGAAGAACTACAAGTAAACCCATCGAATGCGGGCTCATTAGATGTGTCTCAACGAGTAGACACTGTTCATTTTACCTGATGACGATGACCGTATGAATGAGATCAGCCATACGGTCATCGTCAACAGGTCATCGTTTTAAGAGTTTCGTTATCTAACGTCTAGATAGATGCTAGATAACGAAACTCTTGAATAGCTACTAGTGAGCAGCGATGACATAAATAACGCGTACCATTAATTAAATCCAACATGAAAAAACAGCAACAGAGACACATCTAATGACCCATACACGATGGCGTTTACTACATAAATCAAAAGTGTCTAAGGATGAAGCACGTTTTTGCTAGTTACTAAAAATCTGTTTTTTTTTAATCATATATTTGTAACTCTTATGGATACTTTTTTAGTAGGTATATTCGTCATTCGAAAAAGGAATAATAGTTTTTGAATTTCGGTCAAAAGATGAAAATCTTATGTCAAGTCGTAGGGGAGAAAGGGGTAATGGCAGTCACTTAACCAGTAATTGAAATAAACAAGAGGTCAACAACTCTTAAGGTACTTTTGTTAACAAACTATCAGTCTCAAATAGGCTCATTATCTTTGGAATCAAAGTTTAGGAACGATAAAGATTTTTTTTTAAAACAGCTTTGACCACCATTGTCCACATATGCGGTTAATTATGGTCACTATGTGGGCAATGAGAGTCAACAGTTGTCACACACGTAACCTTGTGGTGAATTTCACCCAGTGCTGTCTTTGTGCGCCCATAACACACAGGAAGTGCAACAACAACTCGCTGTTGCGGCCAAATTCTCCACATATCAGGCAGATATTTCCAGCATCTTCGTCATCATCATCGTCGTCGTCATTACATATCTGATTTAGGCTGATATTTGACTTTGAAGAAGTATTTTTTTCTTGGAGCCGCGCCTTTTGGCTTTATTTACCACCGTTTTCCGAGGTTAGCGCGTTTTACCTTTACATCTTTTATCTTGATTTATTTTTTACTCTGCTTTTGCCGCTTTTTTATTTGACTCTCATTGCCCAATTATACCTAGTTGGTAAAAAAAAATCATAACAAAATAATATGCTTTTAAATCACCACAAAATGTTCTTAAAACTATTATTTAGGCATACAGTCACACAAAAAACAAGTTTAATTACTTAATAGTATTAAAATCATTTACTCACCGCTTATTTTGTGCACTCGTAAAATTATATGTAAAGTGCGCGAAAACGTACGGCGGCCTTCCCTTGCAAATGGTGGCCGCGCACAAACCGCGCGGGGCGGGCGGGTTTACAGGTGTACGTAACGAGTCTCTATGGTTGATATTCGTTAGTCTACACTCTTTCGTTTGCATGTTATTAACGTGACCACCATTGCCCGCTGACTACGATTACCCCTTTTTCCCCTATTCCTATCTAATCCTGCAAAGAGAAGAAATTATCAGTGCCGTGGGAATGTTAGAAGGTGGTTCTCGGCAACGCGCTGTGGCAATCGCTCTGGGCACTACGCAGAGTGTTATAAGTCGACTTTGGATACGTTACCGCATCACTGGCAGCGTCGCAGAGCGACTTGGAGGACGAACTCGCATCACCACACGCAGACAAGATCGTTACATACAAATTACTGCTCGACGAAATCGTACAATTACCGCGATGATGTTGGTTACGAGGCTTCATAGCTCTTCAGGGATGTTAATAATAATAAGCGATCAAACCTTAGGAAATCGCTTGCATAAAGTAATCTTCGTTCGCGAAGGCTGCAACGTGTACCACCTTTTGAACCCCGCAATCGCAGAGCCCGTTTACAATGGGCTCGTGAAAACAGAAATTGGGCAGAAGTAGATTGGCGTTTTTGTGTGTTTTTCTGACGAATCTCGCTTTGGTACGAGGCCAGATACCTACTAGACAGACGTACACGGTATTGGAGGACCCCTGGATGCCAAGAACATTTAAAATCATGCATGCAGTGGTGGAACAATCATGATATGGGCGGGTATTTGGATCTGCGGATGAACCGAACTGATTTGGATCTGAGGCAATCTCGATGCTCAGATTTACGCTGAAACGATTGTATCAGATGTTGACATTCCTTTGCGGACCCAATTTGGTGCTTCATTTCTGTTTATGCATGATAATGCGCGTCCACACACTGCCAGAGTCGTTGCGGACACACTTGCCGCAGCTAATATCAACGTCCTACCGTGGCCTGCTCCATCGCCAGACTTGAATCCCGTTGAGCACGCATGGGATATGCTTCAAAGAAGATCTCTGCCAAATATGGATGCCGCACACACACCAGAAAATCTTTTTCGCCTGTTACAACGGACATGAGCGGCCATTCCGCAACGGGTTTTGGATGAACTCATATTGAGTATCGCTGCGATTGTTTTATAGATGTAAACGGCGGAGATACAGATTACTAATTTATTGTTATTTTATTTTTTATTTTAATGTCAGGATTAACTAAGGTGAAAAATTGGTTTATGCCGTTTGGCTACCGTAAAACAGCCACCCCAGGGTGGATACTCGGAAATACGTGTTCATTTGTCCACCCCAGATGGAGTGGAAAATCGGAATTCACTTTTGATTGTTCTTAAAACTTTTTATCCCATGTACAGTCATCATCAACAATACAACAATAGGTACAACACTAATAAATTATTGATACATTTTTAATAACCACAAACTTAAAAATCATATTTCCTATTACATTTAAATCAATTTAAATTTCCTCGTTTTAAATAACATTAATAAAAAATTATAAAATTCTGCAACATATCCAGGAAATGACCAACACTAATTTCATTATTGAGTAAAAGTAATTGTGTAGCCTCGATAAATTCGTCTCTTCATTTGCAATCGTTTTCAAAATTTCTTAACTTGACGTTTTTCTGAAAGCTTTCCAAAAACTTTAGTAAAGGATGTTTGTCTTTGACTTCATTTGAAACTGTTTTATGCATTTTTTTTTTTTTTTTTAGGGCAACTCGCAGTTTTGACCACTGGGGGTCGTGGCTGCTTAACCGGTCTGTCCTGTGGTTGCCTTTCGGATTTTACTCTAAAAGGCCTCCAGCCAGGAGCGGAAAAATTTAAAACTAAACTTAAATGTTAGATGACCGCACGCTAAGGGCACCCCCTGCGGGGTACGGACCTCGGCTTAGGGCGTCATCGGGAGAGGGCAGCGCGATATTGGGGACGGGCTGGATCGAAAGGTACTGTTTTATGCCAAGATTCCAATGAATTTGTAGTCCTGTGAGCACTCCAAATGAATATCGAACAGCCACATACTTTTCGTCCTTAAGGGTCATACTCAGAAAAAGTGTACATTTTAAATTTGTAACTAAACTGATAGGTAAAAGGATACTGAGGATCTCTGTCACGAAACTGATGTCATAAGGTATAGTACACATGGAGCGATAGGTACAATATAATAGTGTCTCTCTCTATCCAACTCTACTGATATTTAAATGCCATATAAACGAATTATTAAACCGATTACAATGCTAAACTTTACAAGCACAGGCATTTAAAATTGATACTCACAATCGAGTGACAGAACAAATGTTATATTAAATGTGTACCCTAAGCTTCACAATTTCTCAGTTTCTTAACGTTACGAAATATAACGAAACTGCTGATTTTTGCTATGTTACATTCTTAACAGGATCGCGTTTACTTTGTTATACAAAAAAAATTGCCGTGTCAATAAAATGCAAAGATTGCATGCTTGTTTATACGAGTTAAAACAAAAAATATTTTTATGTGATGTAACTAGTAAAGAACAAAACATATGAATATAATTTAAAAAAGACTTATAGATAAACGTTGGCGCTTTTACGCGATCTATTGAATTGATGTACCAAGGAACATATCACTCACTGACGGCGACTGATGTACCTACGAGTATCTAGCCTCGGCTATTTGCTTTGCCGGGCATTCTTGATTGCCTGTTTTATGGTTGCTCGTTTTTTTTTTATCGCAAGCATGTTAAACAAAGTGATGGCTCAGCATATTTAGTGCACTCATTTGCCTGATGACCTTGTTCTCTACAATGTCCACACGTATAGATAGCCTCCCGACTAGTCTTTGCAGCATGTCCATACTGCTGACATTTAAAGCACGTGGTCACAAGTGTGAAGTCCCTCACTGGGCAGGATGTCCAATTAATGAACACTCGATTTTGATTTATAAGCCACGCCTTTCTTGTGTTAGCCTCCTTTGCACCTGACTTGTTACTTAAATTTATAGAGGCCAAAAAAGAGTCACGCGACAAACTAGACAGCTTGTCGGCTACATTCTGCTCATATATGCAATCGTAGACTTCTTGATCAGTTAAAACGGTCGGTACTCCTATAACTAAATGATTGGTCTTCTCTTATTTTTAATACAGCAGCACCACCCGGCGAGCGGACGCGTAAGATCACATCCACAGTAGAACGCTGCTTCCGGAAGCCATACTGACAATTAGCGAGGTGGGAACCAACACATGATACTTACTGGATGAGCCCTTCGGCAACTATTCAATAGATAAGAAACCTCGACGTGCAGGCAAACGGGACAGTATACACAGTTTCTGAGACCCTGCTTTCCTTCCACAACAAGACAAATCTGGCCACCTTCCAGCCGGAGGGAAATACGCCCGCACGGAGGCAGGTTTTGAACAACCATCTTATACCCCCCAGAGCAGCCCAAGCCAGAACCCAAGCCCCCAAACGTCTCAACTACCTTTGTCGAAACTACCTTTTGGAAGGGGCAACTAGAATCAATTCTATTTTTTTGTAAATTTTGACGTTCAAAAGTGCCTTTTATGTGCCTATTTGAAATAAATGATTTGACTTTGACTTCAAGGCTTGGTGTAGCTTGCTTTCAGTCACCTCCAACTCGTCAAACCAGTCTGAAGAAGACAAGAGTGGCGAAGGACGGTCCCTAACTACTGGAAAGAGCGTGTTTATGACTCTCTAACGTAGACCTGGAGCCATGGTTTCTGTGATAGGGGGACCCATGGACGTAATTTGCCCATGACCAACTTACAAGGTCTTGCCCTTGGGTCCCTGTCCAGCCCCTCGAGAAGCTCTCGCCAGGATATTGATCTGGAATCTGCGATGGCGTGTTGGAGTCCCATTGTCCCCTCTTGGTAACCTCTATAGCCTCTTGCTATTGCCTCCTCCGTAGCACTCGGGTGTCGTCTGCGTCTGGTGCGCTGATATTGGCGTCGGGATCTAAGACCGAAAATACGCAACTGCGCGATATCTTTCGACCATCAGTAAACCGCACTAGGACGCTGGAATGTGGGTAAACTTGGTAGATCACGCAGAAAAAAAAGAAGAAGATAAAATGATGTGAGTTCTATTCGCATGCGGCTGCTAGAGTTTCTTATACTAAAAAAAATAGTTCTGGTATTTTTGCCTGAGAAAAGATCGAAAGAAAATATGCTCAGCTAACTTCCGTTAGCAAATCATAGTTTTTACAAAATTAAAACTTTAAAACTGGTTTTTGCGCACAATGGTGAGTTCTAGAGTTCCTAATACTTTTCTGAAAGAGTTTTTCTGACCTAAATCATTAAAAAATAAAACAATTTTATTCCACGGATAAAAAATAGACTGGTGAAATCAGCTCTCAATACGTTGGGGCAGTCAATTTTATTTCTAAGCAACTTATAGAGAAACAAGGCATCAGTAACTTCTCTTCGAATTGATAACGAGTCAGACCGTCAGACGAGTATTATAGGAGAGCAGCTGTTTACTTTTTCCTCTAGAAAATGCGAGGTGCAACAGAAACCGTTTTTGAACTCTTTCCAAAAGTAACTTATGTGTGGCGTAGTGTGGTGTCCATACAACACTGCAATACTCCAGGACGCTTCCTGAACCTGTTTAAAACCGCTGATGTTTTTTAGCACAAACCCTAAAATTTTCGATGCTTTCTTAATAATATTCTCAATGTTGGGGACATTGAGAACATTATTAAGAAAGCAATGTCTAAAAGTATTTTTTTATTATACAGTACTCCCGAAGATCCCAAATTGCAATCACTTCTTGTATTTTTATTGCCTATGAACTACTCCGAGTGCAAATGGTGAGACTTTCTTAAAAATGACAAATGGTAACATAAAAATAAATTAGTTCCATTTTGTTAGTCTCACACCATTCAACAACTCTCAGGTCATCTTGAAGAAGCGCGATATCGCTCGATGATTCGATTCTTCTAGCAAACTTTAGGTGATGACCTAAAGTTTAAAGCGTAAAGATAGTACTCGGAAAAGTAAAAGCAGTGGGAAAGGTCATTAATATATATGATAAATAATATAGGAGCCAGTGTGGGGCACCGGAAGTCATGCCATGTCAATAATAGGTAGGTAGCGCGAAAGCTCCAACAGCATCTTAAAAACTTTATTAGACAAAGTGGACAGTCTCTTTATAAGGCACTGGGTACGGAGGCACGTGCCAACGTGTGTTGGCCACGTCATTTTTAGTCGTTTTAGTTTTGTGAGAGTTTACTAACATAGTTTTGTTTCCAATACTATATGGATTGCGATTGCGATTGTGTGTCCAAAATAAAGAATATATATATAATAATGGCTTTTATCGAAAGCCCTGCTGAAAGCGGTGTACAACACATCAAATTGTTTATTTGAGTTAATAGATTCTACTAGGGGCTCCAAGAAAGACAATAAGCTTGTGACAAAACCTTGAGGCAACAAAGCCGTATTGGTGATCGCTAAGATAAAATCTGAAATGTTGTCGGATGTGAGGACACATCACCGACTCAAATATCTTGGCAAACGTGCAGATAGTCGCGATAGGCCGATAATTGGAAATAGTGTATATTTTGTCCGACTTATACACAGGAACGACTTTGGCCTTTTTCCACTCGGATGGCAAAGTTCCAGTGGCCAGCGACACCAACCATCAACGACGCGAACCAGTGCCGATGCACCGGCAGAAACAAACTAAGGTCGGACAATGAAGGAAGAAGCCTCCTCGTATAGCGCAGTTTGTTCCGCCAGTTACTCAACAGAACCGAGCGCTCGGTAGTCCGGTAGTCCTGGGCAGTCACACACAATACCTTACATGACTGGCCAATTCTTCCCTCGCAGTGGTAGGGCTAACGCCCGCCTGGTTCGCGACCACCCTCCCACCGGTGTCCGGCGTCAAACAGCCTGCTGTGTTTTGTCGATGCGTGGGAGTGCCAGTGCCTTAGGGAATTTGAGAGTTGGCAGTTGCATTGTCCAAGGCTAGTCTCAGCCTAGGAGTGAACCTCGTCATGGTAACTCATTCTGGAGGGTAGCGGGCGGAGGGTGCTCATCCGAAGCACGTTCTTGCGGTTGGCCGACCGCAGGTAATTGGGGGCCCAACAAGCACTCCAGCCACGTGTGAAAGGCTGCCCCGCCACCTCGTGAAAAATCCCAAAATGTTCTGCGCTTGCCAGTCGACGACTGGAAAGGAGGACCCGGCCATCAAGATGCCCATCTTCGGGGGGGTTCGGGCGTCCCCGCAGTTTTAATTTGTATTATCTAATGTTAGAAGTAGCGAATGTGAAATCATATTGAATGGAGAAAAACTAGAATTTATTAATGAAACGGTTTTCCTAGGAATCTTAAGAAAACAGTTTGATTAATAAATTCTAGTAAACGCTAGACGAGAAATTACAATGGGGACCTCAGAATTATAACATCTCTAGCGGGGCGGCTAAGCTGGGCCGCTTATGTTGTTAGAAAGATATGACAATTAACAGATGTAGAAACCACGCGTTTGGTCTAGTTTAGCTACTTCCACAGCATTATGTCGTATGGCATTTTACTGTGGGGTGGGACTTCTGACATTAAATCCATCTTTATTTCGCCAAAGTGAGCTGTCAGTGCCATTTATAATCTACGTCGCAGCGAATCCCTCAGGGAACTATTTAAAAACATTAATATTATGACGGTACCTTGCCAATTCATTTACGAAAATAGTATGTATGTAAGAAAAAATCTACTTCTTTTGAATAAAATAAGCGATAAACATAGTTTTTACAGTAGAAATAAAGATAAAATAGACCAACCACTTTTCACATTAGCATAAGTACATACAACTTTTATGGGGTACTGACTGTGTTAAATCTTACAACAAAATACCTTGTGATATATTGCAGTTAAATGAAAGAAAATTTAAAACTCATATAAAAATATTACACTTTGTAAACAAGCATATTATTATAAATTAGATAATTATATCCAAGATAAGAATACTTGGAAACATGCTGGTCCAGCTCCACAAGACAATTTAAAGTCTAGACAAAATCAAACTGGTTGCTAATTTAATTGAATAATATAGGTATTATTTATATGACATTGATTTACATTCTGTGATGACTTTAAAAACTCACAAACTGAATTATTACTTGTTACCAAAAAAAATAAGAAAACCGCTAACATTGTAAAAGTAAAATTTTTGTAAATATGTAAGCACTATGTATCAATCACATAATTAATTTATCTTTAATTGCTTCATTTTGAATTCTTGTTACCTATTGTGGTATAGTAATTTTATTTTAGGTGCATCATCTTCACATATAACTATATAATTAATGTGTCCAAAATATTGTAAAACATTTTAAAAAAGTGAGTGATTTTAAAACGGTGGAGTTTCTTGCCCATTCTTCTCCATACGAAACTACCTTTTGGAAGGGGCGACTAGAATTAATTATATTTTAATGTAAATGTTGACGTTCAAAAGTGCCATTTCAATCAATTGCCATAAATGTTTGTCCACGCATCACTTCAAAGCGGTCGCACCTATTAGGCAATTTTTTTTATGTGTTATTATTTGTTATTTGTCAGGACAAGGTTTGTATGAAAGAAAATATTTGAAAAATCATACGGAAAAGTGAAAGTTTGTATGGAAGTATAAATGTTTGTATGGAAGTTCGTCATTTTTGCTGATGGAAGTTCCCATCGGGCGCTCGGGTTGTTTGAAATAAATGCTTTGACTTTGTCTTTAAACTGAGTTGTAGACCTGTCTCCAAATGGTTTTGGATCTCTTCATGCACTAATGTGTCGCCGGAATTTGAAGTAAATACATCGCCTCGAAAAATCCAAAGGCCTCGGTACGTTCGTCGTCTTTTCTTATGACATGTATTACTTCCTAGCTTTAAAGGATGCTGTGCAGTTTGTAGAGCATTTTTGATATGCTTTACGGTGTTCCAAAGCGAGTATTCGTTTTTATCTGTGGCTTCCAGGTATTACATTTAGTTTCCTTGTTCTTGTTTCATGTTTATTACTGTATATATTATATGTAGATAAGTATATGTTTTATATATGTATGTATTTGTTGTATATTTAAATGGTACACCACTGACTACCTGCATTATTGTCTCTCCTTCTTCCCTTAAATTACGATCGAAAGCTCGAAGGAACTGTAATCTATGTACTTTGGCTGACAGGATTTTAGTATTGTTTGTTATTTTTTAAATTGTATACTAACGGGATATTATTAATTGCACATCAAATAAATAATCACATAGCAATTTATTTCCATCATTTAAATACTGACTGCACAGCAAATTAAATACTGACTGCACAGCAAATCAACCAGAATGAACTAAGTTTCCGAAAACATAATAAATGTTCCCGAAAATACTAACCCTAGATGGTCGACGTCAGTGGCATCCCGAGGTTCGGTTGGTTAGGTTCCTTTAAACCCTTTAGACAGAAATAGGAGCCCCGCGAAGCGGGGCTCCGTCGACCAGCTTATTAACCCTAACCCTATATTTAGATTACCCTAGATTTCGGTAAAACGCAATTAAAAAAATGTGGTACTCGTTGGGAATAGAAAATAAATTGATGAAAAAGCTTTTGCTTTAGGAAAAATCGCTGTACTCTGCGAAAATAAATTGTAGTGTGTTTAGTGATATTTTGAGTTGAATATTTTGCTGTGCAATCAGTAATTTTGATGGGAATTCGGAATCTTATTGCATAGAAAAAGGATATTTTTTGATTTGCGTTTAAATACTACCCTATACTAACTATGTTTTGTACATATACGATTGATACCATGTTATGGAACAATAGTTATAGACAATGAACTGGTTCCGTGTCCGTGTATATTTCTGTTTGGGTCCGACAGTACCTAGTTGGATAGTCTCCGTTGAAATTGGCTGCCATGGCCGAAATCAGGTCAAAAGGTTTAGATAAGGATTTAGCGCTAAGAACCACACGGTGATAGGCTAGTAAAGAAATAGACTAGCAGCCTGTACCCCCTAATTTCCTACAGGTTTAGTTTGGAAAGGAGATACTCAATACTTTTGGGGACTTTATAGGTATAGGGGCATTAAATAAATAAATGAAAATAGTTAGCACCTTATATCTTTTATTAGTAATTGTTAATCGATATTTTAAATTACACTAATAAAATATCTAATTCTTAAGAAATTATAGTAGTTAATTACATAAGTTATCTTAGGTACGGTTACGATCGAAAGCTCGAAGGAACTGTAAACTATGTACTTTGGCTGACAGGATTTTAGTATTGTTTGTTATTTTTTAAATTGTCAACTAATTTAACTTAATAAGTTCGAACCAATCTTATTTGTGAGTGTGATGAAACTTTATGGAGATAGTACAAAGTGTTCTTTTGTTTATTTTATATTTGGCACACTTACAACGAAGATTGGATCGGACATCGACACACAAAATATCACGCATCCATACATACCGACAGCTACAATAATTACACTGGTTTATTAGGTTTTTGTTGAGAACTATTGAATAGCGCGGAATCCTCTATGGCTAATGATAAATACATCATATTGATATAGGTAATGATTTAACTTACTTAGGTCCTAGACAGTTTTAAATCGTTATAAAATACAAAACAGAAATTCTATGACCTTCCTCAAAGCCATAAATAAATATATTATAGGTATATCATAATATACCTATGGCATATTAAAAAAGTATAAGGTAACTATATATTTTTTTCTAAAAACATATTATTTTTTCTCTCTATCTCTATTTAATCATAGAAAAAATAATACATTTTCCGAAGTTCTCTGGATTAAGGTAACGTTTCATGTCATACGTTGATTTTTCATAAATTCCTAAAGTTTGTCCCACAGTCCCACTTGTCTAAGAAAAACATATGACTTTTATTTTTTTGGCCAGAGGTTCAGTTTGTAGAAAGTTCCTACAAATATACTACTAGCAAAACATCACAGTCTGTTCAAGTGTTCGTCTTGCCATAATAAGCTAAGGGTTAGATACACAGAGGAACCTTAGCGTTAACTTATGCTTCAATCGGTGTAAATCAGTGCATTTTGTTGTGAGTTTGCAATATAAATTGGTACAATAACTTAACTACCAGTTAAGTTAGTTACTTCTATTATTTTATCTTTGGTAAACACTTAGGCAGAAATTTCGAAAAATATTCAGTATTTTTTTGTTAGTAACATAAATATTAAAATATCTAAAACCTTTTGCAAAACCAGTGTTATTTTGTACACATACACATCATATTCATGTAAGATTATATTTTAGCAACTGTGAATAGGGGTGATGTTCACTACAATTTTGGTCACAAGCAATGTTCTACAATATAATTAGAAAAAAAACATCATAAGCAATAACACTTTTCAACCAATTTATATACACGCCCCTTATATTTTGCTACGTAGTAATTTAACCATCCGGATAATACTTGCTACATACTAAACTCAAATTACACATTTACTCGACGTTTTCAGAATAGGATCATTTTTAGGAGACACTGTCGGTGTCGGTGTACCTAACGAATCGTCCTATTTACATCGCAGACCTAACAGAATGGGATGGTATCTATCTAATTCAAAATTTACATGCGCCCGACCGAATCAGAAGACACTCTGCCCTAGCCTAGTTTATTGGCAGTATATTTTTAAGGCGAAGCAATCAATTCGTAGTCATCGGCGTGCGCAGCGCCCGGGTCGTGCCCTCACTGCGGCGAAGCGTTCAGGTCGCGGAGTCGCAGGTGGTCGACCAGGGGGCGCGTTTCGTCCACTCTCCGCTCATCGGGCCATTTCACCACCACGTTGGTGTTGGCGGGCGGCAGCGTGACGGGCGGGTCCACCACGACGGGCAGCCCGCCCTCGCGCTCGGGCAGTATGTGGCCGAACAGCGCCCCCACGCGCCGGTACATGAGCTGGGGCACCAGCGGTGAAGCGGCGTCACGGTCGGCGCCGTCGGGCACGGCGTGCAACTGCGCCACCACGATGACCGGCGACGTCTCCTGCGGCGGCACCACGTCGTTCAGCGCCCTCATGGGGATGGGCGCACTGGTCTGCGGCGCCACACACGTCGACGCTCCGTTGATGCGTGCGTTCAAGCTCTCTAGTACCGTGATCAGCTCGTACAGGCGATCATCGCATAGGACAGGGTTATCTGCAATGTAATGTCCTATACTTGTAGTGGCAACGGACACAAAATATCTTTCGCTAGCTTCTAGGGTATGAATGACGCGTCGAGGCACGAGCACATGCACTTATTTCCTTAGGGAGTCTAACGAATAACGAAAAGAATTCGCAAAAGCTAAATAATTCGTTAGAGCAGTTATACAATTACAGGTAGCTAATTTTAATAACAGTAAAGTTAAATTCGCTTTGCTTTTTGATTTTTACCCGCCCACAGCATTGAATGCAAACCAGAACATAATGTAGTTATCCTAAATAATAATTATCCTATGTCATATTCTTTGGTTATTGTTAATGATAAAGTTCTTATTCTACGAAAAGCCATACGTACCTTGAAGGTAAATCTTTAAAAAGCTAGGAACTCCATTAATAGTACATCGAGATTTTGATACAACGTCGTAATTAACGGTTTTAATTCGATTAAACGACAAATCAGCTATACAGAGCGATGGCAATCCATGGAAATCTTTATCAAGCAGAGTGATATTGTTATGGTGGGCTATCAATTCCTCAAGTGATGGCAAAAATGTCTGGAAACAAAGACGGAATACATTAATTATAAAATGTAAGTGAAGTACATCGCAGCAGCTGTTATATTTTCTAATAAACATCAACTAATGATTTAACTCGCAAAAGCTCGCTAAGCATTACAAGAATACTGTTAGAATATTGCTCCAGTACTTAAACAAACCTTTGATGTTTCTTCCAGTGTTGTTATATGATTATGGGATACGTCGAGCAATCTTAGATCTTCAAGGCCTATGAGGTCATCTGGTGAAATTTGTTGCAGTAAATTATGGCTTAGGTTGAGTCTCAAGAGACCGTGCAACCCCATCAGTGCACCGCCCAAGCTAAGGATGCGATTATGATCCAATCTTAGCTCCAGTACACGGGTTTCAACGTCCACTAAATTCTGTAAATTTATTCATACATTTAATTATAATAATGTATGTAAGTAACAACATCACGCCTATTTTCTCCGAAGGGTGAGGCAGATGTGTACCTATAATGCAACCACATTTCGCCAGTTATATTTAAGTCCCATGTTTTAGGGGGCGAGCCTATTGACATCAACCCGGCACAAATTCAGATACCCGGCTGCTACTGAGAAATTCCTGATGGAAAAACCCAATAACACTTTGCCCGACCTAGGAATCGAACCCAGGACCTCATTATCAGCAGTAGTGCTTGCAACCACTACACCGACGAGGCAATAACATAAGTAATTATGAAAAAAGGTGTATTCAGTATATTTTGTCAATTATTTACCTCCATGTTTCCTGTGATAAGACTTATCCTATTGTGGGAAAGATCAATTACAGATAATCTTTTCAAGCCTTTGATTTCTTGCAGAGAAAATTCCGTCATGTAATTGTGAGTTAAATTTAAATATCGCAATGACTTCAAACTCCTTAAAGAACCATTTAATGTTTTGAGTTGATTGTAGGCAATATCCAGTTCTGCCAATTTCTCGGCTTCAGTGAATTCATCCTCCGCTAGCTAGAATTACAAAAGACGTTATTACTTACGAATTAAACAGTAACATGAGAGAGTAGAAGTTAACAACACCATTATCAATATCATTCACTCGAAAAATAGTCACGTCTACTGCTGGATACAGGCCTTTCCAAAGCGTAACCACAACAACTAGCTCTATGCCTCCCGCATCCAGCGAATTTCAGCGCCCTCCACTAGATTGTCTTCGATCCACCTCCCACTCTGAGCTTTTCGGTACGCTGTCTTTACTGAAGAGCTTTTGGGCTTCGTGCTCTGCCCACTGCCACTTTAGTTTGTTAATTCTTCGGGTGACTTAAAACTGACCTGTTAACTGACATTTAATTTTTGGCACAAACATGTTTCTCCTACAAACCTGCACTTTCTCTCCATCGTGAGCGACCTTTCAGTGACATAAGCAAACATTAGCAATATGCTTTTTTGGTGTTTGCAGTGCTTCACGAGATATTGTTTAAAACGGATCCTAGATCCCGCCAAGTTATATACGAACAATTTTGTTACGTGACATTTATTAAAGCTATTCGAACACCGTCCTTAGGGAAAATAAAAATAGGATCGCCGCAAACATGTTTGACGAACAGAGTGTTCGATGTTCGTTACTGGTACACATGTGCGAACCAAGTTGTTGCGTATCATGAAACGCAACAAATTTGTTCGTACGTGCGTACACGGCTTTACATAAAATAATTACTAACGCTCTCTATTTTGTTGAATGATAGTCCGATCCTCATTAATCTTCTGGATTTCTGCAGTGCTCCATCCAGCAACTTGATATTGTTTCCGTAGAAGTAGAGTGACTCTAATGAAGGCATTTGTTGTAAATCTTTCGGTAAGTTTTGTAATTCATTGTGGGCAGCATGGATGAGGAGGATCCTTTTCGCTTTCTGAAATAAAAACATGAATGGTAAGGTAATTCCCCTTTTTATTCTCTGTTGAATTAATATTGAGTTTTTTATGTAGGTATACTTACGACTGGCAATTCGTTTTCTATAGATTTTAAATTATTGGCGTTGATGAATATCCATTCCAAGTCATCCAAATCTCTTAGAGCTCCATTCAGTGAAGTAAGCTTGTTAATTCCAAGATGAACGTGCTTCAATGCTTTGGGTACCGCATCCCTCTCGATTTTTGATATTTGGTTATCTGCTACCAGTAAGTGTTCCACTTCCTGTATATCCTTTGAAAACAAAAATATTTGTTTATTAGTACCTACTAGCAAACGAATACGTGGATACCAATGAATATTAAGGCATTTAAAGGAAGGATAAAGAAATACCAAAACATTGATAGTACACATATTGATAACATCATCTTAAAGAAAGAAGACGATAAAAAATACTCTGTTTCAAGTTAATAAATTATACAAGGTTCGATAAAATATATATATTTATTTGCTGACAAAACACTACAAATTCGAAAGTCTGGCAAAGGGTCAAGAAAACGCCATCCTGGACAGTAGTTACAGTAAACATAAAACACATTATCATATTAATTTCAAATACACGCCTGTTGCATTTGGGGCTATCGCCAACACATTATGTTTCTATTTATAGAACACAGATAAAAAATATGAATGTCTGCTATTATTATTATTCTTTTCTATATTGTTACAATTTTATTTCCTTACCCTGAAGTCATCTTCGGTGAGCTTCGTGATTTTATTTCGGCAGAGATCGAGGGTCTTCACGTGCGGAAGATGCTGAACAACATGCCTCGGCATTTCAGTCAACGAGTTGTCAGCCAGGCTGAAGTAGTCCACCAAATCCAATTTGGTGAAAACACTCTCTTTCAACTCACTGAAATCAGAAAAATAAACAATCACCATTTGTATAGAAACAGGTGGATATTAAATATGAAGTCAAACAAATATACGGACAATTATTTTTGAAATCCAGGTGCTGAAAAGTATATGATAAACTTTATGTAAATATTTATAGATGGTGACTACCATGCTCCGCGAACACAAGCAATGCTTGTACATCTGCATTATTGTGGAGAGCCCGACACGGTAACTGCACATGATACCTATAACTGACTACAATACATTTTATTGTAGGCAAGTTTATTTGATAAGTTACTGTCTTATTTTAAAGTGCCCGGTTTTAGGCATGATATAGAATTTAGTAAGAAAGCATTACTGACGTCACACATTATGGCATTATTTTGTCTTTCTTGTAAGTTATAACGCAATAGATATTAATGAATTAATGTACAGACAAGGCGTTATTTCATATTTTATAGAACATATATTTTTATTTTAACGTATCAATGATGCCGAGACTGTACTTCGACATAAGCCTATGCCTTTTGTTATTTATTACTGTATTTATAATGTTTTTCGTAATGTGCAGTTACTTGTTTATTTTTCAAGTTTTAATTTACTTTATTTTTAAACAAGATAATATTTACATAATATATAAGCTAACAGACTTAAAAATATAATAATAATATTTCATGTATATTTAAAATACAGATGAATTGAGAACCCCCTCCTTTTTGAAGTCGGTTAAAAAGGAGAGCAAAAAATCATAGGGCATCAAAAAATTCTTCCGTATCGCTGTCAACTGGTGCCCAGAAGACTGGCAGCATTGCCACGTTGTATGGCGATGCTGATTCTGTGTTAATTGTATTGTATTAATTACTTACTACCGTATTTTTATTAAAGCTATTACTTAATAATTACAATGATAAAGCTAACCCCTGTTGAGAGGGATATCGGCTCACGCGAGCGCAGTCAACCGAAGGGTAAAAATAATTCTAGAGACAAATATAACTTTTTATCTAACTTGACGAGCACAGAGTCTATTGTATCAAATAATATTGTTTACAAATATAATAATTCTATCAATTAATGAACATAATCCATTATCGCGGTACACCTAACGTCACTATCATAGGATAGCAATATTAGAAAATTTTCACAGCACAAGTTAACTATAATAAGAGATCCTCCTTTATCCCATAAAGTTTGCATATTTGAATCAAAAATACTGTTTACGTTGCCCTCTATCCAGAACCTTTCGCCTTCTTTTATTTTTTATAAAAGTGCACATTACTAACTTGTAAGTAATTATTATAACATCCATAATGGACGGATGGATGACCCCCGTAACACAGGCTTTTCCTAGCATGGGGGTCATTGATAATTTATTTTGTACCAGGCTATTTGCACGCTTAAATTAAGTGACTACCTGTATCTGTGTACTTTCTTACGTCAAATAAATATATTATTATTATTATTCTTCCCTCAGAAACTACAAAACGTCCAAGCGCTACCATTCTTACTTCCAGCCCCATTGGTCTAGCGCTCTACTGAGCATGAGGCCTTGAGTTCAATTCCCAGGTCGGGCAAACTGTTATCGGGTTTTTCCATCACGAACTTCTCAGTAGCAGCCCGGAGTCTGAATTTGTGCCCGGTTGACGGCAATAGGCTCACCCCCTATAACATAGGACGTGAACCAAATTTGCGTAACGTGGATGTTCTATTAGTACATCTTTGCCAACCATTCGGGAATTACAGACATTATGTTATGCTATATACATATGCGTTTTCTACGCAGATGATCAAGTTCTACTTGCATCGTCAGTAGAACAGTTCCAAGACGTGGTGACTATGATAGATGAAGCATATAAGATGAAAGGGATGAATATAATGTGAATAAAACGAAGGTAACATGGTGTTTGAAAGAGAAGAGCATGTGTCGGTGTGTGTTGTGAAAATAAATGAAAAGAGTGTGGAGGAAGTGAAACAGTTTTTGTATTGGGGTAGATTATTTAAAGATTGATGGAGATGTGGAAAGGTGAGTGAATGCAGGAAATAAAGTTTATTGTGCAATATATACGATTGTGACCAACCAGTCGATGTCCAAAAAGACTCAACAGGCTATTCACAATGGTGTGCTGGTGCCTACGCATGTATGGAAGTGAATGTTAGGTGTGGCAAAAGGGGCATGAAAGTAAAATATTTGCTGTGGAAATGCGTCCGTTGCGAAGCATGTGTGGTGTAACTATGAATTATAGACTGAGGAATGATGTGGTAAGGCAACGTTGCGGTTTACAAGAAGATGTAGTGACACAAATTTAAAAGAATATGATTAGATGGTTTGGTCATGTTGAGAGGATGAATGAAAGGCGACTGACAAAAGGTATTTAAAAAGGCAGATGTGAGTGGTAACGCTGGGAGGGGACGCCCTAGAAGGACATATACCTAGTGACCATATTGGTGATATTCTTCAAAGGGAACAGGTGCATAGTACTAACAACGGGCGTGCGTGTATGCCGACATGTATGAACGTAAACGAAGCAAAAGGAGTGTGTAAGGATCGTAGCAGTTGGCATTCTAGTTTCGGTCTACCCCCATGCGAAATAGGCTTGAGTTTATGTATGTATGCTTGTACATAGTAGGATAAGAGGTAGAACAGGACATTAGGTTCGTCCTTGTCAAGGATTTGCCAAGCTTTGAAATCTGACCTTTCGTATTTACCGATCGGTTAATTACAGGAACTGGGATTACCGTTTTAAAGATAACATAACATCACGCCTGTAATCTCCAACGGGTTAGGCAGAGGTGTACCTTTAGAACACCCACATTTCGCTAGTTATGTTTAAGTCCCACGCGATAGGGAACCAGCCTATTGACAACAACCGGGCACAAATACAGACTTTAGGTTGGTACTGAGAAATTCCAGATGGAAAACCCAATAACAATTTGCCTGACCTGGGAAAAAAACCTCATGCTCGCTTGCGACCACTACACCAACGAGGCTTTAAATATCGTCATAATTCTTGTTATGATAATGTGGGTCAATTGTTTTTAATCATACAAGGAGTAGGTATATATGATTCTAGTGCGTCAGTCTTGAGAAGAGCGTGTATTGAGTTTTTTCTCTTATCTTAACGGGTCTAGGAAAATGTTTGATCCCAAATTGTTTTCGACTTTTGGAACCATCTTCGTTTTTATTGCTTTTTTATAATCTTACTATAGTGTACCTATGTAACAATTTATAGCATCGTTAAAACTATAAACTATTTTTCAATAACTTTATGTAATTACCCATATTAGCAAATAAATTATTATTATTATTTTCAAGCTTTTCGCATATCTCGGGACCATGAGGTCCCGGACCTTTGGTAGGCATACGAGGGGCCGAAGCCAACTCGCAGAGGCCCTTTAGAATCTATAAGTAAAGGAAATGAAGCACAAATTATTATTATTCCATATTTCTCTATTAGGCGTTATCTCGGTAGTCACTCCCTTTCTAGCCATATCATCTTTCACACAGTCCATCTATCGTCTCTTTACTGTTACCCTACTCGTATAGCTATCCACATACAAACTCAAAACTTTCCTGACGACATCTCCGTCATTCCTGCGCATTAAATGCGGACACCAACTAATGACAACTAATTTCCACACAACTTTCCAGTAATTAATGGTAAGATGAAAAAAAACCCGGACCATATTCAAGATTCGAAAATATTGTCTGCACGGCAAGCTAAGAAAAATTATCCGTTACGGATACAGAAACTGCAGTAGACAACGTTCGGCAAAAAAAACTACAATTATTCTTAATATATTACACTTAGATTGTTATTCTTATACACGTTATTTAATAAATAACACTACTTAAGTGACTGTTATCTATTATGAAACAATGTGAATAAGTAAAGAAGATTTTTAAATCGAGTGTATTTATGTGTGAAAGACATGGAGGCGCTGAGGTGGCATAGTGGGCTTAAGCTATGGTTTCCAACAAGAGCGGTGGCCGCCACATAGCGTTCACAATTTAACGGCGAATGACGACACTAAAACATTATTTATGAAAATAAGTTGGTTTCTTTTCCTAGAGAGCGCTTTATAACACCGTAAAGTAAAGCCCTGTTAACATAATTTTCATGACAGGCGTCAGTGCGGCCGTTATATGGTGGCCACCGCTCTTGTAGGAAATTGTAGCTTTAGTGGATGCGAGTAACTTGAGTTTAGTAAACACTAATGTGAGGTCAACGTTCCAGGGTTATCAGGGGCGGCGCCAAACGGTCGCATAGGCGCCCGACGAGCCGCCGGCGCCGGCGCCGCGCACTCCCTGCGCCTTCCACGCACAATGCACCGACGCATCATCACACTTTTCGACACAAATGAATGGCAATCAGTCAATCACATTACGTATCTCAGCGGTTGGTTCAATTAACATAAAATATGATTATTTACACACATTTGTCATATTACGTTAGCCTGTCTGCCTACATAGCAGTGGTATCTGCAAACCCTATTTGATTTCCCACTTAGGATGACGTAACGTTGTTAGATTACAACTAAAGGTCCGACTGCCGCTTGACCTGTCTTTTTCCTTAAAACAGTAAACTAAAACTTCCTCGAATGTTTCTTGTTTTCATTGCTGTACATTTTCGTCGTTATTGTGATTCTATCTTGTTCCTGTTTCTATCATCTGGGGCAAATCCGTTCGATAATTAGTCTAACTCATTCATGCAATAATCTCAACCCATTTCCTGGGCCTCCGGTGTTGTTTGATTGGCTTCCCTTGTGTTTCATTAGGTATAGAATTCCTAATAAAGGTCTAATAAAGGTAGCCTAATAAAACAGCAACCCCCTGTTTTCCAGATCTATTAATTATCGATACCTATCTTGCCTACTGCAGTATAATTCCTGCAATTACATACTTTTTGCGAGCCGATTAAATTATTTTTACGCGTCAATCGGTCAGCTTTTTATTGTTACGGGTTTTTTTTTTTTGAATATTCAAAAATTAACGAGATTGTTCAGTACAATTGTCAATTTCTGAATATTCAAAAAATAAAACACGAAGAATGGCTTGAGAAAAAAAAGTATGTAATTGCAGGAATTGTACTGCACTACATATTATAAAACAAAGTCACTATTGGTGTCCATCTGTGTGACTGCTTATATCTTCTAAACTACAAAATAGATTTTGATGCGATTTTCACCAACCTTTAGAGAATGTATTCCTTAAGGTTTAAGTATGTGTATAATACATTAATATTTTACTTAGATTTAGCACAAAAGTCTCAATGTTTTGACATGTCGCCATTGCCCGCGTAGGAAGTAGGGGTGGGTGGCTAGTAGTATATAAATGAAAATAACTGTCTAAGTTACTTTCATATTACTTATTTGCAGTAAATGGATAGTTTAAACTTTGCCTTTAAATACACCAGGATAGGGGGATAGTTTTGTCTATGTAATCTCAGGACCAAACCCGAAATAAGAAGACTTAGATCAGAGGCAAAAGAAGGAAAGTCTCGAATAGTTGTGATACAACTAACTTAATAAACGAAAAATAATGACCCGGTTTAATTGCAACAACATCTATCTAGAAAAAAAATACAGGGCGACTTGTAATAGTTTGAATTCAACGTTTTCCTTCTAAGAATTGATTAGTGTAATCACTTTGCAACATTTAAGCACCAGATACACCAGTCTTGGTTAGAATCCATGGAAATAGACAGAATCCAAGATTTGTGTATCATTGAAAATTCCACAAAATTCATCAATCAATTGCATTTTTCTCTAAATTCTCAAATTGAACGGTCATCAATATGACTACTACGTATTTGGTAGTGAATACGTTAACAAAGCATTCGATGTAACCCGATGTTCTAAAACGTCATACAGTTAAAAGATACAAAAAGAAGTTGAAAGTGAAGTGAGAAGAAAAAATAGGTAAGTGCGGCCGAAAAAGTTACAAGTGACGCAGTACGAAATTACGAACAAGTACCTACACCTACAGAAATGACGACGGTACCGACTTAAAAGGAATCGCAAATTATAATATCAATTTTAAATTCATGTCTTCATTTGCGTTCAATAATGTTAACAGGACCGATCTTGCTGTAATACCTACAGCAAAAAGAAACATTTATTTTTTAATATAAATTAAATTTGGGTACAATTAAGAAATTAATCATTATTAATATTAATTATGTCAAACAAAACATTGATTTATGTTGAGATCAGTTATAGGTACCTAATGATTGTCTGGTAAGGTTAATTAAACGACTATGTATGGTGTCTGTTTGTGCATTTTAATTAATATTTGCTTGAGTTTTTGTAAATGTTGACAATTTGGCAGAGGACTACGACCTGCAGTGGACCTACCGCAGACTGACTTTATTAAATAAAGGATTTATTGAATAGGCATCATAAAATAAAAGAATAAAAAGCCGTACTGCTACGTATAATTGCGACGTAGATCCCAATAGCACAAACGATAAAAGTACTGAATTTCGTCTTTTGTCAAATAAAGAGTAGGATTATCCACAAACTAACCCAAAATTTTACAGCAAATGCAGTAAAGAATGTCCATGACCTTCGCATTGCCAAGGAACATCATTTAGAAGATAAAGGATTAAGTACCCATCTTATGGACGTGACCACGAGTCAGCTACTTGTTGAGTCGAACGATGCATAATTGACGTACTCGCTTAGGCCAAAGGGTAATTAAATTACAAAACGAGACCAGCATATATACAATTAAACGAAGCGCTAGGCTCGACGTACGAACAAAGCGCGATTGCACATATCATCGAACGAAAATATAAAAGTATTATGCTTTTTTGACTTGCAGAGCTTTGGATGAAGCTCTGCAAGTCAAAAAGGTAAACTACGCTTGCCGAGGTCGATCCGTGGATGGGTGACCATCCATTACATATCGAGACCCCTCCGTGCCTCGGATAGCACGTTAAACCGTTCATCTCGGCTGTCATTTGTATTGTCATTTCGACAGTTGTTACGGGTAGTCAGAAGCCCGAAAGTCAACCAACCAGTCTTATAAAGGGTAAAATACTGATATTATTTTTATTTCAGAATGGGCTTGCTCCTGACCTCGATCACGCGTGATGGAAAGCGATGGATGAGGTCTAAGATCGAACGAGCATGCCCAGAAGATGCCTGTTCACTCTTGCTTTGAAGGCAGACGGGTTAAATGTGGAAGGGAACACAGACGCTGGTAGAGAGTTCTACTCTTTTGCTATGCACATAATAAATGTGGAGGAGAAGCGCTGAGTACGAATGGTCGGGATATCAGCCAGTTCTAGTCTCAATCAGACTAGTCCAGCAGTAAAAGGGCGATGGTGGGGTCAGGACGTGCAACTCCACGCACACTCTCCGAAGTACACCTATAGTATTCAGCTGCATCCGGTTTGACTGGAAACCGACTCCAATATAGTTGGGATAAGGCTAGGCAGATGATGCAGATTATGAGCTTTAGGAAGAGCTTAATTTTTTAATCAGCATATATTGTTCCCACTGCTGGGGTACGGGCCTCTTCTCTATGAGAGAGGCTAGGGCCGTAATCCACCACGCGGGCCCAGTGCGGTTTGGTGGATGTCACATGTCTTCGAATTTTTGGTTCCAGGACAAAACGGTTACGATGTTTTCTTTCACTGATGAGACTATCCAGACGAGATGGATAGGACGCAGAATCGCCAGAAAATGGATTCATGCATCTTTGCCTCGGATAGGTCAGAAAAGTCTCATAGATTACTTCCCAGAAGCAGCACGGTAAGACTGTAAGGCGGGACCAACCGCTGAAATAACATTTTGCAATACTTTTATTGTAAAATAATATTGAATCACCCCTTACACTCAAACGACCAAATATATTGACGCAATAACATTGACGGCTCATAAGCGTCAATGTTTTTGTTTTTCTTGCCTAGTGTTCCGTGACCATGTCAGGCTTCCAGCCAGGTTTAAAAATATTGCCCAACACTGATCCAACGCAGCGCAAAAAAAAATGAGCTCCAATAAAAATGAACCTTGCTCTATCTTTTGTTCAATCATTACGCAACCCTAGACGGCCAAAAACATTGCGCAATTCGTGATTATAGTCTAGGGTCCGCCTAAGAAATAACAAAAAACAAAAATATGAAAGCCGGTCACCGAAATGTGAGCTTTTTGAATGCACGTATAGAAATCGTGCTTATATTTTAAATAGTGTTCTAGAAGGTTACGCCTACGAGGTCTACGAGTGTAGCTACGGAGCTACGTCTGTAACATAATTCAGATCTGTAGCAGTTTTGGTAAAGCGCGGTTCCTGTTTTCTTTAGTTGTGTTCCTGTTATTTACTATCTATTTTTAAATACCTACCTATAATATATATTTTATTAAACATGAGCGTGTAAGTTATAAAGTGGGACTAAGGGGCCTCCAAAATTAGCTGCTAGCTAAATTTCGTTCGGCGGCCCAAATTTAGCAATGCTACATGAACGGGCTTAAATTACGTATACGGCTTTTTGGGACGAACTGACTCCTACCAACATACACATAATGACCGGAGATGACCATTTTCTAACTCTATTGTGTCTAGTGTCCACTAAGTTATCTCTGAAACTCGTCTCGACCTCTAAAAAGAAGTTAAATAAACGTTTGTAAATTGTTCTTCGAAAGGGAACCTCTTTTCTTTAGCTGTAGACAATTCGTATTAAGATACAGGGTGTAAAAAGACCCATCACATACCCGTCAACTATGCATCCTCAACATCAAACTAAGTAATATTGCACAATAATAATTGCTGGGAACCGACTTATTTTTGGTGTGAAAAATCGCTGTTTACGGTAGCGTTAATGTAAAGCACGCCAAAAATTGTCCTTATGGGGTGCATGCAGGGGTCGAGGGGGTATTTTAAGCCGTGTCAGCCTTTACAGCAAGACTGAGCAGGCATCTTCTGGGCACGCTCGTTCCATCGTTGATCTCATTCATCGCTTTTCATCAGGCGAGATCGAAGTCAAGAGCAGGCCCATTTCGCAATGAAAATAAATAAAAAATCTAGTTTTCGTAAAACACTTCAGTTGGAAGTTGGAACTCTGACATTCAATATCTTCGTAACCAGAAATGTCCCCGGTATGGCCCAGTTCAAAAAAATTATAACAATGAAGGGAAGGACAATTGACTCTCAGCTTCGTTAAGCGTTTTTTTAAACCCTTGTGTAATAAGGTACAGGAAACGTTTTGCGCCAAACCCTAGTAACCAGGGACCAGAACAGGAAGATGATGAAATATAAATACAGGAAAATAGTTAAGTTCCTATTTTGCTGATGCAAGGTCTTCGTCCTCTTTGTAGTAAACATAGACAGAACATTAATACTTCTCATTCTCTCATATCGGCACGAAATACGTACGTCCGTTTCATTTATTTATCAGTCTTTTTGTTTTCATTTGCAATTTTATTCAATATCACTCTATTTATGTACTATATTCGTTACTATTTTTATCTGATACAAATTTATTTTATTTAAGTATGCATACACACGTCACGTTGCAGTATAAAACTGATTTACATCCGTCACCACACACTTCAAGTCCTGAGGCACTAGTTGTGTGGCATTTTTGCTTAACTGGCCCTTTTTGGCGCAGCCGTGAGGCACGCACAGTTTCCTGCTAATTTCTTACATCGCACTTAACACTTTTTTTTATCTGCTTTATATTATACTGTGTGCCTTTTAGTCCAAATAATTGTATTTTCTTTCTTTTTTTAAATATATGTTGTCCTGGTAAAAATATTAGCCGAACACTAAGATAGTAGCGACACTGCGTCATCACCATCATCATCTACAGCCCCGACTTCTCCCACTGCTGGGTACAGGTATCTCTTTTATTGTGCCAATCCCCACGCCCCTGTGCCAGCCTCATCCAGGTTTTACCCGCGGTGGCAACAATGTCATGCGCCCATCTCGCCGCGAAACTGGGGGCCTACCCTCTAAGCAAGAAATACGTAGTTTTGGCCGAAGTTACGGATTCACCTACTCCTTATCACTTCTAGTCCGGGCCCGAACTAAAAATAAATGAGAAAACGATTTGACAGAACAGTTCTCTTTACTCCCGATGTGTTTTTGCCCATCCGAAAAAGTTAATTAATTGGGAGTAGGGATCACTTCTAAGTAAGGAACTACTTTCAGATAGGCCCGTATCTCCGTTGACAAATTTAGAGAGTAGGCCCCCTGACTAAGTCTGACGAATTGCGGATCCGTTTGATCTACATTTTATCTCCAACTATGGACTATTTTAATGGTCACTAAAGTAATTCACTAAAGTTTTCTTAGCAAGCAGTGATTAAAATAGCCTCTTGGCCTCTATCAAAATGAGTTGTATGTAAAGTCAGGAAAATTAGAAGCACATTAACTACCAACTTAAATTGTCCGTTTATTCAAATCACAATTGTCATTCTTTGACAGTCATATGAAATTACTATAACACGGCAAATTGACGTAAGATCCTTATCTAACTGTAACCTAAAAGAGTATAGTGAATTCGAATATTTGAAAGCAATACAGGCAATTCATATTTGTCAGTCCGTAAATATCCACTTCTCAACAAGGGCCTCCCATTGACGGAGACAATGACCAATCATCATGCTATAATTACCTCACTGCGCGAGCAGAGAATTGGTGAGCAAAGCGAGCACAGCGTTTTGCTATTAGTAGACCTTAGGACACAAAAAGACAACAAATTAAAAGAGAAATGCTTAGACGGCTTGGTCATTTTGAGAGGATGAACGAAAGGCGACTAACAAAAGGTATTTACAAGGCAGATGTGAGTGGAAACGCCGGGAGAGGGCATATCGTCACTTATTGGTGATGTTCTTCAGAAAGGGCAGGTGCGTAGTGCTCGCGTGTATGGCCGGATGTATGAACGTAAACTAAGCAAAAGGAATATGTAACGATCGTAGTAGGTGGCGTTCTATAGTTTCTGCCTACCCCCATGGGAAGAAGGCGTGAGTTTATATATGTATGTTTAGGATACTGCTAAGCATTGTTTTTGGACACGGTCTACGATTAAATAAAGAACAACCAATTCATGGCCTCGAAAAAGGTAGACTTTACAAAAGAGGAAAACCAAAGAAGAGATGGATGGATTGTACGAAAAATGACTAAGAAGGTAGTATACTCCGAGATGGGTTTAATTCCCGGGACGGGAAAAGTATAATAGGGTTTTCCCATCAGGAATTTCCCAGTAGCAGCCCGTAGTATGGATTTGTCTTCGGTTGATGGCATTAGGCTTGCCCCCTATTACATAGGCATTAAACATTACTGGCGAAATGTGGGTGAACTATAGGTACACCTCTGCCTAACCCTTCGGAGAATACGAAAAACTCCGAGATGTTGGCTATATGGAAGAAAAACACGTAGTGCTACAGCCATGATCCCATGATCATCATCAGTCCAGTCTTTTTCAAACTATATGTTTGGGTCGGCTTCCAGACTTACCGGATGCATCTTAATACCAGTATTTTACATAGAGCGTCCGCCTATCTGACCTCCACAACCAAATTACTGAGTAATACGATAACCCTTGGTAGGTTCCAGGCTTCTAACTGACTTTCTGACCCCCGGAGGGACTGCAAAGATCTGCAAATAACAGTCGGGACCAAAGCAATAACCTGCTTTCCGAGGAGTCTCGATATGTAATAGACGATCATCCATCCACGGACCGACCTCGACGCTCGACCTATTTAGCCAAGAGTCCTGATGATTCCAGGATAAGAATGATTATACCCAAAACTATTTTAAAATTGTTCTTTTACCTAATACACAGATCGTTGGAACCCCAACAATGAGACCATGGTAACCAGTTTATAGCCCTGATGAAGTGCGGCCCACTGGGCAAGTCTAGGTGTTGGTGAAAATAGACATACTAAAGGACTGAGACGAAAAAATATTGTTATTGAAGGTAAAAACCGATTTTAAAGATCAGATTTAGGCAAGAAACGTAACTATAGAACGATTAATGCAAATTATAATATTGCTTAACTTATGTAAACATTTTTATTAAGTATGTAAGTAACTGTAATGCAAATTAGGTTTTATTTTCAAAATTCCTCAGAATACATAAGGTTACGGATTCCTAAAATCATGGAGCTATGTGGGTTAAACCGTTGCCTATTGCTTAAAACTGTCATCCTATAGTCCACTAGATAAATGTAAATAAATACACATAAACCTTTCGGAAAAAAAATCTCTAAATGATGGTGCAAACCACCTCAAAATCCGTTGCGTAGTTTAGAAGAACAACGCAGTCACACAGTCAGACACAAAAAGTGACTTTACAATTGGAAGGGCAATACACACATCAAAAGTGTCTGGGGATCAAAGTATTTTTATTAAATATTTTATTGCACTATTGAAATTAAATAAAAATGTTTATTTAGATTGATTAAATAAAATGTTTTCATATGTGTAGATCGACGAAGTACTCTCTGCTTTTGCATTAATAGAGACTTTTCGCGGTTTCTGTTTATGCTCGGTTTTCACCTTAGTTGAAAGTTCCACCTGAGTCAAGTCTGGCGATGGAGCAGGCCATGGGAGGACATTGATATTATCTGCGGCAAGTGTGTTTGCCATAGAGAAGCACACGTATCAAATGGGAAAGTTATCGTCCCCGTATCAACTCGAGCCATTCAGTATTATATGTATGAAACTCCCTACTGCAAAGCACACTAATCGGAATAGTAACGTAAGCGCCTCGCCCCGGGACAAGCCCATGAACCGCGGTGCGGTGCGTGGTCAACTTGCAGTTCCCGCGCTTACGGCTCGTAGTCCCCGCGCTTACGTCTCTGCCTATCCTAGCTTACGTCTCTTCGTCCACCCTTGCCCCACTCACCCCTCCTGCTGCCTGCCTACAGCACACTACTGTTGCCACAAGTGCTGTCATTCACAAGGCAACTTCCAGTCGTGTTGCGCTTTTTATTGAATTTGTAGGTTAGATTACAAACAAAAATAATAATAAAATTCAAATAAAAGCCAACGGTCGGCGAGCCGTATGCGCGGCGTCGCCAAGCCGTAACCGAGTCGATGTATCAGAGCTGCTGATCTGCTTTGGTTACGTGCTTACGTAAAGTTGACGCCTGTTTGACGGCGCGGCGAAAGACGATATGGTGACGATCCCTTTCCGAGTTGATATGTGTGCTATGACCTTTAGCCTTTAATGACTTGGTAAGGTTTGCATGACATATACTTAATTTGATATTAGCGAGCAGGTGGTGTGAAAATGATTTTTAATTTGAGTTCCGTACCAAAAGGATGGCAATGACATCCTTTTTAAAAAGGAAGCTTTTTTAAGATATCGTAATAGTTAACGGATTGGATGGATGTGTAACATCCATCCACTCCGTCGACATCTAAGCTAAGCTAAAAACGAGTAGAAGTGAGAAATTTCGAAGTCTGAAAGTGATGCATAAGCATAATCAGCCTATAATGTTCCCACTGCAGGGACACAGGCCTCCTCTCTGTGACATGGAGTGGGCCATAATCCACCACGTGGGCCGAGTACGGGTTGGCGGATGCCACATGTCTTCGAATTTTTGGTTCTAAGACATGCCAGTTTCCTCAAGATGTTTTCCTTCACCATTTTGAGAGCAGAGGTGATCAATTAAAATACACCAAGTAAAGTGCCTGACTGGATTCGAATTCACGACCTATAACTCGTAAGTCGGGGCTGATACTACTGGGCTACCACTGCTCTTGAAAGTAATAATTTGTCTAGGTATGGTATGGACAAGTAATGAGCAGGAATGAAAGGAAAGTGACGGGAATGATGAATATAATGTGGACAGATGTAGGGAAAGAGGGAGACCAATGAAAACATGGATACATTGTGTGACAGATGATAAATATTAATGAAAAGAGTCTGAATGATGTCATGATAAATCTAACCGGGGATTTTGGAAGAAGATTTTTTTTTGTGCTGACTCTAAGTAAGATAGGACAAGGGCAGGCAAAAAAAGCAAGTTAGTTAGATGTAATTTCAAAATATGCTTTACCATGGCCGCTATAATGTCATAATTATATATAAAATAACACAAAATCTAGGTGATCTGGTTGTTGGCTGTAACAGTTAAGAACACAGCCTGGATTTCTAGGTGGTAGATGTTTCGGTGATGATAATAATATTAGAGGAGACGGCGGCAGTGCGGAAAGTATTATAAAAGGATGGGGCCTCCTTGGAAATAGGGATTTTAAATTCCAAGCTTGAGGTTTTACAGTAATTTGGCAGTCAGTATATTATGAGGAAGATTAATATAATTAATTAATATTTATACACAATATTGAGCAAACTACTAAAATCACTTGTAAAAGACTTTCAGACTGATACGGAATCGTCACTTCAATAAACATAGCCATTGATATTATTTGTATCACTGTTGTTGTGAATGATACAATCGAGTACCTACGATAGAAACAAAACACGAATGGATGGATTGCTTAATTACAAGTTCTCACTTTATTTAATGCCTATAACCATGAATAATTAATCTATATTAGAAATATTAAGATTGACTGAATGTCACTATAGCTAATAACAAATTTGAGTGACCAATATAGCAGTCAAACATGCGTTAATTAAAGTAGCTTATGTAGAAATACATAAACAACGACTACAGTAATTTGTTAGTTCACCATTAATGAGTAAATACAGTGAATACGACACGACCAATATGATATCATTCAATTTTACTGCTTTAGAAGCGACCTTAGATAACCCCGGGCAACGTCTCCTAGATGCCATCCCCACACATATGGAGTTCACTAACGAAAGGTTACTAATGGAATTAATAAATAATCCATTAGATAAAACTACTTTCCAATTAATAAAAACAAAGCCTATACATATCCTGGTCAAAACTACATAGGCCTTCAAAGATTCCAACTTGCAAAAAGAGTTTTCAATAAAAGACAAGAAAAAATAAATAATTAAGATGACCCGAAAATCTGTGAAGATCAATTGAGTGGTCAATAAGAGCCGAGCTCATGGGTCACGGGCGAGTTAATTGTTGTTTTGTAAGGAATAAACCGCAGAAAATATCACATCCCACCAAAACATACATATATAAAGCAGCACTTACTCGTACTTCTCGTCAAAACCGTTTTCTGTTTTACATTTGTGCTTATGTTTTTGCGATGTGAGATTCATAACGTTATCCAAAATCCAAGTCTTCCATGTTTTGGCCAGAAGGTGCATGTATACATATAGTGTAGGTGTATAAATGAGTATATCTGTTTTTGTATGTATTAAAAAAATATGGAGTATTGATGTATTCATTATCAAAACGGAATTCAAATCATGTATAATTTGGGATGTCCATTTTGGTTTTTTTGTTGGGTTTTTCATTATTCTTTACCAAATATTGAAGTGCTTTTAGCGTTCATATATATACCTTCCAATGTATTCGTCATTCCAGCTCATATTATGGCACAAGTACTTCATTAATAATCATTTAAAATGATGACATGATCTTCATCATCATCTTACTTTACCATTTATCGATAGTTTAGATCGGCACTACCCCAGCTCTAGCGATTCTATATAATTATTATCATAAGTGAAAACTGTTTCATTACTTACATTAAAACAAAATTATAAGATTTTAAGCCTCACTTCATTTCGATTAAATGCAAAATAATAACGTTTGCAAATTGTGACTGGCAAAACAGCTATCAAACTTTTTTGAGGCAAGTCCCCGAACAAAAAAGGTAGCTTTCTAAGATTTCAGATCTACCTAGTTATCGTCACCTTAAATCTTAACCTTAACCATATCATCGCCCCAATCTCAAATCTCAACAACGGCTTGCTTAAAAGTAGGTTTTACTTTTAAACAAGAAGTCACAGTGTTCCCACAATTGCGGTTTTTACACTCGTCTTTTGGAAAATAGTCCTCCTAGATGTATTTAAAATTGGAATAATGCTTCTTTTTGATACTCTTAACCCCTGGTTAATCTCATAAAGTAACTTGCCTCAATTGCCTTACCGTGGTTAAGGGGGTCGAAATGGGCTTGAAATATTGCACGATGTGCGAAGGTTCGGTATTAAGTGAGAACTTGAACTGGCCAACTTCGTGCATTTCGATACTATTGTAATTCGCAGAATGCCCGTTACCTAACTCATGTCCACACTCATGTTTGCGTTTACATTAGTTGTAGTAAGTAATATCAAGCTGATAAGAAACATTACAATAATAAACCCACTTCGAAGGGAAATTTACCGAGTGGTTGTTTGATCCTATTTTCTCCAGGACATAAAGAAACGAGCTATAATGCCAGTTTTGATTCTTTCCACAATCGATGCGTACGCGTCGCATGATATGGCAGCCGAATGCTGCCAGCCCTGGCAAGGGTGCCGCCCACTGTCTCGATAACAGCCGATCCTCATCGGTGTGCGCTCTTCTTATCATAGACCTGTGGTTCTCTCATTCAACATACACATTGTTTGTATCGTGATACACACAATTTTAGTGCTATTTTACACAACAAAGAGCTTACACATAAGACGTAGACGTTGCGTAGATTCACAACCGCACACAATACAAAAACTGCACATAGAACCGAACTTAGATCCAATGATGAAGTTAGAATACTTCGTAATCGACTTGCCTTAAATTATCGAAGTTAAGTTTGAGTCTTGTGATAGAAAGTCCGAGTTCTTTGATGCTGTGCTCAGAAAAATCCGGTAGCTGGGAGTAGGAGATATCCAAGCCGATTTTGGTTTCGGGGCTGAACTTGTTTGTTAAGGCCCTTGCGATTTCTTCATAAGCACTGATACGCTGACAGACTACCAAGATGGCACCAGTTCCAGCATCCTCGGGGCGGCATGTGCAAGGCGAGATCTCTCTTCTCATGGCACAGTGCAGGCTGGCTCCCGCGCCGAGCTGGCCGGCCAGGGCGCACAGCAGCGCCGCGGCGAGCGCGTGCTTGTGCGCGATCATCGTGTGTGCCGGTCGGGGCTGTTCGCGCTACTGGCTCGACTCCCCACGGCCGCTCGGAATCTGTGCGACCGCGCGCCCGGCCCACCCCGCGCAAGCGCATCATCAAATCGTCTGCACTCTGCACCTTCGGTGTATTACCATTTCCCACTCAGTTCATCGTTTGCAGTCTTGCGCAGCATATCATTTAATTTTATTTAATTATTGAAACTGATTATAGCTGACACAGACCAAAGATTTTTCAATTGAGTTCTTCAACATATTTTTTTTGCATTTAATGTTTAACTGAGGCACTAGGTAATGTTTTCTCCCACTCAGTTCATCGTTCACAGTCTTGCGCATCATATCATTTAATTTTATTTAATTATTGAAACTGATTATAGCTGACACAGACCAAAGATATTTCAATTGAGTTCTTCAACATGTTTTTTTGCATTTAAGTAATATTTAACTGAGGCACTAGGTAAAGTTTTTTTCTATACTTAGTAAAACTGTGTCTGTTCGACCACGTTAGTTATAATATTTTAAGATGATTCGAGTGCCAGCTTCAACTTTTTATTTATTTAGTGATAACCACCAATAACGCCAGCGAGTTACTCGTAATTTTTTGATAACATATTTTAATTAAGACACTCATAATTCGGTCAATATGTTCCTCAGACAGGATCTAAGATCCCTACTGTGTACAAGAACTACTTGTACCTTATCAATAGGCCAAGTTTACAGAGATAAAGATGAACTTACTCGTACTTATCTCTGATATTTTATAAATAACCAATTAGGTACAATACTTTCATCTTTCATTTACTTTTTTAATGAAAAAAACCTGTACGTTATATACATGTGTGTTCCCATTCTATTTTTTATCTTCTTAACGTAGAAGTCCGAAGCCCATAAAGGCTCTAAATGGGTAGGCCAGTAGACAGAACAACAGTACATACAGACAGAACTACAGAACAAGAATTATTTCCAGAAATATATAGATGATAATTATGCGCTATCCATACTAATATTTTAAATTCGAAAGTAACTCTGTTTGTCTGTCTGTTACCTTTCACGCTTTAACGGCTAAATGGATTTGGATGATAGGATAAATACTATGTATACCGGAAGCACGTAACCGTGGGATTATTTCCGATATCCACGCGGGCGAAGCCGCGGACAGAAACTAGTGTAGGTATATACGCAATATAGCGATGAGACCATCTGCAATGAGTAACAAGTTATTATCTCCTCATTGATGAGAATATGAACAAGGACAGTAGTGCATTGCTCTAGGATATTTTGAAGTGGAACAGTGGTAGAACAATTTTGTTTTTATCATTGTTTTCCCCAAGGGAAACCAAATCGCTTAGGTACGATTTACACCAGCCGGGTCGCACCGGAGCGCAGCGGTCGCGTCGTAGTGGATGCGCGCACACGCGGCGGCAGTTGAATGTTTCAGCCCGACTACTAAAGTCCGCTGGAACTTGGGCTCTTCTCTGTTCATCTGCCCTCGTGCGGAAACACCCGAGCGCACGCGACAGGAACTGAACGATCCAACCAAACGCGACGGCAGCCATCTTCGCACACGAGGCTCCGACCGACTACCGCGACATGTGTGTGTGCGGATCCGACCGGATTCAAAGCTGTGTAAATGTTTGCCATATAGATGTGAAACACTTTCGGTAAATACCGAAAGTGTTCGCTCAGCAATTAGGGAGGTCCCATCTGACGAAACTAAGAACTGCGGATGGCAGAATCGTGACTTTCTAAATCCGAGATACTCGAGGAAGTCGAGGATTTTTACGGGCACCTATACTCAACGCGAACGGCAAAACCAGCGGGACAAAGTGCAGATGACTATCGAGCCGAATTAACGCGTCACTACACGGAGAATATACCGGATGTCAACCGTGCGAGATTAGGGCGACTCTCGAGCAGCTGACAAAACTACAAGACGCCAGGGGATGACGGAATAGTGGCCGAGCTCCTTAATTCGGATAGGGTTCCAGTCCTGAGAGAGCTAGCGAGTCTCTTTAACTCCGTCATCCAAGAAGGTATAACTCCCGAGGCGTGGAGCAGAGGTGCGGTGGTTCCGTTCTTCAATAAAGGTGACAAAACCTTGCTGAAGAACTAAACCCACACTTCTGAGCCACGTATACAAGCTGTTCTCGAGAGTCGTCACGATCCGTCTCACCAAAAGACTTGATGAGTTCCAGACACCAGAACAAGGACAGGCTCGCAGTTTAGATTCTATGAGTAACCTATACAAATATTTTTTGCCGGTTTTCTAAAAGGTTTCAGTACCGTGGACCACATCTATACAGTTCGGCAAATTGTACAGAAGACCGAGGAGTACAACCAGCCACTGTGTAGGGCATTTGTGGACTACAATGAAGCCTTTGACTCCTTCGAAATATGGGTAGTTCTGGCCTCTCTCCAACAATGTCGAATGGACTGGCGCTACATTGAAGTGTTGAGATACTTGTATGATGCTGCCACGGTGACTGTCCAGATCCAGGATCAGAAAACCAGCCCCATCCGATTACTGATAGAGATGAGACCGGGGCATGTGATATTCCCAAAACTGTTTACCAACGCGTTGGAGGACGTCTTCAAGACGCTGGACTGGACTGAACCTTCACTTTGCCGATGACATCGTCATAACGGCAGAGACGCTGTAAAAATTAAACCAGATGCTGCATAGCCTAAATGGATGATTGTTGATGCTATACTAGTTTGAGATTCGACGGTACATGATCTGTGAAAGCTTCAAGCTTTCGCCGCCGTCCAATTCAGCAACAAATAAATACGCAACTAGCTTAGTGCGCAACTTGCCAATTCAATATACTTAGGTTAGTATTTAAAAAAAAATATGAGTCAAATATTCGCGTTGTCTTAGTGTAAGAAGGGTTTAATAGTTAGATAAGTTTTTCCGAAACTGCAAAGAAACTTCCTTTTTACACCAAATATATGACGCAAAATACGTAAAGCGTTTATAAGCTGCAAATTGCTATGCATACGCTATATACACTTACATATATATCGAGTTCGTTTCCTAGCAACCAGGGCTCACCCAATTAGCCTTCGAGTGGTGGCATCGATATAAAGATCGATATAGAGTGCTGCCGTAGCGTTCCGGCACAGGTTCCAGCCTCGCAGCCTAGATTCTATGAATACCTATACACAATTTATAAGTATGTACAGACAGATCAATACGTTGCCGATCGCAATACGAACGTATGTCCGGCTAACAGAGGAGCTAGCCCTATCTATGCACCGAAGACTAAAAAGAGAAGACTGTGTTTGCGTTTGTTCTCGGGATGACAAAAGGAGCTACCTCCTTTTGTTACCTCGTTTCGGTAAACGGAATAAAACGTCATTATTGCTGCATAAATGCATAAATTTTCGGTATGACACGGAGAGACTAGTAGAGTTATAGGGACTCACACAAGGACACGGGTATTGCGTATGATTCCGTATAAGTGGGACACCACCCCGTGCCCCTTCTTCGATACACCCCACATTACAATTTACTTATGTCGCGTCTGTAATTGATTGAATAAATAAACCGAGCATCTACAAAATTATTTCAAGCAATTGAAAATTTCAGCGCGTTCTATTAATTGAAAAGATATGTGATATTTTCACATACTTATTCAAAAAAAATACAATTAGTACCTGATGATTTCATCCACCTGTAGTATGAAGCCTTCGATCGCCTGCGCTGATGATTTGGTAATGGTGAAAATATCGCCATTGTGGAAAATCCATAGTCCGCTGCCTCACGTTGTTTGAGCCCAACGTTTTTCTAAACTAATTAAGTTATGTATGATTAAATAGCAATTCGCATAAAATACGTAATTAATAAGAAGCAAGCTTAGCAACGACAGGTAGCTATTTACATATTCTTCTATTTTAAGTATATAATAAATAACCAAAATAAACTTTCGTCCGCGATTTGAGCTTTAATTGGAGTTTTTTTATTTGTTCAAGTTCAGGTTCTGACTTAGAGGCGTTTATGGGAGATCGGCTGGAGAAGGCACACACAGGGTAGAGTGGAAAGCTGTGGGTGAGACATTTGCCCAGCAGTGGGACATTGGAGTTATTATCAAATAAATTACGGAAAAACCTCAGGTTATATCAGCCTAGCCTATGGTTATGGGAACCGTTTGCATCCGTGACATAAAGAAAATGGTTTTCTTTTGTCTTATTAAATATTCCAATAATATTAGAGGATGACTGGTCTGTAACTTATACGGTCTATTTGCAAGAATTTTGGACCCCTTTCAACATCGTAAGGATTTCTAAAATTATGCTCAAATTATTCAGTTCTAGGGTGCACCAGAATTAACGCTAATGTTATACAAGGTGGTAGGGAGACATCGACGCGCAACCTGTAACCAAATTCGGTACATGATTCTGAACGCCCCTACGCTGAAACTTTTAGTAGGTTTTTTTTACTCGTGGTTACAGTTTGCGCGTCGAAATCCCTGCCGCCCTGTAGGCATAGGTATCGGGTGCCGATGCCGCTCGTCTTGTTTAATAAAATATTCCACTTACTTTGAACTTTTTTCTAGCTATTTCTGCTGACTCTTGATTGACCCATACTAATTCTTCTGAACGTCTAATGTACATAGGTGTCTTCAGATAACTGGTATATTATCCACGATCACAAACTAACGACCGACCATAGTTCACTACTCATCACGGATACTAAACTTGTTTTTGGGAAATACCAAGAATGTCCAAGTTTTGCATAAATTACAAAGAACAACGTATGTGATAATTATGAATCTGACAATAAATAATGATAAAGTGTTTTGTCAAGTGCTGTCGATACTTGTTTGTATATGGAGTATTAATTAGGATGATAAAATAGGTTTATCTAATGACTTTCTGATAACAGAGAATCTCGTTGATACTTTTGACTACAGCATTTTTAACTTGAGCTATGCAAATGTTTATTGCCAGATAAGTACTGAAGTGGATTAACCCGTATTAAATTTGATAATGTTCATGATGCTACATCATTATTGTTCTTGTAAACTTATAAAGAGATAAATACCACTAATAAAAACTTTTTTACAAAAAAAACTCTAAAAAACGTGAAAAGTAACTTTAATTACGGAAGTCGGTGGCCAAAAACGAAAAAACACAACCAAAGACACCGACTTCCGAAATTAAAGTTATTTTTCACGTTTTTTAGTGTTTTTTTGGAAAAATGTTTTTTAGGTTCTATCTTTCTATGATGACCCGTGCCCCTAAAGTTGTGACTTTCTATATTTACCATAATTAACGGATACAGTCAACTGCACATCAGTCGTAATAATTTGACATTGACAGCGCTTTATCTCGTAGCAGTAAGGGTGATTTTCGTAGTGGTACATCCAGTCGTCGTCGTTCCTGATACCTGTCAGTGCGACAATTCTAGTACCTAATAAAGATTAAATACGCAAAACACGTATTCGTTTGTATGAAACTTACGGGTGTCAAGAACGCATTATCTCGTCGGTCAGACTGTAGTGTTACTATTGATGTGCAGGTTACTGACTGCACCACTGCTAACCCATAGGCATCCCGAATGGAAACTGGCTAGCTATAAAGTCTAGGAATCAGTGATAGCCATTTCGTCATAAGTACAAACTGCAGAGCACTGCTACCTAAACTTTTGTCATCATGTATCCCAGTCAACTTTTCAGACAACCGAGTATGAACATGGCCTATTTCTGTCTGAATTTTTACCCGTTCTGTTGATTCTATGACCATAAATGCGTCTTAATAACCTATCGTCTTCTTTTGTGGTTTGTTAAAAAAACTTCGGTAGGAAGAGATGGCATTGTAGTATATTTTATTGTTAAATTAAGTAGCGGAATATTTTCTAGAGCCAGGCCAATATAAATTAAAATCAATTCTTTAGCGTAACAGAACTTATCGCCATTCGAGGATGAATAACAGGTAGGGGGTGACCTCTATTTTTTGTCTGCAGATCTCAACTTTTGAAGATCTACTAAATATTTTAGTAAATCCCAACCTCGAGACTTCTAGAACAGGCACTATGAATGTTAGGAAAATGGAATGATATTGTTTTATGGGGATTTGATTGGTTAGAAGATCAAATCCCAAAATACAACTGTACCCACTGGAGCTACAGTGGTACAATGCGTCATGCAATAGCTTCTCGAAAGCCTTGCTAAGTGCTGGCTGGTCTCCAATTCCTAATTAAAAGAATGACGGGGTTTTTTCTAAGGACCATTCCCAATATAGGTAAGTCACTGCTGAAAACAGGATCCTTTCCAAAAGGTGGTTCGCCGCGGTTACCAGTGCTGTTACTATAGGATTAATAGATAGGAATGCGGGGAAAATAAATGTAGAAATGTCAACTATTTATAGTTCAGTCCAATATTAATGCTTGTTTCGGAATTAATTAAATGTATGTTAAAACCAGTTCAACGATTAGGTAAGAAATTAACGAATCTTAGGGTCAAAATACCTTTCAGCTTACGGTTTGTTTTTTGATGATATAATATTTATTTATAAGCTAGGCTGCAAGAATAGCTATAAACAATATTATTTTATTGCCCACTAGCTCCGGCTGCGACTTCATTCGCGTGGAAGTCGTAAGACACCACAATAGTCTAAAATAACAGCCACATTTCTATAAAACTTCCCTGTATACTACGTTTATAGTTTTGGTTTCACTCAGGGTATTTTTACCGCCGTTATACAGAGACTCAGGACTGGTGACGCGGATGTAAGCGACGTACAGCTGTCCATGTGAGAAACAGCTAATCCTGAGGTCAACATCAACTGCCTTTTCTTTTTTTTTTTCGGGTGGGAAATCATCAAATGACCTCTCCCGCTCTGGGCGGAGCGGAAGGGCGTGTCAGACTCTTACTGAATAAAACCCACCCGTGTTCTTTCAGTTGCCTGTGCGCCAGGGCCACGGTAACTCTTTCGAACAATATGCAGCCCCGGCAGGCATCGGTCCTACCGGACCCCGTCAATTGTACTGACATCTCTTTGAGGCGCGCGTGGAACACGTCGCGCCGTCGACCCGGGCCTGGTCCTTACCGGACGGCGAGCTGCCCATTGCTCGCAATCCGCAAGCCCACGCCTACGGTGGCCGGGAGTCGGCAATCGACTCCCGACGCCCAGGGTGTCTCCTCCTGCGGCGACTAGGGGCGCGAGGGCGCAGTGATTGCCTCTCCCTCTCGCGCTCCGCCTCCTCCTTTGCGAGCATTACTGCTTCGCAGAAGGAGGTGACGGCTTCCCATTCCCTCTGGCTCCGTACCATGGCCTGGACCAGGGCCGGACGCGACAGGTCGCCGCCGCCGATCGCCGCCACGAACATCAACAGCCTGCAGTAGCAATTTCCCATAGCTTGCGAAGTTTTTAGTTTTTATAGAATTAAAGAACGCCTGCGTTCCTGCATAGGTTTACTACTTTATGTCAATTCACTGACTGACGCATTCTTACAGATTACTCGTATTCCTGACAAACAGCTATTACTAAAATAATATAACAGTAGATGGTAAACACACGGGATTTTTCATTACCAGTCTTTACTATCCATAGATAATTATCAATTTTATTATAACCAAAGATGACAAAATATCATTCGTTGGAAATGGAATGATATTATTGTGCTTCCTTTTTTTTTGTTATACTATTATAATTATGATAGTTCGTAGAACGTACTTAGAAAAACATAAAAGTTAAGCGCTAGAGTAGCCCGCGAATAAACGCATTGAAACACAAAACAACAAACAAACAAAACAATAAAATAAATAAACAAACAATAAACATCAAAATAATAATAAAAAAAAATAAAAAAAACATAACGAACAACAACAACAAAATAAACAATACAATATATGAACTTAGAGGGTTGTATTGACCATTTTAATAATTATAATTCTGTAAATACATACTTTTTCCGGTCGGGAATCATAATTATTTTGTTCAACTTACAACCGGACACTGACCAGCAAATTGCAAAAAACATAAGAAAATTTGAAATTCACGGGCTACCCTGGCGCTTCCCTCTTATGCCATTTGCTTTTTGAAAGTTGACTAAAATAACCGTTCTTATATTAGGTATGCCATGATTAACTGCTTTATTCCATAAAGGTATAGTGGAATGGTAATAATTTAAAATGTTAAAGCTTTAGATATATGCTTTATTCGTTCCTTATAAAGCCCAGTGAAGTAATGGAATAATTCGGGTGTTGTCATACACTGGTATATTGTATTCTCTCTCATCTCAGTCTTATTTCCTACGAAATGTATGGGAAGTTTTTGGCGATTTCTGACCTTTATAGTACTCAAACCTCAGTTGGTTCCATACAGTTTTTTTATCCTTATAAGAAACCTCCAATAGAGTTGCCGATGTTCTCCTGAAACAATGGCCCGTGTAGAGCTCGGCATTTGTCAATTTCAGGTATTTCGCAATTTCTCTCGGCATGGGGCTGATCTTATTTTTGCCAATGACTTGCCTGGTGCACTTCATTATTATAAGCTACGAAAAATCTGTTAGTGTTTGTATTAGAGGGGCGCAGAGCTTGATACTTTTCGACAATTCTTACGTATTCTCTATGGACTACGAATTACCGTTCTTTCTTTGATTTTGTATCTGAAAAAATTTACCAGCAAAAAGCAAAAAGCTTGCGGCTTATCTTAAAGTGTAAGAAGGATGTTCACGCCTCAAGCTTTTAAGAAAATATTAAAGTTCTATGTTAACGTAAGTTTTATTTAGTGCTTTTTAGTGCATTAAAAACTTGTTTTTAAAAAGGTTTTCACTTACATTTTATTTTGTACCTTCTAGCATTAGAATTTGTTTAAATATCCGTCTATCACCTTCGCTTCAAAGGTACTTGTAAAGACAAATCCAAGGAACCTAAACACGCCTTTACACAAGTCATGGTGTGAAACCACCCGATTTGCACTATCGAAATCATGCCATACTTTAGAGCGGGCTGTCATCATAATAGTACTTATATAGTCATCATATGAGTACTTATACGAAATTTCGTGCCTGTGCTGTTGACCGCTGAGGAAATCTCTTGTATGAACCCAATCCTGGGTGCAGCAGTCAGATCATGGTGAACTTTAGAACGAGCTATCATAATGGGGGCTATCGTTTTTGTGCCCACCAGTTGGCGCCACTGGCGAGTAAGGTCCTGTTGCTGTACTTTTATTTGATGTTTTGGATATGTTTAAGTACCCATAACTTCATATTATGTTTATTTTATTACATTTTAAAACTTCAAATGAATATTTAGATTATAATGTTCCTAAAATTGGCAAGCATGAAGCAGACAAATCTTATTTTTCCTTCAAGTGCTGTGAAATTACATCCTAACTTTTTATTTAAAATCTTAAGCCATAATTAATCAGGAATGGCACAACCATTACGACAATTATGAATCATTCGTTAAAATCCGTGATAAAAATCCCGCAAACAGTGAACGTTCAGTACATATTTTGCCATCTAGAGACCTTACTCTACACTAGCGCCTCTAGCGGCAAACTCAAGCGCAGTAGTCCTCATTGTATGCGTATATAAAATTTTGTGTCTCTGATCTAGATTTTCTTTGAAACAGAACTAACGTGTGAAATTTCAACTCCGTAGGACAAGAGAAAGTGGTTTTAATTTAGCTTACAAGATTTGGCCCAAACATACATACATACTTACAAACATTGCAAGTTAAATAAAAGCTTGTAAAAAAGAATTGATTCTACTTGCCCCTTCCAAAAGGTAGTTTCGTATGGAGAAGAATAGGCAAGAAACTCCACAGTTACGCTTTTAAAATGTTTTACAATATTTTGTATACATTAATCATATAATTATATGTAAAGACGATGCACCTACAATTAAATTACTATACCAAAGTAGGTAAAAAGAATTTAATCTAAAGCAATGACAGGTAAATTAATTATGTGATAGATATGTATATGGTGAACACATATTTACAAATATTGAAAAGTAGACGATTTTACCAAAATTTTATCAAGTAATAATTTAGTATGTGAGTTGTAGTTAACGTTAAATTTTGTACATAATGTAAAAATCAATGTCATATAAATTATATAATTAAATTAGTAACCAGTTTGATTTGGTCTAGACTCTAGATTGTCCTATGGAGCAGGACTAGCACGTTTCCAAGCACGTTACATTCTTATCTAGGATATAATCCTCTAATTTGTAATAATTATGCTTGTTTACAAAGTTTACTTTTAATATGAGTTTTAAATTTTCGTCCATTTTATTGCAATATATCAAAAGGTATTTTGTTGTAATATTTAACACAGTACCCCATAAAAGATGTATGTACTTTAGATAATCTAAAAAACCCGGCCAAGTACGAGTCGGACTCGCGCACGAAGGGTTCCGTACCATTGATTATAATAACGGCAAAATAATCGCGTTTGTTGTATGGGAGCCCCCTTAAATATTTATTTTATTTTGTTTTTAGTATTTGTTGTTATAGCGGCAACAGAAATACATAATTTGTGAAAATTTCAACTGTCTAGCTATCGCGGTCCTTGAGATACAGCCTGGTGACAGACAGACGGACGGACAGACAGCGAAATCTTACTAATAGGATTCCGTTTTTACCCTTTGGGTACGGAACCCTAAAAATGGTTGATCAGTTTTATCTTTATTTCTAGTATTAAAATTATGTCCATGACTTAATTTATTAAACAGATGTAGATTTTTCTTACATACATAATATCTTCATAAATGAATTGGCAAGGTACCGTCATAACAATAATCTTTTTAATAGTTCCCTGAGAGATTCGCGGCGACGTAGATTGTAAATGGCCCTAAAAGCTCTCTTTTGCAAAATAAAAATGGATTCAATGTCAGCAGCCCGAACCCACAGTAAAATGCCATATGACATAATGCTATGGAAGTAGCTAAAATAGAACAAGCGCGCCGTTTCTACATCTGTTAACTGTCTTATCTTCCTAACAGCATAAGCAGCCGAGCTTAGCCGCCCCGCAAGAGATGTTACATGGGGTCCCCATTATGATTTCTCGTCTAGCGTGATTCCTAGGAAAACCCGTCTGATTAATAAATTCTAGTTTTTCTCCGTTCAATATTATGTCACATTCATCGCTTCTAATATTAGGTAATAAACTTGGGTCTATCCAAAATGTCGAGATTTCTGCACTCTAGTGCAGAAAGCTCGACATTTTGGCTTGTCGAAACATTACGCAACGCTTCAATAGATCGCACCCAAGCGATCTATGCATGAGCGGGTCGCTAGTAAGTATAAGTAAGTATGTAGCCATTTTAGTTACAAAAAATTCAATCATTAGGTAAGTAGGTACTTACTTTTGTGGCAAGAAAGCTGCGGTCAGGGGCTTCATTTAAAAACGTTTCCACACTTTGAGCGGTAAAAACTTTTGATTTCTTTGCTCGATATCCTACCGATTTCCTTTTTAAAAATGCCAGTAATTTGGTGTATGTATTAATTTGAATATTATATTTAATGCTTATTGTTGACCTGAGCATCGAATAGATGCACCATAGGCTACTTGACTTCTTTGTACATGATAAATGCTGGAAGTAGACTAAAAGCACTGATGCAGATACAGACTTGCCGCCTTTTATAGTTTCCCATTTGTAAAAATCGTCGTAGGCTTTTATGTGCTATTCCTTGGACTTTTCTGGGAGCATATTGTTGGAAGTGCCAAAGGCTTCGGATTTAATGTACCTACTCCGGAGTCAAATCACTATCGTCACTCGACATTTTTGTAACAATTTGTAATTTAATTTGTTGTATAACAGCAAACCGAATTGCACTAAGTATTCGCGCCTTTTCTTATTTGTGTTCCTTTTTTTTTATTTGTATTCCACTCTCGGTGGCCAGTTCGATTTCCGAACAATTTATTTTTTTAGTGCAGGTGCCAATGGTGCATAAATGCATGGGATTAGTATGTACTATGGAAAAGGTGTGCATGCGATTTTTACTTGAGGTTCCAATGTTCCAAATTCAAATCACATTAATGACCAGCGGGTCATAATGAAATTCAGTACAATATTATTTTATTAATGCCCGTCTAGAACACTTACTTTAGGTTAAGTTTGCATGACATAATTAGACATTGTCGAGCAGGTGGTGTGAAAAAGAAATTGTTGCTATTTGATACGCCTATTTACAATAATGTGACTTTTCGCCAATAAATAATATTATCATATTCCGCTAATGAGTTAACAGTGAATGTAATTCGCCATCCTGATGGTGCCTAGCATTACCTGGTACTATTTACTCCACTTGGTACTATTTTAGGTACCTCCTCTAAATATTAAACATTGGAAGAGATGAACGAAAAATGGACGGAAAAGCTACAAGTAGTAGGTATTTTATGCATTGGTAAGTTTTGCAAAGCTTTTTTGTAAAACACAATAATTTTATGGAGCTAGCCAGCACAATAAAGTAGGTATATCAAAAAGAAGAAGAATACTCGCCAAATTAAACAATGCAATATCGCCCAACGCCACACGTTTTGAACCACCCCGAAATCCGATCATCATTTGTTTTTTTCCCATCATAAAGGATTGAAAATCTACTCGTAGTAATAAGACAAACTTCGCTTCTCATGCCCAGCATTAGAAAATCAAACGCTTTATAAAAAATCATCACTGCCTTGGATGCAGAATTCGCACACAGAAAAAGTCGCAAAATCACTAATAATAAAAAATGTTATGGCTTTTTACCAGTAATATTAACAAGTACCGGTACCTACTTTATATAGGTAAGTTATCAGCGGTTAAATGTATTTTATTGATTTAATAACTCCATATACGACGCTACGATGTATGCTCAAACATTACCAGACAAAAACAATGCTCAGAATGCCAAAGGGCAGACTTTTTATTTCCGTTATCCGGAAGTGAGTCAACCTCCATGAGTACAAGATTCATGATTGGCTACAAGCTGGCCGCTCTGCATTTATAAATCTCACCTTCGGGTCACAGATGACCATCATAATTATTATGTATAATGATGATATTTATTTTTTCATTTAGTAAATATCAACGATTTAAATGTGCGTAATCGAACATTCAAAAACATAGGTGTCCTTATGAACAATAACTTTAAATTAAAAATGTATCTGTACTCGTAAGCAGCTAGAGCCGAATGAAGATTATTCTAAAATTTTAATTTATTAAAATTACCATTTTCTAAAACCCAAGTACTATTGGTACTATTGGTATTGAACAAGTTTCAACCCCTGATTAACACACATGTTGATGGATAGTTTGCTGCGCCACTGCTTCGTCCCAGTTAAAACACTAGGGTAGGGCAGACGCTTTGGGGGACTGGCTCATATAGTTTTGACGTTCAACAGTGCTGGTTCTCATGCTTCTTTAAATAAATGTTATTTTTATTTTCATTTGAATGTTGATTTACCACATTGTAAACAGATACCTGCACATTTTTGCCACCAAAATATTTAAAAAATAATATTATTATTTTCTTTATTTCTTTATATACATATAAATTATATTTTTAAATATTAGAATATAAAAACATTTAAAAATATAAAAAATTGTAGCCCACCGCTATCAAGAACAGGGTATTATTTATTATCATTAGGTACCTACCTAAAACTTCTGTTTAAAACTATGGTTGAGAAAACCATAAGTTGCTTAGTACGTTTCAAAAACCTGACATCCTTGATTGACCACCCCTTGCTACGTCATCAGATCCTTTTCACCGACTGTTTACCAACTACAAATCTAGACCTATCCAACGACTCCAAACTCGGTGGGTTTACGATTAGTAAGGCTGCGTTCCTGTGACCACCTTCCTGCTCCATCATCAGACTATGGTCACCATCTTTCCGTCAAATAGGGTACTCACTGAGGATAATTAAATGAGCTCAAACACGATACATATGCTGTAAGTTGTTGGGGAGTTGGTTGGTCCGCAGACTTACCTGGATGCAGCATTAGGTCAAGGTTAACACATTCATACAGTTTTAACAAAAAAAAAATCGGCTTAGCCTTTTCCCAACTATGTTAGGGTCGGCTTCCACTAACCGGATGCAGCTGATTACCAGTATTTTACATCGGACTAGTTTCTGGGTAACAGTACGATACACCTTGGTACGACTGGTTGTCAACTTTTTGGCTTCTGACTACCCGTAACGACTTTGGCAGTCGTAAGCCTGTATAATGAAACATATTCTTTTTCCTTTCCTACTTAGATGTAAGTAAGAGATCATAACATAAGTACACATCCCTACTTACTAAGGTATGTTTAAAATAAGTGTTTTCTATCTTTTTGTTACATTATGTGAGTATGTAGGTAAGAGGAAGCATTAACGAGAAAAAAACTAAATGCATTAAGTTTACGCTACCTCATATTACACAAGTGTAAACTAAGGTAAAGGGGTAAAACCTCAAGATACATAGTGTTCTTAGCCATAGCTATGGATGCCAAGCTTTAGTGGGGTCGAACGAATAGCATCGCTGGCATCGTCGGATATTTTGTTTGCAATTCGTTTGTGTCGCTGACGTAGCTTATCTCTGTAGTTCGGAGTGTTAACCGAAGTATAAAAAAATACTTTTTTACAAAAAGCAACCGACTTCCAAAAAAAACACTAAAATACGTGAAAAATAACTTTAATTTCGGAAGTCGGTCTCTTTAGTTGTGTATTTTCGTGTTTGGCCACCGACTTCCAAAATTAAAGTTATTTTTCACGTTTTTTTGTGTTTTTTTTTGGCAGTCGGTTGTTTTTTTTGTAAAAACGTTTTTATTTTTTGCTTTTTGGTACCTACCCCACACACATTCGCATACCACTACTTGATATATAAATAACCGTGACAGGAAATTATTAAAACATAATCAATATAAACTAAGTGGAAAAAATACGCAGTATTAAGGATAACTCAAAAACTTCTGGTCAGAACTTGATCAAATTTAAATGGGAACACATGTGAAGCACCAGTTTTCAAATAAAAAAGAATCATCCAAATCGGTTCACCCAGAAAAAAGTTCTGAGCTAACACAAGTAAAAAATAAAAAAAATACAGTGCAATTGAGAACCTCCTCCTTTTTTTGAAGACGGTTAAAAAGAGGTGAAACGATGCTCGCCCAGTTGGCTCGCTCGCTAGCTGGCGGTGTGGCCTGCGTTTAAAGCGAGTGGAGGCGCCATTGAAGTTCCAAGGGGAACTAGGTACAAAATTCACGCGGATGAAGTCGCGCGCGAAGTTCTGACTTAGAAGTCAATGAACGTATTACAAAATTCTCCCTAGCAAATATTTATAACAAATCACAAAAATACAACCCGTTTTGTACAGTGTTATTATGCAAATCAATATTACGACCGTGAATTCGCGGATTTGAGTAGCCTTATGAAATGGATTCCAAAGTATGATGATCAAACTAGTTTATAATCATGTCGTATGAATGCGGATATTTTTAAAGATCCTGATTTAGTCTAGGAACATTAACCAAAATACCAACCGCACTTTTATCCACTCTGGTTATTGTTATTATGCAGAAGTGAATAACAGTAGAAGAAAAATAAATTATGCTTTATGCATATTTTTTTTTCTTACGAGCAGAAAAGGATACAACATAAAAACGGTACAAGCATCCGATTGAATCTCAGTGAACATAGGCAAGATTAAGTGGATTTTCGAGTTTATAATGATGTAATTATTCCGTCATTCTGTTTTAAAATCAATTCCAGTCCGAAAAGAGTAATCAGTGTGGTGGTGTTTCCACAGACTTCATCTTTGCCATTATTAAAAAACCTTTTAAATAATAGACTGGTTTATACTGTATTTTAAGAGGCTTTTTAATGAAGTATAAAAAATCTGCATCGACAAAAACGATAAATTAATTTATTAACATGTTAGAAATGAGTTGAAAACATCACACATTACGTAAATAATAATTTTCGTAGTCACGTACCCATCCAGTGAACCTTATTAATTTGGTAACAAGTCAATGACTTCGTAGGCACCTATAAATTAAGTATTTTTTAGTCGTGTTTTTCTTCAAAAACTAAAGCATGTACACTAGACTTACCAATAGGTTGAAATTCTAAAACATACTATTTCATAATATTTATAATCTACCTTTGCCCTGACCATAATAAACTGGTATTTTTTGTTTTATAATCTTCTTCACGGGATGCGAACTTTCAGAAGTTTCAGTGCAATTTCAGTTACCAAACACCATAACTGAAACATAGTACTAACTGTTATAGATGAAAACCTTTATCATAAATCTTCGTGGTGCGGTAAATTTTGCCATATTTAGTTTTCCATGGAAGCACCAAGGTCTTATGTAAATTTTCCCTAATTTCGATTTTTACCACTTATTTAAACATCCGTTTATACAGTGTTAAGATCTTGCCAATTCGACAAACGCATAAAGCAAAATAGAAACATATAACGTAGAAATGAAAAAACTGGAGATGAGATGAGAAAACTCGTTCGACTCGGATGTAGCCGTTAATAAAATTGTAGTAATCTTCTATTAGTCCACGGATTGATATTTAGATTTTGCTGTGAAATAAAAATAGATGCCGTCATACAAGTTATCAAACTAGTTTAATAAATGCGAAAGTATGGACGTTATGGATCTGGATGTTAGTTACCTAATCTAGCCATGACATCTGAATAGTGCCCGGTTGCTGAGCATCTCAGATAAACTAAATAATAGTTTTTGATTTGATTTGGTTTAAAATTAAAAATGGGTGTTCCACAAGGCTCAATATTAGGTCCTTTCCTCTTTTCAGTATATTAACGATCTACCCCACTTATTAAAAAACCAACCACAAATGGTGTTATTTGCTGACGATACTTCCTTAATTTTTAAGATAAACAGACGTGCATAAAACCTTGACGACGTAAGTAACGCCCTACTGTACGTACAAAATTGGTTCACTGCTAATAATTTAATATTAAATGGGAAAAAAACTAAATGCATAAGATTTGCTTTACCGAATGTTAAAGTAGTGATTGTGACATAGTATTGAACAAAGAGAAACTAGAATTCGTCGATAAAACTGTTTTCCTGGGGATCACGCTTGACTCAAGGCTGCAATGGGGTCCTCATTTAACATCTCTTGCAGGACGGCTAAGTTCAGTAGCATATGCTGTAAGAAAAATCTGTCAATTTACTAATGTAGATACCGCGAGGCTAGTCTATTTCAGTTACTATCACAGTATCATGTCGTACGGTATTTTACGTTGGGGACGGGCTGCAGATATCGAGTCTATTTTTATTATATAAAAAGAGCCATCAGAGCAATATATTGCCTCCGCAGGCGCGATTCTCTAAGATAACTGTTTAAAAATATTAACATCATGACGGTACCTTGTCAATATATCTATAAAAACATCATGTACGTAAAGAGAAATTTAAATCTTTTCAGTAACAGAGGTGAAAGACATAACTATATGACTAGAAATAGGGACCAATTAGTTCAACCGGGTTTCAGACTGGCTAAAGTAGACTCATCCTTCATGGAGTACTGTTTAAAATGTTATAATAAAATATCTCCCCACATACTCCAACTGTATGAAACGAAATTTAAATCTTGTATAAAACGCATACTATGCGGCCATGCATAATAAAAGTCGGGGGATTACATCGCTGACAAAGATGCTTGCCTCAACGCTGGTCCTGCTCCACAGGGGCGCATTAAATTAATTGATTAGCATTCGAAAATATTGTTGGAGGTTTTGGAGATTTAAAAAAACTATCTTTGCATTGTATAAATTCAATCTCTTAGTAATGTATAATTACATAGCACATGTGTGAGCACTATGTACCTACTATAAAGCTACCATTTACTAGGATCGTCTTTCATTGACTTGAATGTGCCGTGGCGGCTGAGAGTATGTCATGCTCACTCAAATGTCTCGCTGGTGGTGGCGTGTGTGTTGGACCATTAAGTACCTTTCAAAATGGTCGAGCTAAATGGTGCTGATCCATACGTCATGTTCGTGAACGGGCGCCGTATGTAGGGACTGGTCATCTCTTAGCTGCCCCGGCTTATTTTAATTTGAATTGTTATTTTTTTGTTTGTTCTCATCGTTTTTATTACGGACGCTTTTAACGTGCACGTGTTTTTACATTGTTCTCACATGTATAATTTCAACATGAATGATGTAATGATTTTTTTTTTGTAACTTTATGTTGATGTAAAAGAATGTCCACGGAGTTTCTGGCCCGTTCTTCTCCATAGGTATCTACTCCGCTTTGGAATGGGCCACTAGCTTCATTTTTCTGACTGACCGATCCCTTGACAATTCAAAAGTGCCTGTAATTGGTTTATTTGAAATAAATGCTTCGAGTTTGAGTTTGAGTTTTGACAAGGTTATCAATTTTAGCGAAGTTCTGTATACAAGGTGCACTTAATTGAAATAACCGAAACGTGAAAAACGGTTATTGTACAAATTGAACAACTTTACTAAGGGACCAACCCTGAAATCTAATGACCAGCTGCATATAGCTTGACAAAATGTAGGGAACGGCTGAATTAATTTTCGCAATTTCAGGATTGCTCCCAATGTAAAAACTGTTCATAATGATGAGTACAATTGCTCCTTTCAGGTTTTCAGGTTTTTCATTTACTTACACCTTGTAAATGAGAGTCCAGAAACGCATTGTGTCAAACTGTCATGATATCGAATGGATGGAATGGTGGATCTCCGTCAGAAACCAGGCAATAAAGCGTTTTCGGCAAATGCCTTTAGCCTTTAATCGCAAAGATAAGAAAAAACAGGCCGAGTGCAAGTCGGATTCGCACATGAAGGGTTCCGTACTACCGTACAATATTTAACACTACATTACTACATTGAAAAAAAAAACACGTTCCTTGTATGGGGACCCCCTTTAATTTTTTACTTTATTTTATTTTTATTCGTTGTTGTTATAGAGGCAATAGATTTACACTGTGAAAATTTCAACTCTCTACCTATTACGGTTCATGAGATACAGCCCGCTTATAGACATACGGACTGACGGACAGCGGAGGCTTAGTAATAGGGTAAAAAGTAGAGTTATCCATATTATCCATATCACATTGATTTAAACGAAAAGGTAATCGCACGCATTACTCCTCCGCACTTCGATCAATATTATTGATCGAAGTGCTTCCGTCTATTTTTGTCACAGAATAGGTATAGGTATATTAGGTAGATGGGCATTTTTCAAATTCTTCGCGTTGACGTCTTGAACAGTAATTAATTCAATAACAAACTCTCGGGTAAATCCAATGAACCTTGATCACGTGAATAATCCACGAATAAATTCAAGTTAGGCCAACATTTCAAACTTTTCTATTAAACTCACCTGATGATATGCGACATATTTTTAAGTAGATATAAGAAATATTTTACTAAAGAAACCGGTTAGAGTATTGGACATTTTATTAGCGCTGCGATCATTTCATCGGTTACATTTTATTTAATACCTACATTAATTATTATTCGCCCACGAATATATTTCTAAATAGAATCCAATCTCAAAAATAACTTCTTTTTTATGACGTTTGGTGTGAAACAAGCAGGTGGCCCACCAGATGGTATGAGGTCATCTCCGCCTGTGACCTCTTTATGTCCGCAATACTAGAGGCATAACAGTTGCGTTGCTGGCATCCTAGAGACAGATAATTATTCGCTAAAGGGCTAAAGCAGTGTCTATGTCACGAGTGCTGTATTGAATCCCGAACGTAAAGAAGGATTCTAGGGCTCCGGAGCCTAGCTCTAGCCGGGCTATAATGACTTGCTTTAGGTTAGGTTTGCATGACATATAATTCGACATTATCAAGCAAGTGGTGTGCAATAGTAGATTATACAACAAGTGAAAAAGGGGGAATTTAATTCGAGGGACTAAGTTGGATCCCGAGAGCAGCAAAGGATTCTACCGAGATGATATTTTTCTCGATTTGTGTACTCATTTTTACCATTGACTGCGAGAAAATAAATAGTAGTATAGTACTTATACTTATGTCATTTTATTATATAATCGGTAATAAGAGAACGCAGGATTAAATATAAATACAAAAAAATGTATAGTGAAATTAGAACAGTTTTCGATTTGAGTATGATATTTTTTAAATTTAATTGTATAGCTCTATGGAATAACTCCATTTAGCCAGCTTGTAGGTACTTTCAGCACGTTTTATTTATATTTTGTATTATAGTACATAATTCGTATAATTCGTGATTGTTCCAATGTTTTTTTCACTCAGTGACTAAAGGAGAGTGTTATTCACTGTTATCATTGAATCAAATGCCCTTTTTGGAGTGGCAATGGGATTTATGTGTGTGATATACTATCCTACTATACTAACCTACAGCGGCTCTCATTTCTCTTTAAACCGGAGCACAACAACGATCCTAGGCTGCGGACTTAGGAATATAGGCGGTAGTAGGTAGGTACTTCCCCGGTCTAGTTATACCTATAGCAAATAACAAAGAGGTCTAATAGTACAACGATAGGTACCTATTAACTTCCTGATTGATTGTGAAACCGACGGGAATGTGCTGCTTAACCCATTGGCGTGCTACACTGTGCACATTTGTTCGGGTTGGCACGATTCGGCACAGACGGGCAACAAAATATATAATTCGATTTGGCCGCACATGCTGATCCATTTATGAGCTAAGGGCATCTTATACCATTGGGCGTAAAACTGCGGTGGTCGCCACATAGCGTCCGCAATTCACCTTCTAATGACGTCACTGAAACGTTATTTATGAAAGTAAGTTGGTGTGTTTCAATAGAGACCGCTTTTTGACACCGTAAAGTCAAATCCCGCCATCATCATTTTCATGACGGCCGGCTTTTCATTTTCACCGCTCTTCTACGGAACCGTAACTGAAGTAAACATACAGGTACAGAGTAGTAGAGTACAAGGATTTAGTAACGGTAGTGAAACCTTAGACTTGGAGAACAGAAATTCGATGGCTGAATAAAAAAAAACTATTAAACACCTTTTTGTATGAAAATAATCTGAATTCTGAATTACAAATGCGTCTATATAGATACCTAACTCAGAATTCATGACGTTCGAAGATAAAGCTAACAGACCATTGAACTTACTTATGGGCGGCCAAGTCGAATTATCAATACATAATTATTATAAAACAAAGTCCTCCCGCCGCGTATGTCTTGTGAACACGATAAACTCAAGAACTTCTGAACGGTTTTCCATACCATTTTCACCAATGGACGGAGTGATTCATGAGGAAGGATTAGGTGTATAATGCATTAAAGTTTTGTATAAATTGGCTGAAATATGCCGATGATTATTGAAGATGTCGGAAAAAATCATGCCGACTTGGGAGCTTTACTGTCGTGCGCCGCGAATTACCTGTATGAAAACAATGTATTACGGAATTAATACATTGTTTACCTGGATTAACACATAGGATACAATTAATCCCAGTAGTACGTTCCCGTAAGATATTTTCCGACATCCACGCGAACGAAGCCGCGGGCAAAAAATAGTAATATGACTAGATTACCCATACATAGGTAGCTTTTGCTTTCGTCCGCATACGGACGGCAGAAAAATGTAGCACCTACTACAAATAAAAAAAAATACGCCTTCTTACCATGGAGGTAGGCAGAAACCACAGAACGCCACCTGACACGATCCTTACATACTCTCTTTGCTTCGCTTCTTTTTGTAGCTTTTTCTAATTGTTTCCAAATCTAGATCTTTGATTCAAACATTAGTTGACTCCTTCGAAAACCTCAAAAAAAAAAGCTGTCAAACAAAAACCTCCAATGAAGCTTTGTTTTCATTACCAAGAAGTTTGAGAGATCTGTAATGATAGTTGTAGGTTTAAATCTGTAATGATAGTTGTAGGTAAGATTTTCGTAAATAAATAAAATAAAATAAATAAGATTAGCATGTTTTAAGGTGCTAAGCATGCTGAGGATAACGACAAGGTAAACTAAAATCCAGGGGCAGTTGAATTAAATACGTATTATTATATAAAATACGACAAGGCTGCATCGTAGACATTTAGGTATTCCAATATCGAGGTAAGCTGCTCATCTTGCACATTGATTCAAGTTTTAAATAAAAGTATTAATATTACTATTATGTACCGGACACAAATATTGCGCAATATGTATATTTTCGCAGCATTCACTTACAATTGTAAGGGAATGGAATGGCTTGGAAAATATCATCTTTATAAGCTATATAGATATTTTCTAACTGTCTACTACTATTTTTTACTATTTCTTTATTATTATTTCGTTTATTTATTTCGATACATATAAGATACAGTTTTAAATATTTTAATAAAAACATTTAAAAATATAAAAAATAGTTGTCCGCCGGTATCGGGAGCAGGGTCCAAGCTACCGGTGGTTGGGACTCCAGAGACAGGAACCTCCTCATGGTGCGAGCCGTATAGAGGAGTACCGCCTTCTGGATCAGGCCCTTGATCCAACCGCCTGACGAGAGCCTCGAGAGATGTTGATCGAGGCTTTCGGCTATCAAGCCATTGGCCGATACGACAATCGGCATAATGATAGCCGAGCTCACATTCCACATGTCAACAACCTCGTGTGCTAAGTACAGATATTTAATTTGTTTCTCCTTCTCAGCTTTCACGACGTTCTCGTTATGCGGAATGGTAATAACGATAATCATTGTGCGACGCGCTAATCGATCTATCACCACTATATCAGACTTATTGGTGACAATAGTTCTGTCAGTAATGATAGACAGTACAACGTGATATGGTCATTTTCGAGAACTGGGTCGGGCACATACTTGTAGTACGGTACCTCAGAATCCAATGGTTTATATTTCAAAGCAAGTTACTGGTGAATAATCCTGGCTACTTGGTTATGCCTGTGCAAGTACTCGCCGTTAGCTAGACGAGAACAACCAGAGATAGTATGTCTGATGGACTCACCTGGACGATGGCATGCCCGATACACGTCAACCGTCCCATCTTTCATAATATGTCTCCGGTAGTTATTCGTTAAAATAACTTCGTCCATAATTGCACAGACGAAACCTTCAGTTTCCTCGAAAAGGTCACCAAAACGTAGCCAGGATACGGACGCTGAGAAATCTACACCGGGCTCATGAAGAGCCTGATAGAAGCGTCCGTGAAGCTCCTTGCTTTGCCATACCTCCTTGCGGTCATCGGTAGTAAGTACCACAGGTTTGCGCCAATTCTCTTTAGCCATGGAGAGCGGGGTGAGTCCCTTGTCCACTGCTACCACATCACGGCGCATACCCACTTCGGCTTTAAAAACATTCTTATTATTTTATGAAACTTTTATTATTATTATTTCTTTATTGTTTTTATATGTTAACATAGCTCGGGGTCATGAGATCCCAGTCCTTTGGAAGGCGTACGAGGGGCCGAAGCCAACTCGCAGAGGCCCCTTAGACAATTTTAAATGGAATGAGGCACCAACCGACGATTATCCCTGTATGCACTGTGCAAGTGCACCCAAGGACAGTCCCCGGTTGGTGTTGGACTATTGCAGGATATGGAAACAAAAATAATGATTGAACTATGGGTTTCTGTGGCTAAGATGGACTGGTTACCAAGAACTATGGAACGGCTATGGCCTCTGCCTGACCAATGTTTTATATATAAAATACACGGATAAAATGGCAGGGGGTGACTTGCACACTCAATAATGAGCCCCCGGAAACCGTCGCTAGCACATAGTGACGTAGCGACAAGAGGGCAACACTTCCTGAGGTACTTGAGGAGTGGAGAGGTTTTCCACGGCTATCAGAACAATCCCAGAGCCCGGAAGATGGTCAAGATCCCTACCAGCACTTACTGAAATACTTCTTCCCTCCGAGCACGTTTGCTCTTGCGAATCTCCACTCAAGCCAGCCAATAAAGGCAAAAAAGAGGTGGGAGCTCTGTTCCTCGTCATTGTTCATTCCAGCCGGCCAATACAGGCAAGCCAGAGATTATTATATCTGTTATTTTTTATGGTGTACATAATAAAGAGTATTCTATTCTATTCTATTCTATTATTATTATTTATTTCTATGCACTATTATTTTATAACTTGTGGGTTACTCGTATAAACGAGTACTCCACAAGTTGGGGTTGGCTGCCAGATTAACCGCATCCGGTTAGACTGGCAGCCAACCTGAATACCTGTATTTTACATGGAGCGACTGCCTATCTGACCTCAAGAACCCACTTAGCGTAATACGATACACCTTGGCAACACTGGAAATTGCTTGAAAAATATATGATAGGTTAGCATACTTATAGCCTTTGCCAGCGGCTTCGCTCACATGGAGATCGGAAATTAAAAATCCTAGTAGGTATCCTATGTTTTAGCCCAGGTCATGGTCTACCTGTTCGGCAATTTTCATTGAAATCCCAGCCGCTAAGGCGTGAATAACAAAGTGAAAAGGTAACAGATAGACAGACAGAGTTCTTTAGCATTTATAGAATTATTAGCTTTTGCCCGCGGCTTCGCCCGCGTGGATGTCAGAAATTATCCCACGGGATCGTACTACCGGAATAAAAATTATTCTACGAGTTAATCCAGGTAATAAACTATATGTGTTCCAAATTCCATCCAAATCCGTTCAGAAGTTTTTGCGTGAAAGAGTAACAAAAATCCATCCATCCATCCTCACAAACTTTCACATTTATAATATTAGTAGGATATAGTAAAGATTTATATTTATATATACCTAAGATAAACTACTTTAATACTTATATCAAATCATTGGCAAAACCGGAACAGGCTGGCATCTTTGACTGACGCATATTATCGGCAAGCAATGGCCTTACATCTAGACCTTAACCTTACTATAAAAGAAATTCATCTCAAACCAGTCTTATTTTGGGTTTCTCAATAACCTACTCATAATACTTTTAGTTTATTATCCATCTACAGATACATATTATAAAGTCGCTGATCGTGTCTGTCTGTGTGACCGCGTTGTTGTTCTAAACTTCGCAACGGATTTTCATGCGGTTTTCAACGTTATTTATTTATTATTGATATTTAACTTAAATATGAGGATGTTAAGATCAAAACCACAACATATCCACTTTTGCCAATTTCGTTTTTTTTTCACGATTTCTGCACAATATGATAAAAGCTACCATTAGCAGTTAACTGTTTAGTTCAAAACAGCTTGTTCTCCTTATATTAGTAAAATGATGTCTAATAGTAACGTTTAGTTCAAAACCTCAACATACCCTGATTAAAAAAAAAACTGTCTTAAGGACCTATTTACCACGTACGTAAAATGCATTCTTTAAAAAAAAATACAAAAATATCTGCTCACTATTTATTAAGTTATTTTTTCGATTTCTGCCTTAGTGACAAAAGTGGATATACGAGTATATGTGTAGTTTTGATCCCTACACCCTCATATAAAACAAATCTTCATGTTTTGTTAAGTCGTAAAGCAGGGGCGGGTCGTGAGTGCCTGATAACTCACATTTGGCTTGGTAACTCAATGTTAAACTAACTAGCCTATGTATATTATTATAATTAAATAGCTCATATCCACCGTGTTTAGCTGTCTGGTCACGTTAAAAGGGGGCTGCAATGGTTGACTGTCCAGGGTATGATTACTTACTTCATGGGTCATTTAAATCCCCTAAACTTTTGTGGCAAATTTAAACATATCATAATCAACTTATACTAGTTTTTAAGAAGAAGTTAACCATTGACTAATTATGTACGAAAATAGGCTTTTCCTAAAGTTGGTTCACCACTTTATCGCAACACACCGGAATTATTGAATGAGACCGCGTGCCTATTGTATCTCTTGTCTGGGGTTTAAACAGACACTTCTAGAATCGTGAGTGCTGTGGTAATACCGACTCCACCAAACTAGACTGGCCTTCAAAACTTAGCACCACACTTTTAAAATCGCAATTTTTTCTAAACTATAGAAGTCAGAGTTTTGAAATAAAAAACCTTTTATAGCAAACTTCATAAACTTTCCTTGAAATTATAGTTTATTATACATTAGTAACGTTTTTAACTTAAAAAATAAATAAAACCAAATAATAGCCATTTTTAACTTACTGGCAAATAACTCAAACAACATTTATATGTTTGTTTTACGCCTAATTTACATTTTAATAACTGGTATTGCCTCATCGGGCTCTGATTACAACTTCGAGCCGGTTTAGCATACTGAAGACGAAGTTTCGGAGGCGATGTTGGAGAATATTCTCCCATTCTTCTAGCAGAGCCTGTTATCTGTGGCCCTGAGGGTGATAAAAGGTGGTCTACGGCTTCTGACCAGCTTCCCGAGTTCATCCTAGGCGTGCTCGATCGGGTTGAGATCAGAACTTCTTGATAGCCAAGCCATTAAATTGATACCAACCTCCTGAATGTACTCTTGTACGACCCGAGCTGTGTGTGGCCGTGCGTTATCCTGCATCAGTATCGATCCATCACCCATATTATCTAAATATGGCCCTGCATGCTCATTATGTATCTCTTGAGCATATCTTTCCCCAGTCAGGGTGCCATTTTCTATACCCATAGCTCTGTCCGACCTTCCTATGAGATGCCAGCCCATACGTGTACAGAGCCTCCACCGTATTGGACTCTTTCTGTGAAGCAGGGTTGAATGTATCGCTCACCAGTTCGCCTCTACACTTTTCGCCTTCAATGGGAAGTGAATAGTGAGAATCGAGACTCATCAGTGAACAAAACTCCATTCCATTCTTCCAGGCCATTCTTCTTCAATCCACTGTATGTGTTCACGGGCGTAGCGCAGTCTTGCTACTCGATGCCGACTCTCGAAATTGGGGCCACTTGCTGGCCTTTGGAGCTTCAGGTCTCCTCAGTGGTTTCCAGTTTCTTCGTACCTTCGTTACACCTGCCGGACCGTTCTTAATGTTACACCCACCATTCTTGCAGTACGACGCATACTGATGCCTAGTTCCAGAAAAGCCATGATTCTTGCAAGTTTTTCAAGTGAAAGAGGCATGATAAGTAAAGTTACGTGCTGTAGATACCTTGGTTTTTGAATAAAAATTCATTGATCAAGAAATAAATATGAAAATAAAAACAGAAACAAAAAAGTCAAACGTAAGACAACAATTTGATAAGGAGTGTTTTTGTTTACAAATTTTTTTTCAGCCATTCCTTAAAAGAAGGTTATAGACTATAATTTTTTTATATACATTTTTTATTAATTCTTGTAATATTATTTATTTTGAATATATATATATATATATATATATATATATTGCGTACTTTAAAAAACATTGCAATTTTAAAAGTGTGTTACTAAATTTTGAAGCTTAGTGTATTTTCGGTTATTGAAAAACCTAAGGCTTCATTTAATTATTTCTTAGATGAGATGGGATATTTATAGAGATGGGATTCATGGCTACCTCCTACACAGATACTTGGATATTAATATTTCTGGAAATAATAATATGGATAATGATTTACAAAAGACGATAAAGTTGTTTTCTCGGAGACCGAGCTTAAAACGTTTTCAATAGAATAATCGTAATTAAGGAAATATATCTTCTTAACTGGTTTGTTTTTTTTTAAGTGGGTAGGTAGTTCTATATATTTCTGTACTTAGTTCTAAACCAATATTAATACGTTTGGCGGCAAGACCCACGCGATCAATTTTATTTCGCTAGAAATATTCTGTCTACCAACCCGAATAAATTATTAGATAACAAAAGCCCTTTGATATCTATTTATTTATATATATTTCAAAACTTCTAGAAATGCCTTATTCTATTAAAATTAAATTCGTTTTATTAGCAAAGCTAATGGCACAAATAATTAATAGGAATGTTACCCCTACGGACACGCACGCCTTACCTTATAATGTTGTGATTGTGACGCGACTTATTGTGAGAGATTTATATTTATTTATAAGAGATTTATTATTTACCTTCAAGTACTTACTTGAAAGTTACATAGGTATGGAGTAATCGCAGTTCCTACCTATATTATCTGAGAAATATTTTAGGCCCACAAAGTTTTCCCGGGTGCATATCATAGGAACAGCACACGAGGGCCTCGGCAAGTACGTTCAATGGCCCAAATAATATGTTTTATTTTAAAACGAGAAACTTCACGCGCACGAAGTCGCGTGCAGAAGCTAGTAACATAATATTTTTTTAAACTACGCAGTTATTAATAAATCAATGACTATAATTTTTGACGTTTAAAACTACGGAGGAAACAGCTCACAACTTAAAAAAACGTATGATTTATTATTTGCAATTTGATGAACACATAAATAAACAATTTCCAACTGCTATATCCGTTTTCTTGTTTAATCTATAGTTTGGTAAACCTTGAGTGATCAGATTACCCAAAAGATAAGTAAATATAATATTATAATTATGAAGGAACAGGAAGATAAAAAGTATTTTTAAAGAAAACTGTGGCCACCTTCACCCCAATTGCATAAAACACTTTCAATCATAATCCGGCGGATTTTGATTGCTAATCCATTGTTTCATATATATGAAAAATTCGTTAGCTCGACAACGTAAATCACGCAATTAATGTTTCGCAATTACCCCGCTGAACAGCACAGTGATCCAATTATCAAGTGCTGTGATAGCGCCAGATATTGATCACGACATAGACTGGTTCACATACGGAGTACGGGATCCCTAAACTACCATATATACGTGGTAATCCTAGAAGAGATTCCTTACCAGAATGCGAAACTGCTACTGTCAGCCTTCAAGCTACAACAAATAGAAAGAAGTTTGTGATCTGTGATGTGAACTGATGTCTTACGTTCGTGAGCCGACATAGCTACTTATAACTAGTGGCTCTGTGAGCTGTAGACCTTGCAAGTCTGTCTTTGCATAGCTTAAAACTAAATAAATGTTCACCGCGCTATTTAAAACAAAAGACCGCAAAATGGCTGAAATATGTTTTTTTTACGTTTTCAACCTCAATATGTCCGCCATTTCGAAAATGTTCGAAACACTGAATCGACAAAAATATCATATTATTATCGAAACTACATACAAAATTTCTCGAAAATCGGTTGAGAAATGCGACCTGCACCCTAATTACGTAACACACTATCTATCACAATCTGAATCATTTTGAAGCCTATTGCTAATCCATTGTTTCATATTTTAGAAACATTTGTCTGCTCAGCAACGTAAATAACGCAATGAATGTTGTTGAACTGTCAAAATGAAACCCATTCCTACTGTTAGTGTGTTACGTAATTACCTCTCAGTAGGGGAGAACAGACATCCGGACATACGAAAGCATTTTTACCCAAACTGAAACGATAACGCTTCGCGCTCGTTCGGTCAATAACTCGAAGCATCGAGTAAATGATCACCAACGACCTTATAGAGGTAGTTGGGATTGGATGAAGAAAATAGAAAACGAACACGGTGTTTTTGTGCAACTTGGGAGAGTCCAATGTCCAGCAGTGGACAACGATAGGCTGAGTTCATTGATTTGAAGGAACAACAGCAAAGCATCCAACTATTTGTTGTTTTTTACTTGTAGTTACAGGAAACTGCATACTTTTTCTCCTACATATGACTTTGGCATGAATATGAGACCTAGGTACAGCCAGTAACAAAATTCGATTTAAGCCAAGCACACATTATAGCCGGAACGGGCCGCAGCGCAGCGCATTTTCATACAAAATATTGCAATTCGTAGGTTCATAGACATGTATGAAACTGATGAAGGAGGAGTGTTGCAATGCGTTGTGTTGGGACGCGGCCCACCTCAATCTGTGCTAGCCTTAACACTTTTTGTCAATTTTTGTAATTCTTAATTATTTGTCCAAATATTTAATCTATATCGGAACAGGAATTACATTTAAAGAAAGTTAACGCTTAAATATTATATGAAAAGCTAAAAGTAGTTTATCGAAACATTTTGTGTCAATTTTAATGATAAAAGTGACAGTGTTAATGGACTTTTGCTGCTGAATGTACTTTTGAGGTCCAAATCACAAGTGAATTTTGCACAAGTTGTCAAGTGCGATTTTCAATATTATTGAAATAGTTTGTTGGTTGTTTGTTTGTCATTGTTTTTTTTTGCTTTCATTTAGAGCTATTGTTGAGCTTTGAAATAAACTACTATTGACTACTGTGACCCCTCGTTTTCTCCACCGGAACATAATATAATAATAGGTTATAATTCATACACCAATATAGTGTATCAGCAAAAAATCATTTCTGGGTGCTCATTGCAAAGGCGAAGGTTCCATCCTACAATTGTTTAGCGGTCAGCCAAAGTAAATATTCAAAACTCTGCGTTGTTACAAACGCACAAGAGACGCACTTGACCTTTACTTCTTGGATTGTTTATATAATTATTATTTAGAACCTTTAAAATTTAAAAAAGTGGTAGATACTTACCTATATACTCATTAACACTTCGCATCAAGTCATCAACGGCAACCTAGGTACTGTAGGCAGGTACGGTTAACAACAAAAGTCGGTTAAAAATTCAATTTCATAAATCATTACTGGACGAAATTACTAATATAAAATAAAATTACTAACAATAATAACCTACTTGAAACAAATAAAGCATTAAAATAACACAAACTATTGGCAGAGTTGTATTTTGTATTATTTGTATTTAGTTATCACGAGAGGTGCTGTAAATCAGGTGTATCGATTGAAAAGCTTTGTGTTCTGTAAAGTGATAACTTATTAATTACTAACCATGTTCTGTAAAAACAGTCAGTTCTGTTAACTTACTTTCGTTGTTGACCGTATCTGCCTTGGGCTGTGCCAGAGCAGTCTGTCAAGAATGGTATGAGTGACACCTACAATTAATTTGCCAGGCCTGATTAAGTTAGGTTTGCATTGTCATCTACCATACAAAGTTAAAAACGCATCGGAAGGTCTTCCGGTGAGGTCATTATTAGGAACCTTATGTCGATCCCGTTTGTAAGTTGAATCAAATCACTAATCACAATAAGGTTATCCGCATACAAGTACTCATTAATGCTTTAAATGTCCTAAACCAGCTTATAGTTAAGCAAAGGTATACAAATTATTTTAACTACCTAGATAGACACTGGATGTCATGGGGAGAGGCCTTTGCCCAGCAGTGGGCTGATGCAGGCTAACAGTAATGGCAACAGTAGATAGATAGGTACTTATACCACCAAGTGCCTACGTGACTCAATCTATATAGTAAAAAGTCCAAGGTTCGTGGTAAAATGCAAATTAAGGATCTACTTAACAAAAATCTTGAATTTATTCAATGACAGATACGATAATGCACCACCACAGGGTCTATAAGCATGAAATTTTGCACAGAAGTTTTGCACGGAAGTTTTGCACAGAAGTTTCTTATATACATATAACGAAAGCGACCACTAAGGTTTGATTTTTGCAAAATTGATCCTCTAAGGGGATTAAATAGGAGATGAAGGTTTGAATGTAAGTTTATAATTTTCGCCGTAGGGAAATACTACCGGGCACATGGCATGTAACTTTTTTTTTTTAAATCCGGAACCTTATATTGTAATCTGCATTATCCTTCTATGGCGCCAAACTTAAAAGCTCTTTCTTTTAAGAACCTTAGTACTTACCTAATAATAATCAAAGACATTAACTCAATTTCTATTTTCTAAAAATAAAATAACTAACAAAAGACATTTAACTATAACATCACAATAACAAAGAAAGCACAAAAGGCTTTCGCTTAAAGAAAAGGAGCTTTTACGTGAAAAATATATGACATAGTTCATTGTTTTGCGTGAACCCGCTGTCATAACCTTGTAGGTTCGTTCAATAGAGGCGGGTCTTCTCGCACAGGTATTTAAGAGACGAGTCGCTCAGAGAGGCGACACTTGCCGCATCACCTGTTCAAGAGTCGGTAAGATAAACCGATCTCAACGCCGACATGATGGTTACTTGGGTACGTACCTTAAAATATCTTTTATTTTAATATTTGTAGCAATTAAGATCCCAATAATTAAAATCAAAAAAAGTGTTTTAAGTGTTTATTCTAAATAAAAGTGTAGAGTTTTAAAGATGCACGTTTGGAAATATGACAACTTTTTTATTTTTTTTATGATATCGCTGTGAAAATATTGTTTTAAAACGCGACTGAAACTTTATGAGCTTTGCGAAGTGTGCATTATATTTTCCACTAATTAGTGCTGATTAGGAGGTATTCCTGGGACATATAACATTAATTTTAGCAGACGTCATTTTAGTTCTAACTTTTGTCATTAATTACAAAATATTTACTCAATTCCAACGTGATTGATTAAGTTGTTGCAATCCAGTATTACGATTTTTTTTACGAATATGTTAATATTAAAATTGGGAAAATAATCTTGTCTTACGATGTCTTTAAATTCTTTAAAAAAACGGTTTAACTTTCACTTCGTTTAAAACGGTTCATCTGGAGAAGATTTCCTTTGGCATCTTTTTGACAAAACTGTTCAATGGCTAAAATAGTACTTATTTTTTTAATTAAAGTAATTTTGGGTGTCAATAATAATTTTAACTATAGATAATATTGTTGGTATGTGGGTGTACTACAGGAACAACTCTGCCTTACCCTTCGGGGATATCAGGTGTCGTGTTATGTTATAATGTTCTAACAATTCCTAATATTTATCTACCGATCAACGATAGTGCTAATCATGTGTGTATACTCATAATCATAATCTTCAAGCTCGTATCCCAATTTAATAACGTTCGGCGCAATATATATCTACTTTAAAAAATCAAATTGCTATCAGCCATCATCTGCGTATTCACGCCTTTTCCAGGCATATCATCTTTCACGCAATCCCTCTATCGTTTCTTTAGTAACCCCCTACATTTATGGCTGCTATCCCCCACATTCCCCCCTACATTCCGTACATCCCCAACATTTATAACTTTCCTCAAGTCACGACAAATGTTGTGACTTAGCCCTTACAGTCATAATTATTCACTTAAATGCCGTCTAAAATCCCGTATTGTCCCCATCTCAATATTTAAGGTCGTATCGGCAAGCATATTTCAAAGTCTATTGCCATATGTGACTAAACGTCAATCAAAAGTAGCCAAGAATCTAGCGCTATACCTCGAAAATTACTCAATATATACCATTGTTAACACCAAATAGATATTTGCATTTCTAACTTTCGTCGTCTGGCTAATTTTTTCAAGTACATCGTAAATGTAACCATCACTTATGAACTTCTAATGAAGAGTGCAAATTTATCGAAATACGAAAATAAAGGTTTATCGTCAACCTGCATGTCTTTTCCATAAAGCTCTATCAGCTGTCATCTCAGTACAAAAGCTTTTTCACTCAAACAAGCAGGTTTTACTATTTTAAGACGGTGAGCAAAATTCCATTTTGCTGCGAGCGAGAGACAAAGTAACATTTTAATTATTTTTTAATTTTTAATTGCTGAAAACAGTGCTGGGTCTACTCACAAAATTCGGAAGATTTGAACTTCACTTTGTTCTGTCACTTTCACTTCGATACGAAAAAGCGAGAGAAAGAAGTCGATGCGAAGTTCGATTTTCAAATTCCATACCTAGTAGGCCCAAAAAAGAAACAAACTATGCGCTCGGGGATTCAAATATAATCCTTCGCATACTCGGTATTCAAAATTAACACCCGCAGCAAAAACCAACTTTACAAAACAAACCAACAAGCTCTCTTGATGCATAAATAACAATTCCTGCCTTCAATTGAAGTTGATATTATTATGACTTTATCAACTTTGATCTTTTTAATAATGTTTATGTACGGTCACCAAAAGTGATAAGTAACCAGGGTCGTTGGATATAGTTGACGTTAGGTAAGAAACCGACGGATATTTCGAATAAAATTTAATTTAATTAATAGAAAACAAACAGTACATTTATCAAATTAATGTCATTCAAGTTCCTGAAATTAGTTGTATATAGATCTAGAGCATATTTTTCCTTTTATTTGATACTTTATTCAGAATTATTCCGGTAAGTAGTAATTATTTAATACAAGACTTTTTTTTAATTCTTCTTTCCTTTCTGTAAAATGTAAGAATGTTTATCTTAATATTGTTTATCTTATGCTGACCATCAATCATAATCTTCAATGACCTCCACACTATTATAATTTTATAAATCTCCAAGTTTTAATAGACCCTGAATTCGTGAATGACCACATTTTGTGGTGTTTTAATATGTTACATCATGATTGCGTTTTAATATGGATATATGTATATTTAGTAGGCCAATCTTGGAATCATAACCACAAAGTATAGTCGAATATTTAATGCTGGTCAAAGTGGTCAACTAATATCAACCATATTATCTTAAATGCACAATTAGTTTGTCGATTTGTTCCCTCACGCTTCAACAGTTGATGTAGTGTCAATATGGAAACAATTAATATAAAGTGGTAATTATATCACATAGTATAATCAGTAGGATATAGCGTGGATATTGTAGACGAGTTCAAAATCTTGATATTCACTATCACATAATTATGACAAGTTCAGTTGGACTGATCTACTTCTTCCACTTTGATGTACTTACTGTAGTTTATGATAAAGTTTTGGTTGGTATATTCTACTAGTTTTTGACAATTTCTTTATATTGCAAAAAGTCTGTAGAATGGCAGCTAAATAGGTTTAGGGACAACCTCTATTGACAACATCCGATTTTGTTTTTAGTACAATTTGTCACAAAATATCTACAATTCGAATTTTTCGCCGGCAAAAGCCATATCCGGCATAGATTTAGTGTAATGTTTTCCTCAGACATTGTGTCGGTGTAGAACTTGCAGAATTTACGACATTATTTGAATATACAGGGTCGAATTAAATTAGTTAGCGAAACTGTGCAGACGTGATGGGCATCGATATCTAAAAATGATCAAATTTAAATATTGATGTCTTTTTGGGCGTCAACAACCGCTGATAGTGTGGTTACTTAAAGTATGAGTTGAGAAATATTTTTTTATTTCTTCTTATCATATCGAGATAGCGATACCCATCACGTCTGTGAAATTTACATACAAATAAACCGATTTTTTTACTGATATTTTAGTAACTGCGCTAATTGCAGTCACTGTCCCATAAAAAAAGCTTTTCTTTTTTGTTTTTTCTTGTTTGATATCGATTCCCGTCACGTCTGCGGAGTTTCGCAAACCCTGTATTAATCGAATTACCAATAGGTACTGTAAATATTTATTAAATACTTGTATAAAAAGTTCACCGGACAAAAAGCATATTATAAATTATTATTAAATAAATAATTTATTCTTGTGATGACGTTATACCTTAAGTTAAATATAAAATATGGGTAAATTATTAAAGGAAATATCGTTATAAATCCTAGATGCATATTGTATTAGTATTATCAAATGTATAAACATGATTACGTGAATCTACCGTAAGGAATTCCATTTTAAATGGCAGAAAAACTAGACTTAGCCTTGACTAATAATTGTCTAGGTCAAAGTGTGACTATTTTGAATTTAAGATCTTTGTCATTATTTATGCAAAAGTTGTGGCAAAGCGGATGTGAACATGTTGTCTATAGTTTTATTTGTTTTTAAATAGGTAGGTAGTACATACAGCAGACGGCCGCTCTGCTGGCTTTTGGAAGCGTGCTTATAATTTCATTAGATACATTTTTCAATTTCAATGTTGTATTTTTTTCAAAAGGAAATCCTTATTTCCTATTTAGAAAAAAAAAAAAAAAAAATTTAAATAATATATTTATATTATTTTCTTTTTTTTACTAATACCGGCTAATTAGTTACATAACGACCAGAAATAGAATCCTAATTTGCCTTAAACTGCAGTAAAAAATATTGTAAAGCCTATTTTTTTTTATTGTGCTCCTTACTCATTCTACTCCATAGGAACTATCTTTTGGAAGGGGCAACAGGTATTTAATAGTTTTTATTCAAAATTAAAATGAATTTAGATAAAGAACAACTTACACTTAATTATTAATAAACTAGATTCAATTTTTCTTTTTCTAGTAAATTTTGTCATTCCAAATTAACTAACTAATTAACTTTGACTTTATTGGTTCCTAGAATGTGAGAAAATGTAGCTATTAAACGTACGGTCTGGGATTACAGGTGGATTACAATATTGGGTGAAAGCTAATTGGTTGGCAACGATTTGCTCATAAGCGGATTTTCCGGGAAACTGAAAACGCAAAAGTTACTGTTCTTAAATGTGATATATTAAATAGGAATTAATAACCGCTCGGTCTAATAAAAGCTTCTGCGTTGTATATATATATATCTTTTTAATTTTGTTGTAGCTTACCGCCATGTTTAATACGAATAAACTAAGTAGGTATGTATCCGAACACTAGCCAATGCTAGTGTTCGAATGCTTAATTAGTTTATCTGCATCTGCATAGATATTATTAGATGTGTTTCAATAAATACATACCTAATAGTATCTATGCAGACAGTTATCGATTTAACTTAATACTCACTTCAAAATTCAGAACCCAATTGTATTAATTTTGATAAGTTTTCCATTTTGTTAAGGTTCGTCGAAAACTTTTCGTAATTATGATGTCACACTGTTTTACGTGAAAATTAGTATTAAGTAGTATGTTATATATAACGGCTTGGTAACTATTTTGTACCCAGTTTGCAGGTAATTTAATAGTCATTGTCTCCAACTTCCATAGCATGCTACGAAAACCTCGTAACTATTCATAAAATTCTGGTTAATTACCGTTGTACAAAAATGCACACAAATAATCATTAAGTGAATCTTAATAAAATAATTTAAATATAATACAACCTGTGAAGCATGAGGGCCTGGGTTCGATTCCCAGGTTGGGCAAAATGTTATTGGGTTTTTCCATCTGGGATTTCTCAGTAACAGCCGGGAGTCGGGATTTGCGCCCGGTCGATGGTAATAGGCTCGCCCCCTACTACATGGATAATAAACATAACTGGCGTGTGGGTGTACCTATAGTACACCCACACGCCTAAGCCTTCGGGGAGACAAAGCATGATGTTATATTATGTTGTATGTTATAACCTGTGAATTCGAGCTCAATTTCAAAAAGTGGTTTGTGACAATTTGGCAAAACAATCCGCGTAGAACTGTAGTAGTGTGGCGTAACACCTCTACAAAAGAAACATCGCAATCTTGTAATACACTTTTCATATCGCTCATTGGCAACAAGGGTGACATAACTAAAAAATCTGCAATTTTGAGTTAATTATACAGTTGGACGCAGCAAATTGTATTATTTGCTGCACAAAGGACGTTACGCTAAAGCCTAAAAATGTGGGAGCTAGAAAGATGATTCGTCGCACTCTTTCCACTACTTTTGAATTTTTTAATCATCATACCCAAAAATTGCTCTTTTTGAATTATGTCAAGCTTCTCGCAAATGAGCGATATGTAAAAAAGTGTATTCCCGCGTTTTCATTTTACTTCCCATAACTTAAAATATATTTGCATTGATTAAACCAAATAACAACTTAAGAAGCTATTACAAGAAGTCATTATAGCTGTACTCAAAAATAACTTGCGGCGAAAATGACAGTAATCTGTACCCAGTTAATTGAACGACTTTTATCCATTGGGTGTTGTAACACTTACTAGTTGCACCTAGCATGTGGAAGCGGCAACCATGGTCAAGTTCATCGCACCCGCATCGCTGACCCCAGTCTGGGTGTGGTGGTTGCGCAACCGTTGCGACCACGCCAACCATTGTACCATCTCTAGCTATCCTACATACGAGTCGTGACCTTGCACATACTTTCTATTCCACCATATTTCTTATCTAATATCAGTGTACCGGTGTAATGTTATTCGGATTCAATTAATATCATTCGTTTTTCGTTAAACCCAAAAAAGATCAACACTTTAATAGTAACATTATACCATTGTTGAGTAGCAATTATTGAGCCTTCTTATATACTTTGAGAGCTAAGAAAGGAATGAAGGCATCAGCTATTTGGAGAAAGTTCAACCTTTTTCATACTCCTATTTTCTATTAAAGCATTTTTAATTTATAAAGCTGATCTATAATAATAAACCCTACTCACCTTTAGCTTATTCAGCAAAACAACTATAAAGCTTCAACAAAACAATTATAACCATAAACGATAAAGCTTCAGGTTGCCCTAAGTCCGTATTTAACCCGCATAAAAATGCTTTGCGTTATTCTATATAGACATAACAGAATAAATCAATCGCTTGAGCTCCGTTTGTTTATCGCATTCCTCAGTGATTCCATCAATAATATAACTAGATCTAATTCCGCTGGAACGCGTTCTGTATTGCAACATCGAGTGGTATTGAGTGGTCACGACTCACGATGCGACCGGTCGGTCGACGGTCCCACGTCCGCCCTCGCGTCGACGCTACAGCCTTTCAACAAATTACCCACACCTCAACTAACAAGCCTGTTGCTATGAAAAAGCACATATTTAATTGTGTCTATGCATATAACAAAACACTAAAATATTATTTTCTTTGGGCCTTCTTCTTACGTCATTTCATTGACTTGACAGACACAATTACTTATATTTTAAATTAGATAACCCATTAGTCAACCCATTTGTTATTACAGTAAAGCTCATAAACTCATAAGCCTTTTGCCTTGTTTCAGGTATTATTGCTGGCTCTCGGAGTAGTCGCAGCCGACGTTAGTCACCTCGGCTACCAGTACAATGTGCCACAGACCTCGTACGGAGTTCCTTCCTATCAAACTGCAGGAAGCTCTGGCCAGTACAACACCGGCTTCGCTGGCAGCCATGGTCTACAAAACACCGCCTTCGCTGGCAGCCATGGTCAACAAAACACCGGCTACCAAAGTTCGTCTAGCGGCTCTGGATATTACCAAGCCACCGGCTCCAACAATCTCCACCAAACTGGATTCCAAACTCAATACGAGGCATCAAGCCAGTACCAAGCTGCGCTTAAAAACAACCAGAACTACTATCAAGTGCAGCACCAGCCCGCTCAAGTGTTCAAACACTTCTACGTGCACGCCGCCCCCGAAGAACAAGAAGAGGTCAAGCCCCGCGCACCCATTGTACTGCCTCCTGCCCAGAAACATTACAAGATTATCTTCGTTAAGGCACCCAGCGAATCTAAACAACCTCAAGTAATTGCTCCTATCCAGCCACAAAACGAGGAGAAGACAATTGTCTACGTTCTTGTTAAGAAACCCGAAGAACAACCCGACGTTATCCTTCCTAAGATTGAACAGAAACCTCCATCCAAACCCGAAGTATACTTCATCAAATACAAGAACAAGGATGACTCCCAGGCTGTGATCAACAACATCGTTCAGGACTACAACAACGGGGGCCACACTGTGTCAGTGAACTCAGGAGCAAGCGACGGTTCCTCTTCTTTCTCGTCGGGTCTCGGCAGTGGACTGTACCAAGCGCCAGTCCAGCATGGAGGGTCAACTGGGTCATACAGCCAGTCCTTCGGTCTGAACACGGCGTCTGCTAACTCTGGCGGTAGCCTGGACTCGTCCAACATTGCCAGCCACATTTCATCGCCGGTCACGATCAGCAGCACGGCCTCCAGCGCGAGTTTCGATGGTGGTGCTATCTCTACTAGTCAGGGTATCCCCCACGAAACCTATGGACCTCCTAAATTCAGGGTAAACAACTAAATAAATACTACAACTTAAACTAACCTACGTGTATTAGATTATTTTACGTATGTAATGGATTAATAAATGTGTTAATACCTGCGTCGACCTACTTTGTTTTCCTTACGTACATACATACCTTCATTCATAAACTCACGCCTTCTTCCCACGGGGGTAGGCAGAAACTACAGAACGCCACCTGATACGATCGTTACACACTGCTTATGCCTCGTTTACGTTCATACATCTTGTCATACACGCACGCCGTTTGCGATACGAGTACAACGTACCTGACCTTTCTGAAGAACACCAATAAGGTCAACGCTGCATGGCGGCAGTATCGGATAAGTATAGTTGAAGTACTTCCCCAGATGAACTTCTTCACAGAGAGCTCTACTTCTGCTAAAATTTAGTAAACGATCAAGTATTATCGCTAAATAATAAGGACAAGGCAGGATAAGGACTATTGCGTAGAGTACTACGCAAGACTCCTTTTGCTGACTACACCAAAATAGGTAAAACATAGAAGAATAAGACGTTGTTACAGTAGGTAGGTATACCAAATCAGAATTACAATAAGCATACCCTACATACGTCAATTGTATTATTGGATTCCTTATAGTCGCACATACATGTACGCAAAACTGATAAAATCCCTCAAACGTCCACAGCGTATTATTTGTTCAGAGCATTCAATTTTATCGCAGCTAAATTACCGAGCGATATTGTAGGAATTCCTACGCACAAGAAACGCCAGCTGATTATTATTTATAATATTTAGTATCGGAACTAGCCCATTGCAATTGAAGTTGGCACATTATTGGCATTTTAATAGCGGGCTCATCCGCATAACTCCATCACGTTATCTTGATTTATGGCAATACGTACTTTCATTTGTGCGAACCAGAGTCCAGAACATGGCGTACATAGAGTGGTTAATTTAGTTAGTAAATGCGTTATGTGCCGATAGTATTTCATTCATGATGTGCATTGTTAATGAATGGAATGGTTCTATTTCGGGGCAGCGGCGCGTGATAGCTTAATATCGAGCATTACGAGACTTGGTTGATTGAGTGGTTATTCACGGATGCACTTTCCTGGAGCTCGCGTGGAATGCCGTGCGCGCAGCCCCCGGCGCCGGCGCCACATTAATTCCCGCGCTCGTCCATACGGAACGCTCCACACTCAACACTTCAGGCGCCGAACCAACCACGTCTCATTGTATCTATAAACGTTTTCAAATAAAATGTAATAGCTGCGTCTCAGATTACAGTCTTGTGAAATAAATAATTCTGCGTACCTTTTACAAAGAACTATTGTATTTATGCTTCGGCAATAGACCACACCATTCGAAAATAACCATAACAACATGTTTACATGATACAACATAAGGAACATGTAAAATTTATCGTCATACTCCGCGTCATCAATTGATCATATCCCACCAACGACCGCCTGCCAGGAGATAGATACACGTAGATAGGGTATATACCTTTTTGTGTATAGTATTTATAACCCGGTTACTGATTTCACCTTACAGCTCAAGTGTAACTTAGAATATCTATCAAAGTGCAGAACAGCAAGATTTACCTTAAGCAGCGATGACATCAACCAAAGAAGAAGGGGCACGGTCGATACAAAATTAACCCACGTCCTCCAGGAAAGAGCAGTATCTCAAAAAAATTATAAAAATTGGTATAAAAAGATGGCATACTTCCACAATCCGTCCTTACAGTCTAACATATAAAAAATGCTATGAAAATTCGTTCAGGCGCAGTAATGTCTGCAACGAATATATTACAATATTGAGAAATACTTCACTATCTTGACTTGACTTCAATTATTGAGTTCCATCATCGAACAACTGAGGTTATTTTTCACTTGTTCGACATTGAACATTGAACTTGTGAGAATTATAACTTGATTGTTTGACCATTAGCATTGTTAAATAGAATAGAGCAGACTGAAATAGAGTAGTGTTGACTAAAGTAAATTACTACTAGACTAATAATACTACTAGAGTAAATTACTTTCATTTTTAGGAGATACGTGTGAAAAAACATGCGAATGGAAACTTCCTACTTAGGATCAGTACCTACCCGGCTGTTACATCTGTCTTGTAGGACATTAACAGCTAACCTAATTATTTTGTTAATCACATTTTGTAAAGTAAAACACTAAGTCCCGTATTACAGAAGGCCACTCAATACTCAAGCATTACTTAAAACTAGTTTCAACCAATCAAATGGCTTGGATCTAGTTTTAAGTAATTCTTGAGTATTGAGTGACTTTCTGTAATACGGGCCTAAAACAGTGTCACCCAGTAGGGAATGTAAAACCGGCCGTAATTAAAGCCCGTGTTTTTTTTTCGGATTTAGTATAAAAAATGAAAAATGTTTTTTTTTTATTCTTTGTCCAAATAATATTTTTAAACTGCTTGTGAAATTCAGACCGCCTACACCGTGCATCTTTTCAATTATTGAATAGAAACGTATCTATTAAAAAGATTATACATATATACGTATCATTATACCTACATATTCAAAATTTCAATGAAAATGCAGAAATTTGTTTAAGTAAAAGGTTTATTGGCTTTTTGTGCTTAAGCTTATTAGGTACAATATTAATCATCTATATCAAAAAGACCAACTAAACATAATTAAATCATTAGAAGTAGATATTCAGTTGACGGTAGACAGCGAACCGTGCGCACGCAAACGCTCGACGCTCCGTATCGACAAAGCTTCCCAATTATTTATTTTTTTATTCTTATCGTTATTACTTAATAATTGTATTACAATGTTTAAGTGCAAGAGGTGCGACAGTCAAGTCAATGACGGGGTCAAATGTACGGCCTGTCAGGGTCAGTTTGATTTTCCGTGCGCTGGTATCACTGAAGCTGGATGGAGAAAGCTCGGTGATCGGAAATTAACATGGAGATGCAATTCCTGCAAAGCTCTGGCTTCGAGTCCCAGGGTCGGGCCTACAACAACCACGGCGACAGATATGGAGAGTGTGCTATCCGAGCTGAAGAGACTGACGGTGCAGATGGAGTCACTACCTGCTTTGATGGAGGACTTAAAGCTTATCAACAAGGAGTTGGCGGAATTGAAATCTATGAGAGCGGAATTTTCTGATGTCACTAGCTCCATTACTGGAATGAAGGAGTCTCTTGAATTTGTACACAGTTCAGTAAAAGATCTGGCAAGTAAAGTTTCGGGATTGGAACAGGAAATAGATGGTTTAAAGAAAACCAAAGATGATATTACCACCTTGCAGGAGCGCTGTAGGAGTCTTGAACTTCAATGGCGTGACAATGAGCAGAGGTCCAGGATGAATAACATTGAGATCAAGGGAGTACCTGAATCGAACTCTGAGAACTTGTTTGACGTCATTGCTAAAATAGGGGTTATAATCAATTGTCCTATCCCTAAGGAACGGATTAATTATATAGCAAGGATTCCCATGCGGAAAGACAGCCATAACAAAACAATAATTTGCTCGGTACACAATTGTTATCTAAAAAACGATTTTGTTGCTGCAGCTAGAAAACATAAGACCTTATGCGCGGTCGATTTGGGACTCCAGGGTGAACATAAAATCTATGTCAATGACCACCTGACGCTTGATAACAAAGCCTTACTAAACAAAGCCAAGATTTTGGCAAAGGAAAAAGGCTACGAGTATGTTTGGGTAACAGGCTGCAAGATCTTTATTCGTAAAAATCATCCGTCACCGAAGCACCACATCCGCACTGAACAAGATTTGAAAAAGTTTTTTTAGGCAACATCGCTAGTCGATCTGCTGATACACTATTGTTGATCAACGAGTTGTTATACATAATATTGAGAAACACTGATAATCGTTTTTTGCATGCATTCCATTCTCGCCTGCCTTTTGTTCGCTTATCGCTGATTGTCACCTGTTCATACGACTCATTAAGCCTTTGTTTTTGCGATTTTAAACTTTATGTATGTGCTAATGAGAGCGAGATCTGCTTGCACTCGAATCATTTCTTTAATGTTTACTACACCTACAAAGCCAACTATTTCTTGACCAGGTACATAAGTTATTACGCTTGTTTTGATAAATTTGTTTTAGTTATTACAACTACCGCCTTATTTTGCTTACACCAACCGCACTTGCTGACTTTTATCTATTATAGTTTTTTCTTGGGACATAATTTGACCGTGCCTTATATTGTTATGATTATTATTCTGGGGTTACTTCTGACTTATCATGGCACCTATTAGTTTGTTCTACCAAAACGTTCGTGGGCTACGGACAAAAACATCTGTTTTCTATAGGAATGTTTGTATTAATTCGTTTGATGTCGTTTGCCTTACAGAGACATGGCTTATAGATGGTATATCTGATAGTGAATTGTTTGATGACCGATATTTTGTATGGAGACGTGATCGAAATTACTCTCTCACTAACCAAACTATGGGAGGAGGGGTCTTAATAGCCATACGTCGAGAACTTGTTGCTGACGTTCGCAATGAATGGTGCTCGTCCGCAGAGGATTTGTGGGTTACCTTAACTTTACACCAATCGAAACCTAAAGTAACCTATAAAATGCATGTTTGTGTAGTTTACATATGTAATCAGCAGTCTGGCAACTCTTTGATGGTACAATTACACAACTTCGCTAATAATTTAGCTGATCTTGTTCTTAAAAATCCAGCAGATAAGTTCTTGATTCTTGGTGATTTTAATCAGCCGAATATTGACTGGCACGCGGCGATTGGTAGTGATTATCTGTGCCCTAGTAATTTTCACGGACCCATCCAGACCTCCTTTTGTGATACTCTTACCGCTTGCAATTTGTTACAATACAATTCTCATAGCAATGTGAATGACAGGATTCTTGACCTCGTATTATCGAATAACGAAGTTACTGTCACTTGCTGCCTGGATCCTTTAGTGGAGGAGGACTTACACCATAAGGCACTCTGTATCACTGCTGACTTCGTTCAACTTCATCAGCTGCATTCGCGGCCCAGAGTCAAGTTTTTGTATGCTCTTGCGAATTATGATGCCATAATTAAAGAAATGGTAGCTAGAGACTGGTCATTAGAGCTAAACTGTAGGACTCTCGAAGAAGCTGTCAATTTCTTTTACAACACTATTAACTTGCTTCAGAATAAGTATATACCTACCAAAATTATTATACCCCGGGGCAAGTATCCTCCTTGGTATAAAAGCCCTCTTATTAAAATAGTTAGGGAAAAGGCTAGATTTCACTCAAAATTTAAAAGGTATGGAAATCTATCTGATCATCATTCTTTTGTAACTTTACGTCAGCGGGCTAAAGATCTGGAGAAGGAAATGTTCGATAACTATATTGCAAATATTGAATTGGCCATTTCTAAAAATCCAAGGGCGTTCTGGCGATATGTAAAATCCAAACAACAAACCAACTGTTACCCGTCTGTTTTTAACTTTGGTCAAATTTCATCTAGCACTGGGGAGGAAATTTGTGATATGTTCGGAGACTATTTCTTTTCTAATTTCCAAGAACGAAGTGACGACAATCTGTCCACTGTGGTAATGGATGAACCGGGTAGTCAGACTGTTGGTTGCGTAGCAGACATAAGCTCTATTGATGTACGGGAGGAGGAAGTGTTTCGGTTGCTTAAACAAGTGGACCTTAAGAAAACCGCGGGCCCTGATAACATTTCACCCACTTTTATTCTTAAATGTGCCAGGTGCCTATCCCGCCCGTTAACTATATTATTTAAGCGGTCATTTGAATTAGGGGTAGTGCCTCTCGTCTGGAAGTCGGCGTATATAACGCCGATTCATAAAAAAGGAGCTAAGGACAATATAGGCAACTACAGACCGATTTCCAAACTTTGTGTGTTCGCTAAGGTTATGGAGAAAATTGTGCACAGACAACTTTCTTCTTCACTTAAATTTAGTTTCTGTGAACATCAACATGGGTTCCTTAAAGGTCGCTCGACCACATCCAATCTCGTGGTCTTTAGTGACTATCTTACAGAGCATATGTCCAGACGGTCTCAGGTCGACGTTATATACACTGACTACAGCAAGTGTTTTGATCGAATTGATCATGCGCTTCTTTTGCGTAAACTCTTGTCGGTTGGTGTGAGGGGTGATTTGTTTAGATGGTTCTCGTCATACGTGGAAAATAGGTGCCAGACGGTGGTACTTAATGGGTATACATCGAGAGCGATGTGCATTCCGTCGGGAGTTCCCCAAGGATCCTTGTTAGGACCTCTCTTATTTAATATTTTTATAAATGACGTTGCCTCTTGTTTCCTTAACTCTAAAGTCTTATTGTATGCGGATGATATGAAGATTTTGGGTCGAGTGGCAACTGTTGAGGACGCACGCTTATTACAGGATGATCTGGACCGGTATCATGAATACTGCGCTAGAAATAAGTTGGATTTAAATGTATCTAAATGCTATGTATGTACATTTACGCGTAAGCCAAACCCTGTTATATTTAATTATGTGCTTTCGAATGACTTGGTAGCGAGAGTGAGTGTCATCAGGGATCTTGGAGTTATGTTTGACTCTAAGCTTCTGTTTGATGCACATATTAATAGCATAGTCAATAAAGCTTCTAAAGCCTTGGGTTTTATTTTTAGGGTCTCTTCAGATTTTAAGAATGTTAAAACAATGAAAATTCTTTATTGTTCGTTTGTCCGTAGCCACCTTGAATATGCTTCTCAGGTTTGGAATCCAAATTATAATGTATATATTAATCGGCTTGAAGATATACAAAGGCGATTTTTGAGGTACACTCAATATCGCTCAAATACCTATCTCTCGAATTATATAAGTCGGTGTTTAAAATTTCATATTCTGCCTCTACACGAGCGAAGGAAAATTGCAGACCTTGCTTTCCTATTTAGTGTTATGAACGGATCAACTGACGTCCCTGAGTTGGTGGGCAAGATCGGGCTTCGCGTACCGAGTGCATTTTTTCGGAGACCACGTCTTCTCCATGTGCCTCAAGTCAGAACTGTTTATAGACAGAACTCGTTTGTGATAAGAGCTTGTCGTACTTTTAATATGTTGTGTCAGGATGTCGAGTTGGATTTATTTACTAGTAGTATTAAGGAAGTAAAGAAAAGTTTGAATAATTGTTTTTTCGATGTAAAATCATTTTTTTTTTTTGTTTATTATTGTATTTTTGAGCGTGCGATTATTCATTTGCGTATTTCCCACGCCGCTGTTTTCGCGTAGTTAATATTACTCACACTAATCGTTAGTGGAAGCTTGTAATTGGCCATCTTTTACACATTGTAATATATATTTAAATGTATTAGCTGTAAGCTTTCCTAAAATGCATAAAATAAAAATAAAATCACGCATGAATAGAATATTATAAAAAATAAAACCAACATTTTTTGTCACTGAAAATCTGGTATAAAATAAACCATAATATAAACCCTAATTTTTAAAACGAATTCATATTAGTCTCAATAGCGTCCGACAATAGCTGAGCTGCTTTCATAACTCAAACCTTTAATTAACATAATATAACGTAGAAATAAGTCTTTTAAAAGAGATCAATAATAATTGCAATCAGGTAAATCATACTTTGTTTTAAATAATAACTAGAAATAATCATTTAAAAAATCAAGTGAAATAAAAAGTCTTCTCTTAGACATTTTCTTTAAAAACAATTTACTTAAACGTTTCTGTTAATAAAGTGAGATCTTAAATCTTATATAACTTTTAAAATATATATAACTTTTTATTTGTATATTTTCAGTTCCTTCTATAATTTCACTGAAACATTGGTGTTTGGTGTTTGTGTGTGGTGATTGGTGTTTGGTCATAGGTTAAAGTATAGGTCTTCCGTGTTATTATAAACATAAGAACTTATCTAATGCATTTCCATTTTATTTTTTTGTATTTCGCATTGTTAAAAACAATCATAATCAGTATCAACGTAAAAATAAAACAAATCACAGCTAGGTAAAACCTTACTCATAAAAGTACAATAATAATGTTTCCGCGAGAGGTTATAACAGAAGTTTTATAGTATAAATCATTTAATATAATGTTTCACGAACCTCTACATCTTTATACAATATTTGCGTTTTGTGTTGTGTGCATTCGAAGCATTTCTGTAAATAGTATAGAGCGTCTCATATGTGAAAGCAACACATATAAACCGATGCAGGGTTGTATAGGCACGTTTATTTTACCTAATGTTGTACTGACTACCTCTTATTGCGCTGAAAAGTGTAATTTTGTAGGAAACTCGCCTATTGTGCAATCTTTTATTCACCCACATTACAAGAGCTATGTTCATGGAAACAATTTTATTGCACGAAATGACATTGCGTTAGTTATTACTCGAGAAGAAAAGAGAAAAAGAAAGTTTATGAAATTAAGTGCTTTAGATAATCTGTCGACAATTGGTCTGAAAGCGCTGATTCCCATAATGGACGCAGATAAGCCGAGATTAGCAGTAACTTCTGTTGAACGTTGTTATGTTGAACAACCATTTGGATATTATGTTTGTGCCTCCAACAAAGTCACAAAACAGACTATACAAGTTTGTCGAGAGAGACAAGAACAAGGTGTGCCATTACTAATAGAAGACAGAATATTTGGCATAATGGGCATCACCGATAAGGACAGTTGCAAACTTCCTCAACGGAGTTTTACTGCACTAAGTCCTGCACTTTATTGGATAAGCGAAACTGTCAGAAACCTCGGTTACGACGATGCGGTAATTACTACATTGCACGATATGACTTCGGCAACTCATCCTACTACAACAACAGCTGCTACTACTACTACTACTCCTACTACTACTCTTATTACTTCTACTGCTCCTACTACTACTACTCCTACTACTACTCCTACTACTACTACTACTACTCCTACTACTACTACTACTACTCCTACTACTACTAAACCACTTTCAATTCCTACAACAAATCCTACTTTTACGTCATACTATTATTCCTATCCAGATAAAACTCATTTAACGGATCTTCATACTTTTGTTCCCGCACCCCCCAAAACTCCTCCTTATAGAACCGGATCTCCTCCTTTTGGTTCTGATCCTGACCCTGGTGATACTCATCCTCGTTTTACTGCTTATCGCCTTGTTGGAACTCTTCCATCGTTTCGTCTAACTGCTCCATTTGTTCTTAATCCTAAACATTCTTATGTAGCTTATCCTAATCATCCTCTGAATGTCCTTCGTTTATCTCCTAAAGATGTAAAAAGAAGAAAACAAGAAGAAATAGAAAAGAATGCAATAAATTACTTTCTTAAGTGAATGTAAAAATATAATAACGCAGATGGAAAAAACTGATTTTAGAAGACAAGATGTATGTCTAGCGCTGTTCTTTTTAACTCTTAATAACAGTGTGTTCAAAGATGCACCGATCATAAGAACAGAATAATATATCTACAAAAACAGAAAAACGCATTAGCGCCATAACATTTGTACCATTGGCTACATCAAGCAGAACAAGAGCCACGACAGTATCGAAGTCTTCAGCGCCAAGGAAGACTGCAAAACATAAAAACGTACTAAAGTTACAATTCCCTTTATCAAAGTTCTTGAAAATGATAAGACAACCAACGTTATGGACTGGTTCAATGTAATGGTTAAACATAAACTGAAGAATAAGACATCTGTGTTCTACTTAATTAGAACAACACTGAAGCACACACTCTCTCTCACCGACCTCTTAATTTCATAGATCATACGTAAACCTTAGCAGCATGTGTTGAACGTCCCTAGTTTTATGTTTTTTGACTTTTTGTACATAGATGTCGTAAACTTGCAATAACTTTGCAGTATATGCAATATCATAAAAGAAACAAATTGTTTTTGATTTATGAATATAACATTAACTATAACAGCAACAATGCAACATAGCTATTAAAGTCTCGAGTCCTCAAAGTAGTTCAGACGGTATATTCTGAAAAAATCTCGCCGTGAAAACTTAGGTGAAGTTTAGTGAGCTTGAAGTAAGCCGTGAGAAGTCTCATGCCCCCTAGAATAAATTATTTTATATAAGTAGGTGCCTACGTATTATAGTAAATCATCGAACAATACTTATATAAGTCTTTCGACAATGTTTGGCACGATATCCCTATACTATGGCTTACCCAATGAATTGATGAAATTGTAGGCAGAGATACCTGATACTGTAGCCAACAACATCAGGTATATAACTGGTAGATTACTGATTTTAGTGTGCTATGCATAAGTTTACGGATACTTCCGTGAAACAAACCCATCTCTATGTTTTTCCAACCTACTATCAACCTGAATCTCTAGGAAGGTATTTGATGGTCTTATAATGCGGAGTCACAGTGCAAAAATGCGCCTGAATGCATGGGAGCAGAAACTACAGAACACCTTGTTCTACGATAATAAAACATTTTTATCAGGGTACAATAGCCCATAAAAACAATATAGATGCCTGACAAAATAATATACGACAAGTCTGATACCTAATGGATAATCTTGAAATGTATTTTTTAATTCAGGGTGACTTGTAATTTGACGTATTCCTTCCAGGAAGTAATAGTGTCACCCATTGGCAATAATTAAGCACCCCATAAAGACTAGGCGAAAATTCATGGAATTCAGAAAAAACAAAGTTCATGTATTTTTGAAAATTTCCCAAAATTGATCACTAATTATCACTTTTCTCTAATTTCTTAAATTAAATGGCCTTAATTGCGATTTCATTGGGTACCCAATACTTAAACACACCTTTCGATGCATTTTTCGATGTAACCAAATGTTATAAACTATCAAACAGTATAAAAGTTAAAAGAAGAAGTTTATTAACCATTTTCAAAAATCATCTACCTACTTACATGATTTTTGACCCCAATTATCTCAAAATGTTACTATGGCATTAAGCGTACAAATTACAGGGAAGATATCTTAAGAAGTTATCTAAGGAGGTACAAAAATTTAAAATAATATTTAGTATTGCCCAATGAAACAGTCGATATTGCTGGCAAAGGTCGAATTTGCAAATAGTTGCAATATTTAAAAAAAATGTGATAAATGGATTAACTGGTTTATGTTATCCCTTCTTCCCACCCAACAATCCTTCCACCGTTATGTGGCCAGCGGAGCTATTCTCTAAGGATACAGCCTTGCGAACAGCGCTGCCTCAGTGGCGAAACAGCGGCAAAACAACGTGTTTCGTTGCTGCGGCAGCGCTGCGCGAAAGGCTGTATCCTTAGAGAATAGCACTACAGGTCGTCGCGACTAGGTCGTTAGTTTAGACGCCACTTACGAGTAGTTAGTATTACGCGCAGTCGATGAGCTTATCACCGATCAGTTGTCGCTTAGTTCGCGTGTTTTTAAATTACTGCGCACGTATCATAACATACTTTGATGTTTTAATCTTTTGACAGTTTCTTTTATTTATCATGTCCTTAGCCTGCAATATAGGTACTTCACATCATTACTTTTTTTGCTTAAGAGAAAGATCAAGGCCGAATCTTTGACGACGGATTGCTGATTGTTGTTATTAGAAGGAAAGAGTTCGCTGATGCCAACTTTGTGCATTTGACAACTCTTTGCGACATCCACTAGTCATGGTTCAACCCTCCAATCAATTAACTCAGTCTGTCCCTATTCACGGCTGGACCTTGACCTCTCCCGAGCTACTTGTATGATATAAAATGATCTGTTGCACAAGCCCTTTAAGAAATTATGAACGTAGTTATAGTTATTTAATTAACATAAGCTTCAAAATTTGAAGTCTATTAAAGAATTAAGAGTTTGTAAGTGCACAGTAGTTTAAAGACACGTGAACTAAGCGACTAGTGATCAGTGATTAGCATGTCGACTGCGACTTATATTAAGGGGGAAGCGCAAGGGTAGCCCGCGAAATTCAAATTTTCTTACGTTTCTTGCAATTTGAAGGTCAATGTCAGGTTGTATTTTGATTAAAATATGATTCGCGGCCGTAACAAATATGGCTTTACAGAATTATAATCATTAGAATCAGCAATACATCTCTCTAAGTTCATATTACTGTATTGAATGACTATTTCATGAAATCATGACATTTGACACCAATTCTAACTTAAGGAGTTGAATTGCTGATTCTAATACGTAAATGACATAATCCAGTTCATTCATTTGAAAATCACAATATTTTATAATATAATATTTTAGCTATTTGAAATTTCTACCTATGCCAGTATTAGGTACTGCTTCATGGGCATTTCTGAATATTTTTTTAAAATATTTGTACCTCGTTGGATAGCTGGTTAAATGAAGATGTCTTCTCCGTAATTTGTACGCTTAATGCGATGATAACATTTTATGATAACTAGTGTCAAAGTTCATGTACGTACCATGATCATTTTTGAAAATGGGTAATAAACTTCTTGCTTTAACTTTTAACTGTTAAATGTTTTGAAAATTTTGTTACATCGGAAGATGTATTAAAGTATTTGGTACCCAATGGAATAACAATGAAGGCCATTCAATTTGACAATTTAGAGAAAAATTATATTTAGTAACGAATACTGGGAAATTTGCAAAAATACATGATAATTGAGTCTTCTCGAATTGCATAAATTTTCGTTGCAAATGGGTCACACCATCACGTCCTGGAAGGAATATGTCAAATTACAAGTCAGCCTGTATGTTTAAACATGAAGTTTATAATTTACTAATTTTTTTTTTATGTGTATGTGTACCTGTCTATGTATTTAATTATTGTAATAAGTTTATAACAGTGTCATTGAAGTTAATAAATAAAAAACTTTTTACAAAAAAAAAAACAACCAACTTCAAAAAAAGACACTACATAGTGAAAAATAACTTTAATATCGGAAGTCGGTGTCCTTGGATCTGACTTTTAGTTTTTTTGCCACCGACTTCCGAAATTAAAGTTATTTTTCACAATGTAGTGTCTTTTTTTGAAGTTGGTTGTTTTTTTTTTTGTAAAAAGTTTTTTATTTTTCACTTTTTAGTGATTCAGTTATTAATTTATCTAAATTAAAATAGCCTAATGTCAACTGCTCATCACCTTTTACAAAAGGCTTGTGTTTAAACGCCTACCAGAAAAGTACCTATTTGACTACCAAAAAATTCGAAATACTCACCAAATTGTGTCCACCAGAATGGATAAATGCTCACCAAATTGTGTTTCATAAAGTATTCTAGAAATTAACCTTTTTCCTTTTTTATTTATAAGGCGTAGTCGACGGAGCCGCACTCGGCAGGGCTCCTACTTCTGGGTAGTTTAAAAAAAATTACCACGAAGGGGATGGCGGGGTATTTCAGACCCCGCCATCCCCTTCTAACCTAACCTGTCCGAGTCGGGGTCCTCAAAGTCTCGAGCTCGCTTCGCTCGCTCTTGCATCCTATCCCACCCTTACATTTTGAAGCAAACTTATTTTTGGTGAGCAACTTAAACAAGATTTGGTGAGCATTCATCCATTTTGGTAGGCAAAAGGAATATAAATACAACACCTACAATTATTCTGATGTTTGTATAATTATTTTGGAACTTAAAACGTTGTTCTTTAGGCACCTCGGTATAGAGTGGGTTTATTTTATTTGAAGGTAACATATTTTACTTAGTACTTAGTCTTAGGGTCTACAAAATATTTTGGTGAGCATTTAAATTGTTGCCTTTACAAAATATTCCTTTTTCCGATGTGTTAATTATTGAGGAGTTCTCCTAAAAAAGAACTGAGCTGATGGTGAAGCCACCATCAACTCTAGTTCACCATATGCATTGTCACGAGCAAAAATGGCTTAGCAACCATATTAAAGTAATCGAATCGCAACCCGTGAAATACTAATTATTGAGTAGTTCCGGTGGCCACCTCTGGTCTTCATCATCAGTTCCATTTCGCGGAATGGTGCTTTCTGAGAGCAAATGCACGAGTAACTATAAAAAATACCCAAATCGCTATTGGTGTGCCTATAAAATTTGAGGATTTCCCTCGATTTCCATGGGATCCCTTCATCGGATTCAGACTTGGTAACAATGGGACCACCTCGAGAGTATACCCTTTCAAACAAAAAAAGAATTTTGCAAATCCGTCTATATATGACGGAGTTATGCCCGAACATACATAAAAAAAAATATATATAAGCATCCGAATTGATAACCTCCTCCTTTTTGAAGTCGGTTAAAAAAGAAAAAATAACGCTCAAAAAATCTCTAGTAAGATCGGAGATGTAACCATTTTTAATTAATTTTATATTAATCTAGCTTCAGGCCGCGGCTTCGCCCGCGTGGATGTTGGAAATTATCCCACGAAAACGTGCTACCGGGACAAAAAGTAGCCTATGTTCTTCCCCAGGGCGGCCCAGGATGCCATCTATCTTCTTGGAAAATTTTATCGAAATCCGTTTAGTAACATACAGACAGACTTTGGAATTTATAATATCAGTATGGATTCCTGTAAGCCATGGCCACAAGCGAAAGAATTCCGTCGGTTTGTTCTTGTCATAAATTATGTTACATTAATAGTGCTGATGGATGAACTGTGTATGAGTAGTTATTACTACCACATAAACAGTTTCAAGGTAAAGTCCATTAATGACCTGGCACCCTGTATATTAAGTAAATACAAACATGTGACACTAAATAGGGTTCCCATTTCGAAATATGAGAAGTCCTGACCGAAAGCCGGACATTTTACTTTTTAATCTTTCTATTTCAGTATTAGTTATTATTTTTATAATTCCTAATAACAATCCCCTTAAGTCAAAAAAGTCCGGACAAATGACAAGGTCGGCGAAGTCTGGACGGTGGGCCATAAAGCCGGAAGTGTCCGGACAAATCGGGATGGATGATAACCCTCTAATAAGGCTTAAGACTATGTCAGGAGCCCTTCATTTTGCACTAGATTGACGATCGCCCTGTGGCGTAGCGTAGTGGGGGCGCCTCGGGCGGCACTTTTAGGGAGCGGCAAAATTTCACAATAAATAATTAATATCACGTAAAAATAAAATAAACATTTCATATTTAAATAATCTGTGCTAATGCTAATAACTTGTGCGACCAACGAAATTCGAGATTGGGTATTGCTTATACATCCCTATTGCTCATGAAGGTGTACCCGGACTGCTTGTTGGCAGTGCAAATGATGTTGAAGACTTGTCGCTCGTCCCTCATTCAGTGGCGTTGGGACTGCGATGCAAGGTAGCTTTCCTCAGTTCTTTTCGCTCGCAGCAATTACATATTTGCAAGCGAAGCTCGGTATGTTCTTACTCTCCGGGTCCTTCGGGCAGAGGGATACGTTTCATCATGGACGTGAAGATCGTGTTCTGGAAATGGGGGAACTGGAGCTGTTTCAATCACAAAATTCGAAATTGAAAGAAAGTTTAATTGATGGATTTCTTTCCAAACTATGATTTTAGTGCTCATAAGTACGTGTCGTGATGACGTTATATTATTGAACTTTGTTGAAATATTAATATTTATTTTAAATTTAGTTCGTGTACGTTACTGTAGATTCGACTATGTGACATTGACGAAACTAGTTGCTCAAACTTCAATTCATTGATAGTTTCACGTGTAAATAAGTAGATAATTATTTACACGTTTATACTTACATCCGCTTTGCTCTGTAAAGTATTTATTGTATACTTAAAATAGTGTTAGGCCCAGAACGCTGCCCTCGGGCACACCAGAAAAGTAATTAACTGCTCGTTACTGGCAAGATCATAACAGACAAATATTGTTACGTGAAATAATCATGGAAAAAATCAAGAACCTCATGCTTATAGATTCTATAGTTGGTGTTGTTGGTTGTTTTTAGGTGAACAATAAAGTTCACCAAAAACAGTGTTAAAGGCTTGGATAAATAGAGAAATATGCGGCAACTATTTTTACCATTTTTATATACATATGGGACACCGTGACATATTCTGTCAGAACAATAGCTGCATCTTCAATCGACCGATCATCTCTTAATCTAAACAGATTTCATGCAAGAATTAAGAAGTGATGATGCAGCTACGTACTTCGTCGGACAAAGGAGTCTGGTATTGACTACAAAAGTGTGCTTACATGATGCTTACACGTTGTGATTGGATAACGAAACGAAACCGTAATGACCGCACCCAGCATGACAAAAAGTGATATTTTTTTTCCTTCTTTTATTTCACTGAAACGCCAAGTTCATAGATTTATTCTAATTAAATACTTGTTAGGATTTAAAGTTGGTGTAATAAATAAATAAATATATTTATGTATTTCACAAAATGTATAAAAGACAATCAGAACTAGCATTAACATAAAAATAAAACAATTCTTAGCAACGTAAAAACTTTAGTCATAAAAGTACAATAATATTTTTTCCGATAGAGGTGATAGCAGAGTTTTTATAGTTAAAATAATTTAATATGATGTTACACGAACCTCTAAAATTTTTTACAATATTTGCGTTTTGTGTTGTGTGCATTCGAAGCATTTCTGTAAATAGTATAGAGCGTCTCATATGTGAAAGCAACACATATAAACCGATGCAGGGTTGTATAGGCACGTTTATTTTACCTAATGTTGTACTGACTACCTCTTATTGCGCTAAAAAGTGTAACTTTGTAGGAAACTCGCCTATTGTGCAATCTTTTATTCACTCACATTACAAGAGCTATGTTCATGGTAACAATTTTATTGCACGAAATGACATTGCGTTAGTTATTACTCGAGAAGAAAAGAGAAAAAGAAAGCTTATGAAATTGAGTGCTTTAGATAATCTGTCTACCATTGGTCTGAAAGCGCTGATTCCCATAATGGACACAGATAAGCCGAGATTAGCAGTAACTTCTGTTGAACGTTGTTATGTTGAACAACCATTTGGATATTACGTTTGCGCCTCCAACAAAGTCACAAAACAGACTATACAAGTTTGTCGAGAGAAACAAGAACAAGGAATGCCATTATTAATAGAAGACAGAATATTTGGCATAATGGGCATCACCGATAAGGACAGTTGCAGACTTCCTCAACGGATTTTTACTGCACTAAGTCCTGCACTTTATTGGATAAGTGAAACTGTCAGAAACCTCGGTTACGACGATGCGGTTATTACTACATTGCACGATATGACAAGCACTCCATATCGACACCCTTCTAAAAGTATTTTACGTACTCCTGTAACATATCCTACTCAAATTTCACGTCCAAATCCTTTTAATCTTAATCCCACTGGAAATCCTCCTCATGCTTCTGATCCTTACCTTAATGTTACTCCTCTGACGTTTCCTCCTCTATCTACTTTTGATCCTTACCTTAATGTTACGCCTGCGACGTTTCCTCCTAGTCCTACTTTTGATACTAAGCTTAATGTTACACCGACGTTTCCTCCTCGTCCTACTTTTGATACTAAGCTTATTGTTACACCGACGTTTCCTTCTCGTCCAACTTTTGATCCTAAGCTTATTTTTACACCGACGTTACCTCCTAGTCTTACTTTTGATCCAAACCTTATTATTACACCGACGTTTCCTCCTCGTCCTACTTTTGATCCAAACCTTATTGTTACACCGACGTTTCCTCCTCGTCCTACATTTGATCCTAACCTTATTGTTACACCGACGTTCCCTCCTAGTCCTACTTTTGTTCCTAAGCTTATTTTTACACCGACGTTCCCTCCTAGTCCTACTTTTGTTCCTAAGCTTATTTTTACACCGACGTTTCCTCCTCGTCCTATTTTTGATTCTAACCTTACTATTACACCAACGTTTCCTCCTCGTCCTACTTTTGATCCAAACCTTATTGTTACACCGACGTTTCCTCCTAGTCCTACTTTTGAACCTAAGCTTATTTTTACACCGACGTTTCCTCCTCGTCCTATTTTTTATTCTAACCTTACTATTACAGCGACGTTTCCTCCTCGTCCTACTTTTGATCCAAACCTTATTGTTACACCGACGTTCCCTCCGCGTCCTACTTTTGATCCTAACCTTAATATTACTCCTTCAACGTTTCCTACTTCTTTTAAACCTTATCCTATTGTATTTCCTCGAGGAAGTCAGGTTTCTTATCAGCCACATCGTACTCTAACTGATCCATTGCGTACTATTCCTAATCAGTATTATGTTACTGGAACCATACCAAGGAATCCTTATCGTTCAGGTCCTAATTTTCATCCCTCGAATGTCCTTCGTTTATCTCCTAAAGATGTAAAAAAAAGAAAACAAGAAGAAACCAAAAAAAAAGCAATAGACTACTTTCGTAAAGCTCATAAGTCAATGAAAAAATTTAATATTGCTAATGAAAATAATGATTTTATAATAAAAGACGTCGGTCCAGTGCTGCGACCTCTAACTTACGACAATATGTTCAAAGTTGCACCAATCATGAGAACACGAAAGGATATATCTACAAAAACAGAAAAACGCATTAGCGCCATAACATTTGTACCATTGGCTACATCAAGCAGACTAAGAGCCACGACATTATCGAAGTCTTTTGCGCCAAGGAAGACTGCAAAACTTACTACAAAACGTACTACAGTTACAATTCCGTTCATCAAAGTACTTGATAATAATAAGACAACCAACGTTATGGACTGGTTCAATGTAATGGTAAAAAATAAGCTGAGAAATAAGACATCGGTGTTCTTCATAGCTACTACAACAACGACTGAAGCATACACTCTCTCTCACCGACCTATTCTTAATTTCATCGATCTTACGTAAACCTTAGTTTCATGTGTTGAACATTTCTAGTTTTATGTTTTTTGACTTTTTGTACATAGATGTCGTAAACTTCAAATTACGTTGCAGAATTCGCAATATCGTAAAAAAATTAAATGGTTTTGATTTATGAATATAACTTGACGTCCATATACCAGCTATAATGCAACATAACTATTAAAGTCTCAAAGTCCTCAAAGTAGCTCAGAATTTTAGAATTGACCCGAAGTAGATTTAAGTATTTTGTTGTTTAAGATGTTGGTAGTAATAAAACATTACAAAAACAATGAATTGCATGATAAAGTGCATGCAACCTGTACTAAAATCTGAGTATGCAAACTTCTTTGAGTGTAATGTGTGTCACCATAAAAAAACCTTGTCATACGTTTTATATGTAGACGTTTATTCAGGAGTATATTTCAAGTATGTATGTTCTGTGGTTTATTCTGTCTAGTCGATAAAAATTAAAAGACACTGAATTTGAAATTGAATTCGCGTTTTATTTTATCTTACTGATAATGTTTAAATCCAGGCTATACTTACTTATACTTGGTTAAGTACTTGGGTCACTGGGTCATGGAGGACCTCGCTGATGACTTGTTGAGAGGGAACGAAGGGCGTTGGCTGTCCGTGGGAACATGCTGGCTCGCAGGTTTAAACGGTGCCCGAAGGAGGTAAAGTGCACAATGTTCCGGGCATACTGCCAATCATTTTATTAGTGCACCCTGTGGGTCAGCTGTACTCAGCGGACACTTAATGCCCTTCGTGTTCAATATAATAACGCCTTCAGGATGCTGTTGGGGCTATCGAGATGCTGTAGTGCGTCTGGCATGTTTATGGAGGCTAAGATTGATGGCTTTCATGCCATCATGAGAAAGAGAGCGGCCTCCATATTGCACCGTATCCGAGCAAGCTCCAACAGCATTCTAAAAGTAATAGCGGGCCGTCTAGACAGTCCTTTTCTTGGGCACTGGATTGCACTCCATGTGTCCAACTAAATATGATTTTGATTGATGTTTATAATTTTATTTTTTGTGTTTTACTAACATAGCTCTTAAACATTTACTAACACAATTATGGATGCCTTGTCTGAAATAAACTGATTATTATTATATTATCACGACTCGTACGGGCCCCTTTATTTTCACTTAAATATTTGTTGGAAACTAAGCATGGAGCTAAGTAAAATACAGTTATGTTAGCTTGATGGAAGTAACGATACAATGGAAGTACTGCATGTCTGCTCTGTTACGGGGCATGGACCGATTTTTGGACATTATTCAAGGAAAATCTCAAAAACCGAATAAGCCTGTAGCTGAGGGCGGTGATGCTGGTGCTATGTTCACAATGGCTTTGACGGAGTATAACAAAAAGTTATCGGAGTATGTTAGGTTGGAAAGTACTGCGTTACTACTGGTTACGAACAACATATCAGATGAAATCGTAGACAAGGTGATTCGATTCTCTCATCCCAAGGACATATGGGATGAGCTGTATAGACTCTGGCACTGAAGACAGTTTATATTAAGTATATATGGAGTTCTTTAAATTTCGAAAGGATACTGCTGATGACATGGGAACTCATGTATCGAAATTCAAAAATATGTGGCACAAACTGAATCAGGCATTATTAAAAGCTAAAGAAAGTAAGCAACTACCTGAATTACATTTAATTTGCAAGATTTTAGATACAGCGCCATAAAATTATTTTTGATTTAAGTCGAGTTGGATGTTGATGTCCAAACAAGACAGAACTGTTGAGAATATTACCAGCCAACTTGGTGCGCATGAAAAAGCGCTGATAGGAATCAAGGAAGGCACGTCTAGTGAAGCGCTTCTCACAAAAACAAGTAAGAGAGGTGTCGATAGACAGAACGAACAGACATCAGGGAATAAAAAGTTACCAATTGATTGAGATTGGTCACTTTAGGAAACATTGTCCAAATAAAACTAGTAAGGAAGATAGAAGGATTAGTAGTGACACTACTGTAAGCTGACTGAATGCAACCAAGATCGTGAAGAATGGTTTGTCAGCTACACATCATGTTACGATGAGATTTATTTGAAATTTCGAGCACTTCAATAAACCTCACAGTTACTACAGCTTATGGAAATGTAATAGAAGCCTTAGGAAAAGGGACAATTAGAATTAACCCTAATGTTGGAAAAAAGTTTTTCCGCAGTGATCTCTGGCTTGTTCCTTGTATTAGCATGAATCAATTTTCAGTGCTAGCGACACAGGACAAGAACACAAACAGTTTATTTGAGTCACATGCTCTATTAAAGGGAACGGAATAGTCGCCGTGACGGGAACCAGAACAAGATATCGTGGGCTATATAATCTGAATTGTGAAGTAATCAAACCGAAGGTAGCGGGATCGATTAATGCTACAGATACCTTGCAGCTTTACCATGAACGCCTGGGCCACCAAGATAAAAGGCATATGAAAGGTCTTACAGAACGAGAATTGAACATAAAGGTAAAGAATAATGGCATATTATGTGAAGGCTGTATTTTTGGAAAAGCACACTGACAAAAGTTTGGCACAAAAAAAAGGTAAAATGCCTGGAGAACGCATACATTCGGATGTTTGCGGTCCTTTCCCGTCTTCAGTCTCGAAGTTCCGGTATTTCGTCCTTTTTGAAGATGAACACACCCGATTTCGCTACGTCTACTCATGAAGACAAAATCTGAAGTACCTGAAAAGTTACTTTGCTTTAACTTTTCAGGTACTTAAGATGCTGGCACAAGTTAGAGTAGAAGGACACATGATCAAAGAGTTTCTTAGCGATAACGGCGGAGAGTTCGACAATGAACTAGTTCGGAAAGAATAATCGAAATACGGAACACAAAGACTAATAATGTCGTATACACCTGAACAAAATGGGTATAGCGAAAGAGAAAACCTTACGATCATAGGCTCAGCTAGAACTATGATGCATGCACATGAAGAGTTGCCTCAACAGTTGTAGGCGGAGTTGTTACAGACGGCTGTTTATGTCTTAAACCGAACAGGACCAACTTCCATGGAACACAAGGCTCCGTTTCAGCTTTGGTTTAGGAAAAAAACACGGATAAAGCACCTAAGAATTATTGGCTTCGTTTGCTCCTAAGCAAAAAAGAAAAAAAATGCATAAGAAAGCTACGAGATGCATACTGGTTGGATACGATAATGATGACGGTTATAGACTATGGAACAAGGAAACCAATTACATAGTCAGGTCAAGAAACATAATTTTTTATGAAAAGCCATTGGTAACGAAATTCCAAGAACCAGATGAGGAAGTCACAGAAATGGAAATTCCCGTTCAGGTACGAAAGTAGTACGACGAAGTATTGACACCCGCTACGATCAATAATCACGTCGTAACGATCAATAACGAAATTCAAAAATCAATCAATCTGTAGCGGCATCTACAACGCCACATGCGAGCTACGCGTCAGACTGACGTCACGCAAAATCCTGCATCGCGCAATCAGAGTTTACCGCGCTACTAGCATATATACAACATCCCGACATCAACCGTTGGGCAGTTGCCCACCAGACACGACACCCGTCTGGTCGGAGGATCCTCCCTTTTCTATAGAGTATGAGTGAACTTTACACCCTGTTCCTCATACCTCTATACTGGTGACCCCGAACATGAACGTCAGCGCAGCCTTCGTGCAAGTACATCAGCGTGACGTCATCATCACTTCCTTCAAGCTGTCGAGCGGCGAGTCACACAGCCAGCCAGCACCCACGGCTTCAACGGGTATCCTGACCAACAGCATGCAGCGACCGCGCATACCTGGTCATCACCCTCAGCCTCATCAGCAACCTTGGCACAGCACACTGCACTATCGGCCGGTCTACAAGCAGAGCCTTCAAATCCTCTCCTGGTCGACGCCAGCAGTCAGCCTCAACTCGGCGCTGTACCACATTCGACGCACTGGAGCATAACGCAGCGCCACCCCGACTCACTGGGGTACCACCGCAGACAGTTCCGACTCACCGTGAACTATGCGGCACCCGGTTCCGACTCACTGGAACCTCACCTGGCCCTGGCAAGCATCGCAAGATACACGACTCAGCCCACTATCGACCTCCGGTCTCCGGGGGGGAGTGATGTAGCGGCATCTACAACGCCACATGCGAGCTACGCGTCAGACGGACGTCACGCAAAATCCTGCATCGCGCAATCAGAGTTTACCGCGCTACTAGCATATATACAACATCCCGACATCAATCGTCGGGCAGTTGCCTACCAGACACAACACCCGTCTGGTCGGAGGATCCTCCCTTTTCTATGGAGGTTTGAGTGAACTTTACACCCTGTTCCTCATACCTCTATAAATCAATCAATCAAATAAACTAATCCATCAATCAGTCAATTGGATAGTCATACACCTGTCATCGAAGAAGACAATTTTGATAATGCTGTATCGACTCATGAATAATCAATTGAATCAAGGGGAGAAAATGACAATCTTGATAATGATGATCTGGAGAAGATGATCGGAAATGCTGATGTTAATGAAGATGAAGATAATCTTGAAGAACTGATTAACGCACAGAGTGATCGAGTACTGTGAGATCGATCATTGATCAGACGTCCAGCTAGGTTCAATGATTATGTCATGGGCACAAACCGATTTTTCGAACCAACATGTTACAAAAACGCAGTATCCTGTAATGAAACTGAACTTTGGAAGAAAGCAATGGATAGCGAGATAAATTCTCTGAACAAGAATGAAAAATAGGTTCTAGAATAGATATCAAAAAATTGAAATGCAATACCTTGTAAATGGATTTTTCGCGTGAAGCTGAACGCTGATGGGTCAGACGACAAATACAAAGCAAGACTAGTTGCTAAGAGTTTTCGCCAGTAGAAAGGAGAGGACTATGATCAGACTTTCAGTCCTGTTGCGAAAACGACCACTGTCCGCACTGTGATTAGCATTGCAGCAAGCGAAGGTATGAAGATGTGTCAATTTGATGTGTCGACGGCATTCTTATAAGGAACACTCTCGGAAGAAGAAATTTACGTTAAGCAACCCGAAGGCTATGATGATGGTTCTGAAAGGGTATGCTTACTGAAGAAAAGTCTCTATTGGTAAAAGCAAGCTCCGAGATGTTGGAATCAGAAAATTCTTAATTTCTTCAAGGAAGCGGGCAGTGAAGCCGATACCTGCTTATTTGTAAGAGAAAAAGATAGCTGGAAACTGATTGTGCTTCTCTATGTTGATGATAGGCTTGTAGCTGGAACTGATCAAAAACTCATTGATGAATTTATTGAAGAGCTGAAGGAAAGGTTCAATATGACAACAAAATTTATAAGATTCTACAATTATTCTAAATGAAAAAGAAAATGTTGCCAGTTTTGTTATTTTAAAAAAAATTACGTTATAGGATTCTACAATTATTTTAAATGATAACTAAAATAAAATGTTACCAGTTTTGTTATTTTTAAAAGAAATTATGGATGTTTGAAGTTTGAGCGACGACGAATTCCGAATAAAATGGAAAGAAAACAAATTGCATATGTCCTGGGTCTTGTTATACGGCCTAAACACGTAGCAGTCGGCGACTGATCCGCCATTTTCGTATGTTCAACCGTGTGCCTGTATCTGTCTACGGCCTGTATATTCAGTGCGCTTGAATGAAGTTGACAAGGGGGCGTTATTGTATTGAAAAACAAGTAGGTGGCGTTAGTATTGATTTTTTCCATGCGGCAAAAGATTCTTGTAGAGTTGTTAGTACCTACATGCAAGTATGGTTAAACTTTAGTACTTACTAATTCCAAACAGTTACACAAAATAATTATATTTATAAAATTTTTTGGCGATGATTTCCAAAAATAAATTATTGTAGCAAGTAGAGGAACTCTTAGTCGAAAATGGTCTGTGTTAACAGAGGTCTTCGTATAGAAGTTTTCAAAATGTGTTACCCTTTGTACACGATTACGACGAAGCTCAAAAGGAAGGTAAGGTATTTTTTTCAAAATATAGCGTCCTGAGCCGGGAGGTCAACCTGTCATTGTGACCTTACAAAGACAATACAGAAGCGAGCGAAACGAGCTCGAAAATTAGAGCGTCCCATTTTTGCCTTTTTTTCATGTCATTGAAAATTAATTAATCCCAAACACAGCATAATGCAATAGTATGGGGGACACTTCCTACAGCCGTGTGCCCCTCCCAGAAATAAATCCTGGATCCGCTCTTGATTATGGCTTTAGTCTTTTATCTTTGTGGTATCCATAACTCAATCCAAATAAATGCTATAATGTATTTCTTTGTTTTTTTTTTGCTAGTCTTTTGATCAGCCTACTCTGTGACTTCACTGACTATTGTTAGCTTTGGGTGTAGGGAGGGAGGTGGGGAAAATGGCGGGAATAACATGAAGGAAACTAAAACAAAAATAAAAAATAATTGAAAATAATGGAAATCGTTGTCAAGAAATATGGAAAATAAGTACCTAGCTAAGTATTATTTGTTCTTTGTATCAAGTTTGTACCTGGAAAAGTGGAAACCTAAATTATCAAGCCCAAACCAAAGATTGATTTTAGTGAGTGAATTAAGTAAATTGTGTAGTGAAAGTGTTGTGCTAAATAATACCTCCCGCCGCTTGACAGAATTATGAAAAAATAAGACTTGTTATCGAGCAATATATAAATATATTAAAAACACTTTCGAAGAAATTTAGTGAAGGAAATTAAATAAACTAAAGACTTGGCTAAAAAGTCTTAGCAACCAGGCCACAAAAATACTTATAAAAAAAATATATAATTGTTAGCTTTGTGACTGTCACTTTTGATTTGTGACGTTTAACACTACTTTGACTTTATTCACTTGTGACATTAGACTTGTTGAAAAATATTCATTATTCTAAAAACTACAAAGTATCTGAATCTTATCGCTAAATACAACGTGGTATTAATAAATCCACTGAATAATTTGTGTGAATACCTAAGAAATGCTTTTGTGTACGCTAGCGGTGTAAAATAGCTGTCTGCTGCTTGTGCATAGTTTATTACGTATTTCTTAGGACTGCAAATTTAATTTGCCTAAGTTCATCTTTTCAAGGTTCCAAGCCAAGGATCTATTATATTATTATAATGGCTACCGCTCCGAGCGGCACTCACAACTTCAAAGTTGTTTTACTGGGGGAGGGATGTGTTGGAAAGACATCTTTATTACTGCGTTACATTGAAGATAAATTCAACGACAAACATCTAACAACGCTCCAGGTATGTACCTACGACATCAAGTCTCATATTTATAAAAAATATCATCAAATAAATAATACATTTCATAGCTCATATATATGGCTACAACCTGTAATTTGTATAACTCTGATACCAGTGTTGTAACAGTTATACATAAATTTACTTTCAGAATATTCATTTGCCATTAGGGATTTACCACAAGTTCAAAAGTAAGTCAGATTCCATTTGAGTAACCAGTGACTGACAAATAAAGGTAATTTTTTTATGTTGCCAGATGGAATTTCATCACTTTAGTCAACTCCGTCAGCATTAGTGTTTACAGGCTTTAGGCTTTATCAAGACTTTATTCTCTTCAAAGTCGCTACCACATGCAGTCTCAAGTTGTGATGATGGAGTTTTATTTTTGTTTCAGGCCACCTTTTTGAACAAGAGATTAAACATCAATGGCAAACGTGTTAACCTTTCCATTTGGGACACAGCAGGTCAAGAAAAATTCCATGCTTTGGGTCCTATATACTATCGGAATTCCAACGGGGCTATTCTTGTGTATGATATCACTGATGAAGATTCTTTTGGAAAGGTCTGATATCTCCTATCACACAAAATATATTCAATACAGTTATAATCAAGAAAACAATACAAAACTTTAAATTGATAATGTCATATTTTACATTGATAAGTAAGGTGGATGACTCGGAATATGTAATCAGACATCTAGTTTCCCAGTAAATTAAAGTTTCTCTTAACTTTTCAGAGAAAGTTACTTCTTTTCCACTTTGAAATGAGAATGAGTAATAGATAGGAATTTTATTCTAGGTGAAAAACTGGGTGAAAGAGCTGAAAAAAATGTTGGGCTCAGATATAGTTCTGACAATTGCTGGAAATAAAATTGATTTAGAACATGAAAGGACTGTTCCCCTAGAAGAAGCAGAGAGGTATGTTTCACCCCATAACCTAATTGACGATTGATTCAAAGTGTTGATTTAATACAATCATAAGCGTAAGAGAATAATAATTGAAAGACACATTGTTGTATTTCAGCTATGCTAATATGGTTGGTGCTCAACATTTTTACACATCGGCAAAACTAAACCAAGGAGTGGAAGACCTGTTCCTGGATCTTACAAGAACGATGATTGAGAGGTATGAGCAAAACTCTCAAACAGATGTGAACAGACCATCACAAGTTGTGGTGGTGGACGATGAAGCAGCACCAGCCCAAACATCTTGTTGCTCAGGGAACAGGAGTAACTAAGAGCATTTAATAAAATAATTATATATTCCATGTAGAGTGTAGATGAGTAATAGACATTATACATGCCTATATGTCCAGATAAAAGTATGTAATTCTTTTGCTAAATACTTGTAAAAATGTAATATATTATTTGCATACAGATGATTAATTAAAGAATAACTTGTTTTAAATGGTAGCTACTATATTTTGTTGTCTCTTATATCATGAATGTGAACTTATTGTAATATTTAGTATGGTGCATACCAAAAATATACACTGTTTATTATTATATAAAATATTTTGCCTAAGCTGTAAGATGTCAGAATTTATGTAAGCTAGCAAATTAATGCACATTTGATAACAATGCTAAAAGTGCTTGATTATGTGGACAACAAACAGCCACTTATGTTAAATAAGTCTTATTATCTATTCATTAAAATGCTTTTAATTTGTTTTTAAATGTATTTTAAAGTCTAATTGTTATTGTAATAGTTAAGCTCAGGGCAAATTCAAAATATCTGTCTACCTTCGCAAAGTTCATCTCACTATCCCATATTCAACTTGAGGAATTGCGATTGATTTAAGTTTTTGCTAAGTGAACAATTGTAATGCTTTAAAAAAAATCATCTTCATTTGTTGAGATGAATTAATTTATACTTGTGGATACTAATGTTATTGTTTCTAGTAATTAAATGTATAAGGTGATGTCTTTATAATTATGGAGGCATGGAGTGATATTTTATTGTGCCAGGTAACTTGAGAAGTTCCACTGTAGAGTATACCTAGTCTGGCAGGTCAGGCCATAAGTTCTGTAACAAATCAAAATTGCAAGAAGCTTTATTAGCATGACTTTTCCATATCCTAAATATGCACATAGCAAGACAAGTCTCAATGCTATTTTATTCTCATGATATTGCAGGGTGATGAGTATGTTAAACATCTCTAACATGATCAACCTACATATTTATGTTATCTAGTTTTCGAAAGAGAATGTTTGTGTATCTGTTATTAATGTGGTGAAAGTAGCATTGGAGCTCAACATTTTAAATGGTATCAATAATTTATAGCCAGACCAGGTATACTGAGACGATTGAGAGGCAGGGTAATGCACTGACATAGAGTAATAATGCACCAAACATCAACATAAAGTTGTATGTTAATATGGTGTGTTGGGTAAAATGTTAAATGAAACAAATACTTTTTGTTAACAATATTCTAATATGCACTACTAGTGTAACTGTGACTAAAACGATAACAACAAACTTGATCTTTAAAGCATAAGCTAAACAGTTATATCATCATAATTAGAAGTTTTTTTGCTGAAAATAAACATATTTCACTGTTTTAAGTTAAGAAGGAACACTACATAATATTGTGTGTATATATTCACTGCAATAAAGATTTCATGGATTTGCCAATAAGTGTTTTAATTTACCATCAGAAAACAGAAACAATTGACCCTCCCCACTAAGTAATATTAAAACCAAACACTAATAAAATACTTGCAGACTTTAAAGTAATATTGCCAGATCGCAGACGGACAAAGTTAACACACACTCGTAAGCATAACCATTACATTTATACTAACTCCAATACAATAAGAATTAGATTAATTAATTCTACATCAAATGCACATTGTATAGCCAACTTATGAGGTAAGTGCCTTCAACAGGAAGTCTTTATTTCACCTATTTGTATGAATTTGCCTTTATATTTTTTATATCTTTGTACATTTAAGTTTATTCATAGTTTCAATGAAACAATACATAACTCTTTAAAATAGTACAGATATTTTATATTTCTTGGTACGTAGTTACTAAACATAGTGTAAGTATTTTTGTGCAATTCAGACCAACCCAAACACCGCATAGGAATCCTCAGGCTTAATGTTGACTAACCCTTATTCAAAATAATGGGAGCATTCATCATTCTTATTTCTTACATACACTTATGTAAACCATGAATATGAATCAACTACACTATCTTATCTTCTACAAATTTATTGCGACTTGCTACTGACTTGTGCTAGCTTTTTCTTCTGCGATAATGTCCGCAAGGCTTCCATGTCTCTATCATTCAAATCTATAAATTTTTTGGAGTCTGACTTTTTACAATCATATTTGAACTTTTGAGTTGTATCACAGTTTGTTCTATTTCTTGTGGAACTGGAACATATGTTGTTTTCAGCTAGATCTACAATGTCGCCAGGGTTAACACTGTGTCACTTCTCTAATTCAATATCTTGGTTCTTCATTTTCATTGCATTTTTGGATTTAGGCTTCACTGTTTCTTTATTCACAGCATTTCCGTTTTCAGTATCCAAAGGCGGTAAGTCTAAGAGATAAGGCATCATGCTTCGAGATTTCTCTTCGTTCGATAACCACTCCATCTACGATAAAAATACAAATTAGTAGGTAATAGATATAAACGGCAAACACTTTTAGAACTCCGGGCGTCAAACCAAGAATTTAGAGGACATAGCGGAACCTATATTGTTTTGCTGTGTCCGTCGCAAATAAATGAGCATTATACAAACCTTCTGACGATGATCCCTCACAGCGTCATCACAAATATCAATGCACATTTTCTGAGTGAGGAGTCCGTCGTCCGAGGCATAGGCAGCCGCCTGCCACGCGACCCCCAGCTTGGACAGCGCTCGGCCTGACATGCCGGCCGTGCGGGCAGCCAGCGTCGTGCACAGCTCACTGTAGTCGAACTGATCCACGCTCAACCGTCTGTAAAACAATAATTTCCCCAACATTGTATCATATGCCACATGTTTTCAAGCTCTGTTAAATTGTATTTACCTCTTTCCTTCTGATGCTGGTTTCAGAACAAAGGTATCAAAGTAGAGACGAATCAAACGTTCGCGCTCCTCAACGCCAGGCAATCCGAATTCTATCATCTTGTCAAGACGATCGTTGATTGCAGAGTCAAATTGCTGCGGTGTGTTCGATGCGAGCACCAACATTATCCGGTTGCTCTGGTCAGATGTCCGGTACAGGAATGCATTGAGAGCAGCTCTCAAATCTTCACTAATCCTTTCTGAGGAGCGCTTCCTCAAGAATGCATCAGCTTCATCAATGAAGAGAAGTACACCTGTCAATTTGAAATATATTGTAAATAAATGTACATTTCACTAAATAAATATGCTACATGCTTTATGTAAACTAGCTTCAGACTAACCTTTTTTACTGGTACCGGCCCAATCAAATACTTTATGAATTGCTGCCACAGCATCTTTTCCCATGGGTGCCACATCACCGCCAGTGAGGATAGCATATTCCATGCCAGAATGTTTTGCCAGTTTCTGCAAAACACAAGTAAATTATTTAACAAAATGATTTTTACACAATACAATAAACAATGATCTATACACTCACCTTAGAGAATAATGTTTTACCAGTTCCAGGAGGACCATACATAAGCAGGTTTCTGTAGAATCCCTTATTTAAGCGTGTATTTTTGGTAGCAATAGCGATATCTCGTAGTCGCCGCTCCAGAGTTGGAGCTAGGACCACACCGGCTAATGCATCAGAAGGCTTATTGAAACTCGCTATTGCTTTTGAAACTGTGAGTATTGGATGTTTAACCGCTTCTAATATCGAGAATCTTGATGTTTCATTGACAAGGGAAGGTTTGCCTAGAAATTGGGAAAAGTGTGAGTAAATGAGAATGAATTCCTTCTAAGAACTACTTTGTACTATCATTATTTGGTTCTACTAAACATTGACATAAAATATTGTTACATACCAATGCGAGCTTCAATGAACCTTGCAGCCACTGATGTTGCGCCTTTAGCAGAGTATACACCAAGAGCCAGGAGTGATAACCCACCAGCTGCGGCTAAAGTTTTATCCCAATCAGTGACCAGAGCATTTAGTCCAGCACCAACTACGGTCCCTGCTGTCCTGTTAATTAATTAGAGATTATTCAACTCTATTATTTTTAATTAAACTTATAATGTTTGAAATCATAACATTTAAAGGCAAAAGAGACGATTTAATATTAAGAAAAATGTAGATCTAGCTACTGATTATCTATCTAATACCAACATTAAAAACCTGGGTATTCATGGTTTAATGAATCTGCCTAGCCTTTTCCAACTATGTTGGGGTTGGCTTTCAGTCTAACCGGGTGCAGCTGAATACCAGTATTTTATATGGAGCGACTGCCTGTCTGACCTCCACAACCCAGTTACTGGGTAAAACAATACACCTTGGTAAGACTGGTTGCCAGACTTGGGATTCTGACTACCCATAACGACTTTGAAGCGATAATTATAACATACTAACTATTAGCTATATAAAAATGAGCTACTTACTTGATACTTTCAAGGATAGTTGTCCTGTTTTCAGCTGCCTTCAATCTTATTTGCTCTAATGTTATATCCCGGTTTTCACGATCAGCTTTTGCTCTGGCCTTAGCTTCAGCCTCAATTGCCTTTAGCTTATTCTTCTCTCTTAGCTCCATTTCGTGCTCAATAGTGGCGCGCCGTAAAGCTTCCTGCTTAGCAACACTCTCTTCTTGTCTAAAAATATAGTATTATTGCAATATACACTGTGTATAAATGTAGCTAAGGAATAAGGCTATATGTGTAGGGAAAGAACAATGGACGGATAGACTGTGTGACTACTGAGATGACTACAAGTATAGACAGAACATGCTGCGCAAACTCTAAATAAATTAAGATAGTGATGGAAATAAAATTATGAAATTTAGTTAGACAAAACCTTATATATGTATATACATATAAAGGCATTTGATATGGCTTACTTTCTCAGAATTTCATCCTGAGATCTTTGTTGTTGTGCCAGTTGTTCTTCATATCTCTTTTTAGCCAACTGATCTTGGTACTGGGCTCTCATCTGATGTTGTTTTGTTTCTTCCTACAGATTTAAAAAGATATCATTTTAATGCATTCTATGGTGCATGATAATGTAAAAAACTAATTCTAATAAGATTATAATAAAAAGGCACCTGCAGTGTTTTTCTGCGCTCTTCAAAATCAATTCTCTTCTGTTCTACTTTAGCCTGTTCTATAGCTGCTTCATACTCTTTGATCTTTGCCATTTGTTCCGACTGTTTGGTGCTTTCTTGTAGCTTACTAAGCTCCAACGCATCCTTTGAATGTTCTGGATAACACGGCCATAATAAGTAGTTGTAATCAGTGTACCTAACTACCTACATTAAAATGTTAGTATATGAATGCATGTGTGTTCACAGCAGATCCAATTGTAATTATGTATCTCTCCAACATTACTTCAACCATTCATCTTAGTATATTGTGGTATGTGCATGAGGAAGGTTTTAATGTCTTTTTTTATAAGTCTAAATCTTTATCTAGAACATAGCCCAGTAATTGAACCATTTGTGTTCAATTAACTTTTATTTTTGTAATAGAAAACCATTTGCACTAATATGATGAATTAAATTACTTGTATGCAACCCATAAAGGCCAAATAAGTTATGTAGGTCCATAAATGTTTGCAAAAGATTTAAAAAAGATATCTCCCTGCGCTTTTGAACTTATACTCGTAAGCTTCTGCCCGGTTAAGAGATTATCAAGCAAATATAAAAGTAAACATTTAGAGAACAATAGAACTATTCTAACCTATGTAAAGTTATTAAACTCATGTTTCCAATTTGCTGCCCAGAACAAGAACAATGAACATAACATTGTTAGGCGATATTTTTGATATTCAATTATATGATATGAACAGCCAAAATTTTGTTTTTATCGCAACTGTAGTAAGTAGGCCTTGCCGCGGGCTGTAAGGTTATGCGGTCGCTTATGCAATAGCGCGCAATGTGATTGATAAATATCATAATTTAACTACTTACTTGATTTTTCTAGTTCTCTAGCCGCTTGTGCAGCTCTTTCGAGAGCACTAGAATCAAAGCGATAGGCCTCCATTGCCTTCTTTTCAGATTTGGATAGGTTAGGGGGTGCGGTAGCGCCCCCAGAATCTGCAGGCGGAACATCAGAGGGTGGTGGCGGAAGTGTCGAACTATACCCAAATAACCAAGACATTTTTGCCTAGGGAACCTTATCTAATACAACAAAAAAATAATTTCAAAATACAATTTTATTTTTAGAAATACTTCTATCTTCGACAACGAGCGAACGACCGATCACCGAGCGAAGATAAATGTCACTTTTGCAGGCGCTGGTTTTTGACAGCTTGTCATAGACATCATCATTTATTATTTGTCTATTACTTCTATCAACAAAATAGTACCTAATAAAAAAATACATACAGTCAATCTGGGTAACTTATATCTTCAATAAAACACTAGCGCAAAATTATATTTAAGACTTTCTCTTTTTTTTTAGCTTATGCCTGGTTTATTTGCAACAAACTTTGTAAACAATATGTAGAAGGTAGTTTGTTCCAAACAAAGTAGGCTTAAGTTCCTAGAGTAAATATGTTCCTTAGGCGTAAGCTAAAAAAAAAAAGAAAGTCTCAAATATAATTTTGGGCTAGTGTTATATTGAAGGTATAAGTTACCCAGATTGACTGTAATACTTTTACCACCGGAATAGAAAGCCAGATCCGAACAAAGAGTATAATAATAATATGGGAGGATCCGAACTACCAGTGGTTACAACAAAGAGGATAGTACCTACATAGGTACCTATGTAATTTAGTAAAGTGCCTTACAGTGACTGATCTGTAGAGACTTCGGGAGCTAGGGCCTCCGCCCAGTTACTGTTCTGTGGCTAGGGCTGGACAGATTCATCGATACATACATACATACAAATAAATCATTTATTTAACGCTTTGCTCCGAGGCTATAGCCACTTCACGTACGGTATGAAACTAATTCGGAAGTTTTGAAACATGCGCTAGCTGACTTGGTCCAATCATCATCTCAGCTGAAAGACGTCCACTGCTGGACATAGGCCTCCCTCAAGCATCGCCACGTAAACCGGTCGTGTGCTTCTTGCGTCCAGCGGATCCCCGCGACCTTGGATTAAATATAAATACTTTATTATTTTATAAGTAGGTACTACTACTCGTATACTCATACTTAACTACTCCACGTCATCCAGTCTTCCTAGTGGTGCCTAGTGCCTACCCAAGCTGACTAGTCGCCACTCTACAAATTTTTGCACGCATCGGCCATCCGATCTGTGCTCCGCTCATTGGGCTTGGACATTCTTCGAGCGATGCCGGTTACCTTGGTTTTCCAGCGGATCTCATTTCCGATTCGATCACGCAGGGAAAGTCCGAGTACCTATAGCCCTCTCCATTGGTTGACTATGACTTTCGAACCTTTTACGAGGTCGCTCACATGGGCGTGATCCCATTGTGAGCTACCACGTTTTACTGGAACATGAATGGGTCTGATTAGAAGGCTCAGTTACCCAATGGGCAATGGAGAGGGCTATTCCCGGAGTTTCCCTGCGTTTCAGTGGCGAAAGTAATCAATCACTGGCAAAACGCACTGGTCGAAGACTTATGTAGGTCTTGAGACACTTCGGTAATCGGAACGCGAAGATTATTATATACGTGCGTCACATGCATAGCTTCTTGAACGCCTGCCTAGCAGTTGGATTCGACGATTGAATCATTGACTTCTTACTCGAATGTGGCTATTTGAGATGGGGCAGCAAGGGAATCTACCTTAACCGTTGTAGCTACAAGACAACGGTCTTAGGAGACTTTCCTTAAATTTTAGATTTGCATTCACAGATTTTGAAAAAAAATGTAAGTACAGTCAGCAGGAAAATGGCAATTTGCACAAAAACCTTTTTATGCCTATCGATCATGTTTCATATAAGGATCAAAAACCTCTATTGGACCAACTGAGGTTTGAGTACTAGAAAAGTCAGAAATCGCAAACAAACTTTTCCCATATATTTCATAGGAAATGAGACTACAACTTACTTTTTCATTTCTCATACACGGAAAGTACTGTTTGTTTGATCTGAGTAGCGGGTGGAAGACGCTGTTCCCCGTCTTAGGGCGGGAATGACTCATAGTAATTACTTCCCTCTCTAGGGCGGGAATGAATTTTAAAAATAGAAATAAATTTGGTTAGGTAGTCGGCTACGATTTTTTTTACATAATAGTGACTTCATAACAGCCAGTGTACATTAAAAAAATACCCATTAAGGAGGAGGCGCTAAAATTCAAATTTACTTACGTTTTTTTGCAATTTGCAGTGACTTACCAGAAACACAATTGACACAGAGCTGCAATTTGCAAAAAACCAAACAATATTTGAATTTGGCGGGCTACAACTGAGGATCCACCTTAAGCGGGACGGCCCGCGGCGGTGAGGCGGTGTGTTCCATATTTAAAATTTAAAAAGGACTATCATTTGGCGGGATACTAATTCTGTAAGCTTCCTTAGCTTTGTTTTCTTCGTAATAATTAAACTAAACGTGACATTGGCTGAATGAACAAACCGTGCGAAGCCACAAGAAAAAAAACTCTGTAAGCTGTATCGAAATTCAAAATATCAGTTTTATAGACTAGTATTTGATTAAAAATGAGTCTCAAATTATTATTATTAATTAATATTTTAGAAAAACTACTATTTTTACTTTCCTTGTATTCGAAATGAAAAGTAGTGTTTAACACGGGTGAAAGTCATCAATTCCTACTCGGACTATAGCCGCCCTCGCTGCGCTCGGGCGTCTAAATACCTCGTATGGGAATTGATTCCTTTCGACCCTTGTATAACAATCTACTATTTTATTATGGATAGATTAACCGCTACAATGAAGAGAGGCCGAAAATATAAAAAAAAAAAATTGTATTCCAAACGAATACGCGTCATAATTTAATTTGCTTTGAGAATAGGATCGAAATAGGTTGTTGCCAGGTTGCTTATGATTTCCGAAATTCTGTGACAAAGTGACCTCTGATGATGAAGATGGCGCTCCGCCACACAACAGCCGCCAAACCCGTTCTAATTTTGAACCGGCAATTCGAGGGGCAGTGGATAGGAACATAAAAATGATGTTCGTGTACCGTGGCCAAGTCGCAGTCCTGATCTCACGCTCACGCCTCTTGATTTTTTATGTGGGGCTATTAAAAAACTGAACTTTGTAAAAAAAAAAATGCGAGTGTTCAGGAACTCAAAGATTCACTCACCCCGATTCTCTATGGCAGTCATCCTTTCACATTATCAGCTGCTATCGTTGCATGCACTGGCATGGCCACTATAAAGGATTTTAATTCTGATATCACAAAAAAATTGTTGATAATTAGTCGCCAAATATCAGAATTTGTCGGTCACTGGTTCAAAAGTTACCTACCCCAGCTTGGCCCATTTGAATTTTAAAAACTAAGGTACCTAGCGAAGATCTGTTTTCTCCCAAATTTTGTTGCTAATTAGTCGCCAAGTCACAGATTTAGTAGGGTCTTAGTTTAGAAGATATAATGAGTTCAATTTTTAAGGTATAGTCCAAGAGCTAGATCAGATTTTACGAAAAATTGCCAAGAAAAAAATATTTCTATTAAAATGTGTAATGTACCTACTTCTAGTTTTATCGGTCTAAAGTCCTTAGAAATGTCAGAGAGAGATAAATTCTCAATTAAATACATGTTTTAAATTACTAGGTTACAGTGGCTTAAACTTCTTTGAAAACATTAAACCTTGCTCTTTGTCTATTTGGTGTGTACAGTCGCACGCAACTGTTTTACCAAATTATAATGTTAGGCTCTAATTTACGTTAGAACAATAAAACTTCTGTTGCCGAAATAAGAATAAATACGACTTACTCGTACCTTATACGTTAAAATTATCGTACCTTTCCTTTAGTAAAATGTTTAAAATACTTAACGTTGAAAATGTATTGTAAGTATCAACCTATTGCTTGAAATTTACTACAATACGTTACAAAATTACATCTATCGCTTTCTTACTTACCTTAATTGAAACCGAACGCAGGGACTAAATGCACATTTTGTTCGATAATTAATTACATATATTTATTGGAGATCTGTTTATAGGTAATAAATATAGCTTTCTTTTGGTGGGTTCAAATTATAGAATATGTTTATATTTATATATTTCGACACAAACATTCCGCCATATGACATCATAGATACTGTCTAGAAACTACTAGTATGGAGAAATTGAATTCTTTAATATCTTATTAATTCCACACCGACTAAATCTGTATCTTGGCGAAAAATTGCTTAAACATCCACCCAGTACCTACCTATATACGAACTAGTCAAGGCGAAGGTCCTGGGTAAGCCATACCGATATACCTACTCGTAGTTAAGAACCAAAGCTCTACACTATAGGCACTTTACCAGAACCATGGTATAATAATATACTTCGCCAGGTATAGCATTCCGAGACACAGTGGTCACGTGGGTGACACAAGCCTACGTTATCACCGCTGTGTTACCAGAAGTGTGTAATAATAACTCCCCCACCGCTTTTTTAACAGAATGGTGACTGAAAATGTTTCCATAATTCTTATTTTGTTGCAATAAAGTGGCAACTGGATAGTGACGTAAGCATGTGTCACTCCTGGAATGCCAGACCTTGTTTTTTTTAGACCTTGACCAGAACCAGCACAAAATATATTTATTTTAAGGTTAATAACAAATAACTTTAGGTAATTCCAATAATACTACAGTTAAGACATTAATAAAACATTTATTTTCTGTTAAGACAGCCCATATTGCTTATTAATTAATAAAATTATACATACAAAAAAATATTTTTTTAATATAATATTTATGATTGTATAAGAAAATAGTTTTTAAATCATATTATAATAGTTAGGTATAAGAAAGTTCCATTACTTTATAAATATTTATAAATTTATAAAAATGTAAAATGCCTGTAGGTATAAAGAAATTATTTATATTAAAATACATTCATGATTTAGAAATAGGTACCTAATATTGAAAATACTTGTAAAAAGAATCTTCAAATTATGATATTGATATTATATTAGTGATTATCTTGTATATTTACTTAAATTACATAAATTATGGAGTACGTAAATAAAATGGAAGTTGATACTGATACATATTCTAATATGATGCCATTACGGCTAAATGCTGCCGGCAGTAGGGTCTTGTAAATACGTTGCAATTTTAATGACGATTTGTTATGGACAAGCTCAATTATATCATGTATTTGTACTTTTAAATTAATTAAAAGGGTTTTCAGTTAGGCCAGAGTGTAAACATGACATAATATACATGCATCAATAACGTAACTGAGACAGTGCAGCGCCACGTCGTGTAAAACCTTCTTATTATGCTGCAAAAGATATAACCTGCACGTACAGATATAAATCTATATCTTAATAAAAATATTATGAGTCACTACTTAATAACCTAAGAATTACTTTAAAACGGTTGGTAACAATGTTTTCCCTAACCATACAACCAATCAAACTATCGGACGCGCTACTTATGTCGCAGGCTGTCACGACTTTATGTCAAGGAGCTTTATACACTTTGCACTGTCGTGTCAGATTTTGTAGGACGATTTTCGTCGACGTTCAGCATCGGACGTCTGAATGAGCACTGATGTTTGCACTAACCAAAAACAGCACTGGTCTGTTCAGTCGGTCGCGATCGCGACTGTAAGTCGCGTTCTATAGATTGTTTCAGGCTTATGATACACACACATTTTCATTTACTTCAAAATTACAAGTTACTAATATCAATTACAATATTAGATCTATGTAAAATTATGTACACTTATTAGGTACATTGAGAAGAACTAATATAAATATAAACACAACAATGTTACTGAATTAGCTGGAAAGTATAAAATAATAATAAGCCATTTTTGTAAACCTAACCGGTTAGTCAGACTAACCGAAAAGTGCCATAAAAGCCCAATTTCTGGAACGAAAATCAACATAATAATGAACTAGCAAATTCAAAAGCGCTCGTAAGCTGCTGTGATTATTTGAAATAATTATCAGCAGCCAATCGCATCACTTGACTTGCGTTTAATTATGACACGTCGATAATTTTCGTGCCAGAAACCGGGCGTAAATATAAAAAGAAAGAAGACAGAACACATTTTTAATACTGGGAAATAAGATCGATACATTCGAGTGCACTTATATATTCTAACAGTTACAAATATTGACTAATACCTACTGCAACTATACAGTTTTACCACAATTAATATATAAAGCTTGTTTTTAGTTTTCGAGTTCCAAATTGTGATGCTATTAAGTGTTGTCAATATAAACATTATGTATATCATTATTCATTATTATTCTACATATAAATTGCACCATACCATACATATAATAATTATACGCACATGTGGTACTACTCGCTAAACATTTAGAATATTCATTAAAATCGTGTACATACCTATGTGATACGAGCGTTACGTTGTCGTGCCATGAGGAAGACCATTTTGGCACTGAATAAAAAATCTGTATAGTACAATAATATGGCTTTCTCTTATAAGTATTAAAAATTGCGTAAAAAGACGACTCAACTCATAAATTATTAATTTCATTAACTAAGTCAACAAGTTAAGATTGTATTCCCATACGCTAGAAAATTATTATGAAATATATAACACAACAGCATTATAGTGTAGAATTGAACTTTTCTCCCTCTAAATCCGGCCCGCAATGTATCCAAACCTCAGTATTCATATGACTATTTATTTCCCCATTTGGGGGGTACCTAGTAATAACCTAATTTATCCCTTCGGCAGACGTTGAAGCTTCATCATGCCTATCGAAGATATTCGCGCGACATTCGGGACTCGTGGTCAGCTTGTTTAAAGACTAGCCATCCATCTAATAATTGACACCAACTATGGTTCCTACGTAGTAGCGAACCATTTGACTAGGGACAATAAATTACTGGTATTAAAATAATGCAACTAACTAAATTAAGAAGGAATTCTATGAGTTTTCTTTCATGTGGGAACATAACCTAAAAATTATTAATAAGTTTAGGTAATAAAAGCTTAATAAAAATAGGCAGGCTCTAAATGGAGGATTCCAATGCAGATCGTTGAAAGTTCCATTTTTCAATCACGTAGCGGTTTCGTCAATGTCTGCCGGGATGTTTATCGTCGGTACCTGCCTAGGTAAGCACCGCAGTTGGGGCACTTGTGATGCACGTCCATACAGCTGTCTATGCAGCAGGGGATGAGGCAGCATCCCAGGACACATCTGGAAACAATTAGTCACATCTTGTAATCACAGTCACACCCTGTATTAATATTATTATATTGTTTTAATATGGGTTTAGTTACGATAGACTCACGGCTGTTAGATTACGCCCAATGGCATTTCATATGCCATGTTAGCGCAACTGTGCATAGAAGTATTAAATAAATAATAATCTTAAAAGTGACCGTGATTTAATTATAACTTTCGAGTCGTGTTGTATAATTTTATAACTCACCCCAGAAGAAATATGATGGCTCCAGAAATGTAAGCAATAAGTCCAGGTTTTGTCCGAGTGGCCGTATCTATCTCAGCGTGGCAGCTGGGGCAGATCATGTGAGTCGGGTGAGGACCTACTGGCACCACAGTCGTCACTATGGAAGGTCCAGATGCTGCAACAAACAAATCGCTTGCTATAATTTAAGGAATGGTAAAGAATATGCATCATTCCACTAGAAATATTAGGATTTTTTTAACTAGTTTTCAAGGTATTTGTATTTATCTATACATTATAATAACATCGTAGCGAAGTCAAAAGCGTACATTGTTTTTTTATTTAATTAATTATTGCGAGATCTGGCAGCGATTCTAATGCCGAAACTATAATTTTCATTTCTCATACACGGAAAGTAGTGTTTGTTTGATCCGAGTAGCGGGTGGAAGACGCTGCTCCCCATCTTTGGGCGGGAAAGACTCATAATAATTGCTTCCCTCTCTAGGGCGGGAATGAATTTAATAAATAGAACAAAATTTGGATAAATAGTCGGCTACGAAAAATTTTACATACCAATGAGAAAAATATTGAGTAAAATATAAAAGATATGCTGTGGTCTTGTGAGTGTATAAACAGCCAGTGTGAATTTAAAAAAAATACCTATTAAGCGGGACGGCCCGCGGTGGTGACGCGGTGTGTTCCATATTTAAAATTTAAAAAGGACTATATAATTTGGCGGGATACTAACACTGTATTTCTGCATGGTCTAAAAAAACAAGGTCTGGCATTCCGGCAGTGACACATGCTTAGGTACGTCACTATCCAGTTGCCACTTTATTGCAACAAAACACGAATTATGGAAATATTTTCAGTCACCATTCTGTTAAAAAATATACTTTATAGAATTTAAATTGTCGTTTCGTTTTTCTAATCAAGTGAAACTATTCAATTTAAACATATACCAACGTAATTGTTAGTTAAAACCTCATTGTTTTATCGGATTCGCACAGGTAATAATGGCGGTTGGGGAGTTATTATTACACACTATTGGTAACACAGCGGTGATGACGTAGGCTTGTGTCACCCTGTGTGTCGGAATGCTATACCTGGCGAAGTATTTTATTATACCATGTATTTCTGTAAGCTGTACCGAGATTCAAAATATCGGTTTCATAAACAAATATTTGATTAAAAACGAGTTTCATATTATTATTATCAAATATTTTAGGAAAACTAAAAAATTTTACTTTCCTTATATTCGAATCGAAAAACATGTGAAAGTCATCAATGCCTACTCGCGACTATAGCTAAATACTATAGAATATAAAATTGTGATTAGAATAAAAGTAGACTCGATGTCTGCAGCCTGTCCCCAAAGTAAGACATGATACTATAAAAATACTTAAAATAGACTAGCTTCGCGGTATCTACCTACATCAGTAAATAAATAATGGATTTTTCTGGCAGCATAAGCTGCTGAACTTAGCCGTCCTGCAAGAGATGTTAAATGAGGACCCCATTGTAGCCTTTGAAACCCTTAAAACAGTTTTATCGACGAAATCTAGTTTTTCTTGATTCAATACTTTCTCACAATCTTTACCCTTGTCAAACAAAATCTTATGCACTTAGTTTTTTTTTCCATTTAAACCTAAATTATTAGCACTGAACCAATTTTGCACCTGCAGTAGGGCGTTATTGACGTCGTCAAAATTTGTAGCACGTCTATCTACCTTAAATATTACAGAAGTATCGTCAGCAAGTAACACCATTTGTGGTTGATTTTTTAATAAATGGAGTAGATCAGTAATATATACCAAAAAGCGGAAAGGACCCAATATTGAGCTTTGTGGAACACCTATGTTTACTTTTAAAGCGAGTGAGTGTTCACATATAATTATTATAACGGTAAGCGTACCAGGACACTGACAGTCGGGCTGGTTCACAAATTTAAGGTCGCTCAGCGCGCAATGGAGCGGGCTATGCTCGGGGTTTCTTTGAAGGATAAAATCAGAAACGAAGTTATCCGGAAAAGAACCGGAGTCACCGACAAAGCTTGCAGAGTACGCAAGCTGAAGTGGCAGTGGGCTGGCCATGTTTCTCGGAGGACCGATGGCCGGTGGAGCTGACGACTCCTGGAGTAGCGACCGCAAGCGTAGTGTGGGATGCCCCCCAGCTAGATGGATCGACGACCTCAAAAAAGTGTCTGGGACAGACTGGATGCGAAAGGCGGAGGACAGGGTGTTGTGGCGCAGCATGGGAGAGGCTCATGTCCAGCAGTGTACTGCGACAGGCTGAGTTGATTGAAGCGTACGAGACGATGGATAAAACCTACATTCATTAATTACCCGAGGTAATCATCGATCGTTTCAAGAGTAAAAACCACCTAACAAGTGTCCTAAGGAAACATTACCTGTCGATGTATCCTTAGTTGCTACTGTCGATCGGGGGCCTCGGTCGGCTAATGTCGTGAGTCTAAGTTTGCTTACCCTATACTGATTATATACTATGGAATGGTCTCATGACATTGATTGACTGATGCCGCTGAGTATGGTGTATTTGATGGTAGAAGTTATGGCTGTGTGGGTAGCTACTCTGTATCCATATACGGAGGCGTGGCCTTCAAGACCCATAGTCTTAGTTTTAACTTTTAACCTAACTTAGTTTTAACCTAGATTTTAACAATGTTTAGTATTGTTTAGTTAAGCAAAAATTCCACGAGAACCTACTGCCGAAAAATTGCTTTGCAGTTTGGCAGATGTTATATTGAAGTAAAGCTTTTTAATAGTATGGAATAAATCAATATTTAAAAAAATATAATATATAACATTAGTTTTAGTATATGCGAAACCTGAATATAGTTTGTTCAGAATAAGTAACTGAATCGATTCCAATAATTTTTAAACCATGTTATATTTTGTCGCAAAAATATTTTTTAAATGTTACAAGTTGGACACCGAGGGACACTAAGTACCTATCCGCAATCATACGCGCACAACACAGGTCACGGCAGGTCAAAGCGGCACTAGGCGCGGGCGCACAGCGGGGCGGGGGTAAAACAACCCCTTCAGTCGCCCGGACGCTACAGGTTGACGCGCACGTGTTACGCTTCCTTTCAGTTACAATACGCCTTCGCGATTGCGCGGCCGCCGTGGGCCTTACAGTTGTCTTTCGGTTGATCGTGTACCGTGTACCTATCGTATGTAAAAAGTATCGTGTAACCATGTCTTTCTCATACACAAACGTCCAGTACACAGAAATGGTACGTACACTAGCGGTGTGTGGTGATAACGTATCTCTGGCAGTGCGGCGGTACGAGGAGCAATTCGGCATCAGAGTATCGTGAAACACAATGCTTTCCGCCACGCAAAAATCTAGGGAATACGGTACCATTCGGCCTCCGACAGCAGTCGATAGAGGAGTGAGTCGAATTCCTACCACAGTCCAAGACGGAATTTTGGACTACATGGCCAACAAACCTACAGCCTGCTGTGTAAAGTAATGCGATATTTAACAGTTTTTATCCACTTTGAACTTTAAGTGTTTGGCAATATGTCGTCAATGCGATTTGTTGCACCTTTGCAACAAATCGCATTGACGACATTTTATCACTTCGGCTGCATTTACGAATAAAGTACATAATAATGTCTACCTGCACTAGACCATTATGACAGTCCAAAGCCTGCAAGTGTTATGGAAAATGTTATTACCGGATAATTACAATCCAATCGCCGTACGGTTAGGTAGGTACCTACAGCCAAATTATTATCATTGAGCGCGAGACGACGCGAGAGGCGCGTGCAGTGCGTTGGCGCCGCGTGGTGACCATGTTTTTGTACGGACAACCAGGTAATATAACAAGCTTACAACTTTGTGATTTTTCATGATACAGTTTTAAATTTTGTAAATAGTTTCTTTACATAAAAATACTAGACACGTGTTTCGGGTTTCGCATATACTAAAACTAATATTGTATATACTAGCGGACCCGGCAGACGTCGTCCTGTCCGGAAGAGCAACGCCACATTAAATATGATATTTTAAATTTAACATTTTCATTTTTTAAATTTTGTGATTCCATAAAATTCCTTCTAATGAATCTACGGTTGAGTCATCATTTTTTTAATATCTCGCTGTTTACTATGGTCTCTTTGTCTAAATTATTTAATTGTTAATTTTTTTCTTTCAAATCTTCTATGGTGAAATTATTGGCTAGAAGCCTTTCTTTAAATTCTTTTGATTTTAAGCTAGCCCTTTCGATGCGTTTATCGCGTTCTATGTAATGTGTCGTTTCCAAGCCACAAATTTCACATTGTTGTGGGATATGATAATAATGGAGTCGTATTCAATGCAGCGACTGTTGATGTTCGTTGCCGAATTAAATCTTAGTGTTATTTTTTTATTGCAATGCTCACAAAAAACATATTTCTCCAAAGCTCGTCGTGGCATCCATTGCCCACAATTGTGGCAATGTTTTCCCATACCGCTTGTTCGTTTCTGGAACTGATATACTTTCCTTAAGTACTTATATAATAGGAAAAAAAAAACCTAATATTTCTCAAGCCGCAAAATGAATTCACAAAGCTTGAACAGTATTAACATAAGTATTCCTTGCTAAATTGCTTGCCAGCTGTAGGTAAGTGACTAATCCCCTCATTCATAAAACTATTTTAATTATAATAGCTTTTGTCACTTTCTAAAAACACAAATGTCAAAGTGATAGATATGGACAAACGAACGACGTTAGCAGCTTAACAGTTTAATCGGCTTACCTTAGCTTTGACCTTAGCAACACAATATTGATTGAATGACGTCTACATGTAATCTCTATTTTTTTTATTTAATGATCAATTTAAATGTGTTTATTGCACGGAAAATGGAATCTTCCATGACAATAAAAAATACTGGCAACTTATAATTTTCTATTCTTTCTAGCTAGGCAATAAAAAACACCGCTGAAAATTATGTAATGTTGTCAATTGTACAGCATATCAAATTTGGTGACATACCGACAGCAGCGGCACCTACCGGGTCCAATTGTGTTTTCAAACCATCCAGTAACCCATTGAAATATAAACACAAAATTTAATCCAAATGAGTCCAGCCGTTTAGGAGGAGTTAGATGACAAATACGCGTCCAGAAGAATTATATATATTATGATATAACTAATATATACAAAATATTGTAAAACATTTTAAAAGCTGCGTAGTACTCACAACCGGCGTGCGTGTGACCAGATGTATGAACGTAAACGAGGCAAAAAGAGTATGTAAGGATCGTAGCAGGTGGCATTCTGTCTACCCACATGGGAAGAAGGCGTGAGTTTATGTATGTATTTTAAAATAGTAACGGTGGAGTTTCTTTCCCATTCTTTTTCATAGAAACTACCTCTTGGGCAACTCAGGCAAATATAATCTTTTTTAATTTTTGTAAATTTTGGCATTTAAAAGTGCTTTATAAGTGCTTCTTTGAAATTAATGAATTGACTTTGACTTTGAAATGATAATCATTCCGCTATACCTTTATGGAGCTAAGTAGTCAATCATGACATATAAAGGATGGATTTTTGAGATGGAACAATATGGGCAGGTAACTTAATCGTTGTTGCTACCACAAAACGATCTTAGAAGACTGTTCTTAACTTTTTGAAACATTTTGATCTGCATTCACAGATTTTGAAAAAAATTACAGCTAGCAAGAAATAGAGCAAGTATCACAAAAAAAATTGATTGCAAGCTATCCTGTTTAATCAAAAAACTCTATCGGATCAACTGAGGTTTGAGTACAAGAAAAGACAGAAATCGCAAAAAAAACTTCCCATGAGACTAAGATGAAAGAGAACACAATATACCAGTGTATGACAACAGTCGAATTATTCCATTACTTCACTGGCCTGAATAGGGAACGAATTTAGCAGATAGTTACAGATTTAATCTTTCAAATGATTATCTTCCTGCTATACCTTTCAGGAGCTATGCAGTCAATCATGACATAATATAAGAACGGCTATTTATTTTTAGTCAACTTACGGACGAGGTCGCGGGCAGAAGCTAGCTAAAACTAAAACAAAGAGTGTCTTCTTGTTCTTAATTTCGGATTGTCAATATTTTCCTACTTTACAAAGTCGTCAATACTCCATACTTTTATTACATTCCACAATATATATATTATAATTTAAATATGTTATATACATATTTTTCAATATTAATTATGTATGTGTAAGTCATATTTGTCAGACCCACAATAGACTGTAATGCCCGTATTCACCAACACAACGCGATGTCAGTGCGCTTTTGTTAGGCATTACTTTAAGGTGTGCCCAGTGTCACGTAATGTTAGTGAAAACAGGCATAAAGCTAACAACATCCCTCACGTAAGGAGCTAATAATAACTCACCTAAAAAGGCTGTTTGCTCTATAGGTACAGTTAATTAGTCACAATATTGTTGGAACAAAGGATTTCAGGATTATTTTATAATAACAATATTCTTTGGACAATGTATCAAGTGTTGAATCATCTTGTTCAATGCCAAACCACAAAATATCTCGCGTGGCGGCTGCGACTAACTAAATGAAGGCAAGTTAGTGTGTGGCCTTCATAAAGTCGTCTAACATAACTTAATATTCTTTTATTAAAGTTATTTGTCACATTTATGGGCTATGGCCATAGCAATCTTTATAGCATAACTTGAAACTCAGCGTAGCGCAAAGCAATTAAAAACAACATATAAATGTACAATTATTATATAACACTAGCTTCTGCCCGCGGCTTCGCCCGCGCGTATGTCGTAAATTATCCCACGGGAACGTGCTACCGGGACAAAAAGTAGCCTATGTCCTTCCCCAGGATTCCATCTATCTCCTTGCCAAATTTTATCGAAATCCGTTCAACGGTTTAGGCGTGAAAAGGTAATATGCAGAGTTAATTTCGAATTCATAATATTAGTATGGATATAGTGTAGATTATGAGTAGTCTTTTTTGAGTCAATAAATACCTAGAAATATAAACTATTTATCCCTCACAGTTTCTTTTTATTTTATTACATTAAACTAAAAGACGAAGTAAATGACTAACTAATAATATTTAGCCAAAAATAATGTCTGTTTTGTGTGTTTTGTCAAGTCTCATGTGGCATTGACTATTGGGTCAAGGCTGCAGAGTAATATGTGCAGCCATAATGTATCCTTATTTATTTTTAACCTAACATCACGCCTTGTGTGGTTGGGCAGAGGTGTACCTATATTACACCCACATTTCGCCAGTCCCATGTAATAGGGGGCGAGCTTATTGCCATCCACTGGGCACAAATCCAGACTCCGGGCAGATACTGAGAAATTTCATACAGTAAAACACAATAACACTGTGCCCGACCCGGGAATCGAATCCTGGACCTCATACTCAGCTGTAACGTTTGCAACCACTAGACCAATGAAGCAGTCTGAGTATGAGAATTTGTATTCTAGAGAGAATATGAAAATCCTTGATCACAGTTATGATGAGAATTTTAAATACAGCTTAACCTTTTGTTACCCCCGTACTTAAAACACTTAAATCCATTCAACAAAAAGTTTTCACCCCCTATTTCATCCATACTTATATTATAAATTCGAAAGTAACTGTCCATATGTTAACTTTTCGTGCCTAAACCACTGAATGGATTTTGATGAAATTTGGCAAGGAGACAGATGGCATCCTGAGCAAGTACATAGGCTATTTTTTGTCACATACATAATCCTAAAGGGTGTGATATAGGGGATGAAAGGGAATATTCCGATCTGTCACGCCTTTGTTCCCTTAGCGGAACATATCGGAAAAAAAAATTGATCTGTCCCCCTGTTAGCAACAAGGGGACAGTCAGTGACCCTATCACAAAGTGTCAGTAGCCCTATCAGTGATAGGGGGACAGATACGAATGAATAAAGTTCGAACTGTCCTCCTAAGGGGACAAAGCAGGTTGACAGATCGGAATAGTTCAATGAAAGTTTGTATGGGAAACCCAGAGGTATACGAAAATTCGAATTTATGCTTTTGGTAAGAAATAAAGAATTACGTTTTAGCATTCTTGTAAAATCATCCCCCAAGTTGATTTTAAAATTCACATGTGTAATTGAAATTTTTGTACCTCTTATTAAGCGATTTCAAGGATTGGAAATATAGTCTGTCTGTTACCTTTCAACCCTTAACAGCTGAACGTGATTGGATGAAAGGCATATGGATAGGCCATGACCTGGTTTAGTTTACAGTATACTTTATATTCCAGTTGAAAATTCCCGTGGGATAATTTCCGACAATCACGCGGGCGAAGTCGCGTGCAAAAGCTAGTGGGAGATAAACATAACTAGAGGAGAGACCATGGAGATCGAACTCCACCAAAACCACAAATATGTTGGTGAGAGCAACAGAGACATACTAATTACATTACAACAACGCACACACTAATTATGACTGAATGTTAATTAGTAGTAACTTGTGACGTTTATAGCTACAAGGTTTTATCTATAAAAAGTTTGCATTAGCATAAATGATTATATTTGTTAATAATATCAACATTATCAATGTCAACTTTAACATTTAACTTACGAGTCTCTATAATGGCAAAGACGCATCAAGGTTGAACATTGTATACTGAATTTTTTAATCTACAATTTATTATTTGTGCTATCAATGTATTTAGGCATAATATCTCAAGCTAGCAATGGTTAAAGATTCAGAACAAATCAATTGCTTACTCAGCCTTAGATTAGTATTAGTAAACATAAAATATTATTGGTGACCTAAATTCCCTAAGTGACCTATATTCCTATAATCACCTAAACCTATATTCCCCATTCTAATAACAAATATTAGAAGCTTTTTGTCAACCAGCATAACAATTTGAAAGTAACTTTATAATTTCTTACATTATTTGTGTTTAGCAAAGGTACTCTAATTTAGTTTATAAACTATCTAAGCATATCAAGCAGTCACCTATTCAATACTGACTATTAATGCTGTATGGTTGTTGAATAGATAGGTTTCCAATGAAAGAGTCTTAAAGGTAGTTTGGAGAATTTAATAAGGTCAGTAATCATAAATAAGAGCAGCCTGAAGTCATCGCCAGATTCGAGAGCATAAACAGATCACTATGTTATTATTGGATTATTAGATTATACATAATATTATTATTATCATGGCTACTTACATGGTGGGTACTGTGGAGTATAAGGGCTGGAAGGCCCGACACCCCCAACAGCTTGGGAGTAGCTGGGTGGCGCAGCTGGCGGCGGCTGCGTAGTATGCGCGTTACCCCAGCCATATGGAGGAGGATTCCAGCCTTTCTCCATTGTGCCGTCTGCGAAATGTTCAGTAAACACTAAGGTAACTGGTAATAAATGCTCCTCACAATCGGTCACTGTGATGCAATACAATCTTGAAGCTATTTATAGGTATGACTCCACCAACCTATATATCGCACAAGAAGCGTGAACTTCTACCGAGTACAACTTGTACCTGGACGTTTTGCAAACTAATTTTATTAGCAACCAACAGCGGCGCACCTAGATGAAAAATCAATACTTGCACTAGCGACAGAATAAAAATGGAGGGGCGAACTTTTTTAATTCAAAGTATTATGTAGTAGTTACACCATAATATATCAACAATTTCGTATATTCACTCAGCAAAGTGACACAACGTCAGTGTTGCCAACTCCAAAAGTTCAAACGACAAAATAATCCCGTATTAATTTATTTGTCCCTAGTTATTAATATTTGTCTAACCCGCTGCCGCTAATCTTGATTATGTACCAGATTGATAACAAATGACATTGACATTAATATTACAGTTAATACAACTATCCAGTAGCACCAGCAGTACAAACTGCAAACAATGTTTCTTACAGCTTTGAGTAGTGAACAACGAGTAAATTTAAAATCGTATTGCTGTGAATTATCGGCGCCGACAGCAGTAATCGTGCCGCGGTATTTTAACAGTGCATGTCACGACAATTTGAGCAGGCTATCTTAAAGTAACATAGACAGAAGTAAATAATTTTATTTAATCTCATTAAAGCAATTTTTAATCAAACTTCAAAATTATCGTACTATAAACATAAACTATCGTACAGCTTGGCAAAAATGAGCGGAAAAACTGAGGGCGCCACTAAGGCACGTGAAAGTAATTTAAGGCACGAAATACTATGAATCCAAAGTCGTTATTTTAGATATATGTTATTTTTAAAACACAAGTCGATATAACAATGGCTGTTTGATATTACCGGTCGCTATAACAAATATATTTTTAGTTTCGACTCATCGCATCATACTCTTTTTTGCCAAACTGTATATCGTATGGTAGGTGAAATTATCGTACGCTCCCATAATTATCGTACGGGTTGGCAACACTGCATAATGTTTTCCAAACTTCCAAATAGAAATTCTCTTCGAATCATTCTGCAATAAGTTACAAGAATAATATTGACAAGTTTTTAGTTTTGTTTACACAAAAACCCACGCGGTTAATCGCGCTGATTTGCGTCTCTAGGTCCGTCCACTTCCGAGGCCGCGGATTTGGACCCTGAATAATAGGCATGATAGTTTATTCAAAGCATTGTTCTCACATCTGGATACCGATATGAATAACGATCTACCTCCAGTTATTTCAATTGTTCTCTAAGTATGCTGTTGTGTGTTGCGTATCGCTGCGGGGAAAGAGGACCATGTTGACTTGGAGACGCGTAGTAGTACACACAAATGGAAAGCACTCAAGGTTCGCCATAATACCCATAATTATCGATCCCTATTATAGTATGAACACAAATACTTTCCATCTGGACATTTTATCTGAACTTAGTAGCGTTGCAGCTTTACTGCTATCCGTTGCTTTTGAAAATAGTGTGTTGCTCGGTATGTTTCACAATCCTCCTCACTTCCTCAGTTTCAGTCAGCCAAATAGATTTGAAAATATTTCTATTCACATTCCTTGGTCTAGGGTAGCACCATACTGCTCACACCAAATGGGCTGAAAAACGAAACTATATAAATATGTATGCAACTTGGAGTGTAGCACTATTGGGCCTGCCACGTTCAGACGGAATTTAATTTCGGAATTCCGTTTCGAAGTATTGAATCGGAATTTCGAAGGCAGCAAATCCTTACAAAATCAAGGATCTTATCATATGTATAGTAGTTCTCCGTTCTCAGAAGGTTCTCAGATTCATTTTCGCAAATTCGAAATTCCGTATGGTAATCTGTGCCTTCGGAATCCCGCACGGAAAAGACCCTTCCCAATGCAAGTCTTCCATAGATTTTGTATAGGTCGCTTCACACATTCGTAAATTCGAATACCACCTAAGCAAGTGGAGGTGTATGTTTTGGAACCCCCGCGCACCTGAATTTATTCGCGAGATGTCTGTTATCGAACAGTTAATTATAGCCGTAGAAGGTTACCCATGCTTATGGTACACTGGACATGAAGATTATCATAGCAGGGATTTTTAGGAACTGGCGTGGCAAAATCATTGTTCAAAGTCCATATTCGCTGCCAGATCTTCTGGACTCAGTGCCTTGCGTCTCTCAACTGAGACTTTTTGTTTCCAACGGAAATAACATATGTGTGTGATGTATATATGGAATCTCAAATCGTTATTTCGAAACGGAATTCCGTCTGCAAGTAGCCTGCCTTAAAAGACGAGCTAAGGAAAAAAGAAGCGTCTGGAAAGGTGAATAAATTATAAACATTTTATAATTTATAGGTGGTTTTGTTTTTGTTAATTTAAGTTCTTTTTTTGTTGAAGACTGGAAACTTACGACAGGGATAATCAGATCGAAGTTGAAAAACAAGTCGAGGATGATCTTCTTGACATTCTATCCTGGAAAACTTCAGAGTTGTTTATTCTAGCACTAACTTAATATGACAATACAAACACACGTACACCCTTAACATAATTATTTACATAATATTACACCACAAGTGCCAGCTAAGTAATGAGAACAGACTTAATTCTCTTGAGAGCATCTCCTGTAGTATAAGAACATTTCCTTTAAAGTCCTTCTTGTTTAACAAAGATAGCACAAAGTGTCGACGAAATATTATGGTTCCAATTTTTTGGAAAGCCAGTTTTCGTCTTTTAACATCTTTGGGAAATACATGGGTCCCCGTATTTTTACAGTCAACAGTTGCACAACGGAGCATATTAATTAATTATGCGTATAAAAATTCACTTGTCTATTGTACAAATAAAATATGGATAGTGACAGCCAGCTGTCAAATTCTTGGTCTAGTGATAGCAGCTACATCTGAAGTGAGGAAGTGGCAGTTTTTATTCCAATTTCCACCAAAAATAATAATAATTTGCAGAATAGCGCTCCTCAAGTTTTGCTGTCATTTATTTCACAGTAATGTAATCTGTGGCTTAGTTTTGCTTTTGAGTCTTGCTTGTTTGCCTTCCATCAGAGTTAAAAATAAAAGGTACAAGCCAAACTTTATTAATATTTTGTTTAATGATTTTCTTATAATCCCTCGTTTGCGTTTCTCTGTAAATAAGTGAATTGGTTACGAGTTTGCTTAGAGTTGGTTCAGGTGTGTTGATTGATTGTGACCTTATTTTTATCATGTAGGTAGAGCGAGATGTCGTCACCACGCCCGAAATCTCCTCGAACTCCCGTATTGCCTAAAAAGGAGGATAAAGAAGAATCATTCTGGGACAAAATTGGCACCATAGGTCGCAAGAAGCGCATAAAAGAAGGTAAATATGTGGTATGATGTCTGTAAAGACTCCTATAATATTTTTGAATGAATGACTGTGTGGGTTTAATCAAGGTATTTTAGCAATACGCCTTGTATGGAATGAGTAATGTGTCAAAGATATTATTCCTTGAGTATTTCTTGGGCATGAGTACTCACTAATAGTTCTCAAAGTTGGTTCACCTTCAATTATAAGATCTTTTCATTTTTATCCTTTCTATGGCCATTTCTTATAGTATTCATTTTAAGTAATAAATTATCAGTACATACTTAATGTATTGTGTCTATAAATTTTCATTTGGTTTGTTTATACAGTGCAAGATGTGCAAGCTGAAGGTAAATTTGCCATTGATTCTCCGGGGAGCCCGACTGCCCCAGAAATACCACCTGAAGAGTACAGTTTACGTAAGTTATAGCTCGAATTTTCATTAAAATAATTGACTATCAAGCCATGATTTCACTATAAATACACTGTGCTGTATGACTCATGCCAAATGAGTACATTTTATAATTAACTTAATTTTCATCCTTTATGCCTTGTTGTTTTCAATCATTAATAATCAGTTACTTTACTGTGTTTTATACCTATTTCATTTATCAAGTTGTTTTTTGTCATGTTGGAACCTATGACTCACAAAGGTGTGTCTGTGGTGCAGTTATCCTGCCAAGCAAGCAATGTTACAAACAGGATAATTCATATTGAATAAGCACCTACTGTTTTTTAACATGTAAACTGACTTCTATAAAAATATTTGTAGTTGACAATGAAGAACGAGCCATTATTGAGCCAAGGTCTCTTGAAGATCCTAGAGTAAAAGACCTGGTCCAAGTACTTATTGATTGGATCAATGATGAGCTTGCTACTCAAAGAATTATTGTCAAGGACATCAGTGAAGATTTATATGATGGTCAAGTACTTCAAAAGCTCCTTGAGATGTTGACTAAGACCAAACTAGATGTACCAGAAGTTACACAGTCTGAAGAAGGGCAGCGACAGAAACTTGCCGTAGTACTTAGAGCAGTGAATCGGGTATGTTTAGACACAAAGTCTATCCAAAATGCAACAGCTGTATACATATTTATAAGTATCTAGGTATTAACATGTGGATTATTTTGCAGGTTCTTTACGGAACAGCCAAACCTGTGCCTAAATGGAGTGTGGATTCCATCCACTCAAAGAATGTTGTATCTATATTGCATTTACTGGTTGCCCTAGCGCGCCACTTCCGCGCCCCCGTCCGCCTACCCGAAAACGTGAGCGTAAACGTTGTGGTGGTGAAAAAAGACACTCCTAACCAACTCTCTCATAGGTACATTTTTTACTGCCATAGGGTTGTTTGTTATTTTAAAGCAATGTGTATTAATAGCATTGTAATACATTCAAACATTATTGCAGGACATTTGTTGAAACTATCACAACCACCTATGATGATCTGGGAATGAAATGTGAAAGAGATGCATTTGATGCTTTGTTTGATCATGCTCCTGATAAGTTGCAAGTGGTGAAGAAGTCGCTCATTACTTTTGTTAACAAACACTTGAGCAAAGTCAATCTTGAAGTGATGGACTTGGACACCCAATTCCATGATGGTGTATACTTGTGCCTTTTGATGGGACTGCTTGAGGGATTCTTTGTGCCTTTATATGATTTCCATCTGATCCCAGAAGATTTTGACCAGAAGGTTCATAATGTATCTTTTGCTTTTGAACTTATGCAAGATGTTGGACTTGCCAAACCAAAAGCAAGACCTGAAGGTGAATAATTTTACTTGTATCACATAGTAATTATCATCTGTTTACTACTTTCACATTAACATGTTGATTCCTTTTTCAGATATTGTGAATCTCGACCTGAAATCAACGCTGCGGGTGTTGTATAATCTGTTCACCAAGTACAAGAGTATAGCCTGAGAACAATATTTAAAACTATTATAAAACTTATTAACAACCGTGTTTGTGCCTGATCTATATCTTAATAATTGTATTAATATAGAGTGTTAATGATATACTAGTAATGTATGACGGTGCTTTATCTTAACTAAGTATAGAGAAATAAATTAATTTACTAACAACCATTTTCTTTTTTCATTTACATTTCCTCATCGGTCTTCTTAAACAATATGAACATGGGCCTCCTAAATGCCTAATAAAATTAACTTATAGCAGCCCCCTGTAGGCTGCTGACAAAAAAGGAATAACCTCAAGTAGTTCGGAAAAGAAAACTGCTTTAAATTGAGTTACAAGTCTTTATTTGTAATAAAAAATTGAATACAAGATTATCAATTTATTTTCCAATACACAATATGAAAATACACAAAGTCACGAGTAAAATGTAAAAAATTGTGATCATAAAGCATTCACGGCATGCTGTGAATTTCACTCCATGTTGTCAGTAAGTCACCATGGGCCAAAATAGCTCCCAGGTATTTAGTGGATTATTCGTGAACGGAGATCAATACGATGTTATAAAACATTTCTACGTTTGACAAAAAATAACTGCTGCATAAACACATTGAACAAATCAGAGGAAAAATTAATAACTATTTCACATCAATAGGCATACTACATTTTTACCTCCACTGTCAAACCTATTGTTATTAAAATTATATTGTATTAAAAGCAGGAAAGACATTGAGCAAACACAATCTCATAAAGCTGCGTTTATATTATATTCACTAGACAAATATTTTTTTAAGTTAATGATATAAAAGTAAAAAATGTAGGTGTTTTTTTATTCTTACACATAGAATGCGGTATTTGCTGTTTCGTTTATTGCTTCCTACAGGTGTTTGTTTCACAGTTGTATAGCTTTATTTTATACTACGAGATATAATATATTAATTATTATTATGTAATTATACCAACATGTAAACTTTTTACTCATGATGAAACTGAAATATTATGTTTGATGTGATTACACAATATCTAAATAAAATATTAGGTACCTATATTACTGGTGTAAAATGAATTGCCTAGTGGTTGTACATAATACAGAACATATAAATTGTCATAGATAGCTGCCGATATATTGATTAATAAATAATATAGTTACACAACACATAAAATATATTAATCACAACAATAACTAAAATAGAACTAAGGAATTATTTGGAACAACATGCGTAGTATTGCAGTCAATTATAAAACTCGATATTATATTAAAATATATTTCTCTTATAAATCTGTTTCTAACAAAAATAAAATAAAGCATAATTAGAGGCATTTGTAACAAAACATTCAGCTGTATGTACGTTCTTGTGCTCATATTGGCATTTTAGCACTTACAGGGGCAGGTGAGAAGTTGGCGGTCATTATATCGCTAGATACCATACCATCTCGATTGATGTGGTTACATAATAATCTTAGGGAACCCATGTTACCTATGTACTATATTAGTTGCTGTAAGATATAATCTTATACCTAAAATCTGCAAACCGATTCGGATTACATTTTAATTGACTGGTAATAAATAGGCTCATAACATAGATCACGCAATTTTATTTGCTTTCAAAAATAATTTATCTGTGTACACAGCGCCTCATCGCCGTACTTATTTTATTGGCCTGTGTATAAAATGTTGTCATACTTCCAGTCATATTACTTGTTGTTTTCATAAAAATAACACTGGAGGTGCAAAAATATCTGTAGGTGTCATCAATATGCAGCCGATCTGCATCCTGTCCAAATAGAACTGTTATGTCTTGATACAAATATTATTTGGGAGCCTCAAGAGTACCCTTCAAAGGCATTGTGTCAATAAAATAATATAATGTCTAACACAATCTTGAGTATTTTTACAATAATAAATCAATACTTATATGGATTTATTAAAATACTTCATCTTAAAACCTAATAAAAATACGTAAGCATTAATAAAATAAGTACGCGTAATATTGCCATCAATACTAGACTGTCTTCCCTGTCTCGTCATCTAAAAATAAAATCATCGAACTCGCCATAACGACGTAACTAATTTATATAATTAATATTTAAGAATATCTAGTCCCGCGGCAGCAGGTCACATTACCCAAACTAAAATACTTTTTATTTTTAATAAATAATAAGTAATAACAAGTTGGAATGTTTGTTAAAAATGCTAGTATTTCATAACTAAAATATTATTCAATCGTCGATAATGATATGGGAGAAAAGATGTGATATCACGCGGCCACGAATTTGTCACGCGTAATGCAGTTAAAGGTTTTCTTGTACCTAATCCTAGCAACTGTGAATTAAGTAGATACGTCACTCTGTCGCTCTGAGTGCTGAATAAGAACCTCTTTGCAATTAGGTATTAGTTCTTTTGGTTGATCAATTAGTAGTACTTCAGTTGGCTTGGTTAAGGTTTTTGAGATCAAAGCTACCAATTTGCGTGAGAAAGTTATTGTTACGTGGATTCAATATGATTAAATTTTAACTGCTATTTACCACATGTTCCTATAAGACTTAATTTTCTACCCAATAATCAATAGACTGTAAAATACAACTAGTTTTTTAAAACTACCTACCTGTATGTCTCAACTACAACCGTATTATAAATTATTCTTACTATTACTAATAATGTGCATCAATGTTGAGTGCAAATCAAAATTATGGATATTCTTTTTAGGAAAACGTAGAATACAAACGTCATCTAAAAAGTACACCCTCTATCTTGATGCCCACCGTGTAATGTAGTTGGCATCACGAGACTGACCAGTGGACTCTATGAAACTCTAAGAAATCTAGATTATTGATTGTATTTTGATCTATAGCTAAATTCACTATTTTTAGTCTATTACAATCGCTCAAAGACATGTCTAGCACAACTACTGTAAAACATTATAACATAATAATATTGAGAATTCCGCGGTCAATGATAGCCATTACAAGTGGTTGGGGACGCGAGAAACAACAAACCTTGATACTTCAAGCGAATATTAAGGAAGAACGACATGGATACTGTTCTTTACACGTTCTACAGAACAGTAATAAAAGATTTAAAAAAATTAAGAAGAAATCACAAACAAGGTTGTGGTGATAAATAAGGAGTAGAGAACTGCAAGCAGGGGCAACGATTACAATAACGTAGTTAGTATTCGTTACGTAGGTTTTCGTGACATCGCTGAGAGGTCGAGGGATGTGGAAGATTCGCGTCGAAGAATTAGTTTAAGTTTCTCGTCCTCCTCCAAGTCGTCTTCGAAGGACACGGCGCGGCTGATCTCCGTGTGCCCCAGAGCTCGCGACTTCCAGGCCTCCAGCCTCATGACCTGAGAACACGTTACTTTGATGTTATTTATCGTACCAGCGCGTAATTTTGCCGAAAAAACATGCTGAAGTGAAAATATAATTTTCTTTACCCATCACTATTATTACCAATAGGTGCATCAACTTTATTGTGTGTAAATATTTGCAGGCTTTATCATTTTAGTTACCGGTCTCAGTATTAAAACTGATAAATAATATTGTCAACCACCACATTTCGAGGTCCTTACTGCCATCATTGGAGAGTAATCTAACTTTTATTTTTCTACATGTTTAAACTATGATACATTGTCAATGTTACGGTGAACACAATATGTAAGTGGGTAGGAAAAACAGGAACAAACACAGCATGAACAACACAAACACATGCATGCAGTAGCGCGTAACATAACACAAGCACGTCGACAATGCCATGAACAGCCACACGATAAAAAAAGTTCTTTTAGCTTCAACATATAAACCAGACATAGACACCGAGAAAGCACATTAGATGGCTGTCTTCGCCTGTTTCGTACTTATACTAATAAAACAAACAAATTGGTATAGGCGTCTAGTGTGTTCACCTGCCGAATCCATTTTATTACAAGTTTAAACGATAATTTTCTTAAATCAGCGATTTGATAATTTGTTAAATGACCCTTATAATTATTCATTATTTACAAATCTAACCATACTAACTACTAGGAGTAAATTAGAAGTAAAATCCTTATAAGTACTACGAATAGTATTCATTTGCCGTAGGCAGAGGTACGAGTATAATATAATAATGTATGCGTGTTTACATGCTGTTAAGTAAAACAATATTTTACGCTTTTAATTCAGCCGAGTTATTCTGTAAAAATCTCACTCTGAAAACTTAGGTGAAGTGAGCTGTCAAGAGTGTCAATCCCAAGCATCAGGTGGAATGACTCACTTCACTTTTTTTTTCATTAAATAACTTCTCCCACTCTGGGCAGGGCGAGAGGGCGTGTCAGTCTGTTACTGACCAAAACCCACCTGTGTTCCTTCAGTTGCCTGTGTGCCAGGGCCACTGTAACTCTTTCGAACAATCCGCGACCCTGGCAGAAGCTCACTTCACCTAAGATTTCACGGTGAGATTTATAGAGAATAAACCGGATGGTATTAAAGTGGGCGGGGCCGAAGGTTGTGTGACACAATGAAACTGTGCAACAACTGCTACATAAGATATTACATTCTTTTTATACAGTCGAACGGTAAAAGGAGTTTTACAAGACAAGTGATCCGCTGCCGCTGTTTTAAAATAGTCAACCTACAAATTAGGAGTAGTTTAGATTGTTAGAATGGAGTAAGCCTGTTAACACACTAGCCGGTAAGATGTTTGATTGTTGAACTTACTCGAGCCATTTCCAGGGCTCAGTGTCCGGAGTGGTGATGGGTGTCGGAAACTGTGCAGTGCCAAACAAAATGTATCAGACATTTTGATAAAAGGGCATCATCACTGTACATACAAACACTAATACATAGATATATACCTTAAGTTTGGTCGGCTGCGGTGGTACGCTTCAAATACCAACAATTAATGATGTCAAATATTTTCTTAACAATTTACATAGTGAATGATTCCTTTCCAATTGATTAACCATATTCCGATTATAGTGCAAAAAGCTACAATCACAGAATCATTGCAATTTTTTTATTAAACATTGTTCATTGAATATCGAGAAAGTAAAATATGTGTATAATATAATAGAGTAGACCTTCCGATTACGTTTAAAAACTTCGTGATACGAAGTAGTAGTTCAGGAATTTTATGCAAATTAAACAGATGTTTTGCGTATTGTAAATCTGCTTGTACGGATTGAATGTCAGTGACTCAGTGAAAAATAGATAGCAGTGTCGTATTCCCATCGCATTTTTACAATAATGTACATAGTGACCCCCACAGACAAAGCGGCGTTGCCGTTACAATGACTGAAGCGTTGTTATAGCGAGTGATCGACCACACTGTGCGCTCCTCAAACATGAAACGATATATTAATAATCATGATCATCATGTTAGTATTGTGTGCTTTTTGTGTTTAATATTAATTTTTGTTTATAGCATAAGCATAACCAGCCTATAATGTTCCCGCTGCTGGGACACAGGCCTCTTCTCTGCGAGAGGGAGTGGGCTATAATCTACCACGCGGGCCCAGTGCGGATTGGTAGATGTCACATGTCTTCGATTTATTTGGTTCTAGGACATGCCGGTTTCCTCACGATGTTTTCCTTCACCGTTTTGAGAGCAGTGGTGATGAAATTAAAAACACAAAGAGTAAATAGCATAATCATTAAGTAAAGAGCCTGCTTAGGTTCGAACTCATGACCTACAACTCGTAAGTCGGGGCCGTTACCACTGGGCCACCACTGCTCTCCTTCTGTCTATTTCTGCATATAAGCGTGTTAAAGTTAATTAAAAAAACAGTTTCATCATTCTCAACTTTTAATTTGTTAGAGAAGCAAAGCGTCAAAACGCGTTATAACATCACGCCTGTTTTGCCCGAAGGGTAAGGCAGAAGTGTGCCTATAGTACACCCACATTTCGCCAGTTATGTTTAAGTCCCATGGAATAGGAGGCGCGCCTATTGCAATCAACTGGGGACAAATTCAGATTCCGGACTGCTACTGAGAAACGTGCGTTATGTAACTTTGAGATGGATGCGCGAAGTTAGTCCGCGAAATTTAAAATGTTCTTAGGTTTTTTGCAATTTGCAGCGCGGTGTCAGGTTGTATGTTGATCGAAATGTGATTCACGACTATAACAAATAATATTTTTACAGAATTATAATCATTAGAATCATCAGCCACTTTCTTTTAAATTCTGACGTTCAAAACTGCCTTTTTAAGTGCCTGTTTAAAATAAATGATTTGACTTGTAACATCAATACATCTCTCTATAATGAGTTATCTATGTCATGATTTCATGAAAAAGGGTTATTTGTTACGGTCCCGATAATATTTAAATCAACATACAAGCTGATACTGACCCGCAAATAGCAAAAAACTTAGAAAATTTTAATTTGTCGGGATACCCTGGCACTTTCGCATTAAATTCGTTTTCTAATTTATCTTTGCGTAAATCGTGGGTCATTGTAGTGCGACCTTTGTGTGACTAGTGTGTGTGTATGTCACAGTGCGGTGGAACAAGTATGGATACGTACCTCAGCCTTCAGTTCGGCGACTTGCTCCTGTAACTCACGGACTCTATCCGAGTCGCCGTCCATGTTATTGCGGAGTTCGCCTTCAGTTGCCATCACTTCATTCTGGAATTGAAGAAGAAATTGTGACATATGTTCATACTGCATAACATTGTGAATAATATCTTTGTTGTAGGACCATCAAACTGTACAAGAATTCAAATCGCAATTTACATTGAAACGAGAGAGGGACAGCGTTTATTTCGATACTATGACGACAGGCAGCATCATTATGTGTGCTTGATGCTATCATCCAACCTTTTGCCAAGCGATTAGGCAATATAAGGACTACTACTTCTTCCAAGGTTCAAAGCAATGTTTATAAGTCAACTTACCTTTAATTTACATTCAGACACTTCAGTTTCCAGCTCGGCTATTCTCTGAGCGTCCTCCATGTTTCGAATGTTCGCTTGCATGGAGTCATATTTAGCCTGGTGAAGAAACACTCATTAAAATGGAGTGATTTTTGATGATTTTCGAAAAAGAAAATAATGTTATGTGAGTAATTCTTGTATTGCGTCCATTTCGTAATGTACTTACATGTATGTAATGACGTTACGAAATGAACGCAACACAAGACATTGATATGTTCGAGTTTTGGACATTTTCGCCGGAATACTTGGTTACATCGCCCAACGCCAGGTAAGGGTCATTACTCGTAAGTGTGTATGCAAGTTATTCTTGCGAACATATTTGTATCAGTCAGCCAGTAGCAATAAGGCAGCACGTGCGCTATGAGATTGTCAAAGTGGCATGGTGTCACATGCCACCGTATGAATGCACGCTATGACGTCTTATATATTATATATCGCTCCTTTGGAGAAACATCGACGTAAATGTAATTTTTCCCAAAAATGAGTTGTCGGTATATATTGTGCTTGAAAAGTTTTCAGAGGAGCAGAGGCGTGAAATATTTAATATGGTTTTGGGATTTCTCAACATTTCAGAACGAGACGGTAACAGATTACAAAAAAAAAAACGACTTTAAATCACTCTCCTGTAAAATTTTAAAAGCAGCAGTTACGTCGATGTTTCTCCAAATGAGCGATATGTTTTGGGCTACCGCCCAAAACACCTTATAATTATGGGAGGATTTCTTGTTAGGACTCAATATCAAGTTTTTCAAGTATCTACAGTTTTTCAAACATTCCAACTGCATTAAATTTATGGATATTTAAAAGAAGTTAGTTTAGCCCAATGTTTAAAATGAAAAAATTAATATATACGAGTATATGCAGACGAATTTGAAACTAGTCGATTTTGAAAAAGTCGGTAAAAAACGATCAAGCTATTACAATTAATAAGCATTAAAAAGAAACAACAAGCAAAAATGTTATGACAAAAAAGTCGTACCATGAACACCATGTCATGAACAATAGTAAAAAAAAGTTTGTATCTACCAACATTTATGCTCACCTTGCTCTCCAGGTCCGCGTATTTGTGCTGGAACTCTCTCTGGCGCGTTTGCAGCGCTCTCTCGCGTTGAAGCGCGGCGTCGAGGTTCTCGCGAAGAAGACGAGCTTCCTCGTCCTGACGACGCAGCTGGTTCGTCGATACTTGCACCTGGGTTTCTAGCTCCATTACCTAGAAATAGTGTTTGTATTAAAGAAGCTGACCGACATCTACTTAATAAATTTTTTAAAATTCATTCATTCATTCATTCACTCACTCATTGACAGATAACACACAGCCTAAACCGCTGCGTCTAGAAGCTTGAATGTTTGCGCATGATTTCTTTATATAGCGAAAGGGAGCACGAACAAAAGATTTTTGTACATTTACTTCCTAAAGGATAATAAACGAAAAAGGAGATTAAAGTTTGTTAGTGCGTCATTTCTAATGTTAGAAACGTTGAAATTTGGTACTTAAGACTTTCGCTTTAAGCGCAGGCCACACCGCCAGCTAGCAAGCAAGCGAGCATCGTTTCACGTCTTTTCATACTTCGGTTCATACCGCGAACTACAGAGCTAAGCTACGCTAACGAGGTGAACGAATAGCATCGCCAGCATCGTCGGATATTTCGTTCAACGTTTGTGTCGCTCACGTAGCTTATCTCTGTAGTTCGGGATGTGAACCGAAGTATGAAAAGAGGTGAAACGCTCGCCCGGCTCGCTCGCTCGCTCTCTAGCTGGCGGTGTGGCCTGCGCTTTAAGTTCAAGGTAGCTGTATCATCGTTTTTAGGGTATGAGTTTCCACTCAGACCCTAAGGCTCCTGAGAAGTTGCCGATGGGTAATCCTGAAGAATTGCCAAACTTAAGGGGAAGCGCCAGGTTGCCCGCGAAATTCAAATGTTCTTACGATTTTTGCAATTTTCAGGTCAGTGACAGATTGTAAGTTGAACAAAATATGATTCGTGACCGTAACAAGCATGTATTTACGGAATTATAATCATTAAAACCATCAATACAACCCTCTAAGCTCATATAATCCTATTGAATGGCAATTTCATAAATTATCAATCAATAGAATTATATGAACTTACAGGATTGTATTGATGATTTGAAATTGAGTAATAAATATTTATTATTTTTTTTAAATACACATACACCTATACCCTGTCACCCTTGAATATGCTACTGCAGGTAAAAGATCTTTCTTATAGCCTTCATACTTACCTTGCCTTCACTGAAAAACGTCATGAACGCTTTGAGGTTATCACCAGATGCTCTAACCACGAAGAAGAAGATACATAACAATGCAAACTGCCCAAGAACTTGCTGTATACAAAATAAACATTAAATCGAATTACCTTCAGTCTTAACTCCTTAAGCTCAGTCAGAGCCTCGACTTCCCTTATCCTAGTGGTCATAAGTTCCTCCTCCAATTTCTGCATGTCTGCGGAGCGGCCTTCCCAGGCGCGCAGCAACTTCTTAGGCGTGGCCATTATATCGGACACCACGTTGGACTGTACTGGCGTGGCTGGCACGTCTTGCCTGTGCTCCTGAACACATACATAAGATATTTATTTTTATTAACAAATATGGATAGAACTCTATCCTAAAAAACAAAAACACAATGTACAAAGTTATGAGTATTTTAAACACTGTCTGTGCTAGTATAAAATGTGAGACAGACACATAACATTACGCCAGTATTCCCCGAAGGGTTAGGCAGAGGTGTACCTATAGTACACACACATTTCGCCAGTTATGTTTAAGTCCTATGTATTACGAGGGGAGGGGGAGGGGGGCGAGCTTATTGCCATCAACTGGGCACAAATCCAGACGTTGGGCTGCTACTGAGAAATTCAAGATGGAAAACCTAATAACACTTCCCGACCCAGGAATCGGACCCTGGACCTCGTGTTCAGGAGTAGCGCCTGCGACCAGAGAGAGACCAACGAGGAAAAAAATAAAATAAATACTTTGTGAAATAATGAGATCGAAAGCCTTAAAGGTAGTGAAAATCTGGAATTATGGATGATACTATTATGATAAGAATTGAAAAAACACGTAGACTAATTCTGCAGTACACCGAATGAGAATCGATTTATTTTGGCGATTCAGCAATGTCCGTTGCGCCGTATGTTTCAAATTCTGTGTTCATGATAACATGGTACAATGAATGTCGTTGAACTGAATACGACCCTTGGCAATATTTTTGAGCGACTCTCTTCGATTTAGCACTACCATAAATACAGTCCTACCTTAAGTCCAAATTGGGTTAGTCATGTATGAGAATATCATCTGTGACCTAATACATGCGTAAGTGTTAAATTTGAGAAAAGAAAATCACAGCACTGGATCATCTGCACTTATGAACGCGGCTGTACGTAATACATCACGTTTCTTTCCGATTATAATTCCGAACATAGCCAATGAACGTAATAATAAATGTGTTTTACTTGTAGATGTCGCTGCCACGCTTCAGATATCTCCGTCACGCGTTGCCGCAGATCTTTCAACGATAAATTAGCTTCAGCCTCGCGTAGCTTCACAGCAATTAGCTCGTCCTGAAAACATTTGCGATATTACGTACATACAAGAGCAAGCAGTGTTTACAGACACTGTAATAGATGAGTCAGTTTGATATTTTTCGGGGTGGCTTTAGAAGAACGCCACTTGTCAAACCCTTTTGAATATGCAATGTAGCAAGTTTTACGAAGCGAAGAGTTCGTTTTCTAAACTTGTAGACTCCGTTTTCTAAACTTCTATAATAAAGAGAAAATATTTGTTTTATTTTTGTATGTCTGTACGTTTGTTTGTTACGCTTTCACGGTAAAACGGCTGAACGGATTTGGATGAAATATGGCACATGGGCAGACCATGACCAGCGGGGTAATTGCGTAACACACTAACAGTAGGAATGGGTTTAATTTTAACAGTTCTACAACATTCACTGCGTTATTTAAGTTGTTGAACAGACAAATTTTTCGAACAAAGCAAGCAATAGATTAGCAATATCCTTCAAAATTATTTAGATTGTGATTAATAGTGTGTTACGCAATTAGGGAGCTGGATTAGGACATAGGTTTATGCGAAATTATGCGGGTGAAACCGCAGGGCGCAGCTTGAATTTCATAATTGGAACAGCTTGGTGTCTTATCGTTACTAAGCCAAGGAACATCGCTATGATAGGGTTTCATCAAGACAAGAACAATAACCCCTTAATTATAAAAGTATTTAATCAGACATATTTGTCAATTTACACAAAGATGACGTATGACATATATTTGATCCAAACTATTGATTTGATAATCTTCTGGTTGTATCTTCAAAAGAAGTAGTGGGAACTTCTCTAGATTCTGTAAATGTAACATTACCTGCCAATCGATCAATCAGCCTAGCCTTATCCCAACTATGTTAGGGTCGTCGGCTTCAAGTCTAACCGGTTGCAACTAAATAATAGATTTTTACATGGAGCGACTGCTTATCTGACCTCCACAACCCAGTTACCTACTATGTAACACGATACAAGTTGTTAAGACTGGTTGCCAGACTTTTGGGCATCTGACTACCCGTAACGACTGTCAATGATTTACGAATGACAGCCGGGACCAAAGGTTTGACGTGCTTTCCGAGGAACGGAGGAGTCTCGATTTGTAATGAGTTAACATTACCTGCAAATGAGCCACATTATTATCGACTCGCTGCCTCCTCAGACTCTTGTTTTCGTTCTCCAGTTCTGCGATGCGGGCCGTCAGTTCCCTCTCAGCGGCCTCTCGTTCGGCCGCGTGAAGCCTTGCGCGGACCAACTCCCTTTGAAGACAACGGGCCAACTCTTCGCCTTTCTGTGTACTACCGCCCTCTATGCCTTCTAGAGATGACTGTCGGGAGTTGTTCTAGAAACGGGATGGATTTTAGTTATGGTGGTATGTTAATAGTGATGATCAGAGATCGGATTTTCGGATGCATATGTACCTAAAGTAAATTTTTTGCTATGAAACTATGGCATAATGTACTGTCAGTTACAGGTTAGGATAAAACTTAAGAGTAAAGTACATGACCCCGTTAGGGCGCAGCAAGTATTATTACATTTAACTTATATCTAAGTTAAATACTGAAAAGTAAACATATTGCATGGCTACTAGATATCAATATCATATCACTTTAGGTGAATATGCATCCGAATATCCGATCTCTGGAGATGATACACATAAAAAGGGAGAAGTCAGCAAATGTTGTGATCTGATGACGGAGTAAAAGTTAAAACCAGTATAAACTATAAACTTTTAAGGTGTAAGTTTGGTTTACTCCGCATTTATTAATAAAGGGGTCAGAGACGCGTTTACGCCAATGACGACGTGTAGATGAAAATGTTCGCCCTAAAATTAACACTCCATTTGATCACTACTTCAATATTCAATATAATGCGACTCACCTCAGCGATGGTCATTTCAAGGGAACGTATCTCGTCCTGAGCGACTGCCAGACGTTGCTGCGAGTCCACGTTTGCTCTCCGCAGAGCCTGCACCTCGCGGGCGAGTGCGAAAGTTTCCTCCTCTCCCTCCGCTAAGTCCACTTGCCCCCTCACAAGCCTTTCAGCCAATCCCGAGCTCTCCTTTTCGAGCAGTTCTACTCGTTGCTTCAACAGGCGATTTTCCTGACGCAGGCACTACAATAAATACCATGTTTCCAAGAATATAGACATTCAGTTGTTAATAAAAATTAATAATCACGTGCATTTTCTCACATTTCACTACCGATCTTTATTGCTTTGTTTTGACTATTCGCACTTAGTGCGGATTAGTTTGTTAGTTCAGAAACTCACGCCCTAAGAAGGCCACTCAGACGGACAAGCCACAAACCCCCAAACTATTTAATGTTTTCTTACCCTCAGCACCGCTATATCACTTTGCTCCTTAGTTTTGATAACTGTGTACTCTTTCTCAAGCTTTTTCATCTTCTTTGGGTTGACTTTGATAGAATACGCAAGGTTCATAAAGATATCTTGATCAGCCTCTGCTTTCGACGGCAGTTCTTTTTGTATGTACTGTAAATATGGGAAATTAAGGTGGTTTTCGTTAGTAGACGGCATGAAGTAAGAATAATAGGGCGTTGATGTGCACATTATGTTCATCGTACCGGACCCAAAGTGCAATCAATGCTGTCAACAGACATCTGTTTGATTGATTGCACATCGCACCTTTGAAGTGGATCGACAACGACTTTTTAATTTGACGTTGATCAATAGTAAAGGATCACTGTTCGTCGGCCTAATTCGTTAACCTGCTAAGTCCGTTTTTTGGCAAAATTTACTTTTTATACCAGTTAAAAAGTTCAATCTAATATCTACCGTATCGTTTAAGGAATAACTGCAATATTAGCCAAAAAAGGTGACAAATGCTATGCCCGAAAAACTGCTTTCTGACCACCAGTCAATCTCCACAACGCAAACCTGCTAAATCCTGTGGGGACCTCAGTTTTGTACTGATAACGTTTAATATTGTGATTAGGTACTGATTGAATTCGTATTACTGCACAATTCATTAATCTGTACACCATACTCAATTTAAATAAAAAAAACTGCTAAGTCCTCAAGCAAATTGAAACTTCACCTCGACAAACTGCAAAATAATTGTTTTTCTAAATTTTATAAAATGTGTATAAGTTATGCTGCTACATATATTGTTAAAATATCAAGAAAAATTATAGAAACTAACGGGATTTTCAGAATTTTGATTGCTAAATTAATAGAGATATTATTCAGATATTTCTTTGTCCTGTAAACTATGTCAAAATGGACTTAGCAGGTTAACGATTAGGCCGACGTGTTGATTAACCGGATACCGTTTTTCGATTGAGTAACAGACAGTTAATGATCACTCAACAATAGTCTATCATTGAACGGCATCTTATCATAGCTTTGTTCAATCGGCGGAAGCTTGACTTATAGGGCGACTTACCAACTTATGGTGTCTTGATCACATAGCTATGCGTATTAATACTCCAATCTTATTACTTCAAGGTCTATCTAATCTAACTAGCCCATATTGTCCCACTGCTGGGCAAAGGCCTATCGCCTTTTTACACACAATTCTGTCTTTTGCTAGCCAATCCTTTTGGTAGGAGTCAAACTCGTCCCGCCGTCTTCGTCTCGACCTGCTGCGATGTCGTCGTGCGTTTAGTGGGACCCAATCGGTGGTTCTTTTAGCCTGACATGGGGCAGACATGCCCAGCCCAATCCCACTTCAACCACATTACCAACAACATTTTACAGTACCCAGAGTACCGTTAATATGTCACATCAAGTTTTACAAACGGGATGATTGACAGAGGCTCTACAAAAACCGAAATTTATACAACTCGATGTGCCATATTTACTGGCCCTACTTTATGTTATTTCACTCACCTTTAATATACTTTCCATATCCAGTGAAAGCAGATCATTCTTGCCCACTGTCAGCAAGGCGAGAGCTACCTTGAATACGATTTCAATTCCTTCGGATAGGAATACGTCCATGATTCGGCAAGCAAGCGGCAACGTTAGTGTCGTAGTGAATAGGGTGAGGAACCAACTGCTAGCATACAGGGATGTGTTGAAACTCTGTAAATAATCATTCATTAACAATTTCATCAATTAATCACCATTAAAAACCAATGACTAATGTCGACGAGTATAGCATTAGAGAAATCACTAAATAATAATAATGAGACAAGGACTCACTTATTAGATTCAGTAGTAAGAGAAAACAAGACAGAAATATCTTTTTTTTATCTCCTTTGCGTACGTAAACTTTTTGTTTTTAGTCAACCAACAACTCCCCCACAGAACAACTGTCAAGGTACGAATTCGTTGGATAGTACTATCCAACTAACAATAAGTGACTGTCAAAGACTGTCGGTATCTCATAAGGCATACGCTGACAGATACATACACATACATAAAGTCACGCTTTCTTCCCATGGGGGTAGGCAGAAACTACAGACCGCCACCTGCTGCGATCCTCTCATACTACTTTTGCCTCGTTTACGTTCATATATCACACAATAACAGACAGACAGACAATCAGACAGATAATCTATACAATACTCTATCTACTATGACTAAGTAATCCTAGACCTAAAATGAGTCCTGTCGAGGAAACGCTGAACTTGAATGAACTGTAACCGCCATTGCGTGGCTTATTGTCACAGAAATATTATTTATCCATCAAATTGTGCTGTCAGTTTGTGGTTTTTGCCCTACATCTGACCACCATTGAAATGTAGCCGCGGTATCACGCGGTTACAATAAGTGGATAGCGTGCTTAGTGACAAATAGTGTACGATTGTATTCCATTCAACCTATCCATCAGTCAGTTTCAAGGTTTACTCTTTGTTGTGTGCCGTATATGGCACTTTACTTGGCGTATTTGTCCAAACATTCGCGTTACTTGGGTAATAAAAAATATACTCTATGCTCATTGTGATAGAGTTATTTTGTGTTAGCGAATTACGCCTAGTGAAGCGCCAGAATTACCTATTGTGTGGTAAACGCACCTGTGATTGGAAGTGCACGTGCAAGTCGGGTAGCAGCTCTTGGACAAGGTTTTCCAACTGAAACATGCAGAGGCCCAGCTCTGCCATGCTCGGTTTGAACATGTCGCGCATTCGGTGCTGTTGCATTATCTTTACTAATACTGCAAAGGCTTCCTCTTCCGGCATCTGTTTGGAAAACATATGAATATTTATTTTTAAATCATTCGTTCTCATAAACGTATAAAAATTAGAAGCATGGTGCAAGTATAGTTTTAAGTAAGAAAGTAAGGATGGTTATAAAGCTAGGTATACATGCAGCGAATTTGATTGCTTGCGACTCGCTGGCGATTTCAAAACCTCACACATATTTTGGCATCGCGATCAAAGTTGCAGCATGTGTACCTAGCATAAGAAAACAGGAAGCCCAAATACGTTTTGTTTGTGTGAAACACGTTATGGCTACTAAGGAAGTGAACACTGAGATGGCGGCTAGTAAAGATGTATGGAAGGAAAAGACGTACTGCGGCGACCTAAATAAATTGGGATTAGCAGGAGAATTATAAAAACGTCGAAAAATTACCATCTTGTTTTAGAGTAGGTACAGCCGCGTTGAGAACTCTATTTGCAGTATTATTCCGTAGATAATATCAATATTTTTAATATTTGTTTTGGGATATATACATGTATTTTAATTGTTTAAAGGTACCTACTGTCCCACTTAAAGACAAAGGCCTTTGTCCTGCACTGAGATCTACAGAAGACATGATTTTTTGCTCACCTTACCTAAGCGCAGATCGTGCAGGAATTATGGCACATTGAGTTCTAGCAGAAGTGTCACTCATACATATTATGCACAGAGCAGGGAGACACCTTGGCGGGTGGTGTCTAGAGGCGGCATTGTCAGCACTTGCCACACAAACCAAGCGTTTTCTCGTACTACGACACAAATTACGTTAAGAAACTGACGGCTTTGAATGCATTCTGTGCCATAAGTCATGCTCTCAACGTAGTACTGCAGTCTCTAGACGCTACCGGCGCGGTGATTTCGTGATCTTTCATAATATGCGACAGGCTCTTCCTAATGCTCAATATGTCAGATGAACGCTCGTGCACTGTATATTATGAAATGTGTACAATAAAACTGACCTGCATAAGTAATAAGCCGACGATGAACCCAGAGCCTTGGCAGTATCCTACTTCGCGATCATGTAATGAATATGCTTTCATCACGTTAAATAAAGACTCTTGTCCAAGACCATCCTTTTCTTTGAAGAAGTCATGTTCAGGGTATGTTCGTGCTATGTCACGACGGATCACCTTCTCACATGCAGATTTTGCCTGGAATAAAAATTAAGGTGGAAATGGAAATCGAAAACTGTTTGCGCTGCATAGAAATCCAGTTTATGAAAGGATTATCAATATTTCAACTACAACAATCGATTCAGTCGTCATGAGTTTGACAGTCGGTTTGGTGTTGTGTTGATCTATTTAAATGACCAGTGGCTTAAAGGGCTGTTTATGATGATGGTCAAAAATGTTCGTACATATTTACATTACCTGTACATTTCATATGGATTTCGTAGAGTACCGACTTCCCCAAACTATCTTAGAACTTTTAATTGAGTTTCAGTTAATTTTCCACAAGTGTTTTTGAAGGTACAGCAAATTGAAATCAATACGAAAAATCTAAAGATTTATCCTATGCTATCAGCAACAATAGATAGTCCGAGATAATATCATCGACTGATATTTCTTTTTCTCATATCGCACGTCGGCAATCCCAATAGATCAATTAGAAAATTATTTTGGAGTTGGCGACACGTGTTCGAAATTCGAATCCTTTTTTACTTACTGTTACTGTTAGCCTGCATCATGCCACTGCTGGGCACAGGCCTCTCCCCATGACTTCCACCTTTTAAAACATTGTTCCAGTTAAATATTGTATTATGTAACAATACTAACTTTTATATAAGAAGCGTAGAGCTTTTTTTCAGGGGATGTGTCGACCCCAGCCAGGAGTTGCCACACGATTCCTCGGAAGTGATGCGGCACTCCTTGGCGCACCAGATCCCGCACGAACTGGTTGCGTCGCTTCCACTCGGTCTCCCAGTTGCTGACGATGCGTCCCCATAGACTCCACAAGTCTTCTTCGCCGTTGGCGCTGGTACTGACTCGCGCCTCCGCGTCATGGCTCGAACTTGTCGCTGTAGACAAATATTGCACTTACTCAAATAGCATTTAACTTTGAGACGTTTTTTTTAAAGTATTCCTGGCGCTTTAAGGACACGGAGAGACTTATCGCCGAATTAAAATTAAATTGAGTTAAGTATTTGACCGTAACACTATGCTTGAGTGTTGCCATCAATTTGTGGGACTATCAAATCAACATAATACATTTTGTTTATAGGCTGCATTAGAGAATATAACACTGGACAAGCTTTACGAACACTTTGTAAAAGTACAAGAAAAATGTTCTAGTAGTTTTCAAGGCGCGCGGAGCTCCGTCGAAATACCTGGCTGTGCTATTACCTGTAAGAAGCATTCAATTACATCAAACTTACATAAAGACGGCATAACCTTCCATACGTAAATATTTTTTATAATATTTAGTCCTGCTTTTATTGAAATTCAAAATCTTAACCTCATAATACATTTTGATTTTTCATTCGATTCAACATCAAATATAGTATGAATCGAGTATTTTTGACGCATTGTTTTTGTGACGTCACCGAGTCTCGCTACCCCTCGTTTTTATGTTTATTAAGTACAAAATATTTTTCTTTTGCTTTATGCAAATATACGTTAAATCAGCAAAACTGCCATGCACTTCCTATGCGTCTTTTAGTAAAAATGATAACGAGACTACCGACGGGTTGAGGTCATGTTTGAAACCAAAATTGACATGTCCATCATTTCGTAATAAGGAAATAAGCAGTCGTTTTTGTTGTTAAAAAAATATGTTTTTTATTCAATGTCTTATATTTTCATTATTATAATGGAAATATTTAGTTTTATAATTTGAAAATCATTTTAATTTGTTTTAACTAACCTAACCTATTTTATTATCAAGATTATTATATTTTTTTTTACTTTTATTTAATTGTACTTATATGCAGTTAAAAAAAAAACAATTGTAATCATAAGCTGTTTTATTTCATAGATTCAGTCAAAATTCCGAATGAATAACGATATCGATAAAAAAAAATCGATGGTACAGACTTCTTTTCGAACGAGCAGCTTTTGTTTTCTTTTTTTTTGTATCTAGCGCGTCCCCCGCCAAAACTGACAGCTTTTTGGTTCAGAATATTGCGCGTATGCTTTCTCCGTTGTTATATACTCTAAGTAGGCTGCTATAGTACTGCGCTGATCTCAAATTGGGACGAAAACAGGAGACTGATGAATAACCAATAGGTAACAACGGGTTAACTCATTATGAATGTTAAATAAGCTAGCCTCTCATCGCTTCCTAGTGTTTATGTTAGGATCAGGTGCAAAACGGCAGCTGTACCTACTATGTGTGACTGTACGCTGCATGTTGTTCACATACCATTAAACAATCAACGCAAAACTGAAAACTATTATTGACACGGTAATTTTTTTTTGCCTTATTGTAGACTAGCTTCTGCTCGCTGCCTCGCCCACGTGGATGTCAGAAATTATCCCACGGGAACGTGCCACCCGGACCAAAAGTAGCCTATGTCCTTCCTTCCTATGGCCTTTGGAGGCCATCTATCTCCATGTGAAATTTTATCGAAATCCGGTCAGCGGTTTAGGCGTGAAAAGGTAACATACAGACAGAGTTACTTTCGAATTTATAATATTAGTATGGATTTTATTATTTCCGATTCTTTCAGTAATTTTAAGGAAACTAAGCGAAATTAGAGCCTTGTTACACAACGAAAAGTTTATTTATGTAAGCCGTTCGTACTTCAAACAAATGTCTATAATTAGTCGATGCGTCACATATTTAGGCTACATTTGCATTACACTCACGTTAAAATAATAACCCACCTAATGACAAGTTTTCTAGGACACAACTTATGTAAAATTCTAACACAGTTTTGGTTTCATCATACAAATGGTTTGTATCGTTCATTTTTATAAAACACTGTATTTTCAAGATGTATAAGTTATAGTACATATCTGTGCTATCATTGCTAGTTACTTACTGATAAGCGATAAAAATCTGACAGTTGTGCATTCTAGTCACCGAACCAGTTTAGGATTGAATGAAATAAAGCTTTAAGATTTTATTAAACTGAAATTAAACGGCAAAAGTCAAAAATTATTAAAGATTAATTTAAAAAATAACCTTGATTGCCCAATGTTTTAATAAGAAAAATACTACTTTTAGTAAACCTCGTATTTTCATTTGATCGAATCTAGTTTCAGAACGGGTGACACAGATAATGTCGCGTTCAGTAAACTAAACAAGATACAGAGTTATTTTACTGTTACTTACGCAACTGGCGGATTACAGTCGTGAGAGTAAAACAGTTTTTATTAATTGTCTAAGGAAAGAAGTAGGTCACAAAAATGTGTCCATTCATTACAGTGTACCACCTAAAGCCCATAATTTTGCTAATAGTTTGGAGAACTTTTGTGGTTATTGCAATTGAGACCTTAAACTTGTGAGGGTAAGGCTCATAATAACACATGTTATGTTGTGGCCCATGACATTGTTTGTAAACAATCTGTTTTAGCCCTTAGGCCACAGATTAAGACAGATAGTTCACTCCATAGGAAAATATAGATTCTAACGCTATAATTACCTACAAACATATTACAGGTCGTGCGCACTAAAATGTACCTTACGCGAAAGCCCGAGAGTATCTACTACGTCGTCTGCCGTGATGTCGGGCGATCACGAGCGTCATTGAACGCAACGAATAGGGCTGTCTATGCTAAGAAATTATTATACAAAAGAATGGGTGACTAAAGTTTTTTTTTACATTGAAAACAATATTTTTATTTATTGAAAATCACAAATGCCTCACTTTAATATAACGGTCAATTTTAACTTTTACCCTCCCGTAAATTTCGAGCATTAAATCTTATCGTCGTAAAAATTCTAAATCTAACAAATAACCTTTATAAGTATGTACTCCTTAAGAAAAATTATACATAAATATGTACATTTCGCTTTCTTTAGCATGTTATATACAGTGTGCTTCCTGGTTGGCTAGTTAATGTTTATTCAAAATTATTAAAAAATAATGTTTCTATTTCTTTTATATAATTTATAAACTATTATGGTGAAAATTTTAGTCCTCCATAAAAGGTAGAGCTTTTATTATATGCTTTAATTAGGTAAAGCATATAATAAAATCTCCTCCTTACGTAATAAAAAAAACTTTTCTTGGTCGTTTTATTTTGACAGCCGTCTACAACTGCAATATGCACGAGATTTAGGTATTATTATAGGTGCGGGTGCGGTACGTACTCACGAACAAGCGCGTGGCAACCGACTGGATTTTGTTCGCCCGGGTGAACGCGAGCCATAGGTACGTTAGTGCGTGACCTCGAACGAGTGAACTATCTGTCCTAATCTGTGCTTAGGCTTCGATGTAGATTTTAAATATCCGTTTTTACACATTGATAAGTATATCAATGCATCTACACCATTATGATTCTTTTGGCGGTTTAGGCTGTCAGTCTGATAGACAATCAGACAATCATGGCAAACTAATATTATAAACAGGTAAAGTTGTTTGTTTGTAGATAATATCTACAAGTAGGTACAAATCCGATTACAAAAAATCTTTCACTAAGTAATACATATTTATATTGTGGAGGAAGCTTCACTATTGCCGAGTGTCGTAATATGATGTTTCGTCCACACTGACGATGTCGTGGGCAGAAGAAGCTAGTAACTAATATGTATGTGTCGATAAATGTTTTGGGTACGGGAGTTACGGTACCAGTGGCCAAGATATGGACTGTTCTTTATATTAAGTAGTAAGTAATATAATAGAAACTTACCCGAGGCTAAGGATACTTGTGAAGTATCGGAACTCTTGCGGCTGTGCACGGTAGTCAACGAGGGGCACTTCGCGTCCGCCTCGATCCGTCTGTTTTCCTCCTCCAGTTTGGCTAGCAACGCCCGGTCGGGCGTCGGAATTGTGTCAGTAGTAGGCTCAAGTATCCGGTAATCTGCGCACATTAGAAAAACAATTTATTCTTTACTTTCATAATGATGGTCCCAAAAACAAAGTAATAATTAGCCTTACTACGAAGTAAAATACATGTGTGTCTCCAAACTATGATCATGAAAACTCCAACTGCATTACCGCCCTCAAGCGATGAATCAACAATAAGAAAGTAACATAGCACAGTACACAAACAAGGCTAACGATATGAAAAACATTTTTTTCACCGTATTTGTCTTTGTAACTACTGTATGTACTATGATCCCGCCATTTCTGCTTGTTTCAAGTGCGAGTTCAGAATGCGAGTGTGGGACTCATAGTATTTGGGTTTACCTGTAACGAGCCTGCCACACGCAACATCTCGTGCTCAAGGGCTTCACTCGGAGAACGTAGGTACTACGCTAATATTATGCGATGTGCTAGTGTTAGATTCGCAGAATTGCTTGTCTGTACTCGTTTTAGCTTGTTCGACGTTTAATTTGTAATGTATTTAGTAATTAGTCACCATAGATAGCACCCAAGAAATGTACATTAGAATGACAGTAAAAACTGAGCCCAAAAATACTATTAATTATAGCCCACCCACTTCGATAAAATATAGGTACCTACTATATTTGATCGAAACCCACCCACCACCGGCCGCGTTGTCTCCGTTAACCAACGTATTGAAAAGTGCACACGCACAGAATTCAAAACACTTTTATATCTGGCATACGTCGGTTACGCGAAGCTTTCGACAGCATCAACCATAATTCACTTTCCAATTATAAGAGGATTGAAATAGGAAGACCCGTTGCCACCAAAAACAATTCTGGCACTCTTAGAAAAGGAAGTAGTACAATCCTTGGCAAAAACAGGGCAGCAGACAAAGGATTCTTTATCAGTGAAAATAGATTATCAAAGCTCTGCTGTGCCGCTGATGCCATCAAGATTTTCTCTTATAAGCAGTTGACTAAAATATCCATTGAGATACCGACATCGCGGCAAGACGAAGGTGGAGCGACGAGCTTGACTCCTACCGAAAGGCCTGGCGCACATTTGATGAGGACAGAAGTGTGTGTAAAAGAGAGAGAAGGAAGTTGAGAACAACTATAGGCCAGGAAATAATTAGATTCTTCGTACAGGTAAATTTCGTCCTGAATTGTCCACATTGCCTGCATGCAGGAAAATTGTTTTGTTCTGTTTCAGCTTAATTGCCTGATATTGTACATACAGATTTTAGTTATGTATATTACTAAAACCTGTCACATCTGTCTAACAATCGCATTTCCGAAAAAGAATAGATATCTATTCTTTTTCGGAAATGCGATTGTTATCCTTTTTATATCGGGCAGATTCACGAGTAGAGATGTTAGGTGATTCACTGATTATCTATCGATTGGACTTACGCCAATGATACGACTAAATTAGATCTGCGGGGTAATTACCTAACACACTAACAGTAGAAATGGCTTTCATTTTGACCGTTCAACAACATTCATTGCGTTATTTACGTTGTTGAGCAGACAAATTTTCGAACATGAAGCAATGGATTAGCAATAGGCTTCAAAATGATTCTGAGTAATAGTGTGTTACGCTGTTGGTGTGCTGATGACCAAATAACAAGAATTTTAATGTAGGTCAATTCATCACGTGCTCGAGGGGTAAAGAAACCATGAAACCTCTAAGTTCGACGTAACGGGAATCGACGTAGAGAGAATAAATTATAGAGCTTCCGGACAAAATAATTTAAAGAACATTACTCCTCAAGAAACGAATGGTGAGTAACAACCAGAATAAGAAAAAAAGCGTGTTAATAGTAATTATTTTAGGTAAGTTATATGAAATATTATAGATAAGTACTTAGATTATAGATAGTAATAATAAGTTATTGTGGATTCTTCCCTATAGTAGGTAAATTAAAAAAAAGTATGAATAAAATTAACTACCTAATAAAAAAACTGGACTACTTTATTACCTACATAAAGATCGGATGGCTATGCATTCATTTTATTATGCGATGTAATTTCAGGGAAATTAAATGTTTATCAAATTGTCTACTAACATAAATTGTCCATATATTCAAACCACAACTGTCAATGTGCGCTTTTATAATTTCTAACGTGACGATATAATTGTGGACGTCCGCGGTATCACGATAATTAGGGTTGCCAACTTTTTTATATCAAATATAGTACTTTCAAAGCCATTGCCTGAAAAATTATAGTAGGTATGTTATAAAACAAATTATTAATTTTTAAATGTATATTTATTATTCTTTTAGCCTTTATTAACAGGTTTTTATTTGAAATTACTCATAAATATTATTATACTCTAAATTAAGGTTACAAAATCAGATTTTATGAGGTTAATACTGGCCCTATTGCGCTTATTTCGTCATTTTGTATTAAAATGAAAATATTGTAGTTTGGCCTCTTACATTTGTGTTTTATAAATGAACAATTTTGGTTAAATATGGTATTTAGGCCTTTAATATAGTATCTTTAGGGTTGGCAACCCTAACGATAACACAGGGAACTAAAATGTATGGACATTTATGAAGACTGTTTTAAATTTCCGTCAACGATAATATCGTCACGTTAGACATAATAAAAGCGCTCTTTGTTTGACAGTTGCATGAAATAGCTACCACAAGACCAAATTGACGTAGTGTGTTAATTTGATACACAATTAATTTGATCGTACAATCAAATCTATTTTAATATAAAAACTTTTTTAAATTTCTAAATTATCTACAATAATTATTCTTTATTATGCTCTTATTAAGTTTTTGTCATTATTATTATAGTACGTAATACGTACCTATTTTAATACAATTAAAGAGTAACATGAAAGATAGAGAGATGTGGATGTTCCTACTATAGGGTACACCTCTGTCTAATCCTTCGGGGGTTACAGATGTGATGTTATGTTATGTTGTGTTATGTTATGAAAGACAGAGCCATGTTGCTTCCTGGTCGAGGGGAAAGAGTGTCAAAGAATTTAATTTACTTATGTCTCCGAATGACCTTATTTTTAACCCCCGACGCAAAAAGAGGGGTGTTATAAGTTTGACCGCTATGTGTGTGTGTGTCTGTGGCACCGTAGGTCTTAAACGGGTAAATCGATTTGGATGCGGTTTTTTTTATTTGAAAGCAGGTTTTCTAGCGGTGGTTCTTAGACATGTTTTGTCAAAATTGGTTCAGCCGTTTCAAGGTCATCAGCTCTTTTTTGTGTCGGGGGTTTTTAATTTTACCTATTATTTGGTAACAAGTTACAACGCACGATCAGTCGGATTGACAAGCAATAGGTTGTGAGTTCGAATTCCAATTCCATTCATTACGATATTTTGTTATTCTATGAGACTGCATAAATGATAAAATTAACAAAAGTAAATAATTGCATTATGAGGAGCCCAAGCTAATGTGGAGCTTTACATTAGATCAATTTCAGGCTCACTGTAATTTTTAGTTTAAATATAGTTTATAGACGTAATCGGTGTTTCTTCACAGTACAATAAGAAACGCTGTAAAAAATTCACGCAGCCTTTTTACAAAATAAGATTTTTCTGTAGAACTAGATTTAAACCATCGATCCATTTTTGAATTTCGAACTTGATTCCAACAGAAATAATGTTGTAAATTTAAAAAAAAGAAAAACGATTCTAAGTTGTCAATTTTTACCCGACTACGGCAAAGCCAAAATAGGGTTATGATTTTTGTATTACTTAAGAACTATATGTCAGTCTCAATAATTATCAGCTCAACTGTCGCGAATGTGACACAATTACTTTTCTATTGTTACCGAACTTAATTAGTTATATCGGCAGATGAGGCGATAATGTAAGAAAAAAAAAGAGGTCAAAATCTCTTTTAAAGTACAGACCACCAAGCAGGTTATTGTCTGAAAAGGCCTCTTTAGGAAAGATCCATGCCAAACGTTCGTAACAATCAGACCTGCTGTTTGTTGTAGGTACCTAAATAGCTGTTATAACAGAACCACTTTTTGTATGCCTACCGTATGATTGTTAACCAATATGTAACAAAAAATATAGTCGTTTGCAGTTTACCTTGGACGAATATTTTTACACTTTTAATGTCTATCGTCTTTTCTAAAAGGAAATACCTACATAGCGATGTATCCTTTTGCTTGTCTATTCCAACTCCGTCGCTACTATTTCTATCATTGAACTACATCTAGTACTACAAAAAACTTAATTTAAAAAAGCGGTGGTGTTCGGTGTTAATAAATTAGAACTCAAGCAGCGTCAGCCATGTTAGTGTTGTGACAAAAGAAATGAAATCAAGATGAAATCGGTGTGATAGAATGACTGCAAGCTCAATATTTTGTGCTCATAGTGAATGTTAGTGTTAAACCAACAAACCGTCCAGAGATGATACAGGTGATTCTGTATTACTAGCGATCGGCGTTCCGGGAGCAGCGGGCGGTGCGGCGGGCGCTTCTCTGGCGTCGGCATCCACCTTCATGGTGACTCTTTGCCATATAGAGCCCTCCCCTCGCCCTTCGCCCCTGCTCACTGCGCGCTCCTCTCTGCACCAGACACGCGCGGTCACGCCATCAGCTCCACACACTCAACCGAAGGGGCTCACGCCCTCATATGGAGCACGAAGAACAAAAGACTACGTACCCGGTACGATTTATTGCAAAATTATTATTTAAATTTTTATTCTAATAGACGGAAAACCAATTATTCCGTTCGTGCTAAGCTAATACATAAATTTTGAATAGCAATCACCGCATTTTTATCTGATGTGTAGGCAATTACATCATAAATGACTAATCTTTTTATTTAAAATCATGATGGTCTGAGTCGTCTAAGTGTGTATTTTTAATAATTCAAATGTCAACCAATATGATACGATGTTTTAATGATAGAACACTAAACAGGGCTAAAGAGCTTAGTATAAAATATGTAAGCAACCCTTTAACAAAACGTTTGTACAAAAGCCAGCCGCAGCTCCACCACACATGCACAAACTGTTAATGGATGAAATATGATTAAAAGAAAATTCTAATCTATCTGCGTTCACAACACTGCGTCACGCAAAATGCACTAGTAACTATTCGCCTTCCAGAAATGGCTATAACGCGTTAAAATAAATAATAAACGTACGAATGACCGGCCGAGTCGTACTGTTTTAAAGTTTTGTTTTGATGAAACCAGCAGCAGGTAGGTGAAAGTCGCGGTGATCCGCGCGCTCCGCGGTCATCCGCCCACTAAGCATGAAGGCCGCTCGCGTTCTTCACATCATAATAGAATAACATGCCGCGAGCCGCGAGCTAGATGCGCGCTAAACGGACTCACGCAGAATTACTGCCGATACATTTTTGTTAAAAAAAATGGTATTAGGCAAATTAGGCAGGTCTAGGTACTATTTTTCATGCTGTACCTCATTGACTTGTTTCTTAGAGTAACTTAGTTCTAATTCGATACTCTAATTAATACGTGTTCGGATGTTATGGTATGAAAAAGAAATCGTAAAATGCACAAGTTCACACTGCTCAGAGTCACTCACCTTATCTACTATTATTGAATATTAGAATATACACAAGTGGGCGTCACCATTTAATCACACATCGAATAATCGTAAAACTGAAATCAGAACACCGAGTGAGCTCGAATTCACGTTACGCACTCGGTGATATTATACGCTAGCTTGCGCTGGAACTGGATCGAGACGAAACGGTTTAACAGACGGACTACCAGATATCCACGTCCAAGCAAACAGTATAGCATACGTGACACGACACATTTACGAGAAAATTTTGCGAAATACATAAGGCGCTAGGGAAATTTATGGCAGATGAAAAATAAATGTTTTGATTGTGCTGAAACACAATCCTATCGGCTAGATATCCACTGAATATTTAATAGCCTCACTGGCACGGAAAAAGCGATAGCGCGAAACAGAGATTGTGTTTGATATTCAAATGCTTTGGGTTGTTAATAAAAAGAGATCCTATCATATGATGTGCAATAAAAACTTTATTAGCTGTCTGTAGTTAATTAGGTAAATAATTAATTAGAACATCCAATATGACAATGATTTCACCACAATCTAGCAGTGAAACATAACTTTCCAGAAGTCATATAATATGGGAATAGGTAACTCTAAAGAGTTAAAAAAACAGGTTTTGTTCCTCTGCTGTGGGTTAATTGTGGCCGAATATGGGACTGTACTTCAATGAGCCAGAAAGAACCAGAGAATGGCCCTCAAAGCAGCATTTTTGTAAGTCTATCTTCACACACGAAAATGAAATATTCCCTGATAAATAAACTAAAACTTAAAAATAAATCCTGAAGTTTATGAAAATAATGCTTTTCTTATAACAGAATATTATACTAGCCATTTAAGTGTTTTTTGGCCATTAGTATGTATACAGTTGAACAAAAGTGGAGCCAGTATACTATCCTGAGGCAGACCATTGTCTTGAGCTCGCCACCTACTCTTATCTTCAAGAAGATTGACTTGAAATCGTCCATTACTGAGCCGTTCTCAAAGAAATCAGGAGAACCTTGAATCCCCTGTCAAGTTGGTAACCTTCCATAGTAAATAAAATAATCTAAGTGTGTCGTATGCTGCTGTCAAGTTAACAAATAATACTGCACTCGCGTTAACCATTTAAACTTAAATTCGAAATCGCAGTACAGAATAGAGATACTATTCTAGTTTCGACCTCTTTCCGTGACAGTGAGTGAATAGCAAGTAGGACTAGACTCTTCTAGTCTAGTAGTTATTGTAGATACATTTTTACTGTTTCTATTATTAAACAATGAATCTCTCCAATACTGATGATATAATACGTATGCTCAATGGTAGACAAGTATACATGCTTTTTACCTCACACCAGCTGAAGTGTATGTATGTGTGTATAAAAGAACTTAATAACTTCCGTTTTAATGATGAAGATTGAGTGGTTACATTAATAGTAAAGGTATATTTATGCGTGTCGGTATTAGATTCGATAAGTATCCATTTATGGAATTGTGGCTTACGCAATTTAGCTCTACATCCCTACATCGAACAATTTACTGTAGTAGGTACAAACAGGCAAAAATGATTTTCGTGTTGTAGGTAGCTAGACTACTACCTACTTATATTTCTAGCCACTTTATGAACATATTTTCAGGTGTTTCACGATCTGAATAAACATGACTTAGTTGCAACCACTCAGTCTGCTCTAGTTAAATTATTCACAGACACGACCGATTTGTGCTGCGATATTTTGAGCCTCCAACCTGTCAGCCCCTATTAACATCTCCAGTCATGATGTTTAGAGCTTTTGAAGCTTTTGTTATAATACTATGCCTGTTATGTTCGGTAGCTGAATACAATTTGATACTCGTCTATTTTGTGTTTATAGAAGTGAAAAAGCTCTCAGGGAGGCAGCCTAAAGCTGTCTCGCCGTTGTTTGCTTCGTCGATAAACAAACAAATCAGGTTTCACTGTTCTATATTAATGGCGCTAGGTACAAAGAGCTAACGTCATCGCTAGTAAGTATGACTAAGCGCTGATGATTTAATGACTTTAGCGCCGTGACATATTTGACCTTAAGTTGAGTAATCTCGGTTTAAGGCAAGGCTGAAGATGAATCTATTTTTCTTATATAGTCAGATTTTATTGATTACCTAGGTACCAGTTATTGACCCAATATTTCATTTAACAAATGGTATACGCTTCGAGATAAATATTGATAACTAGGAAGTTAGTATTTTAATAATACTTATGAAGGTTATATTTTCTTTCATTTATTTTTGATTACATGCCTACTTTGATTGTTTACTGTTGCCGTGGTGTTCTTTGTGTTTCGTAGAATATGAAGTTTTGGTTTAATTTCAAGTAGATATTAATAATGAGAACTAAAAGGCTAAAGACTGAGCGTGCTTCAAGCAGCATTTTGAAAGACGTGGCACACTTTATCTATAGATTTAATTAACCATTTGCATTAGAGAAAACTATCTTACCGCATTTAGATACGTGCAGTGATTGTATTAAAAAATCAGCAAATTAAATTTTATTAAGTACTTCACTTTGTTCTTTAAAGCTTACATGTTTACTTGGATGATAATAATATAAGGTTCAAGTTTCAACGACAAGCAGATGAGTAGACTTTAAAAAACAAACTGTATTTTCTTGCAAACTAATGCATTGTAAGTTTTAAGATATTTGTGAAAACTACCTTATTAATGAATGGTTATAAGTACCTGTAGTATTTCTAAATATGTGGGAAGAACACGTCTCGGCTCCAACTGGCTCGAACATTAACTGAAAAAAGAAGTAGTCTTTGTTACAAAACAAAATAGTTTGTATTTCAAAAGTTTATTTAAAGTTCTGACGTCGTAACCATTTGTTAGAGAAATTAGATGTTATCAGGAATCCATTGTATGCGCATATTTTTATTACAGCACGACGATTTGAAATTAGCCTTTGGAGGCTATGACGTGGTTACCCTGGTTCAGGGTGGCAATTTGAGGATCGATTGGCATCACGAAATAAAACGTAGAATTGGAGATTTTCTAGCTACGTTCACTATTTTTCAAATCTGTGAATGCAGTTAAATTAAAAGTATCTCTCTCGAAAATTAGAGTGCTCTCTTAAGAAAGTTTTCATGCAGTTACAATGGATAAGGTAACTCAGTTACCTCATATCTAATTACCGACCATTTAAAATGATTCAAATGACCATTACAACATAAAAAAAATGTACATTCGTCAAAATATAATATTTATTATTTGGTAAAGCAGAAAGCAAACATAGCATTATACTTTTCTAAGAACTATAATTCGCATTTGCAGAAAAAAAAGAAAGAAAAAAAAAATAATAAGTCAGTTTTCGTTTATTACACGATTTGATAAACGCTCTTTGTATTGGTTCTACTTCAATATTTCTTACAGAATGAGTACTCCAAGTTTCATTTACTTGCGAGCTTGAGTTCTAGAGGAAGCTTCGATTACCAATTAGGTGTTCGATTTAATTGCCTGTCGCTAGCTGATTAGTGTTTTGTTTTCTGAATTCATACCACGAGCCATGCCAGTCACTGTTATGCATCTCTAAGACCTTAATTAAACTACAATAATAGGCTATACTCGGACAAAGGCTGCAAATAATGATGAATAGACTTCATTTTTTTTTATGGGGATCCGTAGTACTCAATTCAGTAGGTAATCAAATGCGGTTATACTAGATTGAATGCTCCCATGAATTAACTTAGTTCAGGAGTGATAGAACAGACCACCGCCGTTAATATAGTTCAGCCTAATTGAAGGGCTCAACGATGTTACATCCATAAAAAGTGCTTTACTGTTCTTATTTTACTAATAAGCCCAAATACTTATATTCAGGCCGCGCAAAACCTTAATGAACAGAACGGCCGAATATACTGTGCATATTTCGTAGTTTACAACACAAACAAAAAACATAACTGGTCGCGAAGTAGCGAGGGCGACCACGCTACGTGGGTAGGCAACCGTGACTCATAGCATAGCTGTGGCACGCTTGTCAATTTAAAGCGACGGCAATCGCTGATGGCAATATACCCGTTATGGGTTACTGAACACCTTCTATAATGTATATGTAGCAAATTTTTATGTACAGGTTGTAATTTTTTATTTAAAACGTTTGCACAAGTCGCTTGTAGATCATTTTAAAAGTACTTTCAAATGGAAAAATGCTCTTATCGTGTCACATAACGCACGTACATGAACGCAATAACATTGTAGTGATAGTATTGGATAAGGACATTCGATACGTGATAGTTTAGGTCTCGATTGCGACACTGGAATAATAATCTAGACTAGATTCGAGTGAGTGTTAACTCCCCTCATCCCGGTTCGCTAAGCGGTGACTCTCGACACACATAATCCAATTTAAATGCTTAGTGCATCTGTACCGACAATCCTCAGAGCGTTTCTCTGACGGCACGTATTGCAAGTTGCTACTGTTATTTGTGCTCACGCAACCACTTCCACAGGTTACTGTACACAGTGCAAAACGAAGAGCTGACTCGGGCGCACGACACAACGTCGCAATACATCAATGTTGCAACGCTACAGCGCAAAGCGTATTAAACAGGTGTCGCAAATGAAAGTAACTAGTATTAAAGCATGAAAACAAACATATTTTTTTTCACTTTTGGTTTAAAAGTAAACCAGGGATCATTTTGTATGTGAAAAGGCGGCAGGTCAAGGGAACCATTTCTGAGTCCCGAATTCCCCTTGAACTTAAACCGAAGATCTGCCTTGTATGGGTCAAAATATTTCTGAGTTTATCTTTTTTTTCTTGAAGTTTCAGGTATCTTACAGAAAATGCAGGAAACACTTAAATAATTATTCCAAACATGTCATAAATTTGTAAAAAATAATCTCAAAGTTAAATAAAAATAAAGAAAAATATACAAAGCTTAAATGCACCCTAAAAAGGTACAGTATTGGATGATTCTAAGTTTAAATACTTAATGCTTAATATAAATGAGAATAATATCGTATTATCCAGCTCAGCACATGCTTCAAGCCAAAAACTAAAATCATATTAAAATGTGATAATTATAGTAATGAACACATTCGCTGTGCAGTGCAATTGTTTTGAAAAACTATTTAACTTTATTCCTCAGTCGCTTTTGCACGCGGCTTCGCCCGCGTGGATATCGGCAAATATCCCATATATTAATTGTTTTCAATTATAACTGATCGTTTACGCGGCAAACGCCAGTAAAGCTCCCAGTCGGCATGTTTTTTTGCCGACATCTTCAACAATCATCGCCATATTACAGACAATTTACACAAAACCTTATTGAATTATACACTTAAATCTTCCTCATGGATCAATCGTCCACCGATGAAAACTGTATGAAAATCCGATCGGTACTTTTGAGTGTATCACATAGAGACAGACGCAGCGGGGCGAATTTGTTTTATAATATGAAGTGACTTTTCATATTATTATCATTGTGACGAAAGTCGAACTATTACTTTTTTTGTATAAAATAGAGTAATGGTAATTGTGTGATTCATAATATTTGACTGGTTAATGATCACCTACCTGCAGCAGTTGCTAAATTCTTAATTATTCAATATCAGTTACTTTGTATATTTTCACTTGTTTATGTGGTGAAAGTTAGAAAGAAATAATATTGTGAAGTGCTATAATTTCATTTTACTTGAAAATAATTGAGGTCATACAATTTGTGAAAGAATAAAATTTCATGATTTTTTACTTTGCAGCGGCAGGAGAGAGTATTCCTAGTTGTGGATTTAATGTAGTCGATAAAATGTAATTTAATAAATTACTTTTAGTTATGGCACATATTATTTAAGTCATTGACAACACGATTAGATTTTATTTTATTACAATGAAATTGTAGGGAAATAAGTTAAAACTCAATCCATTTAACTATTACTTTTCAAGGCCTACAGTAAAGCGTTCATTCTATAACAATAGGTAAAACAATTACAAAAATTGTTAAATGGCAATGTTATTAAGTTCCTTCAATCGAAACTAAATGTAGAAAAACTTGCATTTGTTTTCCACAAAGTGGTTAACAAAGGTATGAAGTGATCAGTTTCTGTGAAAATCAAATGGTTTTCTTTTTATTGTCAGTTTATGATAAATGTTTTACAGTCTGGCCGTTAAGAGAATGTGTTCCTGACTGCTGTCAGTGCCACAATTCTAGTAACAAATAAAAATCTAATTCGCAAACACGTATTTGTTTGTAATAAACTGACGGGTGTCAAGAACACATCCTCTTGATGGCCGGACCTAAGTTTATTATTATTAACCCTTTACAATTCAATTTCTTTAAATTAGATTGTTCATTGTTTTCTGTATGGAATGCACAATGTTCAATTTTTTTAAGAATCTGATCCGTTTAGCAGTGTAGCTTCAACAAACATTCAGCTGTTTCTGGAATATATTTTATGGAATATTATCTATATTTAAAAACAATGGTGAGACGAGACTGGACAGTGTCAGGGAAACAAATAAGTATTTCTTGTTTTCCTTGCATGTTAGGTTATATTATACCTATGTATGTCATATTTCCTGTGTATTTTTTCAGAATTCCATAGATATTATTAATTTTAATACTGCCAAATTACACACTCTTCCCAAACAACAGGTTTTGGCCTTTGTGCAGTCTTGCAGAAAGCATTTTGAGTAAAGTTATAAGCCCACTAAACTTTAAGTAAACTCAGTAAATAATGGGACCTACTTTTGCTTACACGGATTGATACAACAGCTATTTTATCCATAACTAAGTAAATGGGTGGTTAAAAAAACTTATGCCTACATATTACTCAAACGCCACACAGTAAGCCTTTAGTGACAAGAGACAGCATCAGACTCAACTGTGACTGCAACTGAGTCGTGTTTTAGTATTCAGCGGTAGGTTAGTGTTATCTAGAAATTAATATCAGGAAACAACAACCGCATTTAAAATGTTTTACAGATTTCTAAATCGAAAGAAAATAGAATTGAAACTCTATCTTAAAATAATTATTGTTTTTTTTTCTCTCATTACGTGGTTTTGAATTTCGACATTCCTCAAATTGTAACCAATATTACGGCTAAATAGCATCATGAATATAGCCATAATTTGAAAGGTTATTGCACTAATTCATTTTGTTACTTTCGCAAGAATTTGAGGACCAAGTACAATGGTATTGATTTCAAACGACAAGCAGGTAATTAATATTATATTAGTGATATTATAGTACTTACATGTCACGGCTAATGTTCCTATTGGCAAGAACTACCAGTGGCTACAATATTGTTTATAGGGATATATTTTGATTTTAAAATTATGAAAATAAATATCGGAACCGCCCAGCTGGCAAATTTTTAATCACAGATTAAAAATATATAATTGACAATACATTGGCTGCGTTCAACAAAGAATCTGTCACAAAGAACATATATTTACCGATATGTCATCGTTAAACTGTTATTTACAAATTTATTAAAATAATGTTGGAGCTGTTTATTATAATTTATTCATAGTAAAATAATAAAATCTGTCGACATGGATCGACACTTTATTTAAAAAGAAAACATATTTACATTCCCTTAGATCAAGACGTCAACAAGAATCGACTAAACAACAACGTTATTTTTTATCTTGGGAACATTTAAAACGGATGATATTCTCGGTTAGATGAATGATTAGCTTATCGATTGGAATTGGAACCAGAAACAGTAGACGACACTTGATCACGGATGTCATATTATCTATTGACGAGTTGTTATAAGGGCGCCAAATTCGGAGTTTAATATTTTCGGTGGTAAGGAAGTACACGGTAGTAAAAGTACTCTATGGTACACGGTGGTGGGTGTGGGGCGGATAATGGTTTGGTGTCATTCTTAGAAAGAAAGAAAGAAAATAAAAAGTAAATCATAAAATTAAGATTTACGTAATGTTAATACTTAGTCCGTCAAAACTTACGTTTGATAAATATCAAACGGCCTATAATTATTGCCAACAAATAGGCTGGCTTTATACGGGACATTTAGCTTAGATTGCGGCTAGTCAAACAGCTTAATAAAATAAGGGTACCTAGTAAACAAATCTGGTTGCTTCGGGATTTTAAGGCGTGATGACGACTTCATTTTTTGGCGTGATTTGTTTCGGGAACTTTAGGCGTGTTGACGTCATGTTAGTACCTAATGTCGAGCATTCTCACACTAGGATGCTAACTCCTTTTCTACGTAAGCACAATGAGTAGGTAGCCAATTATCCCATAAATGGAAGGTGAAAACCGTAAAGCTTACTTCAAACAAAAAATTGTATTTGAGGTTATGGCAAAAATAGCAGAGATCTACTTAATATGATTTATTTTCCAATGGTGCTAATGAGGACTTCGGTAGACAATATACCATGTAATCAGCTTTGCACAGCTCCATTTCAATACAGAGGGTGGGTAGATGTAGTCTGTGTGATATTTCTAAAGAGTTTATTATTACCTATTTATGCCCAAGTTAGCACTTGCAGACACCTAACAAGCAGAAAGTGGAAAGTATAAAAGCTTGTGAAAATGCGTGGGACCTAAACGCGCAATATATTTTGTACTAATTATTAAGGTACTTATAATAAACTTGTGTACAGAAGCTATTGGTAAACCTTTATAAATAAATACTAAATTGAAATGCAAATGCATGCACCAGTCGTTGTGCAGCATGTAGGTAGGCAGCTCAACGACCCGTCACACGACGCCATCGCCACCAGATCTGCAGGACACTTGCTCAGGCCACGTAAAAAGTACTCACAACCGCCAGAGAGTTACATAAATTAAGTCACGTATTCTATCTAGTCTGTAGGTACATATTAGATACTATTTACTTAGAAAACGTAGATAAACTATTTGGGGTTATATGAACAGTTGCGCTCATGACATTGTCCGTTCATGGCCCTTTCATTAAGTAGGTACCTACATTCCATTGTATATTTAAAAAACAAACATGTTGTCTACGCATCGCGGGCACTTGTGTTCTATTCGGAACGTGACCGGGATTTTTAAGTTCAAAGTGGCCGCGACTCGACTGTCAGGGCGGTCGAAAAGTCTTTATTAAAAACTTCGGTCCGATCGATGTGTAGGTGGTAAAATGTTCCACACTGTGCCGCAACTTGGGTACGTTCATGGTCTAAAAAAACAAGGTCTGGCATTCCGGGAGTGACACATGCTTACGTCACTATCCAGTTGCTACTTTATTGCAACAAAACACGAATTATGGAAACATTTTCAGTCACCATTCTGTTAAAAAATATTTTTATAACATTTAAATTGTCGCTTCGTTTTTCTAATCAAATGAAACAATTCAATTTAAACATATACCAACGTAATTATTATTTAAAACCTCATTGTTATATCGGATTCGCACATGTAATAAAGGCGGTTGGGGAGTTATTATTACACACTACTGGTAACACAGCGGTGATGACGTAGGCTTGTGTCACCCTGTGTCTCGGTATGCTATACCTGGCGAAGTATATTATTATACCATGGGTAGGTTGGTACAGTCAGGGAACTTCATTATCAGCACAATTGACACCTTACGCCAATTTGCCATGTTACAGCCATTTCATACAACTGTCAAAGAATGCCAATACCTACGGATAATTTGAGTTGGTGATGTTGTTTAACAACTATTTTCCTCGACTTTACTTACCTTTCTATTGTTCAAAACAACACTAAGTTACTATTAGGAAGTTACTTGTGCTTGTGATGTGGTTTGATTTCAGTCAGGCTACCTTATGCACGTATAAGATACGGATATCATTATGGTATTAAACTAATATAAAGACAAGGACATCCATCGAACCTGAGAGACTATGTTTAGTTCTCGGGCAACTTTAAAAGATGTTATCGAGCATGAATCTGATAAAAATACGACACAAAGTTTAATTACCTAGACTAAATTACGACTTGCTTATGGGACTTATTAGAACACTCTATAAGTCCCATAAGCAAGTCGTAATTTAGCACATATAGGCAGCGAAAAATATGACAATTGGATTCACTAGATTTGGGTATACCTCTCTGACATGCGGGTTTGCATTTTTTTTAACTGCCGATAGTGACAATGCAATATACTGACTTTGTTGTCAGTCGATGCGAATAAAAAAAAAACGTGTTCAAAACAAACACTTTCGCATACTAGCGCATTTTATAGATGGTGTTGCATTGCTATGGGTTGAGCTGAAGTACATTGTAATAGTTTTATTGATGGAAAGTGTGCTACAGCTTCGAAATTAAGGGACAAAGTCCCCATTTGGCCATACATAGCTTTTTCTACTTGACAATCCACATCGAGAGTACATGCTAACATTTTCACAGAGTAGGTGGGTGAGTATAACACGATGGGAAGAAACTGCAAATTCGATTACTAATTACATCATAATAGAATCCTAGGTTATCGCATCCCAGTGCCTACTCTCTCGTCTCTCAGACGCTAATCACGTTAGCTCAGCATGAAATAATATCAAAGTTATAGCAACGCCGCGTTGATAGTGCATTGGTAAGGCTTAGCGCGCACTACAAATTTTAATCGTTGCAGATAATAATCGCAAAAATGTGAACAATACCTTTATACTAGAGTCCGCGCACTGCGGTAAAAAATCGCTTGAGTATTCGCTTGAAATATTATTTTCATTTGCGATTTTATTTCGCAGTTTAAAAATAGCAACGATTAAAATCGTAGTGCGCGCTTAGCTATATTATGTTAGGTGCGCTTGAACATAGGTTTGTTCTGTGGCTTGAGAAGCGCAGCAGCTTTATTTAATCCGTAGGTAGGTGTCAGTAGGTTCAATGTAGTCAGAATGAGATGCTTAGGTATATATGTATACCGAACCAATTTAAGCATTTTGAGATATCTTCTATACAATAACAGCCTATTATTGTCTCAGTGCAAGGCAAACGCCTCTTTTTATACAGAGAATTTTATTCTTCTTCTTCTTCTTCCTGCCTTCAAGCGCGCTTGCTCAAGCCGTGTTAAAGATTTCGAACTTATATTAACTATAGCTCCAGGTTTCGTCACGATCCTCCGGACCTTCAGCGAAATCAGTAATAGCATAATCAGCCTATAATGTCCCCACTGCTGGGACACAGGCGTCCTCTCGGTGAGAGGGAGTGGGCCATAACCCACCATGCGGGCGCAGGGCGGGTTGGATCATATGTCTTCGAATTTTTGGTTCTAGAACATTCCTCACGATGTGTTTTTCCTTCGCCGTTTTGAGAGCAGTCGAGTCGTGATGAATTAATTTACACAAAGTAAAGCGCCTGTCTGGGTTCGAACCTGCGACCTACAACTCTGAAGTCACGGCCGGTACCACTGGGCCACCACTGTTCTCGGATGTCAGTAATATCCAAGATAAAAACAAATTTCATTTTAACCTCTTGCATGAGAGGCGAGACCTTACCCACGGGGCCATCACGACCTGTTCCTAACAAAGGGGCATACCTTCTATACAGGGTCAAATTATATTACTTGGCCAAACTTCACAGACGTGATGGGTAAATTATTAGTTTGGAAAATATAAACTGGTTCTGCTCCACAACCACAACTAATTGATTAACACTTGAAAATCCTGTAGAAGCTGCTGAAGATTGTAAGACTATATTTGCATTGTATAAACTCAATCTCCTTTGTAGTATATAATTAGATGGCACAGGTGTGATTACTATGTACTATAGAGCTACCACTTATCGTGTAATATATCTTTCATTGACTTAAATGTGCCATTGCGGTTGATAGTACCTATGTCATGCTCACTCAAATGTCTCACTGACGGTGGCGCGTGTGTTGGATTATTTAGCTCCCTTCAAAATGGTTGAGCTGAATGGTGCTGATCCATGCGTCATGTTCGTGAACAGGCGCCATCAGGAGACTGGCCATCTCTTAGCTGCCACGGCTTACATTTTTTTATTTGTTGTACTCTGGACGCTTTTAACGTGTAAGTCTTTTTTTACATCGTTCTCAAGTTCAACATTAATGATATTACTCATATTTTTGTAACTATATAATTTAAAAGAGTGTTCATGGAGTTTCTTGCCCGTTCTTTTCCATAGGTACCTATTACGCTTTGGTATGGGCAACTAGCTTCATATTTCTGACTGACCGATACCTTGACAGTTCAAAAGTGCCTGTAAATGGTTTAATTGAAATTTAAGATTGCTTCTAAGCTTTGAGTTTAAGAATATATTGTTGTTTTGTCGGTAAGTTGCGCCAGCAAAGTTAACTGACCTCGTAGTAGGTAGTCGTATAAGTGCCAAACATACCAAATATGTTTGAGTTCTACCTAGTAGGTACATTATAGTGTATTATCTATGGTTCTACCTTTCAGTTCCATCTGCTGATCCAACCAAAATCTGTTGCGGCATCTATATACGACAGCCGGATCAATTTCTATACATAAAAGTACTATTTGCACAAACAGTGTGTGTGCATGCATTCAGTCAGACCCATCGGACGAGATTCCTTTATCCAGATTGTTCGCTCCCTGCCTGCATGTACGAATAGCAGTAGACTCTACGATTTGTGTATTCACTCTCAGCATATCAAAGTCCACTGTGGAACGTTCCTTTGAAGCTGCCTGCTGCACTGGGCTACTGTTAATACACTTTTATTGTGGCGTTAAAGTATTTTACAAAGAGGCTAAAATCCTTTCAGTTCTTTGTTGCTACAGTTCGGTGAGCAATAGGTATGGCCGTATGGGAACTGAGAGTGGATGAACGAGCCATGAATACGATTTTAGACACACAGACAGGCGCGACACGCGACGCGAATTACACGCGACACAAAGGCACCGCTCGTCGCGCGACAGGCAGTGCCTTTGTGTCGCGTCTGTTTTTAAGGAGTCTTTTACCAAACGTTTTTCAAATACGAACTTAAGAACCAAAATTTCGTTTTAATTTGTATCGAATGTGCCAAATCTACAATTCTAATCTCCCCTCATTAATGTGTTCAGATTGTAATAGCAATTACAATGTCTTTTGCTAATCACCTGATTCTCGTCCCCATAAAAGCCGATTTATGTGTTAATTAAAGATTTTATTTTATCGTGTTCCTGATGTAATTTCGGATTTAATGTTAATTGGGCACTTGACTTATTTTATTGTGTTACTACTTCTGCCCGCGTCTTCGTTCGCGTGAAAGTCGTAAGACACCACAATTTACTAAAATAACAGCCACATTTTTATATAACATTCCTGTATACTATGTTTGTGGTTTTAGTCTCAGTAGCCAAAATATGAAGAGAGTCAGGACTGGTAAAGCGGGAGCAAGCGAGTTACAGTTATCCGTGTGAGAAGCAGCTCGTCCTGTGGTCGACAACCACAGCCATCAGTAGTAATTTCCCATTGATTGCGAAGTTTATCGTTTCTAGTAAATTATTGAACACCTGCGTTCCTGTATACAGAGCTGGGCAAAATACATGCTTTTCTTTAATTAAAATACAAATTACAAAATACTTTCTCGCATGTATTTAAAATACGAATTACAAAAGATTTTAAAGTCGTGTATTTTAAATATAAAATACAAAATACAGTATTTTAACTCTTTTTATTTAAAATACAAATTACAAAATACATTCAGTGCCTTTTAACATAATAAATTGTCGTAAGTGCCCTAATGTAAAAACGACATTAACTTGCACACTTGAAAGTATCATATTGCTTATGTAATTTTAGAATATGGTACAAGTACTAGGTACTATACCAGAAAACTTTACAAGCATACAATTTAATAAAATTGATAACTTTTTCTACAATTTTGTCAAATTGTAGTTTTGTAAAGTTTTGTGGTATAGGGCCTAAGTGTTAGGGAATGTAAATATAACTAATCCAGCGCAGCGTATTTATCAGTAAAAGAAGAATGTCCTTTCATGAACACTAGATTTTTTTTATGTGCCGTCAGGTAAAAAGCCTCTTGTTGGGGAATGAATAAGACCTGCTAAAGAAAACAATTTTTCTACGGGTCCACTGTCGCCTTTTCATTGGTTTTTCTTATTTTTTTAATGTAAATGTAAAATAGAATAATTATTCACTGGCATAAAATATAGAGCGACCGTTGCATCCATTTTGATATTTTGCGTTTGCTGTCGCGATAAACTTCACAGAAATGTGGCCATGCACATTCGCCGTAGGCAGAAGGCGAAGGTTTAATCGCAGAATATTATCGCGATGTGTGCGGCCCAAGCATAAGAATAAAAATTACCATTGACAGTATACTTGAAAATTGACGAACAGTACAGGTATAGTGTTGCCAACTCGAAAGATTGACATATACCTATTGCTCTAGATTCTAGTGTTTTTAATTTATGTATAAGGCAGCTTATTTTTCATTTTCATAAATAAAAAAAATATTAAAATGTATTTGAAGGCATAAGTATTTGAAATACTAAATACAAAATACCTCAGCATCAGGTATTTGAAATACCAATTACAAATTACATTTTAAGGAAGTAATTGAAATATAAATACCAAATACGTATTTGTATTTCAATTACAAGTAATTCAACTACTGCCCAACCCTACCTGTATAGACCTGCTAGCTAATGGCACAACACTGGTACACTGCCTGATGCTTTCTTACAGATTATTCCTGACGAACAGCTATCACTAAAATAATATATCGGTAGATTGTAAACACACGGGGACTTCTCATTAACAGTCACTTATCCATAGATATTTATTTTTATTATAATCAACGATGACAGAAGATGCCTAAACTTTGTTTTTCTGTGTAAGTTTTAAGAACTATCATAATATAATACACAGTACAACAAAATGTAAAAAAGGAAGCACAAAAATATAAATTGTTGGGAATCGAACATAGGTGTGCAAAGCAGTCGTCGAACCGCTATCTTTGTTGAAAGATGACTCAAATAGCCGTTCTTATATTATGTCATGATTGACTGCATAGCTCCTTAAAAGTATAGCGGGATGATAAAAAGGTTAAATCTGTAACATCTGCTACATTCGCTCCCTATTCAGCCCAGTGAAGTAATGGAATAATTCGACTGTTCTCATACACTGGTGTATTGTGTTCTCTCTCATCACAGTCTCATTTTCTACGACGGGAAGTTCTTTTGCGATTTCTGACTTTTCTAGTACTCAAGCCTCAGTTGATCTCATAGAGTTTTTTGATCCATAAAATAAACAGGGTGGGTAGATTGGCATCAAAATGTTTTTTTTGAAAATTTACCATTTTCTTGCTGACTGTCGTGTATTTTATTTCAAAATCTGTGAATGCAGATCAAAATGTTTCAAAAGTTAACAATTGGTTCCTACGGCCGTTTTCTTGTAGCGACCACGATTGAGGTACCTTTATTGCCCCATTTAAAAAATCCATTCTGATTGACTGCTTAGCTCCATAAAGGTATAGCGTGATGATAATCATTTAAAACTTTGAATCTGTAACTATCTGCAACATTTTGGCTCGTCCTTTAACAATTTGCGGTAAACAGTAGACGAATACGAACAAATTGCAATATTGCTCATCCCAAACAGCGTGATAATTGATAAATGCCTACTGACTGACCAGACTTATAGGGAAGATCTATGTAAAATTTGAACAAAATCTATCTGGTAGTTTTCTTGTGATGCTGGAACATACATTCAGATAAAGAAACAGACAAAAATTCAAAAACAATAATTTTTGGCATTAGAATCGTTCCCCGACCTCGCAAAAGTTACTTTATAAAAATAATATTCAATTTACAGTTTTGAATTTGCTACGATTTTATTATATGTATAGAATATGAGAAGAAAGAACCGCTGCAATTCACAAAAATAAAGAGAATAAATTGTAACAAAAGAAACAAAACAATACCAGTATGACTTTATTGTGTTACTTATATACTTTTTTAATTAAAAACTGCAATGTAACGGTCTGTACTAACCCTTATACTGATGCAACATTCTTCTTGATTCTGTACAGGGTTATCTATATTCCCAGCGGCGTATGATAACATTTTCAGCGGCGATTTCGTGGTGGTTTTTTAAATGATTAAGTAGGTATGTGTAGGAAGATAGACGTACAGAACACAAACTCTGGTAGTACCACCGCAGCACAGTCGAATGAACGCGTGCTTATCGTAGCAACGAGAGCGAAGTTCGAACCTAAACTCTGATTTATATTCACTCGACGAACTGGCACCAGTTTCTGCACCTCAGCTGGCATTCATTCCAGCCAGGGCTGCCAGGAACCACGAAACTATTACATTATTAACTACTCAAGGGATTAACTATTTGACATTCTTTAGATTCCTACCTTATCAAGAACCGACTTCAAGACTCTCGATATTTTAATAAAACTAAGTAGAGCAGTCTCTTTGCTATTCAGAGCGCGGACTCCTTTAAGATATTATGAATTTTAACAAAGCTGTTGTAAAATGTTCATTTTTTTTTGTACGGAGCATAGCTTACTAAGATAGGTACCGTTATTTTTTTATAATAAAAAAAATGTTGGGCAAAGAGTTGGTTAACTTTGTAATAAGATGAATTGTTTCGCGGATGTGCATCGTGTCTAACTGTGGGTCGCGAACGTTTTTAAATTTGAAAATAGGTAGGTAGGTAGGCGTCAGTTTATCATACATACATAAACTCACGCCTTCTTGCCATGGGGGTAGGCAGAAACTACGGAACGCCATTTGCTACGATCTTTACATACTCCTTTTGTTTAATTTACGTTTATACGTCTGCGGGGTACTTACGTAACACACTAACACTAGGAATGGTTTCTATTTTACCAGTTCAACAACATTCATTGCGTTATTTACGTTGTTGAGCAGACAAATTTTTCGAACATATGAAGCAATGGATTAATGATTCAGATTGTGATTGATAGTGTGTTACGCAATTAGGGTGCCGGTCATACACGCACGCCGGTTACGAGTAGGTACTTATGCCACACTACCTGTCTAAGAAAATACTCGTTTCGCACACGTTTTTTTATTTATTTATTTCACCATATGTGTCCACAAATAATTATAAATAGATAAGAAGAAAGGAACGGGAAAATATGTACAAAGTAGATGCTTATTTGTAAAGAAATCTCTTCCAGCTTACTTGCGGTAGGAGAGTAGATAAAAGGAGATGTAGACAACGTGTGTAAGAGTAGAAGGGAAAACATAATACATAAAATCAACAATGATTCTCTAATTTAAATGTAAACATACATTATGAGAATATACTTACTTACGTACATCTAAAATAAACATCACTAATATATATATATATTATAATTATAATGTAATTTAAATAATAAATACATATGCAATCATGACAAAGTGAAAAGATAGTGTTTTTCACTCTTCTTTTAAATACTGCAACAGCTTGGCAGTCCCTAATGTCAGGCGGAAGTGAATTCCACTACCGAACCGCGTGCAGAGTGAAGGAGTAGGAGTAGAAGTCGGTTGATTGGGGAGGGGATTTGAGGTGATCTCTAAGATGCGACTTGCAAGGTGAATCAAAAGCACGGGCGTAGGTGAAGCGTTCCCGCAAATAGGATGGCGTTTTAGGGTTGTGAAATCTGTTAAATAGCAGGCACAATATATGAGAGATCTTACGAAGTCGAATAGGAAGCCACTTGAGTATATTGCAAAAGTTAGAAACGTGATCATACTTTTTAAGGTTAAAAAGAAAACGAAAACAGATATTTTGCAAACGCTCAACTTTATTGAAAAGCTCCTCGGTGGCATCTAAATAACAGGCATCAGCGTAGTCTATGATGGGCTGTATGAGAGTTTTAGCAAGGGAGATTTTGGTGATCAAGGGCAAGAAGCTTTGGAGGCATTTCAACGAATGGAACGTGTAGTGCACTTTGGGCATTCCACGATAAGTACGAGTCCATGGTTACCCTCAGATTTTTAACCATTTTTGAGTATTCCATCTGAACAGAGATTTTTTTAGTTTTCAATTTTAAAAATTTTCCATCTCCATTCACACAGAGTGGAGAAAGCGACGCAAAGTCGAGTCTACTCCGCATATACCTGCCGCCGATAATTATGGCCTGGGATTTTTTGGGGTTGATCTGCTGTCCAAACCACGACCTGCCGAGACTACTCGCTAATCAAATCCAGGTCTCTGTTAATAGCAAACACGACGTCACCCGTATCTTGCAACAAGAAGTGATTGTGTAGCTGCAGATCGTCCGCATAGAGATGGAAGTGGGAAGAGATGACTCTGATGACAGAGTCAATGAAAATAGAAAAGAGAAGAGGAGAGAGAACGCTACCCTGAGGCACACCCGCCGTAAGAGAGCAACAGTCAGAAGAAGACTCTTCGAGACAAACCCGCTGCGAGCGGCCAAGAAGAGAAATTGAAAGATTTGAGAATCCCTATAAGGATATCGAAATCCACAGAGTTAAAGGCACTGTAAAAGTCCAGAAGTACAAGTAAGGTGAGAAATTTGTAATCCATAGCCATGTCATCAGTAACCTTTAAAAGAGTCGTTACTGTGCTATGACCAGGTTGAAAATCTGATTGAAAAGGACTAAGAAGGTCATTTGAAGATAAAAAGGCAGAAAGTTGCTGATGAACAATGTGCTTAAGAACTTTGGAGAGATATGGAAGGATAGAAATGGGGCGGAAACCAGTCGGTGAGGCCGGATTAGATGTTTTGGGTAAGGGGATGATATGGGCTTGTTTCCAGGCTTCAGGAACAGTACAAGAAAACAAGAAGAAATTAAAAATGTGGGTCAAGATTGTAGCGTTACTATTAGCCGGACTTACCCAGTCAGATTGTATAAAAAAATATGAGTACAACAAAGTATAAAAGTTATTTAGGATTAGGAACAGGTCTCCAGAGCGAGACACCCGCAGCAGGGTCCTCAGACATCAGCGCAGGAGCAAGGATGGAACTCGGAATTCTCCAGGCTTCAGCATTCTCACGTCATGCAATAGGGACCTTGGGGTCCGGTTTACGGCGTCCATGCACCGAATAGCAGGACTACCGCAGCAAGGGGTCACAGATTTCCGAGGAAGGTCTTTGAGCTGGTCGCCGGTACTCACCGAGATAATAAAACTCGTGTTATGTTTGAAGACCAAACTCTTCGTAAGAGTATATAATGTTCTGTGACCAAACTAAACTGCCTTTATTTGGGCTGAAGGCCCGTATTTATACTAGACAGATGTATCTTATTTCAAAAAGTAATTCAACTTAGAACTTAATCATAATTGATAGCCGGCCAGAAACAATAACACTGACCTTATTACACTAACTCGCTTTAACATGTAAGCTTTATAGAAAAAGAAAACTGACAGATGACAATTTACGATAAAAATGACAATGTATAAAAATATTTAAAATTATTTATAAGGAGAAAATTAATAGTATGAAATACAGATTTGTATGTAAAAACAAACAAAGGTAAGTAAGACTTTGCTTTTCAGCGGTAATAGTGTAAAGTATGCGTGTTCTGTGATTTCACTTCTGAAAACATAGGTTCAGGCAATGAGGTTATATAATACTAGAGGAGCAACGTCCTACTAACAATTTCAAAAAAACGTAACCACTTACGAGTTTAAAGTCGTGGCTTCGAAACGGATACATAAACATATCAATCTGTCAAAATAATCTATGTTTGTCTCATTTCTTCTACCGTCAAACTAATTACGTTGGAATGAGACAAGACATTGCTATCGGAAAAATGGCCAGGGTTGCCAATGATCAACATAATTTCCCCAGAATTAATTATGGTAGTTATTGAATCAATTATTAGGAAATGTTGTATTATGGAACTACCAATAGATTAAAGATTTATAGAAATTGACAAGGATTAGGTACCTACATAAAAGAATAAAAGAAACATGCGTCAACGTAAATATTATATTTAAAAACTATAAAGATCGTGTCAAATTACTTTTGTTTGAAATGGAATGATATTATAAATTAGAATTACAGGAACATACATTCGTCATTCACTAAACTCCCAACAATCTGGCAAAATCAAAATCGTTTTTACTGGTAGCACTGATGGCAAAAGCAATGTTTGATAAATTTATTTCGTCTCGTAATGTTTTTTTGGATAATCTGAAGAAAATTTAGCAAATTTACTTGTGAAATGTAACACCACTTGCTTTATTGAATTTTTCAGACCGTGACATACAAATTTTAACCGCTCATTTTACCATTTTGATATTTTTTATTGCTAAGCAATTGCTCATTTGACGTCAAGCTGACAACTGAAGTCAGATATGCCTGTGGACATATACGAAGTGGTAACACGTCGGCGCCGTACACTGCTGATCTAGTCCTATAAAACATCATTGGGTTCAGGTACCGAATTATAACAAGAATTATTGAACACAAACAGCCCTTTCAATGCTAAATATGTAAATAGACTAAAGGATGTGGTTTCTGTGAAGCGAAACACCACAAGATGGCAAGTAATGTGGGGAGGATAGGAAAAAAATGTATTGGGCAAAGATTATCATTACCAACTGTAGGTAGTGGAAAAGATAGCACAAATAAGATTTTTTTTTGAATGAATGTTGTTGAACTGTCAAAATGAAACCCATTCCTACTGATAGTGTGTTACGGAATCACCCCGCTGGTTGCTAATTTAATTGTATAATTTATTGTTTTTATGACATTGTTTATACATTCTGTGATTACTCACGCACTAACTTATTTACATGTACAAAATTTAGGAAAATCTTCTACTTTTACAGTGCAATTTTAGCACCATATATCTATCACAAATTATTATCTGTCATTGCTTAATTTTTCATTATTTTTACCTTTTGTGGTATAGTAATTTTATTCTAAATGCATCGTCTTCACATTATAATGATAAATATAATTAATGTATACAAAATATTGTAAAACATTTTTAAAGAGTAACGGAGTAGTAGTCTCTTGCCCATACTTCTCCACACGAAACTACCCTTTGGAAAGGGCAACTACTCGTAGAATCAATCCTATTTTCTTGTTAATTTTGGCGTCCTATTTGAAATAAATAATTTGACTTGGACTCATAATAAAACAATTTAATAGTCAGAACTGTCGAAAATCGACTGGAAATACAGTTTCGTCGCTCCTAACTAGGCAAAGGTGTTGATTTATCATTATATACTCCTTACGGAATTGAGGCTAGAAAATGTTGATTTAACAAGTCTGAATTTAGGTGTAGTTTAGCTTTAATGTATGACTGGAAACGCTAATTGAAAACAAACAGTTTTGTCTAATTTACCAACAGCCTCCCAAATTATATCGTAGCAAATATTTACATAAAATAAATAGAACACCGTCTTTTTGGTTTTCCTGCATGTGGGGTACTTACTTTTTGGGGTTCCGTAGACAACAAGGAATCCTTTTAATTTCGCCATGTCCGTCCGTCTGTCTGTCCACGGCTTAGCCCAGAGACTCTTAGTTCTAAAAAGCTGTAATTTAATACATATTAATAACGCTGGCAAAGAGGAAAAGTACAAAATATTAAGAATGCGAAATATTAAGCTTTAAAGTGCTAATTTTGTTAGAGTCAAGTGTCTCCCCGCCTTGCCAGCTAAATGGCTGTTCTTGGATATATAAAAACACCACAGCAGTAGTAGCTATGTGTATAACGAAGTTAAAAGGAAAACTATCACAGCTAAGTAGGCTTTACAAGTTGACGACTAATAGTCGAACAAGTTAGATTTGCAGTTGGAATGTCTAGGAGAAGCATGTTTTTCAACTATAATAATAAGTTTGTCTACGGAACCCTTCGTTATGCGTGGTCCAACACGCACTTGTTTACATTTGATTCTTCTCATATAATAAAGATACAGCGAGTTTTTCGGGAATCCTACTTATTATTTTATAAGAATGTGAAAATTTTTATGTTTGCATGTTTGATACTCAATTACGCAAAAACGGCTGAACGGATTTGGATGAAATTTGGTACACAGATAGACCATGACCTGGCTTAAGATAGAATCGTTTTTATAACCCGTAGTACGTTCCCGTGGGACATTTACGACCTCCACGATGGCGAAGCCGCGGGCAAAAGCTAGTTATAAATGAATTCAGTAATGTGAAGTAAAAACCTCAGAGTCTAAGGTTTTGAGAATGCGGAACTTGGCTCTACATTAGATCATAGAATTTTTTAATATACTAAAAAGAGTTGCGACACTTTACGTGATTTTTAACATGATTGTTTTGATGGAATGCCTTCCAAATTCAAATCATTTTAATTCAAGTAACATGACTTATAATAATAGGAATAACAAAGACACACACAATCACTTCAATTAAAACAGAACATTGGTAGGTAGGCAGGCTTTAATAAAGTACGATAGACAACAATACCCGATCTAAATCGATACCGTCAATTGCGGCATCTTTATTTTTCATGAACAACTTTACCTATTAGTACTTACTGTATTCATATGTATCTCGCTTAAATCGATTTAAAAAATCTGTTTAAAAAATAGTAGATTTTGCTACTTTTGTATCGCTTTGATATTAAATGGTGGCAACAGATTTTTAGTAATCGAGAGATATTGGTATAAGTACAGTACTCATGGGTAAAGTGGCTCATGGAAAGTAAATACGCCACAGTTGACTTGTACGACGCTATTTAAACAATAGAGGGAAAATGTACCTATACTTATAAACCTACGGCTTTTTATAAAGTCGGCATTTTTTTTTGTTGTTCAATTAAGTGCACAATCAAGGTACTACCTACAGGATTCTTTGAAGTCCTCCAAAGGACGCTAGATTTAAACATTCCATAACTTCTTTTATTTTGTACCTACTGAAAATTTATAAAGCCGTTTTCAAAGTGAATCGTTTGAATCATAAACAGAAAAATATTCGCTTTAATTTCGAAACCTTTTGCATATGTGGCTATGATGTTGGAGAATTCGCATGGACGTGTATGAACTAAATTTATGAGGAATTTAATTTTTCCGGAAAAAGTTTTATTGGCTTTAAAAAATGTATGAATCCTTTTGATAAACATTCATGAGAGTTTAGCTGGACTCGTGTAATTACTCCTACGCCACATACGTTTTACGCTAACTATGAGTAAAAAATATTGTATCTGAAAAACAATGTTATCTCTGGCGAAATGAGCTCCACTTCCATGATTATGTTACTTAATGAGCAAAGGGATGTTAGAATAAACATAATAAACATAATTAAATTATAATAAACATAATCTTTTATTTGTTCATGACTGCAAAATTACTATCTAACCACATTCGTACATGCCATAATTATGGCCTTTTATAGGCGATTTTCTTTTTGACCGATTGATTGGTCAACGTTCTTTTTGGGCTATCGGATACGAAATATCAAGTACGTTCATTCTTCAGCATTTTGTTCGTTATGCACCTCGTTCTTTTGTCGCGTCACATGCTGTCTCATGAAAGCTCACTGTTGACATGTTATTTTTTTTCTTTTTCTGAAATCTCACAATGTATTTCATCATTTATTTTCTCAGGTTTATTTTTATCGTGTTTATACCTAGTTATAGTATGTGCCTGCTGTGGTCTCCTGTAATTGAAGGAGCACACGTAAAAGAACCTATTATATTAATATGATTTATATTGTATATGTGTATCCTTTGTTGGTGATCCGAAATAAATAAATAAATAAAGTGTTGTCCGTGTTCACGCTCAGAAAGGCTGTAATGAAATTGTGCGTGCTGTTTATTGTAAACTACGGTAAAACTGCGTTTTGCATAATTGTAAGTACCCACTGGGTTTCAATACCTAGTTGATTATTGACTACGAGTATGTGAAAAACGACGGGTTGTAAACTTGACAACAACTTTAAATGTCTTTGAACCTGCAAAGGCACAAATTAAAGTGATCTTTTACGACCCCAATCATAATTATCATTCATTTTTAATCGATAAATGTCCGATCCTGAAACTTAGGTAAGTACACATTTCTTTCAAATTAACAGCTGACTATTCTGTGCAATTTAATCATTTCCCCGAAATTCCATTATATTCTTTTACTTCCAGTTGAGTCTGAAAGAAATTGAAATTCTTTGCTTTGTAAAGGGACCGTCTCAGATATTTTTACACTTCATTGAAGAATTGTCGGGCTTTTCCACTGACTGGGTCATTTCGAGAAGTGATGCAGAAACTAGTAGGATTTTCCATGAAAATGTAATAATTATTTAAAAAAAGTCTTCTCTAAATAAAGTTATGATCAACAGTGTCAGCACCAATGGAGATTAAAGAACAAGTCAAATTAATAAAAAAAATTACAACAATGAACTGTGTGCTTTTTGCTTTGACAATTTATGTATGATTATAGTGCTATCATAAAAGTCCTACAAATATTATATTTCAGTAAAAAATGGCCAGCAACTGAATTCCTTTTCTTTACTTGGCAAAGGCATTATATGGGCATTAGTCTGCACGTATGATTGAAATGCAAGTCCATAATACCTATTGTTTGACTCCAACAGTTACGTGCCGATAAAATGCTTGGATGCACAACTGTTGAAATTCTCTAAATCACTTTACTTTGAACTAAATGATTTAGCTTTCAATATAACTGACACTGAGCTTTCTTATTAAACTATAGCCCAAGGAAGGTTCCAAATTGCAGGAATAGAAAGTGAGCAGGTAAAGAATTAAAAAAAAAGTTTTCAAAGGTTTTTATTGTGTAAAATAAATAATTAGTAGTCTGTATTTCTGCCGCTAACGCGTATAACATAATCGCAACGATGCGGCATGCTCAATATATATAAGTTCATCCAAATCACGTTGCGGAATGGCCGCCTACGTCCGTTGTAACAGGCGAAACAGATTTTCTAGTATGCGTACGGCATCCATATTTGGCAGAGCTCTTCTTTGAAGCAAATCCAATGCGAGCTCAATGGGATTCAAGTCTGGCCATTGAGCATGTCTATGGTAGGACGTAGATATTAGCTGCGGCAAGTGTGTTTGAAACGACTCTGACAGTGTGTGGACGTGCATAAGCAGAAATGAAGCACCAAATTGGGTCCGCAAAGGAATGACAACATCTGATACAATCGTTTCAGCATAAATCGTTGCATTGAGATTGCCTTTGATCCAAATCAGTTCGTTTCTTCCGCCGATTCAAATACCCGCCCATATCATGATTGTTCTACTACTGTAAGCATGGACTTCCGGGCATGATTTTAAACGTTCTTGGCTTTAGGGGTCCTCCAATACCTGTACGTCTAGTATCTGACCTCATACCAAAACTAGATTCGTTAGAAAAACCCACAAAACGCCACTCTTTTTCTGCCCAATTTCTGTGTTCACGAGCCCATTGTAAGCGGGTTCTGCGATTGCGGCTCAATAGATAGTAAACGTAGTGGCCTTCATGCTTGCGATTTATTGTGGTTTGATCGCTTATTAACATCCCTGAAGAGCTAGCTATAAAACCTCGTAACTAACATCATCGCGGTCATTGTACGATTTTGTCTAGCAGTAATTTGTATGTAACAATCTTGTCAGCATGTGGTGATGCTAGCTCGTCCTCCATGTCGCTCTGCCACACTGCCAGTGATAGTTGCGGTAACGTGTCCAAAACCGACTTATATTTCTCTACGTAGTGCCCAGAGCTATTGCCACAGCACGTTGCCGAGAACGAGCTTCCAACATTCCCACGACTCTGATAATTTCTTCTCGGCTCAAATGACGTCATCTGTTCATAATAACGTTCTTTTGTATTGATTCCACTTAGAAGTATGGCAGAAATTTGACTGATTTGGCCTCAAGACTTTCATCTTTTGACCGAAATTCAAAAGTATTCCCTTTTCAAATGACAAAATTTACTAAAAACTATGCATAGAAATTACAAAAATATAATTAAAAACCTGATTTTTTGGTAACTTGCAAAAACGTGCTTGATCCCCAGATACTTTTGATGTGTGTATGTTGGACTGCTCCAATAGTTCCTCATAAATGGCGTTGTCCCTTGGCGTCGTTGTCCTTAATCGCGCTATGGTTACGTTCCCGTCGGCCTTTATAAGCAGGACTTGGTTTCAGCACCGTTATGTTATATAATATTTCCTTCCTTAATTGTGTAGCGGCATCTACAACGCCACATGCGAGCTACGCGTCAGACTGACGTCACGCAAAATCCTGCATCGTGCAAGCAGAATTTACCGCGCAACTAGCATATATACAACGTCCCGACATCAATCGTCGGGCAGTTGCCCACCAGACACAACACCCGTCTGTTCGGAGGATCCTCCCTTTTCAATAGAGTATGAGTGAACTTTACACCCGGTTCCTCATACCTCTATAATTGCTTCAATATTAATAGCAAACTTTTGAAAGAAGCAAGCCTTAATGGGTCAGCCTCGTATTAAGATTCTATAAATAGGTAGATAATCTATCTCATTCGGTATACGTACCTACCGATATACTTTTAATAACAGAATTTGCAATTTTTTTTTTTGATTCAGCACGATTTAGTTTTAGTATATACTTATTTATTTTTATTTATAACAGATTAACACAATACAGAGACAGACAAGCGGTTCGCATTCCGCATGCACACCATGTTCCAACACTAGTAGTTTCGTTTCACTATGTTCTCATGTTGATGACACGATCTCAGCCAAATTTTCTTTAGTTCGCAGTTCGGTTGGGTTCCAATTTTAAATCATTTGACCCCATATCTTTTCTGTGGGATTCAAATCGGGACTTTTTGATGGCCAGTCAATAACTTGACACTTTTTTGAGCTCGATATTTTCTTTTTATTCATTACGTTTCTTATCCAGACCGCATTTCCCTAAAACAAAAAAAAAAACCTAATACGCCAGTCACCGCAGACACAAAAACCGCATTAGGTTGCGAAAATAGCACTGTACTGATTTTTTGGGATGTTGTAAGGATAGGTACCGAAAGTGTAAAACCAAGTTTGCAGCTTCGAAAGACCTGGGCTAACGGCGGCGGGCAGCGTGGTGCTCGAAAAACCTCGAAATTTTCAGACTTCTTTCAGTTTTAGACATAACATTTCTAAAAGGTGCATCCTACGTACCCTATACATTTTTAAAGTATATACAAGTGAGCGCAACTGTAGCTCTGTAGATTCAATAAAAATAAAACCCGAGATCCAAAAAAAAGGTAGGCAATCTAACTGTTGCATGTTCTGTATGCTCTAGACTTGCAATTGGAATCCAATTTGTTGGGTAAACAAGACAGCGAAATATTAAATAAAAATACAGTACTTTTGATTTATTATAGCCAAGAACATATTTAAGTAGGCAATCCATTTGCAATATATTTGTAAACATGTTATATTTGATAAAAAAATATTAATTTAAAAAACAGATGGGTGAAGGTTACTCTTACTCCGGCGGGGTAATTACGTAACACACTAACAGTAGGAATGGGTTTCATTTTGACAGTTCAACAACATTCATTGCGTTATTTACGTTGTTGAGCAGACAAATTTTTCGAACATAAGAAGCAATGGTTTAGCAATAGGCTCCAAAATGATTCAGATTGTGATGGATAGTGTGTTACGTAATTAGGGTGCTGATCCTATACTTCTATTGGTATCTATGCTATCAACATCCCAAAAAATCAATACATTTCAAATGTTTTAAATGACAGGCTTTTAAATTTTTTGATAACTTAAGGATGAAAAAGTGGCTAAATGCATTATAACTAGGTTGAAAAAAATATCACACGGCCTATTATTAAACAGCTTTGTTCTTTTTAATGTTAATATTGGTACTTAATTAAATACAATTTTATTATTGTTTTCGGGAGCGTTCTTTTTCTCAGTTCTTATGCTGCGGGGTAATTACGTAACACACTAACAGTAGGAATGGGTTTCATTTTGACAGTTCAACAACATTCATTGCGTCATTTACGTTGTTGAGCAGACAATTTTTTCGAACATATGAAGCAATGGATTAGCAATAGGCTTCAAAATGATTCAGATTGTGATGGATAGTGTGTTACGTAATTAGGGTGCTGATCCTATACTTCTATTGGTATCTATGCTATCAACATCCCAAAAAATCAATACATTTCAAATGTTTTAAATGACAGGCTTTTAAATTTTTTGATAACTTAAGGATGAAAAAGTGGCCAAATGCATTATAACTAGGTTGTAAAAAATATCACACGGCCTATTATTAAACAGCTTTGTTCTTTTTAATGTTAATATTGGTACTTAATTAAATACAATTTTATTATTGTTTTCGGGAGCGTTCTTTTTCTCAGTTCTTATGCTGGTTTTAGGTACATTTACGGGCCAAAGCCTGGTAAATGTAACGTGTGATGGTATTATTCTTCTAAATGCTTGAATATTCTAGTTATTCTGCAGTTGTTTAAGATGGCAGCTATCTGTAGTTTGACGGGATTCTTCTAATTCTATTAATTTCAGGCTACGGAGAAGATGGTTTGGGATAACGCCTGCCGTGGAAAGAACTATGGGGAACTACACTTTTTCTTGTCTCCAGATTCTTGTGACTTCTTTAAGTTCAGCATACTTATTTACATACTTTTTTAGATATGGTTTTTTGTAGCATACATAGGCATTGAGAACTGCAATGTTTATGAGGTGTGGTGAAGTGATTTTTCCTATTTTATCCTGTAGGGTTATGTCTGGTTTATTGTAGTAGATAGTACTACCAGTAAGCATGGCGCTATCGTAGTCCTGTTTGTATGTATAATTTTCTAGGATAGTTTGTGGTGTGTACTTGTAGTAAGGAATGCTAGGGTTTTGTAGGACTGACTGCGTTTGAGTGCTAGTTTTTGATGAATGAGGTTTGGAACCAACTTGTGTCTGTGAGTGTAGTCCTTCTGTGTAAGCGTTATGCATGCTCCGGTTGTGTGTTGTGTGGTTTCTGATTGAATGTAGCATCTGCGGCATTTATAGTTTGTGATGGTAGGATCTTAGTGATAAGTTTCCTGTTGTTTATGGTGTTGGTGATTTGACCTTGCATAGCTATGATGAAAACTTCTGTTTTAGGGAACAGGTTTCCTATTTTAAGCCACTTATAAGACGCTACTATATCAATATGGGATTGTTCTAAATTATGAGGGTGTCCACCGTGAAAGACTTTCTTCTTCCAGTTTTAAATCTTTAGTTCTCTGGGTCTGTGTTATTTGTGTCTCGTATGAAAGAAGCAATTCTTAAAAGTATTGCAGGTTTATAATTAAGGAATGAGGTAGACCAATTTATTTATAATTTAAGCCCAGGGGGGTAATTGCGTAATTCACTAACAGTAGGAATGGCTTTCATTTTGACAGTTGGACAACTTCATTGCGTTATTTACGTTGTTGAGCAGACCAATTTTTCGAACTTAATAAGCAATGGATTAGCAATATCCTTCAAAATGATTTAGATTTTGATTGATAGTGTGATACGCAATAAGGGTGCTGTTTGCAGCCTATGCAAAATACGCAAATAAATCTACAAAACGTCGAAATATATTATAATAACTCACGCCTGCTAATTAAACGGGAGCGAAACTCAGATATGATCACGCTTACGAAGCTTCATAAATATTTATCATTATTTAATATTTTAATTTTGATTATCCAAACTTTTCACAATACGCGTATACCTATGTGGCGTAGATACACACGATGACATATCAAGCAACACATTTCCAGTTCTAGCTCACTTCGCATTGTATAGGCTTTTCCGCATTGGCTTTTCGTACAATAAGAAATCAGCTTTTGTTGGAAATGTATGGCTAGATATGGCATCGTGCGTACTTGGCTTATGACTTGGTAGAACGGCATAATAGGTGTATTGCCCTTATCAATAAGACTCCTTTCTAATACCAAATTTTTCAGTCATGGATGGGATGTAATGACGGTACACTAAGTACAGTCATCCTCAAAAAGATGTTTACATCGCCAAGAATTAATTTGGTTGTCTACAATTTTTGTTCCATATGTAGTATTTTTGTTCCATAGTATCAATGTGTAGCTACAATTAAGTACCGTCAAACGGGGTGAATAGGGCTGAATCGAGACGAAACTTTAAAATGGATTTTAACATTGAAATAATATAGTTTGTCGCCAAAAAGGATTCTAATGTGTTTACTGTAAAATAATTAACGATTAAGTGCCCGTGTTGGCAACAAAGTATATTATTTCAATGTTAAAATCCCTTTTAAAGTTTTGTTCCGATTCACCCCTGCATCCCCATTCACCCCGTTTGACGGTACCCAATGTGTTAAATTTTCTGTGGCAACACATTGATACAAAATTATAGAACAAAGATTGTAGACAACTAAATTAATTTGTCGATTTTTTTAAACATCTTTTTGAGACAGACAACACTACCTACTTCTAGTCTAGGCACCAGGCAGCTTGGCGTTTGTTTTGTCTGGGCTGTGACAAAACAAGAATATAAGAAATCAAAGAACGTCGACCAGCTTTAGTCATTTGCGTGAAGGTGGTAATTAAGAAGAGAAAGGCTTTGAAAGAGGAATGATAGAGGTGGGAGGACGATTTTCAATTTGCATTTGAATCGGCTCAGGGCGCGTGGGACCCAGCTGACAACAAAGGCCGCAGATTAATTTATATGCAATGGGGAACACAGTAACACGTAAATATGAAACATTGAACCATGTAGTGATTATGACGAAGTAATTGGAACCCATTCACTCGCGACGGTAATGTAAGTACAGTCAAGGCATGAAAATGTTAAACCCCATTAGGTTAATTTTTATTTGCATTTTATATAAGCAGCGTTGTGCCAACATTTTCCCTCTTATTACCAAACACGATCTAACTTTAGCCCGAGCCCAAATCTTCGAGCCAGTTTTTGTATTTCGAACTTTATGCCGACATTAGTAAAGTTCTTAATGGAAAATTGACATCCTAAGACTGGACTAAGTTGTCAGTTTTGTAAAAGGAACTGTATTTCGATTTCTGTTAGGTTCTTATTTCAAAAACAGGATGGATGGTTTAAACCATGTCCAAAAAAAACATGTTTTGTAATAAATTACAGTTCGAAAAAGTGACACGCACTCGTTAGGTATGTGGGAAAGGAAAATTAGAATATTTTCGCTCGTTTTTACCGTACATATTTTACCTTAATAGTCAGCTGTTTCACTTCGTTTTGTGAAAATATAAGGAGTAAAACGTCTCGGTGAAATTAGCGAACAACTTTTATTTTAGCCTCTGATAACTTCCTGATCTCTTGTATTTAAGTGTCGTAAGGTCAGTAAACTCCTGTAAGTGACTTCTCGTCAAAGTTTTCGCTGTTTATGACTGAGCTTTCTTTTCAGTAATAAAATATTATAATAATTCGTTTCGTTTTAGTGTAGATATAGAAAAGGGGTTACATTGTTAAAAGTTGCTGTCGTGTCTTGGTTTAGTTTAGGTTAGGTATGTACAATAAAACACTGTTTCCGATATTACTGTGTTAGGCGTGTTGTCGCTACGGCTGCTCGGACGAGACTGGGAGTGCGGCGCATCGCCGCGCACTCCTTCTACCGCGCAACCCCCACCACTAGCACGCATAACTTATTTATTAAACTAATTAACCCCCACCACCACCACGCATAACTTATTTATTTAACGTCGCACTTGTTAATAGCTCGCCTTAATTCGCCTAGTTTTAAGTTTTTCAAGCCCTGGCTGGGGACCTTAATTTATTAGGACAGCCACAGGCATGTCCGGTTAAGCAGCCGACAACCTCCTAGGTAGACCAGCGAGAAGGCATTAAAAAAAAAAATTGCTCGCTTCCAGTTAGGTACTTGGGACCTAAACATGTAACTTTTGAGATATAGGTGTAGGGTAGGTACCACTACCTACCCCTTCAGGGATTGGTAGATACAGGATTGATACTGTTATACTATAGCGAACAAAAAATAAGCTTTGCTGTGTATACATAATCTTTTGATTGCAAACGTTTTAATAAAATTCTATATTCACGTTTTCCCTCTCGTGGCAAACCATCTAATATGTACGTAATTTAGACAGCAAGACAGCAAAATACTGGAGAAATATGGGTGTACTCTAGGGACATCTCAGCCTTACCCTTCGGGGATTACAGGCGTGACGTTATGTTTGTTTATACAATAAAAAAAAACATATACTTTACACGGCGTAGTTTCCTGTTTCCCAATGAAGCCACAACGCAACGCTACGAATGAATAATGAGTCCCTTTGCAAAACTTAGTCATGCCGTGATACTAAGCGGCATTTCTCTTCACAATTTCCATCTAACCGTCCAGAACTTTCCTAGCTACATAATGTGTCTCTAATTAGGCAGTTAAGGCAGTTATGCTCACAAAAGAGACATTTATTTCCCTCGCGGCCAACTTACCGTAGTTTTTGTGTGATTCGAGGTTGCGATTACAGAAACTAATATAATTTTAGTGCCAACTGAACAGGTATTATACATATTGTGTTTTTACGTGGTGGGTTGGGTTTTTTACAAGCAGTGGGTTTGATGGCGACTCAAGGTGCTTTATGCCAATTATTTTTGTTTGAAAGTTGTTTACTAAAGTTAAGAATATTGAGTTTCGATGTGGGTAGGTATATTTTATTATCGTCTGTCATTTCTGTAACACGTCTCACAGGCTTTATTTCTTTGAAGTCGTGAATAAAAAACAAAAATGTAGATTTTATTTTCGTTTTCAATTCATAAGGTTGAATTGAAAACCGAAAAGAAAATGTTATTTATTTTCTAAACATAACATAGCATCACGCCTGTATGCCCCGACGTGTTAGGCAGAGGTCCACTTATAGTACACCCACATTTCGCCATTATACCTAGATTTATGTGAAAGAATATTTCAGAAATGGAGTTATTTTCTTTTTTCCAATTTTCGTTTTTGTTGCATAAAATGTGCGGCTCTGCGCAGGTATGTTGCAGTGGTCGGTATAGTTTGTGATTGACATCTATTGCTATTCAAATGCTTTTAATCAAGTTGAGCGTGCCCAGCGAGCAAACATTGTTTTTATTCAACACAGTGTCTACATAAAACATTGTAATTTGGATATTGAAACAATTGGAAACTTGTTTATTTTGTGAACTGCATGATGGATGTCGATAGTTTTCATTTGTAAGGATACATGACTTAACTAAGGCCAATAAATAACGGCTTTTAATATGTATATAATAACAACTAGAATACGATGAATATTTATGAAAGACAAGCATTAGCAGTCAGTAATCACGTAAAACAATCTATGTAGGTACCTGTAGTACGTGTCAGGCCATTTGTGAACTGATTAGAGTAGGGCTGCCATTCAATACCACACAGGAATGGAAATGGCTTGGATCACTTAAATCGCATCTCCTCTTTTTCGATAATAAATCCTGAACTGCCCAAATGTAGTCCTGTGTGCCGCGAATAGCATCATCCTTCTGTATATCCCAATTTATTTCAGATCGGCGAAGTACCTCTTTTTCCCCCGTAGGTACGTCTCTATCAGCCGCCATTTTGTGTTCACTATATTCCTTGCCATATCGTATTTCACACAATCTATTATATATTATTATATTATATATTATATATATTTTTGGTCTGCTCTTTATACTCAACAACGCTTTTTCCGCAAAAAAATGTCGGATTCATAAAACTGGAAAACAACGCTGCAATCTTCATGAATATCGCTAATAGCGACCAGTCTTTTATATATCAATAAATAAGCTTTAATTGATGGCATAAGCATAACATAGCAAAATCAGCCTATAATGTTCCCACTGTTGGGACGCAGACCTCGTCTCTTTGAGAGGGAGTGGGCTTTTATCAACCACGCCGGCCCAGTGCGGGTAGGTAGATGTCACATTTTTTCGGTTTTTTTGGTTCTACGTTATGCCAGTTTCCTCACGATTTTTTCCATGACCTTTTTGAGAGCAGTGGTGATGAAATGATTGACACAAAGTAAAGCGATTCGAACCCACGACCTACAACTTTTAAGTCGAGGCCGTTACCACTGGGCCACCACTGCTGTGCGATTGATTGATCATTGTAAAATTACCTGATGGATGCAGTGCTTTTAGTAGATCGTGTAGCAGCTGTCAGCCCTGAATGGATAACAGTTCGAATATAGTGACAATAACGGATGGTAGCGGTGTTATGACGTGTCGGTAGTTACATGCAAAACACAATCGGATGTCGTTGGCAAGACAAATCTGGGCATACGCCATTTCAACCAATAAGCGAAGAGACAAACTGTTCCCAAGTACCCAATGTGTGCAACGCATTATGACATTGATTTTATACGAAAAACTACGGATAATTGGCCTATATTTGGTTGCATACGATGGGTACGTGGGATCAGTTTGTCTTTTTACCTTAGCATAAGCATAATCAGCCTATAATGTTCCCACTGCTGGGACACAGGCCTCCTCTCTTATAGAGGGAGTGGGTTAGATTTTTTACCTTTACTTGATGGAATTTCGAGAGGGTCTTGGCTGGACTTCTTACCTTTACTTGACGGAATTTCCGCCTGCTTTCGGCAGATGTATTGCTATTGTACACTTAGGTATTAATAGAGAATTACTGAAACAGACGTAATCGAAGACGTCGAGTTGGAGCCGGAGCTAAAAATGGACTTCTTTTGTTCTTATTTATAATTTGATCTGATAGGCTGGCAAAGGCTGTATTGTTAAGGTTTGATTAGGTTGGTCGATAAATCTCATCATTAGATTGTTTTTGAGTATTTCAGATTGGATGTGGAATAATTTTCAAGAAGTTGTGATTTGTTAATAGTTTTGTCGTTTATTAGTCAATGATTTTCTTTAGAAAACATTTACTTACACTGAATAGAATAAAAGCCGTCGTCATGAATCATAGATGGCCTTGTAAGGACAACTCTAAAATCACTTTTCAAAGACGTAGCGATGACACAATCATGATTTTCGTTTACATAAGAAAATATTCTACAAGTACTGCTTAATGTTCACGACATAACTACAAACCTAAAGCATTTCCAAGGCAAAAGCATTAGCATATGATTAGTATCGCTACATTACAGATTGGCACGTTTACACATTTCCAAGCGTAGTGCGGTGTCGATGCATATGCCGTCGCCGATTTCCGCTCAACTTCATCGGTAAATGTATTCTATCAATAAATGCAAATACTTTTGTTATCATATTCAATAACCTCGACTAGCGTCCGGTAGAAATAATACAAATAGTGAATAAGGTCACTAAATACATTAGCAAATAGTTTATGGAAATACACACTCCGGGGTTTTGTGTCCATCGAATGGTTTTAGTGCTTAAAAGAGCTTTGCCGTTTTGTCAATTGCTGCCAACTGAAGATTTTTATTTACTCCTATTTGCACCGGCTTTGTGACGTTGTTTTTCAAAGAGAAGCTTTCAGAATTTTGATGACTTCGCCACGTTCAGAGTGAAGAATTTCATGTGCATATGAGGGAATATTCGATTTTACTGGAGCGAGTTTGACACGGATGAGTTCCTAGACAGGTTTTTCAAAGGTTAGCATGATATTTATTATATTATTATTCGCTTAGAGGCTAAGCATTGCCATACAAGGTGGCAATGCCGCCAGTCTCTTGGGTACATTACCAGTCGACAGCGATGCGGAGGAATTTTTCGACGCCATATTTTAGTTTGTTAACGGTTTTAGTTAGGTTAGGTCATTATATTTAAATTTTATTTGTAAATACGAATTAAAAGAAAATAAGATAAGTTAAGTAAAATAAAAATAAATTATACGCTTCTTTATGATAAAACAGTCTTTTAGTTTAATTTCTTATTGCAAAGATTAAAAAATAGAGAAATGTCAAGATTGAAATTAAATAAAAAGTTCGTCACGTAAGAACACTAAACGTAGTGATGCGTAGTGTCTGTTAATTAGTTGATGTTAGCTTGAACGACTTTCTGTTGGTCTAAATAAAAATTAGTCGACATTAACTTGATTTCCTTCGGGTCCACGGTTCTGCCACATGGAGTTGTGATGTCTATTCCATTAAGATTCACCGAAGGCGCGAAACGTCACCGAATGGCGTTGATAAATGACGCTCTACTTTGGCAATTTTCCACTTTTACCACGTCCACTGTCTAGTCGATTTGCTTTAATCTGCAAAGAAATTATATGACAAAAACGTATCAATTTCTTTTGTGCCAAAAAGTAGGCATTTTATTCTAAAAAGTTCACGTGAGTTTTTATTCTCCAAGGACAAAGTGTGGAGACCCAATATAAAACATCTCCGTGAAGTGCCTGATCAATCAATATATTTGAGTGATTGACCTAGTGTCATGAAAATATTTTTCCTTCATTAATTTTATTGAATCCCTGGAACTCAGTACCTAGCTGTTTAATAAACGAGGATCCTTAAGGTGGAATATCCTGTCAGATGCAATAAAGCTGCCTTGAAATGAATAGTTCAAGCCCCAATGAGCTTTACCTTTCTTTTGTAAAGTAAAACTGCTTTTTATGCTTTTCATTCATGGCAAGTTTTTTGCAGACAGGGTCTGCTAAACCGTGTTAGGTCGTCTGGTGTATTTCATGTTGGTTTTATAATGTATGTTCAATCACCCTAATACTTCGCTATTAACAAAGATTCACACGAATCTCGGTGTAAATATAACTTGTCCAAAGGGTTTTTTAAATCAACTTTTGACGGGTTACAAATCAGTTGGTCATCATCATCGTCACTTGCCTAGCCTTTTCCCAAGTATGTTGGGGTCGGCTTCCAGTCTAACCGGATGCAGCTGAATACCAGTATTTTACATGGAGCAACTGCTTATCGCATCCCCGCAACCCAGTTACTGGGTATTACGATACCCTTGGTAAGAATGGTTGTCAGACTTTCATGCATCTGACTACCCGTTACAACTGTAAAAGATCTACAAATGACAGCCAAATCAGTAAGTAAATACAAGTAAATACCACAATAAAATTGCGGCGGTAAGTCCCCCATCTGTGGAGTGGATTGAGAGGCGCCACGGCGTCCTCACCTTTCGCCTGACGCAGGTCCTCACTGGACACGGTTGTTTAGGTAGGTTCCTGTTTCGCATAAGGCGGGGGGAAACGCCCGGGTGTTATCATTGTGTGGATCGCCCAGAGGACACGGTGGAGCATACGGTGGGGGTCTCCCCGGTCTGGGCGGAGCACCGCCGTGTTCTCGCCGACTCGATCGGCGGCGGCGGCGATCTCTCGCGTCCGGCCCTGGTCCAGGCCATGGTACGAAACGAGATGGCATGGGAAGCCGTCACCTTCTGCGAAGCAGTAATGCTCGCGAAGGCGGAGGCGGAGCGCGTGAGGGTGAGGCAATCGTTGCACCCTCAAGCTCCTAGTCATCGCAGGAGGAGACACCCTGGGCGTCGGGAATTGCGGGGACCAACGTAGGCGCGGGCTTGCGGACGGCGACTAATGGGTAGCTCGCCGTCCGGTAAGGACCAGGCCCGGGTCAACGGCGCATTGTGTTCCACGCTCGCCTCAAAGAGATGTCAGCACTAAACGACGGGGTCCAATAGGGCCGATGCCTGCCGAGGTCGCGGATTGTTCGAAAGTGTTACCGTGGCCTTGGCACACAGGCAACTGAAAGAACCCGGGTGGGTTTTAGTCAAGTAAAAGTCTGACACGCCCTCCCGCTCCGCACAGAGCGGGAGAAGTTATTAGATGATTTCCCACCCAAAAAAAACAGTAAGTATACCTAATAAAGTTTAGGAAAGTAAATTTTATTAGCTACTAATTTTTACCGAAGTTTTCCTGCGTGGCTTGAATAAGAGACTTAAAAAATAATGTGTTTCGGTAATATGTTTCAATCAAAAACAAACACCCAAACTCGCGGGCAACAGCTAGTCCTCACAAATAATTGTATTGTTGAGCTCTTTTTGTAATTAGAACAATGAATAGTCCTTCGTAATTTGGTAAAATCAAGCAATTAGAAGTTTAAATACAATTGTGGCATTGGATAACGGATGCTTCATTTAGATACAGATAAAGTTTTTAATATTTTCAAGCAATATTAATTTCCAGTTGAAAATCTGAAAATTACCTATCTATTATAGTACTAGCTTTTGCCCGTGACTTCGTTCGCGTGGAAGTCGTAAGACACCACAATACCTATAACAAAATAACCGCCACATTTTTATAAAACTTCCCTATATACTACGTTTGTAGTTTTGGTCTAAACAGCCAAAATATGAGGAGAGCCAGGACTGGTGACGCTGGAGCAAGCGACGTACTCGTAAGTTATCCGTGTGAGAAGCAGCTAGTCTTGGGGTCGACAACCGCAGGCTTCAGTAGTAATTTCCTACTGCTTGCGAAGTTTTTAGTTTTTAGTTGAACGCTTGCGTTCCTGTATAACTACCTAATGACACAGCACTGATAAACTAATCTAAACTAAACTTTATGTATTTTTGTGTACCTTCTACGAACTATTATTTATTTGTAAAACAGATAAAAAAAATAAAAAATAAATGTAAATAAGGGAATCATAAAAAATATCAATTGTTGGGAATCGAACACAGGTTTGCAAAGCAGTTATCGAACTTTTAAGCTATTTGCTTTGTTGAAAGTTGACAAAATAGCCGTTCTTCTATTATTTCATCATTGACTGCTTAGCTCCTTTTAAAGGTATAGCGGGGTGATAACCATTTATAAGGTCTTATCTACTATATTCGTTCCCTATTCAGCCCAATGAAGTAATGAAATAATTCGACTGTTGGCATATACTTGTATATTGTGTTCTCTCTCATCTCAGTCTCATTTCTTTTTTGCTATTTATGACTTTTCTAGTACTCAAACCTCAGTTTGCCCGATAGAGTTTTTGGTCCTTATAAAAAAACAGGACAGATTTTCTTGCTGACTGTAATATTTTCAAAATCTGTGAATGCTGATCAAAATATTAAAAAAAGTTAAGTAGAGTCTCCTTAGACCGTTTCCTTGTAGCGAAAACGGTTGAGGTACCTGCCTTTATTGCCCCATCTCAAAAATCCATCCTGTATGTATCATGAATTACTGCTTAGCTTCATAAAGGTATAGTGTGATGATTTAAAAAGTTAAATCGGTCATTATCTGCAATATCCTAACTTTTTGGCGTGTCTATTTACAATTTACGGAGAAGAATACGAACATAATGCAATATTGCTTATCCCCCATAGCAAATAGCGTGATATTTGACTTATGGAGAATATCTATGCAAAATTTTAACAAAATATATCCGCTAGTTTTTGCGTGATGCTGGAACATACATTCAGACAAACAGATGAAACTTCAAAAAACTATATTTTCGGCATTAGAATCGTTCCCAGACCTCGCGAAAAGTACTTAAAAATAATAATACTTGATGTCCAGTTTTGAATTCGCTACGATTTTGTTGTATGGACTAGCTTTTGCCCGCGGCTTCGCATGCATGGATGTCGGAAATTATCCCACGGTAATGTACTACCGGGATAAAATGTATCCTACGTGTTAATCCAGGTTATAAACTATCTGTGTTCCAAATTCCATTCAAATCCGTTCTGTCGTTTTTGCGTGAAAGAGTAGCAAACATCCATCCATCCATCCACACAAACTTTCCCATTTATAATATTTGTAGGATAGATATAGATAGTTCTGAAACTGAATTTAATACCGTTATATTAAATATATTATTAAATTACAAGCTGCGGGCCCGATGGCATTCCCATCGGAAAAAATTAAAAAATAACTTCCATTCAAATGTTCATCCCCTAATTAACCTCTTCAGGGAACTTCCTTTTTAAATCCTTCCTTAGTGCTCTCTTTCGTTGTATTATGAACTCTTGTGCAAATACGCTTCTGGATCCAGCGGCTTAGGCTGTGCGTTGTCTGTCAATGAGTGCAAGAATTTAAGATTTTTAATAAGTAAATACGCTATTCTACTTAATAAGTACTAGTTACTCTACTTAATAAGTACTACTCTACTTAATAAGTACTACTCTACTTAATAAGTAGATACTCTACTAATATTATTTCGTAATAATATTAGTAGATATGCTGATGAAACGTAGGAATAAGCTCCATATTCATCCGGAACAAAAGTTGCACAACATTGTTGCAGCGACATGTTTTCGTGTTGCATACAGCTAGTGCAAACATGTCCCACACACTTGCTGCGTGCAATTTTCCCCAGCAATATACAAGATGTAATTGAAATAACTGAAAACCTCGTAGGGGTAATTGTTCTCATCATTACAAACATCTTTTCTATGTGACAAAAGAGAAAATCGGGTCAAAAAAATCTGCTGCTTCATACATTTATGTCCGTAGAACTCCACAAAATGTAGGTACCTGTTTCTTTTTTTTCCCGTAATGGGGTTGGTCTAAAGGTAAAAGTTATCTATTATGATGGAATACAATGACCTCTTACGAAGGTATCGAGATATTTAAATAACACCTTTTTTTAAGCAAAACAATATTCATCTTGTGAGGCCTCCGAGGTTCTTGATAATCACCAACCGACTGTGAGATACGATACAAACCTAAATAGCTGCATCTTCTTAGGCGGAAGTCGTGAAAGGCGATATGAGAGCTATCTGCTGAAAATACACAAGAACGGGCAAAGTAGAAGAGACTTAGTCGGCAAGTGGACCTTTCAGCGCGCTGGAATGGCGCCAGAATGGCTTTAAACTCACCACTAAGCGATGGTTAATCAACCTATGATAATATTATGCACAAAATATCTTCATAATTCTAACTTACACTACGTTTATCACGCCCTCCCCAAAAGGTTAAGGCAGACGTGTTAGTTCTGTTCAAGTCCCATGTAAAAAGGGTTGAGCCTATTTATCGGGCACAAATCTAGTCTCCAGGCACATTGAGTGTCTGATGGAAAAACTTTGAAACACTATCCGGCCTGGGAATCGTAACCATTCCTGGGCTTGCGACCAGTTACTGTGCCTGCGCTTACAAGGCAGGTATATCGTTTTATTTTAATAATATTATCAATCAATCAATCAAAATATTTTATTTGACATAAACCTACATGGGCACTTATGAAACGTCAGAAGCTAGGTGCACGGTTCCAATTGGTTGTTTCCTATGGAGAAGAGCCGGCAAGAAACTCCACGGTTACTCTTTTAAAAATAAGGGGCTTTTACAATATTTCAAATTACAGTGTTGATAGGTATGGGAGGACAGTGTAGGCCTGTCAGCAAGTAACAGGCACTCGACAAAATATAAAAAGGTCTACAAATCTACAGTCTACAAGTTAGGCCTATTATAGACTCGGTACCTTTTTCATTCGCCACTGTTTGACATAATAAACTTGCTAAGACTATTGCTGAGGTTTCATAGAACGGTAGGTTTGTACATGAGCAGATTACATCGCATTGCTAATTACAAAATAACTTCTTCGCACGGGTGCGATCAACTAAGGTGGCGAGATATCAAAAAATCTAGATTTCTGTGTTATTTCTAAGTCAAATATTAATGTATCTATCTATATCTATACTAATAATAAAGCTGAAGAGTTTGTTTGTTTGTTTGTTTGAGCGCTCTAATCTCTGGAATTACCAGTCGGGTTTTTATTTTTTTTGTATTTGATAGTCCAATTGTTAAAGAAGGCTATATCCTATTTAAAATCACGCTGCGACCTTAAGAGGCTTACAACAGCTAAAGCGCGGTCACTGTCGGACTGCATAGAAAAGAAAAAGATGCGCGATGACACAACACTGGTAATTTATTGCAAAATACGAAGCATTTATCTGTTTACAAAAAATCTATTGATTGGATTAAAAAATTCAAACACTATTATGTTAGTATGTTGCTTGTAGAATAATCTGACAAAAAATTAGAATGATTGAATGCATAGTAGTATGGTTTTTTATCGTTAAAATAAATTTTTAGAGGTATCTTCGTGTTTTTTTTCTATCGTATCAAATTAGTTGTATTATGTTTTCAACACACTATCCAATTAGCAAATATCCTGAAGAATAACATATATTTTTCTGATTTTGTTTACTGCAGCAGATCATATACTTTTAGGCATTATAAAACTTACATTTAGGTCCTGTAGTCCCCTTAAAGAAGCCGAGCAAAAAGAAAAAAAGTCAAAAAGAACGCTAAGCGAAAACGAAGTAATAACGTGGGCGGGCGATGTAATAAAATTAATTTTCAAATCTACCTTTTAAAGTGTTTTAATAATAATAATAATAAAAACATTTATTTCAGGCAAAATGGCCCATAGACACATACCTTACAAACTAACATATATAAAGTATACAACAAAATTTGTGTTAAAAAATGTGTGGTGTGTGTGTGAGATGTGTGATGTGTGTTTGTGTGTGTGTGTGTGTGTGTGTGTGTGTGTGTGTGTAAAAATGTGTTGTGTTTTTTAAAACCCCCTCGGGTTTTAAAATACTAAAAAGTACGAAATCTACACGGAGAAAGTCGCGGGCGAAGTGCTAATGATAAATAGACATAATAAACCTTATGAAATAAATGTTCAAAATTATGGTGAAAACCGTATCAACATCTATTACCTATTTTATTCTGTAGTTAAGATCTAAGCGGCCACAGACAGACACGAAAAGTTCATTTGTTTTAAATAATATGAATAAGTATATAAAATAATGTTAGAACAGTGGAAGAAAAATAACTCCGTGCAGCAGTTTAAAGTGTGAACATGAATAGTTAAGTGCGAGCATTACACACACGTATCTTGTAGTATTTATTTATTTTGTATTTATTTTGTGGTCAGGACTTAAACGAAGTAAAAGGAGTATGTAGACACAGTAGTAGGTGGCGTTTCTGCCTACCCCCATGGAAAAAAGGCGAGAGTTTATGTGTGTACGGTAGTAAGGACAATGACTTAAATATGTTCCAAAGTGAACAATAAACCCCAGTCGGTTGTATTTTATGTCAAGGCTTGCGATGTTTATATTGTTTATATCTTCAGGGTCAAATTCAATTAGCTATCGAAACTCCTCAGACTTGATGAGTATCGATATAAACATGATAAAACAAAAAAATATATAATTTGTTGTTTTTTTTTTGTGGGGTCATTGGCCGTAGTTAGTGTTTTCACTTAAAATATCAGTTTAATAAATATGTTTTATTTGTGTAAACTTCACAGACGTGATTAGTATCGATATCTAAACACGATAAAACATATTTTCTCAACTCATACTTTAAGTAACAACATTTTCAGAGGTCGTTAACCCCTAAAAAACACCACCTCTCTTTTATCATGTTTAGATGTCAATACTCATCACGTTTGCAGAGTTTCGCTGCATAATTTAATTTGACCCTGTATGTAAAAGAACGCAGTATGTTCCTCAGACTCGCACAGTCCAAACCGCTAAAGAAAGAAACTTGAATTTTGGACAGAAGGTTTAGTTTAAAACGCCGGAGTGTATTATTAAGAAAGGGTATTGCGACGGTCAACCCTCTAGGGGGTGAAAAGGGGAACATAGTTTGTATGAATGATCTTATGCCTTATGTTGAAAAACTTGTAACTTGGCACAAATACTTCTTAAGGAAGACAATAAAGATTGCAATGATTAATTGTTGGTGGAAGGAATGTTGATGTTCGTAGGGGAAAGTACAAAATCTACCTACACTGACAAAGTCGCGGATGAAGTGCTAGTTTTTTTAAAGCCGGAACTAAATCGTTTAGTAAGTTATTCTGAACACCTTAGTCCATAAGATGGGATGGTAAACCCTTAAAAAACTACTTTTCTAAAATCAATTTGACCAACTGATTGAATTTGACCAATTTGTTGATCCCCTTCAGATGGACTACCTGTATACTAATTACTCCTCCGCTGGGCCCTGGTGACCTGTAATACAGGTTTTTATATAAACCTACCCCAGGCACCAGTCTCTCACTACTGTCAAAGTTTAGCATTAAGTTCATAACTTGTGTAGAGATATTAAACATTTTTATTTTATTATATCGATATAAATAAAAATCTATTGCCAAAAATGTTTGTCAGCGCATCACTTCAAAGCGGTTGCATCTATTTGGCTAATTCTTTTTTGTTGTATTTGTAATTGTCAGGACAAGGTTGGTATGAAAGAAAATAATTGAAAAATTGTACGGAAGAGTCAATTTTTGTATGGAAGTTCGTCATTTACTACTGTACTACTACTTACTGTTGTTATTTTCATTTTACATTTTGTTTTTATTTTATTATTTTTATGTTTTTATTTTATTTTTATGAGTGTGTTTAGTTTAGTATCTGATAATCCTGTGCGAGTCTCAATAACTACTTTTTCTTTCTTTCTTTCTTTCATTTTTGCCGATAGGAAACCATCGGGCGCGCAGCTTGATGTATAATTTCATGCCCCAGATTTCCTGTCTCGTCGCGTGTTTCCGTACCTTGCGTGTAATTTCAAACCCAAATACGAAACTGCAAAAAGTTTGTAAGTTAGACCACAGTCCATACAAAAAGGCCAAAGGTCCGTTCTCCTTGGTGATGCAGATCTGTAATAAAGTCTGGGTCCCAATTAAAGACTAATAGGTAATATAAGTTGGGACTGTAGGCTGTAAACAAAGTGGTATTAGGCCGTTATCCTGAGTGGCTAAGACGTAACACTATAAAGCACATCTACGTACAGTTTAATGGGTTGACATGGATCCAAAGATGGGTCGGGTCTGTACCCGTAAACATAACGGATTAAGGATTATAAATCTTTAAGTAGGTATTGTTTGTAGTAACACTGTTGTAGCTAGTGGGGCGGAGAGCGGTGTGGGTACTACCGTGTGTAAAGTTTAATTACTATGGTCCGGCTGGCAGGGTGCATCCTGGATACATTAATAACATGTAAAGCAAGTAGGATGTTAATGTTTTCAGAAAAATATATGTAAGGTTTATCGCCTGAAACCGACTCGGTACCTACCTGCTGCTGAACACGAGGTTGTTGTAAGTTTCAAAATCGAATCGTTTACATTTTTTGCCCGCTTGCATGTCAAGTGATGCAAAACGACTATTTGAGACTTGGCCAAAGTTGGCTAATTGAAGTGCTTTTAAATTGTCTTCTAAGTAGAGCCGTTATTACTATTATATGGATAGAACGTAAGATTAGGCCAACGTCAGACGTTGCCGAGAACTAATGAGATAATAAAAAATATACCACAATTACTTATATTATGGTCAGCTTTTCTTATGAGATTTCCTTTGATTGAATGAGGAAAACATATAACAACAAATAGCTACTCTGAAAAGTATTTCCTGTTATATAACCTACTTCTGCTAATAGGTACCTGAGAAATGTGCCTGTTCCTAATTTCCACAGCCATGAAGAAGACATCACTTTGTACAATAATTGTTTTGTTCAACGTTCGTTACTTTATGGTATTAAAACTGACGTAAATAATGTTTCCAGTACCGGTTTGATGATTATTATGCATACTTAGGTGTTTATCTTAATCGAGTTAAAAATAATAGCAGAGCTACAATTTTTTTGCGGGTTGCATCGCGAGAAACGTAGGAGAGGAATGTTAAATACTTAGTTTCCTAAATAAAAAATATGTCTACACTTCAAGCTTACAATTATTATAATCAAGCATCTCTCTACTACGACCGCTTGAAAAAAAAATCATAACTTTTCCCCCTTGAGTGGGGTAGATTCATGTAATTGCAAGCAATTTTGGGGACTTAAAAGTCAAAGTAGATTTTTGTTTTTGCTTAAATGTAGTGTCCGGCGTAGAATAATGCCTTCGAGGGGAGACTTGGTATAGGGCGGCGAAACGCGGAGCGACGCGGCGGCGCGGCGAGGGACGAGGGAGCGAGCCACCCTATCCAGTGGCCACTGCCGGCTGCTCATAGCATTCAGTCACGAACGCGCGCCCGCGATACTGCCACGCTTGTAACGCTCCTCCGCCACAGCGTACCGCGCTTGCAATGTGTTCGGACAAAGTTTATTCTCACCTCAAATAAATTAACTGTGCAAAATGAAGAAGCAAAGCTGGCCCAGCGGGAAAGCAGAATGGCATTTTATGAGGTACGTACACTTTTACTAACTAAAGAAAAACTTATTTTCTTCAAAATTTCCATAATTCGGTATTAGTTTCGGCTTCGCACATAGCAAATTTACTATTTGCGAATTCTTATTGATATTGCCCCGGCGATATATTTTCCTGGACTGTGCGGTATGAAGAGAAAAAATTATTTGCTTTAACTTCATATTATTTTTACGCGAATTTCTTTTATTAAAATATTATTAAGTACAATCATTTGCAATATAACTTTTGGGGAAGTAAGTTAAAGACGACAAAAGTGATTCAGTAAACTGAATAAAATAAATGGAGGGTCTAGTAATAGGAAAACAAAACTTTTTACGGCTTACGCTTTATTCTACTTATTTTTATTGTGATTTTCGAAGCCAGGATAATGTATAACGGCGGTGTAGGTATGAGGGGTTGAAGACGCGATACATTTTCGTACTTCTGTTTTTCCGCAGTTTTGTTTTTATGTTCCTAAATCTTCGTCAATCGTTTCCGGCTGAAGGGCGCTTAGAACTTAGAACAAAGAACAACAAAATGTAATTGAAAAATAAATCAGTTTCCTGGATGCGAAACAACCCAATCATATGGATCCGTCGGATGTAATAAATAAATAATTTATTATGAATATTTGAATTAGCATTACTTATTTTATGTTTTTGTATACTTTTCCGCGTTTTCCGTTTGTTTAACACATAGATATATTTCTATGGTTTAACAGCTTTACTGCTTTGCTCAGCAACAGGAAATTATTATTTAATGTTTTGCTACAAATGATAATTACTATGGAACCGCACACAATGAAAGACCCGAATGTCAAACTGAAATTAATTACAAATTGCTAAATTATTTGATGGAAATGATTGGGTCTCATGAAGAAATGGTGTAAATGAGCACATATGATTACTTATTCTGTACTAAATATAGGTAGGCGCGTAGATTCGGCTTCAAGTAAATAACTATTCACATAGCTCAAAAAAATTTTGATATCCATGAGATGAATAAATAGGAAAATTGAAGAGTCATGAAGAAAGTTAGAAAGGATTTATTCAGGAGAAACTCGAGGTATCTCGGATGAACTAAGTAGCATTTCTGGAGACGCTGGCCGCCGGCCATGAGCTATTTATCAAGATGCTGCAATCATAACAGAAAGTCTTGAAGATATGCAATTTAAAAGCGACTAGTGCCAGTAATAAACGGGTCTAGATGCGATTTCCACGCGGATTTACATTATTTAGGAGCGGTTTCCGTGGACTACAGGTTTAGTTTAAAATGATGCCGTCGACTATTTTGACGACGTAATTGTTGAAAAAAAGGTTCCGAAAAAGAGAAAGAACCTTAGAAAGAACAAAGATAGAACCTACTATTATATCTCCGTTATGATTCGTTAATCAAGTAAGTAATCGGACTTTTATTGAATGAATAAGGCTGTCGCTTCATATTTTCTGATAGGGAAATGATTGATTAGTTACTACAGCCTTCTTGTGACGCTCTATTCGTCTCGTATTTTTCCCGATTGTGGGAATGTCTGATGCTAAAAATTTTCCTTTTCGGAGCGCAACCAGGTATTTGTTTTATGACAACGGTATTCTTTTGATGAATAGGAACTTCGCTTGCGGATTTTACTCTTTTATTTCAAATGAATCACTTTTATTAAATGAGACATCTCTGTTGTTTCGTAGATAAGGAAAAATTGCAACGTTGCATTCGTCCATACCTAGAATGCTTCTATAGTTCTGAGGTAATCCCAACTTTTGTTAAATCTTCTCTGCTTTGCCGAGTCTTCAACATTTTCAATAGACAAGCAACGTCTGATTGTTTCCAGTCAGCGTTTTTTTGGGGCATAGCGGGGTTTTGCGCCGAGGAACACTTGACGGCATCTGGTGCTCTTGCTTGCTTTCTCCTTATTTTCAGCTTTGTTCCGGCTTATAAGAAACCATTGTATATTATATGCAACTCCAATTTTATATACTGAACGTATTTCAACTAAACTTAAGGACGTAATGAGACTAAAGAGGGATCGTTTAAAACAACTTACGAGGAAATTCAGTACAATGAACTTTTAAATCGACACGGTACTTATAAAGTTGTTCTGAGAGTTTCTTTCAAATCTAAATAAATGAAGATCGCCTGACAAGTGCGTTCGAAGTCTATAACGAAGATTTCGATTTCTAGGAACTAGTTGAAGTAATTTTACTTTGTTTATCGAAGCTCATAATAAAAGGGGAACTCGTCTGTACTTTGATGACTATAAACTATCCAATAAGCAATATTATTTTTAGGTAGTGGGTTGAGCACTGTTTTACAATTACCTACACCTGAAAAATGCCATGTTGCCATTAGGAGCCTTCATAAATATCTGAATAATACACTGGAGCAAAGCATAGGTTTTTCTTTAAGTAAATACTGAACCAATATAGTTGTAGGTACCTACGTACCTACCAGGAACTACCCACTTAATTAATATTTTATAGTTACGTTAAATATTCAGACATCATCCTAGACAGACAGGAAGTCAAGAAAAAGATTAGAGAACCTAACGTTAAACATTGCTTCAGTAACTAATTGGTAGCTACTTAAGTCCTACTTGACGGTTTTTAATATCTTTGGTTTTAATAGTTTCTAATTGGTAGAGCAGTGGTGGCCCATTGGTAACGGCCCCTACTTACGAGTCATCGGTCGTGGGTTCAAACCCAGCCAGGCGCTTTACTTTGTGTAAATCATTTCATCACCACTGCTTTCAAAACGGTGAAGGAAAGCATCGTGAGGAAACCGGCATGTCCTAGAACCAAACAATTCGTAGACATGTGACATTTTCCATCCCGCACTGGGCCCGCGAGGTAAATTATAGAGGCGGCCTGCGTCCCAGCAGTGGGAACATTATAGGCTGATTATGATTATGATTATGCTAGTTTCTAATTGTTTTAATTATCGGCACACCATAGCAATAGTTATATTGCTACGAAGCAGTTTTATAACTGGGGCTTAGAAAATAATTGGACTGCTAACTTGGAAGCGATGAAAATTGAGTTACTTATTAATTACCTTTACTAAAATAAAAAATAAAAAAAGGGAAAACAACAAATATTCGCAGATTGGTGATCACATCAATTTCTTACCTGTGTGTATTAAATTACTCTTTTATTAACAAAAAAGGTTTCATTTGTTGCACTAATCCTCCAGTCGTGCGAGTTATGTTAATTGCTAGGATTAAAGAGCAATTTAATCCTTTTTTCATTAGATTATTACAGTCAAACAAAGGATTAGACTCAATTTTTCATGTATGATTGGTTTGTGAAAAATGGTAATTTATAAAACAAATTTTGTGGGAATGAAAATATAATATTGATAGCTTCATTGCGTTTCGTGATTTTTGGGTTCCGTGAAACATGGAATTGGCGGCACGGTTGGCGCAGTGGTTCAGCGATTGACTGCTGCGCTGCGTGTCGCGGGTTGATTCCTGCACGGAACAAACATTTTTATGACCTACAAGTAGTTGTTTCGGGTCTTGTTGTTTGAGTATGTGAGTTTGAATGTTTGTAAACGCACCCACAATACAGGAGAAATTCCTAGTGTAGGTCAAAGATTAAAAAAAAATATTGTAGTTTGGCCATGTACGTCTGTTCATCAGTATATCACAGGCATTAATTTTTGTACGTGCTTGCTTTTATTAGATCTCCGAATTTCAGATAACACCAAATTGAATACAAAAGCCTTTTATTCCATGTTATCGGTTTTTGGTATTAGGAAACAGAAATTCTACTTTATCCGAATTTGGGAAGCTAGTTATTTAAGAACAAAGTAGTTTAGGTATAATAAGATAAACAAAATAACAGGGTGTAAGAATTGGAATTAGGGATTCAAACATTCAAAGAAATGAGACCGCTAGAAATAAGAAGAATATTTCTTAAAACTTGTCCAAAAAAGGTACCTACCTAACACCGAAAGTAGGAATTGAGGGATTAGAATTTTCGGAACGGCAGCTCTTTAGAAATGGGTTAATACTGTTAATACCTACTGTACAGTCAGCCTTAAAAAGATGTACCTAACTGGACAAGGATTTATTGAAGTGTCTAGAATCTTTGTTCCATAATATTGAATATCAATGTGTAGCCACAAAACATACTGCACATTGGATACTTAATTGTAACTAGGTAAACATGTTGATGAGATGGTGCAGTGGTGGCTCAGTGGTAACCGCTGCGACTGACGAGTTATAGGTCGTAGGTTCGAACCCAGACAGGCGCTTTACTTCGTGTAAGTATTTCATCACCACTGCTCTCAAAACGGTGAAGGAAAACATCGTGAGGAAACCGGCAAGTGCTAGACCTGAAACTGACAAAAAATTCGAAGACATGTGGCATCAACCAACCCACACTGATTCACGCGTGGTGGATTACGGCCCACTTCCTCTCACCGAGAGGAGGCCTGTGTCCCAGCAGTAGGAACATTATAGGCTAATTACGCTATACATATTAATACAGTATTACGGAACACAAATTATATATAATCAAATAAATTCTTGTCAACGTGGGTTTAGGTACATCTTTTTGAGGCTGACCGTACTTATACCAATTGGAATTAAATATTGAGGGCCTATCACCTTGTTGCGATTAATTCAAGAGCTTTAGCTGTCGGTACCGACCCTCTTTTGCTTAACTTATCCGTCAAGGTAGTACAAGAGAATATGGTAATATCCTTCACGACCGTGGATTGTCTATTAGGAGTTTATGACGATGATCCTTCAACCAGCCGTGTGGATGCGCCCTTTGCGTCACATAATATTACACTGAAATGGCCCTTAGAGGCTTTACAGGATTACTCATAGGTAACCTCAGAGCTTTAAGTGCAGGACTTGTTTGAGTGGACCTGTCTCAGTTGGTACGGTAATTGAGCCCTGTCTGTCACAGCGAGCTCAAACGCCGGAATGTTACCATCAGCAAAGATAAAAGGGTATATAGAAAGTGCACAAACTGCGACTGACATGAGATCTCTGGCTTATACCTAACATAATATTTAAAAAATACATAGTACAACATTATATCACTCGATCTAGTTGCAGTGCCGGATTTAACCAGCGCAAGGCCTTTAGCAAATTTTGCATAGGGACTCTATGGTAGAACTTGGTTTGTTCTAGGTTTTAAATTATATGAGATAAAGTAAAACAGTACTTTAACTAAATAATTTTTCTCGATATAACACTAGTCAAATCACAGTTTCTAATAAACAAATACGTTTTTTCCTGTTCCTTTACTGTCAAGGACTTTCTCCAAACAATGCTAACTATAGTAGGTACTTTTGTGACTTTTACTTTTTGACTGATTTTTCGTATAGCTGGTGCCGGCAGTTATTTAACAAAGATTCTTCTAAGAGAACCTTGAACGAAAATGTTCTGCACCTCGGATAGGTTGTTTCTTATTAATCATTAATACTGAAGTAGGTGTGGCCTATACTTTATCGACTAATGCAGAAAAGGTTATGAATGAAGAGAAATTAAGATGCTAGGGCGAGTGAAGCGAGCTCGAAACTTTATAGCAGCTCACCTCGGAGTTGCTTTGCCGACTTATGCGGAAAAGCTGAAGAATGAAGAAAAATTTGCCTCGGAGAGATTAGTTTTCTTTTGACCTTTCTTACATAATATTTCAAGTCAAAGTACCCTATACCACCAGTAAATCTAAATGGTGGTACTTTGACTGGTTTTTTTGTACGTCCAAGCGCGGGCCTGTAGCATTTGCACGTAGCTAATCCGGTCCTGCCTAGTTGGTGATAAATAAATCTATAAGTCGTGGTGAAGGCTCTATGTTTGTTTTAGGTACGTTCCTTGCTACCTAGCTTCTTACAACACCCATGAGAAAAACCGTCGTATCGAAAATTGAATTTTCAATTTCAAATATTGTAACAGCTAATGTTCATTTTCACGACTGTTTCGGGATTTACAAGCAACAAATATTTGGTAAGTACGTAATAAATATTCATGCTGTTTTATAATAGAGTACAGGAAAGCTGACAAAATATTCGAATATTTCAGCGATGGTCTAACTTTTAATATCCTGTTCAAAAAGCAGCTGGACAGATTTTAATAATTATGCAGCAAATGCAGCAATGAACAGACGGGGTGATGGTTTACATCGGCGAAGTGGCGCGTTTTGGGTGCAAGTACCTACACAGGAGTGAAACATTGTACCAGTATATTCCCACGGTATTTGCCACTGCCCTCGTCTGTGCCCGAGGACAGTCGGAGCACGTAAACGCATTACTACATTGTTGAATATGTTGCCAGAGTTGCCACCCAGCGCGATCCACCAAACAATGTTACCACACAACAGGAATAACAAAGACACGTCTTACGACGTGCCATCTCTAGCTCCTGGATCTTTATCGCAACAAAGTTTGTTTTACCAACATTTTACACAATTTTGAAACAATTTCTTATAAGGACAAAAGAATTATACAACTCGTCATAATGTTTGGAATTTCATTGCGAAGGTACTCATTGCTAATTCTCATAAATAATAACATTAGCACAATATTAAAATGTCACCAACTGGATATAAAATGAATTTATCTACTCACATTTGGAAAGCAATTTTTTTAAAGTAACCTACCCAATTGCGTAGGCTATTACGTTGTTCAAACACCTCAAGAATTTAATTTTTTAATATTCCTTATGAATTCTGCATAAAATTGGCTAACTGGGAAGTTTTAAAAGTTGGGCTCCGAAAAGAGAACATTTTGATTTAATGAATGGACAAGCAGTACCGTTATGGATGTTTTAGTAACTTAACTAGTGATAATAAAAGCTAAGATATAGAAACTACACGTGAGGGGCCCTAGCCGTCTGGTGCCTATCGATTATGGGTCGGATAGGGCCTCTAAATATTCAAGTGTTGATTGCGATATTGTAGAATGAATGATTGGCAAAAGTAAAGTGATAGCCGATACGTCAACTTCAGTTAGATTGAAACTCAAATCGCGATGGCGACGTATGATGTATTCCAGTATTGCCAGTCACACTCGCCAAATGGAATCAACCTGATAATTTTGAGACATTAAAAAATCAGGCTGTGCTGTATCAACTAAATTTAGATAAAAGAAACAAACTTTTTTGTTACGTCCAAATTTCCGTTTGGACAGTTGGTATTTTGCAGTGTTATTTTCAACATTTCACGTAATACATTAACCGCAACAACCCCCAAATAAAATCGTCTGTTAGACGTTACGTTTGAAAATATTTTTTTTAAATTGTACGCCCAAACTAAAAACTTTATTCCGGGCTCGGCTGTCACAAATTGCACAACCATTATGATACCACTTATCGTTGGGCTGCTCTACCTCCGTCCTTTCTGAATTGTCTTTATCGTTTCGACACTCTACAGTTTACCACCCGGTCCGTAACTGCCAATCGACCTTCATACATAAATTTTGGCATTCCTCCTAACACTCAGTTTCAATCTGCATACTAGGATTTGACGGCGGCGTTACGATATTGATGACCAGCCTGGATGGCAGACTGCAATAGAAAACCATACATTTTTTAACAGCAATTTGTAATCCATTTAGCTGTTTCTGTAATCGGGCTGACAGTATCCGAAGTGAAACGTTGCCCGATCACTAATTCAGGGGTGAGACTGCCTGATCGGGTTTTATCATTAACTAGTTTCTGCCCGCGACTTCGTTCGCGTGGAAGTCGTAAGACACCACGATATACTTAAATAATAGCCACATTTTCACTAAACTTTCCTATGTACTACGTTTGTAGTTTTGGTCTCTCCAATGAAAGTATGAAGAGAGCTAGGACTGGTGACGCGGGAGCAAGCGATGTACAGTTGCCTGTGTGAGAAGCAGCTCGTCCTGAGTTCGATAACGGCAGCCTTCAGTAGTAATTTCCCATTGCTTTCGAAGATTTTCGTTTTTAATAAAATAATGAACGCATAATATAGGGTGTTTGGTGCACCGTGTGCCAAATTGAAATGGTCAACTGAAGGGGTCATATGCTAGCCTTTCAGACCCCTTAATACCTCTTATGCCCTGTGGATTTTTTTTTATCGACTTTTTATTATTTTTCTAAGAAAAGACCCAAATTTTACATTCAAATACAAATTTTTAAAATAGTATAAGGCGTAGACTCTGAATTTTAATTTTATTTAGATGTGTATTGTTTTAGAGTACTTTTAAATACAAAATTTGTGACATTAGTCATTTAGTTTTTTTTTTATTTACTCGCAAAGGTAAAACTTAAATTAAAACTGTGCATGTTACAGCTGTTTCCATGGCTACAAAAAAAAAAAACCAGAAGCGACCGGGATCTTCCAACTCCCTCATTAATTCTCTAGTTATCCTCTTGCTAATGATGTAAGTACATACTACATGCCATAAAAATCTTTTAACAACTTTATGAATTCACTAGAATTGTGAATCGAGTCACATAAGGCTAATATTCAAAATTATAATTTAAAAAAGTATTTTTGCTTAAATGATACCCGAAAAACCTATTAAATCTGTTATCTCACTCTGATAAGGTAAAACCTGTCTCGTATCTATATCTTTTCGTGGGATTTACTTGAAATAAAAAAAACAAAATTGCATTTTTTAATTGCTCAAATTGTTGGCCTCTATTGCGAATGCAGGCCCGACATCTGTTTCGTATTTCGACATTTGTTGTACGAAGTCGTATTTCCTCCGTAATGGTATTGAATGCCGTTTCTATGCGTTGGACTAGTACCTCCCTAGTTGGAACCTCCGTGGCGTATACCAGCTCTTTGACACGTCCCCAGACATAGAAGCCTAACGGAGTTAGGTCTGGGGAACGTCGTGGCCATGGAATAGGGCCATCGCGCCCAATCCACGCATTGAGGAACACATTGTCGAGATATTCCCTCACAGTCAAACGCCAATGCGCGGGACAGCCGTCATTCTGAAATACTATGGGCACACGTTCCTTAAATACGGGCAGCTCGACCACTAATTCGGGCAGGTCGTTTTGTAGGAATTCCAGTTAGTTATCGCCATTGAGATTATCGGGCAGGTAATGCGGTCCAATTACCTGATTCCCAATCACTCCTGCCCAAACGTTTACACATAATCTTCTTTGAAAAGATTTCTGTTTTCCGTTTTCGTCGTCCAGTGGTGCAAATTGTGTAGATTGAGAATCCCATCTTTGGTAAATTTGGATTCATCCGGTCACAGTATTCTTTTAATAAAGACCATCATCCGTGTGTGAAAGAAACCGACAAAAAGCCACTCGTCTGTCAAAGTCGCCACCCTCACGCCCTGCAACAAACAAAAAACTCTTTTAAATTCCTCTTGAGCAGTAAGTAATTGCAGAAGAATATTTTTAAGGACCCGCTGTATGAGCTATCAGATTCACTACCTGGAAGTGACGTCATACCATACCCATTACCTGCTAAACAAAGACAACGTCAAACAAAGCGTGTACGGGTTTAAAGTTAGTTTAAAATTACGTACCTTGCACCGGAATGTAGTGGAATGAATACTTTTCGTTTTGATGAAGGACTATCCACACTTTCCATATTGAAAGATCAAGATGTGATGCCACATGTCTAATGCTTCTTATAGGGTCTTCATCAAAAAGTGCCAGTATTCTCTCGTCCACTTCGACATTACGCCGCACTATAGTGGTTGGTTGGTGGTCCTTGGTTGATTAAAAGTGACACTGCCAGTCTCGCGTATGCGTCGGTATGTGTCTTGGAAGACTTTGCGGCCAGGTAATCGTCTACCAGGAAAGCGTTCCTGGTAAAGTCGTTGCGCTGCACGAGCGACACCATGGGCGGCTCCATAAGCCGTCATGATGTCCGCATATTCTTCGTTAGAGAATGTCGCCATTGCAACAACAAAAAACTCAACAAAGTTTAACAATAACACCAAAAGTTAAAAAAAAAAAACATAACAAGAACCAACAAAACTCACCGAAAACAAAGTAACAAAATGAAAGAATCGCGGAGTACGGTGAACTAGCAGACACGTTAGGTAGCAGAGGCAGTGATATCTCGATAAAAAAAATGACGGATCGGCGGCAGTGCGTGATTTGTCCAAACCGATTTAAGGCTCGTATACACTGGCGCAACGCGACGCCCGACACAAAGGCACCGCGTGTCGCGCGACGAGCGGCGCCTTTGTGTAGCGCTGTCGCGTCGCGCTTGTCTGTGGGAGCCTTTACGCTATGCAAGAAAGAGATAGAAGATAGATTTTACTGTGCAAGAGTGAGAAAATAAATTTTACCTGTTTCTCAAGTAACAGTTACGCAATAAGATATTTTTCATTGGAATTTGGAATTTAGTCTTATGTGACTCGATTCACAATTCTAGCGAATTCACAAAGATGTTAAAATATTTTTATGGTATGTGGCACATCATTAGCAAGAGAGAAGATTAGACTAGAGAATTAATGAGGGAGTTGCAAGATCACGGTCGCTTTTGTTTTTCTTTTTTGGAGCCATGTAAACAGCTGTAACATGCACAGCTTAATTTAAGTTATACCTTTGCGACAAAAAAAAAATACTATGTAGATGACTAATGTTACTAATTTTGTATTATAAAGTACTCTAAAACAATACACATCTAAATTAAATTAAAATTCAGAGTCTACGCTTTATACTTTCTTTAAAATTTGTATAGAATGTAAAATTTGGGTCTTTTTTTAGTAAAACAATAAAAGTCGAAAAAATAATCCATAGGGCATGAAAGGTGTTAAGGAGTCTGAAAGGCTAGAAGATGACTCCTTCAGTCGACCATTTCAATTTGGCAAACGATGCACGAAACACCCTGTATACTAACCTAATGGCACAACACTGAGTCCACTGACTGATGCATTCTTAGATTGTTCCTGACGAACAGCTATCACTAAAACAATATTGTAACAGTAGATTGTAAACACACCGGATTTCTCATTAACAGTCAGCTAACTTAATTTTTATCGTAACCAAAGGTGCCAGAAGTGGCCTAAACTTAATGTTTTTGTGTGCACGTTCTACGAACTATCATAAAGTAATATAACAAAATGTAAAAAAGGAAGCATAAAAAATATCAATTGTTGGGAATCAAACATAGATTTGAACAATAATCAAGAATGTGACAGTCAGTCGCCTTTCTTTTTTTCTTTTTTTTTTGGTTCGGGAATCAAATAAACCCACCCGTGTTCCTTCAGTTGCCTGTGCGCCAGGGCCACGGTAACTCTTTCGAACAATCCGCGACCCCGGAAGGCATCGGTGCTATCGGACCCCGTCAATGGTGCTGACATCTCTTTGAGGCGCGCGTGGAACACGACGCGCCGTCGATCCGTACCTGGTCCTTACCGGACGGCGAGCTGCCCATTGCTCGCCGTCCGCAAGCCCGCGCCTACGGTGGCCGGGAGTCAGCAATCGACTCCCGACGCCCAGGGCGTCTCCTCCTGCGGCGACTAGCGGCGCGAGGGCGCATTGCCTCTCCCTCTCGCGCTCCACCTCCTCCTTCGCGAGCATTACTGCTTCGCAGAAGGAGGTAATGGCTTCCCATTCCCTCTCGCTCCGTACCATGGCCTGAACCAGGGCCATGGTACGGAGCGAGAGTAATAATAATAGTACAGCCGCCGCACCTAAGGGGGAATCCAAAGTTACAGCAAGTCAAATTTGTAAACCATAAGGTTTTCGCGCGATATGACATGAATATTTTTTTAATGTTTTTTTTACAACTATCACATGCTCTAACTTGGACTGCCCACTGCTCGAGCAGCTCAGATATTTTTTACAATAAGGAAAAACTATTTTTGGTATGATTTTCAGGCGCTATAATATTACATTTTAAACTTACGCCACCGCCCATACTATTATGTCATGATTGACTGCTTAGGTCCTTAAAGATATAGCGGGATGATAATCATTTAAATGGTTAAATCTGTAACTATCTGTAATATTCTAACCTTGTGGCTCGTCTTTTCCAATTTGCGGTAAACTATAGAGGAATACGAATAAATTGCATCCCCCATAGCAAATAGCGTTATAATTTAAAACCTACAGACTGCCCCGACTTATAGGGAATATCTGTGCAAAATTTTAACAAAATCTATGTAGTAGTTTTTTCGTGATGCTGGAACATACATTCTGACAAACAAAAATTTAAAAAATTAAACTTTTTTAGAATCGTTCCCAGACCTCACAAAAATTACATTAAAAATAAAACAATGAACAGTTTTGATTTCGCTACCATTTTATTATATGTATAAACTAATCACTATTGTGTGGAGTTGCGTCCGGTTGAAAGTAAAAGGCCCACTACGGAATGAGGCCCACCCTCTATTACATGGTACTTACACTTATCTGGTGAAATGTGGGTGTACTAGATAAACCCCTGCCTGTCTCTTCAGGGATTACAGGCGTGATGTTTTGTTATAATCACTATTGTTTTCGACTGTACCACTCTACCGTATATTAATGCCACTGGCTTTCTTTACGGTTTCATGTCCTTATTCTCCACAACTCAAATTCTCGTAATCTTATTAGGTACCTAAAAGAAGAATTTATATGCAATCGTAAACATTAAGTAAGTGAATGGCCGGCAGCGTTTGCCTTTATGGCAGGCCAGGAGCAGGAGGCGATCTGCATTTGGATATAAATAAATATTTCGAGAGCAATTTTATATTAACGATATCTAATATTACTACTACCTAAAATTATCTTGTTTACGTAATAGTTGACATTGAGTTCACGGAATCCAATTGATTGAAATGCAAGTATTTTGCTACAAGTGAGTAAATAAGAAAATCTATATACATTAAAATCAATTGCCAAAAATGTTTGTTCGCGCATCACTTCAAAGCGGCTGCACCTTTTTGGCTAGTTCTGTTTTTGTCCTGTTTTGTCAAGGTTGTCAGTACAAGGTTTGTATGAAAGATTGTTTTTGGAAAATCCAATGGGAAAGTCGGAAATTTGGACGTTATTTTTGTAAGAAATTCACCCCCGGCGACACCGCGCACGAACAGCTTGTAATTATATAATTCTAACTCTTCGCCCGTGACTTCGTCTGCGTAAATTGCGTACTTTTCGACGATCGAAACTGAAAGCCCCTCTACTTTCTTAAAGGGTGGTTTTGGAAAATTATTCATAACTATCTTTATTATTTACCTAGATAAGTTTACTTATTTGTGCCAAGTTTTAAGTCTGTAAAGCAAAGGAATGTGATTTTTCATACAAAACTATATCCCCCTTTTTACAAAAACAAGAGTTGATTTAAAAAAAATTGTTTTGTATGTGTGTGGTGTCTTAGTGCTCATTTTCGTTATATGTATAAGGAAAACTTGGGCAAATTTCCATGCTATTAGACCCAGCGGTTTATGAATGAATTTAAGATTTTTACATCGAATGACTCTGAAAGTTTCTATTATTCATTATGAAAGTTCCTACCTAATAATAATAAAAAAGGAACTTTTTTAGAGCGTATAAGCGGCTAGTGACACAACGAATACTTTTACCAAAATTAATAATGAAAGTAATGAAATAAGCTAGAGGCAATATCAATAAGTCGATACTAATTTTTAAATAAAACTAGAAAGGTAAAGTCTTTGTAGAGCTTATTGCATCCGCGATAACGCCGTGCTTGTCGGAAAGTTGTGAGTTGTACACTTCAACTATAGTGAGATAGGTACTCTTCTATCAGAAGGTGTTCTCAAACGACTTGAAGGACTTACGTGAGACAAAATCTTTGAGAGTTTCAAAGATTTTCAACTTATTACAGCTGCTAAATTAAATACCAATATTTTAATAAAGCTAGAAAAGTTTATGCAAGCGCATAAAGTTACTGAACAGACTGTACCTATTAGGTTACTAAGCAGTACATAAGGATACCTACGGGTAAAATTACAAAAGTTCTAAAACTATTAGCGATTCGATAAACATGTAAACATCAGCCTTTAATTTAGGACGCGCGTATCTGTCGAAAAATATTGATTAGTTTCATTTGTGTCGAATCATAAAGGGGGATTAAAGGACCCCTGCTATAGAGTCACCCCAGTTTCACCTCGCACCCCATGGTCATGGGGCACCAGACAAGGCGTACGCATATGAAGGGTGATCAATGAACGTTTTATGCGCACTACGCTACGATTCATAAAACTATCTGCGTTCAATTTTAGTGAAATAAAAGACTGTCTTCTTGATATTTCCTTTGTGCGATTAGATTGCGTTATTGTGTCAAATATGGTATTATTTTTGGAGATTGTTTTTTCTACCTATAGTTTTATGATAGTGTAAGTAGGTTGCCATGATAGCATCTTTGACATAAAAAACTAAATTTTGAATGCAGTTTTTCCTAACTCTTAAATCAACGACATGGTTCCTAAGTTCCGTAATAGTTCCAGACTTTTCCATACTGATTTATTTCAATGAATCACATCGTATTCAGGCGAATCGAGAACCCGCTCCTTTTTTAAGTCGGTTCAAAATGGATAAATTGAAAAACTTTTCGTTTTAAAGATTGCTTAAATAAGTTGTAAATAAGTCGAGCTGAATCGGTATTTAAGATTCTCCGTACCGATACGAGCTCAAACGCTAATCAAATTATTCAAATGCTCTTAAAAAAGTTTATGAGCTCTTAAGTCTATGGAACTGTTTTAAAACAGCAAGAGGCATATTTAGCTAAAGGTGAAATTAAACAAAAGAAACGGAAAAATACAGGTAATTGCTAGGAGTTTAAATTCTTCTTACTGTCGGAGGAACTAGATCCCTAAGCTAAAGATCTCGATATAATGATGCCCTCGGTCGATACTCGTATCGACTCACTGAAAAGAAACTTGTCGAAATCGCATATTGTAGCTACCTTAATTTCTGGACACCCGAACTTTGTTTCGAGATACCGCTTACGCCTTAGAGTTTCGTGAATAACACAAGATACAGCCGGTAAAATGGCTACTTGTCTGAGATTTTTAGAGAATAAAGCTATTTACATTTGCCAGCCAGTTTAACTCCCCTAGGTTTAGGTGTATCTACATATTTGCTATTCTCGGGAGAGAGTCCCTAACGTCGGGTTCTGATGAAATATGCATTCCGCTAATCGAATGTGATATTACGGACATGATGTAACTACCTACCTGCATGATATGTTTGTTGATTATCTCTTTGGGAACGACACTGTGTAAGTAAGTACATAGTTTATCCGTTCATCATGGGTTGTAATTAAGGTATTTAATTACGGGTACCCGTAGAAAGTAGGATTAGTTATCATCAGGCGCTGAATACTGTTTAGATCCGTTAGTTTACATCTCATTGAAATAAGTTTGAATTGTCATTCACTCCAAAATAAAGTTGTGTCAAAAACTAAAAGCATAAGTCGAAAGAACGCCAGGTTAGTGGTGGATTGTAAAAAAAATCACATCAGCGCCAAACAATTTCAAATTAAATTTCGTTCATGAAGCAAATTTCTGTAACTTTGAAGTTAGATATCTCGTTGAGATATGACAGAATCACTTAGCACTCTCGATCACTTAAAATGCAAAAGATGAAGTGAGATTATCTTATGTTGCGTCTACTATTTAAAACGAATTTTCAATTTCTATTTTTCTTGGAAATTAACAATTTGGAAAAAATTTGTGTTACAGAACATAAAAGACAGATTTAACCATAAAATGTTAACTAAAAGAACCAAACTATACTAACTAACTAGCAGGCTGTAAATGTCGGCTTATCAGTGATGCACTTTATATATATATATATTTTTTTTATACACATACACAGGCACTCAGCTTCTTAGTCTTCTTAGAATATTAACTGCGGACTACTTTATTGCAAATGTTTCAAATAAAGGATAAAGTGATGCAGAAGATTGTTTGACCGCTCACTGTTATCGACGTTCTCAGTGCACTGATTGCTTCTGAGAGTGCATCAGGATTTCTGCAGTTTGTTTCTTTAGTGCACGTTAAATAATGTTTCGCTGTCCACCGAAAAAATACAAATTCATTCAGATTTGCTGAATTATATGAATAATAAATAAGTACCTATCACCAATCTGAAACAATAGGTGTCAAATTCGTGTTAGAATACTGAGTGTAAATCGAAGATTGAGTTTCAAGTAGCCAATCACTGTTTAACAGATTAACCTGCATAAATTGACGTCTGGCGTCTGGACTACCATCACAGGTATCATATATCCATAACTTAATTACACATTTAACTTCGAAACAAACAGCACGTTAAAATGGATTCTCGCAACGCCCCATTGGAAATTTGGAACACCGGGAAGCCATTTTTTACTTGCGAAAGAAAATATAGTATTGGCTACGACATACAATTTTATGCAGACTAAATAATACGGTTAATTTTACGTGCTTTTATTTTTTTTTACTTTTCAAATCTTTCATTAGTGTTGTATTCTGTATAACTATACTTATACTCTCTAACTCCACATAAATAATAACCAACCAACCAACAACAAATATGTACCTAATTACATATTGTTTAATGAACATTGAATACGAAGTCGCGAGCTGGTGACGTTCAATAACGCTCGTTAGTATTTCAAGCTGAGTTAGTTTTACACGCGAGTTCACTCGGCGCCACTGAAGTTCACTAAAATGTTTAGCCGAGCATCTTATAATGGCAGCTATTACTAATGTTTCTTGATATGCCCCCTGATGATGACGTGTCCATTTACCTACAATGTTTAGGTATTACGTGAAAACATCTTTGACTAACCTCTCTGTAAACGGAGCGGTTGGACCATTGGACAAGGGTAACAAATTAACCCTGTCTCTCCTTTGAAGTGGATGTAGGTCAATAGCAGTAGACTTTTACAGCGGACTCGGTACAGCCCGGCTTAGTTCTGAAGTAGGCACAATTTGGTGATCTGCGGCTTAACCAACTGTCGCAAACTATTCTCATTTATTAACGATTTTCATTTTCGTACAAATCGAGTGGTTCTTGTCGTTCTTGTTTGGGCCATATTTATAACTTTGATTATATTTGGCGAGCAGTTATGTTTGTTGCAGAACCGCTTGGCTTATTAACGTTAAAAGTTTTGTTTAATATTTTCTTGCGGTTCGGGGGTAGTATACTGCCACTTCGTTTCCGTGGAAAAGAAAAAAGTACTTAAACATTTAACCGCATGTCTCAGGAGTTTTGCTTTCAGGTAGGTAGAACTAGGGGAAAAAGGGGGTACGGAATAGCCTTAATTATGAAATGGATGATCGGACCCTGCTCCGCTCTACGAAGAAAGGTAAATAGTTTGTACTTCGCTGTTAAAGAGCATTTAAATGCTCGTATTTCTCCTTTTCATGTTTTCTTCAGAACGTGGCTCGCAGGTACTACTCGAATTAGTGTCCATAGTCTGAAATTAATAGAGTCGGTAATGAAACTCCGGATAATATTCAACTTGTTAGTGTATTTAAATTGTACGTGTGATATGAAATGAAAAACAATAACCTCCTCCTTTTTGAAGTCGGTTAAAAACTGATTGCAGAGACAAATTGAAAGTTTTGTGACGGTTGTCCATTTGAAAAATAAATGAAAGTAAAGACACGGTACGGTATGTATTCTCTAGATAGCCGTTAAATACTTCACTTCAATGTGTCAATTTCAAAATTCAGTCTAGTGTATTTAAAAGTGTTTTCTGCACTTACATAAATCTTAAGCAAGAGTGGATCGTAAGAAGTTCTCGGTGTATCTACGCCTCCACAGACATGTAATAATGTGGGTCCGATTTCCCATTTGTAAAGAAAAAGGAGAATAAAACAACCGTTTCGTATCCCGTGCGGTGCTAATGTGGGTCACGAGAAGTCGCGGCCGCACGAGTCCGCACGAGATCGCACAACTACGCGACTGACTGTGTCCCGTTCAGTATTCACTGCTTACTATTCATTTTCGATATGTTAAGCTATACAGCTCTTACAAATAACGGAGATAAAATCACTTTCATTTGGCGATCAGATTCAGGTCGGTTATGTAAAGGGTTACGGTCATCTAAGGTCTTCCATCTTGTCCTGTTTCATTTGAAATTAAGTGTGCTCACAAACTCAAACTCAAAGCATTTATTTCAAATAAACCAATTATAGCCACTTTTGAATTGTCAAGGGGTCGGTCAGTCAGAAAGATGAAGCTAGTTGCCCTTTCCAAAGCATAGTAGGTACCTATGGAGAAGAATGGGCAAGAAACTCCATGGACATTCTTTTAAATCAAAATATTGTTACAAAATATTGGTAACATCATTCATGTTGAAATTATCTATGTGAGAACGATGCAGAACGTTAAAAGCATCCGTAAATAAAGACTAAAACAATTCAAATATTAAATTAAATTAAAATAAGCCGTGGCAGCTAAGAAATGACCAGTCCCTACTGGCGGCGCCCGTTCACGAACATGACGCATGGATTAGCACCATTCAGCTCAACCATTCTGAAGGGAACTTAATGATCCAACACACACGCCACCACTAGCGAGACATTTGAGTGAGCATGACATACTCTCAGCCGCCAGGGCACATTCAAGTCAATGAATGACGAACATCGTACCTTTATAGTAGGTACATAGTGCTCACACATGTGCTATGCAATTAAACAATTATAGCATCGTCTCCGTTGATTCATTTATATACTAAACACTTAGCCAATCAAGCTGGTTAAGCAAACCAAGAAAACCAATCTCTCGAACAAAATAATAAGCGCACAGACAAACAGCGAACAGACAGACGCTAAACTACGTCTCACTGATAGAGACGCAGCGATTTACTAAGTTACTGTATATGGATGGTGTATAACTATCCTTTCGTGTTGTATTTAAAATGTTCTGTACTTGTAAGCGGCCGTTCACACGGCGCAGTAACTGCATGATATTTTAAGGTAAGTAAAAAACGAATGCAGTATGAAACTGTCATGTGACCCCAAAATTATACTTTAAAACTTCGTAATGATCATCGACGTGTGAACGGGGCTTAACTAGTCTAATAATACAGTAAATTACTATTCAGACACCTGATGATAGTGCTCGCTCGCTAACATCGTTTTCACACCAACATGTCACAGCAAAGTGCTAGCGTCAAATTGAGTCTGCACTGAGCTGCCACAGTATTACCGTCTCTTATTATATGTGGTCCAATAATGTCTTCAGTCACAACTAATCTCAAGGGAAACATACAGACTCGCAATGCAATAAACGCATTAACCTATCGTATAGTTAAGTTAGGTTTGCTCGGAGTTGACTGATAGTGTTTCTCTAGCTAAATAATGTAGTTCAATGTATTAGACCTAAGACACATAGCTTATTAAGGATTTCATTTGTCTGTCAAAATAACAGAGAAGCATGTCCTTTTTAGATTCGCAGGTTAAATCGTTAGTAGTCTTCGGGAGCGTGTCCCTACTCCGGCGGTATTAAGTTGAATGCTGAGATTCTTCACCGGAGATCCATTCATTTGGCCTATAACAGATTTAGAGCTCTTTGTTAGTTATCGGGCCGAGGCTCTTCGTCTGTCTTGACAAATTCCTTCCACCGACTTTATTAATGGCTTAAAGGATTAAATACACAACCTGTTTTAATACAACGGAGGTATTGCGATGAGCTGCTCTTGGTTTATATTTCGAACAGCTAAATACGATAAAACGAAGTCGTTTGTCTGGGTATTCAATAAGAAGTTAATTTTCACCAATTGGACAGGTTTTAACGCAGTTTTACAGCCATTTACAGAATTCTACGAATTCTTGATGAAGTTTTATGTTTAAAATATTAATTATTCTATTGAACAGAGGGACCAGGACCAGTTGACCCTGGGCTTCATTGGGTTTTTAAAGTTAGAATGAGGACGATATTAATTAACATAACAGTAGGTATATGAAACAATTTTCACATGATAATTGCGCAGATGTTGTTTATTTAGGAGAATAGAACTCACAAAACCTGGGTACATTATTTAATTGCCTCCAATTAAAAAGCAAATTACGGTTTTTAACAATTAATTTTCAACCAACAATAACACCATAATTACAGAAGCCATGTTTGTGTAGCAAGATTGGAAGTTTCAGGACTTCAGGCGCTCGTGTGTTTCGTGCTAGTCGTTAAGTTGAAGGAAACCAGTTATTACGAGGACGGGGACCCGCGACCACTGTTTATGCACTAAGATACTCTACGCCGACTTTAATTGCTGTTGCTGAACGTGACTTTCAATTTAAAACGGAGTTCCTGCCAGACCAGTTTTATGAATGGAGTCTATATTACCTAGTCAGCTTATGACACGAATACTGCTGCATCTGCATACGGAGCCAACCCTTTTCGTTTATTAGGTTCGACACCTGGGCAGCTGGGCTGCCCTGTTCAGAGACCGCTATAAAAAATATAAAAAGACACGTCATGCCGCCATGCGCGAATTCAACAAAGGCGTATCAAATAATCTCTATACTGGTTTTTGCTTCCACTCAAAAAGGCTGAATAACGGACTGTATTCCAAAAAGTCCGACTTCAATTATTATAGGGTCATTAAAACACGTTTCGAAACTCTTTTTGAAAACCCGCCCTAATTACTTATTTAATATTCAGGTGGGGAGAGGTAAATAACAAAGGTATTCAAGTACCTACTTACATACAAATCAGTATTCCGTTTTAAAAATTATGAAAAGATAAGTAACAGCTGCCACACGCAGTTTTTGTGTAACGAATTTGTAATCTTCAATAAAAAACAGATTTAGGTTGCTTCTGGGCGTTAGCCGCAACGTCTTTAGTAAATAATGAGCGGAAAATGTTAAAATGATAAAAAACGTGAAATACCAAAAGATTTGGATTGTTATGAAAATTGGGCAGACAAAGCACTAAGACCAATGTACAACAATTCAGAGGTCTAAATATAACAGCGAATAAATGAACAAAGACATATGTAAATCCTTTGAGGACGGAATTATGCGTGTAGCCGCACCGCAACCGCAGCGCACTTGAGCAACTCGATCCAAGCGCACACAACTCCTCTATTTCTGTTCAACTATGCCTTGACATCTGTGTATGAGCCATTGAGCCATTGAGCCGGCACTCGAAACACATCAATACATTATTATATTTATTTAGAGATCAAAGGCCGAGGCCTTTCATTAATCTATTTCGTATAAATTCATCTCGATCTAGTTACGAGTACCTTCTCCGGTACAGATAAGGAGAAAAGTTTAGATTTGGAAAGTTTATTTTTATACACCATTTGATTCGTATATCTAGTAAATCCCGCTCCAATAAACATACTAATAAGTTTTTTTAAGATGTGGACATTTCAAGTTCGCAAATAAATAGCTTCACAGCCTAAACATGTTTAAAAGATGAACGCGTCTCGTCATTTGACAAGTTAATATTGGAATAGGTAATCGATGTTTTAGAAGAGACAGATTCGTGTACTACAGGTTTCGCACTTGCTGGTAAGTTAGATAGAGCAGGAACAAAAAACGTTAAAATGCATTTTTTTCGAGACTTCCTGTATATACTCCTACTTTCTAGGCCTACGGTGAAAAAGATGACCCTGTGACAGACGAACAGACCTTACTTAATAGAGTCCCGTTGGCACCCTTTAGGTACAAACCCTAATTAAACTGATGTCTACAAAATATACTTTGAAATGCCAACAGTAAATTGGGAGGTATATCAAAGCATTATATTAACCCTTGAGGTTGTAATCGGGGGTCGTATTAGTGAGCCCCTTACGTCATTATTAGATAATATCTATCAATGTTGAGGTATCACTTTGGAGTAGTTTAGAGGAATCGCGCTCCTTTGTAATAATAGACGTCTGTTGGTATCGAACCATTAATTAATGACGGTATCATGAGTTGAACTGTATGTAGAGACGACCACAAGGGTAAGGTATAACAGGCATTGATTACCTTCACGCGAGCGTTCAGCTTAGGTTGCCTGGCAGAGAATATGTACACAACACACACAATACAATTTCTAGTTGAGGGCTTGTACTCGTATTATATAATACTGCGAAGTAGAAGAGATCTTTCTTTAAACAAACCTCGGACCACAAAAAATTAAAAAACTCCGGACCCTGGTTGGTCGAAGCAATGTAAACCTGTTCAGGTATAGACTCATAGACGACTCCGCCTCGGAGTGTTAATGTGGTGCTGCTCCACCAACGATGGGACACTTAATATCATGTCCTGCGTGTCCCGTCAGCTGCACGTTACAGGAACTGATGGACGTTAGTGATGGCGCTAAACACGTAGCCGAATTCTGGGCCGGGCCCATTTAGATTACCATCGACACGCTAAGAAGAAGATATAGCTCTTTTATAAAATAAAATAAAATAAATAAAATAATAATTATGTTTTAAGAAATAGTAAACCGTACTTGTTTTCCTATAATTGTAAATAATCTAACATTATCATTTAATTTAAATATACAAAACGCATAAAGAAAAATCTTTTCAAATTCAGTACTTACACGAATAAAACGTACCACTGATTTTTCATATGTAAAGTTTAGTCTAATTTAGAGAGGCTTGAACATACACAGTTCTATAATCCGATAAAAGTTTAAAAACACTTTCTGTTGTGGTTATTAAAACTTCTTTAATTTAGACCTCCATGGTGCAGGGCTTAACGCTAGAGAATAAAAAAAAATAGATTAATGTACAGCGCTGAAATCGAATAAAATATTTTCTCGTTCACCACTCACACGAATATCGACAATATGAGAAAATTTTCGAACAATGTAAGATAAATAATTGTTTGTAACAGTACTCACCAACGATACTAATCGTCGATGAATATTGTTAACAGCTTTCGAAGATTATTTATGACACCCGTATATATCATAGGCTCCAATTGTACAATATCCACGATCCAATATCATGAACACACAATAATGTGAAATAAACAGTTGTTTGCATGAAGGAATAATACGCCATAGGTACAAATTTAATAAACTTGTAATTTACTGTTATATTCTGTGTAAGGTTCGATATTAATTGAAACCCCTCGACGATATAAATGAAAGCGATCATTCTCATTATCCGCCGACATGTCGGCACAGAAATTGTTTAAAACAATCGCTTTTACTGTATTGATACCTATCCTATATTAGTGAAATGGATACAATCCTCATAGAAAAGCTTTATGATAGCCAGGCTTTTCATTGTTTAAAGTAAATAAACATTTATTTAATTCGGTGGGTTTTGTATCTTATTCGTTGTCAGAATTGTATTTTGAGCGAATTGTCAGAAAGCAGAGGAGGCTCACAAACAAGGCAGTGGTTAGTGAAAAGGTCTGTGGCGGGTGCGTAATCTTTCCTCCATGTACCAAATCCTACCCTATTACCCTGAACGGTATTCTTATTAGGGGGAGCTTCGCTCAACCGCTTGCCCGTCGCGGTCTGGCCCCCCCCCCACACCGACACACACGCATAATAAGAACTTTATTCTATTTAAAATCTCGCTTTGAATATCAATGGCTGGCCGAATAAATGCGCCGGCCGTCTTAAGTTTCCTATGCCTATGAACGAGGTTATGCCATCGTCCTTAATCACGCTTTTGTTACCACGCACGTGTCGTCGTAACAATGTTGTATCTACCTATAATAGTCTATAGTCTACCGAAAAATTACTGTAGCTTTAGGTATACATTGCGGTCGAGGACGAACGCCTTTTTAATGGCTATAACTCTTTACGACAAAAGAAAAATATTACCTACTAACGCTTACACGTGTATGTCACCCTTTATAATATGATCCCATACTTGAATGGGTGCGAAAGGAATCCTATTGCTCTCGTTCAATCCAACATTCTATTGAATTATCGTTTGTTGTACCCTAAAGTCGGTGCAAAATATATTCTTAAACCGGATTAATATAATGTACCTACGATGATAAAAACGTAGTAGAATTGCGACGCAGTATTTCGTCTGTTCTCTAATAACAGCAAGATGAATTCGTATTATAATACGACGCAATTTGCACTGTGATTCGGGACCCGCGGGGCAGCTGTGCTGTACAGATTGTTGCTTTTGACGCCATTGAGGCAAGCTGAATATCTGTCTTGGGGTGCGTTTTAAACAAAAGAAACAGCTACCTACATAATATAGAGTGTTCAACGTCGTAAAGCCGCAATTTTCGTAGTAAAAAATGCTAAAAGACGCAATAATAATAGAACTTTTTGTAGGTACTACTACTTACTACTTAATTACTATTAGAATTTTTACTACAATTTTTGTACTACTACTTCACAAAAGAGTTTTTGTATAGATCTCACAAAAATGTTCACATGAAGTTTTTTTCGACGTGTCCTACTTACAACCGCTTCAAGAGCGTTAACTACTGCATCACGTCCTGTTTAACTCTAACGAAAAGTCTAAACAACTTTTGTTAAATAAAAGTTCTAGAATTACTGCCAAAGAACTGGCTAAATACATTTGTTAAGCCCAGTTTCAATAATCCGACTCAAAGGACGAAAAAACCTATTAGACTTCAAACTTAATTGATTCGTGAAACTAATTTCGAATCCGTTGGTGGTTGTTTGTTTTTGGTATTTTACATTGCATGTGTTATGTATTATAATTTAGTATGTATAAATTTAATTTTGGTATTGATATCTTCATATCTCTTATATGTACTCGTTGTTTAGTACAACTCAAGCATAAAATTTACTTCGGAATTAATGTTCTTACATTTTTACGAAATTTACATTTTAAAGTAGTTAGTATTCGAGGGCAATATAATATGGCTACGTGACTGCTGGGCGTCCTAACTCAGTAAAGCGTATTATCAAATTGAGCGGTCAAGTCACAAGTAATTCAATAATATCGAGGGACTTCATAAGATGTTAGTACAATATCATTAGGCTATGACTATGTGTTTTTCCATTGAACCCGTATCCAGCGGGACTACAGAGAAATCAATTTGTGCCGCGTCGTCGTCATGTAAAATAAAGGGATATAAAGAGAAGCTTCTACAAATGTGTTTCGGAGATAAATAATAACGATAAAGTCCCTCGATTTGACCCACGGAGAAGATTCTTTATATAACGCCTTATCTCATTGTACTCGAGCCGCACACAAAAAAGACCATTGCTAGCCTTTGTTATTCGTGGAATCGAACTTGTACGATGAGTCCCGATGATAGGTACCTACATAAATAACAAACTCATTTAATCCTGTAATACCTTTTGCCTACCCAAAGCACTCAATATTAGGTATGTACCTTGCCCAACCCCATCGCATGATTCCATTTGTAGTCTCTTTCGCAAGAATATTTACAGAAATATAAGTAATCACGATAAAGATGTAGGAAAACAGAAAATTGAGAAAGGCCCTGATAAAATTGAATATGTCATAAACATTGTCGAACGAGGCATGACAGTGTCTTTATTAAGTCGGTACCGATTTAATAATAAGGTAACGTCGATAAATGACGCGACATGTTCAATAATACACGGCTAAGTACAAAGTATATCGCTGGCAGTTTCGATGAAAACGCCTTTGAGGACTCATGGAGTTGCCAGTGACGTTGACATCCTAGTAGCAAGCAACAGGGAGTTATGGGCATTTACTTGAAAATATTTCAACGAGTGAATAGAAATCGTGCAAACGTATCTAAAGCTGGTACCATGTCCACTTCGCTCACGCTCGATCCCCTGGGATAAGGTGGCACTCACGAGAACGTGGATTGTTCCATTCTTACAATTTTACTTTCCTCTTTTAACGTTTAAAGTATTCCGCATAATATACACTCACGACGAGAGCATATATTTCGTAGTTCTATCCTTTTCACATATCGTTTTTCAAAGGCACGCTGCCTGACAAATTACATTTTTGTTCGGGTGTCCCAGAATCTGAGCATAAAAGGCTCGTAAATCTTGAAATGCATTTTTCATGCTTGGCCAAGCTCGTAAAACGATGACCTAAGTACAAACTTCGGTGTCCATAACTTCCATTATTTTATTGATACGTGTAGAAAGACACGAGAGTAGTTTACGGATATTTTTTAATTTTATTCTCAAAGATCTCAGCTACCTGATGAATTTTAATCGTAGAATTTTAATTATGGCAGCTTTTCTATCCTTTTAGAGAGTACACCATAAACTATCCTTTTATTATTCCACTAGCGTAGAATGCAATATAAGGAATACGGAATATTTAATTAGTAAAGTTTACGATATAAGTATTCATCGTAATGCTCTGCCCGTATAATCTGAGGCCGCACTCGGGCCACACCAGAGACAAAGCTCCCGACCGAATTATATTTTATGTCTTCGTAGGTATATTACTTAGCAAAAACTGTGTGGCATTATTGATATTCATTTATTTACGAATAAAAGCCTTTAAATTTTCACTCTAGTTCCTTTCTTCCTGTAAGAATAATCGTTTCCAAAGAACTATTTATCAACGCGGATTTCCCACATAAGTGCATATTTACCTAGCTGAGACAGGGGCTCACATTTTATATATTATCTTCGAAATGGAACGAAATTCAAAGCAAATGCGAATAGAAGTTGAACTAGTTTCAGCCATTGTCGGTGTCGTTGTATCCTTTGTTGGCGCGTTTGATAGTACGGGGAGTAATGGTCTGTTCAGTTGTCCCTCACATAAGCGCCTAGATTTTTCGGTTGGTTCACGTATGTCGGTATTCACTCACACAAATAGATTCCAATAAATTAAAATGCTTTGGTGTTTTCTTTATCAACGTTGAAACGCACTTGATAAATCTCATTTGCGTTTTCATTTGTAATTTCCCCATGCAGTGCGCGGTTCACAATCATTCTGATGCTTTAATGCGTCTGTGCGGCGCGCGGCGCGCGGCGGACGACTGTTTAATTAAGCCAACTCACGTCACCGACCAAATAAAGCGAAATTAGATTTGTTCACCAATTGTCAATAAAATAAATCTACGTGTATAATTACGTATCCTGTTCCCGTTATCCATAAAAGTGACGACAATGGTCGGCAGTGGTCGTGGCCCGGCCAGCGATTTCCCGACTTTATGGGCGATGGCACTGAGTTAGTACGTGACAGTGGGCCGCGTGACACGCCTCCGTGTCTACGTGACCCGTCATCACAAAAAAAAATACACACTGCGATAATTTAACTCTATATTCAGACAGATAAAATAGTTTTAAATTCAGGCTTGATGAACTCAGCCGCTACGCCAAATGTTAGATGTGCTCCATAATGAATAGCTTTTATTAGCTCGCTTTTAGTTGAATCGTGAAGTTTTATATCAGCAGATTTTATGAAAATGTGTGCGATAAAATGTGTAGGCAATCATTTGAACAACGCAGATAAAAGTTAAACTATTGTTTATCTATCATGTCATTCGAAGTCTCTTTTCGAACTTCTACTAAGTAATGTATGCTTATCACGAAGTTCAAAGAAATACTAAGTAATCATAGAGTTTGATGGAGTCTGTGGTCAAATAGTTAATAAAAATATTATAATAACAAGACCTGTGAGAATTCTGTAATGAGAAAAGTTTGGTCTTGGAATTAATAAATTAGACGAAGTTTTTAGGGTTCCATCGGCCGATGAACCTGTTTAATATAAATTTCATGAGTTAAGTAAGTTGTAGATAGAAGATACTGTGACCTAATTGACCTCAACTAGATATAAAAGCCTAATTAGTAGGTATTTATAAGTATTTGTAAGATATATAGAGCAGGCAGGTCCAAGGTAGACCTACCATGTCACGTCATAATTTAAAAGATCTCTAAGTAAATTGTTACTTTATATAAATAAATAAGAGAGGTTCTATCTAAAAGTAGGTACTCCTTTAAAAATGTTTAGTAAACATATCATGTCGAAAACATGTCAGCTTTGAAAAGCTTCTGAAAACAAACTTTATTAATTTTGATGCACGCAGTATCAGTAGTGACTCGGTCTAGGTACTGAATAGATATATACCCATAAAGCTAGTACCAACGAGTACATTTTCTGGTTGAGAGTTTCGGGCCCTATCAGAATACCATTGCTGCGGTACTTATTCTTTTAAATATCGCAGCATTATGCTGAGATAGAAGCCTTTTTGGCCTCGCACAGGGTTTTTACTAGTTTATTGTTGTTTTTATTTTTATTTTTATTATTGTTAATTTTGTTAGTTTAAAATGCTCTTTTTTTACTCTTTGTTTTTCTGTGCGTGTCCAAATAAAATATGTTTCTTTCTTTCTCATTGCTATTTTCGACTTTCAGTGTTCCGAAACGAAGATTACCTGTAACACAATTTCGCAAAACTAGGAAAAGCTTTCGCTGGTTGGCTTCACTAGCATATTGGCACTAGGTTGCTGTGATAAAGGCACGTGCCACGTACCTATGCCAGGTACACACATGTCCAGGTAATGAATTATTCGCTGACACCGCCGGAAATGCAGTCGCTGGTAAATGTGGCGTTAATGTGCGCTTGTGATGGGGAACCCTATCGCATATGTGTGCATAAACAACTTTAAAAAAAGTGCCCTTGCCATGCCAGTATCACCGATCTTCATAATGTAACACGATTAGAAAAAACAAAATTGTCACAAATAAGATTAAGCAGGTCTGATGAACACAGATATGAAAATTTAATACAGAAAACTAGTACAATTTCATATTTACTAAAATCATTGGCATGGTCGCCGCTTGCCATGGGTTTGCCCTTGCTGATCTATGCAATACGTAAGTAGACAGTCGTTTACTAGCAGATAGTACTGGTTGATAGTGCATCGGGATTGAATGCAGCGTCAATATTGGGCTAGCATCATTGTATGGAGGACTTTATCCTCGCTTTAGTATTTAATGGATATAGTTGATAATTTTTTAATGGATATAGTTGATAATTTGTTATGAGCTGTAGACTATAATGTATGAATTTAATGTTGATTTGTTGATCGTTTATGGTTTACCATAATTACTTATTATAGTTTAATGTAACGTTAACAAAACAGGCTACAACATTTTGTAATGTGATCCAGAGGCTTCACAAATAAATACCAATGAAATTAAACGCTTGTACTCACATCAAACGCAGCGGGGTAATTGCGTAACATACTTATAATAGCAATGCCTTTCATTTTGACTGTTCAACAACATTCATTGCGTTATTTACGTTGCTGAGCAGACAATTTTTTCGAACATATAACGCAATGAATTAGCAATATCCTGCAAAATTATTCAGATTGTGATTGAAAGTGTGTTATGCAATTAGGGTGCTGGTAATTAATTTAATGTGCGTAAATCGCATACTGAAATGAGTAAATTGAAAATGTAGAACCCACATTTTTTTAAATCACAAACTTAGTGAGCATAGTTTTTCGAGCCAGATTTGCTCGGTAAATATGCCTGAAAAGTTGGCATTTCAACATAAGTTTAAATGGTCTGTTAAAAATTAAGAGATTTCTGTTTAAGTAAATTTAAAAAAATACAATAATACCGAACTATTTTTGTGGAAGTGCTGTTTCTTATTGTACAAAATGTTTACGACTCTAACTAAATGCCCGCAGATATGATGGAAAGAAAATAGAAGGTCAAGGTCAGGATTTACCACGGGGGTAAGTTGTAGTCGGCCCTCCAAGCTTATAATAACAAGGGTGGCTAAATTTATACTTACAAAAGTAGACTTATTCGGAAAATCGCGGTGTTTTTTCCGACAAAGTATCAAGTAACTTCACGCCTATAAATATGATGTATGTTGGCACCCCAATACCACACAGTAATGTGAATTCAGAGATGGTAATAGGTAACGTGCGAGTCTCAAGATAACGAGGCTGGATCGCCTATTCGGCATCGTCTCTGACGTATCCTGTTTGCGTCAGCCGAATCTTGCGCAGCATATTAAACAGGCCACATTCTGATTTCCGCTTTCACTTCACGATTAGCATAAAATAGCTTAAGTTATCAGGACAACATCATGGATTTAATAAGATGAGCTATGGAAGCATACGCTTACATAAAAGGGAGGGTAATATTGAATTTGGAATTCAAAAAACGACATTGTAATAACAATAAGCCTGTTACGAAATTCAAAGCTGGCGTGCCCGCTAACCCTGTAACCCGTTAAACCCTTTGGTCTGTGGAGGTTGGACTTATTCAATTGTTCGACAACATAGTGGCAATGTCCTGCTCTTCTAAACACCTGATCCATATTCACGAGACGTACCCGGACGAGGCCGTCTACTGGCGCATTACTGGCGTTAGTATCTAGTCGCTGGTCGCCCAGACACAAATTGTCTGTTATTGTGTTAGAATTAATATAATCTAGTCATGGTTTTTTAAATGAAGCAGCTCTGTTACTTACTAACTAGGTACTTAATTAATTGTTCGTTTTGTTAATCCTATGGCATCTTGAAACATATCTACATAATAATGTACAAGTATACAATGTGTTAATTCTAGGACCAACTGAATTAATAAGAACCCCTTGCTGGACGATTCAGTATACCTTCCTATAATATTACTGTGGCGGCCATACGTAGCCAGTTTTCGAGAAGATATGAAATGTTGTGTGCCATGAATGTAGTACACCACTTGTTTGTTTGATACCGTTTCTATTTCTATACAGTTGATAAAACAACTGAGCTTCACAACTTTGTTTAACAACGAAATAACAAACTTTTGCTGCCTGAGGCGGTTCACACACAGAATAATAGATATTTTTATTGCACCAATCACCTGCTTGCCAATTTAATGGACTGAAGAAGTGCCCATGCTTTGAGGAATTTAGAAACAAAATAATTACCATAGTTATTTTAACGATAATAAGTAAAGTTAAGGCCAATTAAATTTTAAATTAAATTTCTCTGAATGATCTTTCTCTGTTTGACCTATGTTCCTCATAAGCTTGAAATACTGGATACCTCATTACGGCGGGTTTTGATCGTTAAATAGAAACAATTCTCTATAAAAAAATAAAAAATAATATGCAGAGTGTAATAGCACTAATAGTTCAAGGGAATATTCTATATTAATAATTGAACTCGGATTTCGTGTTCTAAAGAGTTAATCAAATAAAATTCATTATAGAGCTTTACAAAATGATTCTTTATTTAAGTATATAAAATACCCTTCCTCAACGAAGAAGAGGTCCACAAAAAAGAATATCATACTAAATCCTGTCTAAATCTATTTTCCTTGTCCAAAGTCACTATGAACCCTTCTTAGTTCAGATAATATCTTTGTAATGTAAATTAAAATTAAAATAAGCTTTGCCGTCGTGATGGAACTAACAAAAGAATTTCTTTTTTTCATTAAGGTGCGAATAAATATTTCGGAATTCGCGTAATGGATGCCGCTTAGTCGGCGCGTCAAAAAGCCTTTTGTTATCTGGCCGTTATTTTTCAGGGGTTTTGATTCCGCGGACAAAGCGAAGCACATATTTCACAAGACTGTAATCTCGTGCCAAGTTCACAGGACTCTAGCATTTTTTACACTTACCGTGTTAATGGGCGGATTAACAATATTTTTACCTGTTACGACCTTAACATAGTTTTATTGCCGATAAATTATGGAGGGTAATTAAGGGCACATTCCAAGCCTTGGATCGCTCAACAAGCTCTCCCCCCTTCAGACGGAAACCATAAGTTATCGCTGTTAACTAAGCTCTATGTAAACTTAGTTTATCTTAGATTAACGAAGGAAGTACCTGCCATTGGATTAAGAACATAATTGTGAAATACTAATATCGATTAATGAAAATATAACATAACTTAATATCACGCTTGTATTCGCCGAAGATATAGGCAGAGGTGTACTTATAGTACACCCACATTTCGCCAGTTATGTTTAAGTCTCATGTAATAGGGGGCGATCCTATTGCCCTCAACTGTTGCTACTGAAAAATTCCATCCGGAAAAACCCAATAACACTTTTCCCGACCTGAGAATTGAACCTAGGAGTTCATGCTTAACCGTAGTATTTGCGACCACTAGACCAACGAGGAAGTCAGCTTATAATATTGTACTTAATAACAGACCACATATAGCATTCGTTTGAATCAAATGTTTACAGTCCTGCACCTTAATTGCGTAACACATTTTGTTGGCTTCGAATAAAGGCTTCCGCAAACAGACGCGACGTGACAGTGCGGCGCGGCGCGACTCTAGTAGAACAATTTCTTTGAAAACTTCATGGCAATTGTTCTACAAGAGTCGCGTCGCGCCTGTCTATGGGAGCCTTGATTGTACTGAAGCGACAGGAAATTAACAGTGGATAATCAAACGGCGCCAATGTGATTTTAATAACTACATGTCTGTGTTTTAATGAATTGTATCTGGTTTTTACTTAAATTATTTCTACAGTAAATCTAGGTATTTATAAATTAATACAGGTCTCTATCTCTTTTCTTTGTTTGTTATATTTTGTTATGTAACTTCTCCACCCTTCTAAGTAGAAATCTCTCCACTCTACATCACTCCTTTGTTTTTAGGATTCCTATAGAACGTTAGAACTGTTTTGTAACGCCCGTGTCACACAATTGTCATATTTAAAGCTAGCCTTCAAATTGATGACTTTACCATAGAAAAGATTCAGCATGTAATTTACTGTGTTGTATCTATCTGGTTTTATATATTATCTGGTTACATATATTTTATTTTGTTACAGAAATACAAGATGCCAACTGCTGTTCCTGCTGTGGTCGTCCACTGCCGTGATGATGAGCTGCAGCGGCGCGGAGGTGACGTGCCCCGATGAGTGTGCTTGCCGCAGCACCTTCGACCCCGAGGACGGCGCGGCAGTGCGCGTCGCATGTACGCGCGGTCTCATGCGCACCGTGCCCGTCGACTACATCGACCGCAACGCGCATATCATTATCATCGCCGCACCACCTGATAAACAAAACGAACTCACCATCGGCCCAATCTTCACACAACCCGCCCCATTCGTTAACCTTCGAGAACTTCACATCGTTAACTCGAACGTCCCATCTATCGGTCAATACTCTTTCTGGGGCCTCCAAAACCTCAGGCTAATAAACCTCACTCACAATAACCTCACCAGCATCGGAGCGGACAACTTTCGAGGTCTCATAAATCTCACGGACTTGTACCTCGATTATAATAACATAGAACAAATGCCGAGCGAAACCTTTAGACATTTAACTTCACTGAGAACATTAACTCTGTCAAATAATGAAATTACTACATTGGTACCGAGACTATTCAGAATGTTGGCGAAATTAATAACTTTGGACCTGAGTGATAACCCGCTTACAGAACTGAACCCAGAAGTATTTAAAGACATTCAACACCTGCGAGTCTTCAAATGTAGGGGATGCCTCCTGAGACGGGTCAACACTCAAATATACCATTTGGTTTCTAATTTGGAGGAGTTAGACTTGGGAGAGAATCAATTCAAATATCTGACTTCAGATGAGTTTATAAGCTTAAAAAGGCTTAAGAAGTTAAAACTGGATGGGAATCAACTGTCTGTGATCGTGGATCACATGTTCGGGCGCAACCGTGAGCTACGCGTGCTGTCACTGGCGCGCAACCGCCTAGCACTGCTGGCACCCGCCGCGCTCGCCAACCTCACCAACCTCACGCACCTAGACATTAGTCACAACAAAATAGACAGATTTCATTTACAAACTTTTGCACCAGTCGTGGATTGCCTGAAAACTATCAACTTCAGCGGAAACAACTTAGTTCTAAATGAAATTGCCATATTACTCCAGATATTACCAGAAATTCAGGGCGTTGGTCTTGCAAATCTTTCGCTTCCGGACATACCACCGAATTTTTTTACTTACAACAATCACCTTGTGGCGTTAGATATATCTTGGAATAAATTAACTAACTTTCCATATAAACTTCTAATAAAGACAAAGTTTTTAAAGGGATTGGATATATCGCATAACAAGTTACAAACGCTAACTGAGCTGGATTTGCAAAGACTGGAAGCGATACCTCAAGTGAATTTGGCAAAAAACACGTGGCGCTGCGATCAGTGCTCGGCGGGGACTATGCTCGTGTATATGACGACGACTGTGCTTAATGCAACTCTGCGTCACCTAAAGTGTTATTCCCCATTACGACTGCGAGGGGTGAGCTTCTCTGACATGTCATTCGACCGATTGGACCCTTGCCCGACGACGCATGAGGCGCAGATGAGCGTGATCGCAGGGCTGATGTTGTTGTGCGTGGCCGTTTTGGCGGCCGTGACGGGCGCTCTGTGCTGCACACGCCGCCGCGCTGCGCACTACTACACCCACGAGGAGAAGCGGCGCGAGCACGAGCACGAGCACCCCGACGAGCTGCTGGGCCACACGGAACTGGGCAGCGTGGCCACCATCCACGCGCCCTACCACCTGGTGGCCAAGGGCAGCTAACGTCGAGCCCGCTCGCCACCGCCGCCAGCGCCCCGCCACGCGCACCAAGCCGCGCACTGCGCGTACGATCTTCCGCTGCCCCTGACCTCCCTGTCTGCCCACCGCTACGACGCCACCCGCCGCCAGTACTTCCGACCTGCCGTACACCCGCCGACGATGGAGTGCGTCTCAAATGACATGTGATACGAGTACGAAGACGATCTTGTGTAAAGCCAAAGAAATTGAACTTTGAAGTGTTTACTTAGTATTTCTATCTTTACTTCTGAAGTCTATTGTATGATTTGTATTCTGAATAGTTAAGCCTCGTCTACAAAATTACCAAAAAATATTTTTCTACAAATGAAAATTTTATTGTAAATATAGGTATAAAAAACTTTACCTGAAACAGGACTAGATATTAGCGTAGCTATTAATAACATAGGCGAATCTAAATTATTATTTCGGTTAGTGCGAATACGGTTGCATTGTATATTGCTTATTTATGCAAGGTTGCAGCCGAATTGTGTACGATTCCAATCACAATGTGTGTTGCAGGTTATAGTGTAAGTAGCTTGATATTGTGCATCAAATTCGATCATAACTTCCAGTGAACGGTCTTAGTACTTCGGATATGTAATTGATCATAATAAGTAGTTTCAATACAAAATATTATCAACTAGCATATTTTAAGCAACAAAATAAAGAACACAGATCTTCATAAATTCTGTCACACATGCAGATAGGTACTCATATAATGGTTAGCGAGTCGTCCTCGGCTCGTGGATTTAACATCGATTGAAAATTAGAGCTTTCGGGTATCTCGATATTGACGTATAAGAAGTGAAGCTATTTCCTGCCATTAAAAGAAAATAGGGATAGGCATTTTACTTTTTCTAATACTCCCCTTCACTGGCGTTCCGGGAATTTTTGACCTATTTTCGTACGTTTGGCGATGGCGTTTGCTGGAAGTAGGTGCACAAAGGAGGTGTAATTGTACATCTATTTAGAAGAAAAAAAACTTTTTGACCAGTCAACTCCATCCAAAAATGGGAAATGTCTTTTAATTGTGAATTTCGAGCAAAACAAAACAATACACCAACGTTTTTTTAAAAGGTTAACTTTTTGTTAGCGGGTAAATGAGCAATTCGGCTGTGACACAATTATTTCATTGGGCGATAACGAAAGTACTGGAACACACATAAATATTACAGCAGTTTGGAACACGAGGCGCCACAATATAAAAACTGTTTATAAATCAAATTCTTGTAACTTGTACACATTATGACGTCCCGTTTTATAAATATAGGATAATCAAATTATCCAATTCTGGATCTTGGAGCGGAAATCTACATTTTTGTTATGTGCTTTATATAAAAAAAATGCTCATTTAGGTAGTCTGTAAAAATCTATGTGATGTTAATAATAAAATGTACAGATTTGTATAAAATAATGGCATAGTGCCAAAGAGAATCTATATCAAATTTCTAAATTATTCTTACTTGTTAATTTTACGGATGGCGACAGTTTTGACTACTGCTGATTAAGATCGAGATAAAGACAGTAAATAAGATACAAAAATGTGAAGACTCTACGGACTAATCATAATTACAACGACTATTTTATAACGCTATAGATGTCCATTGTTACATTTTTCATTTCAATATGTCATCAAAATCACAGCGACATTATATAACCTTCAGTTATTTCAGAAGCTAGTTTTGGATCACCCACGGCTACAAATCCAAGTAGGTAAGTAAACTGTTCAGTAATTAAACAATTTCAATTTTTCTACGCAATGTTGTTAACTTTGGTTTTGACCACATCTAGGTACAGATAACTGTCGCCGTCCCTAAACGTGAACACCTAATTATTAAAATTTTATGTATACCCATTGGTTATTTAATCTAAAAGGATTTTGTCATATATTTGAGCTATGAGTCTTACTTTTGTACATACATAGTTACCAAAAATAATAATAACCAAATACATGATATATTTTGTTGTAAATACCTGCTGAACAGTAAAAGTATTGTGAAAAATTGGTAGATGTATATAATAATTATTAAGTTTAACTATTACTCAGACCAACGGCCGGGGTTAGACTCGGTAAATAAGCACAACTTACCGCTAACCCTGCCGTGTTCACACACTATAAAAGAACGTCTAATGGCCATCTAAATAGATATTTAAAACACCACAGTCACGAAAGCTGGTTATACTTAACATATTATTAGTATTAGTACTTATTACATGATTATACAAAACAGTATGATGGTAAAACACTCCGACGAGTTTTTTTTCTTAATCTTAGGCTACTTTTGGCAAATATTATCATATTGGGGTTTTCATTTTCAATTACTATCAAGACACTTTATCCTATATTACATTAATAACTATAGTATAATTTCAGCTCCGCATCATTATCACACAAAAGGATTGTCTAGGCATCCCAGCTGTAGAATTCTTCATTAAATTCACTTAAGGTATGTGTCGATTGGTGATCATTGTGTTCAAAAAGAGCTTACATAGTTAGATAGACTGTTAAACCAATCAACAGAAATTAAAACTTGAATAAGTAGTTTCACTTTTGGGCTATTCATTCTCACAAGATTAATGAAATCAGAATGATATTGTCTTTTAGTACAGTTAATCGCACATCATTGGTACCAATTTATATTGACGTTGCTTTATGTCGTAGCGTTCTTCTAACTGAACAGACAGCTGTGCTACTGGGGCGTTTGTTACGCCACTTCTTCTCAGCTAAATCATTAGGAAGTTTTGGGACACTGTCTAAAGGTTACTACACACTGTGCCGGCGGCCTGGCCGGCGGGCATGCCGCCAACAAACCCGGTGGCATTGCCGGCAGGTATTTGAGCCGCCTCGCCTGGCTTACATAATACCTGATAATGCAGGCGTTGCCCGCGCGGCAAAAACCCGCCGGCTGTGCCGCCCGTATAGTGTGTAGGAGCCTTTATGTAAATTCAAAAAGTGCTGATTCTTCTAGTTTCGATAAATGACTTTTGATTTGATTAGCAGAAAGGACAATTTTCGTAGTGGAAGTGTCTGACTAAAACCCGTTTCGATGAGGCTCCAATATGATGATAATTGGCCATTTGTATCTGTAGAACTACAAACTTAGTTGACCTATTTTATAATTACTTATTTAAATGTTTAACGTATATTTTAAATTAAGACACTTAAATTAGCTCTAATTAGGTTCGTATTATTTATTATAGCTAGCGTTGTGTTGTGCATGTTACTTTAAGAAAAATATAGATTTTATTGAATGTAACTACATTCTTTCTCTGCGTATTTCTTATGATATTCACTTGGGTCAACCAAGTGAAAATAGTTATAGTTTTAAGGATTTTAATTTAGTTAATTTTATATTAATATAGTTTATTATTAGATAGCTATAGTTCAGTTCGTAGATCTGTCTTTTCTGAGTGTGTATGGATGGATGTGAGGCTCATTAGTATACTTAATCACTTGATCTCTTTGGGTGCCGTCGATTGACACAGACGTATTTACAGATTGGCATGCATTATTAAGTAAAAGCTCCCAAGGCGATGCTTCTAAAAATAACGCAAAATTATTTTTGTTGTAACAAATATGTTACATTCAAGTTATTTAATCAAGTAGGTATGTTTCAAAAGCAAGAGGCGAGATTATTAGGTACTTGTTAAATCATAACTACAACCGTGAAATTTTTTAAGAAGTCGTTACAAAAAAAACAAGAAAAGAAACCAACAAAAAATATCATAGGTTTATAAATTTTGAGTTCAACGGAGATCTACCTAGTATAAGTTTTAGTTTTGTTCTGGGCAGCGAGCACCAACAAGCCGCTGCCGTGTAAGGATGAACACCAAATAGGAAATACCAAGTAATTGTAAATATCAAACTATAATAGACAGAGACATATATTTTCTGAGAAATACGATGTAAATAAAAGAAAATTATGAACAGTCGCCGTAAATGATTACTAATGTACATAACTAATTATAATGATTGCTTCGAATCTGCAGATTGGATACAGGAATGTTATTTAATATTTGCCGTTACGTAGGTTAATGTTTTGTGCGGGCTTTACCTACATGAGTCACTACACCGGTCTCGTGTCAGGCTGTATGCTTACAACTTCGGAAGTCGACCTTTACTCACCAGTTAAACAATGCCAAGTGTCGCATTACGATCAGTTCACTATAGTTTGGAGTTCATTGATGAATGTGTATGGATGAGTTGACAAAGGAACAAGATTGATTGTAAATAGGATACAGGAATGGTTATTCATAAAATTTACATTCATAATAAACATATTCGTATCAAGTACATCAAGTTTATATTATTCAGTCATAATCATACAGATTTTGTAATATCAGAGACCGACATACTTCGGGGAAGAGGGAATGTGTAGTGTCGCGGGGAACATTCGATATCAGTAGGCTTGGTTGCTCGTCGTTAAGTTGTAGATTCGTGAGGCGCTAAGATCCCACCATATCTGAAAGAAAATCTGAGATAAAGCATCGAGAGTGAAGAAAAGAAGATACCGGCGGGGTAATTGCGTAACACACTAACAGTAGCAATGACTTTAATTTTGACAGTTCCACAACATTCATTCAGTTATTTACGTTGTTGAGGAGACAAATTTTTCGAGCATACGAGTATGATGCAATGGATTAGCAATAGGCTTCAAAATCATTCATATTGTGATTGATAGTGTGTTATGTAATTAGGGTGCTTTTATAAAATGGCATTCGCCCTATATTTCCACATCCATGTGTTTTTATAAAAATACCTCCAACGCTGCTTAACATTCTGTACTACATTCCACCTTGCTTTGGAAGTCAATAAGACAATTTCCAGCACTCAGTAAAGAGATCCAAATCTTTACACCAATATAGTAGTAGTAGAGTTCCATGTGATAGGGCTCGACCGGGGAAGTACTACCACCATACCCATTTCTGCCGCCAAACAGCCTGGCTGTGTTCTGGTTTGAAAGGTATGGGTGCCGACGAAATTACTGGCACATGAGACATTCCAAATTCGTCTCCATGAATGGCAGCAGTGTTGCAGGTGTTTTGAAATGGCGTTGCCACTTACTACCTGGTGGGTCGTCAGCCTGCTTGACATCTAGAGGGTTCCCTTCAGCAGTACCTAGGTATTGCTGGAGGAGGTCAGACAACTCCGAAATACTGGTGATTATAGGAAGGATCGTAATGGGAAGATAATAGATGGTTAATAGCGGCAGAAAAGTCCTTTGGGGATCTTATGATCTAGCGCCACAACAGAGAAAGTGACCACAAAAGTCAATAAAAAAAAAGATTTCCAACTGTAGGTAAATACCAACTACCTACACCTCGTTTGTGGAATACTTGGAGTATCTGGTAAAGGTTCATTTACATACTTAGATAAAAGGGTAGTACCTGGGATGTACCACAAATGAAGCTTTTTGGAAATACGACTTAGAAAGCGGTGTAAAGGGGATGAAACCACTAACCACGCGGACGAAGTCACGAGCGAGGCCTAGTAATAATATATTCGACAAAGGGATAGGAGCAGTAGAGATGTCGGTAACTTCTGTTACCAACAAAGTCTGTAAGATTATGATATAAGATGTCTAATCATTAAGATGTATATACATACCAATAAATCACTGTAAGGAACCAGACACCAAATAATTATAAATGGGGTTTGAAAACCCTCTAGTTTTTAAATACTTATTTATTGGAACTTTATTTATAAGCTTGTCGGAGTGTTCGAAACAGGGGGCCTGCTCTATAAGTCGGTCAACGAAGATACGGTCCCGTCCGAAAGTAGTCCGGTATTTCAGAATGACCCCTACTCCCGATTAATTAACCTTTTAAGACGGGAAAGAACACATCGAGACTAAGGACAACTGTCAAATAGAGTTGTCATTAATTCTTAGTTCGGGCCTTGAAGTAATCTTATTTCCGCAGTTGATGCGGAGTTGAAAACCACCGTAACTTCGGTCACAACTACGGATGTCGTGCTTAGACAGTAGACCCCCTGTATTTATTTCGTGATGGCTGTACATACAAGAATGCTGAGATGAAGGTTAAACATAATAACTGTCTATTTGTGTTATAATAATCACATGTAACCTTCGAAATATCAAACCGTATATATTAAATAGTAACTTACATAATTAATCTGCCTAACCCTTCTGGGAATACAGGCGTGATGTTGTGTTATAATTAATTTGGTATGCTTCAAGACTATCGATCATTTCCCTTCGAAAATTATTTCTAAGTAATGAGTTGAACCTATTGAAATGGGTCTATCTTGTGATAAAACTACATATCCGCTTGGCTATTCGTATATCTAGATCCTGATGTACGTAATCGCGTCAATAGAAAGATGGATCGAACGTAAAGCTGGTATTTAACTCATGGTAACTAGTATTTCATTCGAATTTAATTAACCAGTATGACAAAATTCATTGTCTTAGATTTAGTACGTAAGAACAACTAAATATAAACTCATAAAATAATCATAATATACCAATACTCATAATATACCAATCGTAGGTATCAATACAATGTAAAACATGAAAGGTTGATTCACACTTCACGGGGGTAGCTTTGATTCAAAACACTGAAGCTGAGACTGAAAACATGATTGCTTTGAGATGAAACAGTCTCCATCGCGAGGGGTCGAGTACATCTAGAAACAAGTTATGATATTTTCCTCCACTGACTGTCAATAAACAATCTCAGTGACGCGTTAATTGACCTTCTACTTTGAATTATGCATTTTAACCATTTTGATGTTTAATTAAGTATATAAACCTATACATATGTGTAATAGCCGTAGATCATACATATTGTGTCACTCTGGCCACTTTCATCTGCGAATCTTCCACCCGGCAAGTTATTGTAGTTTTAGAAAAAAAAAAACTAAATACTAATTACCTAAGTCTTTGTTGTTCGAAAAATCTGGTACATAATTAAATTAGAAAAGTTGCTAAAAGGTTTGACTATCACTTCAAAGTTAATATTAATTTTTCAGACTAATTGTTCACCTTGATATTTAATTCGGTTGGCTATTAATTACTGCCACTAATTGAAAGTTCTTTATAGGCTGTTGAGATAAGAAGTATCAGCTTCAAGCATCATTTGGGCTTTAACAGGGTACTTTAAAACGATAATCAGTTAATTTCCATCGCTTATGAAACGGTTATGTACCTAACCGATGTAGCTAATGTAACTCTTCAAGAAACAAGAATACGAGTATCTATGATATTTGACTAGGAGATGGGAACTTAGAAGCAGCAAGGCAAATAAGGAAACTTAAGAAGTGTTGAGAGAGTTAAGGTGAAGCCGTGTATGTAAATCCTTGGAGTGCACTGAGTTGGGAGCGCCACATAATTTATTGATAGGGCGTAGCTTGCTCTGATCCATCCGCCGGGTTTTTGCGGCGCACCCGCAGGCGCTCGCGGCATTCCACTGCCTTTGTGTGGAGCTATGTCACCGCCACACTCAACAATTTATCGCAGTAACCAAATTATCATCATCAAAGAGTAAACAGCTATTTGCACATTCCAGGGTTTCCAGCCTCATTTGTTTTCTTAAAAGATTTTCGGTAAGTTATAGGCAGTATCTATTTAAGTTTATCTATGAGAAATGAGAACTAAAAACATAAAAAAAGTCAATTGAACTGCGCTGGATTCCGAAAACCAGTTTCGTTAGTCAGTTAGTCTTTACTCAAAACACTTTATGATATTGCCGTGATACGCTCACTTACTAAATTCTTTAGGGTGTGTACCATCAGGTAGAGAGCAATAACGGGAAGTAGAAAACATAAAAACAAGGTTATAAATAAGCCGTTTATTTGAAATCGTATCGACAAAACTATCGTAAAAACGGATATAGCAACTCTTGTAATAGCAACAAAGGAGCGAAAATTTATTGGTTTATCCGTAAGAAATCGAAGGAAAACAGAGAAAGTTATCAAAATAGAGGATTCTTTCAGTATTTGGCATGAGCTCGTTCGTCATCTAAACGATTCGATTCACTTAACATTATATGTTACATTACTCGTTACGGCCGTGTGAGTGCAGGTTTATATAAAAGTTAACCCAAGTAGTCAGTTGTTATGAAATTTCTTTGGAAATTATTATTAAGTTATTTTTAATTTTGTAACTAAGCATAACTTTACGGGTACTTTCGTAAGGATGGCTAATAAATACGTATGCGAAGTAGAGTGGATGAAGGTGTACGATTAAGGGACAGATAGTTGTTGATGGACGTATCCGGGCTTTACCCGGTTTTTTGCGAGAAGGGCCAGACATGAGGGCGACTAAAGTTGTTATCTAGGAGCGGGACAAAGTAGCAATAAAAGCAAGAAATTTTTGACAAAAAATATCGTTTCGTAGAGGGGGGAGAAAAGTATTGTATTAATCTGGGGGCGCTTTATTAGGTTTAGAGTACGATACAATTTTATTTTATTAATAACATTATGCATAATGATCTGAATCAATGATGATGACTACCAAATAACAGGAAAGTAACAATGATTTATAAAAGTATGGCAAAATAAACGGATCGAGCAAAATAGCGCCACCGTATTATAATGATGAGATTTGAGATTTTCAAAGGACCCTTACTCTTGATTAAGTCGTATTTTTTTCTCAATAAAAATTGAAGGGTGGAAGATTAGTAGGATGTTTCTGTAGCTTTACTAACTGGGCATTCCATAGTCCCAGCTACTTATTATTATCAATGTATACCCAATTATCAACAAAAATACCAAAAAAAAAACACAAAAAAATATCCGGTAGCTGTAACCACTATGTGTCCGTCCTTAGACGGGAGTAGCATTAAATATCTCTAGTTATATAATAATATATTCATTATAATCTAAGTAGATAGGTATCAATCATAATAAGGTACCTACTCATTTGTATTAATGTCTGATATAATCGATTTTTTAATGTAATCATCTACATGCTACATGTTCCATAAAATCATAATTGCAGTAGGGCTGGAAAAAGCTGAAAAATATCGTGTGACTGAAAATATTATTTTAAATGTTTTAAAACAGTAGCTATCGAATTTCAACGCTTAATTATCTTCAGACGTGCATTTTTTAAGTGCTAGTGATGCTCAAAACCTTAGTAAGGGTGTGCATAATACGATTACGGAAAATATACAATCCAAATTCATTCATCTTATATGAAAATTTCTTTGATATATATAAAAATCTCTAAAATCCAATTCCATAAAAGGGGTTATATTCTAAAAACCTAGTTGCCAGCCAGAATAAGCACGTCAGATACAATTTATGCAAAGTTTGTCATGTAACGCAGACTTAAACAACTTTATATAGGTATCTACATAGCAAATAGCTATAACACAGATGACAATGAGGGTGCAAACTGTGCCACTTCCTTTCGGAAATAGAAATTAACCTATCAAAAGATAAATAAAGAGCTTTGAATCATTTTGAACAGACTAAATATTTGCTTACGGAAGGTAGCCTTAAAGATCTAAACGCCTACCACACACGGGTAGAACAAACTCGAAAGGAAAGACCGACGCGGTCTCATCAAATTAGAACGATTTGGGATTGATTTCTTGCTTTCGACTGTGCGTGGTTTAATCCATGTTCGGGAGCGAGAACGCGGGATGCCGTCGCCTGTTTTTGAAAGGAGGTGATTCATGTAAAGGAGGTGGTGGAGAGGAAGAGAGAGAGTATAACCTCTCACTCTACCATTATTAGAAAAGCAGCCAGGCGTCTAAGGGCACGACCAGTTAGGCCGTACGTAGACCAGTTAGGAAAAGATGCAGTCGTAGAACAATATCTAGTGATGGGGCCCGCTAAAGCATGGCGGGCCGATAGGTACCAGTCGGGGGTGCGAATTTCTCGGGCTCCTGACTTATGGTGCAAAAGCCTCGTAGCAGATCCGTCTAGGGAGAACGGTCTCCATGAGGATATCCGCACCAAAAAGATATTAATATCTTCAGGAAGAGATTTTAAGAAATGAGGTGGATCTAAAGGTAGACCTGATGAACAGCGTAGGTAGGTAGCTTAACGGTGATTTTTCTCAGCTTCTGTCAGCCTGATTTTAGAATATACGTGTTGTAAACGTGAGAAATTATGTTTATATCTTCGCATGCACTAAACTGAATGTCCTGCTGAATGTAATCTCCTATTTATAAATTAATAAAGAATTTTTCTTCGTAGTACTGGTTTTATTAAGTCATAAAACAAATAATTAATTCCCCGGGTCAGTTTATGTAGCACATTTACACGAAGAGCTCATATTATACGAGCAGTACACACACATGCATCGTACAGAACTGAGTAAACAGATTGTTGACAGTTACAAATAGTCGAGTCTTTGAAGGGGTATCAAGTTCAGGTCTAAGTAATCTCATTGCTTGAGCCTGCATACCTACCTATATAGAACATCACTATCTGAAATTCCTAAAGGCAAGATTCACAAAACGTGCTTCGAGTTTACTTTGCTAAGTAAAGGAAGCATTTCTATACGTGTAAGACTGTAAGCGAACGTGAGCTAGCGTTTAATACGACTACGAACATTAATGTTATACAAATAATGTTCATATTCGTATGCTACGCTTACTTAACTAGACAAAGTAAAGTCAAAGCGCGATCTGTGAATCTTGACCTAAAGTTCAGATCTATAAACGTTACTTAGCACAGCACGTACTTAAGCTAAGCGTTGTTCCTGCCACTGACGTACATCTGTGAAACTACAAGTGCAAAACAGGTACAGGTACCAGGTACAGGTAGGTAGGTTATAGATCTCGGCTAAAGAGTCAACTGCTATAGCTCAGTATGTACTTTGGTACTACAACCGACCAGACGAAAATAGCTGAAAGATGTGTCAACCGTTAAGGAGGCAAAGCTGACAGTCCAGGGTGCGCCGGGCGTACTTAAGAATCCTCACTTGTGGAGGATTGTTCAAACAACAACGTACACGAGCGCTTGGCAATTCTGCATTACATTGTAATTTTATGATGTTAGTTAATCAGCTATATAAAATGTATCCTTAACAAAGTGTGACGGTTCTCGGAATATCCGAACTCTTGCATTTCTTACATCGATTTTAAAAGTAAATTAAAACGGCACCTATGTTACGGGTGTGTAATCTATGGCATAATAACAGATACTAACAGATACTTGAAATAACGTTCACATGGTATAATTTTCATATGCTATAAAAACAAATAGCCTAATTTCATGTGATCTAATGTTATATTTCATATAACCTTCTTTTGCTCTAATAACATTTAATATAACGTTCATTTCACATAATTTTCAATTTGTATAATGCTCTTTTTATATAACGTTCAGTTGACCTAATTTTCATACTTACTCATTTTCAGCCAAAAACTGTAATGAATAAGTATCTATCAGGAAACATCATACTGTTATAACCTCATCTAACCCAAATGATTCACCAACAATAAAGGGGGTCTGGCGCTCGGCGAGCGTTGCCACGGCACGCTCGCTACGCTCGCTCGCCTTCGCGAATTAATGGTCACTGTTCTAAGCCAAATCTAATCAGTTTTTGCAAAAATATACAAAACAAAGTTGACGTTTCTAAATGGATACTATTAAAACGCAAATAAAAAAAAATCCTTTTGTATCCAAAAATAATCCAAATTACTGATTGCACAGCAAAAAACTCAAAATATAACTAAATAAGCAAAAATTTATGTTCGTGGCGCACCGCTATCTACGAGTACTAGGCGAGGCCTCCTATTTCTGAATGGCAATAATAATAAGGCTACAATTTAAATGCTCACCAAAATAATTTTTAGACCCTAAGGGCCTGTTGTTTGATCAGTAGTCAAACAAACTAATAGTTAAAATGCGTTAGTTAAACTAACAATTTGTCAAAAATGACAGAAGTATGTTGTTTGACAAATAAGCTAACTACAGTTAAAAAAATTGAAAATTTGCTATAAAAGTTAAGCATGAGCAGACAGACTAGTTAAACTTTGACAGTTATAGACTATAGTCAATTGACTAATTGTTAAATTGACTAATGGTCATGTTTAACTATGTATCAAACAACGGGCCCTAAGACTAAGTACCAAGTAAAATATATTAAAATAGGTTATCTTATCGTTATATTAAAAAATAAACCGTCCTGTGCGAGTCGGACTCGCGCACGAAGGGTTCCGTACCATTGACTAGGTAAACAACAGTAGGTACACAAATTATGTGCCTACCTGTTACCATTTATTGATATTGAGCAAAAATAGGCAAAAAATGGCGTTTTTTGTATGGGAGCCTTAGCCTTAGCCCTTAAATATTTATTTTATTGTGTTTTTAGTATTTGTTGTTATAGCGGCAACAGAAATACATAATTTGTGAAAATTTCAACTGTCTAGCTATCGCGATTCTTGAGATACAGCCTGGTGATAGACAGACGGACGGACAGACAGCGAAGTCTTAGTAATAGGGTCCCGTTTTTACCCTTTGGGTACGGAATCCTAAAAAGGTATATTAAATGAAATTAAGTCATATGATCATTAGAACTTTTGTTATTATTTCAAACTTTACACACCCGATATTCTCACAAGTTCATCCTTTGCTGCTAATTAGGAAAAGACTTGTAATCCAAAAGAAAAGTTATTCAGCCCTAACGGACATTATATCATGAATCTAGCAAGTTGGCAAAATTAGCACATTTAATATTACGCAGATAATATTCTCATTAGAGGAACAATACAGCCACTCGCAAACAGCTCGATTTATGTGATATCGTGGAAGTTGTGGGACGTTTTGGCACTTGGTTGGCACCACTGACGGTTGTGGCGACTGTCGGCAGAGGACGCCAACTAATACGCGACGATTTACTATGGTGAAAATTGTGCAACATTACGAATGTGAAATATTTTCTTTTATTTAGGAACTCTGACTGCAACTCGAGATCTCGCGTGCTAAGTCTGGAATTGAGATTGGCCATTCAAGGTCTTGCCCGGCAATCTGGCGAGATCTCGATTTCGGGGTTTTCGAAACTTTCGAGATTTTCGAGACTTTCGAGATCTTGATTTCGCTTACTTTTTAAAATCATGCGTTTGTTTAAATTAAAAATGTTTAAACTTAATGAATATTAAGCTATTTTTTGTTAAAAAAATTAACATTATTAACTGAAATTCGAAACAAAAAAATCAATGTTTATTTAAGTAACTAGCATTTCGCCCGCGACTTCGTTCGCACGGATTTAGTACTTTCCGCTACAAACTTCAACAACCCCTAAAACCCTACCCTTCAAAGGGTAGTTTTGGAAAATTAATAATTACGGTCTTTATTATTTAGGTACCTAGATAAGTAAGTGTGCCAAGTTTACAAATTGTTTTCACCCGAACAGGAGATGAGTTTTGAAAAACGTTAAATACGATTCCATTATTTAACTTTATGATTATTCATATATTTTAGAGTTTATTGGATCAAGCAGTAAAATACTCCGCTTAAACTTGATTACACACCCCTTATTACCAAGTTAATGATTTAATTACGTAAAATTAAAGAACACGTTTTTTATAACTATTATTAATGCTGAGTTTCAAAATTATCGGACCATTCTTCCATACAAATTTTAACACCCCATATTGGGGGATAGATTAGAAAAACTAATAATGTCAAACTTTTTTATTTTTGTTTACGCATTCTTGCCAACTTTAAAGTTTATAAACCCCAAGAAATTATAGACGAATACTCCTTCTTCCGTTTTAAATTACAAGTAAAGTCCAAAATTTAAGTTTCTATCTTTAGCGGTTTGGGCTGTGAGAGAGTCTATTATTATTATAGACTAACTTATGCCCGCGACTTCATTCACGTGGAAGTCGTAATACAACTCAATATACTAAAATAACAGCCACATTTTTATAAAACTTCCCTGTATACTACGTTTGTAGGTTTGGTCTCACCAACCAAAATATGAAGAGAGTCAGGGCTGGTGACGCGGGAGCAAGCGAAGCAAGAAGCAGCGCGTCCTGAGGTCGTCACCCGCAGCTTTCAGTAGTAATTTCCTATTGCTTGCGTAGTTTTTCATTTTTAGTAAATTAATGAACGCCTGCATTCCTGCATATTGCAGCGTAGAACTGACTGCTAGCACGCCGGGGACTCGAACCCCGGCGTGAGGTAGCTAAAAATCAAACTCACGCAGCGAATACACGTAAAATTTATTGTTATAATAAAAATCATCCGAAATAAAGAAGAAAATAAATAGACAAAAAAATAAATAAAAATTTAGTCGTTGGAATTTTAAAAGGCTAATAGCTACCAAAAAAAAAATATCACAACAAGATTTTCGGAGAAAAAAAGCTTATGATGTTACCAAATATTTAGGATCTTAAGTATTCTGACGAATTTAAATTCGATTGCAATCGTACGAAATTCGTGCCGCACTATAAATTGTTTAACACAAATAAGCACAAGATTAAGGTTTTTCTTTACATAATTCGTTAAGATAACTTTTAAAGAGTATAAGATCTGATATTGAGAATTTAGGAAAGCACCTTAAAAATAAAATGTCACTCGTCGGTGTAGCACAGAACACTTCGATTATATTGATGGTTGGGCGTTATTGCGTCACACAAATGACTTATTTAGCACCTGATGTCCAAGCTACTGGACCTGTGTCGTCGACGTTGCTCGGCAACGATCCTGCGCTTCTCTCCGCAAGCTCGCTCGGGCTTCGGCAGCCGGCAGACGATGGAAGACCACAGGCGAACAATAAATGGCAGGGTAAGGCCAAAAAATGTGGCCTTTCAAACAATCTAAGGAAAAGATAATCTTCTGAGATTAAAGAACAAGGCACAAGTTACAAGAATACGGAAAAAGAAAAAGTGACGATATATTCCAGGGAACGTACAGTCGATTGTATCCGCTGAATACTCACATATCGTGGTTAAACATTAAAAATTTCAAATTCACATTCGAAGAAAGATTCAATATTATTGAAAAAATATCACAATTCTCTTGGAATTCCAACGACAGAATGCCTTCAATTTTTTTCTTCTTGACATTGTTCCGAACAATTGTCAATTTTCGAATATTCAAAAAAAAACACGAAAAAGTAAAAAGCTGACCGATTGACTCGTAAAAAGAATTTAATCGACATGACAACAAAAAGTATGTAATTGCAGGAATTATACTGCAATATACTACATAATGGCACAACACTGATACACTGACTGATGCATTCTTACAGATTATTTCTGACGAACAGCTATCACTAAAATAATATTATAACAGTAGATTGTAAATACACGGGATTTCACATTAACAGTCACCCGACCAAATTTTTATTATAACCAAAGATGACAGAAGAGGCCTAAACTTAATGTTTTTCTGTGTAGGTTCTACGAACTATGACATAATAATATAATTCTTATTATACATAGATGATCATCTGCACAACGTATACATAACGCAAAAATCTGCTCACACACAACAGGCACATTATAAATCCGTTAATTATTATTTTGAAAATAACTACCCAATTAGCATATAATAGCGTCCTTAAATCTCGTTCGAGTCCGACCGTATTAGTCGAGATTATCTTCTTACGAGATTGAATCTTGAAAAATGGCTTGAGTTCTCGTGAAATCGAGATTGCATTCCCTAAACATATTGGCTAATTTATCTAACACTTGGTCGTGTCTACATTACATGAGACCACGCCTCTTTTTCTTAGTGGTAGAGGCAGAGCAGACCTATTAATAGTAGGTACATCCACATTCGTCGGGTTTAATTCCGATCCAGCCTGTCCCTTGCTGCCCTCTCCCAGCGACGCACTAAGCCGATGCTCGAACCCTGTAGGGGGTGCCCTTAGCGTGTAGTCCTAGTTTGTAAGTTTGTTAAGCCTTGGCTGGAGGCCTTAATTTATTAGGGCAACCACAGGCATTTCCGGTTAAGCACCCGACAACCTCCTAGGTTGATCTGCGAGATGCAGGACAAAAAAAAATCTTCAGGTATATTTACTCCAGACTTCTACTATGAAATCCCTGATGTAAAAGGTTATCTATTGTGTTAGTACGGGCGTCTTCGCATTTACTAACTATATTTCCAGCCGTATCGTCGATCCATCTAGGTGTGAAGATTTCGCTACGCTTACGATTTGCGGTCACCACTACCAAGGAATCGCATCAACTCAAACTCAAACTCAAAGCGTTTATTTCAATTAAACCATTTACAGGCACTTTTGAATTGTCAAAGAGTCGGTCAGTTAGTCAGAAAGTTGAAGCTAGTTGCCCATTCCAAAACGTAGATCTCTATGGAGAAGAACGACGACGACTCAACGACTCAACGACTGAGGATCAGTTCTGGGAACCTATGCTATTTAACATATTCTTAAAGGTGGAATTTTACTGCTGCGTAGAACTGCACTGCTGCTGCGTGGACGATCCCGCCTACATTTTCATACTAAGCGAAGCAAAGCACACGTGCGTAGCTTAGTCGTAACCAGCAATAGACCCTTGTCTTGTCTGAGTCTAGGAAGTTCCTTCAAACTAGTTCAAACAGACTTAGACTATCGGTGTTAATGGTAGTTGCAATAGGTATACTTGAAACAAAACATAGAACAGTTTTAGGTATTTTCAGCATTTAAACTTCTTGAAACGACTGTAATAAATATACTAATGACAGCGTAGTAGCAGGAGGCACGAACGGTCTTTGTTTCATGAGCTTTATCTTGGCAGCGTCGCTTCGCAACGAAGATCAATTCTGACCCTCAAATGAAGAACAAAATACATTGTGTGTCAACTTTGTGTATTGTCTGCCGCCTGCCGAGCTGTGGTAGATCGTCCGATTTCGATACTTGTTTGAAATTATTGAAATTAACAGTCAGCCCATTTTCACGACAATTTAACCAACTAATTAGTACAATTAGCCTTAAGGATAATAACATCATTGTACTCTCACAATCGTGTGAAGTTCACAAAGCCAAAATGACGTTTTAATTATATGTAGTGCTAATTATATTTAGCGGGTCGTTTAATGGGTCGTCGTGAGAGCTCAAGTGTAATATCAAAACCATATACGTAGTTACATATGTTAATCCGTTGCCAGGCCTCTGAATAATTGACATGACCTTTGTATTGCGACAGATTAGGTAGATAAAAATATAATCTACATTACTTTATCCGATTTTGATAATTATTTCATATTTGAATGTCAACAAGGTTACGTTAAATTAAAACTCGATAGGACCTTTTGGTCTTATTTTAGCGTTAGCGTTGTAAATTTATACTTTCCATTAGAAATTATTGGCAAATTATTTTGTCTGTATTAGATATCAAAGGTTTTATGTATTGAACTGTGTATTATGAAATATTCATCTAAATATTCAAATATGAACAGAGTCCCTCCAGTATGGTGCATATAGGATATGAATAATGGAATTGAAATTAAAAAAACGGCCGGATTTCCGTAGATTTGCTTTTAAGCGCTTCGTTGTGTATAGTGTTAGGTATTTTAGAATTTGAAAGCTTTGAAATAAATTGATGTTGTATACTAGCAAGACAATATTTTTTTTTTGCGATAATAGCCATTACGCAAATAGGACCCAGTCAAAGCTAGAAATAACCTTTTCCCTAAAGTTATTACGCTGACACCTACACATTTATAACTAAAATAATAAGTTCTTCATGGGTTCTTCTATAACCGAAGCATCAGTAACAGTAAACTAATTAAAATAAAGAGGCTGTTCCTGTTCCCACTTGCCTCTAAAGTCGTAGGTATAATAATATCTGTAATCCGATGAACCTGTGACGAGCAGGCGCGTCACAGGCTCAAGGCTATTAGCATAACGACCAACTAACGACGAAGGCGGCGCGAATGCGAGGCGAAGGCGAAGCGAACACGTGATTAAACTTTCTCCGTGATATCGTTGCGATAAGTCAAGTATTAGTGACTAGCTGTTGCCCGCGACTTCATCTGCGGTTCAGGATAACAAGTAGCCTATGTCCTTACCCAGGTCACGGTCTATCTGTGTGCCAAATTTCATCCAAATCCGTTCTGCCGATTTAGCGTGAAAGCGTAACAAACAAACAAACTCTCTTTCGCATTTATAATTTTAGTTAGGATTGGGAAGTTAGGATTAGGATGTTATAGTTATTTGAGATTTTGATCCGTTGTCTAGAGGTAAAGTCAGGGAAATTAATTTCTAAGGTAATTGACTATCAACTTCTTCTTCTACATCGTGTCGATGGCACGAGTGAATTAGATTTTGTTTGCCCAAACGTTTGCCGCTTTCACGGCATCATCGGTGCAGCGCAGAGGTCACTATGGTTGCATTTATTGGAGCATAGAGGGCAGGATAAGAGATGGGACATAGCTTACGCCACAGCTCCACCTACAACTTAATGTATTCCACAGAGTACTTTTGATGTATTCAAAGCACAACTGTCATCCTTTGACAGTTGTATGAAATTGTAAATTGACGTAGGAGTCACCTTGCTTAACAGTTAATTTCGCAGACTGTACTTCGTCTTTGCAGCTACTAACATCTATCTACCACGAAGTGTAAAATTCGACGGCCCGCCACTCTGCGCCGCCGCGTCCGTCTCAACATGACTGCTGGCAGAACAGTCGACATCGGCTCAGCTGCAATAAAAAAATAAAAATATTGTTTACTCATTTAATGTTTCTTAGAAGACCAACAACAACTAGGAAAATGTAAGATTTTACGTCCTGAGAAAATCTCGTCTAAGTCCGTCTTGCTAGTTTCAGTTTATTTGTAAAGATTATAGATTTAATTTTTAATCTTGTTTAACCTTCTGCTTGCTTGATACAGGAATGTTGTGGCGTGAATGTTTAGTAGGTAGGTACGTGATTGTTTGTATTATTTTTTGGGGCATTTTTTCGTTTCCGCGTTAAATATACTTATAGAAAATCTTATTTAGCTCCTCATTCATCTTTACTCTTAAGAACATCTATCATCATCTATCTATTATCTTAAGAACATGTACTTAGGAGTTTAACAATTTATGCGCGTGAGCAGTAGAAACCAATATGTCCGATTTGCTTTTGAAATTAATTACTAGAAGGTTCATTTGAAATCATGTTTCACACTTCCGATGTAACTAACATAATACCGGCAGGGTAGTTGCGTAACACACTAACAGTAGGAATGGCTTTCGTTTTGACAGTTCAACAACATTCATTGTTTTACTTACGTTGTTGAGCAGACAATTTTTTCGAACATATGAAGCAATGGATTAGCAAGAGGCTTCACAATGATTCAGATTGTGATAGATAATGTGTTACGTAATTAGGGTACTGGTCGGAAGTTTCCGTTTAAAACCATTATTTCCATTTTATTCGACTATCGGTGTTTGCGATACATATGTGACGGAGAAGATATGTCTCTCTCGTTATTATCAGCCATATTTTAACTACTGTGGGCGTACTACGGGTAGTGTTGGTTATTGCGCAATACAAAAACCTTTTGCAGTTCAAATCAAATTATAATTTACGTGAAAATTAATCACAGTAGCGAATCACACACTGTAGGTACACGACACAACCATACAGAACGCGTGACAGTTTCTTAACGAGTTCACTGCTTAACCGCCAACAACAAACTTTTTTTTTAACTCTTGTCAAGTGTTATGTTATAGACTCTGTCGAGCGCCACCTGTCGGCGCTGGCGTCCCGATTAGTCAAAGTCAAACGATTGATTTAACGTATTTCCGACACATATATATGTCTATGCTTATCAAATAGCTGGACTCAAATATTAGAACTAAACTACACACATGCAGAGATTAGATTGGTCATATTAACTTCGTAACGAACGCCAAACTCACAAAATTCCTATGTAATAAGATAACAAATGTTTCCAACTTTTGTGCAAACCTCGATTAAATGTTCCTAGTTCCAGGTAAATATAGTATGAGTTTTAACGTTGTGTACTTACTAATTCCATAGTTTAAATGCTTCAAGCCACTAAGAACATTTTGAGAATGTATGCCCGCAGTGGTTAAGGACTCTCCTCTCATGCACGAGCGTTCAAATCCGGGCACGTATCAATGTGAGTTTTTCAATTCTTACATAGTTTTATCTGTACAAGATAAACTTACTCGTTGACGGAAAACTTCGTGAGGAATTGTAATCAATTTAAGTCTGAAATTGCCAATCCGCCTAAGCCTTCTCTGTATGAGAAGAGACCTGTGCCCTGTAGTGGGACAATAATAGGCTTACCAGCCTTCTCTGTATGAGAAGAGACCTGTGCCCTGTAGTGGGACAATAATAGGCTTACCAGCCTTCTCTGTATGAGAAGAGACCTGTGCCCTGTAGTGGGACAATAATAGGCTTACCAGCCTTCTCTGTATGAGAAGAGACCTGTGCCCTGTAGTGGGACAATAATAGGCTTACCAGCCTTCTCTGTATGAGAAGAGACCTGTGCCCTGTAGTGGGACAATAATAGGCTTACCAGCCTTCTCTGTATGAGAAGAGACCTGTGCCCTGTAGTGGGACAATAATAGGCTTACCAGCCTTCTCTGTATGAGAAGAGACCTGTGCCCTGTAGTGGGACAATAATAGGTTTACCAGCCTTCTCTGTATGAGAAGAGACCTGTGCCCTGTAGTGGGACAATAATAGGCTTACCAGCCTTCTCTGTATGAGAAGAGACCTGTGCCCTGTAGTGGGACAATAATAGGCTTACCAGCCTTCTCTGTATGAGAAGAGACATGTGCCCTGTAGTGGGACAATAATAGGCTTACCAGCCTATTATTGTCAGGTCTGTAAGGTATTATTAGGAGGATAATAATACCTTATAGTCCTCCCAAAAAACAAAATGGGTAGGTAGTTTGTATTGAATGCCTACTGTTTAAAATCCCATCATCATCATCGTCGTCGTGCAGTATCCCAATTCATTTGGTATCGGTGAAGTACGTGCTTTTCTTACATCTCTGTCGTACTCAAAATACGCGCATTGACGTGGAGTTGCGGACACCAGCCCGTATCGTACATCTCATCATTGATCATCTCAGTGTTTATTTCTTTTCCAACCATATCATCGTTCAAAATCGTTAATTTTTTTACCGGCGAAAAAAGAAGAGGTCCTAAAGGCGACGCGTGTGTACTTTTTTTTTAAATATATGACCACGCATATCTTTTTACAGAATAGTCCAATTTTGACGATTCTTTTTTAATTGGATAGGATATACCTTGAACTTGGTCCCATTTACGAAGCAAATTAATTACGTACCTAAAACGAAAAATTATAGCAGCTTGATTGATCTTCGTTGATTGTTTGTTTGGCGCCGCTTCAAAATTGGTTACTTACATTAATTTAGAAGCTTAGTTAGACTTAAAAGTATTTTTTGTCACGTTTCAGTTTCTCTTTTCGTTCGTTAAATTTTTGTTAAGTTTTTATTTGCTCTGCCTATTTTCTACATGTACCTCATTCCTTCATAATTATGTAGGTACATACTCGTACCACCACCAAATAAAAATCCATAAGAGGCATTGAAATTGAAACGTTGAAGTATTATTTGATATAATAATGTAGGTCATAAAACAAGTGCAGCACGGCCCGAAGACGGCATACACATGCATGGTGACCAATATGTCAATCAAACACAGAATTACTAACCGCAGGGTGGTTAGTACGCGGGAACTACCAGTTTGCAGTTACATCAGCTACACATAACAACAAGATGTTGGTCAAACCATGTTCAAACACAACGAACATAATACAGACCAACCTAAGCTAGAAGTACAAAATAGTTACTCGGGCGTCAGCAAAAGTTAGGAATATAATATTGTTGAAGGAGACAGAAAACTTCTTGTAGAATTTTTCAGTTGCATATTTGGATACGGTCCCGGGATGCGGTTTCATGTCGTGAGCAGTGAACAGCCAAACGATTGCACGCCAAGTACTCAAGACAACTGGGCCACTGCTTCAGGGGAACTAACTGGCCTTAACATTCGAATGCCTGAAGCTACGTGCCACTGCATAATGCAATCCTCTGACTTTACCTTCACTCACTTCGCTAATTTGCTTAACGGAATGTTCTATTCTAATGTACTTGCGTGTTAAGTAATATATGATCCCATCATAGTTAGATCGTAGTGATAATGTAAGCTGCGGGATACGGGTTCTATTTTAATTATTAAATATCAACTAATGCTTTGTTGTTGATGATGTTGATAATGTGTTTTTCTGTCGGGAATAATAAATGATTATTAAATATCACCTATTGCTTTGTTGGTGACGATGTTGGTAATGTCTATTCCGCATAGGGATAATAAACGCATAGCTTATTTTCTTTTGTTTTTAGAAAGCATGGACAGTTTTCAGTTATTCACATTTTTGAAGCTATTGTTATAAATAATTTTAGCTGCTTTTATCGGGCTCATTTAATATAGGAACGAAACTTGTGAAGTTGTTACTCTTTTACACAGGCCCCTTGCTCACTCGACGTGTTAAAAATATGCCAGACAGAAAACAACCTAGTAGTCAGACGTAGCTAAAACAAAGTATTTTCATCAAAGTTTTACATATAATAGTAGATAACTAATATAAGGTTTGTGTCGTTGCCATTCCGTTCACGAAAGAGACTTTTTAGACTTGTGAACTTATTTGCGACAGTTAAGTTAAAAGTAAATTAATATACTTGATATAGACTTCAATGTAACTCCCAGTCTACTCCATGCTCCCAGCCCGTCCATACCCATGTTTTGAAGATAGCGAAAATTTAAAGTGACAACTTTTGAAGCTAGCGGAACTATGAAGTGACAACTTTTTTAAAGTCTATTGAAATATTTCTAAAAGGAGGCTTGATGAGACTTTGACAATCGAACTTCGATCCATAAATAACGTCAATGTCGTTATAGTAACATAATTTTAAAGAAAATGCTTTTAATTAAACGTGGTGTTTTGAGACCTCAAAATTGCGTGAGTGCTAAAGTAGTATGTGAGCATGTTCGCTGGCAGCAGCAAGACCAGGGAAACTGCCCCGCGATGTGCCCACCGATATGCCCGCCACCCCCTTCTATTTGCTTCCCCTCATGCCCAGCACCCAAGATATATCCTCCATACTACTGCTGTCCAAGAACCAAATACCAGGCGTCTTGGCTCTGCGTCAATAACATTCCACCAAAGACCGGATTCACAGACTTCGTCGAGCGGATAGCACAAACTGTGTTTTGGTCGGAAATTATCCGAGGTGAGTATACTTTGGTTTCTTATAACAGTACCTAGCCTTTGTCCCCACCACTAAGATGACCCTCGGACCACTCGCTTTTCGCATTTATAATATTAATGAATAATGTATTGATGGATGCGGTACACAAACATTCCTATATACAATAATACCTACAGTAGAATATGTTAAGGAGTAATAGTAGATATTCTTAAGTTTATTTTATATTTTTTATAGGAGTTCTCCTTTGCAGCCATACAAAGATGTAATGCTTACTTAAAATTGTTCAAATGATATGAAACAGATGACCTCTTTATATTACACTACTTATATCATTACTAGCTTCTGCCCGCGGCTTCACCCGCGTGGATGTCGGAAATTATACCTCGGGAACGTACTACCGGGATAAATAGTATCCTATCATCCAAATCCATTCAGCCATTAAAGCGTGAAACAGACGGATACATAATAAATGCAAATAATATTTTTTATTTATTAATCAGGTTTTTATGATTTTAAATGTCTAACTTAAAAATAATAATATATATATTTTTTAAATTATTCATTTGAAATACTCTAGCGCCGCCATTGACCATGTTATTTTATAACTTTAAATTGTAATAACGTTTAAACGGGTGGACTGATTTAAATTAAATAAACACCTACTAAAATAAATAATACCTCAAGATACGGGTTCTGATTATATTTCCAATTCCTTAAATCTTTTAAAAAGAGGCACATACAAATTTCAATAATCATGTGAATTTTTAAATTATCCCGTATTTTACCCCCTTGGAGGGCAATTTTACAAAAACTCTGAAACATATATTTTTTATTTCTTACCAAAAGCATTCATTTTTATTTTCATATCCCTAACTTAAGAAATGCTATGTTTCCCATACAAACTTTCATCCTCTATATCACCCCATTTTAGGATTATTTTTGTGACAAAAAGAAGCCTTGTCCTTCCCCCAAATTTTAATTAAATCCGTTCAGTGGTTTTGGCGTGAAAGGTAACATATAGACAGACAGATAGAGTTACTTTCGAATTTATTTTATTAGTATGGATGGATAAGGATGAGACGTCCAAGACAAGTGTTTGCTAGGACCACGCAGCTAGCTATAACTAATTCGCAACACGTCTCAAAAGTCCACGCTTTTTCGTGCCCAGGTGGTATCATCAGTAATAGAAATCAGGGATTTACTTGGATTACCGATAAAATTTGTATTGGATAGAAGCAATCACAATGTACGAGTATAAGACAAAATATTAAACTACCTTTAAAACAATTGTTTTTGTCGCTTATATTACCTTACTTAAAGTGTAGATTTCTTTATCTTTTGCTTCAGTTAAGTTACGACTAATAATTATTACAATTTTATTTGCTTACAGCAAATTAACAGTAACTAGCTGATAAATAGCTGTATCCGATGAAATCATTTCACTTTGCTTTGTCTCTTTAGATATACTCAAAATCAACTATGTGACACTGGCTGAAAATTAATCATGTAATATATTTTTCAGGTTTTGCGGTAACACTAGCGCATATTTTCACAGAGCCTGCTACAGTAAACTATCCTTTCGAGAAAGGTCCCTTGTCTCCGCGGTTCAGGGGGGAGCATGCGCTGCGTCGGTACCCGTCGGGCGAAGAGCGGTGTATCGCTTGTAAGCTGTGCGAGGCTATGTGCCCGGCGCAGGCGATCACCATCGAGTCCGAGGAGCGGTGCGACGGCTCCCGCCGCGCCATTCGCTACGACATCGACCTATCCAAGTGCATCTTCTGCGGCTACTGCCAGGAGGCCTGCCCCGTCGACGCCATCGTTGAAGGACCGAACTTCGAGTACAGCACAGAATCTCGTGAGGAACTCATTTATAATAAAGAAAAACTACTTACGAACGGTGACCGTTGGGAACCGGAGATAGGAAGCAATATTAGGGACAACCATTTGTATCATTAGATCAATTTATTAGGATTTGATTGAATTCATCCGATTATCATTTGCTAGAACATATTGATACTTATAATAACATAGTTTTGAATTAGATGTTATTCGTTCATTCCGAACATAGTTTTATTTACCTACAGAACAACATATAAGTAGGCACTGGAACATGCCCAAAAGCATGTCTAAAAGCAATAATTTGACGAAAACCTTGAAACTCGTTGAGAACATACAACGTACGTACATTTAATCCATACAAGTAACGTTATGAAATGATTTATCAACCGTTAAATAACTTGTAATTTATTTCTGTAGCTTTCTAATATTTTTATTTTTACTAAGCAGCTATTTACTTACTCCAAGGTTAATAACGAGTACTATGGGGAGAAAATCATAATATATTATTTACATGTTAGAAAGTCTTTAGGAGCTTTTATTCTCAAAAAGGTCTGATGTGTGGAAGGTACTTGCAACAAGAGCGCGAGTATGATGGTGAGTGTGGCCTTCTGTAGCTTCGGCTTAAGACGACAGGCGAGGCCTATGTGTGTACTTATTTATAGTTGTATCCAAATCATTATAATCATAATAAATATAACACATAACATAGCATCACGCCTGTAATCTCCGAAGGGTGAGGCAGCAGAGGTGTACCAATAGCAAACCGACATTTTGCCAGTTATGTTTAAACTAGCTTTTGCCCGCGGCTTCGCTCGCGTTAATTTAGAATTTGACAATCAATTCGGGTTGTTCGGGGAATTATAGTTAGGAGGATGAAAAACCGGTCTATCGACACTCTAGATTCACAAAATGTATTAGGTACTAAATCAAAAATAAAAAAGCTCTTAACACACTACTAAAGTTTCTATAATAATATAATTCAATCATGATTCGAAAGACACGTGACGCCATCTATTATCATAAGAACGTATTTGTTGTTTTCCTCCGAAACAGTACTTTTTTTCGGGAAGAAAGGTACCCTATGTCCGTTTCTGTACCCCTGAAAACGTATATGCACAATTTCAGGATGATCGGTTCAGTGGTTTAGGCGTGAAAAGGTAACAAACAAACAAACAAACAAACTTACTTTCGCATTTATACCTGATATATTAGTTAGGAAGTTAGGATTAGGATTAGGAAGTTAGGATTAGGATTCCATGTAATAGTGGCCGAGCCTATTGTCATCAACTGGGCATAAATCCAGACGCCGGGCTGCTACTGAGTTCCTGCTAGAAAAAACCTAATAATACTTTGCCCGACCTTGAAATTGAACCCAGGACCTCATGCTTAGCAGTAGAATTTGCAACCACCGAGACACCGACGAGACAGTAATTAAGACAGACCGATAATTAAGTTTCTATCCTCTTCTCTTTATTATAACTGAATCCGTCATAAAAGTGAGACATAGTTCTATCAGCGCGAGATAGGCGGTGACAAAAATTGGTAGGATAGAACACAAAGGAATTAGGAAGCGCGTAACTTTGTAAATGGTAATTCAGTTTTTATTTTAGTTATAGGTTTGGTAAAAATGTATTCTCGTAAGTGTGATACTTAAAGTTATTCACGCATTGTTTGGAATCGATAAACCACGATTCATTAGAGATATAAGCACACAATGAGTGCACTGCTTTGCAGAAGAAGTCACTGTTCTGTCTTTTTTAAACGATACCTTTGGCACATATTTTTATTATTGTGATAAAAATTAAGCTTTAGCGCAGCATAGAATTATATTCTGTCTGTAGCCTGAAGCTTAAGACGCCTTACCGGGACGCTGAGTTAATTCCATTATTCATAATTGAATCGATGATTTTTAAAACCCCGCATGTTAATTTTTTCCAGAATTGAGTTACCACCGTGACCGGTATCATATTCAATAAACTGACGCTTATAGATACCTATCGATTCGTTCACTACCTTAAAGGTGAAAATAAGCGTTCTGAAACTCACCGTCATTTCAAAAACACCACTAGTGCGATAACATATCGTGTTTCTGAACGCAACTGTCATCCATTTTGTTTGTCTTGTTTACTTTCTGTAGATTGTTTCGTGTTCATTCGCTTATTATTTTAAAATTATTATTAATATCGTGCGATACCGGTATAAAGTGTCTTCTACTGATGAAAATGAAAGCTCAGAAGTAGTTTTCAACTCGAAAGAATTTCACTGTGGTTCCTGTTCAAAGTTGTGACATCATACATTTCAATGATTGGTAGGGGGAACATTACAAAAAAAAATATCTCAGAGGAGTCATATATCCTCTCTCATATCAAAAATAAAATTAAAAAAAAATTATATTAATTATAATAATAAATTTAATTCAAATTCAAACCTGGCGCGCAGGCAACTGAAGGAAAACGGGCGGGTTTTCCCAAAAAAAGGCATGTCAAAAAAGAAGCAAGACAACGTTTTAAAATATCAATCTATATGCAATTGCTTTATCAAGAAACAGAAAGGGGAACAATAATTGAAACGTAAAATTGACAATGATATGAATTAACAAATATTCAAATTTGCATGTAGAACAGCAGCTAATGTGTATCTACCATCTATAAAGGCTTATAGAGAGGGCTTTGTACTAAGAGCTTTTCCGTATGTCCCAGAAGAATACAAAAACTTCTAAGTATTTAGAAATTTTTGCTAGACCAACTTGTGATGGTGATGAAATTCCAGAAGTCTTAGACTAAGATTCCTTTTTATTATATTTCATCTTCAATAAATATGTTCCATGTATTTTTCCATTGGTTTTACTTTCATATCTACTAAATATCAAATTATTTTCATAACCGAAATTGAATAAAAAAAACCCCACATGTGATGCAAGTTTATCTTGTAAATTCATACTATTTATATAATTTTAAATTATGTAATGTAACTTTATATACTTTGTTAGCCTCTATATATTCCAAATAAACTAAAAAAATACTAAATAATCCCTCCACTCATAAATAAGTTGTTTTTATTGTCTGCTGAAAAATTTGGTCTGTGTAACATGTGGGGCTTCAAAACTCACCGATTCATTTATAATGGCTTTAAACTGTATAAAATAGGTAGGTATAGGTAGGCGAAGAAGTTAATTATTCGAAGAAAAAGTTAAAAGGACTACTTATAGGTAGTATGAGTAGATTATTAACTTGCTATTATGACAAAACGCGTATGGAGAATTACCAAAACATATATAATTTTATGGTCTGCTCCAAAAGTATGTGATGAATATGTAAACAATTGGATTAGAAAACGCATTACATATTGGCACCCACAGTAGGTGCCAATTTGTAGTGCCACTAATAAATTGAATATTTTAATTTGATTATGTGAATAATTACCCGAAAATCTAATTTTAAATTACCCTAAAAATGTTTTTAGTTGGCAATTAAGATTCGACCAATATGTGTTAGAAAAAGTGGTGTGATATAAAGTTGAAACTTTCTAAATACAGATGAATGTGTTACTTATCCCCTTCACTCACTCACTCACGCAATCACTATTGTGTCAGAATTTTACCCGAACAGGGTTTACATTATTTTAGATACTTTAGGAATAGACTATAAGTCTTTCTACTTCTAATATTAAAGGCAAAGTAAATTCAGGGAAATTAATTGCGAAACAATTAGACTACCAACTTAAATTTTCCGTATCTCCAAATCACTACTCTCATTCTTTGAGAGTTTTTTGTTTTGCGCAATTGAGCCGATGTCGACTATTCTGCCAGTGTCACCTTTAGACGGCAGCCCAGAGGCGTGCCGTCGACTTTTCACTTTGTAGTAGAACTACAGATATTAGTCGCTGAAAAGACGAGGACAGGGTAGTAAAACATAAATATTATTCTAAATTATTATCTTATATAAAATAGGCTGATAAACAGCACAAAGACACAATACATATTTACATAATTATTACGCACCAATTACAATTTAATATCAACAAGTCAATATCAAAATCAAAATATTTTATTTGCACATAAACCTACATGGGCGCATAGTGCACGGTTGCAATTGGTTGTTTCTTATGGAGAAGAGCCGGGAAGAAACTCCACGGTTACTCCTTTAAAAATAATTGGCTTTTACAATGTTTTTAAATTACAGTGTTAATAGGTATGGCAGGATAGTGCAGGCCTGTCCACAAGTACTAGGTACTTAACAAAATAGAAAATGGTCTACTAATCTACAGTCTACAAGTCAGGCCTACAACGTTGTAGGAGGGGTTCACATCGGCGTCGAGTCGACGATGAAGTACCTGGGACTCGTCCTCGACAGCCGGTGGAACTTCGTCGAGCACTTCCGACGTTTGGCTCCCAGACTGCAGCGGGCCGGGGCTGCTTTGAAGCGGCTCTTGCCCAATCTGGGGGGGCCAAACGCCTCCTGCCGGAGGCTCTACGCGGGGGTCGTGCAGTCCATGGCCCTTTACGGGGCACCGGTGTGGGCGGGTTCGCTAAGGCTCCGGCCAGCCCGCCGGTTGAAAGCGTCCCAAAGGGTCATGGCCATCCGGATGGTACGGGGATACCGCACGGTCTCCTGCGAGGCGGCGAGCCTCCTTGCCGGATTGCCGCCGTGGGATCTGGAGGCAAAGGTCCTCGCGCACGTTTGGGAGTGGCGCGAGGAGGCGAAACACCGGGGCGTAACTCCGCTGCCGCGAGAAATCACGGCACAGCGGACAGAGCTCCGGCGGGATCTCATGGCGGCATGGAGAGTGCGACTGTCGCAACCCAGCGCAGGGCACGCCACAATTGCGGCGGTAAGACCCCTCTTTGAGGAGTGGCTTGAGAGGCGCCACGGCGTCCTCACCTTCCGCCTGACGCAGGTCCTCACCGGACATGGCTGTTTCGGGAGGTTCCTGTTTCGGATAAGGCGGGAGGAAACGCCCGGGTGTTATCATTGCGTGGATCGACCGGAGGACACGGTGGAGCATACGGTGGAGGTCTGCCCGGCTTGGGCGGAGCACCGCCGTGTCCTCGTGGCGGCGACCTCTCGCGTCCGGCCCTGGTTCAGGCCATGGTACGGAGCGAGAGGGAATGGGAAGCCGTCACCTCCTTCTGCGAAGCAGTAATGGTCGCGAAGGAGGAGGCGGAGCGCGAAAGGGAGAGGCAATCTCTGCGCCCTCGCGCCCCTAGCCGCCGCAGGAGGAGGAGACACCCTGGGCGTCGGGAGTCGATTGCCGACTCCCGGCCACCGTAGGCGCGGGCTTGCGGACGGCGAGCAATGGGCAGCTCGCCGTCCGGTAAGGACCAGGCCCGGGTCGACGGCGCGTCGTGTTCTACGCGCGCCTCAAAGAGATGTCAGCACCATTGACGGGGTCCGATAGGACCGATGCCTGCCGGGGTCGCGGATTGTTCGAAAGAGTTACCGTGGCCCTGGCGCACAGGCAACTGAAGGAACACGGGTGGGTTTTAGTCAGTAAGAGTCTGACACGCCCTTCCGCTCCGCCCAGAGCGGGAGACGTCATTTGATGAATTCCAACCCAAAAAAAAAAAAAAAAGGCCTACAACGTTGTCACATTCACAAAATATAAAAGAAAAATGAAATAATAAAAATAAAAGCCTATTTAAACCAAATGACAATGATTGCTATTACAATTGTAGGTATGAAATGTCAAATAATGAGAAGATTACGTTAAAGAAGTATATTAAAACAAAACGTAAAAACAATAAACATCGTAATTTGGGAGCAGCTAATAGACATTTACATAGTGATGCTGTTAATAAGTGCAGAAGGAATTATTGTCTTCGACGTAGTCTTTAAATCTTATAATATACTTTTTTGATAAGGATACGTTTGATGTGGGTTTTGAACTTTCCATCGCTAAGTTCTGTAACCGACTTTGACCAACTTGTTAAAAAGCGGATACTGTTTATAAGAAATGACTTGCTTGTTTTAGTTAATCTAAATTTGGGTGTCACAATTTCATTTTTACTACGTGTATTTATATTATGGAAATCCCTGCTTATTTTGAAAACTCCTAAGTTTTTGCGAACATACAAAATACTTTCTAAGATATAAAGAGAAAGCAGAGTTAGTATATCATTTTGTTTGAATTTATTTCTAAGAGACTCGTGAGGAGCCATTTTAAGAAAGCGCGGGTTGCCCTCTTTTGTATAATTAAAATTGAATCTACGTCAGCTGCCAATCCCCACAGCAGACCGCAATAAGACATAATACTGTGTAAATAAGCAAAGTATACTAACCTAGCTGTGGCTATATAAGTCAACTGCCTTATTTTTCTTACTGCATCAGCAGCTGAACTTAATATACCTGAAAGAACTCTAATGTGGGCGCCCCATTGCAATAGCATTTGCATAGCATCTAGTTTCTTGCCATCAAGTTTTAAATTTGGACCCATTTGGTGTACATTTGGTAATGAAAACTTAACACATTTAGTTTTGTTTGTATTAAGTAAAAGATTATTTTCTGCGTGCCACTTCGAAAGATCAATCAAACTATCGTTGACATGTAAGACATCCGTATTATTTCTATCTATTTTAAAAATAAGAGATCAGTGATGAGTGAGATGAGTCAGATGAGTGTCATCAACGAATAAAATTATATCCGATAAGTTAGCCACCATGTAAGGAAGGTCATTAATATAAACTAGAAATAGGAAAGGGCCAATAATTGAACCTTGAGGAACGCCCAACTTAACTAAGGACCCCAAGGACGTCACCCCGTTAACGTTTACTTTTTACTGCCTGTTTGATAGATAGGAAAGAACAAGATCAGTAGCTTGTCCACGAATTCCCCAGTGGTGTAACTTACAGATCAATGTTTTGTGGTCAATGCAGTCAAATGCAAAACCTTTTTATAGGACATGCTTTATTGAATTTTTGGCATAGTATAGCGTAGTTTCAGATTCACAAAACCCTACTATAGTAGGGTCTTGTGAATCAAAACGAAAGATTGCTAAGAATATTATTACTAAACATTTTCAATGAATTTTTAGTTAAGGTCTTAATTCAACGGTTTTATCTAAGGGTACCTTTTTATCTAAGTTAAACGATACAAGTTGACCAGTGTGGTCAGACCTGACGCCACTAATTAAGAACGAGTTTTTTATTTTGCAATTAGTAAATACATTGTCCATGCATGAAGCTGAGGTTGCTGTTATTCTAGTCGCTTCATTAAATATACATTTTAAATTGAATGATTTAAACAACAAGATTAGCTTACATTTTTCCGGTGAATTAACTAATAGATCAATATTGAAATCACCACAAACAAAAACTAATTTATTATCTTCAAAAGTTTACTTAGTATTTCTTCACACTGCACAGGTATGTACTACTCAGGGTTATTACTTACATGTTAAAAGGATTGCAGAGATATTCGTAATAGAGGTACTCAAAACACGCCTTCTAGCGCTTAGAAAACTAAGCATGTATCACTCCATGCTTCATAAAAAATAATTGAAAACATATATTTCATTTACTTTACGTTTGAATCAAGGAATGCCTTTTATGTTGGTTGTATTGCAGACATTTTTTATGTAATTTTTTAGGCACATGGTCCATTTCAATTTACCTTTGTGGCTATGCTCTTGTGATTTGAAAATTGGGATTTAAAGACTAAGGAAATGGAATGTAAAGACGTTCAAACCATTGATAACTAGTAGCTCTGTGAGCTGTAGACCTCACGAGTCTGTCTTTGAATTGCTTAAAACTGAATAAATGTTCTTTCTGCACCTTAAAACAAAACAAAAAGTGGTTGAAATAGGTTTTTTTTTTACGTTTTCAACCACCATATTTCAGCTATTTTGGAAAATCTCGAAAATATGAATCGACAAAAAAAAATACATTTAAGTATCAAACTTGCTCACGAAATTTCGCGAGAATCGGTTGAGAAATGCAACCCATAGAAGAGAACAGCCATCCGGACATCCGGACATACGAAAGCATTTTTGCCAAAGCTGAAACGGAGACGCTTCGCGCTCGCTCGTTCAATAATTGGGACGGTTACTTATAAAATAAGGTTTTTTATCTAATCTGCGCTGTTCCGCTCCTTGGCAAAGGATTCTCTCCTGTCCTTCCATCGTTCGTCAACCCGCGCTTCTTCCTTCCAGTTTTGGCGAAATATCCTACCGCCATATCCTTCGTGGCCTGCCAAATAAGAGTTTGATAAAATTGTGTTGTGGTCGTTCTATCCAAGAATGCACTTTTCATCACCTGTTAGTCAAGGTGTCGTAAATGGCTACTTGAAAAATGTGTTGCAGATTTTTTATGAGTCAATAACGACTACAAACATACTCGTAATTATTGCGATCGTGGTCCGAGTACCGAATTGTTTATATAGGAAAATAAACAAAAAATAAACACACAGGATATACAATTCAAATAATGTTATATAAATAACATAATACCTACATATTCACAAAACTGATTCATGTGGTTTGGAGCATGAAAGAAAATACATCCTGAGTAATCCTGATAGATACACAGAAAATAAAAAAATGTGCGTGGTCGGGCACCCTGTCAGGAACACACACACACTCGCATATAATAGAAAGAGAACGTGAGAGAGAGAAAGTCGCATGGAGAGGTATAACGCTTTTGCAGCGTGACAATTTCTACCAGTCAACTCCAACCGCAAGCAGCGTTTAGGAACTTCATTCCAATAAATGGGCACTTTATTTGACGATTTCCATCATACGATACAATCGTGAAACATTATTATCCCACAGACCAATATTTTTGGTAGGTATTACCTACCCACAAAATAAATACGATTTCATCAATCTGAAATGTTAAACGCCGAAATTAAAGTATCTCTTTCCCAATAAAACATAATTAAGGTTTGAGTTGAGCGGCAAAGTTAAGCAACTGCAATATTAATTAGCCTAAAAGTATTTCCATACAAACTTCATCCCAAAAGTTGATTTGAAGTTTCGTAACTCAAGAATGTTGAAGTCAATTTAGTTCCTGATACTCGCTCCTTTATATTCGGACTTACTTGGAATCATGGAAGTTGTGCTATGCCATTGTTTGTTACCGTGCATTCTGATTCATAACGGCCAAGTTCCGAGAAACCAATTTCTACGACCACCAATACCACATAATTTAGTCAAACTAAAGCAGTTTTCGCAACTGCAAGTTGGTGATTTATTTTAAAAACTGAACTCATTCAGTTTGGTAATAAACCACTTGGAAATCATTGATAATATTGTGGTTCCTATTATTAGTTCCAGTCGGCATTTAGTGAATAGTGAGTTTAGTTGTTTTATGTTACTGTGTGTATATAAATCGTTCAGATGATTGTTCGCCCGCCGCCCATCGCGTGACTTCACTAGCATTCATGGATTAATTGCGTGCTTTGTTTCGTACCACTCATATTTTGCCAGTCATTAATTTTAAACAAATGTATTTGTCAGAATGCTGTTATCCGTATTTGCCATACGGCCTATAAAATACCTCACTAATATAATTCAGCCTTTTTGTATAAATATTTTGCAGCGAGTCGTGTTGGGTGCGGTAGTGAAGGGGCCGTTCAATTTCGTTGTCCAAATTATTATGAGCAGGTTGTATTGTGTGGCGGAGGTGCTCTCGGGATTCGTATATTGGGTTTTAAATCGTGGCAACGTGCTGACGCCAGGCGGCAGGCGGCAGGACGCGCCGTCCTAGGTCATTCGTTAGGTAAATGCGTTGGTAAAAGGCCATTAGGGGCAGCGGCGACAGTGCCGTGATACCGCCAGTTAATGGGCTCGATTAACAGAATTAAACCTCAATTACTTTGTTTTGAATTCGATTATGAAACACTTGTTTAGTTTTTTTTAAGTGTACTGAAATTACGTAAAGCGGTTTTTCATAGTAATTAGTTAAGTACTTTGATTTGTGCTTAATTTAAAACTCATTTATTTTTACTTTGCGGCTCGACGCACAGTAGTAAGTTACCTGAAAGTTAAAGAAAATTTAAAACAGAAGTAGGTAGTCAGATCTTTTTTATTGGAAATGTGGCAGGAGAAGTTTGCGTGCTCGCAGCGGTGTAACAAGATGGTCGGAGCGAATTAAAGAGAAAACTCACGAAGTCAGCTCAATTGAATTCTAAAATGCAGTGAATACGGCTGCTGGCAGAGATAGTTGGTGGCCGAGCCGAGAGTGAACGCCCGACTCAATATAGATGAGACAACAATGTGGACGCCGCGACCTCTCAACTTTACCCAGATAAATCTTTTTATAAGCCCGACTTTGGCCCAACATCGAAATAACAATGAAGTGAATTTTTAATTCAAAGAAGAAGTCCCACGGTCTGGTAACTATTTATCTTTTAAATAAAACACGCCAATCATAAAATTTATTGTGTCAAAATTAGGTGTAATTTCTGTTTTCTAAGTTACTTTAGACGTAGTTAATAAAACTTTCCAAGGAAGTAGGATTTCTCTTAAAATTATATCGGTGGTATAGAAAAACGGCCATTACGTTTTTTTTCCAAAGAAAATGACTAAAGGCACGTGGTTGACTTCTCCAATTCTTAGGTACTATTAATGGTTTTCAAAGGAAACGTTCCGTCTGTGTGCCTACCCGGAATTTATCAATCGCAAATTTTCACTGATCTACAGGATAAACCTTTGTGACTAAAATATTTTGATATAAATATTTGTTAGAATCCGACAAAGCAATAAACACGGGTAAATGCTTCGAATTGACGCAGGACAACATAGCGATTAGAAAGGGGGCTCTCGGCCGTTACTGATATGTGTCATACCTGCTCAAGCCGTATAGTGGAGCGGGCTTTGCGGACGACGTCTGTAGTGACAAATGTATCTAGCTATCAGATAACTTAGCCATTGTCTGCCTCATTCGTCGCCTCCACCCATCATGTCATCGGCACCAGATAATCCAATTTATCGAGACCGCCTGTGACTGTTAGACAAACTGCGAAAAGGACACGACGCAGACATGCACATCTGGACAGACCATTTGTGTTTGCAATTCAAATAAATTCAAAGGGTTTATCGGTTCCCAGATGTACGGAAAGTACCTTTTATTTTTATTCAGTAGCTTAATAAGAAATGTGTAGTTCGATAGAGTTATTTAGTTTATACCACTGCAAGTCTAGCTGGGAACGTCAGGTTTTATTGGACAACCAATAAAGTTCTAAGGTGTAAAATAGAATTGAGCGACTGCAAACGATATGATGGATATAAAATTGTCTCATAGCTTGGAATGTAGACTTTAATGTCATAGTCGAGCTAGATACGAGGTAGATAAATTCCTTATTATTTTATATCCGGTTTATTACAAAAACATTGACAAAATTATTGGCCATGGGAAATATATATATATAATAATAATAAGGAACCAACTAATTTACAAAAACTGATCTAATCATTATTTATTAAAGTGTCATGAAAGAGAAGCTATCAAAGTCAAATCATAAGCCACGTTGACAATCAAAATACGCTTGGAAAAAGTAGATTTGACGACTACTTGGACGTTTTTTAGGGTTCCGTACCTCAAAAGGAAAAACGGAACCCTTATAGGATCACTTTGTTGTCCGTCTGTCTGTCTGTCTGTCTGTTAAGACCCTTTATCTCGGGAACGCGTCGGGGTATCGAGTTGAAATTAAAACCACATACTAAGGTCTACAGTCCCTTGAAGCTGTGAAAAGATCAAACTTCCAAGTTAACGTAAAAAAAAATACGGCCGTTTATCCGCAAAAAACTTATATTTCGACACTCTCAAGGGAATCAAAATGTATAGGGTACTTTCCGTTGACCTAGAACTATGAAATTTGGCAAGTAATATCCTCTTATACTACAATTACAGGGAAATATCTGAAAACTATACATTCGTAATTAAATCATAAAAAAAATATAGTCTTTATTTAAAGTACGTAATCAATCATCGAGGTTACGAGTAAACAAACGCGCGGTCATAATTGTATGGGTGAACAAATCTTTTTGTAGATTTTTTTTACTTTTACTAATTTGTACAGAAGAGAAAAATCTGAAAGCCATGTTTTAAATTAAATCACAAAAAAAACAGTCTTTATGCTAGGAACGGGGGTCCACTAGTAGTATTTATTATGCATATTATATTTTAATGGGATATTAAACAAACATAGGTCACATTCAGTTCACGTAGAAAGCAGACAATAAACGTTAATACAGCACTAGATTCAATTACTTTGTATGTTAAGCACCTAACAATAAATTAGTACATAGGTAGGTACTTATTATACACTAGCAGCGTAAATATTTAAAATCGGTTGAGTACCTACCTACTTTTTAGAGTTAAGGCCTTACAAACACTCAAATCTTCCCTCTTTATAATAATAATATAAAAGTAGATAGATATAGATAAATAATATTAAATATAATTTAGATATGAACTGTTAGTATAACAGCAATATCACTTATAAAAACACAAAAATATAAGTAATTATAGGTTTTAGAAACTGAATTTCGGGAAAAGCTCGGAAAAAACTGTGAGATTCGATTCCTGAACTATTTAAAACAATTATGTACCCACAAATTTTTACGGAACCCTCAGTGGGCGAGTCCTCCTCGCACTTGTCTGATTTTTTATCGCGGCAACCAAAGTCGGTCCAATCAAAGTGGACTAGGACCGCGTTCAACTTTTCATAGCCTACCATGTAGCCTACCTATTTGGATGGCAATTGACAAAACAAAATGGCGGCAACTGCAAAAACAGTGGCATGTTTCGACCGACTGCTTGAAGAATGAAGAAAATGGTCCAAGTGATGTTAGTGTCAACCGGTATCAAAGTGAACTTTCACTAAAGCTGCTTTGTCAAATCTATTTTGTCCAAGCGTACTTTGATTGTGTCAACGCGGCTTTAGTGTCAACCGGTATCAAAGTGGACTTTTAACAAAGCTGCTTTGTCAAATCTACTTTGTGTAAGCGTACTTTGATTGTGTCAACGCGGCTTTATTACAAATAGGCACATAATAGGCACTTTTGAACTTCAAAATGTACAAATTTATAGAATTAAGTCTAGTTGCCCCTTCCAAACGGTAGTTTCGTATGGAGAAGAATGGGCAAGAAACTCCACGATTACTCTTTTAAAATGCTTTACAATATTTTGTATACATTAATTGTATAATTATATGTGAAGAGGATGATAGGTAAAAAGAATTAAAAATAAAGCAATGGCAGGTAAATTAATTATGTGATAGATAAATGGTGCTCATATATTTACAAATATTGTAAAAGTAGGTAGACGATTTTCCAAAAAAATTAATAAATAATAATTTAGCGTGTGAGTTTAATTAATTACTGAATGTAAAATCTAACGATGAACGTAGCTGTCGAGTCGAGAGCTGGATACAGAAGGTACTAGTCTCGGACACGGCACACCTTGATTGGGAGGTTTCCTTTTTTAAATCTCTAACAATAATTTGGCCCGTTACCTATCAAAAGGGGAAATGGGCGGAGAGAATGCTAGCTAATGGCAAAAATAATTTTAGATTAGATGAACCTGAATACCATAAAGTTTGTAATAGAACTAAATACTACCTATTAGAAGCACCCAAAAATATGAAAACCGGGACGTGCTCCATTTTTAACTAGAAATAATACACACTTAAATAGTTAAACCCGGGATATTATACCGCGCAGTTTTCGTAGTCCGGGGAGGGTAACGTAAATGAGATTTTAATGTTATTTTTTAAAGACCAGGTTGGCTAGGTAGATGCCCGTAATGGGTTCGAAATGAAGTCGGAATTTGATATATGCGCACATTCTTTTGCTAGTAAGACCGAGACATTTGGTAGCAACACTATTAAAGTATATTAGGCTATAACTGCACAAATTATGATTGCGATAAAATGTAATTCGTAAAAACTTATTATTTAAATACATACACGCATAAACTCACGCCTTCTCCCATGGGGGTAGGTAGAAACTACAGAATACCATCTGCTATGATCCTTACCTAATCCTTTTGCTTCGTTTACGCATAACTTTTTATTTAATAGATGCATTTTATTTTATTTTAAATACTTGCTGCCCTAGATAATTTCATGTTAAAAAGTGGTAGAGTTAACTTATTTTAAAGACGTCTACGGGTAAGTGGGATTCTACACAAGTTGTAAAAACGAGAAACCATTAACGGTCCGTTAAAGAAACCAGGTGTCTGGCGTTAATTAGCGCATGAACAAAATAAAAGTTGTTAATTGAGGAGGCTGGGAAGATGTGCTTCCTCAAATGGTATGGGGCACCAGCAAGACTGACTTACCTCAACCAGTACCGCTTCCATCATGAGTTCATGAGGTTAGTGGCAAATATTACGCCTGAAATCAGCTCCCTTCCACCAACTGAGAGCGCACTTAAACAGCATTCCCGGCGCACCTACCACCAAGTGCAGCAGTGGCTCGGGAATGATCTGCCCCCTCAAGAGTTTGGGTGGAAACATGTAAGAGACACCCTGGTGCCAATAAAAACAGAAGATTCACCAACACCAAAGGTCTTACTGCAAACGATATTTTGCCGCTGCACCAAGGATTGTGGTAGTGGCAGATGTGAAAAGCAATGCTCATCTGTTCTGCGGCGTGCCTCCATTGTTAAGGGAAATGCTTCAACGGCGTATTTGTTGACGAGGACGACGATGAAGTCGACGTAGAGCCCCTTCAGCAAGAACTACCCACCACTGAAGATGAGGATGCCATTGAATAAGAACCCTTGCCAGGACCCTCACGACCTAAGAGGATGAAAACGTAATTGGCATAACTATATACTCGTAATATAGGTACTTAATAGTTTAGACGATACGAAGGAATACTCGTCTTAGGTAAAATTCTTTTTACGAAAATTTTCACTTTTCCGGAGCGTGTAGCTCGAAAACGGTTGGAAATTTGGGAAAAAGGGTAAACAATAAAAGTTGTAAAAAAATTATGACATTTTATTTGATATGAGAACACTTTTCCGTACTACGCACCGTTTTTGAGATATAAGCGAAAAACCCAACAGTGGGAATTTTGTGCCCCCCCCATCCCGGCTCACCTCATATACGTCAAGACTTTTAGTATGTTCACTCCCTAAGAACCTTAAATAAGTTTCTGAAGGAATCGCTTAGGCCCCTGCTCACGCACTCTACAACTTCTTTATTGACTGGACTATAAATTCAGCAGTGTTTACATAAAAGTTCTTTCATTGTACAGCTGATAAAGCCGTGTTCTACTTGTATGAATACCAATGGTAGCTCAATCATTGAAAGATGCGTTACTATTAACCTAGATTGTCTTGGGAATAAAGGTGGAATTCAATTGTTTGCAGTTTATATTAAAAAAAAAAACATCATATAGATGAGTAGGATCAGCATGAATAGACAAAACTGGTAATTTATTAATGAGTTTCACTTTAAAAGTTTCCAAATGACTTGCAATTTTGGGGTTAATAGTGATATCCTTTTTAGCGACTTTGTTGTTTTGGTGTTGTATAGTAATCCTTTGCCCGCAATGATCATAATATAGTAAATTTATAATTTCTTTGTTGCTTGGTATAGCATCTGTATAAATATTATCTAGGCACGTGGCCCTAGAAGGATTTATTTTTGTGGGCTCCAAATAGGTTTACAAGATTTTAGGACTGAAAGAGACTTAATATGTTACTACAAGAACCTGAGTTTTCTAATAAATTAACATTAAAATCACCGCAAGTGATAATGGACTTGTTCGAGTTACAAATCTTGTTTAACATTTCATCCATTACTTTTTCAAAGCAGTTATACATTCCTGAAGAGGGTCTGTATACACATACTACAATAAACTGCTCCAATTCTATACAGACTATTTCAACTGTCCGCTTAACAGATAGGCTCACAATATCCTTACGTTTTTTAACTTTAAGCTAGTTACTTACTAAAGTTAATGAGCCATCAAGTATAGCATTAAATCTGCTGAACGAACTACCAACCTGATGATTATTAAAATTTAACAAGAACTTGGTGGCTTTTAAGCCAATGTTCTGTTATATAAAGAATATCAATACTGTTAAAATTCAAAAATAATTCTATTTCTAAATCTTTGTTAATAAATCCTTGAAAGTTTTGATGCACCAGGTTGATACTATCTACTAATTTTAAACTTTTATTTGATTTATTTTTACAATTCTATACATTATTGCTAGATGTTGCCTCTATTGTCTTATTTTCTAATTAAAATTATTATCAATATCAATTTTTGATACCAAATTATTGGCTGAATTATTTAACTTGTCATAGCGTTGCTCAATAGAAGCAATTTCTTTAGCCAAATTCTTGGCAGTAATAGAAAAGTAATATGAAAGCGACAAAGCTATCTATCGTTTACGATACTTTGAAAGATAGTACCAATCCATAAAAAATCTATCCTTTGTCAAATATAAATTATTACCACCATAATTGTTAGTGTCAATTAAATGGAATAAATTATTATTATATGTCAAATTATAATAATAACTTTCTTACCAAATATTTTGGAGAGATCTGTACGAAGTAAATATAATTTTTTAAAGTGTCGGTTTAAAGTCTTGGTTGTTTAGCAAAGCCATTGTTTGCACCGACATTAGTGAGCATGATTATTCAAGTGTTTGCCATTTTACTCACAACTGCTTAGCTGGATTGACTTTTGAGCCAGTTCCGTTCCGTTCTCGTTTATACATCATATCAATTTATGAAAAAGTTAGACCTTAGCATCTTTAAACGGATCACCTGAAAAGTAATGTTTTTGTCCATGTTTTGGTATACGTTGGACCCGTCGAACTAATCACTATAAGCTGAGATTTGGCAACAGATACAATTGGTATTGATTTTTGAATTGGATTCCAGACACCAGGACTAAATCTAGTACTTTTGTCCGTATCTCCCGTTAGTCCGGTCGCAAACCCCGGGGTGCGGAATCGTATTAGTTAGTGCCAATCCACAGTTCAGACAAAGGTATAATTAGGTTTGTTTGTTTGAAAAATACTCGGCTTTAGTAAGCTGGGGTTTCCTGGTAAGTGGCCAAGTGGGATGACAGGGGAAAAGCCTACCGTGTGATTATTACCTACATAGGAATTACTACTGTCTCTAACGAACTTCGGGCAGCATAGATTTTGTTTGTATGTCATGTTACTCTTTTGTAAACTAATATTAATCGTTTTATAGGTGTAGATACTTAATATGTACAATATTCAAAACACTAAACAAATGAGGATAAGCGAAATGATAAATCAAGGCAAATACTTAGCTATCATTTAAACAGTGTATTATTTATACATAATTTATGAGCTACCAGTAATAATGTACACATATGAAAAAGTGGGGAAGGAATCATAGGGCACCTAAAATTCGTCCGTATTGCTGTCAACAGAAAAAGTACACAAAAGGTAGTTACACCTCATTAGCACGTACACATGCACGTTTCATAATTTTGTGCAACATAAATGCAACGCGGGATTAAGTACCGCCAAAGTTTTAAGCGTCTTTTTGGGTGATGCGTAGGTTTACTGCAAACGTGCATTTAGGTAAGCACTCAAGCAGAAATCCTATTTCGATTTAATTTCAAAAATCGTTGTTGTACAAATAATCCTGCTTGAAGGAGACAACTAAACAATCTATGAATAGTGAAGTCTCAAGCAACGGTCGATAGCATGATGGCGGACGCAAGGAAGCGAGGTGATGTTAAGCCCCACCGAGTGAGACTTAGAGCAACAGCACATTAGCAACATGTTCTAAATTTATTACCAAGTTTCCTTAGAAGCTTCTACGAAAATATTTTATTCATGTGAACGTTTGAAAAATGTTCACGTAATCCGTTATTGCATCGTGCATCGACTATGTGCATCGATAACGAATAGACAGGCCGTGCAGTCTAACGTTTTAAAGGCAGGATTTCCTATTTTGCAACTTTTTGAAGCAATTTTACGAATATAATATTGATCGTTTTAATATACGAAAAATATTATTATACACGCCAAGGTACACAGGTTTCTTAGTCGCAAACCAAGTTTGTTAACGAAACTAATATATTCGTGGTGTTAACGCGCCGGCTACTCAGGGCTACGCAATTTCCACACCATGAGTACCTACCCGACTGGAACGCAAGCCTACGCGTCTTGAACGCAGCCCTATCCGACTGGAACGCAGGCCCACGTGATTTGAACGTAGGCCTACGCGAATGGAATACAGTTTCTACGCAGGCCCACGCGACACGTTCGCAGGCCTATGAATCTTGAAGGCAGGCCTACGCCAGTGCTACACAGGTTCTACGCAGGCCTACGCCATTGCTACACAGCTTCTATGCAGGCCGACGCGACTGCTACGCAAGTACTACGCAGGCCTATGGCACTGCTACGCAGCTTCTACGCAGGCCAACGCGACTGCTACGCAGCTTCTACGAAAGCCTACGCCAATGCTACGCAGGCCTACGTCACTGCTACACAGCTTCTACACACGTCTAGGTCGCTGCTACGCAGCTTCTAAGCAGGCCTACGCTACTGCTACATAGCTTCTATGCAGGCTGGCGCGACTGCTACGCAGGTCTACGCAACTCCTATGTTGCTTCTACGCGTTCACAAAAAGCCAGTGTCAAGACGACTTTATAGTAAATAATGAAATGCTTAGGGTCAATATCGTAGATCAATATTCCGACAAACAATGCAAAAAAGACACATTTTCAATAAACCTGTTTGTTAGAGGAATGCAACAGAATACGGATTGAATGTCCGTCGATATTGAATCTACGAAATACCGCAAACTACAGCTTTGAATATTAGTAATAGTATTGAGTTTGCAAATAACTTGTGTTCCTGGTAACACCTTATTCAAAGCTAAATAATATTATTATGCTCGTGCTACGGTTTGTCAATTATTGTGCAACAGATTGAATTCAAACTCGTGAATTTCTCGCTCGCTAGTTTCACCTTACCCGTTGGAGTAGATTATAAGTTTCTGAACTTACTTAGTCCCTCAATTGGTTATTTGCACATAAAACGGTATATATGCTTTTTTACCAGTTTGAGCTTTCAATATTTTGCCGCTGTTTCAAGTGTGAGCGTCAAGTCCACAAGTTTGGAAGCATAAACCAATGAAAAAACATACGAGTAGTACCACGATTTTTTGCGAATAATGCTATTGTAGATTATTTCGTGCACACACGTCTACGTGTTTGTTTGCAAAACTAATAACAGAACCGCAAATTAATGATCTGCAGTCCAAACATAAATGTTAGGCAGTAAACCGATAAGACCATGTCTGAAGTCGTATCAAACAACACCAAAACAACTTACACTTGCAAACTGGGAATTTGAATTGTTGCCGAGTAGTCGTGTTCTTAGATTTCATCTGAGAACGAGTTCACGCCCTCATTATGCTATTGTAGCTTTGAGATGTAGCTTTGTGGAAGTGTGTATCCCCGTATTTCTCTGTATCAAGTCACGGTGTCGTTCCCAGGGCGTTGATCTATCGGTAATCTATTAGAGTTGGCCCGATAGCTACTTGTAATGCCGCCACTTTCCTCATTAGTAGCTCGGCCGATAATTCATAGCGTGTAGAAGTTTCTCGCTGATGGTCGGCAGATGACGGCGACTGAGTAATCTATCAACGAGTACTTCCGCTAATTATGTTTGTCTGGATTTTGATGAGTTTACTGTCCTATATTAGTCGTAGATAGTATACAAATGTTATGAATAGACCATATGTGTAAAATATTTGTGAATTTACAATATCTCCAATATACTTTTCTATGTGAAAATTCTTGTGAGAACAACTAAGGAATCTTGAATGTGGCGACATATGGCGGTAATCTGATCAAAGGTCACCAATGAGTGGACAGATTGTCCCATGTGGAGTATGTAGGAAATACAAAAACAACTTTATTGTATACACTAGAGCGACGTCGTCTTCTTCATGTGTCAACATCCCGATGAGGTATTGTATATATATTTCGACCTCGATTTTATGTATACGTATGTTGTATTGACCTAACCTAACAACAAATCTATAAAAATCGATTGCCATAAATAGGAATACGAGAAAGTGGAAAGAAAATAGTTTTCAAATACAATCTTAAGCGTAGTTGATAATGTAACTAAGAAAAGTGGCGAAGGAACGCAGCATCTTGAAATACATTAAATAAATTCCGATAAAATTGAGAAAGACTGTGTTCCCATTTAGACTGAGACATCAGGAGCGGCGACCAGCGAAGCGGCGTAAACTGTTGAATGTTTTCACTGAATAGGGATGACCAGGGTATATATTAAATTTAAGCGACCCTCGCTGACATATTGCATCCGTTGCCCTCGTATTCGTTTTAATGAAAACCCGGGGTGACATTATGTGTAATTAAGAACTACGATATACAAAGTCCATTGTAACGAAATTGTATATCGACAGTCACGATCCCAATCTGTAATTTGTTCGGTTATTAACACTTATTTGGACACACGTATGCGGCTGTATCCTGTTAGATGGACAAATTGGTTTTGTTAATCAGGCTTTTCGAGTCACGTAGGATTCTTTGTAAGATGCCATTTAGTTTTCGTTTGTAATTTATGGCATAGTATCGTAAATAATATAAGTTTAGGGGTGTCAAGCATGACACTAAATATGATATTTGGTATTTGACGGACACACCGCAGCTGTCTACCTATACGGTTATGTACAACGTCTGCGGAAATACCTACCATATAAACCATCGATCTAATATTAACCGACTTGTGGAGAATGTCACCCCATCTAAGCTGAGGGCCTACATAATAGGTATGTTTGCCGATATGCAGTCTTCGCAAATAACACGCCTATACCAATAGGCGATGGTTCCATGGTTAAATCCCAATTAACAGATACCTAACTAACTTTTCACAAGCAATTCCAATCCAATAACAAACTATGTAATAAAAACCTTATTATTGCAAGAAATTTCTACTCAGAATGCAAGACATTCAGGAATTAGAAGCTGCTGTTGCTTCAAATAGTTAATCTTAGAGCTCAGTCGCGAATACCATTTAATATTAAATAGCTCTCGCAATTCCTTATCAAAGTACGTAGTCATAACTAACTCAGATTTCAGTGTCTGGAGCTAAGTTTAAACAGATATTGTCACAACATTTAAGGCTAAATATTCACGGTATTAGAACTTACATAGAGTACAGAATCTTTGTCAGCTTCTCTTAGCTAAGCAACTAGGTCAAACTAGTGTCACAGGGGATTATTGTAACATGCATATAAATATTAAGTTATTGGTTATTGTATGAATTAATCAGACATCACTGCTTCGTTGAATCTTGTAAACGTTTGCTTCCCTTAGGAATTCCCCAATCATTAGGCTATAATATCTAATTTATTACTGAGCATAGGTGCTAACTGGCGATGTCAGGAACGTAGAAAGTAAACAATATTACAAAAGAACATAATATCTTTATTCTAAAAATATTGTCAGGGAAAATGTTGGTATCTCCTGAGCTTTAGATCGAATGTCTTTTATTTTTATATCTGTAAGCCGATGAACGTTGAGTCGAGAACGTTGTCACACAAATTATTTAACAAAATACGTCGAATATTGTGTAAAGTTGTGACGTGGAAGCAGCAAGCGGAAAACTAAGTTTGTGGCATAATTTATAGGTACATGATTGTAGCATATTGAACGAGGTCGGAACCTACCTGCCTACGACTAGATACTTGCGCACCTCCGTGCCGACTGATTGGATCCGGCGACTCAGTTCCGGAAAACTTTGTTTTTCAACATGTACGGTGGAACCACATGAGTTTTTAAATAATATAAGCAATAAGGAGCTGCTTAGTGCACAGTAAAATGTTATTACGTTATTACTTGGAAAGACATACGAGTAGGTAGTTCGCAGTGAGCTAGATATTTAGAGGAGCTAGACTTTGACATAAAAAAAGCAATTTCCCAATGAAATTACTATCTTTATTCTTATGTACGAGGATTATTGACGTGAAGTCAATTTAAATATTAATATATTTTTATGTCGAAATCTATATACATGTTGCTGCTGATAGCTGTTTTTTTTAATCTGTAGTTATTTTGTCTGTACTACAACAAGCAATGGGGCGCTTAATGGTACCTCGAAAATGTTTATACCGAAATCATTCACGTACATGCTAATGAAGCAAGGGGAGGCGGCGTCAGTCATAACTTCAAAAAGTCAAGCTACATGTGTTTAAATATAACCTTTTCAGTTCAGCAACGAGGTAAACTTTCTATAACTTCTCTTGCTTCTCTTCTCCTACTTACCTACAAATAGGCAGGTAAGTAGGTAGGTATACTTTCGCTAATTTTAATTTAGCACGGTAAGCAGAGTTCAAAGGTTTGGAAAATCAATTAAGTAATCAGTAAAAAGTTTTCAAACATCATACTGGTAGGTTTAATGATTAAGCTGTTTTCAGGAAATGGAAAATAAGGCATTATTGTAAGTATAAAAATAAATACGCCTAATTTATTTAAGCTTTCTTATTACGTAATGGAGGGTTACCAAATATAAAATTTCCTTCTGCGAAATAATAAAGGTAACTTTTTTTTGGTATTTCAAGGTTCTCTATAAAAATAATAAAGTAGAGGAAAAGAGTTTTTATTTGTGTATACTAATTTAAAATTACGATGCCTCTTTAGATAACAAAACGTTCCTTTGAATTTTATTTAAAAAGACGTTTTATAACTATATAAGTAAGCATGTAACTTGCGTTGCGGTTGTTGAGAAAACCACACCTGCATGACCTTAAAATGACCTTCCGAATGTTAAGTTGATATAATTATCTAAGTGTCTGTGTGTAGATAACACACAGACACTGAAACATATACAAAAACATACTTCACAGGAGTAGACTTTGTTCAAAAGTTGTTTTCCCTAATTGCATCTTATATGTTTAGTTACAGTTCGTGGTTTACGCTTTAAATCCTAAAGTCTAACACACTCGCTAACTGTCAAAATGTTTCGCATATAATAGTTGATAGGCTCTTGACTTATTGGTGTGATACCAGCACCATAATTACGTAACACACTATCTATCACAATCTGAATCATTTTGAAGCCTATTGCTAATCCATTGCTTCATAAGTTCGAAAAATTTGTCTGCCGAACAACGTAAATAACGCAATGAATGTTGTTGAACTGTCAAAATGAAACCTATTTCTACTGTTAGTGTGTTACGTAATCACCCCGCAGGTCACTGGTAAGTAAACCTTCTCAAGAAGGCGTACCACAGAATATTACTATATTCGGACAAACACGAACTAGAGCTGCTTTTCATAAAGCAACTCTAGTTAGTATTTGTTAATTCTGTTGTACAGAATAATTAGTTGCTTCCCATTGTTGACACACTAACCACGATCAATAGTAATCAGCAGGCGCCTGGTTAGGCAGCAACCATTCCTCGCTGCCAGCAAGTAAAGGCTAGTCAATTACTACTAATTCTACGGAAACTTGTGAAACTGATCGATGAACTTCCTATTGTACTGTTAGCTGTGCTTACCTACTGAAAATAGATCCTAGAATTTCCAGAAAGTATTCTTTGTTACGTCTCTAAATCGAGTTTGTAAGATACTCGAGATATCTTGGCGACGGATATACATTTTCAGTGTGTCGGTAAAAATCGTAATTTCAGCATCTTATATCCTTCCTTTCCACTTCAAAAATTTGGCCATCATCCAAAAAAGCTTTATGCTAATTAGTAGTCGGCTCAGTAAATACCTACCTAGTAGCATGAAGACGTTACACAGATTAAACAAACGATACCTACCTTTACAAATACCGTACCGGGGTATTTTTGTGTGAATCACGACGGCGCGCCCCGGGTTTCAATAAGCTAGTGTACAATGAACAGTAAATTATATTTTCTTCACGCGAATGTGGTGCTTGAATCGTTGCGAAAGTATATTTTCAAAATGCCTCGTCCACCTGTCCAGGCTACTTCAAGTAAGTGAGTATTGCTTGAACAAGCTTTTAGCGACTCATAATTGAGTTACTACGAGGAAATCGAAGCCTTCCTAATTAATAAGCTTTGCCATCATTTAACTTTGAATTTCTCATTAAATGTTTGTATTTTTTCTGTGCCTTGCGTTTAATTAAGTGAATAAGTGTTTGAGGTCGATCGGTTCGGGAAGCTTTTATATATTTTTTTAATTAAAATCCTTAGAAAATTTACTGTTGGGTATTTTTTAAGCAGCCCGGTAAAAGGTTACAGCTATAGCTAGAATTCACTTCCCCGATCCAATTAAATATTTTCTTATTTTTCTTCTTTATTATGTAGGTACCTACAGTGTATTAGTAGAAAGTAAAAAGCACTTTTCAATTCGAATTTCATTGAAAATCAAAAAAAGCTATCTCTTTCGGAATTTCTTTAAAGAAACAGCAGTTTTTTCTCTCTAAAAGTCTTTGTCCGACAACTTAAAGTGCAAAGTATTCTCCTTAATCTGCAAGCCTGCAAACTAGCTGCAGCTTGAGTAGTTTCTCCATAGCTCAGCAGACACTTGCGGCGAGAGTATTGTGCTAACACCTATGTGATTGCGGTAAGCTGACCGCAGAGACCACTTCTGAACAGCGGTAATTCAGCAAGTCGTACTTGAAGTAAGCTAGTAGATATTGATTATAATATATGACAAATAAACCAAATGATAAGAAACAACATGCTTAAATCTAGCTGGGATCCAACACAGTATAATGCTTTTATGAACCTGAACGGTCAATCAGGATGAACTGTAATTTTAGTTAAAGGTTTTGTAATACACTTTTGTAATATTATCAATGTAGAGAGTGTCCTATGAGTACTGTTACCATAACGCCTTAACCCGTTGTGAGTCCAAGTTAATCTCTTAAAGTCGTGTTAGTGTTATTTCCCATGAGAAATGAATTTAAAGGTCGACCTGTCTGATCTGCATACTATGTCTTTTCTCAGCTGCCAACACTTAACATTCGGAAGGCGTGTTTGAAGTTTTAAGGGTTCTATTTCAACAAACCGCTAATCCTGATTCTGCAATAATTTTATGTAAAAAAATTATCAACTATGATGGATCTTCACACATTTATTTTTGGTACATATTGTCGGCTGTGCTACAAAACAGAACGGCAGTAAATTAAAAAAAATAATACAAATAGCGTGGTTCAATAACATGTGATCAACGATTTTTTTTGCTTTTCATTTACCATCATTAATCAAATAAAGCCTTTAAAATGTTCTGAATTCCACACGACCAGTAAATAAACTGTAGGCAGGGACAACAATTTTAAAAGTGACTTGTTTAGAATAACGGCATCGTGTGCTTGTTGTGGACACAAGCGCTTGCGTTTTATTAAGTTTCTAAGCGTAACGCAAGCACTTATATAGATAAGTGCTTGTGCAAGCGGGACCAACATCATAAAAAAACGATGGTGGCTCAAGGAAACATTATCTTTTCCACTCAATAAACTTTATCAGAAACAATTTAGATAGAATAGCCTGATCTGATCACTAACCTTCTAGAAATGATAACATAAAAGCAAAATAAGTGGCTCTAAAAATGAAGCACAAATTCCGAGAACTAATATTCTATTCAGATTGAGAAAAAAGAGCACTATATTATTAGTACTCTATATTACTAGTATCAGTTCCATAGAACTTCGCTATGAGCTAACCTGTAGATGTTGGTTTAAGGAACGGCTATGGAAATGATCCAGCGTCCGGCTGGCCGGTATTATTGATCTTTAATACCCAACACGATGGGTGGTACTTGAACAGCTTAAGCACTTTACATTGCTTGCTAGCTGCCAGATTGTATGCCACGGAAGTGTATTGAGAGCGAGGTGATGCAGTAGGTATGGCGCGGTGTTTGCTTTGTTCGGAAAGTTGGCAAACAGTCGTCATGGAGCTCACTGCTGAGTGCTGAATATCTGTCTTTTATACAAAAGATCTATTTATAACAGATGTTATGTTACGAATAATAAACATAAATAATTATGGTTGTTACGATAGTTGACAAAAAAAAACGTGACTTAACGCCATTATTCCCCGAAAAGTTCAGCAGAGGACTATAATATATGTACTAGACCTTGCTACACCCACATTTGACCAGGTAAGTCCTTTGTAATAAAGGGCGTAATCGTGCGCTAGTCCAGTCTTCGGTCCGATACTAAGAAATTCCTAACTCTTTGCCCGTCCTGACCAAAATAACAACAACCGAATTAAAGGAATTGGACTATACGTTGTTATAAATTGATTATAGGATATTTCATATAATAAATTATGTTACATACTTTTGGCGTCGGGGGCAGAATATACCCACCACTTTATATAAAGAACAGTAATTAAGGACTAGGCTATGTACTTACTTGATAATATTTATAAAGACACGATATTAAAATTTAGATAAAAGTTGTTTATCCTTATCAGTTTTTTACTATAATAAATGAACGCTGTAGTGATGTTTTAACAACGGCAAAATTTGTCAAAGATTTATTCATAAAAAAACGCATTTCAATATTTCGATATTTTTATCGCCACTCACATATTCGACATAACGATAACGTTTAAAACACATATAAAACTGCAAGTCTTCTTTTTCATATTTTGTACACCGCCAGATACAGCTACGTTAGTTTGTCTAAACACCAAACGAGTGCTTTTCCCGATACCCATGACTTTTTCTTTCAGTTCTGTGAATTACATCATTTAGGAAGACGAATACGTACACTAAAAAATTTAAGCGCAAAATAAAAGCTATAACGCTCAAAAGTAGGATTTGTAAAAGTAATCTGATATTGTGACTTTATTTTATCATTCTACTTTAATTTGGTTCTGTCTTGAGAATTATATTTACTAAATAATATGAATACATAAAATCTCTAACACAGAACAAAATTAGGATTTTTCAACCAGAAAACTAAAGTTCTTCCCGCACACTACCGTAAGACTAAAATGGGTGCTTAAGAAAGTAGATAGACGATCTTGACGAGAAAAAGAAAGATAGGTTGTCTACTATCGGCCAAGTTACGTTTCTTACTTCGGGACAGATCTGGTGCAAAAATAAACTTTTGCGAAGTAATATCTGCGTGCTGATCTCACTAACGACGCTCTGTTTTGTTTTTACTATGAGAGATTTTTTTTGTCACATGCTCGTACTTGCAATCTTTGCCTATAGGTAATTAGTTCCCAATCTATATGCAAATGCGAGAAATTCATTTTGGCTGCTGTAAGTAGTTATAAAGTCCGCAAGGAATTAAACTTTTTCCTCCATATCGTGTAGCAATGGCAATTCAAAAAGCGTTCAACAAATCTATATAAATATGGAAGAATTTAATTACAAATCGATAAAAAAGCTCTTTGATAAAACTGAAATTGCAGGTATGTCAAACGAAATATGGTAGTGTTAATAAAACAAGTCGCAGGAAATAAATCTTCTTTCAATTGAAAATCATACAGAAATCCGCGCCTGCAATCTCACTCGGGAAAAAAAAGTGGACGGAGAACAAAACGAGCAAAAAACTTTAAACAATTTCCTCACACGTTGAGTAAAACTGATTGTATTTGTGCGAAGCTGGGAATGTTTACTGAATAAAAATGCTACATTTGTTCAATAAGATTGCGTTGTAACGTCCTAACGTTGTTATGTTTTATGCGTGTTCCTTATGCTCATGTAACTACATATATAGATTTAATATCATTTCAATTTTCCAGGGGCAGACATCGCAAGCAGATGTTCTTAAAACTTGCTTACATTCATGCTCCGCGAGAAATATAGATTTAGTGTACGTGCTTGGACTAGTGATGCGTAGGTTGGGAACAACCGCCTGATAAGTACGGCGATGTGCCAGTTACCACCGTCCCTCATAACCCAAGTGCAGTTTGTACGAAAGGAAAAAACGTCGTGGTAATTTGCGAAGTGTTCAGCTAAACGAGGCACGCTTCAAATGTGATTTATGTTTTTGTTTGATGAGGGTGTGATATGATTGTGGATTGGTTCCAGCTTCCAGCTCAATCTTAAATTATGATTTGATGTTACGCATTGGGTAATTTTTCATTGAAAGTATTTAGAAATATGTACCTACCTACTTGCCGATAACTTTTCAGACAACCCATTTACCGTGCAGAACGGTTTGATTTTCGAAAATGGGTATAACTTATCTGCGAAATGGAGGCTGGACACCATCAATTTAATGTTAATTTATACCAAAACTTTGATCTGATTGACAATCGACGAGATATGCGCAGATTAATATTGATCGACTTTGGAATACGTTTAACATTATCATCCATTTCACACCGAAGTAAGTAGCCTCTGAATGTATAACTTAAACAAAATAACTAAAATAAAATATAATGTTAAAAACCATCAACACAGTAGAGCAGCATCAAGTACAAGTATCAAAGCTTTACTCAGAACGAAACACAGACTTTATTTCAAGTACATTTTGTAACAATGCTAAAGAATGCAGTCTAGAGAACCGAGGTCGATCTCTTGGCCTCGGAAATCCTGAGATTAAGAGTAACCAATGGGAGACTTTAGGGATTGTACAAATATGTACATTTGAGTTAGATATGGAATAGAACAACAGCAACACACAACGTTTGTAAATTCTGTGTGTATTAATTGTAATACTATTGTAACATTTTTGTAATCTAAATTAAACAACTTAGTTTCTCCCAAATGTTTTTGTTTCATTAGAAGGTTCTCCTAGCCATTAGTGCTTGAATCTACCATATCTATTAAGTAGAACTTCACTTCAAATAAGTAACCTCGCTAACAAAGCAAAATACACCAGGTATGGGTTAACATCAATAATGCAAAGGCATGTATCGAACTCCCTATCTTCTGCTCGCCAATCATAATATAATATGCCTGTAGAGTCTACAGGCATTATAACAGGCGAGCTAACTAAGGCGTCAGACCGCTGAGGTACATACGTATAGGTACCTACATAGGTAAAGGTATGAACCATAGGCTCTGTGCAGACAGCCAGCCAGACAGCTATCGGTTATCGCTCTATAAAATCAATGATGGCGCTCGCCAATAAATGTGTTATACTCAAAGTATTTATAAAAACTTTTTTGATACAACACAAAGCTGTTCAAATCAAATCAAATCAAATCAATTTTATTTGTGTAACATAGGTAATGAATACAGTTATTAAATAAAAAATAGGTCGCTATGTTATGCCAAGAGGCGTACAAATATATGGTTGCATGTGAAATATAAAAAATAAACATAAATCATGCGAGAGGTAAACACAAATTATTTGGTAGGTATGTCAAAATTAATAGTATGATGATAAAAAAAACAAAAAATTATAAAATGTCACAATATGAAGTAATTACTACAGTCAATGCTTAAATAAATAATCATATCATAAATTACCATTGCTTCAGTCGAGGTATGATACATAAGTGTTCTTCAAAAGCTACTAATCAAGAGTGAGGTTGATCAAACTGTTTAGTTTCTAATGTGCGCACTGTCTAACATAAACTTTAATCCTTTTAAAGTGAAACGAATATATACCTAGGTAAAGGCATAGAATCCTAGCTAATATTATAAATGCGAAAGTAGCTTTGTTTTCTTTTTATCCGACTTCAAAAAAAGGAGGAGGTTCTCAATAAGACTGCTTAAAAAAAAAAGTGTGTCTTACCTCAGAACTTTTTCTAGGTGAACCGATTTTGATGATTCTTTCTTATTTGAAAGCTGGTGCTCCCCATGTGGTCCCATATAAATTTTATCAAGATCTGATCACTAGTTTTTGAGTTATCCTTCAAAATGTGTATTTTTTCCACTAAGCACATATAGATGATGTTTTAAAAACTTCCTGTCACTGTTATTTATATATCAAGTAGTGGTACACGAATTTGTGTGGGGTAGGTACCACAACTAAAAGGTGGAAAATACAAACTTTTTTCAAAAAAGGAAAACAACCGGCTTCCAAAAAAAAAAACACTAAGAAGTGAAAAATAATTTTAATTTCGGAAGTAGGTGGCAAAACACGATAATACAAAACTAAAGACACAAACTTCCAAAATTCAAGCTTTTTCACTTTTTAGTGTTTTTTTTTTTTGGGTGTCGGTTGTTTTATTTGTAAAAAAGTTTTTATGTGTCTGTTACCTTTCACGCCTAAACCATTCAACCGATCATCATGAAATTTTGCATATACGTTGTCAGGGGTACAGAAAAGAACATAGGGTATCTTTCATCCAGAACAAAAATACTGTTCCCGAGGGAAAAAACAATAACTATCGACGGCCACAATTGCTTTAGTACGCTAGATGGCGCTACGTGTCTTTCGAATCATGATTGAATTATAAAAAATAAAAATTAGTATTAATTAGAATTTAAAATTAGAAACTTTAGTAGTGTGTTCCAACAACCTGAATTGATTCTCAAAATATAATATACGCGAGCGAAGCCACGGGCATAAGCTAGTATACAGGGTGTAAAAAGACCCATTAAATAGCCGTCAACTACGCATTCTGTACATCAAACTAAGTAACATAGCACAAAAATAATTACTGGGAAACGAATTTTATTTTTTGTTTGAAAATCACTGTTTACGATAGTGCCCAACGTAACGCACGCATAACATTGTGCTTATGGGTGCATGCAAAAGTAGGTCTTGGGGGTATTTAATTTGTGTTATAACAGTAAAAACTTGTTTCCATAAAACAAGTCAGTAAAAGTTGGAATTTTGACCTTCAATATCTCCGTAACCAGAAGGTTCCCAGGTATGGTCCAGTACAAAAAAAAAATATTACAATGATGGAGAGTAAAGTGGCTCACGGCTTCGTTAAGTGTCTTTTTACTTCCGTTATTATAATAAGGTAACTACTAATCGCTTCTGTTAAATTCAAATTGATAACTTTACATACGCGTTACCGTCACAGTGAGGAAACCGTTACTACGTAGATTAACGAAATAATCCGCAGATTAACTAAATTGGTGCTGTCTTCGTGATGATGATTCAAGAAACGTAAAACTACCTATATGCGTAAAATCAATAACACTAATTGTTAAGCAAATGAGTACCAACTTAAATTGTCCGTAGGTGTATTCAAAACACGACTATCATTTTTAACAGCTAGTTGTATGAAATGTCTATAATACGACAAATTGACGTAAGGTGTCAATTTGTTTAACAATTAATTTCGCTGACTGTGCCTTGCTGAGCGCGGAAACTTAGATAGTAACTACTTTTCTTTAGTTTGATTACGTATTAAAGAAGAAAATGGGCTCGTGGCTAAATAATAACAGTCGAACGGGTCGATCGCAGGTTAAGCTGCGCTTGCCGAGGGCGCCTTGTGGATGGGTGACCATCCATTATATATTCAGACCCTTCCGTGGGTCGGAAAGCACGTTAATAATAATAATAATAATAACCCCTCCGTCGTACCTCTACGTTGACGTCGTGGTGGGGCTTGCGCGCTCCTGAACTCTAGTTCTGTACCGGTAGAGTTTACTTTGCTGAAACAGGTCTAGGGTGAGGAGCCAGACCAAGAGAGATACAGGAACCCGCAGGGCAGCATGTGGCGAGCTGTTGGGCAGTAGCGACCCCACGGACCCTGTCTCCCGGGAGAAGTTTTGTTCCTCACCTCTGGCTTGCCTTTATTGGCCGGCTGGAGTGAACAATGACGAGGAACAGAGCTCCCACCTCTTTCTTGCCTTTATTGGCTGGCTTGAGTGGAGATTCGCAAGAGCAAACGTGCTCGGAGGAAGGAAGTATTTCAGTAAGTGCTGGTAGGGATCTTGACCATCTTCCGGGCTCTGGGATTGTTCTGATAGCCGTGGAATAACTCTCCACTCCTCAAGCACCTCAGGAAGTGTTGCCTCCTTGTCGCTACGTCACTATGTGCTAGCGACGGTTTCCAGGGGCCCATTATTGAGTGTGCAAGTCACCCCCTGCCATTTTTATCCGTGTATTTTATATATAAAACATTGGTCAGGCAGGGGCCATAGCCGTCCCATAGTTCTTGGTAACCAGTCCATCTTAGCCACAGAAACCCATAGTTCAATAATTATTTTTGTTTCCATATCCTGCAATAGTCCAACACCAACCGGGGATTGTCCTTGGGTGCACTTGCACAGTGCATACAGGGATAATCGTCGGTTGGTGCCTCATTCCATTTAAAATTGTCTAAGGGGCCTTTGCGAGTTGGCTTCGGCCCCTCGTACGCCTTCCAAAGGACCGGGATATCATGAGCCCGAGCTATGTTAACATATAAAAACAATAATAATAATAATAAACGTTTATTTAAGATAACTAAGATCCAATTTGTTAGTAGTACAATAACTTATAACTAGTGTTAGTAATACAACATTAAGCTACTCGCCCCCTGCCTGACCCATGAGTCGAAGTATCAATACTTATGTGAGCATTAATACATCGACCAATGTACAGACAGTCAAGTCTACTGGCTATCATACATAAAACGCTGTTGCGACTAGCCCGTACTCTGCTCAGCATTGACGCGCACCGCTTGCGCAGAGTAGCGTAGAAGCAATCGATGCGCGCCTCCGCAAACATACGTGATGCACTACAGTGACGGGGCAGCCGCAACATCGTTCTAAGCGCGTTATTATATTGTACCCGTAGGGCACTGTACGCTTTTTGAGTATAGACTGCCCACAGGCTGCAGGTGTAAAAAGATGTACAGAAGGCTCTGAAGAGAGTGATTTTTACCACATTTGTACACCCGGCAAACCTGCGAGCAATCATGTTTGCTCTCACGGACAGTGCCCTACGTTCGCTTATTAGCAACTCACCAGATTCTCAACTCACCAGATTCGCAACTAACCAGGTTCGCAACTCACCACATTCGCAACTCATCAGATAATGTACTATCCAACAAAGAAATGTTATAACTTTCAAATTTTTCTTCCTATACATTATTAAGTATTGTGACGTGACACTGACATAATGCATTTTCTAGTTTGCGATCATTGAATACCTATATCGAGGTTTGAGATAAATTTATTAAATTTACTCTTATAACTGTGAATTCAACTTTTGTCAATTAGTGTTAATTGTAGAAATAATATGGCTGAGAGCGGTGTCAAATTTATTAAGAGTCAAAGAGGTAACATAGTTTTATTATATGCGGGCTATAAGTATAATTTTAATGTAAAAAACAAATCGGGAACTACTAATTGGAGATGTTCCAATCAAAAAGAATGCAATACCTCAATTACTTTGAACGCTAACAATATCATTGTAAGAGAAGGAAGACATTCATGTACTCCAGACCAGATCCGAAATTTAGTTGATGCTACAATAGACGAATGCAAGAAGGAAGTATGTGTCAATTTAAATACTGTGCCAAAAATATTCGAAGAACATTTTTATAACAATGTGACCAATAATGAAATGGCTGTGCATGAGATTCCTTAGTTTGTTTCTAAGAAGCATACTTTATATAGGGCACGAGCAAAGTATTTAAAAGTAGGCCGTGGTTTAATAACTAATACCTACTAAGAATGTAAAATTACCGGAGCACATTGTTAAAGATTTCTTTTTATTTGACGACGGTGATGACGATAAAATCATTATTTTTGGTACTCAACTGGCAAAACAAAAGTTGAAAACTGTTACTACATGCTACGGGGATGGCACTTTCCGAGCGGCACCTAAGCCGTTCTATCAAATTTACACAACACATGCGGACTTATCACACAATGAAGATGCAGTTGCTTTTGTGCCCCTAGTTTACGCATTTCTTCCTGACAAATGCCAAAATACTTATAATCGTTTTTTTCGGGTACTGAAGGAACAATTTGGCTTGAAACTAAAAACATACAAATGTGACTATGAAATTGCAGCGATGCAAGCGGTGAATGAAGTGTTTTGTGACGCATTAGTTAAGGGATGTTATTATCATTTTCAGAATGCTAATTGGAGAATGAGCAAGAAAATTGGTTTGACCAATACTCGCGAAGGCAAAAAAGTTACGCATCTTTGCACTTTATTACCCTTATACCACCAATAATAATTCCTGAAGCATATCTGGGTATTTGTGAAATAGCACCACAAAATGAATCTTTTACAAAATTCAAGAACTATTTTGATAATCAATGGATCATAAATGTAACCAGTGATGTTTTTAGTTGTTATGGAGAAAAGAATAGGACCACTAACGCAATCGAAGGGTGGCATAGACGCTTAAACACAAAAATAACAACTAAACCATCACTGTTTAAATGTATTTTAATTTTGAAAAAAGAAGCGAATGTCCAAGATATAAAAATTAAAAAAACTGCTTTGCATTTTAAGGATAACAAAAGAAGTATTAAATTATTACAAAAAGATGAAAGAATTAAGAACATTATTTCGGATTGCCTAAATAGTAAAATTAGTGTAAGTGATTGTATGACGCATCTAGCTACTTTGAGTTACAATATTGACTCATATTAAATTTGAAAATTCCTTGACCGCTCATGATGGTGCTGGAATGAAAGGTATCCAAGTGACATTATCGCGAATATGTAAAAGGTCCGTATTATTTTGGTTGTTTGGATTTTTTGTTGTGAATAAATTATTCTGTTATTTTTGATTTTGTGGCAGAAACATTCAGTGTCTTAATTAACCTGGGTAAATTCACTTAGGTGCATTAACTATATTAATCGTAGACTTTAATCACTAATTGTAGCTATATATATTATGTGTAATTAAAAGTTCAGTCTATATTTTTAAATTAAATTTTATTCACCGAAACTTAACTTAACCTCGGGGTACTCTAAAATTATTTTGGCCTCGTAATTATTTGTAAAACATTATTTTTATATACTGCCTAATGTAATTTTGATGCACCCAGGTGATTTAGGCGAATAAAATTTACTTTTAGTATACGTGCACCCAGGTGAATAATATTTACGAAAAGTAATGTTAATGCACCTAGGTGAATTAACCCAGGTGAATTAAGTAAGTATTTTTTTTTAATAGTAAATTGGATTTAATGAGAATTCAATGATGAATGAGACTTTAATTTATTAGTAAATAAAATTTTGGTTTCGATTTTCTTTTATATTTTTTGTGAATAAAGTACCTATTCTGTTATTTTTTGTGATTTTGTGTGTCATTGTACATTTGGTGAGTTGCGAATCTGGTGAGTTGCGAATCTGGTTAGTTGCGAATCTGGTGAGTTGAGAATCTGGTGAGTTGCTAATAAGCGCCTACGTTCACGTTCAATGTCCATGTCGTCCTTTAGGTCCTCGGTAATTAGATGACCCAGGTATCTGAACTGACGTACCCTAGCCTACTCATCTCCATTCAACTTTATAGGGGGCACGCTAGTGGGACACTTAGTACCGGCCTTAAAGACAACATACTCGCTTTTCTTCACATTATATATCAAGCCATGAACATTTGCATAAGTTTCACAGATTTTGAACAGTTTCCTAATGCCACAAACCGAGGCGCTCAGCAACACCATGTCTTCCGCATAGCTAAGATTATTGACACATATATCATCTATGCGACAACCAACCCGCTGGCTGCTGAACTCCTCGATTAGGGCATTTATATAAAAATTAAAAAGACGGGGCGAGCTCAAGCCACCCTGTCTCACGCCACATTCCAATTTGTATTTGTATTTGTTAAGCCGGGCTGTCATTCGTAGATATTTGACGGTAGTTATGGGTAGTAAGAAGTCCAACAAATCTGATAACCAGTCTTACCAAGGGGTATCGTGTTACCCAGTAACTGGGTTGGAGGTAAGATAGGCAGTCGCTCCATGTAAAATACTGGTATTCAGCTGCATCCGGTTAGATTGAATACCGACCCCAAATAGTTGGAAAAAGGCTAGGCAGATTGACGTATTCAAAATAACCGCCATCTAATGCACGGAAAGGAAATAAAATAGAGGTGTAGGTACCTACCTACATTTACTTATCACAAGATGTCTAATTACTACTGCACAAGCTTTACGACTACACGTACCTAAAGTCACTAATCAAATAGCACTCACTACAAAGAAAACAACATAAATTCCTTTAATCAATAACCTGCTTTAAAAGTTAGTGATTAATAATCAATTTGAAGAAAATTGCTTGCCAATTCGAGTCTCTGAGGGATTTGCAAACTCTCCCATTTGATATTATTGAAACTGAATAGTTCTTGAAGTACCGGGTGAAAGATAATATTCTACATCGTTTGAAGGGAAAATTCTAATCAGATCGGCAGGAACCTTTGTGTGATTGATTATCAAGACTGCGAATGACTATCGATACTACCGTAGACGATAGCTTCTGCTCACGACTTGGTACTCATCAAATTACTTGTTTTAACATAAAACATATATAATGGTAATATGCTTTCGTGAAATAAAGACGAAATTGCGTTTTCCGAAATAACAAAATTACTTTTATTCCCACACAATCAAATACAAAGTTTTAACACAATTTACTCTAGAGTAATTTACTTCAATACTGACAATCGGTGTCACTGACATGACACTGACATCTATTAGAGATCTGTAGATAATTAATCCATAAAGAAAAGGAACGATACTAGTGTACAGTCTAGTCTGTGTGTAGTGTCTAGTGTGCGTGTAGTGTAGTGTGTGTGTGTTCTTATACATATATCCTATGACACTTGGTAATACTGTAACTTCCCATTATTGAATTAATTTTCGGAATCGGGTCAGTAGTTCCGAAGATTACCCCCTACATACAAACTCACAAATTTTACCACTGTATAATATTAGTATGGATTATGAATTCATGACTTACAGAATTTCGAACTTCACTAGAGATGTTTTCCACGGCAGCGAAATAAAACAAAAGAAGAATGATGACGCAGGTCGTTTAAAACTACCATATTCTTATACTGTTGAACAAGTAAAACTTTGTAGTGATTGCCAAATACCGTATCTTAAACTCTTAACCTCCACACAGAGAAACTTAAACGCTAATAGATAAACTGTAAGCCATAAATTGTGTCTCATATCCAGCCAGAGAAGAACTTGCTAAAGTTCCCTACTTTTCGCAGTAAGGAGACATTTTTATGAGATAAAGTTGGTCTAACATTAATAGTTATGTTGTTAATATGTTGATATTGGTTGCTAGCAAGAAATGAAGTGTAACCCGAGATGAAACAAAGTGAAAAAAGGAAAAAGAGCAAAGGTAATGGCTCCAAAGGTTTTGGCCTTGTGTCTAAAAATAATAACAATGGTAGAGATGTCGGATCTAAGGATTGTTTTGTGTACTTAACCTATACATTTTAACCGTCGTTGTTCGTTATTTACTGGTGTGCTTTTTATATCTTTTAACCCTTCGTTTCACTAACATGAGGTCGTTAAATCTCAAACTCAAAGCATTTATTTCAAATAAACCAATTACAGGCACTTTTGAATTGTCAAAGGGCCGGTCAGTCAGAAAGATGAAGCTAGTTGTCCATTCCAAAGCGTAGTAGGTACCTATGGAGGAGAATGGGCAAGAAACTGCACGGACACTCTTAAATCAAAACATGGTTACATCATAAATGTGGAAATTATGCATGCATGAGAACGATGCAGAACATTAAAAGCGTCCGTAATAAAAAGACAAAAACAATTCAAATATTAAATCAAATTAAAAGTTCGTATCCTAGAGAATTGCTTTGCAGTTTAGCAGATGTTTTAATGAAATAAAACTTTGTAATAGTATTGATTAAAGAAAAAGAAAAAACTGTTCTTGTCAGTTGCTTCATAATAGTAACCGTGTTTCAGCGTTTCCTTGCAGCAAAGTTATGTCCCAGCTCTTGGCAAAATCCTTTAAAAAGGTAAATTTTCTTCCTGAATTCCACATTACTGTAAACATCCTGATTAAATAGTTTGGAAGTTATCGTCGCTGTCTCAGTTAAAAAGATATAAAGCTAAGTCATAAGATGTGGCGAAGGCGTACCATACGCTTATTTTTTGCGTTCCGTACCCAAAGGGTGCCAACGGGACCCTATTATTAACCCTCTGCTGTCTGCCGTCCATCCGTGCGTCAGTCTGTCTGTCAGTGGGCTGTATCTCATGAACCGTAATAGGTAGACAGTTGACATTTTCAAAAAGTGTGTATTTCTATTGCTGCTATAACAATAAATAATAACAATAAAATAAAGTAAAAAATTAAAGGCACATAAAATCGAAAAAAAAGACGTTTTTTGTATGGAGACCCCATACAAGAAACGTGTTTTTTTCGACGTTATTTGCCTTGTGGTACGGAACCCTTCGTGTGCGAGTCTGACTCGCACTTGGCCGATTTGTTAATTGCACCTTATAGTTTTTCTAACTACGAATGCCAACCTTTTAAATGCAACTGATAGTTCGAAAAGCTGGCGCCCGTTATGGGAAAAGAAAACTGTTTGAAAATTATTTAAATTTTCGCTCCTTGACTGTACCTATTATAACTAATGTTTAAAAATGAAAATGTATAATGATGATCAGTAATTCCGAATTCATAAAAAAATATAGAATACGAATATATTATATTCGTGTGTATTTATTTAAATACGTATGTCTTGTTTTAAATGGGGCTGTATTATATATAACAAATAATACTTATGAAATTACTTCGTATGCAGAGATACAATCCATGGACCACCTAGATCTACCTACATTTATTTTTCAAGATTAAAAAGATTAAGATCGAGATTTATTTAAAACAACGAGCTGTGCCGTAAAAATTGATGAAGTAAAAAAGATAACTGAACCGTACCGAATGGAAGTAGTTCAAGAAAAACAGAGATAAAAATATGATAGATCGAAAATTTATGCTTTAAAATATTGTTGACCCTTTATTTTTCCCGGACTGGATGTTTGGAAATATACAATACCTAGTCTTCAGTATTATCCAGACCTGAAATACAAAGTCTACACGGGGTCGACATCAAAGCAAACAGTTCACCGGTATGTAGGAAAGGTCAATCCTCAAAGGCGGATAGATCATAGTAGATTATTCACTAAGGGGATAGAATAGAATAGAATACTCTTTATTATGAAAGCAAAAGAAGCAGTGTGTGTATGTGAAGCAGTTTGCTCGATAAAGCAGTGTCTTAGGTCACGGGCGCTATATTGAATCCCTAGCGCAACGAAGGATCCTAGGGTGTAACGAGTGAGCTCTGAGTTAACTCCCTTGCTTCGCTCAGGAGTTAACTCAGAGCTCGCCCATGACGAAGACACTTTTATCCCCGAGGAGAATATTTGGTGGACGATGTATTAATCGCCACACCACCCCCCTACGGAGAGACCGAAAGCAGACTAAAATAACATTGAATGTAAGCACATTAATAAACAATTAAAACAAGAATTTAATCGATAATCCTTAAATTTAACGCGCTTACCCGAATGTGTGGTATAGGGCTGCTTTACTGGAAAATGCACCTGTACTGACTGTTGCGGGATTGACGGCTCGGGCGACTTATCTCTTACGTTTTGCCGTGGAGGAGGATCAGCCGGGACAGGCACTTGCGTAGTGTGGGTAGTTTGCTGATCGGAATGATCAACGAAGGCCGGTTTGATTCTATTGACGCTTACGACGGCCTTGTTGCTTTTCACCATTAGGGTGAATGTTTTCCCATCACACGAGCGCTCTAGGACTTGGTATGGACTCGTATAGGGTGGCTGTAACGTTCTTCTGATGGTATCGTCTCTGAAGTATACATGAGTCGCAGTCGACAAATCCTTAAATATAAATGAAGATGGTTCACCATATCAACTAGCTGGCAGTGGTCGTACCATTGACATTTTGTGTCGCAGCTGTACAACGAAATCAACTGGGTTTTTTAATCTTCCTGATGCTAAAGGTGGGACGAACACTTCGCCAAGGAGCCTGAGAGGCTCTCCGTAAAGTAATTCTGCTGCCGTGGCTTCGAGATCTTCTTTATACGCCGACCGCATTCCTAGCGGAACCATCGGAAGGGACTTCGTCCACGAATCATTATGGCACATTAACGCCGCTTTAAGTTGCCGATGAACTCGTTCGATCATTCCGTTTGCGCAGGGGTGGTATGAGGTGGTTCTAATGCGCTTGGTACCAAATTGTTGCATCGGTCGTTGAAACAAACCAGACACAAAATTGGGAACCCTGATCTTTAGTAATATCCGACGGTACGCCAAAGCGGTATACCCATTCTTTGGTAAAAGTCTTGGCTACCTCCTCCGCGGTAATGCATCGCATGGGCCAAACCTAGGGCCATCTGGACACTCTCTATATTGCAGTCAGACAATAACGGTATTCATCACAGACGGTCAATGGACCAATGATGTCGATATGGACATGCATGAAACGACCGGATGGTATGTCAAAATTACCGACAGGGGTATATTGTGTCTTGAAATAGTGCTGCGCTGACATGCTTCACAAGATCGGGACCAGGCTCGGCTATCCTTTCTAACCGAAGGCCAGACAAAACGCTCTGCCACCAAACGAGTCGTAGCTGTAGCACCGGGGTGGCTCAAATTGTGTAACTTATTGAAAACAGCGCGACGGAAGGTAGGGATCAGATAGAGACGTGGTTTACCAGTAGAAATGTGACAGTAAACCGGACTGTTGGTCCCTGAGGTACTGATTTTGGAGAGTGTTAGGCTAGAACCACCTTGCAATAAATTAGCAAGTTCTTGGTCTGATGCCTGTGACTTAGCCAAAGCTTCATAATCTTGGTCCAGAGTGATGGCGTCTATGTCAATGCGTGACAAAGCGTCAGCCACGATATTGTCTTCACCCTTAATGTATTGGGTGTCCGTCGTATATTGGCTAATGAATGATAGCTGGTTAAGTTGTGGAGGTGGAAATTTCTCACGTCACTGTAAAAAGTCATACAAAAGGGGCTTATGGTCTGTGAAAATTGTTGCATGCTGAACTTCTAACATGTACTGGAAATGTCGGACACTTTCATAGATCGCTAACAATTCACGGTAATAAGCTGGCCACTGTGCCTGCTGCGGAGTCAACGTTTTGCTGAAAAAGGAAAGTGGACACCAATGGCAGTTAAGATTTTGCTGAAGGGAGGACCCTGTGCGAACGCTAGAAGTATCAGTAAATAAACCCAACCTGGCGTTGCTGATTGAATGTTGCAGCAGTGTTGCGTTGGAGAGGCTCTTTTTACAAGCTTGAAATTATTGCAAAAGTTCGAGTGACCATGGTAATGGTTTTGCACCTTTACTGTTAGTTGAAACCAATGCATCAATCAATGGAGCCTGGAATTGCGCTGCACGAGGCACTAATCGACGATAGTAGTTAAGCATACCCAGAAACCGGCGCATGCCTTGTATTGTCTCAGGAGGTGGGAAAAGCAGCAACGTTTGAAGTCGATCTTGAGGTGGGCGAGTACCATCACCACTGACGTGGTCGCCCAAAAATACGACTTCGCTGATACCTAAGACACATTTAGAAGGGTTTATTACCACTCCGTAGTCTTGCAGGCGTTTGAAGAGGACGCGCAGGTGCTGCAGGTGGGTAGACTCGTCTTTGGAAAATATGAGGATATCATCTACGTAAGGAAAACGCAATTCGAGAACCGGTGTGACCTGATCAATGAAACGCTGAAAGGTTTGGCCAGCGTTCCTTAAGCCAAAGGTCATATACGGAAATTCGAATAGGCCAAACGGGGTTACGATAGAAGTTTTTGCAATATCCTCTTCGAAAATCGGAATATGGTGTTAAGCTTTAACGAGATCCAATGTGCTAAATATCTTGGCACCAGCGAGGTTATGGGTGAAATCATTGATGTGCCGAACCGGGTATCGTCTGGTATGGTCCTGGCGTTCAGGGCGCGGTAGTCGCCGCAAGGGCATCAGGTATTGTCTTTTTTAAGGGCCATATGTAAGCACTTTTTGACGGCCGAGCTGTCCCGCATCGTATCATTTACTCGAATTCTTTTTTAGCCGCGACTAGTTTCTGCGGCGCCATAACAAGTAGTAATAATCCCACACATCCGAGCACCGCAGAATAAACCAACAATAATAAATAATATTTGGTAACTACAGTATCAAACACAAAAGTAATTACCTAATGTTAGCAGTAGGTAGGCATTCAAACAATACACACACAATTTTACAATATCATAAGTCAATCAATCAGCTGAGTAATATTAAATAATAAGTTTTTATATGCTGCAGGTTAGTTATAGACTCTTATTCCAATGTTGTAGTATATTAATAGGTATGCAATTTCACCTCATAATGAACACAAAGAAAAGAAAGGCACTAATAGAAATGTAAAAATAGTAATAATTAGTACCCATAGGTAAATAACAATAAGAAATTAATCATTCACTCAGATCGTTGAGTAAGTGCAATGCGGCTTCACAGAATAGTATTCATGCAACCAAAGTTGTTGTTAGTATGTGCCTAGGTAGGTTTTAAATGCAAGCATGAAGACAGTAAGTACCTGAGCACTGGGTAAGTTTGTAAACCAAAGGTTTGAGTTATTAGTCAAAAGGTATTAAATTTGCGTGAGGCAGTTAAGAATATCCAGTGCTGCTTGTCATTTGTTCAGATGTTATTACACTTGCACTCACACACATGCAATCATGCACTCTGGGCGGTTGTTCCGGCGATTGCAATCGTTATGTAGGTTCCACTTGCAAATTCTAGTCCGTAGACAGACCGGCGCAGCGTCGGGACTGTGGTTAGGCGTCGGCAGCGTCGTAATCAACGTCAAAATATGGTATCTGCTCTCGTTTGAACTTTGAAACGTGATGACATACGCAGGTAGTGGGCACTCCGGCGCCGGCGATGACACTTGTTTGTCTAGCGAAGCGTGGCGTATCACGTAGGGGTCACCAATTCGGGAGATATCTGATCCCGAGTATATTAATAAAACTAAATCAGTTAGACCCTAGATTAAACAGCTTTTATTGTGCCAATTTAGTAGTAGTTTATTCATTAGTAGTTTATGAGACTGTTAGGCGATTATCACACTGCCACGCATCACGCTGCACGTTGCGTGTCAACGCACCTGAATGAACGCGCGTGGATGCATTTTCTGTGTGTTGGACTTTGCGTGTTTTCTATACAAACGGAGATACTTACAAGCAACGTTAAAACACGCATTCACGCGCTACGCTGCGTGGTGCGTGGCAGTGTGTTAATCGCCTTAAATAACCGGGAATACCTAGTTGTGTGCAGTTTCATACACAATTTCATCTAAACTCAAGTAATTTCATGAAAAACACAATAATATCGTAGATATGACGTCCAAATCCAACATTCTAACGCGACACACGCCACAACAACCGATCAGGTGATGATATGCCGCCATTACTGCCATTACCGCCACAGATGATGTAGAAACAGCGGGCGGGCGACTCTAATATGCACAGTATTTAATCATTTGGACTTGGCCATATACAAGTAAACAATTGTTTTTATTATTGTTGTAATTATTTTTGTTTTACCTATTTAATGAATATACATTATTTTTAAAATCATATCTCTATTATGTTGCGGAATTAAATTGTTTTGTTCGTCAACGGCAACTAAACCTATGAAGTGAGAACTCTTTGTTCGAGCTGTACTTTTTTTTTTCTTTAAGCTGGATGCGGTCATGTAGGCCGCGAAATTCAATAATACTAAGTTTTTTGCAATTTGCAAGTTACTGCAAGGTTGTATGTTGATTAAAATAATGATTCGCGGCCGTAACAAATGTGGCTTTACAGAATTATAATCATTAGAATCAGAAATCAACTCCTTAAGTTAGAATTGGCCTTAAATGTCATGACTTCATGAAATAGTTATTCAATAGGGTAATATGAACTTAGAGAGATGTATTGATAATTTTTATGATTATAATTCTATAAATAAATATTTGATACGGTCGCAAATCATATTTAGATCAACATACAACCCGATACTGACCTGCAAATTGCAAAGAACGTAAGAAAATTAGAATTTCGCGGGCTACCGATTTTCTCAGTTGAAGTTCAAAATTCAAATCACATTAATGACCAGTGGGTCATAATGAAATTCAGTACTATATTAATGCCCGGCTATAGCCTAGGGCTTAAATGACTTGCTTTAGGTCGGTGGTTTGCATGACATATAATTTTACGTTAGCGAGCAGGTAGTGTGAAAAAATATTTTTGTTCGCGTCGCAGGCCGGCCTTTTTTTTGCGTTTTATATCATCGAATGACGACGACGTACGTGACGTAAATATTTGCATGCTGAATGGCAAAATATGGCTGATCTTTGTACTATACTAACACCTACTGATGTATCATCTACCCATACTTGCAAAAATAAAATTATTCTATTCTAATGACTTTTTCCGCTCTGGGCGGAGCGGGAGGGCGTGTCAGACTTTTACTGGCCTAAGCTGCCAATTCTTATACGACATCACAAAAGCTGCCTTTATGCCGCGTACACACTAAACGTATAGTTGGTGGCCGTTTTCACACGTTTGGTATGTATGCGGCTTTACAAAGAACACGACATTTGCAACTACAAAAGACATGTATTACATGTCTTTTGTAGTAGCGGATATCGTGTATGCAACTACAGTGTGTCTTCTTTTTCATGTCTAAGTTAATAAACAATAACCGTAAAAAGTCATGATTTTTCGCATCAATAAGTTTCGTATGCACTTAAATGTCTAAGTATTATGTTTGTGTGAACTGATTCTTAAAGGTACATGGATGATGATTTTTTGGGACTGTAATATATTATCACTTGCTTCGAACAGAACAGATCATTATACAGATTTATACCGGCACGGTCAGCAACGAAGTTCCCATAACTCTGTCACTTTGATATAATCATCAAAACTGACACCAAAGAAACTGTTTTTCAGCTTTTCATATAATTGTTAAGAGTTAATATTCTTTAAATTTTACTTCGGTTCGAGTTTAATCTAATATTTTGCTCAATTATTAAATATTTAAAAACTAAAGTAACCAATCCACTTAATAGCTGTTTCTACTATAATTGCGATTCGCACGTACACACCCTGTTATGACTGAATAGTCTCATCTAGTGTGATGGTGTTAATTAGCAGTAACTAGTAACATAATATACATCGCTATTTGGTATAAGACACGACGCTCTTATTAACAACTATACGTTCTAATTATCGAACTACCAATAGTTCGATAATTACCATGACTTCATATAGTAAACATAATAATATAATAATACCAGCTTATTATTGTTCTACTGCAGGGCAAAGATCTCTTCTCATATAGAGAAGGCAGGAGTATTGATCACCACGCTTGCATGCTTGCACCGATATCAGAATGTCCAAGATAAACTCAGAAAGTACATACGAATTGAAATAGTCACGTTGGTACTTGCCCGGATTTGAACCCAGAACCTCGTGAACGAGAGACGTGGCCATAACAACTGGGCTATCATGACAGATGGAAACATGTAAATAGACCATCATCACGGAGCTGAAATAAGAAATTCAGTAGATGCTGCTTCGATCCTCGTGCACTGATTTGTTCTTTGTTACCCGATTGGCTCGGAATGGTCATCATTTTGTCTAAATCGATCAATTCGAATCGTTTACTTTACCCATTATCTATGATACCCATTAGGTAGGGTACTCTCAGAGTAACCAAGAAAGGCAAAAAAAGGAAAAAAAAATACTCATAATCGTATCTCCAATAATTGTACGCAACTCGAAAAAAGAAAACACTTTCACGACCGCGAGTGCGTCCCCTCTGTCTAACTTAAAACCCCATGTTCAATGTACTTGATTTTTTTTTATTTATTCGCTAAATTATACAGATTCTCTGTAAAGATCAAGAAACATTAGTTCGCGCAAACATAGCCGGAGGCCCAGCTAGTATGTAATATAAGGAGTTTGTAAGTAATAAGTAACTATTGCCGTCGGCAAGCACCCTCGCGCACAAACATAGTTGCAACTTAAACCCAACAGTTAGTAAAACCAATTTTAATAAAACATAGTTAGAGACACAGAACGCATCTACTAAAGCTGCATTAAAATGGTATTATCCTATAAAGTGAAGTAATGGGAGACAATCCAAAGGGAATATGAAATGAGGTCGGAAGAGATTCTAATGGGTGATAAAAATGTGAAAAAAAGTGTACCTACTCGATACAGGGCTGTCTGACGTTACTTAACCGAAATAAATACCTAAATAAATATAATAATACACTCTGCTTATTACCTCATATTTTTTATACGAGAGAAAGAAGAAGCAAGATGTGGGATTCGTGATCCTTTAATAAAGCTGTCATCGCGGTGTACGTGATGCACGGAACTTGAATTTATGAATAAAAGCAACGAGAAAATTGCCGGACGTCATGCTTGAAACGTACCGCCCTAAACACTAATTTTCGTAGTATTTTCTCCGGATATCGATACACGTCAGTTCTGTCAGTTTTCCTTTTCCGGACATGTTGCGTGTGCCTAGAATAGTCTTTGGCGCAAAAAATGTGACCAAGAAGTATTTACCTACTGTCAGTTCACGTAACTGACGGATCTAACAAGCTTATTGATGAATATTATATGCAACGAACGGTCCATAAACAGCCTGATTAATAATGCACGTGAAACCGATAAAACTTTTAAAGTTCCGTTATTCCGACATATGAAAATAAATCATTGGAAAAGTTATGCGGAAATATAGCGTCGTGGGACATTCTCGGCAGCCCGCAATAAATAATTGTTGTTGCATACTGACAGCCCCAGACAGTGCCCGGAGATTTTCGTCCTCTTCCTAAACTGATTTTCCGAGAAGATTGTATAGGGAACAATTTTAATGCCACAGTTTACACAAAGGTGCCGTTTGCCGCGATAAATGTTGTTATAGACATTGTTTCTAACACGTCTTAAACATCTGTAGATAAAAGCTTGTTAATAAGATGTTATGTCATTTTATTTTGTTTAGGTACAGAAACAGGTTCTGAAACATTTGAAGATGTTAATTTTAGCTTAATAACATATAATTGCGTTGTTGTATTTGTAATTTATGTAATTAAGCTGTTTAAGAACAACTTTTGATAAAAATAAGTTTCTAAGTAAACTTAATATCAGTAGCTAAATAAATAATTGTTGTACCATTGTTATTGTTTGAAAACAATCGTGTTTCATTACTTGCTGCTGGTGGGCAACAAGTCGAGGCTCTTCGGGATTTCTAAGCAAACATAAAAGAATTTTCAAAAAGATTGGCCTCATACCAACCCACGAACTATTAGGTATGACCTTTCTCTCTCCCCAAAGAAATACAGGATGACGGCTACTCTTTATTACCTACTGTAAGTCTGCTGGGCTGACCAGAAGCCGCAAAACAGTTCTTGTTTAAATTACATTGCATTTTTCATTACCCGTTGGGCTTTGTCGTGACTTTATTAACGTCCGATTTGATTTTTATTTCTCCCACATCCAACTTTCATTTGTTTAGCCGAGCTCATGAAACTCTTTTATGGTTTCCGCCTGATCTCAGACACGGAAGGGCAGATGTGTTCACCTTTGAGTTAACTTCCTTACCTGTCGTAGAATAGTAAGCTTTGTCGCCGGGCAGAATATCCAATAACAGTCGTAGGTATAAATATTCTTCCGTGTCGTAGTTTTCTTATCACGTATGATCCGTAGTTATTGTGAAGTACATTTTGTAAGGGGTGTAGCATGGTGTCGGGTGGAGCGGGAGGCGCGGCCGCTGAGCTTCCTTCCTTCCGCCACGATTATTTACTTTGTCACCGCATTGTTAGACTCGAAAGTGAGGTTTCCATGAACAATGATGTACGATGTAAATAACACAACACGCAGTTCACCACATGTTTTCTGAGGCCCGCTCTTAAACGAGAGATATTACCTACTATACTGACAGTTTTCGAAGCGCACCTACCCCAAATCGCTTATAAAATTTTACAATTACTATGAAGGTATAGAAAGAAAATTATGTACGTACTTGAGATTTTTCTACAGGTCAGCTTTCGAAATATAAATGTTCTTACTTTTTTTTTCAATTCATAGGTTATTATCAGGTTGTATGTTGATTAAAATATGATTCGCGACGATAATAAATATGTACTTTTTTAAACACATTTTTGTTGCGGTCTACATATTAATAATCATTAAACCATCAACACTACTCCCCAAGTTCAAATTACACTAACGATTGACTAATCCATGAAATCATGACATTTGAGGTGAATTCCAACTTAGAGAGTCGTATTGATGATTCTAATGATTAGATTTCTATAAATATGTATTTGTTACGGTCGCGAATCGTATTTTAATGCACATGCAACCTGATACTGACCTGCAAATTACAAAAAAAAAAACGTAAGAAAATTTGAATTTTGCGAGCTACTTTAGCGCATCCTCCTTAAGTAATTTATTATTATTGTGCATGTTAAACGAGCTACCACAAATAACACGCAATTTCAGTCGTTTAGTTAATGATTCTGAAGATTAATCATTTATGTTTATATTGTTTAAAATTTCAATTCACGAAACTTATTATTCGTAGTACCATGAGCATATTTTAATATTTGATATTGCCTGTAATGAATTATTAATGTTTTAACATGTGAAACTCAGAGCAATGAGGCAGTGATTTAATAAAATAATACCAGAGCATAAACATTGCCATTTCTCTATAATCTATTTATCAATTTTAATTAGTGGACGCCAACTCACCCTTACGGCTTCGTCGGTTCGACCAAAGCCGGTCACAGCCCAATTACTGAACGCGGAATATTGAAAATACCAAAAGTGACTGGGCATCTTTGCACCGACCGGCGACCGGCGACCAGCGATCGTAGAGTCGTTCCTGCCGCTCAGACTTTTAATCAGTTTAATAACATTAAACTTCAGTTCAGTAATCAAATTTAATAGGGAACCTGAAACTGCGTCACAAACTAAGAGCTTCGGAGAATAGTGTTTACTTGTCCCGAGAGCTAAAAGTTGATCCGTGATCAGTTGCTGGTTACGGAATCACTGGCTTAATAAATTGTTTTAATTAGTTTACACTAGTTGGTCTCGGTGACGTGATTACACTAAATGAGTTTTTATTGGTGAAATGAATTGGAAACTGCGAGATTTGCGTTAGTTAAAATAGTTCGCTTTAGTTGTAGAAGTTTTATGTAGGTAAAGTATTATATTCGAGTTCTACCTACATTCAATTATATAGGCATAAACCAAAACCTCAAAGAACGTGTCCCATTCAGAATCGACATCGGTATTCATTAGTAGGTTCCAAGGCTTACAAATACATTATCGGAATAAGGTTGGATTAATGTGTTTCCTCAATTCCTCACCTAATGATATTTACGACCTTACCTCATTATTTTAATAAAAGAGGTTCGAATTTACTTGCATCCTGTTTCATTCAATCGTTATCCTCGTGGCAGTCGAGCAGTCGCAGTCATGTCGTGATTCCGTGACGTCAGCAATAATTTTACAGCCACGTCCTCGTTTATGTCCCCGTACCTTTGATGTTCTTACATTCGAAAACAAATAATAAAGCCTGCAATTAATAATTAATGAGTAATTAAACTTGTTCTGAGTATCGAGCAACATTAACATCAGCTGTCACACAGGCATTTTAAATACAGTGACAAAAAGCGTTTGCAATAAAACTGCGCTGTGATCCAGATTTATTTTACTTTTATTAGTTCACAGAATTACGGGAGTGACAAAATGATTTCACAAAACAAATATAGTCAGATACTGGAAATAAATAATGCCTTGGATTCCCTTGTTTCGTTCTACGAAATAACTATCATGTAATTTCAAGTTTCATTCAATTTTATAATGAAGGCCTTTTGATAATATTTAAACTTGATTACTTTGAATATTGAGAAATTGACATCGATTTACTGCAGGTGTATCGTAAGTAGCGCATGAAATGCGAACTAGGAAGTCGAGAAATAGGCCTGAAATATTTCAGGTTCAACTATGTGATGGGCCTACGGTGCTATAACGGTTTTAGCTCACAGAACAGAGATTAGGTACTTAGATTTTATGTTATGTTAGTGTCAGATCAAAAACTCACCCTTTCCATAAAAGGGGTCTAAATAATTTCTAAGAATTTTATTGAAGTACCTACATTTAAAAAGATAATTTAATACAATAAGTTCTCTTCCATTATGAATTCTGTTTCACGAGCTTTTCTGCATTAATTACTTTATGTCGTTGAACTGAAATACTCGATCAGTCTGTGCCTTGTAAAGTAAAAATATAAATGGGAGAATTTCAGTTTACTTTGTAGAAAATAATCTTTTTCCCAGCACCGTGTGGTAATATTATGCAGTCCATTACGTATAAAAATAAATAATAAAGCTTTATTTCCAATAACGTTTATATTATTATTTATACAAAACAAAGGTTTTAACAATATAAAACCCCAAGATACAGGCTTGCCTAATTTGTGGCATTGGCCCCAAACTAGGAAAGCCTGTATCTTGGGCACCAATATGGATGGTGTGACTTGTTAAAGTAGGTAAGAAAAGGAAGAGGGTCATAGAGGAGCCAGAAAAGAAAATCGCACCTTGTGCATAAAAAATTACATGTCGAAACCCTCCTAAAAATAATCTGTCCCATTTTGATGTCACGAAACTGATTTGTCCAGGAGATGACTATCGACTTTTATCCTATTTTAGTAATAGGGGGTATTGTGGTAAAATTGCTACCTAACCCTGCGGGGAATACATGCGTGCATGATGTCATGTGTTATTATGTGATAAAACCTTAAACTAATATAAAGTAAATGAAATGATACTGCAATTATATTTATTTCTGTAAGTAGTTCTATAAGACACTATACATATACAGGTACTTGACATGTATAGGTACATCTAAGTCTTTGTGTTTTTTTTACTAATTGATGCCTTTTGACTATCGTACCTTTATCAGATACAGTTTTTCTAATTTACTAGGTATTTCAATTCGCCTCCACCATCTTTACTTTACAGGAATGGAGTTCAGCTCGTTGAAACAAGGAATAAAGGTAGCTAAAATTTCACAGCCAAAAGTTTCTACAATACTGTCATTGAATGTTACGGAACATTGGCACATTTTTCATTATTTAGCCTTGACAGTGGATGGGATTGGATCACCTGTTAGTCCATTTGAAAGGCTATATACAGGTGGCAGGGGCATCGACGCGGAAACTGAAACTATGCATTCAGCACATGAGTCTGAAGCCCCCGACGTTGAAATTTATGGTCGGTTATTTAAAAAACAAAATTGGCTGTTCCATACATTTTGATCGCGTAGGTATTCCACTTTGTCACAACACCAATTTATCTCGTCTGCTTGACGTCCGTACTTATGTCACTGCGGGGATCCAGCAGAATATCAGCGTTAGGTATATTTCCCTGACACATGCTGAGCTGGACTCCCATTTGGTTCAACCTTGAGACGCACACCGTACCTTGTAAATTCGTTTTTTGATTTGAAGTATGTCATGGTGTCACTATATTTCTTTTTTAAGTATGTATTTTTTTTGTATATTGGCACCTTGTTTTTATATTTATATTCATGTAATTTACTATCATTTAATTGTACTTTAGTGTGTGGTGCTATGTCTTCAGTGTGCACTAAATAAATGATTTATCTATCTATCTATCTAATGTTTTGGACAAATAAATGATCTTATCTTACCTTAATATTTTGTTTGTATGAGGATGGTCAATGAAAGTTTTCTTTTGTTTTTACTAATAAACGTAAAGAAAAATCAAAGGAAAAGCTTTTCTTCTTAATTAAACAAAGTACTTACGTAATATTGTGTGACATGCGAATTTTGAAATAATTATTAATGGCCTATTTACGATTTGATTTAATCTACAAAATATTTATAGAATAACGTGACTTCATAAAATCTGTGTTATCCACATTCATCAAACCGCGTGAAAAAACAATCAAATATTCGCAATAAGGACTAATCGGTTTATCGTCAATAAAGGGATTTTCATCAAAGCACCTACCTACCTTCATTGTATAATAAAACAGCTTTGTCAACAACATGAGTTTATGGTCAAATGTAAACGACATTCTCTACCTAAACGTTTGAACCCTTTGAAATATTGTATTTCCATTTTGTGAATATACAGTTTTTATTATTTCATATTTCGATATTTGCTCTGTACTGTAGAAAAAGTAATACAAGCAAAAGGTCGCGGACTTTTTTCGATGTCGCTCGTGCAACTGAATGACGAGTTTTTGTAGACATCGTTTTATTCACTTTATAATTTTTTGTCAAAGCATGAAGTGACTGAAGTATTGCACGTTGCATAATCTTTCTTTTTGGTTGATAAAATGAAAAGTGAGGAAAGTATTCACATATTTTTTTCTTTATTTTTCAATAAAATCCTCAGGTATAACGTGATTTTGTTGTTTGTAGTATAGTAAACAATGCTACTAAAATCAACAGTGTAGTTAGACGCACTAAATATAACACAGCAGGATTGGCGAAAAGCCATTTGGCCAGACTGATATGATCATCATAAATTGATGTAATCAAAGCGAAATTGATCGTGTGGCACGACGCACGATCTATTTAATGGCGGCAATGTGTTCTCCCCGTAGTTTTAATTACTCTTTATTCTCAATAATATGCCAAATAGCAGCCAACTGTGAAAATCATAACGATAATTATTATACACAACGATTAATTCAAGTCAATATTGATGATCTAAATGAGCTTCCGGTTTGCCAGAACTGATTCGGTTACATTATTAATTTGTGTTTATTTTACTTTGTTATTCAACGTCAGATTGTTCACACAGGATTCGATGACAAATTTAATTCTGCAAATAGATCTGACAAGTTTTTATTAATTAATCTTTCCCCATACTTGTATGGAGTACAAATTAGCGTTATCAAGTTATGCATGAATCTCAATCTATCTCAGATTCCTCTTGTTAGGAGATAAGGTAATATTTGAGTTGCCACATTTCGACCTCTCACATTTTTATATTCCATTCTCAGTACTCCGGCAGCTAAAAATATCGCTTGCAACATTATCGAGCTTTGATTTTGTCATAAAAGTTAGCAGTTGTTTAGTGATAAAAAAAGAAAAGAACACCGTACGATAATTGTTGTAGTCAGAGACCAAATCTAAATGTGTAATGCTAAACTAAACGCATTAAAATAGAACTACGTTCCATGAACCCCTTTTGGTTTATTGAAAAACGAGTTTTATAATATTTTTGAAATATCTTCGGCTGCATATTTAATTTGTTTCATTACACGTATTGCTCGAAGGTAGGTAAGCCTGCTTAGTGGTGATGTCAAACGTAAGCTACATAAAACTTAGCGATAGTATTAGGATTCGGAACGATTGTAATTGCTTTGAGAACGGTCCTGAAGGGGTGCCGGCACTCTTGGCGCATTGTCAGTTTGTTTGCTTTCCACAGTGACTGTAATCCTATTCAATGATGTGTGCGTGTAAGTGTTTGTGTGTGTAAGGCTTAAGACGCCACCGCCGGCTCCCTTTATTTATTTTTACAGCCTCGTGTCAAGTCCACGTTGAGAACATTTGTCTCCCACGTGAGCGTATTATCTCTAACATACGACGTGTGAATGTCGCTGTACATTACATAGTTACATTTTTGTGTATTTAACATTTCTTAGTAAACTCATTTCACCTTTGCATCACATGACTCACTATTTGATTTCCCATAAGGTTGGTCCTCAACATGAATCACAACTCACAAGCAGGAACTTTTGTATGATAGAACTCAATACATTAGCTAGATAGATTTGAAATTGCGAATGGTATCAACCATCGAGTAATAAATTAAGTCTAGGCTCTCGTCTACTCGAAGTTTTCACATATAATGGGTCGGTTGTCGACGTAATGGTCTGCCTGCATTTAACTTGCTGGAGCTAAATTAACATCGAATATTAAGTCGAGCCATAAAGGTATTAAAAAGTTTTCAACGGTGCCGTTCCATGCATTTGAATATAGGATATTTTAATAAGTAGAATATCGTTTTACTTTTTCATAGAAAGAGGTCTCTGTAGTGCTATGCGGCGGTATGAGACGGCGCGTGATTTTCTGGCACGATGTATATGAGCAACGCGGGATACACAAACGAAACTTTTTGCCGGAAACACCATAATCGCTCGGCTCCAGCCCTAACGTCGTCACTATGCAAATTCAGTGCTGGTACTAAATAAAACGTGCTTTTCATCTCATCCCACACTTAGCGCCTGTCAAGACGTGGAAGTTAGTGAGCAAAAACTCTGTTTGGCGTTGACTATAATTGGACGTAGTTAAACGAAAAGGAACTAACCACAAATGGCCAAAAATGAATTGTGTATACCAAAACACTCTTTTCAGTTAAAACTTTAATAATATCATGAAACAATCCAAGTAAAATTTATCGCAACATGATGCTGCGTTTAAATTTTACTTGGATAGTTTTGTGATATTAAAGTTTTAACTACAAATAGTGTTTTGGTATACACCATTCATTTTTGGCCATTTGTGGGTTGGGTCCTTTTCGTTTAACTACGTCCAATTATTCTGTGATGGACCACATGACATTCGTAAAGAGTACATAGTAATCTTACCTACTTTTTTTAAGGCATTACTATACTTTAGCCAAACTGCTCTAAAAGATCAGCGTTCCATTGAGCATCAAAAGAAACGGTTTTGTATGATCAACGGCTGTTATGATGGCCAACAAATTGAAAAGAAACCTCAAGAAAAGGTTCACTTGAATACCTATTCCCGTATTGATTGCGAACCATTGTGGATTGCTATTGTTACGTGCAAATCTGTTGAATTCCACTGTGCCTTATATTATGTGTAGTATAACAATAGTTTTACAGAAATGATCTTAAAGTATATGCACGATCGTGTCGTTTGGTTGTGGTTTTAAAAGTATGCCTGTTTAGATTATATTCTGATTTTACACACAAATATGCTAACTCGCATTTTAAAACTGAAATTTCACGCAATATCTAGGTAAGTACAATAGGTCGGGGAAAAGATTTTTACATTTTATAGGTATAAAATTGCAGTAAAATGACTTTGGTTGTACGAGTACTTTTGGTATCTGGCTGGTTTTGAGACTATTAAATAGATGACATTTTAGAAAAGAAAACGATTCCTCCCCATTTTTCAATTGTTTTTCTGTGCGACAAAATGAGTGAACCTAACAGAGCAGTTCGATAGATTTTGAAGTTTTATTACAAAAAAGGGACAATGCGATACAAGCCGCGAAAAAAGTATGTGACGTTTATAGAGTTTACGCAATGTCAGTAAAAGAAGCACAAAGTTGGCTCAAGCGTTTTCAGTCCGGTAATTTTGACGACAAAGATGCAGCTCGCTCTGGTCGCCCTGTTACGGATAAAGTCGATGCCATTTTTGAAAAAGAGGAGCAAAATCGGATATTGGTAGTCACAACATAGCTGAAGTGTTAGAGTTTGACCACAAAACAGTTTTGACACATTTGAAAAAGTCCTAGTATACAAAAAAGCTCGATATTGGGGTGCCACACGAGTTCTTAATCTTCCAATATGTATATTATAAAATACGAAAGAACTTTTTCGCCGACCTAATACTAGTTAAACAATACAGAAAACATCAATGCCCTTAAACAACCGCGTGTTTTAAAATAATATGAAAAGGCAACGAAACACTTTTACTCGTAAATAGAAAAACAGTACTTACTTACATTCGTACATTTTATTTTTATTGCGGCAAATAAGAGGTAGAACCGCAATTAGTTGGCATTTAACAAAAAAAAATGCGATGCAGTCATTTGAGCACACCCTCGACTTTTGCATTTAAAGCTTACATGCAATAATGGTCTTATTTCACACGAAGTAGGAATCGTTTGTGGTCGGCCTGATGGCTTTATGGTGCTATTTGACCTGTACTTTCTGTTTAATTGGCAATCATGTTGCTTGATGCGGTGCCGACTGATATTGAGGGTCGTCTATAGCCGGTGCCAATGTAAAACGGCTCAGCCACGTGCATCATTCCGAAATGTATTGATACATACAGACATGATCAATCCATAGTCGCCAGCTTGCATTTAAGTCTATACAACAGCGTTAAAACTACATTGATTGGTCATCATACGGGATATACCTACACAAATTACACGCTGCCACCAGATACTAGTGATCTTTCTTTCTTTATTCGTAATCCAGTGTCCGAAGCCTTGCCGCCGCTGCCAGGTCTCAGCTGGCTGCAATTCCACAAGGGTTACCAACTAGATCCCATTGTAACGGGCTATTCCACAAAACATTCAGAGTTTGAAGGCCCCGGTAATCTCGCTAATCCGCAGCAAACCGCACGTACACAACTTCTAAATCTGATTTGACCCCTACAATAACTAGCTATATTTGTTCTCAACGACAACATACAGCTGTGTGAAGGGACAAAGCTTCATTGTCATATTAAAGTAGATCGGAAGGATGGTAAGACGCATGATTTTCAATTTAATATTTACCGTAGTAAGCCGGGCATAAAAGGAATGATAAGAATATTGAATGCTTTTTTAGTCATAACAGTTCCCGTGACATAAAATCGTTCGGGAGTTTAAATCGTACCCTTTCAAGAAAGCGAGCTTTCGTTAAGTCGTTCATATTATGATGATCCTACCTGTAATATGAGGAAGCCTGGAACCTATAAGACGAAGACATGCTGGCCTCTGAAATGATGGTATAGGCTAGGTACACTTATTGTTTTTTTTTTTCCTGGGTAGAAAACAGTAGCAGCGGTAGCAGAAATAATTTTAAAAACAATGTCTGGCTCGATAGTATTCTTAGTTGTTGTTAAGTGGCGTCTTCATTGAACAATAGCTTACATCACGATCGACATCTCCGCCAAACGGTAATGATTGTAATTGTTGTGTTACCTGTCATAGTTTGGCATTAATTACGAGTAGGGTTCCCGCGGAGGGTAAGTATGTACTTTTGACAAGGGACCTTAATAACGGACATGAAATTAAATTCTGAACTGTTTTGTTTTAGTTCTGAAGTACCAACTTGTTTCACTGCAGTTGTATGCGTTTTATTAGTATTGTTCGTAAAAACTTTTATGAATATGGAATTAAATTCTTTATATTTAAAGTTTTACGACTGAAAATATCTTTTAAAAACTCCATACGAAGAAATGCCTATGTTATTTAGGTAGATATATAACTTCGTATAGGTAGTTAAGTAGGAAAGCTAATGAAGTTTCTCAGGCGGAGGAGTAGGCATACCTGTCAAGCTTTGTCATTAAATTCGATTACGTAGCCCTTAAGGATGTAGGTGGAGGAATAAACTTAAGCGTAACAGATGAGTACCTAAATATGCTAAGTAGGCAGATATGTACCTAATCAAGTAATTATTGTAATCACCAAGCGAAGCAAACAGCCTGTATTCAAACGAAAAACGTTTTTAAAACACTGTCTTTTATGTATATCAGCTAGGAATTCTATCTGAATGCAAAGTTTGATCTAAGCCGCGTATGCGCTTATCTAATCCTGGTTAGCATACGAAAAACAAGTATCTAGTGTTTGTTTCCCAACACATGTACCGAAGTAACGCCACCTGTACACAATGGCCGATCCTGCCCACACTTGAAACTAGTACTTAGACAGACCTCTTGCACACGAATTGAGCGATGACCTCTCAAGTGTGACCTAAGTGGCAGTTGTGTACAGAAGGCATAATATACTTACAGCGGATCCGAGCATTATCCTGTTTACTTTACATCTTCGCACTCTGTGGCTGGCTTGTTCTGAACACATTTCAGAGACAATGTGTGCAGTGTAGCCTGTCTCCACTCTAGCACGTCTCAGGCAACACTCTTGTGTGTATCTTTTTACGAATCTCAAGTAGGTACGTTTCGCATCAAATACATAGCATTGCTCCCGTACCACCGATACACGTTCCGCTACTTCAAAGCGAATTGATTACTGCATTATGTAGCCATTCAATTCTGTAATGGGTTCCAAAATGGTTTATTTGGCAATCAATCTTATTAATCTCACTGAGGGACCAACAGTCGTTAAAGACTCCAAGCACCTCACACGTTATTCGGGACACATAATCTGGGATCCCAAACGGATGATATTCGCTCAATCGCTTTGTCCCAAATGGTGAAGTAAAACCGAAATCAGGGTCGTTAATACGCTCAACTCGAACATTTGTCTAAATACTTGCGAGTATCTAACTAATATCCCCACTGTATAAGTTCCTTACGCATTTTGACGACCTTCTAACGTCTGACCCAGTTTTCTCGGCGCTTATCTTGTAAATCTTTTAACCAAAAAGAGAAAAATGTAATTACTTTATTCATCATTATTCAGGTACTCAACAAATATAATTTGAAAGCTCTTAAAAGCGCAAAGTAACATTGAACATTTCAGGAGTTCATTCGTTACCTACTGTAGGGTTTATACTCGTACCTCTAAGTACATTGCAAGCAGCATTTTGTATCTCTTGTTTTTTCTCGAACACGATAACTGATTTAATATTAGATTCTTGCAGTTTAGATTTTAGTTGTTGTTACTTATAAGTAACAACAACTGCAACAAGCTTTTAATCCTTGTGTATACTGTCGAATAAAACTTTTTTCCATTTACTTTCTACAGAGAGTAATTGCAAAAAGTATTAAGACGACTGCCTTAGCTGCAAATTGCAGCGCACTAATATTTTCTTATATTTTTATTAGGTCTTTACCTATGAAATTGCCGTTCTGCAGTACTGGCCATTTCAAATCAAAATAATTTTTGTTTGGCTATGAATTCTAATTTCAAATTAATTTTATTTTAAAAACATGGATTTTTTTTTCTAAAAGTAGTCATTTCTTTATTGATTAGTGTTACATTTTCATCGCATTTCAATCTTTTTCGTCATCATGGATACGTTAAAAATTCGAGTAATTATGGAATATGAGTACCGTCGTGGCAGCAACGCGGCACAAGCGGCACGCAACATCAACGACGTTTACGGAGCTAACTCTACAAACCAACGCACCACCTGTTATTGGTTTGCTCGCTTCCGTTCTGGAAATTTCGACCTGAAAAATGAACCTCGCGGTCGTCCGAAGACTTTGGTCGACAATGACGAATTAAAGGCGATTGTGGAAGCTGATGATACACAATCTACGGCTGAATTAGCAGCAGCTTTCGACGTTAGCGTCAAAACAATATTGGTCCATTTGCGTCAAATTGGCAAGGTAAAAAAGCTTGACAAATGGGTGCCCCACGAACTCAATGATCGCCAGCGCGAAGTACGCGTCGAGACGTGCCTTGCACTGCTCAACAGACACACAAATGAAGGAATTTTGAACCGCATTGTTACCTGCGATGAAAAATGGATTCTGTTTGATAACCGTAAGCGCTCAGCAAGTTGGTTGGATCCTGGTTCAGCACCTAAACAATGCCCTAAACGAAAACTTACCCCTAGAAAAGTGATGGTCACTGTTTGGTGGTCTAGCGCCGGTGTGATTCATCACAGCTTCTTACCAAACGGGGTGAGCATTACTGCAGATGTGTACTGTGAAGAACTGAACACAATGATGGAGAAGCTGGCGCATCTCCAACCAGCATTGGTCAATCGCTCGTCTCCGCTGCTCCTGCACGACAACGCGCGACCTCATACTGCACAGCAGACGGTCTCCAAGTTGCAAGAACTGGGGTTGGAAGCTCTCCGTCATCCGCCCTACTCACCAGACCTTGCGCCTACAGACTACTACGTTTTCCAGAATTTGGATAACTTCTTGGCGGGAAAAAAATTTAATACCCGAGAGGCAGTACAAAATGCCTTTGAAGAATTTGTTGCCTCCCGTCCAGCTGATTTCTTTAAGAAGGGCATCAATAAACTGCCACTGCGATGGCAAAGATGCATTGATTGCATGGGTGATTACTTCGATTAATACAAATAAAAAATTCATGAAAAAAATTCGTTTAAATTTTTTCATACAAAACGGCAATTTCATAGGTAAAGACCTATTATTACCCGCGTATTTCGTTTTTTTTCTTATTAACAATAAATGACTTTCTGAAAAAATAATCGATTTTTTTATTAGATGCGACAAACCAATTCACCGTATTGGACACATTTCTATAATATTATGAATGTCATTAAATGTTTTAAGTGTATAAAAGAAAATAAATATTCTTGTTATGAAATATATATACATCATACTCTACCACATATTTACAGTGTCTGCTACGTGTGCATGTATGTAGGTAGGTACATAAAACTACAGTACTGCTTTATTTTCTTGCCGCAAGCATATCTTTTGGCCCAAGAAACTTATTGTGGGTTCATCTTGATCCCTGATTTCCCACGAGACAGACTGAAATTCACTGCTTAGAGTCAATTGTGGTCAGTGCAGGGGAATACGGGGCAGTAACCTGCGAACTGGACCATTATGATAAGAACAAAATTATTGAGGTACGAAAGCAACTCTAATAGTACTAGAATCAGATCTTTTTCAAAACATTTGACAATTAAGGACTTCCCTGTTCAAGTGGCACGATGAGATCAAGGTTTAAACATGATTGTGTTTTTCGAACGTTACGTTCACAGCTTCCCCACCCCCACTCGACTCAATTCTCTCTCAGGCCGCCTCCTTTTCTCACAAGAAATCTCTGTCGATTCTGCATAAGCCGTAAATCCTTCATACAGATTATTCACAAGCAGACGAATAAGTATCTACATCGGCTTAAAACATTTTGAAGTGAGTTTTTGAAACAAAACAACTAAAATGAAGTATTTTAAAATTAAAACTTTGTAAAACAAACAACAAAGTGGATGACTCGTCTGTTAGAACAGTTGCTGTTGTGTGGCGTTTTATAATTTACCTGGTGCCTGCCGTGCATGTGGGGCCGGTGGAAAGCTTTCCAATTAGTTTCCCAGATGTATCCTAGCCCGCTATGAATGGAAAATAACTGAATATGTGATGTATTTAATTACGCACATTTGATTGAAAACTACACAGAGTTATGATTTAGTTAGTAGGTAATGTCCGTGACCCTAACAGTGATCTATTATTTCCTATAACATATAGGTGTAGCACAAGGAAATTGACGCAACAAGAAACCAGCTGCCGATAATAGTGTTGTAACATAAACGTCTGCTTTGTCGACGATGACACGGCGCGCGGCCACCCCACGCCACACAATATTACGAAACGACAAGAAAAACTTTTTTCCATTTATGTAGGACATGAACACAACCCTACATGGAAAACTTATTTCAGCTTTGAGATACGTATACGTATCACACTCATATCTATCCTCACGTAATGGCGAGGGGAAATAGAAAACTTTCACGAATTTGTAAGATTCCTAGACGAATTCTGTAATGTAAAAAGTAAAACAAAATCCCTATGGAGCTGTCCTGGAATTTTTCGCTAAACCCAAAAGCGGCATGTTCATACATGAATAAGTACAATAAAGCGGAATGCATAAAAACGTTATTCAAACTCTTATATTATCCTGTCCATCCGTGATCCACAATTTTCCGGTAGAATTGTTTTACAAGCGTCCGGTTTTGATCTCTTTCATAAAACTTCATTACCAGACAAAACAATGCTCTTATATATTTTTTAAACTCTTTTTACGTTTTTGGAACACAATATGAAACACGTTAAAGTGTAGACTTGAGTGAGGAAAGTCGCGCCTCGCTTCGTTACCAGTCTAGTGTTTTTGCAGAGGACGGAAAAAATTAAAGTGTAATATCGCGACAGCTATAGTTTCGACACTCCGCTTTCGTCTGTATGCGGCATTGTTCATAATTCTTCATGTCTTAAATTAAAATTTACAACGGAGAGTTTAAGAGTAGAGTAACTAATGCCTAGAGGCTTCTCTCCGGCTCTCGTTTCTGCAAGGAATAGTCTTATGTTAAAAGTTTTAAACACTTAGAACTAAATCTCGTGTGCACAAGTTTCTCTCACGCTGAAAGTTGTTCTAGTCAGTGATAAGTTACTAAAAGATTTTGAAATATGAAAACACAATATTCACGGAGTGCGTCTTGTGAGTATTCTGACCCTACACTCTTCATACAAATGTTATTTTGTCCGCATACCGAACCAAGCCGAAGAAAATATACCTATTTTATATCCATATAAATAAAACGCCGGGAAATACTATCTCATTTCAATAAGAATTTTGTTGGCTTCTATGAGTTGAGAATTTTCCAGAGGGGTACTTTTACTTACTCTTAGCGACAGTATAATTTTGTCAAAAGTAGCTTTTCCTTTTCCATGTATGGTTTTGTTTACGCTTAGTATTTTGTGTAAATAAATAAGTAATTATTTGAGTATTTCTCAAAATAAATGTACGTAAAGAAAAGGTTGTTACGAAATACTGTTATGAAATAGTCCTAGATGTAACTAAATAGTAAATATAAGGCTTGCTATACAATGGCGAAAGTTAATTTTATAATATTCGTGATTTTTTAAATGTATTTAAACACTTATTTATTTATTGTCATAAGTACCTACTTATATTAGGACATACATATTGTAAAGGATTTAAAATAAAACAAGGCAAAATTAATTTACCATAATAGGTATCATATTCAAAAACCTTTCCAAACTTAAAACAATACTTAACAAATATTTTGAAATAAAAACAGCGTGATCTGTTTTTTAAACATTTAAAAATTTAAACAAAACTAATTTGATCAGTATCCATTATCCTATTAAAAAAGGTTTCCAAATTTAAAACAATACTTAACAAATATATTGAAATAAAAACAGTGTGAACTGGTCGTTAAACATTTAAAAATTTAAACAAAACTCCATTAGCACTTCATAAATTTCTTTGCATACACCCAGCTTTATATTGTACTTTTCCGTAACGCAACGAAATAAAAAAACACGCTACGAATTTGTAATGAGAATTAGCCAAAAAGAAAGTTCTAAGAAGTCAATGGTTTGTTATATCCTGAAACTGCAAATATATATAAGTTTAAATGGTCGTACCATACGTATTACAATAAGATTTAAAAGCAAGAATTACCGTATTGTGAAAAAATGCTCTGTTGTTTCAAGTATCGAAAAAGTAGTCTCACCAACAACACGTTCATTACTGATTTTCACATTAAAAATTATGGCGGTGACGCCAGAGGAAACCCCAATCAGAAAGAAGCTAGTGTAGTCTATGTTAAAATTTAACGGAGGCGTTCAAAAATAACGTTGGAGTAGAAATAAAATGTAACTAAAGGAGTAGTAACTAAAAAGTTAATGGATACGACTCATTTTGTTTTTCGCATTTTTTACTATTTTTTATTATGAAACCCCATATAAAATCACTATAATACAGAAACTACATTTAATCAAGGTCTGTAATATACAAAAATGCACAATGTTAACGTGACATAACGTATTTTATGGAGCTTAACTCGTATGAGGTAGGTAGGGTTGCAATTTTATTTTTGTATCAATGGCAAAAAATTTAGTTTAAAACAAAAAAAAAGTGAGTTTTTAATAAGATCGTAATTTTAAAGTTTCATATTTTTACTTCACAATTATGTAATTTATTTTGGTATGAATAATTAAAAACTTTGTAACTTTTTTACTATTTCGAGGCACACTTTTTTCCACAGATGTACATTTATTTTGAGAAATACTCATTTTATACTTTCCCTTCACAACTTTGCCCACTTATTTGAAGAACAAAACATCCAGTGTGTCTAGTTATATCTTTGTTTACGTTAAATCTTTGTGACCATGGCTTTTGAATTTTCGTCGACGCTACCGGCCGTAATTGATGTTTAACTACATAGGTACTACTATTACAAGTTAATTACCATTAAAATTCAGAGCGTCATTACTTACCTAGACCGAATATTTTAAGTTGGAAAGACAAAAAGGATTCTACTGTAGTAAAAAGTTTAGGTCGACACCTATTAGTTTCTGGCAAAACTCCTGGATATACGCGTTCATGAGAACTAAATAAAGTTATTTGCGATTGCAGCAGATACGATTGACATTTGAAACTAGTAGATACTTTTATGAATGCACAGGCACGTTCTCCATATGCAATTTACTCCTGACAATTCATACAAAACGAACGCACTGGTGTGAATAAAAAAATTGAATTTTATTTCACTCTTCCAAAATGTGGAAATATTTTATCAATGTTTTTATAGATATATAATATACTAGCTGCCCGCCCCGGCTTCGCACGGGTTGCGGTACTTATCTACGGCGTACCCTACCTACCTACCCTATCTACCTACCCTACCTACCTACCTACCTACCCTACCTACCTACCCTACCTACCTACCCTACCTACCTACCTACCCTACCTACCTACCCTACCTACCTACCCTACCTACCTACCATCCCTACCTACCTACCCTACCTACCTACCCTACCTACCTACCCTACCTACCTACCATCCCTACCTACCTACCCTACCTACCTACTCTACCTACCTACCTACCCTACCTACCTACCTACCCTACCTACCTACCCTACCTACCTACTCTACCTACCTACCTACCCTACCTACCTACCTACCTACCCTACCTACCTACCTACCCTACCTACCTACCCTACCTACCTACCTACCTCCCTAACTCCCTACCCTACCTACAAAAAAAAAAAAAAAAAAAAAACAATAGATGTTGGCCGATTCTCATAGATACCGGATAAGCACAAAAAAATTCATCAAAATCGGTTAAGCCGTTTCGGAGGAGTATGGCAACGAAAACTGTGACACGAGAATTTTATATATTAGACTAGCGACCCGCCCCGGCTTCGCACGGGTTGCGGTACTTATCTACGGCGTACCCTACCTACCTACCCTACCTACCTACCTACCCTACCTACCTACCCTACCTACCTACCCTACCTACCTACCCTACCTACCTACCCTACCTACCTACCCTACTACCCTACCTACCTACCCTACCTACCTACCTACCCCACCTACCCTACCTACCTACCTACCTACCCTACCTACCTACCTACCTACCCTACCTACCTACCCTACCTACCTACCCTACCTACCTACCCTACCTACCCTACCTACCTACCTACCCTACCTACCCTACCTACCTACTCTACCTACCTACCTACCCTACCTACCTACCTACCCTACCTACCTACCTACCTCCCTAACTCCCTACCCTACCTACCAAAAAAAAAAAAAAAAAATACATGTTGGCCGATTCTCATAGATACCGGATAAGCACAAAAAATTTCATCAAAATCGGTTAAGCCGTTTCGGAGGAGTATGGCAACGAAAACTGTGACACGAGAATTTTATATATTAGATTATTTCCATTTTCCGTGACGCGTAGTTCGTAAACCAACCGTCTAAGAAAATAAATAACGTAGATTCGTGTATGTACAAGTTCACAGTTCATCTTGAGGAGTATTACAGAAAGGCACGGTACTGTTCAGGTAAATGTTTGAGCGAAACTAGAAACTTCATGTTGCTTTCACGAGACTTCGGACTGACCGACTGCATTAGTATTTCTAATTAAAGCACATGTAAGCACAGTAACATGTCTTATCTTCGTAAATTATAACTAAATTAAATTAAGTTAGGGAAGCAGAGCCAATTTACATTTGAACACTTTGCAATTTCAGGGACAGATCCTGTCAACACAAATCTGACTTTCTATTGACTTAATCTTGAGTCCGATTAACTCCGGATTTCGTCTTTCCAATATTTCAAGTATAAGAAAACACAAACAGCTTCTTAAAGGGGTTAAATCTGCTTTCAAAGTGTTTATGTATCATGAATTTATATGGCTTTTAACCCTATTAGTTTCGTGAAAACAGACCTGCCTATGTTTTTAGAAATTTCACGGATTAGGGATTTTTAGGAACAAAAACTCGTCCCGCCAGGGTCTTATCTCCCTAAAAAATCGTTTTCAGGCTCCTCCACATTTGTCAGTAGCGACTGTAGCGAGGTCGGGCCCACCAGAAGGGACTTTTCTAAGTTATTAGTGCCCTTTGAATGAAGTATCAAAATATTTCAAGACACGTGTACTAATTTAGAGACGCAAACATTTAGAACATTATGATTTCAGGTTACGTGATTACATTGTAAAAAAATATCAGCGACTTTCCACTATGGGCCCGTTGTTTGATCAGTAGTCAAACGGTCAAAAGTGATTTTTATGTGCCTATTTGAAATAAATGATTTGACTTTGACTTTGAAACATACTAATAGTTAAAATGCGTTAGTTAAACTAACAATTTGTTAAAAATGACAGAAGTATGTTGTTTGACAAATAGTTAAGCTAACTAAAGTTAAAAAAAAAAACAATTTGCTATAAAAGTTAACCATGCGCAGACAGAGTAGTTAAACTTCAGCTATTGACTATTGTCAAGTGACTAATTGTTAAATTGACTAATGGTCATGTTTAACTGTGTATCAAACAACTGATCCTAAGACTCATCGATTTAACGAACGCTTCATCAATTCATTTGTTAGATATAAATTTAGCTTAGCGAGATGGATCCCCTTTAATGTACCGAACCCTTTAATGTTAATGCAATTGTGGTATACGTACGTGTATTCCTAACGTATTCGTATGCTTCATATATGCATTATGCAGGCTTCCGGAGCTCGGACTCTCTGATGGCATTACTGTACTTCACATATTATACTCGGCAAATGTTCTGCGGAAAATGAAATTGTAGTTAGACTCTAACCTACAAAGTGCACGACAAATGAGTAATTTATTTTTGCATCATCTTTTAACATCTATTTAATATAATCGTGAGATAAATGAACCTGAAAATACACTTAGAAAATATATTTGAATGAATTCAAGTCCCATGTAGGTAATATAAAACAGGTTTTAGTGGCTCTTAATAGATATGAACATGAGTTTATTTTTCAACTGCATTATTCAGATTATGCGGCCTCCGCCTAGAGAAAGCCACGCAGTTTATTACTAACATTTTATAGTGGGAGTTGGTGTGTGAGCTCTAACATTCACCTCCTTCATTCATTCTTTTTCTTCTTCTGAATCGGTCCCTCAAGGCTTAAGATTGTAAAGACGTAGGTGTAGATACAGACTAAGGTGGTTTGTCCACCGCCACGTCAATGGGACGTCAACGAGATGACGACGCCCAAGTAGCAATACATACATTTACTATGGCCGGGTGTCCACCGCACGCCGGCGCCGTCATCGGGAAGTGACGCTCGGTTCGAATAATTAAACGGTGTTACTTGCTTAATTTTGACGTTTACAAATGCTGCACCACAAAACGTATCTTTTTTATTTTAAATCCAGCCATCATTTATTCCACTTACACTGTTCTACCCATCACTCTGGGTGATGATTGAAACTACTGTTGGAGCTGCTGAAGATTGTAAAAACTATCTTTGCATTGGATAAATTCAATCTTTTAGTATTGTATAATTACATAGCACATGTGTGAGCACTATGTACCTACTATAAAGCTCCCATTTACTAGGTTCGTCTTTCATTGACTTGAATGTGCTCTGGCGGCTGAGAGTATGTCATGCTCACTCAAATGTCTCGCTGGTGGTGGCGTGTGTTGGATCATTTAGTTCCCTTCAAAATGGTTGAGCTGAATGGTGCTAATCCATGCGTCATGTTCGTGAACGGGTGCCGTCAGTAGGGACTGGTTATCTCTTAGCGGCCACGGCTTATTTTAATTTAATTTAATATTTGAATTGTTTTAAATTTTTATTACGGACGCTTTTAAGTTTCTGCGTCCTTCTCACATACATAATTTCAACATGAATAATGTAACCAATATTTTGTAACCATATTTTGATTTAAAAGAGTGTCCGTGGAGTTTCTTGTCCGTTCTTCTTCATAGGTACCTACTACGCTTTGGAATGGGCAACTAGTTTCATCTTTCTGACTGACCGACCCCTTGACAATTCAAAAGTGCCTGTAATTGGTTTATTTCAAATAAATGCTTTGAGTTTGTTTGATTATTACGATTTCCTATTACTAAATACACAATAAAGAATAAATTTTTCAGCATATTCGACACAGTAATTATTAATATTTTCGATGGAAAATTTGAAACAATGGTTGAATTCTAAAAGAGAAATGAAAATTGTTTTAGTAATAATCCCTGCTGAGTGGCTCACATACCTATTCAAATTATCTTTTAATACGCTTACACCATACGCTATACGCTTACACAATACCCTATTGTCCCGATTTTGTAAAGTTTATTCATTATATATATTGAGTCCATAGTACAGTAGGCTTTTCTTCCGTGGATATGGCCTAGCAAAGTACGGATTTTCAAAACAATAAGGGCCAGCAGAGAGAGAGAGCAGTGGTGGCCCGGTGATAACGGCTGCGACTTACGAGTTGTAGGTCGTAGGTTCAAACCCAGATAGGCGTTTTACTTCGTGTAAATTATTTCCTCACCACTGCTGTCAAAACGGTGAAGGAAAACATCGTGAGGAAACCGGCATGTCCTAGAAACAAAAATTCGAAGACATGTGACATCTACCAACCCGCACTGGGCCCGCGTGGTGGATTACGGCCCGCTCCCTCTCACCGTGAGGAGGCCTGTGTCCCAGCAGTGGGAACATTATAGGCTGATTGATTTATTATATAAGGCGCCAGCATATTCTGGTATTTTACTATTGACGTGCGGACTACTGTACCTGACTGTACCTAACTTTTAGCTTACAGCCGTATACATGACTTTAATAAAAACAAAAATAACATTTTATATGATTTCTTGATCTTCCTTACAAACCTCACATGTACCAATATGAGACTTTTTCAATTTTAAAAAAACTGGTAGAATAATAACGCTTGTAAATGTCAAGTATACATAATATACTTGACATTTACAAGCGTTATTATTCTACCAGTTTTTTTTTTTCGTGTCATGTGAGACGGCTATAGATTTGAAGCATCACGACGTTTATTACTATTTATTCGTTAATAATATTATTAAAAGCGTTTTCTATTTCCTGACCAAATCATAGAAGTGCACTATTGACTTCTGAACACAATCAGATAATTGTTATAATGACCAAAAAAAAAAGAACAATCTATAACACTGTGTACTAAGTTTGAACTTTCTTGCAACAACGTTCAGTCGTGTTTGTGAACTTTTAAAGTTTGCGATATTTTCTCCTCAAACTTTTAACTACATGTTTAACAGCCCATGTTCTAAGAAATCTTTCGTTCGTCAAAATGTAAGGCTAGGGTTAACTTTTACCGTGACCCTGGCACACAGGCAACTGAAGGAACACGGGTGGGTTTTAGTCAGTAAACAGTTATGTTGTGTTCGTGAAAAGCTGCTAGTCAAACTACACACATACGAGTACATGATAGCTAGTTGATTTTTCCAGGAACCATATCTAATCATGCGAGAATGATAGTTAAATTTTTAGGGTTCTGTACCTCTAAAGGAAAAAACGGAACCCTTATACGATTACTTCGTTGTCCGTCCATCCGTCTGTCTGTCTGTCTGTAAGTGTGTCAAGACCCTTTTTCTCAGTAACGCGTGGATGTATCAAGGGACCATAGCCCTACTTATTTGATATTAAATCAAATACGTAGGTCCCTTGGAGCTCTAAAAAATCAAGCTCCTAAGTCAACGCAATAAAAAAATACGGCCCTTTATGCGACATATTTTGATACTCGCAAAAAATCTAAACCTATAGGGTACTTCCCGTTGACCGAGAAACATGAAATTTGGCAAGAAGCAAGGTCTCCCAGCACAAGTAAACGAAAAAGTCCGATCATCGTTCATTTGTAGTTTTATCACACAAAAACAATATGTTGGCGATTACAAATTTACATTTGCAGTTGGAGAATTGAACGTGACGTACCGATGTATGGGACAACAAGTAAAGTTTTTTCTTGGGATAAATTCATACCAACTACGGAACCCTTCACTGTGCCTGGTCCCACACGAACTTGACCGGTTTTTTTCCTTTTTACTCATTATTTGATGAATGTGTGGTGCTATATCACGCTCGTTTCGGTCAGTAGGTAGATACATACGTATTTCTGACGCCTCTAATATCGACATAAAATTTCAGCAGACAGACTTACACACCATAATCAGTCTATTATGTTCCCACTACTGCACAGGCCTTCGCTCTATGAGAGGGCATGGGCTGTAATCCACCACGCAAGCCCAGCGCGCGTTGGTAGATGTCACATGCCTTCGAATTTTCGGTTATAGGACATGCCGGTTTCCTCACCATGTTTTCCTTCACCGCTTTGAGAGCAATGGTGATGAAATAAATTACACAAAGAAAAGCGCCTGCTTGGGTTGAACCCTCGACTGACTCGTAAGTACTCGTAAGTCGGGGCCGATACCACTGGGTACTCACTGGGTACTGCTCGCACTCACAGACTTACATAATTTATGTTAAAAAGTTACAGTTCTCAAGTTATTACATCAATATTTTATTACTCTAAGTTAATTACCTTTTTGTGGTAATAATTTTCACTTCTAAACCTTTTATTATTCAATTATTTGCACAATACCTACGTTACCGTTACAGACCAAACTTATAATGAGGAAAGTTTTGTTTGCTAGGTATATACATAAAAAGCCTTGGCTACACCCTACTGAATAGCCTATGACTGTGTGTATACTATTCATGGAACACCATTGGTATCAAACGAGTCATACCGTGGGTAATTATCAAAAGAAATTCAACAAAACATCATTCCATCAAAATGGATACGTTTAAAATGCTAATTAAAAGTATAAGAATAAACTCGATCTTATATAATATTCAGTATTTAACCATTTGTAAAAAATATTAATTTAATATTTTCCGCAGTATTAATAGTCCGTTGCACATTCGAGGCTTCATTATTGACAGACGACTAGCTCCATGACATCTGTTTAGTGAAATATTTCAATAACGCAAGCAGCAAAGTATAGATGAACATCCACATGAAAAACATGCTTCAGGAAAAACGATTTTTCTCAAAATAATGATGGAAATTATGTGCATACATTTTCTTCGAACCCAGCCTACTCATTAGTAGGCATGTATTCAGAGCTGAAGGTTGTAGTTAGAAAATGAGGAAAACCATAATTAGTTTAAACAATTCAAAAACTAAGTGAAAACTTTATATGGAACCAGCTGTGTTATTTCCATACATATTTTGCATCCGATTGGAAAAATTTACCTGAATTTGTATAAAAATCATGGAAATCCAGTAACAGCAACGTGGCATGCGGTATGTATGTTCCCTGCGAACTAAACTGAACCAATCGCATGGAATCAGTGTAGACAGGTAAAAGCCAAATGGGCAGCGAATGCTTTCTTTGTACGGGATAGGGTGGTTTGGCGTACGGCATGCGAAATTTGCCGGAGTATCCAACGGTGCACGGTGGAGCCCAGATTTAGGAGTGGTTGGACCAATTATTTTTTGGCCTTTGTCGTAACTATTGTTTGTCGACATCGATTTGAACCTCGAATAAACCAATTTTGAACAAACGGTTTTGTTAAATTCATAGGTACCTACCTTTTTTCTAAGTGGCTGTGGTATAGTTGGATGTTGGTAGGGTAGGTATCATTAATATGGATAGTACTTATCATTAAAAACAGCTATGTTTTTTGTGAAAGCATTGAGAAACTAAAACAAAAAACTGGCAATCTTGGCAAGTTTTCTTACGAATTTTGGACAAACAAATGTACATACTTACGGGCAAAATCACAACTTTAACAAATAAGGTTCATTTAGAACTAACGATCTACGTATCTAGTTGTCTTTGTTATGGACTATGATATGTAAGTAGGTATACTGTAATAAATAACGGCAACAATTTATTATTTATCTCTTTTATAATCGCTCGAAGAATACGACAGTAGCTAAATTTGTTAAACGAATAAATAGCCAACCAATAATTTAAAATTTCGGAACATGCAGTCTTTAACGTGAAATATCCATAAAACCCGACCGAACGTACTAAGATCAGGATGAAAGAAGAAAATAAACATGTATCGGTCTACCTGCTACATACATACATCTGCAGTTTCCAATTCAATCTAAAAGAACAACTCCCAGCCTTAGACGTTTCACTATAAGCCAACGACAGATAGCCCGTGTCCAGACATGCACCCTAGTTACGTAACACACTATCAATCACAATCTGGATCATTTTGAAGGATATTGCTAATCCATTGCTTCATATGTTCGGCAAATTTGTCTGCTCAACAACGTAAATAACGCAAAGAATGTTGTTGGACTGTCAAAATGAAAGCCATTCCTACTGTTAGTGTGTTACGCATTAACCCGACGGTCTCGCTCGATAATTTGTGATAATAATTGTAAGTTGTTACATGTACCTACACCTATATGGTATAGTTTAGTGGTAAGTTTGCGTCGCGCTTGCCAGCTGTCGTCCTGCACCTTTGTTTTTACTATGCACTCACACACGGCCTACATGCGACGGACGTTTGATACGCTCTTTCATTCATCTCCGAATATTTCCATTGGACCAAATGCTTTTTGTGCACACAACATATGAATTTTCTTTTCTGTAAACATCAAATCTGCCCGAACTCACGGCAAAATTCAGAAGCCATTTTTTTCCACAATCTTACTTTTAGAAAACATAAAAACGTATGGCGATATTGAATCAAATGCTGAATACATATCATGTTTTACTAAAGTTGAATGGGTTTTGAGTGAACAACGTAAAATAAAAGCCAATATCTATACTTATAGTTTACAACTCGGCCACTAAGGGGCCAGCATTGAAAACTTCCCGAATGCCCGATATTGAAATCAGATAAAGTTATTTTTATTGTCGCTCTATGGCTTCGTCGGGAATATATTGTTTTGTTGGCTAAAAACTTATAACATTTCGGCAAAATGTTACGTACATATCTTTGAGTTTCTCAAACTACTTATATGCTACTTTGGTGACAGTACTATTTGTATTTCTGTTTTTTGTACCTACTGTTTTTTCCAAGCATGTAAACAAACCTCATTTGTACAAAAAGTTCATAGAGACTATTTACAAAATATCTGAGAGAGTTAACATGGAAATTATAACCATGCGGCTACCCCAATAAACCATTTAGGATTTCCAACACTGTGTAAATAAAAGAGTAAAGCTTTATTTGCATCATGAATGTTTAAATTCCTAACGCTCTAAATTCTGTAATAAATTAAAAAGCTTGACAGACTGTCCTAGTTTTAGCGGTACTCTTAATATACCAACGTACCTAATTAAAAGTTTTAGACGCATTGTTCTTGCTACTGCAAGTTGCACACAAGAGCTTGTACGGAGCGGAGAACTATATCTCAATTTTAATAAAACATGGCAATAGTCGAGATACTTGTGTGTTCTGGCTAATGTGTTAGATACTGGATATTGCCGAAACTAGGCGGTTGCCAAACGTCTGGTCAAACACTCCGTCAATGTAGAGTAGTACCTACCAGTAGTTGCGGATTGCTTCAGTCGATTTCTACTTATTTTTATACGACTTGAACGTTACTCCGCAGTTCCCGCGAAGAATGCGGTTCGTTCTCGCTTCTAGTGAATGTTGATTCAAACTTACGGCTGAGATATGTGCAGTGTTCTTTATAAATTAGGTAGGAATATAAAGTATGCTAACTTCGCCAATACGGGTGTAACTGTGTCAATAATTTTGTCAGGGCCTGTCTATATATGTAGCGGCTAAAGATAAACACGCTTTCCCAACATTTACCAGTGTATTAAAAAATCATTGTGTCCGTCCGACACGCCTATTCATTAAAAAGTTTCGGACATCGGTGATCGTTTTTCTGCTTTGTGTCTGCGCTTGGCCGACCGAATAACAATAATATGAGTTGGATTTCATTAACGCGTCAACGTCAACGGGTTTTGAACGAAAATTCACGGTTGATTTAACGACAGCAGTTTGTTAAAAAATCCTATGTATTTTACGGGCGAAAACATGTATTTTTTAACTGAATACCTACAAAGCGAAGTACTTAATGATACTTACTTGTTTCTAAGGCGGTCGAATCATTACCGCCTCGACGAGGGCCCGTTGGAAAATAACACCTTACCTCGTTCTTTGACCCACTCATGCTCACCGCACAGAAGTTCATAAAAATCCTCTTTACGTAACTGCAGCTACATGAGTCTTTTGTTGTCGGCCTCCTACAATATTTGTTCTTATCATTCTGTTTGAGAAAAGTAAATGAAACAATGTTCAAGCAACCGTCCAGCGCGAAGTCGGTTTAAATCAATACGATGATACATATATAAATCCGAGAACATACCTTTGCAGGGTTCTAAACATAGCCTGAGTATGAGTAGCTGTGGGACATGACGCCCCCGTTTCAAATATCTCAGGACAAGGAGATTATAAATTTGTTCCGGATATCTAGCTGGTAATAATATGTCACACACACATTTGTTAGTGGTGAGCTCCTGGCGAAGCACTTTGCTAGTGTCGTCATTGAAATGTGTTAGGTCGGTGATGTATGGGGACACGTTTCAGCGGACAGCGATGCGATGTTAGCTATTAATATCATCCGCAGGTACCACTCTAAAACCCGGTAACAATCCTGCCACTCTCTGGCATTTTACTTTATGTTTGTAATGGAAAAACATTTTATTTTCAAATAAAACTTTAGGTAATAATTTGTAATAGGACCGCTGGACAATGGCGACCAACTGATGGGAAAATGAAGGTTGTATAGGGAACAAAATGAAATATTGTATAAAAGGATTTTTGTAACGGCCGTAATATAATATGATTTCAGTCCGGATACAAGCTAGTAACCACATTACTTTTATCAACGGAATGTTTATAAAACCAAATAAAAGAGTTCTATATTACAAACACGCGTAGCTTCATAACATGAAAATGTTATATCTTTGATCAAAGATCACGAATAGACGTAACAGGGGTAAAGGAGAGAGCAGGCTGAACTCACTGAATAGGCGAGCGGGGTTGTAAGCAGACAGAATGTTGTTACCTCCCTACGTTTTGATAAATATGGAGGTTCTAGGTGCGTTACGATCGTGTCGTCAGCCCTGACATGGAACCTACCATTGACCCTAACGGTCCAAACGATCCATGGGCAAGCCACCCGGAAAGGTTTCCACAAAACAGTTTTACTTTTGTTTTACAAATGAGCGCGGGCGTGGAGCCACAAAACACGGGTTATCGTAAGCTGTGTTCGTAAATCAGTGACTGTACAAGTGGTGTCAAATTGTTGATCAACGCTTGTTCTCTTCTCTGTTTTAGCATTTAATATTCGATTAAGATCGTTGCCAAATTTCTAGAAAAACATTCGTTTTGGTCTGTTATTAACTTTTTCCATTCGCTGATCACAAAATATGAAGGCCGACTTGAAATAGAAACCGACATTATTGAATTGGAAAAGGTTAGTTTATTTCGATTTAGGCTCGATTCTGTGTTCATTTATTCAAGACTGCAGACCGATAAACCTATTCCATTTTTACTTGGTCTAGTTAAAATGAAGTTTGAAATCGTTATCTTTATCTAGGGTTTATTTCTTAAATTGTAGGTGATCAATTTAAGTTTCAATTTAGACCTCATAACTGTCAGACTCAGGATGGGTTCAATTTAAACGTGTTACAAGTGTACAAAGAAAGGGTCTTTTTTCTAGACGCGCCCAAAAATATAACAAAATGTGGCCATTACTGGGTTGTCCGGATTGAATGCTGACGCGGCTGTGAGACCGCAGTTGTTATCGCCGAATGTGTGTAACTGTGTAAGTACGTACGTACGTACGTACATACGTACAGCGGTGACAATATTAACAACTGTGCCCATTTTTGATGATTTAGCTTGCTTTTTTATGAGGTCATTAGGGCTTATATTTAAAATGTTTTTGAATGGTATTATGTTAGGGTAAAGCTAATAGCTATACCTACTTTAAGAAGTATCTAACAAGCCTACCTGCCTGAAAATAAGACTATTATAGTTAATTCTTGACAGTGCGCGAGGCCTTATAGAAATTATTATAAAAAGAATACTTCCTTTTTGACATCATAATAACCATGTTTATGAAATCTTCAAAGCCAGCGGATGGTTTATTATTTTGCCAAGCATGTAAGTACTAGTTTTTTTTCTATTATGTCACTTGGTACCTATCAGACTTATTTCACACCACGCAGTATAAAAGAGAAATGTTTCGTTACTGAATTTGCATAGATACACAGATAACATGAGGACAAACGGAAAGGAAACGAGTATAATTTTAATTGAGTAGGTTTCATACAATTTTAATTGGTTTGAAAATTCAGATGCAATTGAATTTTAAGCCTGCCGAATGTGGAAACAAAAAATAAATGAATCGAAAAAAAATCAACAGCGTTCGGAAAATTTTTACCCGTTAGCAAATTTTTTTCTGTTCCTTTAATGATTGAACAGTGTGTGAAATAACGATTTCACACACTATGACGTGTGTTTTTTGTTTCTATGTAACGACATGGAAACAAAAAACTGCTTTAACTGTCGAATGAATTCTGAAACCGATCAACAAAGTTTGACGGGATGTTAAAGTTTGTGGAGGTGTTTCCGTTAAACTGGTAGCCAAGTATAGATTAAGCATCTACATAGCACGTTGAAACAACGCCTCATGAAAACTTGTGTATAATCTCATTTGCAGCTCGATTGCTTCTTACGGCGACATCACGCTTGTCCACAAACAGGTTTGGTTGATGACGAGGTAGTGCGCTAAAACGTGCTGAAAGTTGAGGTATCTAGTGTGCGCGATTCCCCTGTCAACAAAGACCTGCCTGCACTATCATTAAGTATTGATTGTAAACCTTAATTTTTAATATGATTTATCATAAACGGAAATAATACAACACATATGCTTAAAAACAACTGTCGAAATGTGGGTGTACTATAGGTACAACTCAGCCTAACCCTTTGGGGAAAGCTGGCGTGATGTTATGTTATCATGTATAACCCAACAACCTCCCAAACATTGCTGAAATCCATCACAATATACGTATTAATGAACTTAACATTCCTACTTAACTGGTAACGAATGTGGACAAATTAATATCTGCAAAGGGAGAGCTAACAATAAAATATTGTGTGTAATAAATTGAGCTAGGAGTTTAGTGGATAACGGATATTAATTTATTGAGCTGTAGCCCATTAAAACAAATTGTTTTGTATCTATTTTCTTATCTGTTTAGTATTTATCTGGGAGATTGCTCAACTATCGTATGATCCAATTAATAAGGGTTAACAATGCATCGAGCGGTGCAAATGATGCCAATTTGTTTTTACAACGCGGCTTGCCCGCGACTCCGGCCGTGTAATAACAAGGCGTGTATAATTTCAGTCAACTTGTAATTCGTTTGTAATTGCTTCTGATAGCTTACCAAATAATAGTCAGAAAATTTCGAGCATTTTGTAGCTATTGTTGTTGTTTTTCATGGTACGAGGCAAACACGTAGGCGGGCTCTGCACCTACAATAAAATTGTGCAATAATATTGAATCGTTCCTTGCATTCAAACGATAAATTGTACTGACGCAATAATATTGACAACTCATAAGCGTCAATGTTTTCACGTGCGCAAGACTTGCCTAGTGTTTCAAGGGTTCCAGTCAGGCTTAAAAATATTACACAATACTGATCCTACAGGGTGCAATAAGAAAAATGTACATTACAAAATACTTACAGTACGGTGGGCCCTAAACAATCAATTATATTGCACAATATTACGAATTGCCCAATGTTTTTGATCGTTTAGGGTTAATATTGAAGGTTGCGCAATGATTGAACAAAAGTTTGAGCGAGTAAAGATTTTATTGCACCATATTATAGTTGCACCGTGTAGGATAAGTATTGCGCAGATCTTGCTGTCGCGAAAACATTGCAGTTTATTTATGGGTCATCAATGTTATTGCGTGAATTTAATGGATTGTTTGTGTGCAAGGGCTGATTCAAACATATTGCGCAAACTTCTTGTAGGTGTAGTAGCCGCCCTAGACTCAATAAAGCGATTGATTTATTCTTTTCATTCTGTTTAGTATGTGTTCCGAGCTTTGTAACAATATTTAAAATGTAAGTACCGTATATAATATTATATTCTGTAATATAATAGTATATCTTCATAGAATAAATAACAGTTTATAACTGTCTATGTTTATGTAAAAGACGATATCATATTGTGAACAATATACTGGGTTCATGTCCCAAATTAAATAATGTTACTCTATCCTAACTATGTGGTATGTATTTATGCAGTTTGTGTAACAGCAAAAATATTTATACTACAGAGTCGTAGGTTCCATGTACGGTTCTTGTCACAATTTGTAGGTTTATTTTTCTTATGTAAGTCAAATAAGTGAACTAGGAATATAAACAGCGCGTCGGACCCGATCGTATCCACTTCCAAGATGAGCGCCACGAGAACCACAAATATTTTCTTTTTCCTCTCACAATTTGTTCGCACTTTGTGGTAATAGTTATTTCCAGGGCGGTAAGACTACAATATTACCTATCTCCCGGGGAACACAAGTTTCTATCGCCCTTTTTACTGCAATGACAAACTGCTAGGTGTCCTCGTTACCCATCACCTAAATAATTCGCAGACTACCTTTGCAACATAAAGGAAGCGTACTTTTAGACAAACTTTCTTTAGTGGAAAGATGTTTCCCAAACTTATTACTAAGTTCCTGTAGCAATGCTCTGTTTTTGTTACCTAGCTGAATTCCCCGTGTTAAATAAAGGTCTGAAAGTGAGCCGTCCGCAGCTGAAAACGAGGCACAATAATTTCCGTGCTTATTTATTTTTGTCTGGAAAGAAACTTTAATAAAAGCACATCTGCCGTCAGCAAAATAAAGTCTTTAAATAAGTCGGGGTTTGGAGAGCTAAGCATAATATTGAGATAAAATATTATGAGGAAACTAGACTTGGATAACAAAGTCTAGCAACTATGCACTTGACACAGGCTCCGGACGTTGGCGTTGGGCAGTTCGACGAACTGCAATCTTTAATTAAATTAAATCAGCCCTTACCTTCCTTAAAACAAAGGTTACTTTTTATTATAGAGTCTCGAACAAAAGGTCTAAAGACTCAAAATCTAAACATTTTATTTCACATAAACCTATATGGGCACTTATGAAACGTCAGAAGCTAGGTGCACGGTTCCAATTGGTCGTTTCCTATGGAGAAGAGCCGGCAAGAAAGACCACGGTTACTGTTTTCAAAAATAATTGGCTTTTACAATGTTTTCAACAAATTACAGTGTTAATAAATATGGGAGGACAGTGTAGCCCTGTCAACTAGTACCAGATACTTAGTAAAATAGAAAATGTTCTACAAATCTACGGTCGACAAGGCCTACAATGTTCTCACATTCACAAAATATAAAAGAATCTATATAAAAGATAAATAAAATATTCAAACGTATTTAAACCAAATGACATGATTGCCATTACAACCACCAATAAATAGTTGAAATTATAATTGTAGATAAATAATGAGAAGATAATATCAAAAGAAGTATGTAAAAATAAAAAATAAAATAAACAGCATAATTTGGGACTCGCATTCATACCTCAAGACATCATAAAATAATGTCGCAATAGTATTAAAATGAAATATAGGATTACGAGCCGAGTGAGAAGGTGCAAATGGCGGGCGTAACAAAAACTTTTATAAGAATGGAACATTTCTGTGACGCATTACAAAGGTACAGTTGTAAAAAACGTTGACGAAATTACTGAACAAAACGTAACAAATCGCTGGGATTTATACGGATTAGAGGCGGAGGCTCAAGAGTCACCTTAGTTAACAGTCACCAATTACCAGTCAGCACCGAAGGTTAGTAACCAAGGGAAAATATTGGGATATGTTAGAATAATCATAATTTGTTAAATATTATGTTGTTGGCTTTAAAAACTGTAAGTGCAGCACGCAATTGTTTTATAAATACATTATATATAACAGTAATTTCACAGAATGTATGACAATATTATAAATTTAAGAGGCTTACAACAGCTAAAGCGCGGTCACTGTCGGACTGCATAGAAAAGAAAGAGAAACGCGATGACACAACGCTGGTAATTTATTGCAAAATATGAAGCAATTATCTATTTACAAAAAAACTATTGATTGGACAAAAAAATTAAAACACTATTACGTTAATATGTTGCTTGTAGAATAATCTGACAAAAAATCTGAAGATTGCATGTATATTAGTCTGGTTTTTAATCGTTAAAATAAATTTTTGGAGGCATCTTCGTGATTTTTTTCTATCGTATCAAATTAGTTGTATTAAGTTTTCAACACACTATCTTACTAGTATATACCCAGAAGAAGATCATATATTTTTCTGATTTAGTTTACTGCAGCGGATCATATACTTTTAGGCATTATAAAATTTGCATTTAGGTCCTGTAGTCCCTTTAAATAACAAATAAACAGTTGTTATATGTAACCATAATGCAAAAGCTGCGCTGCTGGGAGTTTGTTGCGCCACTACTTCTTCCCAGCTAACGCACTAGGAAGTGGTGAAAGGCGGACTGCCTTATCTAATTTTGAAAAGTGCTGGTTCTCAGCCTAGTTTAAATAAATGACTTTTAATTTTGATTTTGTTTAATCGATTTTAGGTTAGACGTCCCGAGTTGTAGCCAAGAAAATATTTTGCAACTCTCGGCCGAGTAAAGTATACCCAAGAGTTTTAAGCCGACATACAACGATTGCAGCATGCAGATGTCAGGATGATACGACAGATCCAGTACAGCTTCCTCGATGGACTTTAATGGCTTTCTCATGAAGATATGTCTTGATAATTATTACCAGGTATACGTAGCACTCGAGGATACACGGAAATTCATGACATTCATAACTATTGTTTTTCCTAATATATGTTCTATGAATTTTAACACCAAGTTCAAAGGCGAAACTAAACTAAGCGTACGTTTCACAATTTCCTTTTCATGAAGACAGAATTTTCATTTACACACAGAATTCCTTGTGAATATATTCTACGGTTTTCATATTCAGATTCCTAACAACTGTCCACTCATTATTCTATTAGTTATTAATCGACTTCAAAAGGGAGGAGGTTCTCGATTCGTCTGTATGTTTTTTTTTTGTATTTGTTACGCAATATCTCCGGCAATTGTGAATCGATATCGATTTTTTTTATGGTTCGGGTATGCCTCAGGGGTGGTCCTATATAAATTGTATTAACTTTGTTTCGATAGTTATTCAGTTAGCTTCCATAATACGTATTTTTTCCACTTAGTGTATATTGATGATGTTATAATTACTCCCTGTCTCTGTTATTTACATAGAAACTAGTTGGTATACCAATTTGTGTGGGGTAGGTACCACAACAAAAAAGGGACAAATACTTTATATTTACAAAAAAAAAAAAAAAATACCCACTTCGAAAAAACACTACAAAGTGAAAAATTACTTTAATTTCGGAAGTCGGTGGCAAAAACGAAAATACAAAACCAAAGACAACGACTTCCCAATTTAAAGTAATTTTTCAATTTCTAGTGTATTTTTTTTGGAAGACTTGCTTTTTTTTTTTTGTAAAAATATTTTTTCTAGCAAATAATGAACTAGGATGGAAAGTTTCGCAAAATAAGGATGCACGGCCAGTACTGTGAAAGAAATATGCGAATATCTTTGTGATGAAGTTGAGAAAAATCTTAATCAAACATTGTTCATATGCTTATGAGATTTTTTATTGCCTTATTTACTCGCTGAATACTTTCCAAGTACCAAAATTCCAACCCAGCCATTCGACTGCTGCGCTGCAGACTATAATAATTGGTGATTAAACTATAAAAATGATTCTAAGTAATTTTTAACATTCAGTAAATTCATGGAAATATACTATAATAATAAACCCACCTTACGTGCAATGAGTATCATTAAAAACTTATTGAATTTGTGATTTACTCACAACTACTGCAGTTCCGGGGAGCTAACGCCGGTGTAGCACCCCCCCTACAGTTATGAATCTTTTATTACAATATTCAAAACCTCTTTGTATTCTTAATTGAAAATTTAAAACTTAAGTTACTCTCTTACAGTGTCTTTTAAAAAAGTACTTTTTAGAAGTATTCTTCCGAGTGAAAATAGTTTAACAGCGAGGAGCGCTGCTTTAAGTGGTTTACTGATAAACGGCACCTGTGAAGCGGGAAGGCTTTTATCTCTTGCGAAGCCCGGCCCCCGCATTTCCGAGCCACGGAATGCACTCGGTGAAACCGGCGTCATTTTAAAAGTATATTTTACCGCTTTATTCTAATGTAATAATTTAGACTGCACTAACACCCTACATGATTGTGTTACAGCCGAGCATTTGAATTATTCATTCAGTATTCTGTATACTTAAATCAGCCAAAGAAAATTCGTAATGATAATACAATTATCACGAGAAAGATCTGAAAGCCGCGAGTCAATGAACGGTTTATTTAAGCAAAAGATAAGAGACGCGAAACCAAAACTCTAAGTATGTTTATTTGAGAGCTCGGAGCCGTCGCCGACGTTGATATTGATAACAAAAGTAAAACTGCTGATTGGATAACGAATACAGTACAGGCTCAGCCAGACACAGTTGATACATAATTAATATTTAATTCACTTCCAATTTGCAAGATCGTTACCCCGTGGTTATTAACTGAGCTATCGCTGCGTCTTGTTGACTTCGGTGAATATTATCGTCCCGAGGGCGTGTATTTTCCTCATTTTTCAGTAATGGCAAAACGACTCTGGCCTCCCCTCTAGTCGATAGTCATCGATGATTGATTACGACGCTTTCGCACGGCTATTACCGTAACCAGTCACTCGGAAAATCTTAAAAGGATTACGGTGAAATATCAAAAATATTTTTTTATTTAGTTGTGCAGATGCAGCCGTGGCGCGGCGGCTGGCGGCTGTCGGCTGGCAAGACGGAGACATCAATTTCCTGGCGCGTCACCGCTGCGACAATGTTGCAACTATTAAAAGCTGACGTGCGGCATTCACTTTATTCTTCACTAACATTTTGCCACCTGCCTTACCTACAGCCCGACACTGTGTTTGACATTTTTTATGGCACTTTTTAGGTTGTGTAAAAATTACAATAAAAATCTTACTATAGGTAAATCTGTGTACAACGCTGTGTAGAACCACATAGCGTTGTACACAGATTTACCTATAGTAAATTTTTTTAGTTACTCAGAACATTTGTAATCTCCGATTATGTCGTAATCTACGTAGGTAACCAATACTTTAACTACCTCTCAGTAGGTATGACTCGCCCTTTCCGGGCAGGACGTATTCAAATACCACGGTTATATTTATAATGGTAGGTACGTTCCCATGTTACGCTTACCTGCACGCGTGGGTACACCCAATCTGACAATCTCTTGAAATATTCAATATCCTGTTAATCCGTTTGGAAAAGTTACTTTTATATTCAGCGAGTGTTAAATTATTATGAGGGAAGCAATGACGCTGAAGGCTAACCTTTAAAACTTAGTAATAAGTTTTTTTTAATACTGCATACGAGAATGATAAAATAGCGCAGTATTTCGCGCAGTATCTTATTAATCACATCAATAATTGCTAGGTATTTATAGCGAGTGCACCTATTGAAAGCTGATTTTACCCGAACATTATTTCTAAAGGATTTTATAAAGTATCACAATTGCTGATACTTTATTCACATTACAATCTAGCCAATTAGCTAATAAGTAATTAAATATAACTTAAACTGCTAAGTAACTATAAAATTAGAAAAGAATTAAGAACCTCGTCCAATAGCATTTAAGTAGTTTGTTGTGAAAACGTTGTATGTTTTGACGATTACTTTGGCTGGTAGTGCAGCCCCACAGCTGAATTCCGTAGGTCCATACAGGCTTTAAAATGTATTTATATAACAACAATTTATTAGATATTGACAATGGTGACTAAGTCTGAGTAAACTGTCTACCAAGCAGCCAATTTTTTTTTTGTATTTTATTTCTAATTCAGCTCTTTTCTTTTTGTCATGCTCTTTCCAGCGCAGTTTTGCAGCCAGGGTCATGCCAAGATACTTAGCAGTATTCGCGTATGGTGTTTGTTGATTAATCATGAATACTGGGAAGTATTGTAGCTTTTACTTGGTGAATTCAATGTCATTCTGACTTGGTTTCTTTGAGTTTTTTACGCCATGTTACAGTCCACTCATAGACACGATTTATAGACTCTTGAACCTTTTCTACGGCTTCCTCGTGACTGTTTCCAACAGCCATGATAGCTGTGTCGTAAGCAAAGGTTGCAATGGTATTATTTTCTAGCTCATAGAATATCACAGCTGTATATAGAAGATACAGGATCGGATCTTGTACACTACCTTGTGGTACTCCAGCTTTTATCTGCCTAAGGTCTGAATAGGCATTTCTTTGTCTACTTCTAAACAATCTGTTTGATATATAGGACTCTATGATGTCTGATAATTGTCGAGGCAGCGTTGTTCTTTTATCTTCTAATTATATACAGGGTTATTGGTTATATGTCGGCAATCCATTAAGGGAGTGTAGGGGAGGTCATTTGCAACCGAATGACCCCTGATGACCACTATGCAAATGTCAACCATTTTCGAGTAATTTGACATTTTATATTTTTTTGCGGTACACAACTTTGAAAATTTATTATAAAAATAACCATGCATGATTTTTTTTATTTTTATTATTATTATCTGCTTCTACTTCAATACATAATAATCAACCATAAAATGGCAATTATCTTTAACAGTTTTACAAATCTTTATAAATTTCAATCATTTTGGGCAGGTTATTTGACTAAAACAGTAGATTTCTGAGAAGCTCCTACATCCCCTTAATGAATTGCCGACATGTAACCGATAACCCTGTATATATAAATAAAAAACAATGTTTGTTTGTTTGTCCTCTATGGACTCCGAAAGGACTGGACCGATTTTGATTAAACTTTGGTGAGTTTTTTATGCATACGCCCGCGAAGGTTTAGGGGTAGGGTAGGGCAGGGGTAGGACACCACGCGAACGAAGTCGCGCCGGGCAGCTAGTAGTTTATAAATAAGGCCATCATGCCATACTTTATCAAACGCCTGTGCAACATCGAGGATAACCGTGGAGCACACCTTCTTCTCTTCTAGTGTTCTTTAAATAATATTAGTAGGTAATTCTGTGTACTTGGTCGAGCGTAGAGTTTTTTTCTCTGAATAGGTTCTGGTAATCGGGAATTAGATTCTCAGCTTCACTATGAGACTTCAGTCTCTTTAGAAATAAATTTAAATTAAATTTATTTATATTAAACAAATAAATTTCTCAAATAGTTTTGATAACGCAGGTTACAGTGAGATTGGTCTGTAAGATGTTGTTTCATGAAGTGGCTCTCATACTATCATGGCTATCATGATGATTTCAGCTACTTTCCACATGTTAGGAACGTATTAACGGAAATGCAGCATTAATGAGCGTGGTAAGCTAAACTATAGCTTTTCGTGGGATATTTTGTAAAAATTATCCTGTAATTAAGTCGTAACCAGGGGATTTTCTCAGATTAAAATTTCTCTAGATACTTCTTTTGGGGTAACCAACTTAATATCTGAACTATTTTGTACACCCTCAACTATCCTCGCGTTGTGAGTCCGGACTTCATTTGGCTGGAATATTTGTTCTAAATGTTCAGCGAACCTTAAGGCTTTTTGTTCGTCCATCACTGCCCATTTCCCATTTTCTTCCTTGATAGGAGGAATTTGCATGATCAGTTATTTCATGTGCTTCGTAGCCTTCCACAGGGAGTAGCCGGTTTTAGTATCACTCGTTAATTGGCTACGGTAGCTGTTTGTAGTCGTTGTAGTGTTGAATTTCTTTGGTAAGGCGCTTAGTGAGGTTGTTCAACAGTCTTTTATCTTGTCAGCATCTGGTGTGATGCCATCTGTTTCTTTGTTTCCGCTTTTCAGTTATAAGACACCTAATTCCTGCAGGGTAGGCGGTTGCTTTGACCCGATTTGTTTTTTTCGGTATGTTTTTCCAGGCAGCTTTCTGTATACTAGTTGTAAATTTACTCAATTCCAAATCCATCTGTTCCGGAGTTTTTAATGGAACACTTAATTTTATTGTACTATCCAAGTCTATTCTGAAACTTTCTCAGTCTGTAGGTATAAGTATTTACAAGTGTAAGATTGCTCTCTATGCGTAAGATCCGATGCCATACTGATAAAATTATCGGTGAGTGGTCCGAATTCTTGTCAAAGCATTCATTGATGCTCAAATAATTAGTAGATATTATATTTGAAGTTATAAAAAAGTCTATTGGGTCCGGGACTTTCCGTGGATCGCTTGGCCAATAAGTTGGTTTTCCGGTAGAAATAGTTACACACTGTAGCTCTTTCATGGCATAAATTTCTTTCCTTTAGTGGTGGTTAGTCTTGACTGGGGTTTTAGACTATGAGATGCATATTTTTATCGTTCAAGTCCACCTAAGACCAATCTTTGTCCGAGTGGCTGTAAGAACCTCACATAATGGTATTTTTTATATTGTATCTCGGAGGCTAGCAGAGCGCGGTGACTGGATACAGTTGAGATTGCATACAAATCGCTACAGCTTGAATTTCATGACATTCATACTTAACTTCTTCATGATGACGGTGATTCTCTTTGACTACAACCGTGCTTAACACTCACGCGCTACAACTACAACCAACAGAATTGTCTGGGTGCAGTGCAGGCTACACTTTATAACCTCGGAACTTTATGTATGATTGCTAAGTTAAGTGAGTTTTACATATAAGGCATCCATCGATGTTTTCTGTGACTATCAGGTGACTACTTTTAATTCTTGTTGATGTTCTAGTAGTCCGTTTGAGTTTCATGTCATTATTTTTAATGGATTCATTTTTCGGTTTGGAAATACCATCGTAGCGCTATTTTCTAGTCAATCCAAACGTGCGTTATATGCGGACATAAAATTAATCATTTCGTCCAATTTTCCTTCCATACCTTTATCGGCATTAACTTTCTCACAAATATTTGCAAGGTTAACAGTTTTGGCTGTAACATGCGCGTAGGATATTTTTATTGTGAGTGTTTTGTGTCACGTAATGATTTTGCGTTTGTGAGCTAGTTTGCAATTTTTCGTTGATTTTGCGCTGGCTTTTGCTGCCGGGTTCTTTATAGTTTTGTTTTTATGCTTTGCGTTTCCCGGGCTACTATACATCCTTTATAATTAGCAGGATGAGGTTCCACACAGTTGACGCATTTTGGCTTCTCATTTGCCGGTTCTTTGTAGCCAGCAGTCAGATATCTGCTTGTACATTTGACACATCTGGGTTTCATAGAATAGTATTTGTGTGTATATCATCTCTTGCATTTACTAGTCTCGAAATATGGAGAGGAGGTAGTTCTACTTAACCTCCTAATATCGACATAATGCGATAGATTTTATTTATATCTGCCTCATTTCTGAAAGTCAGCGTAAAAAATTTCAGAGGCTTCTTATTTTTCCACTCAAATCAATCTGGAGACCTTTATTTTGTAAGTCCTCAATTATTCTGTCAATCTTGAATGTGAAATGAAGGATTTTCGCTATGACTATTATTGGCATTTCCTGCTTGTTTTCGTAGGAGTGCCAGAAAAAGTTATTTTCAGTTAATAACTCTGTTATAGACTTATATGTGTCTTCGCTCATAGAATTTATTTAACGCACTTCCCATTCAACATTTCAGTTGTGAATTTATCGCCAGACTCAGACTTCGACAATAAGTCAAACAAAGGTTGGTAGTTCTCGACGCCATCTACTAGTACAGAAGGAGGTGGCGGAATCATTTGGTATTCACTTTCTCGGTTTAAATAGTTTCTAGGTGTTCAATGTTGGCAGTGTGATTGGGCGATGTGTTTAATTTTCGCTATCTCTTGCTCTTTTGCCTGATACACTGAGTTTCCCTGGCTAACTCCTCCTCATTCGTACAGTATTCAGGACACGGTGTTGTACTATTTATTGGCTCAGCTGTCTTACTGGTCGCATCTGTACTTTGTTGTGCTTCATGCTGTAAATTCCTAAATTGTTGTTGGAGGATTTCTATTTGTTTATACATATCGAAAATAACATTACGCAGCTGTTTATTATCTGTTCTCTCTGCGCTGTAGTACTCGTATTTGTACAGTAGCTCTTAATTTTCGGTTTTTACCTTGATTTTGGTGGTCTCAGCCACGGTATGGGCGAGTTAATAAATGCCATTTAATAATTATAATTGGAATATAGGTCAATTCTTACGTAATTGTGTGTGTCATTGCGGGGAGCGCCGTCCGACCGGCGCGGTTTGTTGCGTCTGCACTTTGCACTTAAGTAGAGCACGCGATCGACGCGACTAATCTCAACGAATATCAAAACACACTGTTCTAAAGGAATGTACAGTCACGAGCACGAAAATTTCAACACTTGGCAACTTTCAATAGCGATTTTTTTGTGATATAACAAGAATGCAGCGTTGAAATACGAAATATTATATAAACCTATGGGTTCGAAAATACTATGTTCGTAACAACATAAAATTTCATTAAAAAAACTAAGGAGAAAATCACTTTTAAATTTAGCCAAGTGTAAACATATTCATGCTCGTGACTACAACAGCACAATTGAAATGTTTTCACAGAATATCGGGTTGAAAACTATTTAGGCACGTTTGAATATGAACCCGTATTCAGTGATCTGTCACACCACCACCGACAGCAATGTAACACGAACATGTTTTTGTAACCGACACCCAAATACGTCGGTTTAATATTCTGCGCTGGACTGGCCGAAATGCTAACTAATATTCCTCCACTCTGGCTGAAAGTTGTAAGCTACCTACATGATCGATTGGGAACTCGTGGCGTGTTTTTATTTTGAACTAAATAACAGCGATCAGTTGGTAAGTTTCTTAAGTGAAATACTCTGTGGTAAATGTATTTAATCGTTTTGTGGAATAATCAAAATATAGAAATGGAGTTAATATTCTAATGAGATGCGATTGTGTTTCTTGAAGTGTTTTGCAGCTTCTAATTAACAGCGAAACGTTTCTATAGTCGTCGCAGAATTTATAGGAGTGTAATTAAACACCTACGCTGTCTACGCCGCACCTCCTCGCTGGATCTGTTTCGAATCAATGAACCTGGCGGGGTAAGTGGCGTCATTAATTGATACCTTTGCACGTTACAACGTGCCATAAATTCTCCAACAAAAACTGCTAGCTACGTTGGAACGGAAAACAATATTTTCTGGAACTTTCATTTATGGTCCCGATAATGCCGGAAGCAAAAGGTTACAAACATCAAAAAAAAAAGTAACTTGTAATTCTTTGTTTTTATCTTAAAGACTTTTAGTACCTTAACATTGTCGATTACATATAGGTACACGTGTATCTTCTTATCATAACATAAAAGACTCGGTCAGAAATTGTCGATTTCATTTCCATGTTTCAACGCAGAAGAAAATCTACATTGATGCAATTCCCGAGTAAACTATGGTGACTAAGAATAGAAAGAAGTGAGAGGCTCGGGCGCGACATATTCAATTACCGCTAGTCTGTGAACGAATCGACCGACGACACGCTATAACAACAGACAAATGGCGCATATCTAGATAGATATCACAATAGTTAGTTGTGCTTTGTGCTCGGCGCATCGGGACTTCAGATGCGCCACAGCCTCGCTACTGCGCCGTCCTACTTTCTCCTACCAGTTACTTGTTTGCCAAAACGTCTCTAAAAGTTTTTCGTACTGCTTTTAAAATTCTACGTCTAGTAGCTACAATGTTACGTAGGTAGTGCCGGCTCACCGCCTCACAAATTTGCCTCAACTTCATTGCGAAACGCTTCTGCGAAATACTAAAACAATAAATTCACGCAGTAGATGCAGAGGAAACTTCATCTGGCCGAGACCGTCTCTTTATTGATTTTACTCAACATGTCTGGCAAAATAACTTAGTACTGAATTAATAAGTTCCTAATTACATTTTGAATGTAATTAGCTTGCTGCTCTACGAAGACCGAGCGTAAATGATTTAATTTCATAGGTTTCCATTTTAATCGGATTATTAATGTATTCTGCACAGTATTCTTTACCCCTTTGGGACATGCATGACTAAGCCTACATTTTTCTAATAGGCTTATACGTTTTTAGGTACATATACGCTCAAATAAGTGAATATATTATTAACACAGAGCAATTAGTGAGCTGTGTAAGACAAACTGTAGGTAAATTGTTATTTTAGAAATAAATCAATGATCAAGTAATCTATTAAATGAATTTGACGCTGTAGGTATAGCTATTACTGTTAATACAGTATTGAGTTAAGATTGAGAAAATAAAAGTCTACTTTCAAAATCGTCGAAAATCTCAATATAAAGTTATTAATGTTCGTGTTTGTAACTTATTGTAGTACTGCGATCCAACAAGTGACACGACCCCGAAACGCGACAAATATCTCCTCATCAATTCCCATTCTACATACGGTACACATCTCACGGTTCTCACCTCGTGTTGTATCCTTATTGTGTGGGAGCCAACCAGAACAAATTATGCTATAATTCATTGTGGTGCGGCCACGGAAAACTCAACCAAAGTGCTGCCAGGTTTATGTGGCTAGACCAACACTTTTTCTACACATCAAAAGTATACGCACGCTGAATTCGGAATTAGTTTGCGTCGTGGAAAACGGGCGAGCCGCCGCCGTAGGCCGCATTGGCTTCGTATCTCAGGTAAGTCATTATCGCAAAGGTCGCCGCTATACTGTAATATCTACAATTTTTTGGCGGAGGATTAATATTTCAAATATTCAGACTGGGTTTGGACATCGAGGGACTGGATTTGATGGACATCGAGGTTCTAAATAACTATTTCAATAATAATGTTCACGAAGCTACTGGCGCCATTACTGTAAATTGGGATCCCACGATCATAAGGTATATCTACCCAAATCTGTAATATGCATGCAGTCCTTTGGTCGTTAAAACATATTTGAATATTTTAAAGACTTCTTTAGGCTCATAAAAGTTTATCACCCTTTTATAAAGGCTTTTAAGGCGTTTTTATATGAGGACTACTTTTTTGTGTGGAGTTAAATACATATTAACATTTCCCTCACGAATTTAGTCGGTTACGGGTGGGCAGAACTTTAAGAGCGCCGGCCGAGAATGACCAACACTGCACCGAGTTACTGCATAGTTTGGTACACTATTTTTTTTAGTTAGGTAGGTACAATTTGCCAGCCCATTGTCATTAATAACATGAAATGTAATAAAATATCAATACCTATGTAATAATTAAGTCTCAGGTGTGAGCTTTCACGTCGTAATAACAAAATGCTTGTAGGACACCAATCTATTAATCGTGTTTGAAATGTTGCTATAGATTTTCTGTGCGGTAAATGATGCCGTCCGGTGCGAAATCTAGATAAACGTGATAAATGGTCAGCCTTCTTATGGTGGCCATTCGTTTTCACTTTTGATGGACGCTTGCGAAATTCCAACTTTATTATAGCAATCAATTTTGTGAACCTGAGTTAAACCAGTAATCTCCTACCTATAGCCTCCTCACTATTAAAGATTTACGGCTATACTAACAGTTTTCCCGTCAGCTTTATTATTAGACCAGTCGACTATTAGGCTCCGTTTTTAAATGCATTATTTCGTTTATGCCAATTTTATGTTAGCTACCCAAATTCAGGTTAATTGCGACCATATTTATTCTACTTGCTGAGTAAGGTCTTAAATTCGAATACTAAGTTTATATTGTCAGCATTCACATTCCTTAGCAATCTATGTATAAAGAGAATACGATAAATGTTATAAAATATTGTAGTATTCCCAAAAATAATAGACATCCTATGGAGGAAGAGATGCGGGCTGAATGGCAGCCAGCAGCGCGTCGAATAGTCTGATACTGATTAGTACCGCAGTCAGAATTGTTGGCTGTATGTATATCCTTCCACGCGAGAGAGAACGAGTATCAGTCGGACACGTATTACATACGGTGTTGTACAAAACGCGAAGGCTTCTAAATCGCTGCCGCAAACGTGAGAAAATACAAAAAGTGAAATGGTTGCCTTCGTGTAACCTGCATCAAAATGTATGCTTCTCACGTTTTCCTCAAATATGGGATTTACGTTCTTTTAATGAGGATCCTGCATATTGGTTTAACACGGACTTTCAAATTCCATTAAATTCGTTTCAACATTGTGCACAATGCTTAATTTAAGGCGCTTCCCTGAACAAATAACCTTGAGCATTTGTTCTCTCTTTGCCGCACCCCACCTCTACAATACTTCGTAAAACACTACTAGTGCCATCTGGCGAACAACTTAAAAATACACGTAAAAATCACAGACCTTAGAATTCACAGACACGACATTCAATAAACATGAAAATAAATCTTTAAAAGAAAGAAAGAAACGTATATTGGTGCGCATAATACAATTTAGTCATTAATTCAGTGACTATACACTTACGTCCATGAATACTTTCAACTTGTAATGTAATACAAGTTTAGTGTTCATGGTACTCTATAATCAATATTGTGCGGTGTTTATTTTAGATATTGAAGGTGAGTTAGTTACCTGTTATTCAGACAGTGACAAAAGTAAAAAAAATAAAAAATAAAAACAAAGTCTTTTTATTACCATTTATTATTTTAAAGTAAGTAAATTTTTTTAAATTTCATTATTTCCAAAAATTGTCTTGAAATTCAATAAACTATTTTAAATTAAAATCTTAATAAAATTCAAATTTTTGTTCTGGAAAAAAAAGACCTTGCACAATGTTCATTATTAAATTGTCTATCCATTAGCGTCCATTAGAGGAGATGCATGTTATCAATCCTCGTAATTATTTGTCAATTTTGTGGTTTCGTTGCAAGGAGATTAAATAAATAAATACTAGTTTAAAAAAAGTACTATTGTAGAATCAAAATTATGTAGCAATTTAATGTATTTTTTATTAGTGGATATTTATTTTAAATAACAAGTAGATAGCTCCAAAAAACTGCACTAAACACGTTTTGGTTGGGGACACGCCTTAAGCTAACAATCGATGTCCCGAAACCAGCCAAACTTATGACAAACTTCAGAACGTCCATGAAAATCAAATAAAGGTTCTGAATGGATACGCAACTAAGTTCAATAAGTTACTTATTCTTGCTGTTGCAATAATTTTCAACAATGGTTACGAAAATTACTGTATGAAATATCTTAAACTCATATTTGAAATTACAGTCTATCTGGAATTATACCAACAGTGCCGCCAAGGTTGTAGACCTGCTTACTTCATACTCTAGTTAGAGGTACCATGGAAAGATTCATGAAGTCGTGACCTATGACGTAGTAAAAATAAATACCTTTTCTGGCGCCTTCACAGCACACGCCTCCGTTTTCTTCAGGACTTGAATCAGATCTTCCACCTTTAAGTCATATTCGTTGAAGTTGTTGAATTTCTTGAACACGCTGGTGGCTACACTACGTAGTTCTGGAACAGCCTTGAAAGTTATTTAGTAAGTCAGTGATATCGGATTTAATCAAAAGACTCTAGATCATAATTATCTTGTTGAAAAAATATTACTTGGCCTAAGATGTAAAATAAGCATGCGACTTAAATTTCGATTTAAGCTTCGAATGGCGTTTTAAAATGGTGCTTCTTGTCTGTGAATTATTTAGTAGTGTCCTGGAATTATCGGGATGATGAAGCGGCCGTATCTGGGGGTCTACTATCTAAGCAGGAAATTTGTAGTACCTATCGGCCGAAATTACGCGTGTTTACAACTCCGTATCACCTACGACCATACTAGTAAGATTACTTCGGGGCACGAACTAAGAATGAATGACAACACGATTTGACAGTTGTCCGTACTCCCGACATGTCTTTGCCCGTCCGAAAAAGTTAATAAATCGCGAGTAGGGTTAATTCCGAAGTATCAATCTATTTTCTGACGAGGCCATATCTTCGTTGACGGACTTAGTGAGTCGGCCCCCTGAGCCGAGTCACTTCACAAATAATTATTTTAATAAATCTTGTATGTGTTCTCAATTTATTAGTGTGAGAAGCCCTAGATTCTTCTCACTACATTAAACCGTGCCGAGTGTCTTTGTCGCAGGAAATAATACCTCATCTAGAACAATGTATGTAGCCACCGAAAAAAAGCCTTAGGTACATAAAGTTTTTGCTCTTTACGACTCTACTTTTTATAACTGGCCTAAGTCTTAGTCTGACGAATATTTTGAAATGCCGCAGTAATATGGAGTTGTATTTTCTGATTAGTTTTATGCAGCATCTTCTAGTACTGTTAATCTTAATGATTACTTACGGCGCCATGCAGGTCGCGCATATCAAATTATACTACAAGCCAGGAAAAGCAAAACGTCGAATAGTGTATCAGGTAGCACATTAACAACGTTGGCTTCCAAGCGTAACTCCGCTGGTCTGTTTTCAGCATTTTGGTGCAAAGCCCTAATAAAAAATACCTTAATGCACTCCCGGGGCCGTAATCAAAGCACGCTGACATAACACAACAGCGAAAACCCCAATAAACCCTACCCAGGTTTGACGGGAAGCGCTTCAACATGAATAAAAATAGACAAAAAAAACATCTAGGAGTTACAACTGTCTAGGTCGTGTCGAGCCGGGCGGTGTCACCGCACACCGGTAGTGGCGGGCCGTTATCGGATTAGAAACCTGTATCTACGTATATTTGAAATGCCCCGGGGTCAGCTAGGGAAGTACGGACTAAAATATCATGTGCCGTATTAACAAGGCATGCAGTTTTGTGAATTTTGGGTGACGGAGGCAAACATTATATGGGTAGCCAAAATTTTCCGAAAATTGTACCTACATTTCGCGTGACTTTTACAAATATTTTTGATTATTTGATATGCGAGGCAGTGACTTTGTTTAATGAACACTGCTGAATATTGGTCTCCCACATTTATTGCGGGATTTTTAATTATAATACTCCCGTGTTGTTAATCACATGTAATTAGTAATATTACACAGTGCTCGCAACAGCTACAGCTACAAAACCAAGCAAATTCCGTATCACGTACAAAAAAATTATATTCATCTTCTATATTTTTAAATCCGCTGTAAAATATCTCTTCCATGAAATAATCAGTCACACATCTGTTGCGGTCAGCAACTATTCTTCAGAATTCATTTTAAAACTGCATGTTTTCATTCAAGCGTTCAATATGTTTCGACTCGAGCTGACAGTGAATACTTGACCGCTAGATGTATTGGTAATAATAATTCGACGCTGTGCATTTATTGGTTCGTGTCACAGCCCTAGAACACTAGGACTGTGACCTGAAGCAATAAATACACAACAACTTACGCAACAGCGTAAGTCTAAATAAATAAATATGTGGAATGGTGGGGTAGGTCGCGTAATAAATTGTCATTAAATAATGTTGGAGTGTCTCCGTGTTATTTAGAATGCTGTCTCAGGAAGCTGCTGATTAGCGGCTGTCTCCGCTGCCCGCAGGTAGGTAGGGTGCGTGACTGTCTCACCGCAGGGGTTGGAGTCCCCTCGGCCAATTTTCCCGTCTATCTCGGACGCGCCGCTGAATATATTCAGATACATGCACATTCTAATACGACAGGCGTACTTGCGCAATTTGATTTTCGATCGTTAGCTGTTATGATAAGTAATTTTTTGGAACGTTCCTCCTTTGTTTTCGATTTTCTGTTGCCTTGTTTTTATTAAAAAAATTGTTGACTGTAGTTTATCATTATTTATTTTAAATTGCCTTCTTAATTTTTTATTTAGCAGTACTTTATTAAATGTAGATACCAGATGTATGAATGTAAAAGGAGTATGTAAGGCTTGTAGCAGTTTTGTGGTTTCTGTCTACTCCCATGGGAAGAAGGCGTGAGTTTGTGTTTGACTAATTTGTCTATATCTAAATTCTCTAACGACAAAACAGTCTGGGAGACGATGCGTTTAATAATATGTAAAAACAATTTCAAAATGTAATTATTTATGGATTTACATAGGTAAATCCATAAATTAATTACTTGCGCAACATTAAAAATTATTCATTTGGAGAACCAGTTGCACTGCCAAATTTGACGACGAAATTTGCAGCTAGTACGGGTATGTGTGACGAATATTGCCACAGCCAGACCTAGTCTGGTCTAGAGAGGCATTTCAATTAACAGCCGCGAACACCGCTGACATGACATCACAAAAAGCAATGCCTCCCGTGCCCACACATTCCCATAGTTCATGTTTTATTATAGTTTTAATTAATAAACTGTAGCAAGTTTTTGAAATTATATTTCACATGGAAAATTGAAACTATGATAAATAGAGAAAAGTTGTCCAAGTAGTCACGAGCTCGATTTAAGTGACAATTAAAAGTCCACAGAGGAAATAAGGACAATAGCGAGTGCTACGTAACTTAAACTCGCAGGTATGTAAATGAGCAAAAGTTTCACACGTCTAGATTAACTTGACGCGCAGTTAATACACCCGAATTACACAGTACAAGGACAAGTACAACAAGTAAGTATTGTATTACTGCAACGGTTAACAACGTGTAGGTACAAACGTACTCGGTGGACAAAAAATAAAAGACTCATGTCGTAGCGTAGCATCTCGCTACGCGCTACGCTTTTGCTACGCTTTTGCTACGAGCGTATAATGCACCATTTGAACAGCTTGTAGTCACGCTATTTCTAGTATCGTTATGAAAGAACAAAGTAAGAGTAATAAATATTTTTCTCAACAAAATTATTAATGGAATAATTGTCTGAAGCAACTGAAGTTCCCGGAACAATCCATTTGTTTGCAAATTGTGTTACTTGTGGTTGTGCATACGTGGTCTTCTTACTGGTGTGAGTTGTGAATCATAGGCATCAGTAATCCGGCCGTCTATGTGAATGGCATGAATTGTTCTCGCGTAGTATGTCACTCGCCACTGACGTCCAAATTGAATATAATTTGTTTCCATTCAAGTATCGCAATTGAATATAGTTTGCATACCTAAAGGTCGGCCCTGGGATTACCTGTTATTCGTATAACATTTAATATTATCATTTTTAAATTGCTGGCATTTGAAGGGTTGCGAATGAGAAATGTGATACTTAGAAGTATTGTAACTGAGGGGAAGGGTAATACCTTCCTCCTTATGCAATTATTTGCTATGATTCCAAATCATTATAAAATCAGCCAAGACGGTTAGGCGTGGAAACTATAAACAATAAAAAATTAAGTAACTTTTCATGGAGCTTATTTCTTCTACACTACACAATGGATTTTGATGCTGTTTTCACCATAATGTAGTATTAGCGTTTATACGTTATTTTAAAACTACCGTGCGGTGACGTCTATAAAAGGAGGGTGCGGCCGGTACTCGCCCCTCACTCCGTCTCAAGCAGCCATCGTGATAACATCTTTTTGTAATATTGTTTTATGTGTTTATTTTGTGTGTGTTATTTAAATCAGGAAGTATATTTTAAGTCTAATAATTGTATTTGTTTTAAATTGATAAAAGTTTATTCATTTCGTTCGTTTTTTTTTTAAATAAAATTAATATCAACCGCCATTAGTAGAGAATTTATTCCGGAAGGTTTTTCCTTTGGTGTCTCGGCAAGCGCGCTAAAATACGTTGGTCCCGGCTGTCACTCATGGATATTTGCCAGTCGTCAGAAGCCCGAAAGTCTGACAACCAGTCTTACCAAGGGGTATCGTATTTCCTAGTAACTGGGTTGCGGAGGTCAGATAGGCAGTCGCTCCATGTAAAATACTAGTATTCAGCTGCATCTGGTTAGACTGGAAGCCGACCCCAACATAGTTAGGCAAAGGCTAGGCAGATTGGTTGTACCTACCTAATAAAAGTTTTCCAATTTCAGTTAAAATAACAAATCGTTGTAGTTACGCCCAATTAGTTTAAATTTCCTCAACCGGATCCTTACTCACTCTATAATTTGCTTTAAATTCGTGTTCATACATAGAAAACGCTTTTTTCCATATAACGCATCATTCGATGCTCATCTCTACTTTGTTTCCATTGTTCTTTATGGAAATTACGTAATAATTTGTATATTACTGCTAATCGTGCCATATTATACACTTATTTTTTACTGAAAACCACTTAAACCGCAAAACAATTTCTAAAAAGGTAGACCTTTGTTATTGGAAAAATCACAATCAATAAACAATCCCAACGCAATATTGGCGCAAAACACAGCTGTCAAAATAAACTCAAGAGTAGCGTTTACCGCACGCCAAGCCCGATCCCGATTCCACTTAGTTCCCCAAAATGGACACGTAATTTAAAAACCACTTGGCGCTAGCGTCGAAGTCAAGAGCACAAAACGTCAAAACTCCAATGTCGATCAATCGGAATTGAAATCAAGAATAAGCGCGAGTTATCAATAACCTGCAAAACATTTCTTCTCTCCGGTTTTGAATAATTATGTCCTAAATTCTTGGTAACAGATTGCGCTTCAATGTCTTTTACACCCTGTATAGCTTTATATACCTAGCATTAGCAGAGATTTCTTCAATGACATAACGACGTTATTCACAAAGCATTTTATAATACTCGTATTATTCTAAAATTGCCTGCATTTGAAGGGTCGCTAATAAGAAATTTCGACAACCGCCGGGAGCGTCGGATTGGCGACGTTAAATTAATGACTCCCATTAACAAACCTTTCCAGCTCGAAACAAATAGAATTTGCAACTGAAATCGTCTCGGTACCGACGACTCCTGCCAACCTTTTGCTAGCAACAATAATAATTATGATATAAAATCTTTTTGTGTAAGCATTTTGTTATTTTTTCGATGTTATTGAGTAGTAAACTTTATCAATTATTAATCTTCGTCTTGTTTCTTCGTTGTTTTTTGTAAGTAATTCTTAAGACACTAACAATTATTATGCTATGAATTACTACCGTGTAGGGTATTGTGGTTTTAGTCAAAGTTCAGCTTTATCGTAATACCAGCCTGAAAAACAACTTGCGAATACCTCTAGCAGTTGACAGTGGTGTACGTTACAATTAGAGCATAAATCTGGATGAAATAAATTACTCAAACAATATTTTAACTTTTTGCCATCGATACGCTAAGATGATTCAAAAAGAAATCCTACATTTATTTATTTATTTAAGGATCACTAACGAGATACTTTACAATTATCTATAACAATAATAAAACTTGTATAACAAATACGTTACCCTTTTTTTTTTTGTTTGGTTGGGAAATCATCAAATGACCTCTCCCGCTCTGGGCGGAGCGGAAGGGCGTGTCAGACTCTTACTGACTAAAACCCACCCGTGTTCCTTCAGTTGCCTGTGCGCCAGGGCCACGGTAACTCTTTCGAACAATCCGCAGCTCCGGCAGGCATCGGTCCTATCGGACCCCGTCAATTTTGCTGACATCTCTTTGAGTCGCGCGTGGAACACGACGCGCCGTCGACCCGGGCCTGGTCCTTACCGGACGGCGAGCTGCCCATTGCTCGCCGTCCGCGCCTACGGTGGCCGGGAGTCGGCAATCGACTTCCGACGCCCAGGGTGTCTCCTCCTGCGGCGACTAGGGGCGCGAGGGCGCAGTGATTGCCTCTCCCTCTCGTGCTCCACCTCCTCCTTCGCGAGCATTACTGCTTCGCAGAAGGAGGTGATGGCTTCCCATTCCCTCTAGCTCCGTACCATGGCCTGAACCAGGGCCGGACTCGAGAAGTCGCCGCCGCCGATCGCCGCCACGAGGACATGGCGATGCTCCGCCCAAGCCGGGCAGACCTCCACCGTATGCTCCACCGTGTCCTCCGGTCGATCCACACAATGATAACACCCGGGCGTTTCCTCCCGCCTTATCCGAAACAGGAACCTCCCGAAACAGCTATGTCCGGTGAGGACCTGCGTCAGGCGGAAGGTGAGGACGCCGTGGCGCCTCTCCAGCCACTCCTCAAAGAGGGGTCTTACCGCCGCAATTGTGGCGTGCCTTGCGCTGGGTTGCGACAGTCGCACTCTCCATGCCGCCATGAGATCCCGCCGGAGCCCTGTCCGCTGTGCCGCGATTTCTCGCGGCAGCGGAGTGACGCCCCGGCGTTTCGCCTCCTCGCGCCACTCCCAAACGTGCGCGAGGACTTTTGCCTCCAGATCCTACGGCGGCAATCCGGCAAGGAGGCTCGCCGCCTCGCAGGAGACCGTGCGGTATCCCCGTACCATCCGGATGGCCACGACCCTTTGGGACGCGTTCAACCGGCGGGCTGGCCGGAGCCTCAATGAACGCGCAAATATGTTATCCTGTAATGCACACTCAATTACAGGTGGCCACAGCTTACACAATGGTTATTATTTTCAGTGTAGCGTTTTGGCGCGTGGCCAAAATGGGAACTAACGCTGCCATCTTGTTTTTTATTATATTTCACAAACTAGTATTTACACAAATGTTTACCAACAGCGCCCCCCTGTCAACGTCAAAAGATCGTTGTAGCCGTGTAGGTAGGAATTATTAACTATGTACTTAGACCCATATAGTAACAACCCTAATTATTAATCATGGACCTTTATTACAACATGAAGCTTTAATTAAAATAATAAACATTTGTCACTTAATAAAAATGTTAATTGTTTCCTTTACGTTAATACTAAATTAAAATCGATAATGTCCAGTACTGAACATTTAATAGTTCAGTGACCGAAAACTGTGCTTCATTACTACTGCCGCTATTGACCAGATCGGCGGCCCCTTAATAACTGTATCTTACCAATAATAATAGAGCAGGACAGCCGTTTCTGTGTTTAATTTTTACAGGATTTATGTTTCTAAATGCTTATTTTGTTTGTATTGTATGTATTCTTATAAGAATACATAGATAAGGTATTGTAGCGGCATCTACAAATCCACATGCGAGCTACGCGTCACACTGATGTCACGCAAAATCCTGCATCGCGTAAGCAGAGTTTACCGCGCAACTAGCATATCTATGTATACAGGATACATTTTTAACCAATGCGCAAACTGTAACCATGAATTCAGCACATGATTTTAAACCCTCTAGCGCAGAAATTTCTCGACTGTTATCAAAAAAGAAATCTGCTGTTTCATAGAAAAGTCAATACCTACGCGGTCAAAATGTACGGAGAAACTAATAAAAAAAAATATAACGGGCGAAAAATTTCTACGCTAGGGAGTATAGAATCATATGCTGGATTCATGGTTACAGTTTGCACACTGGTTATAAGTTTATCCTGTGTACAACGGCCCGACATCAAACGTTGGGCAGTTGCCCACCAGATTCAACACCCGTCTAGTCGGACGATCCTCCCTTTTCTATGAAAGTATGTGTAAACTTTACACCCTGTTCCTCATACCTCTATAGTATTAAATAAATAATATGTGTATGAATTTTCACCAATATCAAAACGTCAAACCAAAAAAGCCAGAAAGTGGATTACTCGTAGACGTTTTGCGCAACCAACGTGTATTGTCAGAACAAAATATAATTCCATGTGTCTTGCTAAGGTACGCAAACTCAAAAAGCTAAATACCAATTTTTTATAAAGCATCGCATCATATACAACTTAATGAACCGTACCTACTCATTTAACGTACCTACATAATAAAATATAATGAGCGAACGTAGCAGATCGAACAAAATTATGTTGTCAGTAAAAAGGCTGAATCGTTCCCGTTACATAAATCAGTTCATGTAGAAAAAATGTTAGGATCCGTATATGAAACCTAATTTGATGCCTGATTGAAACACAGCTTATTACACATAAAAGCCAAGCAGCTGTGTAACGAAATAGTTTTTTTAATACGTAGGTATGAGCCGGCTGGACACTCCACAATTGCGGCGGTAAGTCCCCTCTTTGAAGAGTGGATTGAGAGGCACCACGGCGTCCTCACCTTCCGCCTGACGCAGGTCCTCACGGAACGGTTATTTCGGGAGGTCCCTGTTCCGGATAAGGCGAGAGGAAACGCCCGGGTGTCACCGTTGTGTGGATCGCCCGGAGGACACGGTGGAGCATACGGTGGAGATCTGCCCGGCTTGGGCGGAGCACCGCCGTGTCCTCGTGGAAGCGATCGGCGGCGGCGATCTCTCGCGTCCGCCCCTTGTCTAGGTCATGGTATAGAGCGAGAGGGCACGGGAAGCCGTCACCTCCTTCTACGAAGCAGTAGTGCTCGCGAAGGAGGAGGCGGAGTGCGTGAGGGCGAGGCAATTGTTGCGCCCTCACGCCCCTAGTCACCGCAGGAGGAGACGCCCTGGACGTCGGCAATCGGTAGCCGATTTCCGGCCACCGTAGGCGCGGGCTTGCGGATAGCGAGCAATGGGTAGCTCGCCGTCCGGTAAGGACCAGGCCCGGGTCGATGGCACGTTATGATCCACGCGCGCCTCAAAGAGATGTCAGTACTATTTGACGGGGTCCGATAGGACCGATGCCTGCCAGGGTCTCGGATTGTTCGAAAAATTTACCGTGACACAGGCAACTGAAGGAACACGGGTGGGTTTTAGTCAGTAAAAGACTGACACGCCCTTCCGCTCCGCCCAAAGCGGAAGAAGTTATTTGATGACATCGCAACCAAAAAAAATGGCACTCGGGGACTGCCGCGGTAAAGCTATTGCATAGCATTTTTTATCAACTTATGCAATTATAATTTATTTTTATTTTTTTATTTATGCTGTTTTTATTTTTTCTTTGAGATTAATTCAAGTACAGTAGTACCATATACATACACGTTAAGCGAACGCTCGGCCGAGCTATATGGTAGGCGGAGTGGGGGTGTTAGGTTTTATTTTCGTTACGGAATTTCTTGATTCGGTCGCCGCGCTCAAAGCCCGCGATAAAAGCTATGCAATATCTTAAAAAAGTTACGAGCCGGCGAAAATGGCAATTAATTTAACTGAATATGTCTTTATTTATTAAAAACTAGCTTCTGCCCGCGCCTTCGCCCGCGTACGGGAACGTGTTAGCTTATGTCCATCCCCAGGATGACATCTATCTCTTTGGTAGATTTTATCGAAATCCGTTCAGTGGTTTAGACGTGAAAAGGTAACATACAGACAGAGTTACTTTCAAATTTACAATATTAGTATGGATGTATTGTGAGAGGCATGACGAGGAAAATGAGGCAATTACGTACAGTATAAAGTAAAACAAAAAATATTAAGAATTCTGTTATGGTTAGCACAAAACGGGAAAAACATGAAACAAAAGGGAGGCGGTCTCAGGAGAGAACCCAGCGGTGAAGGAACAAGGCTGTCAATGATGATGACGCAACGCGTAAATAATAGATCATAATTAAGCCGTATTAAAACTGATTGTCCCGATTCTGCGCTTTGCGGATGTAAATTAAAGCTATTATTTGCATGTGGAGAATTGATCTAAAATGTAAAAATATGCGCACTTATTTCCATTAAAATTTGAAGCATTAATGCATACGTTTTATTCTTTAAACATAATCCAAGAAGAACTTTCACAAGGAGCAAGGAAAGGTCTTGAATGAAAAATACTTGTCACAAAAGGATTAAGTCGATACTTTGCGAGGAAACGGCGGCATTTTCTGTTTATTTTCTTTATACGGTCGCAAATCGGATGACCAAACAACCTCATCTTAAAAGTGCATTTTAAGGAATTGAGTTTATCGGTTGAGGCATGGATTCGAGTTTAAATACGGCCCCTTTCAAAGCGTAAAGACGGCCTTCAAAAAAATAATCTATTAATGTTACACATCAGTAGCTCGTCTAATTATGAGTATCTTAATATTTTCTTCGCCCATAAGGTGAACCTGCCTGTCGTTATTCATAAACAGTCTAGTCTATGGTACATTTCAACACTAATGTTTACTTAAATCTCATTTGCTACAAATAATGATAAGCAAAATCAATGCACCCGCAAATTTCATTACCCGTAAGCAGCCTGCCGAGGAAAATTATATTTTAAATAGCTTTAATATAATAATGATATTCATGCAATATTTGTAATAAATTCGGCGCGCGCCGGTCAAGAATGCATTAGGTACCTACGTCAAAAATATACTCATGGAAATGCGAATATTTGCATCAAAGCGAACAGTATGATTAAATTCTCGTATGTTTCGAAATTTCAGTAGCGAAAATAAAATAAAAGAATGTACATCTGGTGCTGAGACTCAGTTACATTTTTGAAATGTTATTTAAAACCTGCTTTTATTTTTTACAATTTTTATCGAAGATTCACTTAACTGGCATAGATTTTTCAATAGTCAAAACCCAACGTTACTTTTTAGCAATAGTTTAATTTATCTTTACAATACAGTAAAACGAATGTGTGCACTTAGTTTCAACAAAAATAATATGCTGAACATTCTGCTGTAATTGTATCCAAAATAATGGTTTGAATTTAATTTATGCGCGGTCAGGTTGTTTTAAAGCCTGCAGCTTTGCGAGATCGTTTATTTAAAGGTGGTGAAACATGCCCCTAATGTCATCAGACCGTTATTTGTGGCGACGTCTTTGTATATTAAGACGATGATAATATCCAAATGAGTGCGGCACATGGTTCTCTTGAGTCAAATTACAGAGATGCGGTGTGCCAAGTGTAAATTACAAATTAACTTGCACAACGAGTTTAGATCTGTCTGTGGAACCATACACAAAATCTGTGTTAGAATTATTAGGTACTAACATGATGCTTGCCTCTATGAGACTAGATAAGACAATAACATAACATAACGCCTGCAATCGCGAAAGGGTAACGTAGAGGTGTACCTATAGTACCTGCACTCACATTTCGCCAGTTATGTTTAAGTCCCATGTAATAGGGGGCGAGCTTAAGGCCATCAACCGGGCACAAATTCGGACTGCCAAAACCTAATAACAGTTTGCTCGACCTGGGAATCGAACCCAGGACCTCATGCTTAGCAGTAGCGCTTGTGACCACTAGACCGACGAGGTATTCAAGCTAACAAAAATCTATCTTTATAAATAAAACACAAAAAATATATATCTGTATCCGTTATAGACTTTATAAATATCCAACCGATGTGCCCCAAATTGGTTTCATTAGAAAGGCAATAATGCGAAAATGGTCTTAGACTACTAAAACAATGAAAAAAATAACTTCTTGAATGGACCGAATGTGCCTAATGCATTATTTTATCGTAGTAGCACACGCCGGCTTATATTTAATGTGGAACCTACTTTGACAGAGTCGCAGGTCGTTCGCTCGTGCACTTACTTAAGCTTTTCTCAAAGCATCACTAATAACCGTTACTGCCCGCCATTATGTCTAGGTCAAAGACAGTGCCTCGCATATATGAGGGTATCTATGGGGAGGCGTGCCGCCTCTGTCCGCTTGGAAAACGTTTCAATTGTCCAGAAAGTGCCCCACGTCACGTCGTCACTGCTTATTCAGGGGTGCATTCTCCTTTGTGACTACACCCTCGCTTGAGACTAATTACTCGTTTGCCGACAGCTCAACTTTCCTTTCTGCATAATGTAAAGTCCCAATAAAAGAGTTGGTTAATTTTCTATTCATTTAGGAAACTATGTACCTACTTAATGTGTGGTTGGGTGAGAGTGCAAGTTTTAATAGAATTGATACTTCTCCGTACTGCAAATTAGATAGGTACTGCTTTTAATTATCGTGTTGCTTAGTTGGCTTACTTCTTTTTTAAACTAATTGATTATTATGCTGCGACTCAACTACGATTAAGAATTAGGAAAAGAATTTTGACAAAAATATCTGAAATCAACTCCAAGCAAATTACTATCAGGACTTGGGTTCATACCAACTACACGTTGTATTAAGAGGGCGCAGCAACCCAGAAAAAAAACAAGTTTCACCCGCGCCTCCTTGCCTACCGCTCTCATCAAACACGATGAAAACAAGACACAATCCTTTCCCGCCAGCAGAAAGTTTTCGCTCGGTGTATATCTAGGTATTTGAATTTGAATTCGAATCTTCCGTAGTAAGTATACGCAAAATAATCAGATGAAACGGCTCTATTCAACGTACCTAAGAATGATCGCTGTGTACAAGTAGATATATTATTTAATATTATTGTATTTCCGTGAATCTGTTACCGATGCTGGTGGGCTACTGTTTAAATCATTTTTATTTACCTGAACATAATTATTATCTTATGTTCCGATGTTTATTTGTCAGTATAGGCATTCATTAGAAAACCGCGCAAGTGCGAGCGGAACACGACCCCTGAGGGTTCCGTCTCAAAGTTGTGTCCGGATGCCCGCGGCTTCACTCAAGTAATACAGCCTATAAATTTCCAATTCCGGATTGAAGGGCAAACTTAACTATGCAGTAAGAAAATATTTTGTTAGATGGAGACTAAACCGACTTGAATGAAATAAAGATTCAATGTTACTTCAAGATACGGCCTATAACTTTTCGATTCCAAATAATATAACTACAAATTAACGATGTCCGGATATTTTCCTGTACCTATTTGTGCTGTGAGACCTTGGTTCTTGCCGAACTTCATGATTCTAGGTCAAAGGGAACTAATTTATTTGCGAGTGTCAGAATATGCGACATGAATGGCAATTTATGCCAGCCTCTAAGTCAACGTCTTAGAGGCTCGATTTTTTTACAGCTCCAAGGGTCCGTAGATTACGGCGCACTCACTCTCGTAGAGAGGAGGCCTGTGTCCCAGCAGTGGGGACATTATAGGCTGATTATGTTATTATGTTATATTATGGGACCGTAGATCTAAGTACGTATTTGATATCAATTTGAACTTGATACTCCTACGCATTCCTGAGATAAAGGGTCAAACAGATGGACAACGTAGTGATCCTTTATGGGTTTTGATTTTTTATTTTGAGGTACAGAACCCAAAAAAGAAAAAGCACTTACATCAAAGTATTATAATAGGTCTTTACCTATGAAATTGCCGTTTTGTATGAAAAAATTTAAACGAATTTTTTTCATGAATTTTTTATTTGTATTAATCGAAGTAATCACCCATGCAATCAATGCATCTTTGCCATCGCAGTGGCAGTTTATTGATGCCCTTCTTAAAGAAATCAGCTGGACGGGAGGCAACAAATTCTTCAAAGGCATTTTGTACTGCCTCTCGGGTATTAAATTTTTTTCCCGCCAAGAAGTTATCCAAATTCTGGAAAAAGTAGTAGTCTGTAGGCGCAAGGTCTGGTGAGTAGGGCGGATGACGGAGAGCTTCCAACCCCAGTTCTTGCAACTTGGAGACCGTCTGCTGTGCAGTATGAGGTCGCGCGTTGTCGTGCAGGAGCAGCGGAGACGAGCGATTGACCAATGCTGGTTGGAGATGCGCCAGCTTCTCCATCATTGTGTTCAGTTCTTCACAGTACACATCTGCAGTAATGCTCACCCCGTTTGGTAAGAAGCTGTGATGAATCACACCGGCGCTAGACCACCAAACAGTGACCATCACTTTTCTAGGGGTAAGTTTTCGTTTAGGGCATTGTTTAGGTGCTGAACCAGGATCCAACCAACTTGCTGAGCGCTTACGGTTATCAAACAGAATCCATTTTTCATCGCAGGTAACAATGCGGTTCAAAATTCCTTCATTTGTGTGTCTGTTGAGCAGTGCAAGGCACGTCTCGACGCGTACTTCGCGCTGGCGATCATTGAGTTCGTGGGGCACCCATTTGTCAAGCTTTTTTACCTTGCCAATTTGACGCAAATGGACCAATATTGTTTTGACGCTAACGTCGAAAGCTGCTGCTAATTCAGCCGTAGATTGTGTATCATCAGCTTCCACAATCGCCTTTAATTCGTCATTGTCGACCAAAGTCTTCGGACGACCGCGAGGTTCATTTTTCAGGTCGAAATTTCCAGAACGGAAGCGAGCAAACCAATAACAGGTGGTGCGTTGGTTTGTAGAGTTAGCTCCGTAAACGTCGTTGATGTTGCGTGCCGCTTGTGCCGCGTTGCTGCCACGACGGTACTCATATTCCATAATTACTCGAATTTTTAACGTATCCATGATGACGAAAAAGATTGAAATGCGATGAAAATGTAACACTAATCAATAAAGAAATGACTACTTTTAGAAAAAAAAATCCATGTTTTTAAAATAAAATTAATTTGAAATTAGAATTCATAGCCAAACAAAAATTATTTTGATTTGAAATGGCCAGTACTGCAGAACGGCAATTTCATAGGTAAAGACCTAATAGTTCAAACTCATGATAAAAACACACTCAGTAATCTTGTTTTTTTAACGATGTGAATACGAATATAGTCGTATCACTTACCTTCCGATTTTTGACTTTGAGGTAATGAAATCAAGCCTTTTTAGAATGATGACGTCATAAAGGTCATGTTAAGGATGAACATGATTGCACAAAAATGTTAATAATCTTAGAATATTTGTTGGACCGTAGTAACCACCGACCGTTTTACTCGAAATGGTTTCTCCATTACAATATTTAAACGAAATATGATCAATGCCCACTCCCTTCATTTTCAATTAAATTCTTCAATAGGTAAAAACATGTTTATTTTGCATATACTAGACTACTTGCTATAGAATTTAGATTCTTTGATTATAGTCATGCTTTGGAACTAGAAACTCAATGTTGACTTGACAAAGTTCCAAATTTTATTTAGGACTTGTACAAGTTGGACCTCACGACGTCTTCGTGGAAAACAGTGTTAACCAACTAAACATATAATAGTATATCGTGGATTTTGCTTTGCAGGATCGTACGAACAGAATTAGCAACAGTGTTACCCAAGTAAAAATTATATTGGTATAGTGAATTTTGCACTGTATTGTGCAAAGTCAAATGGCATGTGTCATGAAAACCATTTCTGCGCGAAGTGCGAGTAGAAAAAAATCCCCGCCGAAAACATTTATGAAAAAGAGGCCAAGTTCGGTACAAAAAATGTACATGATTATTGGCTGCACCGATAAAATAATTGACATCTTAGGTTCCTCTTTTGTAACTGTTTTAACTTTAGCTTTGAAAAGTTGCCGAGTTACATTATAAACTTTAGACTTTCTTTCAACTCTATAGAACTTGGCACCCATTTAGATCTCAATTCTTTAGTCGGCGAAGTCGATAACCTCGCGTATTCTTAATATTGAACTTGGCTCTCATTTTCACATTTATCTTTTTGATGGGATATTATTTACGCAAATAAATTATATCCCAACGCAGCCGAAAATTTGAGCGCAGTCCTCTCGTCTCAACAGAGCGACGCAACGGCAACTGGTTTGTGAAACAAAAATTGTGCTTGAAGCTCACGCAACGTGCGACGGAAGATGACTTTTTCCATGAACTAAGAAAGGCGTAAGTGCATGTGCGTGAAAAAAAAGAAAATAGGAATTTAAAAAAATGCCTGCACGTTTTTTTTCGCATTTTAATAATCATCAAATTTTATCCTATTAGTCATGAGCATATTAAGTACAAATCGAAAATACGTGAAAATTAACTGTACCTTCGTGATGCTTTTTTAGCGAGATTTTTATTTTATTTTGTGTTTCTGTTAAAAAAGAAAGTATGGAAATAGTAGTTACTCGTATTATTTTTATTTTATACATAAATCTTATTAATTTCATGAGAAATCAAATTGAAGATAGGCAATTTTGGTTGCTTCTTCCTCTTGATGAATATATCGACTGCACGTAAAAGAAGGCGCAGTATCTTACGGTATGTAAAACTCTCATATTCGTAATCGAAAGTTGGGCAAATATTGGTACCGATAAGTCTAAAACGATCTTAAATATTGCGCGGCACTCGCAAAACAGAAATACTTTTCTGTTTGTTTTGATATATTCATGTTTGCTTGAGATTTGGCTCGATATGTAAATATATATTATGAAGATATTTTTAAACTTCTTGTATGTTTTAGTAAGTATAAAGTAATATTTTTTGATGATTCCATGATTTATCTAAAAGGAAAATTCTATTAATTTATAATGCAAAGTGGATGCGAGACAGACTGGCCACGGTACACCGGTCGTTCATTTAGGTATCGCTCGTAAAAGCTATTATGCAGCCTTCTAAATTATCGACGGACTGACAGACACCGCACAGATATTGTCAAGAAATATAAAGGAATGATTTTTTAGAAAATCTGTGTAACGAGGCATAGTAAGTTGGAAGTTTTTAATGTTATATTCAACTGGTTCGTAAGAGATAAATGAGAACAAAGTTACTGACAAAAGCAAGGCAATTATAGAAGGTTGCTGCTTGTAATATTTGTTGGATAACGAACTACTTCAATGCTTCTGAATAAGCTCGAACGATTCTCGTAACAGACAAAAGTGTACCTAATTGGAATTTCTTCCAAGAAGATCTCAGAGATAGCACTTGTAGTACAATAGTATTAGTAACGGAAAGGTTTGGTGTTCGATAAATACCTCGATTTCATAATACTTAAACCCAAATTCCGGGTATTACTGCTCAATAGTTGACGGGATATCGAACGGGATTTTAATTAGTCGTGTCCGCGGCATTCCTTTATACTAGTAACGTAATTATCTCGAAAATTGCAAATCTGTATCTATACATCCACACTAATATTATAAATTCGAAAATAACTCTGTCTATGTCTGTGTATGTTATCTTTTCACGCCTAAACCACAGAACGGATTTCGATAAAATTTGCCAAGGAGATAGATGGCATCCAGGGGAAGGGCATAGGCTACTTTTTGTCCCGGGAGCACGTTCCCGTGGGATAATTTCCGACATCCACGCGGGCAAAGCCGCAGGCAAAGCTAATATTATTATAAATTAAGCCGCTTTTCGTGTCTGCTTCTGTGACCACGTTGTTCTTTTGAACTACGCAACGGATTTTTATGTGGTTTGCAGCATCATTTACAGAATTTATACAGGAAAGTTATATGTGTATTATACATTAATATTACACTCACGTGTAATAAGGAAATCTCGATGTTTTGTGAAGTCATACAAATCGTGCAAAGGAGTGGCGGGTCGCTAGTGATCTGTGAAATATTTATAAACAAATGTAGCTTTATCTTTTTGCGGTAATAAATTAAATAAGTATCGAATTTATTAACTCAACTATTGTTGTATTTTTAATATTTAGTAGGGCGGAACGAGGAACCGAAGAAATCTTTTGTTTATTTTTTGGTTTGTTTGAACGCGCTAATCTCTGGGATTGCCAGTCGAATTTGAAAAAAACTTTTTGGATTTGAAAGCTCAATTCTTGAGGAATATATTCTATAGGCTTTATAACATTACGCCACGACCCTTAGGAGCCGAGCAAAAAGAAATAAAGGCGGAAAGAATACTAAGAGAAAACGAAGTAATGGCGTGACGAAGTCGCGAGCAGAAATCTAGTAATATTATATAAACTACTAGCGACCCGCCCCGGCTTGGCCCGGGTTATATAATATAATATATAGGAATAATAATATAATATATTAAGTATAATATAATATAGCCTATGTCATCCGGAGATAGTGTAGCTTCCAAACAGTGAAAGAATTTTTGAAATCTGTTCAGTAGTTTCGGAGCCTATTCAATACAAACAAACAATCATATCTTTTCTCTTTTTATTATTATTTCACTGTATTTCGTTTATTACAAAATAAATTTAGGTTATACCTTAGCCTCAGCAACACGTGGTGGTTATGCTATTAAATTGTAGCTTATATGAAACGTTTGTATTTTTAACAAAGCGCCATCTATTGAATACTTACTCAATCCAGTCAACAGATATCGCCATCTGTTAGAATCGTTTAGAGCTAACAGATAATTGAGACTGTCAAATAATAGACAAATAATTTGCAATAAAATAATATTGCGACTATAAATTGAGATTTACGCTATCCTATCTTTCAAGTTGGATCAAATTGCACACGGTGTGCAAATCAAATTTAAAATCGGTTCAGTAGTTTAGAAGTCCATCGCGGACAAACAACGTCACACGTAATTTTTAGAATGAATGAAATGAATAAGAATGAAGATGAAAGCTTTCATAAGTAAATTGCTATTGGGTATTCCTCCTGCACTCCTGCACAGAGATCGATCGTTTGTCAAATATTTTACGGCAGATTTTTGTATTTATTTAAATACTACCTGTTTATCAATTCCCGCTGAAAAAACAATTTTGAACTTGGTTGTTTTTAAAAGTGTGATGACAGCAAGCTTGAAGTGTCGCCACTGGCAAAAAAAATGCCACTTACATTTTGGGGCAATAAATCGTCTTGTCACTTGTCACCCTTTTAACTTTAACTTTTAAATTTTACATAACCGTGCAACAGTAGGTAGTTAAAATGCTATGGTAACTGTTAATGTTAATGTAAAATAAACTCCGACAGAAACAATAACGTAAGCCCTTGGTGCTACTCACCCTAAATGATCGCAATTATTACAGAGGTGAGAAACTTTAAAGCCAATTAAACAGAAATTTTAATGAATGCAACACATAATTATATTATGAACCAATCATTTCATAATTAATAACGCGCGAATAACTCATTTATTTGTAACCATTTTATTTTTCTTTTCATAAAATTGCTCCGTGAAAGCGCAATTTTATTGAAAATGGAAAGTATCACACAAGATGAATGGTGGAATAAAAGTTAAAAGAAATTGTCGTGTTTATTTTACCGACAACTGTTTCCACCTCCTGATAAGTTTAATTTAACTTATGTGTTACTTTTTTGTTATCTACCTAGTTGATAGTTAATATCTGGACACAGCAAAACGGTTTTTATATCACAACTCGTAACATCGTAGCAGGCGCAACCAGGAGTAACAAAAAAGTAATAAAAAGTTGTAACACAGTCTTATGCATATTTAAAACGGGTTTCAAAGTTTTAATAAACCTTCAAATACGAACACCTTCCCCACATCAAAAAAGTAAGTAAACGTAATGTCTTTCGGTCTTCCTGCTTTTGCATTTACAATGAGGCAATAAAAATAATAAAAATTGATAATTTTTAAGACTGAGTTGCACCAAGTAACTTTAACGCTAACCAATGCCTTGTCGTCACATATATCATTAATGTATACATGATATTGTAAAGCATTTTGAAAGAGTAACGGTGAAGTTTCTTGCCCATTCTTCTCCATACCTACGAAACCACCTTTTGGAAGGGGCAACTAGAATCAGTTCTAGTTTGTTGTAAATTTTGCCGTTCAAAAGTGCCTTCTATGTGCCTAATTTGACTTTTTCAGTCGTCAAATCTCCGGATAAGCTAAATACAGGTTGCACTATTTTAACAATAGTTAAAATGACGTCATAAATAACGATAACATTAACCGCTCAACTTCGGCTATAGTTACGACTTGTGTAATAATTTGGTTTGGAGTGTGGTACTGATTTCCTGTTTAATAGGTACTGTCCCATGCTTGTTTTTTTCTGTTTTCTGCTATTCCCGTCTGTTAATTTGCACATCAAATATGGGTTTTTCTGCAAGGTTTTCTAATCTTATATCTTCTACTTTGCTAAAATTAACCCTTCTTTCTCTCAAAATATATGCCAGTTATTTTATTAATAAACTTATTATATATATATCACAATATTGATAGATTATGGTTTTACATACTTGGAAGTTCTCTCATGTGGTATTTTTAAGTAGTGGATATAGGTATTACAAAACGTAGGTATTTAAATAATAATAACATTAATTCGCATAAGTCTGTTGTGTAAGACTTTATTACGTAGGAGGAACGAGGAATCGAAGAAATAATATTTTAAAAACTATAAAACCAATCCCTATTCACTTTGTATTGAAGTTGTCGAGAAAATTACTATTATATTTTAACTTAAGTTTGTTTGCTTAAAATAGTTTGCAGCAGAATAATTTGTAATTTAACTACCACGCGTATAATGAATAATCCCGCCGAAAAAATAAGTTTGAACTTCAATAATTTTGAAAGCGTGATGACAACAAGCATGAAGTGTAGCCCTTGTCAAAAAAGTACCCACGTACATTTTGTGGAAATAAGACGTCTTTTCCCTTGACCCTTTTAACTATACATTTTACATGATGGTGCAACAGTAGGTTGTTCAATTCTATGTTCATTGTTAATGTTACCGTTCAAATTAACTTTGACGGAAACCATAACATAGCTCTTAGTGCAATCCATCACCCTTACTAGATGGTTAATGTTTTTTTAATGTTTATTGAAAAGCAGAAAATAGTAAAGGTAAACCCGCTATTATTTTTAGATTTTTTCTTATATTGAGTAACATATCTTTTTCTATAAATTCACGCTTCAACACATGTTGTGATACTGCTTCAGATCATGCAAACTGAGAAACTTATAAGCATAGGGTTAACAAAAAAGTTCCATCACAAACTACACCGCGGTGTGTACAAAGCGGCCACTTCAAAGCCCTATCCTTAGGGATAAAAGAGATTCCAAAGGAGAAAATAGGCTTACATTAAAAAGTCACGGGCTCATCACAACAAGGCAATTTTGGCAAGTCAACAACGCGTGTAGCAGTCGCGGATGACGAGGCATGACGCGGACGTCCCGACTTGACGTGACGTGACAAGAATGACGTCGCCTCACATGAAGAGTATTTATTGACGTCACAGGATATGTCATGACATCGCGTTTATCATTCGAGATGCGGTGCTTTGTGATATTTAATCATGTGTTCTTTGAAAAACAAAATAATGTCACAAAAACTAACTTTTATGTGGAGAACGCACGCGGTGATTATTTTTCAGTGCGATTGCGTGTAATTAGAGTTTAGTTAGCATTTGTGATTTTTATCGTGAATTACTAATCTGAGAAAAATATCAAGTAATTAAACTGATTTATTTTTAAGAGAAGTCATAATTATTATACCAACTTTATTTAATTGTAAGCCTACCTCAAAGAAAGATGGAGAATCATAATGATAAAGTACCTACTTCTTAAACTATTTGCATGTCATCATTTTTTTTTCAAATATTCTCTTTTGCGTGCCCGGGTCACATTATCAAAAATAATATTTTTTGTTGGCTTATCCGAAAGGCTGACATAACCGTAATTGGATTTAGCCCATTTCGTTCCAAGTCCGATGTTCCCAATAAACCGTCTGGCTTGCACCGCGATTCTGCCTACTTGTGTAACCACTGTTACCCCCACTCAGACAAACATGGGACCCCTACACAGTACGTTATTATCGTTTTATTTTGTGAAACAAGAGAAAATTCTTAACGCATTGTGGAAATAAATTAGAACAGAACTCATTCTTTTTTAACCATTAACGCTAGCAATTTCCGCCCCAGCTTCGCCAAAAAGATCCACATACCTACTTGTAGTGCTTTTGGTATTAGTTTGCGCTAGATAAAACGGAGTTGCCGTCTACGGAGCTTTCTGTCAAATGCAATCGTTAATCCCGGGTTCCAAGTTTTACTGTGCGGCCACCGCCACGGTACACAAACAATACCCGCGCTAGACTTGCTACAAAAGCCCAGGCTTTGTCAGCAATAATTATTATTATTGAAGTCTCTGTCGGCAATGACTGCTCGAGTATCTTGGAAGCAAAAAGAACAAATAATTCATTGTTATCAGCGGAAGAAAACTACTTTTCTACGTTAACTGAATTTTATTGAAATCTATGATGGCGGAATGGTTTGATTTCAACAGTAAAAATATCTGAAATATGTAACGAGGGAAAACATAAAATGCGGAAAGGACAATAACAGGCTTTTGTTCACATTGGCTCCGCTTTCTGCAAATATAATAAAAACTGAGATCTAACAAAATCGTTGGGATTGCCGAGCTCAAAATTAACGACAGTCATTATAACGCTCTCGCTGCTAAAAACAAATACAAGTTGCAACGTAGTCGTTTAGCTTTGAACTTAAATTCTGGCCTATACAAATGATAAATACATTTTGAAATTCGAAGAATTTTGCATTTCGAATGAGTATAATAAAGCTTTCAACCAAATACTTAAACATTCATAAATTAGAACTAAACACAGTTGAGGAGCGTTTACTTTAATAATTACGTAAATGTCGACAAATGTCTTTGGTACTTGTTATTACAGTTAAGTACAAAGCTTTTAGTATCACGCCGTTTCTGTTAAATTTCTCGTCTCGCGGGGCAGCCGATATAAATAGTATTCTAATCTTTTTGTTATTTCACCGATCCCGAAGGTCACGTCTTTATAAAAGCAAAACTCTGAAATTAAAATATTCCAAAACGTCAAGACGAGAAGCTCGCAGCTAAGGCAACAACCTTTTATGCGGACTCTTTGAACTGAATGGGAACGTGTGTCGACCTTATGGCGATATGGCCTTCCGCGAGTACGTTGAGGTGCCGTCGACAACTGCGGACTGCGGTTTATCCGACATTACTATTACTTTGTTGTGTAGTACTACAGTTCACTGTTTGCTGCCAGTTTCAATCCCATATTTATGTTTCCACCCTCAAATATTTATTTAAACAGATCCAAGATGTCTGAAATTATTCTAAATATTCTGTTTGACATTAACCGGTTCGTTAACGTTACCAATGTTAATTTTGTTATTTAATATAAGTATAGGATACCTTTTTGAAATAGGAGCTAGTAACGGATTTAATAAGTTAATGTACGAGTAGGTACATACTCAACGCCAAAGCTAACTTTACTCTGGCTTCAAATGAAAAGATTTGAAAATAGAACTGCAAATTAATTACACCGACGTCTTCTCATTTATTGATGTTACACTAGTAGATTCAGCAATACACTAATTGATTTATGCAAGGAGAGCGGAGTGTAGCTGTTAACCCACTTGAAAAATAGAAGAATATTATATTTAAAAGGTCGGTCAGCAAGCATTTGCATTTTTTATGAAGTTCACTTATTAAAAAAACCTTTACCTGATTAATACACATTGCAAACCTTTCCAACTTTTTTTTATTCTGAAACTATATAAACGGATTTAAAAAGAAAGTAGGTACACCTGGTATTTTAGCACATACCATCCTGACAGGCATCTTTCTTTTAAAGCCATTTTTAGAAGAAAACAGCCTCTTTGCTAAACAGAGATTGGACCAGCTCCAACTGTATCCTGAAGATAATAGAACCTACGACTCTATTGGATCCGAACAACACTGGTTAGTTACAAATTTAATTATTTATTTATTTGTGCACAATTTATTACCTTAAAATACAATATATGACATTACAATATATAAGGCTAATACCAGTCACAATACCCTCCGTACTAGTTGATACTGTATTATAGTGGCGTATTATTCCTCATTGCTGTGACCCGTCGAGTAACAAACTTGTGAGAACTTAAGATATAGGCTCCTTAGGAAAAGAAAATTAAACTAATGCAAAACTTACAATATTTTAGAAATGAAATTGCTTCACTTAACACTGTTTTTGGCTTATCTGTGATTGTGAGTCTGTGAGTATGTTTGATAGTATGTCTGTATGTATGGAGTTTGCTATTTCAGAATCATAAATGTGTCTTCAGTATTATTATAATTTAAGCAGAGTGGTTTCATACAATCTTTTTAAATATGTGTGAATTATGTTTCCGTAGAACTAAAGTTACATTAAATTTATTATATATATACGGAGCTAGGAAGAAAAGAAATCGCTGGGCAAATTTGGTTCTATATATTGGCTGTTTGTAGACTTTGTAAGCTCTTCGTACAGCGTCTGGAAAATCCGGTGGTTTATTGTGTTAAATACGTAAGACCTTTTCAATGTAAAGTTGCCGAATGCTAAGTACTGCACTTAGCTTATACAGTTCATAGGTAGTTTTTTTTTTAACACCATTTTTTTTTTTAAATGGCCCGTTGTGCTCTTTCTGCTTTGATAAGCTGTGTCTTAGCACATCCTCCCCAGATCGATATGCCATATGTAATAACTGATTGGCATAACGCGTAGTAGGTTGTGGTTAAAGTTACTGATAACATGACGACTATATTCTCCAAAAGCATAGGTAGAGGTGTAGGAGGACAGCCGATTGTCTTACAGTCCATTAACAGAGCACCCAATAAGTGCTATAAACACTTTGTTTGACACGAGGCTCGAACTCAGGATAGGTAGGTACGCTAAAAAGTCACTTTTGCGGCCACTATACCAACGAAACAGTTACGGTTATTAACAAAGTTCATAAAAGCTTCTCCCACTAGAGTTTTGAACTTAGTTAAGTATCCTTTTAATAAAAATAAAATTATACGAATAATATATTAAAAAATATAGAATTATAGTTAGCTATTATTCCATATTTCCCTTTATTTTTCCTGGGAAATCCTCAGTCTGGGGAGAACGAGGGGCTTATGGCGTAAAACCCCATGGTGTTACTTCGGCTTCCATAAGTGGCGAGCACGATTTAACGTATAGTTACCCGAAAAAGTGTAAGCCCCATTTACGAGCCCCAGGATTTTAATCCAGATTTGTTACAGTTGTAATGGCAATTATGTCATTTGGTTTAAATAGGCTTTTATTTTTATTGTTTTATTTATCTTTTATATTTTGTGAATGTTAGAACGTTGTAGGCCTAACTTGTAGACTGTAGGTTTGTAGACCACTTCCTATTTTGTTAAGTACCTGGTACTTGTTGACAGGCCTACACTGTCCTCCCATACCTATTAAACACTATAATTTGAAAACATTGTAAAAGCCAATTATTTTTATAAGAGTAACTGTGGAGTTTCTTTCGGGCTCTTGTATATAGGAAACGACCAATTGGAACCATGCACCTAGCTTCTGAGGTTTCATAAGTGCCCATTTAGGTTTATGTGAAATAAAAATTCGTCTAAACACAGACGGTGCAATTTTTATTGTTGCTTCAAATTAGGGTATGGCACTGGCAATTAAATCACACCGTGTAAATCGGCCATAGAGATTCGTGACAATTAAGCTGGCTGAAAAACAACGGACAGTCTTAACTACTGCAGATAAAAACATCAAATTATGAAGATAACGTTTCTGAAAAGGTAAGTAAAGTCCATTAAAAAAGGGTTTTTCGAAACTCCACCCCCGAGTGAGGCAAGTGGAAGGTTGAAGTATGCAAACGAGATTGCGCCAACAATTAGTAGTTCATAAAAGTTCTTTGCTAATTTATACTATCCCACTGGATGTTTGTACTGCCCGAAATATCATATTATTGAATCTATAGAAAACATTGTTGGAAAATGTTAAAATAACTTTATATTTTTAGGTTAAGCAGTAACTTTTCAAATGCTGTTTTATGAAATGATTATGTACAAGGCATCAATTTTGCGCTGTGTTTCATTATAGTTAAATAGTTTTAAATTTGTAAGTGTATGAAATGTTATAATAGTCTTTGAGCTCTCTCTTTTATAGATTGAACCCATATTGGATGATTTGGCCTAGATACAGTATCATTTTCTCCGCACCGGAAGCTATCGCCAAGCCGAGGACAGGATGTGGCCTATCTATAGACTCGGGCCATCACAGTAGATAATTATAAATATTACTTTACTGGTGTGTAGAAAAATATTATTAGGTAGGTAAGTACTTTATGCGATTATCCCTTTGCTGCTCTAATACACCAGTACCTACGACAACGTAAGCTAACTTTGTTCTTATAAACTAAGATCTATACTAATATATATATATTGGCTGTGAACGTACTATGGGTAGTGTTGGTTATTGCGCAATAGAAAAACCGTTTACAGTTCAAATCAAATTATAATTAACGAACAAATTAATCACACTAGCGAATCACACAATGTAGGTACACAACAGGTTTCTAAACGTGTTCATTGCTTAGCCGCCAACAACAAACTCTGCTTTAACTCTGATCAAGCGTTATGTTATAGACTCTGTCGAGCGCCATCTGGTGGCGCCGGCGTCCCGCTAAAGTCAAAGTCAAACGATTGATTTAACGTATTTCCGATATTTATATATATATATATATATATATATATATAAAGGAAAGCTATTAGGAAGGCTATTTAAAACATACGACCCTTAGGAACCGAGCAAAAAGAAAAGTCAGAAAGAACGCTAAGCGAAACCGAAGTAATAGCGCGGGCGGGGTGGGGCGGGCAAATTCAGAAATTTCACGAGTACGAAGTCGCGGGCATAAGCAAATATTTTATAATAGTGCAATTTCTGCGAATAACATCAAAGAACTCGTGACTTATAGAAAAGAAAAATCACAATTTATAAAGTAATTGCTCCTCTTTTAAGTAAAATCAAAGAACTGCATATTGATTCAGTTTTCAGTACCGCAAGCACAACGTGGCAGAACGCAAGCTTGTTCTAGGTACCAATCAATAATTACTTTAAATAAACATGGTATGAGAGAGCATCTCATGGCGGTATGCGGTTCTTCTTTTATCCCGACCACTACCATAGACCTTTCATGCATAAGCATAACATAATCAGCCGATAATGTTCCCACTGCTGGAGCATAGGCCATCTCTCTGTGAGAGGGAGTGAGCTGTAATCCACCACGCGGGCCCAGTGCGGGTTGTTAGATATCTCATGTCTTCTAATTTTTAGTTCTAGGACATGCCGGATCCTCACAATGTTTTCCTTCACCGTTTTGAGAGCAGTGGTGATGAAATAATTTACACAAAGTAAAGCGCCTTCCTGGGGTCGAGCCCGACCTTACAACTCGTAAGTCGGGGCCGTTACCACTGGGCCACCACTGCTCCATGCGACCACTGCTCCATAGACCTTTCAATGTGGCTCTAATCTTCATCAATTTTAATTAATTATTAAGTCTGCAAAAACTGATCCTTAGGCTTAGGAAACTTAAAGCGGTAGATACGGTACTTGAAACAGCGCGCGGTCCTTCTGAACCAAATCCAATAGACACAGTGACACTCAGTCACACGCTAATAGCTCAATAATTTCTTTTTTTGAATATAAACACGTATCAAAATGCCTTCATGTGTATTTAATAAGTGTTCTAATCACTCAAGAAACAAAAATAAGATTATATTACACGTGTAAAAAAAATATCTGCTGTTACCTACAAAAGTGCAATACCTACGCGGTCAAAATGTATGGAACAGCTGTTTTTTTTTATAGCCGATGAGAAATTTCAACGCCCCTCGACTAGGTAAAACTTTCAACTCGGTTCTTTCAATAATAACGCAAACTATTATCTTGTACTGAAACCATGTTAACAAGTTGTGCGTCGATGTCTTTGCCACCCTTTTTTTTTTTGTTTTTTGTTCTTGGGATATCATCAAATGACTTCTCCCGCTCTGGGCGAACCGGAAGGGCGTGTCAGACTCTTACTGACTGAAACCTACCCGTGTTCCTTCAGTTGCCTGTGCGCCAGGGCCACGGTAATACTTTCGAACAATCCGCGACCCCGGCAGGCATCGGCCCTATCGGACCCCGTCAATTATGTCTCTCTATCTCTTTGAGGCGCGCGTGGAACACGACACGCCGACAACCCGGGCCTGGTCCTTTCCGGACGGCGAGCTGCCCATTGCTAGCCGTCCGCAAGCCCGCCCCTACCGTGGCCGGGAGTCGGCAATCGACTCCCGACGCCCAAGGTGTCTCCTCCTGCGGCGGTCTTTGCCACCCTGTATATCACATTATCTATGGACCCCCAACCACATTGATTACGTTGAAGTAAAAGCTAATTCATTTATTTCAAATAGGCACACAAAAGGCACATTTGAACGTGAAAATGTACAAGAAAATAAAATTGAAGTGTAGCAGTACGAGTAATTTCATATGGAGAAGAATGAGCAAGAAACTCCACAGTTACTCTTTTAAAACGTTTTAGAATATTATGGAATGGCAATTGATACAAATAATTTACTGGAATAAGTTCCAACTAGTTACAATGTTTGCATTCGTCAAAGAGGGTGTATTATACACAATTCATGTTTTTCTGAAAAAAAAAAGCAACGGCAAATGCGTTCAAAGCAGTATTAACTTTTATAAGGCTGTTTGTTGAGAGTTCACGACACGAGTTCTTGACTTCTGTGTAAAAATTCGTGTCTTCTTTTGACACCATTTCGCAGACCTCGTCTACCGCTGCATTTGCCGAATAACTTATGTAATCGTTTAAGTGTGTTGCTATGTTAGCGGACTAACGTGGAAGCTTTAGCCGACTTAACCAACAAACTAAAGTGCTCTAGAAAAATTAAAGCTGCACGTAGCACGCTGAAAATGTTATTCAAGTTTACTTAACTATGTATATTTCTGAACAGATTTTAACAATATGAGCGTTCATACAACTAGATAATTTAATGTTGCTATTAGTTTCAAATGTTGCGGAAACAGTGTTTGCTGATACATTATGATTTTCTTTCAGTTCATGCCCAGTTGGACAATTTAGTTGGGAAAGAACCGGCTCCCGGCGGCGTACGGAGGGTTAACTCGTGTCTCGTCCCATCACGTCTTGCCACGTCACGCGGGGCTTTCCCGCTTGATTGAATGTTAAACAGACCATGATATATGTACGAATGAACATGGTTATCTAGATAAGTCCACGTTTTTAACAGAACGGGGTTTCACTTGAAGGTACGTAGGAGAATAACGAAATTTTTAAAATTATTATTCACTAATAACTGTTCTATATTATAACGGGTGGAGCTGGAGAATATGGGAAAATAATAAATGATCATTGATTAATAAAGTATTCCCGTTCATTAATAATATAATGACTACCGAACTCAAATGGAAGCAAAATATATCAATCATAAATAATAATTGTGCCGCAGTAAAACGGCTATATTTTTTTAACCCGAGACAAAAGTGAACACTTTGTAACATCGGGAATCTTATCCGCCATGACATGTAAGCGACATAGTCATCGATTAGATACGTCATGTCTCGAATGTCGGAGCTATGAGAACTCAGCTCTTCAGATGTCAATCGGCTTGCAGATTGGATGCCACCGTAAGCTTAGCTGTTCTACCCGAAATCTTGTGGATGGCACCTTACATGATAATAATAATTAATAAATTCAGTAATATTCTCTAGTTATTTGGTCTCTACCTTATATTGTAATTCCGAATCATCATTACTTGCACCTGTAATCAAATTTTAGTTTTAGTTTATTTTAGGCACTATAACTGTATGGAAATAGTTATTTGTGCAACAAGAGAGCAAAGTCGTTTTTTGCTGCGAGTGCTGATTTTGAATCCTGAGCAAGCGAAGGATTCAACGATTGAATCACGAGCGTAGCGAGTGATTCTAAACTTGAATCCTGAGTGTGGCGAGGGATTCAAAGGCACGAGATGCAAAAAACTTTGCTCTCGTGTAACACACATAACTTTTCACTTCAGCAGCGAGAACACTTTAGGAGATAAAATAATAAACAGGAATAGATTGAAATAACTATTTATTGTAAATCAAAATAATTAAGATTGTAGGTAGAGGTACCAATTCAATAAAATGGAACATTTTAAAAGTTAAAAGTTAAATTACTGCAATTCTGCAAATTAAAAGTAACCCGCTCTTTTATTTAAATTAAGGCGTGTTCGGAAATAGCACCCATGATATTTTATTATTCAAAATATATTACGTAACATTATTGAAACTAGAAATAAATATGTACATGTTAAATGTCAGTTTTATTTGCAGTAAATACTTATTTTCGTTTAAATACAACAATAAGTTAAAAATTCAATAAATTACATTAAAAGACATAATTAACTTTTTGAAAAATTTCTTTAGTTAGTACGAAATTCCGAACGTGTTTGTCTTTGAGGTCGAATTCAAAATCGGAACTTCGAAAGGGCTGGTCTTTGTGTCTCTCTCTTTCTAATGGCGGGAAAGAGATAGTGTGAATGTTTCGAATTGTATGATTAACCCAAGGATGAATAAGATATTCACGGCTTTCTGAAAAAAATAATTAAAAAGTTACTTGGTCTCACTCAGTGAGCAAAATCGCATTTTGCTCACTGATTTCAGGCAGCAAAACCTACATGTTTGAGCTACTGAAGTGAAAATATTAATACTGTTGGCTAGATGTACACTTTTATGAAATGTTTTATTCAATCAAAAAATATTATTATTATTATTAAAAATATTATTATTATTGCTGAATTTTTTTTTTTTGTTAGCCTTGTTTTATGTCCCACTGCTGGGCAAAACTTTTCCTTCCAAACCTTCTCGTGCGATCTCTGGCCATGATGGCCCTGTAAACATTATCAGATCGTCACACTACCTTTGCCGCCTTCTACTTCGACGGCGATGTCCTCCCTCAGGGGTCCAGTAAGTGGCGATCTTTGCCCATTTCTCCGGGTGCATTCGTGAGGTGTGTCCGGCCCACTCCCACTTCAGCCTGGCTGTTTTTTCTCCAACATCCGCTACTTGAGTTATGGAGCGCGTATTAATTATTATTATTCAGATAATGCATGTCCGAACCACTAATTACGGAGGTACCTACTCAGGGAGTTAACCGACTTTATTTTACATTGTTCATTAAATAGAATAAGACATAAACTTGTTAGATGGAAACGGTGGAAATGGAAAGGTTTTGCTAAACATAAATAATGAAATTGCACTTAATTCGTTTGTTAAAAAGAAGTATGTTTTTTGCTTAAATCACCAACCTATCTTAAGCAAGCGTGGTGCCTTCTCTGTATGAGAAGAGGCCTTTTGCTATCGAATGGGCCCATAATAGGCTGGTATTATTAGTTACTTTGTTATAGGAATAAATATTGGCACTTCAAGAAAAAAGACATCAGAGTAGGGGGCTTAAAATCATCAATTTGGCAAGACAGTTTTATGGCGAAAAATGTTTAAAGCTATAATTATGACAGTTACTGTATACATCCATACATATATAAACTCACGCCTTCTTCCCATGGGGGTAGGCAGAAACTACAGTTACTTTATAATGGGGATAATAACTGCCACTTGCTCACTTCAGATGTCGCTGCTCTCCAACGTCCAAGAATTTGAGAGCTAGCTGTCACTTTCCATACATTTTTCCATTGACTTCTTTTACGCATAATTAATTAATATTCCCCGTTCCACAAATGATGACTGCAAAAACACGGGGACCCATGTATTTGCCAAAGATGTTAAAAGACGAAAATTGTGGGAGAAAGCTATACGAAAATAAAATTGGAAACCCGATATTTCGTCGAGACTATGTCCTATTATTTTTAAACCTGAAGACTTTTATGGCAGAAATTCGAATACAGGTGATGCTCCCAAGGGAACTAAGTCCGTTTTTATTACCTACAGGCACCTGTGGTGCGATATTACGTAAATTATTATATATATATATATATTATTATTGTTATTACGTAAAGGTATATTATATATATATATATAAGGTATATTCAGATCAGTTATATTTAGATCAAGGCTAAAACATTTCCGAAGTTATTCAGTCAGGAAGATTTTCCTCGAGTTGGTTTTCAACTCAGATCCGGTTATTCCTCTCGTACGCCTCCAGTCTTCACCAAAAAATTAACTCAAAGTTAACAAACACAAGATAACCTATAAATTGTAAAACGTTCATAATTTATTGTCGTTTCCACTAAAGCTGCTTTTTTACTAGACGTAGACGCTTAATTTTTCCTTAGCTCGTCTTTTAATAATGCTACACTCCAATTCTCATACCTATTTATCTAGTTTTCGGTTAATTTGTGATCGACACAAAAGTAAACGTGAACAAAACCATGGCGATTTGAAGACTTTGAACTGTGTTGCCACCTATGACGAGCTTTCAGTTCTTTAACCCCATTGTTACTAAACTTCTGTTTAAACAAAACTGTAATAGATAGAGCAAGTCTTCTTTTTTCATTACTTTTTAACAGAGCCTTCCGTTTTTTCGAGAGCATACTTTATAAGTTTATGAAAAGCCAAACATTTACTCAAGTGTTTTTATTTGCTTTATAGAATGGAATCGGTATATGTTAATCAGTATGTAATTTGTTTTAAAATAAGACATGCAAAAACCCCTCTGAAGTACAATGCATCGAAAAGGGAGACATCGTTATCGTCATTTCTAGAACGTGATTTCCAATAAACGCGCGCTATTTTTGACGGTGTCCGTCTTGACCATGGTGAAAGTAAAATATTTGAGGATATTTTATTAATATTCTACTCTAAAAGGTATTTTTCAAAATGTTTTTCAATAAATTGTTATTATGTAACTTACAAGGGTTGCTATAGTAACAGACGAGTAGAGGGCGTCAATATTAAATTCATAAGTTCATTTCAGTGTGCGTTCTCTAACGACATATTCTGAATATATAATTTTTTCGGTCAATATTACTCGTAATCCTCGGTAAAAATTGACAGATGGAGAGAAACTAGTCTCCAGAAATATAGACAGATATGAGCGTATTTTTGCAGTTTTTCATTTCAAACTAAAACGAACTTTTCATGAACTTTAGTTTCATAGTATAAATCTATACCAATACACTCGCGGGCAAAGAACACGGGTCAGTACGAAAAACTAAAATTACTCATAAAATAATACAATGAAACTGTATGTTGTAGATAATTTACAGTGTAAGTTAATAAAACAACACCAAATGTGGGAAACATAATTAGTTTAATTGTCAAAATTACATAAAAAAAACAAATAATCAATATTTTTTACGTTTAAAAAATAATGGTTGGTACCTCACACACAAAACAAAAACGAACTTTAAAACAAAATTAATACTTGTATTAAGTTTCTTATGCGATGTTGCGGGATATTGGTCCATTCTTCCAATAACGCATGTTACAGGTCTCAAAGCGTAGCTGGGACGGGGTTTCGATTTCTTAAATACCTCCCAAGCTCGTCCCAAGCGTTTTCAATTGGATTCAGGTCCGGGCTTCTCGCGGGCCAGTCCATGCAATTGATGCCAACGTCTTGAAAATACTCATTTACAACTTGAGCTGTTTGTGGCCTGGCGTTGTCATGCATGAATATTGAATTTTCACCCATATTCATTAAATATGGGCCGACATGCTCATTAAGAATTTCTTCCACATCTTGCACTAGTTAGCGTAGGTGCCATTTTCTATCAGCGCTAACTCCGTGCGACTCTCTGAAGAGACTCCAGCCCAAACCTTAACAGATCCACCGCCGAACGGCACATTTTTCACATGTTCACATATTCTTTAACTGCATTAATAACGTCGTTAGTCAGGTTAGACTCAGATAGTTGAATGGTAGTTCGGGTATGCGTTTCAAATGGCTTACTCACTGTCGGTCGTTTTTTAATATCGCCTACAAGTACAAAACATATTTGTCTACTGAATTTATTTAAGGGTTCGTCTGATATTGGCACTTCTAGAATAGGGGCTTCGTTACTAGTGTGAACAGTTGCTGTGTCAGAGTTGTCGAGTATGTCAGGGTTGTTTGTAGGGGCTGTCAGTGTTTCAGAACCTACTGTTGAGCGAGGCTGTTCAGATACATTTACCGCTATAGACATAGCGTCCTCGTTGTTGATTTCAATGCGGGACAATGCGTCGGCGTTAGTGTTCTTTTTGCCTTGCTTGTATACTGTAGTAAAATTGTATTCACTCAACTTAAGTCTCCAACGTGTGAGTCTGGAGCCTGGTTCTTTAAGGCTCATAACCCATTGTAAGGGTTTATGGTCTGTAACTATCTTAAACTTTCTCCCAAACAAGTATGGACGAAAGTATTTAGTAGCCCAAACTATGGCTAATAACTCCTTCTCGATTACACTATAGTTAATCTCACTGGAGTTTAATGTCCTAGACGCGTATGCTAAGGGCTTATCTTGTCCTATAGGTCCTTGAGAAAGGACAGCTCCTATGGCAAAGTTAGATGCGTCAGTCGTAAGCACAAATTCCTTAGAAAAGTCAGGGTACTGCAGTATAGGGTCGTTAGTCAGTAGTAATTTGCACTTTTCAAAACAGTCGATGTAGTTAGGGTCATTGAGGGTGATCTTAGAACCTTTCTTGAGACATTGCGTCATGGGTTTCGTAATGCGCGCAAAGTCAGGAATAAATTTCCTATAGTATCCTAACAGGCCTAAAAAGCGTTTGATCTCGGTAGCTGTCTTAGGAATAGGGAATTTCTGGATGGCAATGATCTTATCGGGGTTAGGCTTAATACCGTCCTTACTTATTACGTGACCTAAGTATGAAGTTTCAAGCTTTAAAAATTCCGACTTATCCATCTGGATCTTAAAGTTTGATTCCCTTAATCTCTTGAACACTTTTTCTAAATTTACCATGTGTTCCTGTAAGGAAACACTAAAAACGACTATGTCATCGAGATATACGAGACATATGACATTTTGGAGGTCCCTGAGGACATTATCCATCACGCGTTGAAACGTGGATGGAGAATTTTTGAGACCCATGGGCATGCGTAAAAATTCAAAGTGCCCATGTTCCACATTGAAGGCCGTTTTGTGAATGTCGGCTGGGTCCATCTCTACCTGGTAAAATCCACTTGCAAGGTCTAGAGTTGTGAAGTAATGACAGTTACCAAGTTTATCTAAGATGTCATTAATATTGGGGATTGGGTATTTGTCATCGAGGGTTTTCTCGTTGACTTTACGAAAATCAATGACTATGCGCCATTTAGTCTTTCCGGACGCATCAGATTTTTTTGGAACTACCCAGATGGGTGAGCTCCAGGCTGACTGCGAGGGACGGATTATCCCCTGGTCTAACATTTTGCTAATCTGATCCTGAACTTCCTGTCTGTGAACAAAGGGATATCTATAGGTCTTAGTATAGACAGGTAATTCGTCGGTGGTATGAATACTATGCTTTATCTTATTGGTGAAAGTTAGAGGTTCACCATCGATATAGAAAACGTCAGCATATTGTGCACAAAGAGATTCTAAGTTGGCTCGTTCTTCAGGATTCAGATGGTCAGTGCGTAGTTTTGATAATACCTCGGATACGCGATCGCTAGGCTGATAGATAGTCGCGCTTTGCTCGTTAAAAAGTTCCGCGGTAACTGGCCTGTCCATTGAGAAAACTACATCATGTTTAGTTGGATTAATTATTTCTATGCTGCCACGGTTATTTTTAACAGAAGTAACACAGTCGCGAATAGATCAATTGGAAATAGTCTGCTCTGATATTATTACGTCACCATCATGAAGATTAATGGGAACTCTAGCTAATTTGGATGAATTAGCGGGTACTATGCCCTCGTAAAGATTACAATTACGTGAATCATACATTCGCAAGGGATTGGATGAATTACGTGTAACAAGAACCTTATTCTTTAAATCTATATTAGACTCTAACTTTTCTAGTAAGTCTAAGCCTATTAAGCCGTCAAAATAATTGTGGAACTTGTAAATGTATAGGGTAATGTCACAGGTTTCTTTGAATTCCGGGAAGCACGGTATAGTAATGGAATAATTATTACGAGTTGTCGCGTGGATGTTAGTGACTTCGAAAGGCTCATAATTACACTGGATATGATGATAAAATCTTTCTACAACGTTCGGGCTAATAAAAGATAGGTTCGCACCGGTATCTACTAATAGTTTAATGGGTGGATTAGCAATCTGAATGAATGGAAGTTGTCTCTGGGTTTGTAAGTTAATCTCTATTTTGGTTTGTCTGATTTCGGGGCTGTATGAAAATCCTGGCCTTCAGCAGACGTTCCTTGGGCAGATGTTCCTTCAGGCACATTCTGATGCTCCTCTACGTGCACAGGAACATAATCACTATGAGCTAGTGGCTCATACACAGGTTCGTAATTGTAAGGTACAGGGTAGAACTGGTCGTAATAGTCATTATAGGCATAGTCGGGGTATTCATAATAGTCGTAAAAGTCTACTTCGTTAACATTCATCTCACGAGTCTTAAAATAGTTACTGGGAGGTGGATTTCCTTGTTGAGTCCAGTCATGTCCTGTCGAAGGTCTCGGCATAGGTTTAGGAACAAAGTGGCTTACACCACTCATGGGCTTGGGGCCATTATTAATGGGCGTGTAACTAGGCCTTTGTTGAGGCAATCGGACGTTGCTCTGGGGCATATAGTTAGGCGGGGGTGCGCTTAACATTTGTTGGGTTCGCGTGGGACCGCGATTGAAAGGCACTTGGGGTCTCCAAGCTTGCATTGGCCTTGGCGGTTGTGGCTGATAAAAACTTCTGGAGGGACCGGGCTGATTAAACGGCGCTGAAAAAGTGACTGGCTGTGGAGTATGCAAATTAAATGGCTTAATCTGATACGTACTGGGATTAAATGAAGACGTAGACTGCACAGATCTCCGCTCCGGCAAATGGTCATTACGCTGCTGTAAGTATATGGTGTTAATTTCCTCGTGCACAAACTCGAGAGCCTTTTCGATGGTGTCGGGTCGCATGCACCTAATACGCGAGCCTAAAGGTTCTTTTAGGCCACGAACGAATGCCTGTAGGGTTAATTTTTTATATAGTGCCCGTTTGGCCTCGATGGTAGTAGATATGGGCTCATGCAAGGTCACATACGTCATAATTGTACTAAATAAAGTTTGGCACTTTTCGTAAAATTCCGGTGGTGATAAATTCTTTTGCGTTAATAGGGCCAAATCATTGTATAAGGCGGTCTCGTCCCGCTGGTCCGAGAAGTTATTAATCAGGGCGTTTCTAATACCCTGCCAGGTTTCGGGAATGCCGTTTGAATTTATTGTGCGGGCGGCATTTCCGGTAACTTTATTAAGTATGCCGTTCAACAAGGATAAATTACTTAGTTCGTAACCTGGCTCTGCCTTAACAAATTGCGCGACAAGTTGGTCACATAAACGTACAAACCGCGTGAGCACGTTCGGGTTCCCGTCGAACTCGGGAACGAGGCGTAAGGCCTTGTAAACTTGATCTACCAAATCGGTACTCATTTTGTTAGTTAAATTATTCTCTATAATTAAGTAAGATTCTACACTTTCACTATCTTCTAATATAGTATCTAAATTCCTATTCGCATCGATTTGCGAGTTCCTATTAGAAATACCCGACTTAGGAGTCCGTGATATACGTGGGTGAAAAATTTTGAAAGTTTAATAGAAACACTTGAGGAAATTAACACAAAGGAAACACAGGAAGAAAAAAAAAGGAAATTACACAAAGGATACTAAAATATAGGAAGGCGAGCAACTCTAGTAGATCTAGGTACTTACCAAATCTGCATCTCTCTGTGGTATCGATATTCGGATACTCCTCCGTAGCCGCACACCCGTAGGTTCGTATAGCCCGTTGTCGGTGATCGATTCACTGAATTTACTGGACTATCCTACCGACTGCGCCAATTACGATGGGTGCAACCGGAGGATCCAAAAAAATGCAAATTTATTTTAATAAACTAATTTATTACTGTATTACAAGGTATTGAAATTACGACTAATTATACTAAAAAGTGTCAATTGGTCGATGTCAGATCCAAAAGTGCCGCTCCACGTTTTATGTTTCTATGGAAAGGTTCGATTGACGTCAATTGGTCACGTTATGCTGAGCTTGCGTTTCGTGCCCGTAGGTGCCGTGTGCAATGTGTATGCAGGTATGCCACTGCAGCGATCTATTAAGGTTGACCATGCGTAACATGCCTTGAAATATTTGACCCAAACTAAACAAATAAAAATAAATAACAAAACAAAACAAATATGTGCGCTTTAAAAATTCTAACGTGACGATATTATCGTGGACGTCCACGTCGACGTCGCGGCATCACGATAACACAGGGAATTAAAATGTACGGAAATACATATATGAAGACGATTTTAAATTTCCGTCCACGATAACATTATAACGAACACGTATTTTCATACATTTTATGGACGTGGACGTACACGATAATACCGTCACGTTAGAAGTTTTGGTAATGTTCAAAATGAATATACAAAATGTTTCTTGCAGTTTCCTTAGATATCTGGTCTAGGGCGGAAAACATCGAATCAATTAACAGCAAGCCCGTATTCAAAATTCAAGATAATTTTTGGTAGTACATTAGTACCTAGCGATGAGAAATGAATTAGGTACCTAATGAAAGATAAATAAATCAATGGCTTGCTTATTGGCTAATATTTCTACTACAGCATCAGCACACTACTACATAAGTTAGTTCGTGCTAAAGAAAGGTGGAGAATGAATTAACAACTACAATGCCACCCTAATTGCAAAACAAACTTTTTTTCATAATGCGAAGGATTTTGAATAAAATCCTAATCCATTACTTCATATATTGGAAAAAATCGTCAGCTCGACAACGTAAATAACGCAATAAAAGTTGTTAAATTTTCATAATTAAAGGCATTGTAATTGTTAGTGTGTTACGTATTTACCACGCCACCGTAACTCGCGGTAAAGGCTCGTGTAGTGATATACGGCTGTTTAGCGACTGGCGTAAAGACAAACATTAAATCAAATCGAACCAACATATCGTATATTGTTGACATAATAATACGCGCTATTTCTATTGACTGACACAACTTCCCCATTATTATATTGCCACTGGCGTTTCGATTAATTGGCTACATGTAATGTTTCTTATATCTTATTGTTTAAGGAATAACGAGTTGAGTTTTTGTGTGACTCAGGTCACGGGGTCAAGCAAGATGTTATTAGGTTCTTGTGTCGCTCCGTCGTACCTGGTAAATAGCGATAAAGTCAGCCGAAATAATATCATACTATCCACTTTATTTCCCCAGTTTTTTTCAACAATGTTTCTACTTCATGTTACCTTGCTACCTTGCAGCTACCTTGTCATTAGCCCAGATAGAGTGCAGTTAATTTTGAATGGATTCCTCTAGACTTCTTATCAATATATTTTGACAAAATGTAACGGGCCTAAAACTTAGTGATATCGATTCTATTATTCTGAACAAAAATCTTCCATATTTGAACTAAATTAAAAATACCATCGCCAACGCGATGATATACGAGAATTATTAATAAATAAAAAACTGTAGATTACAATATCTAAATTACAGTACCCGAGCGTTGAGCGATGATATCGTGACCGTAGCGGGAAACACCTGGATGCGGTAACCGGGAAGTTCGGTAGAAAAAGAGGAGGCTTATACCCAGCAGTGGGTGATTCTGAGCTCAAATGATGATGATGATAACCCGAGCGTTAAAATGACATCTTGAGCGTTAGAAAGAGACTGTCACCTAGGCATCAGACAGAGATAATTCACTCAAAGATTTTAAAAATCTGTAACTATAAAGCTACGGTTTCCTAGAAGAGCGGTGGCCGCACTTAACGGCCGTAATGACGACTGGCATGAAAATGACGACAGCGGCAAAGATTTAAATCGTTAGATTCGCCCTACCACGTCAAAAGTTACTTCGCGATTCTGTTTCGTTTTGACACCTCTGACAATGGCGCAGTGACTTGACTCGATTGTCATGGAAACGCTATTTAATGATGCGTGAGCTCACTCTTCTCAGTATGAACACTTTTTCGCATGACTAAGTATGCGGTGAGAGCATAAATAGCGATTCTAGCGATTTAAATTGATGGGCAGCGGGGTTTGACTTATTTTCAAATACTGATATAACTGACAGATTTTAATATAACGGCCGTTGTAATATGTCGGAACCGCTTTCCTAGGATACCAAAACTTAAGTGTCTTATTGATGGTCATGTACCTACCGTACAGTCACGAGCATAATTATATTACTGTGGACGCAATAAATAATATCAGATTTTATGATAAATAGCCGTCGTCAAGATGGCAGCACAAATATGTGACATCGAAATAACACCATAACTATGTGACGATACAAGCGACACCAAACTATAGGATACTGCATCGACTTAAAAAATATGTGCCATCTCTTAAATGGAATAAAATCGGACATGTCTTGCGTTATAAATGTCTGCCTACTTAGGTAAATTCAGAAGAGTGTGATACCTCGTTGTGATCAAAAATATCTGACATTACTTAAGCAGCATAAGAACCGTACAGTATTATGTTCCGAGTTTGCTTCTATAACGCAATCAGTGCCGCTTATATTGCGAAAATTTTGACATCTCACTGGCGGCATAGATATGCTGTCTCTAAATTAAATGAAGTATTACGCTGTTTTTTCGTACCTGTTCATTATTTATTATCTACCAGGTAGTTTTTATTAGGGTTCCATACCCAAAGGGTAAAACGGGACCCTATTACTAAGACTCCGCTGTCCGTCCGTCTGTCTGTCCGTCTGTCACCAGGCTGTATCTCATGAACCGTGATAGTAAGACAATCGAAATTTTCACAGATGATGTATTTCTGTTGCCGCTATAACAACAAATACTAAAAAACAGAATAAAATAAATATTTAAGGGGGTCCCATACAACAGACATGATTTTTTTACCGTTTTTATAGATAACGGTACGGAACCTTTCGTGTGCGAGTCCGACTCGTACTTGGCCGGTTTATTATCAGCTTTAGCTATTTTACACACACATTTAAAAGTTTTTGAATATTTCGCAACATACTGATCAAAGCTTTTATTATTTATCTACGTACTTTGGGCCATAAAGTTTAAATAATAGGTCTTTACCTATGAAATTGCCGTTTTGTATGAAAAAATTTAAACGAATTTTTTTCATGAATTTTTTATTTGTATTAATCGAAGTAATCACCCATGCAATCAATGCATCTTTGCCATCGCAGTGGCAGTTTATTGATGCCCTTCTTAAAGAAATCAGCTGGACGGGAGGCAACAAATTCTTCAAAGGCATTTTGTACTGCCTCTCGGGTATTAAATTTTTTTCCCGCCAAGAAGTTATCCAAATTCTGGAAAAAGTAGTAGTCTGTAGGCGCAAGGTCTGGTGAGTAGGGCGGATGACGGAGAGCTTCCAACCCCAGTTCTTGCAACTTGGAGACCGTCTGCTGTGCAGTATGAGGTCGCGCGTTGTCGTGCAGGAGCAGCGGAGACGAGCGATTGACCAATGCTGGTTGGAGATGCGCCAGCTTCTCCATCATTGTGTTCAGTTCTTCACAGTACACATCTGCAGTAATGCTCACCCCGTTTGGTAAGAAGCTGTGATGAATCACACCGGCGCTAGACCACCAAACAGTGACCATCACTTTTCTAGGGGTAAGTTTTCGTTTAGGGCATTGTTTAGGTGCTGTACCAGGATCCAACCAACTTGCTGAGCGCTTACGGTTATCAAACAGAATCCATTTTTCATCGCAGGTAACAATGCGGTTCAAAATTCCTTCATTTGTGTGTCTGTTGAGCAGTGCAAGGCACGTCTCGACGCGTACTTCGCGCTGGCGATCATTGAGTTCGTGGGGCACCCATTTGTCAAGCTTTTTTACCTTGCCAATTTGACGCAAATGGACCAATATTGTTTTGACGCTAACGTCGAAAGCTGCTGCTAATTCAGCCGTAGATTGTGTATCATCAGCTTCCACAATCGCCTTTAATTCGTCATTGTCGACCAAAGTCTTCGGACGACCGCGAGGTTCATTTTTCAGGTCGAAATTTCCAGAACGGAAGCGAGCAAACCAATAACAGGTGGTGCGTTGGTTTGTAGAGTTAGCTCCGTAAACGTCGTTGATGTTGCGTGCCGCTTGTGCCGCGTTGCTGCCACGACGGTACTCATATTCCATAATTACTCGAATTTTTAACGTATCCATGATGACGAAAAAGATTGAAATGCGATGAAAATGTAACACTAATCAATAAAGAAATGACTACTTTTAGAAAAAAAAATCCATGTTTTTAAAATAAAATTAATTTGAAATTAGAATTCATAGCCAAACAAAAATTATTTTGATTTGAAATGGCCAGTACTGCAGAACGGCAATTTCATAGGTAAAGACCTAATAGTTTTTCCCTGCCCAATAATATTATTATATATATATATATATATATATATTATTATATATTATTATATATTAATAGTTTTTCTGAATACCCCAGCCTGTTCTGAAAAACCTTACCGTGAAAACTGAGGTGAAGTGAGTGGGCTGTCATGAAAAATCTGTGGTTGTCATTCCACCTAGGGATTGATACTATTGACATCTCACTTCACCTACGTCTTCACGAGAGGTTTTTACAGAATAGATCGCAGTCGCCCAATCACTAATTCCGAATTTTGTGTAAATACTTTTGGTCTTTAGTGGAAAAGTGTCATGAAATTGAAATTTTCATAGTGAATTAAACTTGGCGTAAAACTCATTTCTCCCTCACCGGGAGCTATCGCCTGTAATGTAACAATCTAAGATCCGCTGTAACGGCTAGGGGTTTGCAAGTAGACTTAGCAGGGCGTCATCTGCTGGTTAGTGTCGAGAGATAATTGAAACCAGGTGGATAGGATAATACATGTCGGAAATTCGTTAAATCAATCATTTCACTTTGACAAATCGGGACGCCAGCGCCACCAGGCGGCGCTCGACAGAGTCTACACCATAACGCTCGACCAGAATTAAAGCAGAGTTTGTCGGTTACAGTCAAGCAGTGAACAAGTTTAGAAACTGTCGCGCTTTTTGTATAGTTGTGTCGTGTACCTATAGTGTGTGATTAATTTGTTCGTAAAATAGACGTACAATTTAATTTGAACTGCAAACGGTTTTTCTATTGCGCAATTACTAACACTTCCTATAGTATGCCCAGATTAGTTAAAATATGGTGGATTATACCAAGAGAGACGTACCTTCTCCGTCATACATATAATTAAATAGGTAGAAATAAAATAACACAGCTAGGTCGCGGGTAAAGGTTACATTACATGCGAATGCTCCCGGTGAGGGAACGCCTTTAGCGGATGCGAGTTTGGTAAAAAAAAGAAACCTCAAACCACTTGCATGTGTAGCGGTATCTACATCGCCACATGCCAGCTACGCGTCACACTGACTTCACGCAAAATCCTGCATCGCGCAAGCAGAGTTTACCGCACATCTTGCGTATATACAACGTCCCGACATCAAAGGTCCGGCAGTTGCCCATCAGACACGACACCCGTCTGGTCGGAGGATCCTCCCTTTTCTATGGAGGTATGAGTGAACTTTACACCCTGTTCCTCATACTTCCATACATGCTTTGCATTCCTGTTTTGCTTGCAGACTATCACCATTCAACGTTCTAAGGTGGATCAATCGGATAGGTAAGGAGAAAGACTTTTTAAAATTAAAATAATAGGCATGTCTTTAACTTCCTAGACTTAGACAAAAAGGCTGCCAAGGTTAAATGGGATTGGGCGGGTCATGTCAGCCTCATGCATAGTGACTGCTGGGCAACAGTCTCCACATGATGGGTGCTTGGAACGACCTACACGCGTACCGCAAGAGATAGATCGAGGTGGCTCTGGAAAAGAATGCCTGGAAGGATTTAGGGGAGGCCTTTGCTTAGCAGTGTAACAGTGTTAGGCAAACTGAAAAATAAACTTAAGTCTGCACCAATCACGGATATCTATGGCACCAATAGTTAGTTCCTTACTCAGTAACCAACAGTCTGAGTACCTTATTAATTTCGTTTGTTGTAACATCTTGACGTGGCGTATTTTGTAACGATAAAAAAGCCTTTAGGTTGACGCTAATTCATTAATTAATGAAAAAATTCTACTGCTACTGATGAGCATAGAGTTCTGGGTACTGTGTTATTGGGGTTTCGTATCTGGAAATTTTAAGTAGCAGCCCGGAGTCTGGATTTGTGCCCGGTTGATGGTAATAGGCTCGTACTCTATTACATGGGACTTAAACGTAACTGGTGAAATGTGGTTGCGCTATAGGAACACCTCTGCCCAACCCTTCGGGGAAACAAAGCGTGATGTTATGTGTTGTTAAATTTGACTGCCTCTTTGGAACAGTGGTCGAAAGTGCGTTCGAACGCTTAGCATAGGACTCGTGGGTTCGAACCCCGGAACTTTGTGTAATTTATTTTTATTTCACTTCTCTCAAAATACCAAAAGAAAACATCGTGAGGTAGGTTACCGGCATGTTCTAGAACCAAGATTTCGAAGACATGTGATATCCAACCAACGCGTGGTGGAATAATTCGGCGAACCGTGAGCGATAAGCGCCGACAAGTTCATATCTGAATTAGTCGCCGACGCGCGCCGGTTCGCGTTGATTTGGCTAAAAGTATAAAACTGCCTGCGCCGACCAGTGTTGACAACCAACCCTTGTCAGCGCCGACAAACGCTGGCATATCGGCGCCGGTAACCACCTTTCTATATGAATACACCATTAAGCCAAAATTACATTACGCAATTAGTGGCTTATAATGACATTAATTTACAGGGCGAGTTTTTCGTTGTCGACAGTCCCATGGTTGACCACATGGTCCCATCGCCTGCACACTTGTATGAAAAAGTTGCCTAGTTTTATGTCACTAATTTCGGAATGTAATTTGGGCTTTACGGCAAACTCGCTCTCGCGGAGAGGAGGTCTGTGTCCCAACAGTGAGAACGTTAAAAGCTGATGTTGCAGACGGATCCATGTTTGTTAACCTCAAGATGGAAGGAGACTATGTTTGTTTACCGGGATGGAAAGTACAACGTGAAAGGTTAAAAGTCGTTTATTATCGAATGTGAGGTCAGCTCTGTTAATATGTGTTGACCTCAGTGATATTAGCAACAGGGCCGTATTTGATAAATAACCAAATATGAGCCCCAAATAGTTGGAAAAGACTACGTAGATCTTGTTTTAATGAGTTGTATAACATATCTGTAAAATCCTGTTGATCCCGTATTTAATAATAATAATAATAATATACTTTATTTTCAGACCATAGTCCATAGAAAAAGAACAGACAAAACATGCGTTATAAAATAAAGCTGTTATTTAAGCTGATTATATCAGTGCACTGGCTCATCACCACACCAAGTCTCTCGTACAGGCACGCTTCACTTTGAACTGTTTCGCGCCATTCCTGGTAAACTGACAGTTGACATTAGTGACAGCTGGGTACTTCACTACACTACTGATGTGCATGAGATAGTGTTTACTTGGTGTTTACATATCTATTAAATAGACACACTATAAATAACATTACTTCTATACCTACCTATTCGACGAAACCCAATAGGCACAATTTATAATGCAAAAAGTGACACAAAGTTACACTCACATTTAGTCATTATTATAATGCTTTTTTTTATTCCGAAACAAATTCAAAATCTGGGCTGCTACTGAGGAAATTTGTAGAAAATATCTATATAAAAAACATGTTAAGACTTTAGTAGGGACTGAAGCCTGCACAATCTGAAGCGGTTGCTTACTTTGCGCTTGCTTTTGTATGGTACCTACCTTAAGTAGTAGGTCCCAAAGAGGCAGTACCTATCTGTTTTAGACCAAATAAATTATTGTAAGTCTAACTGAATACGTAATATGCTAGGAGCCAAGAAAGCTGACAGAATTAGAATCAAAACCACCAGGCAGAAGATCAAGGTTCAGGACATAATCCTTAAAACTCTGATTTTGACTAAAGTGGAAATGGTCTGGCATGAGGGAAGGACAAATGGAGTAAAATGGTTACCCAGTGGTACCTAAGAAACGGCCAAGGAAAGACTAGGTAGACTACAGAAAAGGTGGGATGATGACATCAGACAGGAGGCTGCAATAAAATGGGGCAGCGTGACCAGAGAAAGACAGGAACAGAAAAGGTTGGGAGAGACCTGTGCCGACCGGCAAACGGACATACAAAACATAAACAAACGCTAAATACGAGGCTGACGACTACACTTTATGTTTGTCCGTATCTATACATAATAATATAATAAAATCATAGCGAAGTCAGAACTGTACATTGATTTTTTTTTAAGTATTTTTACGCGAACCGGGAACGATTCTAATGCCGAAAATATAATTTTAAGAATTTCTGTCTGGTTATCTGTTTGTCTGAATGTATGTTCCAACACAACGCAAAAAATACCAGATCGGTTTCGTTCAAATTTTGCATAGATATTCCCTATAAGTCTGGTCAGTCTGTAGGCTATAAATTGTCACGCTATTTGCTATGGGGGATGAGCAATATTGCAATTAGTTAATTCTTCTATAATTTACCTCAAATTGTAAAACCATAATATTGCAGATAGTTACAGATTAAACTTATTCAGTGATTATCATCACGCTTTACTTTTATGGACTTAAGCAGTCAAGCATCATGACATTATTCAGGATCGATTTTTGAAGTGGGGCAATAAGGGCAGGTACGATAATCGTTGTCGCTATAAGAAAACGGTCTTAGGAGACTTGAAACATTATGATAAGCATTTAGAGATTTTCAAAAAATAAGTACAGTTAGTAATTTACACAAAAAATAATTTTGTTACCAGTATATCCTGTTTCTTATAAGGATAAAAAAATATCGGACCAACAGAGGTTTGAGTACTAGAAAAATCTGAAATTGAAAAAAAAACTTCGCATAAATTTCGTAGGAACCGAGACTGAGATGAAAGAGAACTTAATTTTAGTACCAGTGTATGCCAATAGTCTAATGATTGTATTACTTCACTGGGCTTAATAGGGAACGAATATAACAGATAGTTACAGATGTTACTTTTTAAATAATGATCATCCCGCTAAACATTTAAGAAGCTAGCACAGTCAATCATGACATAATTATAAGAACGGCTATTTTAGTCAACTTTCAACAAAGCAAATAGCTTAGCGGTTCGACGACTGTTATGCAAACCTATGTTCGATTCCCAACAATTGATATTTTTTGTGCTTACTTTTTACATCTTGTCATACTATTATATGATGATAGTTCGTAAAACGTACACAGAAATGCATATAGGCCTCTTCTGTCATCTTTCGTTATAGTAAAAATTAATATATATGGTTAGGCGATTATTAATGAGAAATCCAGAGTGTTTACAATCTACTGTTATATTATTATAGTGAAAGCCGTTCGTCAGAAATAATCTGTAAGAATGCATTAGTCAGTGTATCAGTGTTGTGCCATTAGGTAGTATATACAGTGAAGCAGGCGTTCATTAATTCATTAAAAACGAAAAACTTCGCAAGCAATGGGATATTACTATTGAACGCTGCAGGTGCCGACCGCAGGACGAGCTGCTTCTCACACGGACTACTATACGTCGCGTAGCGCGTCGCTTGCTCCCACGTCACTAGTCCTGACTCTCTTCATATTTTGACTGCTGAGACCAAAACTACAAACGTAGTGTACAGGAAAGTTTTATAATAATGTGGTTGTTATTTTAGTATATTGTGGTGTCTTACGACTTTCACGCGAACGAAGTCGTGGACAGAAGCTAGTAATAAATAAAATAATAATAATAAGTGAATACGTCCCTGCTTAAAAACAATTGCTGAATATATATATGGGTAGTCATATAATATGAATAATAATCAGAGCAGACAGTTTTGCGAAGCGAACGAGTCAACTTTAGATAATTACAATGAAATTGTTTTATTTCCTTGTCCTAGTGTTTGTGGCTTTTGCTCTATGTGAAGCTAGGGGTGAGTTTTAAAACCATTTTAATTTGTATTTGACACAGAAAAGGAAGATCCAAATCAGTGAAAGCCTCTTTCTCCTTTCTGAATAAGCTGCAGTTAGGTTATTAGGCAGATAATGTTAAGAACAGAGTTCTGTACAATTGCAAATTAATCGGGTAGATATTGAGTATACGGCTAGGTAGTCTAGGTAGATGATCATCTCCCTGGGCCTCTTCTTCTTCTTCTTCAGGATTTGGTTTCCGCACTAAGTCCTTCAAGTGGACCATTGTGCCTGCGCCTTTTCTCAACTATATTGGGGACAGCTTCCAGTCGAGGCCCGCATGGAGCTGAATACCCGTACTTTACATGGAGCAATTACCTATCTGACCTCCACAACCCAGTTACTGGGTAACACAATACCCCTTAGTAAGGCTAGTTTTCCGACTTTCGGGCTTCTGACTACCAGTAACGACGTTGCGCAATACCCTCACTAAAACAATATAAAGAAAAAGTATGTACCTCTTAAGCTTTAATTGAAATAAAAGATTTGACTTTAATTTTTTTTTATCCGCAGCCGGGTTTTGATTGTTTAGTTTCATTGTGGCGTGTTGTCACATCGGTTTAATGAGGGGCTCAAGGCTAAATGATAACAGCCACACGGGTCGATCCGAAGGTTAAACTTCGCTTGCCGCGGTAAGTTCGTGGATGGGTGACTATCCAATACATATCGAGACCCCGCCGTGCCTTGGAAACCACCTTAAGCCGTTGGGATGGTTGTCATCGTAGACCTTTGATAGTCGTAACGGGTAGTCAGAAGCCCGATAGTCTGACAACCAGTCTTACCAAGGGGTATTGTGTTACCCAGTAACTGGGTTATGGAGGTCAGATAGGCAATTGCTCCATATAAAATACTGGTATTCAGCTGCATGCGGTTCTGGACTGGAAGGCGCAACATAGTTAGGAAAAGGCTAGGCGGATTGATTGATCTATAGAGGTATGAGGAACCATCAGGGTGTAAAGTTTACTCATCCTCCATAGAAAAGGTAGGATCCTACGACTAGACGGGTGTTGTGTCTGGTGGGCAACTGCCCGACGTTTGATGTCGGGACATTGTATATATGCTAGTTGCGCGCTATACTCTGTTTGCGCGATGCAGAATTTTGCGTGACCTCAGTGTGACGCATAGCTCGCATGTGGCGATGTAGATGCCGCTAGAGATCACGACAGTTTAATAAAATAAACCACTTCTTTTCAGATCCTAAATGCCTACAACCTACAGATGCAGGGATATGCTATGGATACAAACCTATGTATGTATTATCTACAGGGTCAAGTTAAATTAGTTAGCAAAACGACGCAGACGTAGTGGGTGTCGATATCTTAACACGACAAACAAAAACAAAAGATTTAGTGAATTTTTTTATGGGGTCAAAGACCACTGGTTGTGTAGTTACTCGAAGTAAGAAAATCTGTTTTTTTGTTTTATCGTATTTAGATAACCGATATTTCAAGTACCTACAAAAACGGCAGCGTCGTTGGCCCCAAAAAAAATATCATCAAATCAGTTGTTTTTTGTTTCATCATGTTAAGATATCGAACGTGATCTTATTAACTATACGTCGCTACTGTATCTGTCTCTTTTCGTGTCTGACTGTGTGATCGCTTTGTTCTTCTTAACTACTAAACGAATTTTCATGCGGTTTTCAATATAAAACATTAATATTGAACTTATACCGGGTTATTGGTTATATGTCAGCAATCCGTTAAGGGGATATACGAGAGGTCATTTGCAACCAAATGACCCCTTATGACCTCTATGCAAATGTCAACCATTTTCGAGTAAGGTGGTGCTTTTTATTTCATACAACTGTGGCCAAATAATGTACCTTGAGAACAAAGATACGCAAATACGGGAGAAAATCCGCAGATTCTGAATAAAAATAAATTGGATTTATTTATACATTTGTGCCACCTGATATTATCATTCAAAGGTGTTAATAACCTGTAACCCAAGAATTTTAATCTGGCAATCTCGTGATACACTTCGTTTAATGATGTGTTTAGTTACTTCATTTTATAAACGTAACAAAAATAATGAATAAAAATAAATGTTCTGTTATTATGTTATGTTTGAATTAAAAACAGTTTTTTTGCGTTGCACATTTTTTTTTTGTGAAACATTTGAAAAAATACTGTTATTTCACATTTCAGATTATTTTATGTATTTGGTTAGATTACTGAAAAGCCAAAAGACTATGCTCCAAGGCCGATAATTATCGTTTTGTAGTCATTTTTTTATTTACCATTCATGTTAATGTCATTCCGTTTCGGTGTCCTGGCTCTGTTCGTTGGTTTCCCGACTTCCAGTCTCTGAAGTGCTATTTCGTGTGTGAGATTTTTTTTTTCTTAATTATTGATTTGGATATTCTTCCCTGGACTTTCGATTGAATTCTTTCATCCTCGGACGACCTGGCTAACCCATTTGGATGTGACACTGATTTGGCTACGATCGTTCTTATGTTGGATCTCGATAACTGTGCTATTGTACTCTGGACTCTGATCAAAACTGACTATTCACATCAAAATGGTATCACAGCACCTGCCTCCTTCCTAGACTATATCCTAGTTAGAGAATATTTTTAAAATGAGGAAATGGAATAAAAGAAAATAATAATCATCTTATTGGTTTTATTTCAAATATCCCTAGCAACTAAATTCCCATTGGCATACACACTCTAATTAATAATTCCTCGTTACGTTGTCATTACTACCTTTTGACCTTCACAATGAAAAACAACCTGCAGCAATGGTGTAATACGGCTATACAAAAATAATTATTGATGAATCAATATTATTATCTATTCTGACTGTATTACTTGATTGTCGTCTTAGAATACCTAGGTATGCATAGGTACCTCGTACCTCGTATATCGTAAAATGACCCAAATAAATATTTTAGGTCCCCTTGACTGTCGGTAGGTCGACCTTTCAAAGACCGATGACCGAATGACCATCAACGTCTCACCTGGGGTACATTCCGAATTTAGATGTAATCGATTTGAGCGTGCTTACCCCTGTTCCAAAATAGCGTGAGCGCGATAACGATGTCCCGTAAATCGTCATAGATGATGTCATGACATGCGCCATCTTGCCATAACGCCGACCATGCCCTAGAATTAATATCACCGTGAGTGCTGTCAAAAATTATAGTGGTGCTGTTTTGTTTTGAGTCGCATCATGTTTTTAAGGCAAAATATTTTTCTTTTTGTGGCATACATTAAAATCCAAGACGTAACAGCATACCTGAAATGAGTTTTAAACTCATGCGCATTATATTTAATTATTGTTGCATCTATGTAATTCGTGGTATTTTTCTTCGGGGTGAATCTTTGCCGGGAGCATATAAATACGCTAACATAAACACTTCGTCATCCTCTTCATCACTGGACGAATCGTCGTTCTCAAACTCAAAATCTGAGTTATCGGAGTCGATAGAGTCAACCAACGAAACAGAAGTGTCAATGCGATGAACTTCCATTTTCAAATAAAATATCCAATCGTTGAGCGAGCCCTGTGTACGCGTTCACGAGCGTTCCGAATTTTTAACAGCTCTCAGCTGTCATAATCGTCTTATCTAAATCGGAACGCAAATTATGGATTAGTTTGAAAACTGTCACTGCTGTTTTGTACGTCTCGTTGAACGTAGTTACGTTGTGAGGTAGTGATTTTTTATATTCTTTTATTTCTTAATCTATCGAATATTGGAGGCTTTTAAATACTGCTAATAACACATTTTATTTGAAAGAATTTCGCTTGTAATTCGGACCTTGGATCAAGTTTTGGCCGAAAAAAAAACCCCCTTTGACATTTTATATTTTTTTGAAGATATCTAGTATCTTATTGTATCTCATTGGATAGCTGAGAAGTTGTACTCGTACATGTTTTTGGAATATTCTGCCGATAAAGTGCGTCCGCGTTTTTTTGCAGAAATCGACTATTTTAGACAAATAACCTGCTCAAAATGATAGAAATTGTAACGATTAGTAAAATTATTAAAGATAATTGTCATTGTTGATCATTATGTATTGAAGTAGAAGCAGATAATAATAATTTTAAAAAATCATGCATCGTTTTTTTTTAATAAATTTTCAAAGTTGTGTACCGCTAAAAACATATAAAATGTAAAATTACTCGAAAATGGTTGACATTTACATAGTGGTCATCACGGGTAATTTTGTTGGAAATGACCTCTACTACATTCCCTTAATCGATTGCCGACATACGAGTATAACCAATAACCCTGTATATATTTAAGAGATCTCGTTGTTTTTCAAGACGTAAAAACCGTGCGATGCAGGGGCGGGTCGCAAACTAGATTATAAGTTATACCCACTTATATCTGATTATTTTTTCAGGTTTACATTCAATAATGAAGCTGAAAAATGTGTGGGTTTCATCTATGGAGGTTGCATGGGTAACGATAACCGTTTTAATACCTTAGAGGACTGTCAAGCGGCTTGTTAAGATTTAATTAAATTTAATGATTTCTAAATGCAGTTTTATTTCTCAATACATTCTTCTTTTTCGTCGTTCCCTAAATGCTGAAGATCGAGACCACATACGTCTCCAAGTATTGCGGTCTTCTGTAGTGTCGACCGCTATGCACACGGTGCCTCCGACAGCCTTTTTGATCGGGTCTGACCATCTCTCCAGTGCTCTGCCTTGAGCGCGTTTTCCTTCCATCCAGCCCAGTATCATAAGCCTTTCCAGACCATGCTTAGGTGAAGACATATAAGTAAATAATATAACATACAATATCCGAAAAAGTTGAGGGAACGCTCCTAACATATTGTAGATAGCCCTAGGTGATGTTGAGTTCCTCCAGCATGGATTCATTCGTTCTCATAACGGTCCTTGTCATACAAAGTAGCCTCCGCCAACACCACATCTCGAAAGTATCGATGACACTGCATTCGCGGCTAATAATAAAAAATAAAAATAAATCAGACAACAAAGGCCCATAGTGTTAGTTACAAAAACAAAAACATAAAAATTATGTTAGTAGATACTGAAATAAAAGTGGAAAATAATGTCGATTCATCAACCCGCACCTCTGACATGCAGATTGATTACTCCATTGAACATAGCCGCATCCAACCTATCTGCTATCATTTACAGGGTGCCATTGCTACTCCTCCGCACAGTTGTCAAGACGCCATTTTCTTCCGCACAATTGCATAGAAATCATCTATATTAGCGTCAGCAAACATACCTGAAGCACTACAAGAACCTGGGAGTCGCAACAGCGCCCTGAAAATGTTATTGTATTGTACTCTGAGAGCATTGTAGGCACTTTGTGTGTACTTAACCCATAGACCACTTGTGTAGAAACTGTGCCAGTACGCTTTAAATAGCGTCAATTTAACTTCAACCGTACAACGAGCGAATCTATATGCCAGCATATTTCCTCATACCGACAGTGCCGTCCGTTCTCTCTCAACATCGTGGTCATCCTTCAAGGTGTCAGTCACAATTGGGTATATATGTTCTGTGGTCACAATTTGCCCTAGGAACTTGAACTGGTAGTCCTTAAATTTTTTATGCAGCATGACAACATGCAGTAGTAGTAAGTATGCCTCCGATTGTGTGTTATCATATCAGCTGCATTAAATTTTAAAGGACTACCATCGATATGTTTTAAATTTGCCGTTAATGTTTGATCTAGTTTCCATTTCTTTCGTTGGCTTTTTATTATTATTGAATGTTTGATCTTGTTTCGGTCCTTTTAGTTGATTTTACATTGATTGTCTTTATATGCAGGCGGTTTTTTTTAAAATTAATTGTCCTTTTTATTGATCTCTTTTTTAATTTAGTATGACGGTCTTGATCATGATATACTTTTTTAAATGCTTACGATGAGCCCTTTAATTTGATACCCATATTGCAGTATTCCACGGATATCTATGCAGTATTCGAAACAACTTTTTTTTTTTACCCCAAACAATGGCATCTCACAGTCGCCATGTTATTTTTTTTTTAACTTGTCTAAGAACACTTGGGCGGTCAAGACGTATCTAACGATGTCTTAGTTATATAAATCCGTCTAGCGGTTTGAGAGATATGATATAATAAAGAATATTACATACATACAAGATGCGCGCGAAAAATATAACCCTTTCCTTGCAGTTGGGTAAAAATAATTGCGACTTTTAGAAGCCTTATAATCTATTTATATAAAAATGAATCCCTATTTCTCTTGGTCACGCCATAACTTGAGAACGACTTTACCGATTTCATCCATCTTTTTTTAAATAGTTTTCTAATACTTTGTAGAAGGTGCTTATGGGAAAAAAAAAATAAGAAAGTTGCGAGATATATGCGGATGAAACCGCTGGGCGCAGCTAGTAACAAATAAAAATTAACAAAACTCGAAAAATAACAGTAAATTGCGTGTTAAAAATAGAATGAATCAGTTGAAAACATCAGACCGTGAAAATGGGTCAGCATGACTAGTGGGCGAGCAATATGTCACTACATACACATTACTGCAATCTTCCATCTAAAACGTTATTGCATCAATGAACGATGCCCTCCAGCCACAAGTTAGCCGCCGCCGATTTGTTTATCTCTGCAACACGAACACGTACTGTTTCGTCAACAAACATCGGCAGCCCGTTTCACGCTTTCCCAAAACAACGGCCTCTAACTAGACGCCAAATATGGATGTTGTGTTTGTTGAAGGAAGAAAAAGATAAATGATTGCTATGTTTTCTGATTAGACAACGACGGCAGCAACAAATGCGACAGAACGATTCGTTAGTGCCATTGTAATGTCATACAAATCATGCTTTTGTTGGAGGTACAAAACAGTCGTGCAACTAAATATTCTTAAGCTCTTTTCTTTTCACGTTTGTTTGATTTGATGAGGTTGAGTATTATCAGCTGTTTATTTTGGCAATTCTCACTTCGGGTAATACATGCGTTATGTTATGTTATTTTTTGTAAATATAACTGAAAACAAATATAACCTAATAAAAATATCGTAGTAAATATAAAGATATTATTTTTTTTCATAAAAAGGATTCGATCGTAACACTTACAAAAAATAACTCTTCGACAAAATTGGCAACACCATAATACGCCCCAAGACAGGCATCGCGATTTTAGCGATAAGTTTGCGAGGCTGAAATGGGACTGGGCGGGTTACACTTATAGGATGCATTATGACAGATACGCCAGGATCGTCACACAGTGGATGCCTGAAGACGGACGTCGTCACCGTGGCAGGCCTAATAAACGCTGGCGTAACGCACTCGTTCCGGACCGATTGGCCGGAGAAGGCACAACATAAAGAAAATTAAAAAGTATGGGGGAGACCTTTGCCCAGCAGTGGGACAATACAAGTTAAATAAAAATTTAAAAAGGCATAAAATACTGCTTTCCGAGTTTTTTATGGAGGCTTGTGTCCTTATCGCAAGGAGAGGGCAGTTGTGTGAAGTTATTGCGACGTTCATGAAGCGTGACATCATTCCTTAGGATTTACGAGTATACACGTAGTAGTTAGTAAACATTTTCCATGTATTTATTCTATAAGTCCAGTGTGAATTTTCATGCACAAATGTAAGTGCAACAATTTCCACCGCTAATGGTAAAGGTATTAAGGACTTATGCCTGCCGTCTGTAATCCGTCGGCCAAACGCAGCGGAAACATGATTGCAATTAATGTTCCGACTGATAAATATGATTATACACTTGACTTAACGAGGGAGAGCAACCCTCTCCAACCAGCAGCACTTAACTAAGCTTAGTTATTATAGAAACAAAAGCTAGCCATTTAAATACTTAATTAACTCATACTCAAATATTTAGTTCATTAATGTGGTTACTTTTTTGTAACAAAAGGTTGAACCTAACATGAACGCTGTAAGGGTAAGGCAGGACAACAATTATTAAAATGTTAAAATTAATGTTAGGAACACTTTATAATTAAATTAGGGTATATACACACAATGCTTTTAAACGAGACTGTAACGAAAATGAAACATAATATGCACGAATGTACACAAAAACAGCAGCACGATCAAAACTAAAAATAAAATAATGTTCAATTTTCTGCGCATTTATTAGGTATAGAACTTGAAACGTAGTATAAAAAAGACGCACAAAAAGTTCACTTTTTTCCGATACTTCCGCGCGTTTCTTTTGGTATGAACACTGGTATGAACGCTAACAATCAGCTCTGTGGAACTTTACGGCGTAGTTAAGGCGCGTCTTAAACTCGTGCTACGTATACAAAACGTCGTGCGTATGAGACCTTATGCTAACCTTTTATTAACGGTTATAAAAAACTACGAACAACCAAAATATTGATATTATATATTCCTAACGACGATTTTTTTTTACTGTTATTTATGATAATATTTACATAACAAATAAGCTAACAATCTTAAAATAATATATGCGGAAAGGAACACAGTGCATCAAAAAAGAGTAAAAAAGTTAAATACATTATAAGGCCAACCTCCACATTACTAAGCATGAATACAGACATCAGTTTTAAATCGAGATTCAAAACTAGCTTCATTCCAGAAGAAGGACTTGAAATATCAATAAAGTTGAGAGGCTGTCTCAAATTACCAGAAAGTCTGCATTCACCATCATTAAGAAACAATTAACTAGCGATTTCGACTTAAAATACCATTTTAATTTGCAATACTTGACACTTAATTAAGAAAGTGTCAAGTCATTATTACGAATCAAAATATATCTTTAGCTCATTTATTTCGTAGCTAGAAGATAATTTTGCCCGCATGTGAGTATTCGCATCGTAATCATTTAATATCTATTTCTGAGCACGACTGCGGCAAAACGAAATACAACCAATAATATGTAATATGAAACTAAGCCTTGATGTAAATACTTCGCAAATCCTTAGTTAGGAGTGCTCTGGTATGGGTAAATAAAGGATACAATATGCAAAGATGTTAGTGTACCACGACAAATTTCAATAATAAACTTCATTTGGCGCCGAAAGACACTTACTAATTGTAACATGGAAACTTGAAAGGGAATTTTGAAAGTCTTCTTGCTTTTTGCCTCTCTTGTTTTGCCTTTTTGTATAATAAAGCAATGTTTTAGTTTAGTCGGTGCGTTGTTACGCAACAATTCAACAGAATTAGGGCTTTGTTGCAGACAAAAACAAAGTTCACGTTTGTCTTGAGGCGTAGCGGTTTTGTAGCTGGCGTAGCGATTATGTAGCTGTCATAGCGGAGCGCTACGACGTAGCTACCGCGTAGTCAATAACACTCGCGCTTCTGTTATTATGAAGGCAGATTATGTTGCATTCTTTCATTCACGCTACTAAGTATCTGTATACAAGGTGTAAGAAGTAGCTAGTTCAAGAAACCATTATTATTTATGGACTTTTGCAATAAAAGACTAGCTCTTTTAGAAGAAATGACATAACCGCACAGAATTTCTTTAACAATAAAATAGTCTATTTTTATTATAATTAGTGTATTTTTTTTAAATAATGTATTTATGGAGGCATTGAACTCATAAATTATTTCATCTTACTGTTCACCTTATAGAAATCTAAACTAAAAGGAGGACGGAAAGGATATAAGATGACTTAAAACAAAAAAGTACATAAGAAAAGCCCAAAAACTATAATTCTGCAGTACGTACACTAAGCGGTCAAATGAGTTCAACAACAATTGGCAGTTCTAGGGACCGATAGACATGAGCTCGCATGATCTCGTAATTTAGTTAGATCATCCTCAATACATGTAACCTAAGTCCTAATACAGTTAAATAATTGCTTGTTCTACACACTAAATTGCAATATGTAATGCTGTACTTAGGATAGAGCTGTATGAACCGAATCGGACGAACTTGAATAATTAATTATGTTGATCTCTGTATTAGTATGAAACTGTAAGAGCTGCTGCACACTGTAGCGCTCTGGAATATTACGAGTAATATGAAGGTTTGTAACTTTATCGATGATTGCTTTTTTAATTTGATAGAGATAAATACTGGTTTGAATACTTAGTAGGTACCTTTTTCAAAAGTTTTATGGGTTAATTTTAATGACAGCTTGCCTGTACACTTGGTAATTAATTAAAATGGGTTGGAATAGACATACCTGAAACTATTAGATATTGAGTATTTTTAGGAAAGCACGTGGTCGATTGAAGAGTTCAGAAAAACTGATCACCCTGTATAATCTAAACCCATCCGTGCCGTCGGTTCATGCACGATAGTCGCGTCGGCTGTCCGAACAGCAAAACATAGTGGATAATTTTGTGTGGGAGTTTCCGGATGCAACAAACACGGCTCGACGCTGCGACGTGCGCTGTGCGTGCGCTGTGCGTGCGGCTGGATGATGACACCGCTGATGTACGTCAAATTAGTCAGTCGGTGTCGCAGTTTGCGGAATAACACACACCGGATTGAGAGGTATTAATTATTGCGATTGATGGATGGATATGTCACCGTATGATTAGAACACCGTTAGTTTATAATCTATCTCACCAAATTGTAAACTGTCGATAAATTGTGAACTGTACCATACTGGTTACAATATAACATAATGTTTGATAGTTTATAATCTATCCATGTCAAATTATGAACAAACCTGCCTTACCAACGGGGTTCACAATCTGTCCGACTTTATCACCAGTAAAATGGTGAACCGTCCCTGATTTGTCGGTCTTGGCGATACTCGAATTGGTCGCAGTAACTAAGCCAAGGCACACCGACCAAATAGGTTAGGTTAAGTTAGAACTGTGACCAACCACGCGCGAACCGAGCGAGCGAAGCGTGCGGTGCCATGGCAGCGGCCGGCGAGCGCTACTTCTAGTTCTAGTTGGTCACAGTCACTTGGCTATTTAGTATTAGCGCAAGGAGCAATCCGTCGTATGCAAGTTTGATACCAGTTGACAATTTGTCGATATGCCATGGACAGATTATAAACTATAGAAAAATAATGCGTTATATTGTAAATGGTTTGCACTTCACAATTTTTCGATAGTTTATAATCTCGCGAGACAGACAGACACATAAACTAACGATGTTCATAATTATACGGTGACAGAAATAAAGCACTTTCTAGTATATGGGATATTACTGATTAGGTACGTGAATAGATATGAATCGTGCACAGAATTAATGTTACTATGTAGGCATGACATTCATGCACTTCTATCCTGTAATTTCGATATTGCGTAAGACAAAATAAACACAACAATGTACTAAGCAATCAAAAATTGCTATGGCACGGAAACGAATGTTATTTAAATGATTAAATACCACTGTTTTCACAATATTATGAACAGCCTAAAAACAATATTTAAATTATTAAGCATCTTCCCGGTAATCGCAATCGTTGTGGCCCTCCAGACTTGCTCATGAAGGGAATATCAACAGACAATTCCACAAATTAAGCAAAGTAGCCCTTTTAATAGGCGTTCGTTTAGCCCCACCGTACCTACGAATAAAATTATAATGAAATTAAACTAATTTAATTACGAAACGCGTTGAGACATGGTTGAGAACAATTAAAAAGTCCAATTTATCTCGTTATGTTATACAGTAAACGCAGAAAATTAACATCTTCACAGTACTCAATGAAATATTAATGAGTCTCTCAGAAAGTTGAATGCGAAACTGTGGTTCGCAGTAAGTACACACAGTAAATGTTTTTCTTTTCTTTTCTGTATGATCCCAATCCGTGTAACGCCCAGAACTTTTTTATTTAGTTTTCTTTAGTTTTATTTCAAAGATAACTGTGAACTAGAAAGTTTAAGTAGATGAGGCAAACTTATTTAGTAGTTTTCGGGACGTTTTCAAGAGTGCGATGAAAAAGGCGTAGTTTTTGCGATAACGTTAATAACGAGGTGAACAAGTAGTTTAAAGTACACTCGATGGAGTAGCAGCGCTTGACATGCAGACAGCTCAATTAAATTTATAAGTACAATTTCCTCTTTTTTATAAATATTAATTAGGTCACGTGTTCCATCCGCGGTCGTAATATGGGAGGTGTGTTAATGTTAATCATATTCAACGAGCCGTTAACGTGCTGTTTAATTTTATATAAAAAGTAGAAAAGTTAGGCATAAAAGTACTGCAACAATATCTACGCCAGAATGAACGGAACTCTAGAAAAAATACGGCAAAACAGAAATAAAACACGCATGTTTTTGCCAACTAATACTGTTCCACATCACCCTGCGGTAAGAAAAACAAAGGCTCGAGCACAACGTCGACATTGATTTCCGCGCTGCTATTTATGAGTGGAGGAAGCTCTTGTACCTATAACAATACAATTGTACCGTCGGCCGGCACAGTCAACGGCGTTATTGCGCCACTTACGACTCGAGTATCTAGGAATGGAAGGGGCTAGAAATTCCAGCGTAATAACAAGCAAATGGCTAGCTAATAATTGAAGCGCTGCAACGCTTGATTATCACTGGGAGCGTTCAGTGTTCTCCGTCGTCAACGGGTATATTGCTGACCCAGCCTAATTAGTACGCTGAATAATTGGGTTGCTGCATTGTCTTGAGCATACCTCAGTGCTCGTACACTTGAACGGAACGTGGTGAAAGATAACTCGCATAGTCTGTGATCAACCGATCTATTCTGTAAAAATCTCACCGTGAATACTTGTGTGAAGTGAGCTATCATTCTACCTGAAGCTAGGAATTGTCGCCATTGACAGCTATTGACAGATTTTTACAGAATAGGTCGGCTGTACTCGTCTTTAGCATTTTATCTAGGAACAAAAGTTTTGAACTCAAACTAAGTAAAAGACAGTTGTTAACAGCTTTCACAAACTTTTGTCCAGAATAATAAGTATGCAGAGATTGATTGAAGTAACTTAGTTAAATCGTATCAAGAATACGGCCACGCTTTGATCCTAAAGAAGGTATAAGTTAGAGCAAAGTTCTAAATGAATTATTGACAGTTAAAACTTTCTCAATGATAGATTCAGAGAGGGCTTCGAGGATTTAATTACATACAACACCGCGACGAATGGTTCAATTGTAACAAAGTTCAGGCTGTGATTGAGTTAACTCGAGCTTTCCAATTATTCAAAGTACCTATAACTTACGGGGTCCGTAATCTGATAACTCAGTCGTTTAGCGGGTATCAGTGCATACCATATTATTGATAGTCAGTAAGTACTTACATACATTGCATGCTGTACGAGTCCATAGTGGAATATAGTATAATATATCGACACATATACTAGCTCCTGCTCGCGACTTCGTTCGCGTGGAAGTCGTAAAATACACAATATAGTGAAATAACAGCCACATTTTTATAAAACTACCTCGCCCGCCTGCGCCATTATTTCGTTTTCGCTTAGCGTTCTGTCTGACTTTTTTCTTTTTGCTCTGCTCGTTCCAGAGATTAGCGCGTTCAAACGAACAAACAAACTCTTTAGATTTATTATATTAATATCGATATAGTGTATATACATATATATATATATATATATATATATATATATATATATATGTATAGTATATAAAGTGAATCGAATCAAAAAAGGTTCCTTGAAACTCGCATCGATATACCTCTTGAATATTTACAAATTTAAAAAAGCTACAGATTATTTTTGGTAGTATTCGGTTCCTATTTTTATTTATTATGTAAACGTTACGCACATAAAAAAAATACTGTACAACATTTTCTACGAGTCAACCTTAGGGTGAAGCAGAGAGAAAAGATGGCAGGTGCAACATAAAGGATACATAACTGGAAAACAACTATAAAATACAAAAATAAATACTGATACATAGATACATATACATATATACTAATATAATAAAGCTGAAGAGTTTGTTTGTTTTTTTGTTTGAACGCGCTAATCCCTGAAACGAGCCGAGCAAAAAGAAAAAAATCAGACGGAACGCTAAGCGAAAACGAAGTAACAGCGCGGGCGGAGAGGGAGTTTTATAAAAATAGGGCTGTTATTTGATCGTGTTGTGATCTTTTATCAGTAGACAATACGACACTTCATATAAATTCATACCAAAATAAAGCCAGCTTTTTCTTTTACTAAATTTCACATACCATTTCAACAACTTTATTAGGAGTATAAAAATTTAACTTTTATTAATGAAATGTCCTACTGTATAATGCCTTATATGCAGTTACTAGCACTGGGCTTTGTTATTATAATGACACGAAAAGAGATACTATTTATTCAAAATTAATACTATGTAACACATACAAACGTATCGCTTGAGTGCTTGACAAACAATAAACACATGTTGATTGATATATTAGGTCTTTACCTATGAAATTGCCGTTCTGCAGTACTGGCCATTTCAAATCAAAATAATTTTTGTTTGGCTATGAATTCTAATTTCAAATTAATTTTATTTTAAAAACATGGATTTTTTTTTCTAAAAGTAGTCATTTCTTTATTGATTAGTGTTACATTTTCATCGCATTTCAATCTTTTTCGTCATCATGGATACGTTAAAAATTCGAGTAATTATGGAATATGAGTACCGTCGTGGCAGCAACGCGGCACAAGCGGCACGCAACATCAACGACGTTTACGGAGCTAACTCTACAAACCAACGCACCACCTGTTATTGGTTTGCTCGCTTCCGTTCTGGAAATTTCGACCTGAAAAATGAACCTCGCGGTCGTCCGAAGACTTTGGTCGACAATGACGAATTAAAGGCGATTGTGGAAGCTGATGATACACAATCTACGGCTGAATTAGCAGCAGCTTTCGACGTTAGCGTCAAAACAATATTGGTCCATTTGCGTCAAATTGGCAAGGTAAAAAAGCTTGACAAATGGGTGCCCCACGAACTCAATGATCGCCAGCGCGAAGTACGCGTCGAGACGTGCCTTGCACTGCTCAACAGACACACAAATGAAGGAATTTTGAACCGCATTGTTACCTGCGATGAAAAATGGATTCTGTTTGATAACCGTAAGCGCTCAGCAAGTTGGTTGGATCCTGGTTCAGCACCTAAACAATGCCCTAAACGAAAACTTACCCCTAGAAAAGTGATGGTCACTGTTTGGTGGTCTAGCGCCGGTGTGATTCATCACAGCTTCTTACCAAACGGGGTGAGCATTACTGCAGATGTGTACTGTGAAGAACTGAACACAATGATGGAGAAGCTGGCGCATCTCCAACCAGCATTGGTCAATCGCTCGTCTCCGCTGCTCCTGCACGACAACGCGCGACCTCATACTGCACAGCAGACGGTCTCCAAGTTGCAAGAACTGGGGTTGGAAGCTCTCCGTCATCCGCCCTACTCACCAGACCTTGCGCCTACAGACTACTACTTTTTCCAGAATTTGGATAACTTCTTGGCGGGAAAAAAATTTAATACCCGAGAGGCAGTACAAAATGCCTTTGAAGAATTTGTTGCCTCCCGTCCAGCTGATTTCTTTAAGAAGGGCATCAATAAACTGCCACTGCGATGGCAAAGATGCATTGATTGCATGGGTGATTACTTCGATTAATACAAATAAAAAATTCATGAAAAAAATTCGTTTAAATTTTTTCATACAAAACGGCAATTTCATAGGTAAAGACCTATTATTTAATATTAATATACTAATATTTAAAAATCAATGTTTGTTCGTATTTTATGCGCTACCATAACGTTAATCCGATTACGATAAAACTTTGTACAATTTTACAATTATTTATTCTGCAGCAGCAACGCGCCAGCCAGTATGAAAATAAATAAACAAAAAGTTCATATAGTTTACCTTTAAATGAACGGCTTAACAGCACAGAGATAAACCCTGAGAGGTTTTTCATTGTGTGGCTAAACCAAATTGTAAAATAGGCAAAGTGTTTTGGTAATAAATAAATAATAATATAATGTATACCTAGTGTTTAAATTTTTCGCAAATAATCCAAATTACACAGATTACAAAAGTAGCAAACAAACAGACAAGCACATTTAATCATAATTGTGCTGAGAAACATCTCAGCACAATTATGATTTAGCAAAGGTAAATAAATATAGGTAAGTAACAACTTACCTATATTTATTTACCTTTGCTCGTTATTATATTCTATGCATTTAATATTTAGATCCTCGTTGAGTTATCTGCCTATCTGATTCAACTCAACGAGCTAATGATGACAATACAATGATACGCGTATCTCTTGTCATAATAAACCTTGAAAATGTACTTGTTATGGAGATTGAGACCAATGTAAACGATTTCCGCGTTACTGATTGACAAAAAAGACTTTGATCTGAGTGAAAAAACCTTCTAACCGTACTGCTGTAACAACCTATTTTATAGGCGACTTATGAACATAAAACATGTTTTATTGACATATGGTAATTTATGGGTACCGAAACACCGTGAATCTTGAGCTAGGTAAGAACTGTTGTCACCAGTAGACAGCCTTCCCCTATTTATGTTATTTTAGAAAGCCAAAAATAACTTAAATAAGTTGGTAAATAAAAAATAACTTGTATATCGTCAGTCTGATGACTTAAACTTATCAATACTTCATGAAAATATGAGGCTGGCTTGTAAAAAAATGTTATTCATTCATACACATGTCAGGTAAATATACCACACGAGGAAGACGGAAAATAAAACCAATTAGGTAAGTATCTTTTAAATTACCGTCTTGCCTTTCTTGCCTAACGTTTGAAAATCAAAGGTAACGTAAAATGAAAGCTTCGTTAAAAGATACAAGTACCAACGGCTAATAAATCTGGTGACAGATCTCAGAGCAGTAAAGTTTTCTCATTCGCTCCCTAACTAATGACTGTTCAACAATTGAACTTCCCCGAACAATCAAATCTAATGTTTCAAGGTACTACTTTCAATATTTAAGTACTCACAAAATATTTCTCTTGAAAATATTCAATTCTACGTTTACGGGATAGTAAAATAAGAAAAACGATGTTATATTCGTTGTTTTACGAATTACTTTTACGCTATCGCACACATGAATAATTCCATGTTTTTTTGCAACTGAAACAGTTTTTCAACATAGTTTTTCGAATATTTTAGCAACTGAACTAAAACAATTCACGAATCAGAGCTAACGAAGGGAACTTTTGAACGGCACGCTAATGAATAAGGCTGAACGAGTCCGATCTCGACTTTATCTATTCAATTAGGCTGATGGACACCGGTCAATGGTCAGTTGTAAGCAATCAGTATTATATTATGTGACGACTGCGCAGCAATAGGTGCGCGGTGTGATAAGCCGGTGCGTGGCCGCCTGGCCAACAAGTCGTGGCCACCTAGCTCGTTAAAAGGCGCTTCGCTCATCTGACAGTAACGATGATCGATGGCTTCGGGACTTCCCCTGTAATATCCGACACCCCCGAACCCACTAAACAGCCGCCTCACACCCTACCAACTCCATTGAGACCCAAAAATTCAGCTAAACCTAAACATTTCAACTACTCCAAGATACTACGTGTTTTAATCAATATACGTTGATTAATATCTAACATTAATTGCGTGTGATTAAGCGTAGGTACAAATGGGGTGCGTATTCAGCCAGAACGCGTGGCAAGCGTTTATGTGAGCCGCGTTGGCCGCGTTGGCCGTGTGGGCCGTGCGGACCGCCGACAATATTACAACGTTTACATTGTTACGGAAACGTTCCTATGAATAATTTCATTGTTTACTTACACGACCTTCATTAAGTAAACGCCTCAGTGACAGCTAATCCCATCTCATAATTGTAACGTGTTGTGCTGTCTAATTGTTATGAATTGATTAATATTAACATACTAGACACTTTAGAGAGAAATTATTTATTATCAAAACGGGATAAACGGAGTGGTGGTGAAAAATAAAATTCCCACCATCGCTTTTCACCATAAACTTAAGTAGACACTTGAGTGTCTTATAACAAGGTCATGAAAAAGAACGGTGATCGGTAGCTCTTGCCCTTAAGCACGAAAGTAACAAAAACACTTAAACACAAATACCTATACATACATTTGCATATAGTGCCGATGGAACCCCAAGACTTCTCGACTCTTCGGGGCGCCGATTTTAATGGAGCTCGTCCTAAAACATCAAATAATGTTGACATCCTTATACCCTTATAGCTGCCAAAGGACAATTTTAATGGTATAAATAATTTGGCAATTCAAGCTTTTTCGTGACGCTCTAGGTCTAACTGGATATTAAATTATTTAAACGTATTCAAACTTTGTTTCCATTGCTAATTCGAGAAATTATTAAGCTTTTATTTTTCTGACAGATAAATAGGCACTTACAGTACGCTGCGGTACGCGCTACGCGGGCTACGTAAAATTGTTTACGACAGAATTTAGTGCAAAGCCAAGTAGTAGAATTAAAAATAATAGTACTGTAGTTTCAATATAATGTCTAGAAAATTGTACAAGAAATATTTTACTATGCCACCTAGTCCAGCCTCCTGCCAGCTTAAGAAAGAATCAGGCTTTACATAAAAGGTCCACAGGTAACACAGAATAGGCGTTTCAATCCACTAAATCATTTACACGACATGTCTACATTTGGTTAATTAACGTTGTTTTTAAGAAGCACAAGATTAGCTAATAATAACTTACGGTATAGACATAGCACACATAAATCATTGCTAAATTACTGTATCTAGTGTCTTTTCGTAATCAAAATTTCTTACAACTTTTAAAATGCTATTGAAGCAGCATGTTTTGAAAATGTTTAAATTGTAGTTTTTTATTTATCACCTGTGTTTTGTTTTTTTTTTTTTATTTATTTTAATGTTATACCGTCGCTTAACATAATAATAATTATGTTTTTCTTCATAGAATTGAATAAATATATTATTTTTGAGTGAAATAAAGTATCTTAAACTGTATGTTTTTTAAACATATATATGTTATTTAAAATGTTTTAGAAAAAAATATACAGAGACGCAAAAATTAGTTACTTTATCCATAAGGATATTGTCTTAACCATTAGTCTTTAGTGGTGTGACGAATAATTGTAACTCATTAGAGTTACAATTATTCGTCACACCAATAAACATTTTATATTTATTTGAACCCTCATTATGTATTTCATTTAAACACAGATGTGTGTTATTGTCGCTTTTGAATGACATAGTTTGCAGCAATGCATTAATGTATAGATCTGCGCATAATTTAATTTTCACTTCAGTAGCTCAAACATGTAGGTTTTGCTGCCTGAAATCAGTGAGCAAAATGCGATTTTGCTCACTGAGTGAGACCAAGTAACTTTTTAATTATTTTTTTCGGAAAGCCGCGAATATATTATTCAGCCTTGGGTTAATCATACAATTCGAAACATTCATACTCTATCTCTTTCCCGCCATTAGAAAGAGAGAGAGACAAAGATCAGCCCTTTCGAAGTTCCGATTTGAATTCGACCTCAAAGACAAACACGTTCGGAATTTCGTACTAACTAAAGAAATTTTGCAAAAAGATAATTATGTCTTTTAATGTAATTTATTGAATTTTTCACTTATTGTTGTATTTAAACGAAAATAAGTATTTACTGCAAATAAAACTGATATTTAACATGTAAATATTTATTTCTAGTTTCAATAATGTTACGTTATATATTTTGAATAATAAAATATCATGGGTGCTATTTCCGAACACGCCTTAATTTAAATAAAAAAGCGGGTTACTTTTAATTTGCAGAATTGCAGTAATTTTACTTTTAACTTTTAAAATGTTCCATTTTATTGAATTGGTACCTCTACCTACAATGTTAATTATTTTGATTCACAATAAATAGTTATTTCAATCTATTCCTGTTTATTATTTTATCTCCTAAAGTGTTCTCGCTGCTGAAGTGAAAAGTTATGTGTGTTACACGAGAGCAAAGATTTTTGTAACTCGTGCCTTTGAATCCCTCGCCACACTCAGGATTCAACTTTAGAATCACTCGCTACGCTCGTGATTCAATCGTTGAATCCTTCGCTTGCTCAGGATTCAAAATCAGCACTCGCAGCAAAAAACGACTTTGCTCTCTTGTTGCACAAATAACTATTGTTCAATGTAATAAATGCATGTGCAAGTGTTTGAGCCCAGCTTTAAATAATAACGACTTTTATTGTAATTAATAATTTACAATTTCCTTTTATGGATACCGAAGGCTTTGTACGACGAACAAGTAACGGAAATACATTAAAAAGAAAGGCACGAGTGACATTTAACTTTGTCGGGAATGGTTCCGCCCACATAAAACCTCAAGAATCTTGACACACGTGGTTGTCCACATGCCTACCAAATAGCTATTTTACTTTATCAATTCTACTTAATTCACTCCTAGTGATACACAGAGTGCATTTCCTATCATTTGAAGTTAAAGAAGAAAGTGCTTTAAACATTATTAAAACAAAAAACACAAACAGTATGGCTCTTGCATTTTGGTTCGAAGGGGTTAATAACAGCCGAAAGCTGGAATGCCGCCCTATAGGAAGCTGCGAGTTGATTCCAAGATAGGACTTCTAAGACTTCTATGTTATCGAGGACTCTGGTGAACGGAACTGAGCAGTCTCGATTAGTAAGAATAGATGTAGCAAGGAAAGCTCCAAAATGTTGTCTCTGTGTACGCCTACGTCGCCTACTCGCAAGTTACAGGATAAAAAACAAAAGAAAAATAAATAGTAAAAAAAGAAAAAGTAAGTAGTTAAATATGTATTGAATAGGTACCGTTCGGAGCCAGTCTATCGGACGTGTCAACATAGCAAATAGGATTCCATTCATGCGGAACCACATTAAAAAAATAATATCAATAGCAGTTTATTTTTAACTGATTCCTAAAAGAGAGTCGGTTTTTTATCGAACTTTTATTTAGTGTGGTGTACCTTTTTATAGAATACTTGATTTTATCCATCGCTATTTTAGTTTGTATATACACACCTAAATTGTTTTTGTATGTACATGTATATGTTTATTACATACATGTAAATAGACACAGTTTAAATAAGAATATACTCTAGTTACCATACAAGAGGTAATATTAACAACAAAACGTTTAAAATCAAAGGATTTAAACATATACCCACCTAGATACTTACCTGTATATATTGTACCTAAATAACTTAACCTACAACATTAAATTAATTAGTGAGGACTGCCCGAGAGACGAGGCACATTCTGCTGTGATTAGTCGCAGGACAATCAAGGAATGTCTCATAGGATGCTGAATTAAACTAGTAAGCTGCCCACACCTTCGAACGAAGGCATTAATTATGGGACCCTTATGCCTCTTGTATTTCAATGACTTTACGATTGTATAAACCCGATATTTTGAATACCTATGTTTTTTTACTGGCACATCAAAACCGAAAAGTCATTGATTTAAAACGGACTCATAATGCTTTTTATCCATCCATATAAGGTATGACTGGTTGAAATAGGCAGTGATTTTTATTATTGACTAGCTTCAGTCCGCGACTTCTTTCGCGTGGAAGTCTTAAGACACCACAATATACTAAAATAACAACCACATTTTTATAAAAACTTCCCTGTATACTGTTTGTAGTTTTGGTCTCAGCAGCCAAAATATGAAGGGAGTCAGTCAGGACTGTTACCAGGTGACCATAGATATCTATTTTTATTATAACCAAAGATAACAGAATATGCCCAAACTTTATGTTTTTCCATGTAAGTTCTACGAACTAGGTATGTGAAACAAAACAAAAACAACAAAACGTAAAAAAATAACCAATTGTTGGGAATCGAACTTAGGTTTGCAAAGCAGTCGTCGAACCTTTCAGTTATTTGCTTTGTTGAAAGTTGACTAAAATAGCCGTTCTTATATTATGTCATGACTGACTGCTTAGCTCCATAATGGTATAGCGGGATGATAATCATTTAAAACTACCTACCTTTACCTACCATTTGTAACTATCTGCTATATTCATTTCCTATTCAGCCCAGTGAAGTAATGTTCTAATAGGTATAGCTTGATGATAATAACTTAAATTTTTAACTTTCTGTAATATTCTAGCCTTTTGGCTAGTCTTTTTACAATTTGCGGTAAACTATAGAAGAATCCGATCAAATTGCAATATTTTCATCCCCCATAGCAAATAGCGTGATAATTTATAGCCTACAGACTGACCAAACTTATAGGGAATATCTATGCAAAATTTGAACAAAATCTATCCGGCAGTATTTGCGTGATGTTGGAACATACATTCAGACAAAGAGATAAACAAACAACAAATCTAAAAATTGTGTTTTCGGCATTATAATCGTTCCCAGACCTGGCAAAATTAAAAAAAAAACAATGTACAGTTTTGGCTTCGCTACAATTTTAATAAATGGTGGTACATGCATGACACGCTGTATATTACAGAGAATTTTAATATCGTATGAAATAAAACCTTAAATGGTCTACAACATAATTAAAATTATAATTTTATATATGAAACCTCGAATTTGGAAATAAATTCAATTCGCGGTTGTTTTACTTTTGCTAGTTTTCACACTTTTGTTTTCAATCTGTCAGATCAAAATGATAAAAGGCGGTCATTGTCGTCTTTCACCATTATTATTGAATTACTATCATGTCGTTAACACCAGAAGAATGTACACGTTTCGTCACTATGTTAGAAGAAGGCAGAAGTCAGCGAAGTACAGTAAGAACAATAGGCGTGTCACTTTCTACAGTGCAGCAAGTCGCCCAACGTTTCCGAAAAAGTGGGCAGAACATAAGACGACCAGGAACCGGCAGACCGAGATGTACTATGGCTCGAGAGGTTCGATTTATTGCTACGACCATGCACCGAAATCGGCACCTCACAGCAATTCAAGTAAGAAATCAACTTCAGGAGACCCGTAGAGACGATGTAAGCGAGCGGACTGTAAGCCGGCGGCTCCTTGAAACTAATTTGACCCCACATAGACCCGCAAATGGTCTAAAACTTGAAAGGGAACATCTGATAGCAAGATTACGTTACCCCAGCGATGACGCACAATGGGGAGACGAAGAATGGGCAAGAGTAGTGTTTTCTGACGAATCCAGATTTATGCCGTATGCACATGATGGGCGGCGAAGAGTCTACCGACGGCCAGGGGAATGTTTTATTCCAGCTTGTTTTGAGGAATAAGTGTCGTTCGGCGGTGGATCTGTTATGGTTTGGGCTAGAATCTCTTCGGAGAATCGCACGGAGTTAGTGCCGATAGAAAATGATACGCTAACTAGTGCAAGATATGTGGAAGAAATTGTAAATGAGCATGTCAGTCCATATTTAATGAATATGGGTGAAAATTCAATATTCATGCATGACAACGCCAAGCTACATACAGCTCAAATCGGAAATGAGTATTTTCAGGACGTTGAGTTGGCATCAATTGCATGGGCTGTCCCGCGAGAAGCTCGGACCTGACTCCAATTGAACACGCTTGGGACGAGGTTGGAAAGTGTGTAATTAATTGAAAACCCGCCCCAGCTACACTTCGAGACCTAAAATATGCGTTAGTGGAAGAATGGACCAATATGCCGCAACATCGCATAATAAACTTAATAAACAGCACGCCCAATCACCTGGCCGCTGTGAGAAGAAACCGTAGAGGCAATACAAAGTATTAATTTTGTTTTAAACTACGTTTTTGTGTTGTATGGGAGGTACCTACCAACCATTACTTTTTCACCGTAATTTTTTATTTTTATTTTGTTTTTTAAGTACGTAATTTTGAAAATTAAACGAATAATGTTTCCAACATTTGGTGTTGTTTTATTTACTGATAAAATATGTACCTACAACATACAGTTTCATTCTCGCCGCTAGCTCTATTATTTTAAGAGTAATTTTAGTGTTTCGTACTGACCCGTATTCTTTGTCCGCGAGTGTAGATTAAAAACTAACAGGTTGGTGTGTTGTTCACCATTTCCTAGTATTTTATTTGGAAAAGAAAACAGGTGAATTAAACTCCCACCATATTCTGTCTATCAGTGTCAGAATTATCAAAACCAAACACGTTCAGCGTAATGATGTTATAATTTCATTCCCCGTAAAAAAAACAGCACAAAAAACAAAGCCCTGCCCGTCAATACATATTTCTGAAATGAATCATGTTCATCTATCTGAATATTTAAAGCTATCTTTACTATGATCTACTAATCCATAAAACTACCTACGCATCGGTAAAACCTGAATAATTTAGTCTTGAAAATCAAACGTAGTTTGCATGATTTTATTTTAAAATAAAGACCAAATAAAACGGTCGGGTTTTTCCAGTTGTAACTTTCGTGCAAATGATGGTTTATGAAACATAGTCACGCTCAGCAGTTCGATGGCAAATGATACTATTGTGCCCACTAGGAATACAAGCATACACTGCACTGTAGGTATATTTACTTACAAAATTTACAATCGGTGGTCTGATAAAATTACCCCAAGTATAAGGATAATTTACGTACTTGGCTATCAAAGAATACCTAATTATGTTATATGAAAAGTTCATAAAACTACCTATTTAGGAACTTGGCTAACAGTGTATAACATAAATTGCTAGGTATTCATTTTTTTATCATTTCATTTTTCTTACTTAACAAGTTTTGACCTTTGGGTAATGACTTACTCAGAATAAAATATTAACTCGAGAATATTGATGAGAATGTAACAGAGACATCTTTAAAATCCTCATTTACATGGAATCTGGAAATAATACGCCTGCCTACCCATTGAGCTGTAAAAGGGTCAAGTGGGATTTGCAAATAACAAATCAGCGGTACTTTACAAGAGTTTTGAAATCGGTTACGAAGTTGATTACGAATTCAGATTATAAAGAGCTTGTAAGTAGTCAAAATTGTAATATTCTAATATTTCTATTCCTATATGTATAAGTAGATGGTGGTACATTTTAATCTAATCTAATATAAACAAAATCTGAATTATTATTAGTTCTTTATACCTTCTTACTGTCATTTTCGATGTTATTATTCCGGTTACATTGTTATAACTCTACGCTAAGGTAGGTAAAGTTCAAATACGTTTACACAATACAGGGTCTGAGCCTAAATTGAGAACCAAATCCAGCTGAAGGATGTATCGCATCCCGGATTATGTTGCCAATTTGATACCCATTTTACCTACAATGTATCGTAATATTTTCATAGTGCTTCGTATATTAACTTATTTGACATTTTTGGTGGATTTATCAATAAATAAATAAGCACTTACATGAAAACGTACACGAGAAAAATGGACTTTTAAACAATCAAACCCACAATTTACTGTTACTAAATAACAACAGTAAGTACCTCCCCACTTTGATTTAAAACCTAGATAAGTCGAAAATTTTTTTTATCAGCAATTTTTTTAAACTACTTTCTAGTAAAACTGAACCAAACGAACGATAAAACCCTCGTAACACTGAAATCCGAGAATATGAAACCTAAGATAACGAAGTTATCCTCTTCTTTTGATTTATGTTTTCAGTATTTACCTACTATTGCTTTACAAGAGAACTATTCCATATTTCTATAGAGAAGGAAATGAAGCAAAATATCGTGTATCCGCTTATTGTATCCTTTATTGGAACAAAATTGTTCTCTCGACGCAAGTTCCTCGTATCGATGCAATACATTGGCATGCGTAACTTCGAGCAAGCAATATTTAAATCTGGGATGCGTCGCTGAGCGCTGTGAGCACCTATAGTTATTAGGGAGCTACCGTTCCAGACCACTCATGCATGACATGACGAGATTGCTTTTCCTATCAGCTACTAAATGAATATTGCTGACATCTAATAATTTTGTGACATCATCTTGTCATTCCCAGAACTTAATTTCCTAAACGAAAAATGCGATTAAAGTCTTTCCGACTTGGAATTTGAAGTTAAGATTAAATCGCAGCCAACTGCTCTTTATAAGATGTTTTAGATGAAACCCAAAGAAGTATGATTTTCCTTTTGATGCTTGGTTGCGAGTTACCTCCTCAGTAGTTTGCTATTTCCTCTATCTTTGAAGCTTTTGCATCTAAAGGAACTAAAGGTAGATAAAAGCGGATGTTTGTACATTTTACATAGCATGAAATAAAGGTAAATAATATAAAAGGGTAGCTGTAACGAGGACAGCGGAAGTAAGTACTTGCATATTTTTAAAATATCAAAAAATTATAGTGTGTAGCACTCAATTGTCAGCTTATTTACTGTGAGACTATAATTTCGAAAAGAATACCTGCTGTTCCATACAAAAATGCAACAGTGAAAACGTTGAAAATCAAAATGTATAAAACAATTGCTTTTTTCGTTAATAAAAGTTTTTCATACTACCATTATCTATGAGATAATGGTTGGACTCGCCTAGAATTTTTACTTTTGTGCTCTAAGATATGAGGTGCTCAAAATGGTAGCCGTTTTGACGAAGGCATAGGTTTACTCTCTTTACTATAGAGCGGGTAGCAACTGATAATTTGAAAGGATGAATGCCATAGAGAAACGTGGTAAGTGAATCTTTGAGCTCCTGAACACCGTCGTATTTCTTTTTATAAAGTATTTTTTTTAAATAGCCTCACATAAAAATTTATTTCTAAAGATAAGAAATTTGAGATAAAAAAATCAGGACTGCGAGGTGGCCACGGTATAGGACCATATGTTCGTACCTCTCGAATTGCCGGTTTAAATTAGAACGGGTTTAGGGGCTGTTGTGTGGCGGAGAGCCATCTTCATCTTCAGAGGTCATTTTTGTCATAGAATTTCGGAAAAGATTAACATACCAGGCAACCAACTATCTAGATTCTGTTTTCAAAGCAAATATTAAATTATGACGCGTACATATTCGTTCGAAATTCAAAGTTAATTTTTTTTTTGTTTATTTACGGCTAGTCTTCATTGTAGCGTTAAGTCTATCCATAATAATAAACTAAGTTGTAGTCTCATTTCCCACGAAATGTATGGCAAAAGTTATTTGCGATTTCTGGCTTTTCTACTACTCAAATCTCAGTTGGTCCAATAGAGGTTTTTGATCCTTATGTGAAACATGATCGACTGGCATAAAAAAAAGTTTTTGTGAAAATTGCCCATTTTCCTGCTGACTGTATATGGTTTTCAAAATCTGTGAATGCTAATCAAAATATCTCAAAAGTTAAGGGAAGTCTCCTAAGACCGTTTTCCTGTAGCTACATCGGTTAAGGTAGCTGCCCTTGCTGCCCCATCTCAAAAATCCAACCTGTATAAATAGGTAATATTTGAATTATCATTGTCAGAATTTATATCATAGTATTTATGTGGCTGAATAGTTCCTAGACATCGAGTATAATGTATGTGATAATATTCCCTAATACCCCTAATGGAACTAATTGAATTTAAGTTCCAACCCACTCAATCAACTTAGGGCGTTCTGTTTAGCTTGCAGGAATCGTCCTAGTGCATTTTGTGAATCAGATTGATATATCTTTATATTATTTACAAGAAGTTGTAGCTATCACTTTCAGGAAAAAAATCGTTTTCTTAAGCACCCTAAGTACTTCTATAGTATTTATTAGCACCACCTGTCCCAGCCAGGGCACTCCCATTTCGTCCTGCAAGTTTCATATAATGTGACCTATGTGTGATTGCAGATTTATCACTCACACATAAAGAAAATAAAAAGCTATAAAAATTTATTCTTTGTGGTATTAGTCCGCCTTATATACCATCCGTGTGTGTAGGTAGATTAAAGCATAAATAATTAGTAATTAAAGTCTTAGTATTACTCGTACTATTAGTGATTCACCTGTAAGTGAAGTTCTATCATAATTATATGATAGCCTCGTCTGGAGAGATTAGCATTGTACACTTGTAGTGCCACATATAATGTCGCCTCTTTATGCACTTTAGTTTAGCCTCCTTTAATTAAGAGGGATGACTTATTCTCTCTGTCCGGTTTCAGTCAATGCTTCATTAAGTTCAGAGCTGTAACGACACCGCGCTGTAGACAGACGATACCAGATATATTATTACTCAAAAAAAAAAAATGCGTCTACTGAAAAGTAACGAGAGCGGCGGGTTGCTAATCTCTTCGGCATTGTACACTTGTAGATCTTGAGAGATAATAGTAAAAAATCAAATTAAAGAATAGAGGTAGGTACTTGGACCTATTCATAATCAAATGAAAGAATATTTTGGATTGAAATTCCGCTTAATGATTTTTTTTTTCGAAAAGTAACAATATTCTGAATAGTAATGTTTATATTTCGTGAGGCACACCGCATTACGCAGGGTAGTAATGCATATTATTAATTACCACATAAACCAATTTTTTTTAGTTGTATTGCTTCTTTTTAGATACTTAGTAATCTAACCCAAATAGTGGTCTGAACCATAATGTCATTGTGGTACCGAAAGCCATTACAAACGAAAATCTCCTCCGGGAAATCGTTTGAAGTCAACTTCGCCAAATAAACGTCCAAGAATTTAATGGCCAGAGAAGAGCGATAAGTATTTAAAGTAATACGAGGGGCGTTCAATAAGTACCTAGCCTCATCGCCAGAGGGCGCTGTAGTTTCAAAAGAGTTTTACCACAGTGTAGCACATTCTTTTTTAATTCTTTTTTCAAATTTTCATTCCAATCCCTTCATTTGTTTTAATTTGACAACTTATGGAAGCGAACGTGTCGATCGGTTTTACAAAAATGGAAAAAGAGCAATATCGTTCGGTGATTCGATTCCTATTTTTGGAAGGGAAAACGCGCATCGAAATCAAAGAGCGCTTGGATGCTGTGTACGGTGACTCTTCTCCATCGATGGCCACCGTCAAGAATTGGTTCAACGAGTTTGCACGTGGCCGTACGTCGGTTTTTGATGAACCACGTCCAGGTGCACCGAAAACAGCTGCTACGGAGGAAAACATTAAAAAAATCCATGATCTCGTATTGGCAGATCGCCGATTGAAGGTTCGGGAGCTAGCTGAGACTGTAGGCATTTCAGAAGGAACAGTGCATCATATTCTTCACGAGGAACTCGGCATGAGAAAGCTGTCGGCGCGATGGGTGCCGCGTTTACTCACACCAGAAAACAAGCGCAACCGTGAGACCACATCGGAGACGTGTTTGGCGCTGTTTAAGATGAATCCAGCGGAGTTTTTGCGTCGTTTTGTGACCGTCGATGAAACCTGGATCCACTGGTACACACCAGACACCAAGGAGCAATCAAAACAATGGATCCAGACCGGGGAACGTGCTCCAAAGAAGGCGAAAACTGTAAAATCGGCCGGAAAAGTTATGGCCACCGTTTTCTGGGATTCACAAGGTGTGATCTACATCGATTACCTCGAGAAGGGTAAAACAATTACAGGGCTTTACTATGCCGATTTATTAGGCCGATTCGACGCCGAATTAAAGAAAAAACGACCCCATCTGGCGAAGAAAAAAGTGCTGTTTCACCACGACAACGCACCGGTTCACACGTCTGCCGTTGCCATGGCCAAATTGGTCGAATTACGCTACGAATTGCTGCCCCATCCACCGTATTCTCCAGATTTGGCCCCTTGTGACTTCTTTCTGTTTCCTAATCTGAAAAAATCACTCGCCGGGAATAGATATGGATCGAATGAGGAGGTCATCGCCGCCACGGAGGCCTATTTTGCAGAGTTTGACAAAAACTATTTTTCGGACGGGTTAAAAAAGTTGGAGCATCGCTGGGCTAAGTGTATCGAACTAAAAGGAGACTATGTTGAAAAATAAATTGCCACTTTTCCAAAATTTTCGTTTACTTTTTGTAGGCTAAGTATTTATTGAATGACCCTCGTATATTGGAAAAGATTTTTCTTTTTTAAAAATTTTGTTATTTATATACAATAAATACCAATGAAGGTACCAGGTACCTCAGTTTTGTTGGTGATTTTTTAAATTCAATTTGGGAATATATTGAATAATTAACATAACAACAAACAAAAAAATTGTATAGGCAAACTAATTCACTGTAAAAGCGTTTACGTCATGGACAACTGATGCCTTGAATATATTTCAGACAATTTAAACTGACCCTACTTGCATGAATGTCTAAACTTGGAGTGTTAGAGAAGTTTATATACTTCTTGAAAAAAGTAATCTCAGAATCCACTTCATCTGCCGGGGTCGCGGATTGTTCGAAAGAGTTACCGTGGCCCTGGCGCACAGGCAACTGAAGGAACACGGGTGGGTTTTAGTCAGTAAGAGTCTGACATGCCCTTCCGCTCCGCCCAGAGCGGGAGAGGTCATTTGATGATTGATGACACCAACCAAAAAAAAAAAAAAGAATCCGCTCATGTCAAGATAGGCAAGTTCATCTTAACTCAGCGTCTGCAACGTCATTCTCAGCTGAATTAATATACTTAATAATATAAAGTGAATACAGATAAATTCCCTGCACAACACAAACATTTCTTTATTGAGTCATCTTTACTCCAAACACTCCGTCAGACCCGCATAGACCCCGCCCCCCTCCCAGTAGTTGAGGCAAGGAAAATATCTCAACATGATAATATTAATTTATTCATCTTAGATAGTGATTACTTACCCACCAATCGAAACGTGATTGTACATTTGATTTGATAAAAAAAAATCGTTTCATACACGTGCAAATTCTCTTACAATAGTGCCTAACCTAAAATATATTAAATCATTTTTAGCTGATCTGTAGATTTAATAAATCTCTTATTTATTCCAGATATTTGCAAGTACATATTAGGTACATTTAAGGTACCTATCATGTTAGTCATATTAAAACCAAAACATAATAAAAATACATATATACATATTTATTATATTAATGATAAAAGTTTGACTGCATTATTGTTCCAAATACGTGAGTTATGTTTATGGACTAATGTTTATTCTAACATTACCGTCAAATGGGGCGAATAGGGATGCAGAGGTGAATCGGAACGAAACTTTAAAATAAATTTTAATATTAAAATTAACGATCAAGTGCCCTTGTTGGCAACAAACTATATTATTTAAATATTAAAATCACTTTTAAAGTTTCGTTCCGATTCACCCCGTTTGACGGTAATTTTAGATTCATTATTCTACCATATGAACAGTGAGAACTTTCTTGAATGTGACCTTGATTTGAGAGTTTTAAAAATATGTATTTTCCGAACTTAAATAATTTTTTTACCCTTGTTTCACACTGTGAAATAGCGTTTATTGTTAGCAAGTTGTTACTAACTTACGGAATAAACAATTTATTCTACAAAATACTTTCGACAACGTAAGATTAATTTAATAGCTGGGAATGAGACTGGGATCTCATATGCATACCCACATGCCAGAGAAATATACCTAGTTGTATCGGTAGTTATCCGGGACCAATGATTATAAAAATGGGATGGTTTAACAGCATAGCGTACTGGATTTAGCGGCGGCTGATGAAGAGCGTCTGCCACGACGCTGTCGACCAGTGCCACATCGCGTGTGGTGTTTCATCGGCGCTGGCTCTGAGCTCCCCGCTTTCGCTGTCGGCGACGCACGCAGCGGCGCCGACCTCAAGGTGGGGGGCAGCCCTTGCCAGTTTTTTTCAGAAACGGGGTTAGGAATTTCCGGCAAGGATTTGGATTGAGATGTCAATTTTAATTCTATTCCAGTTTTGTGAATGCTTTTGCATCGGTTAAGCGTATTAGGTAATTCATCTTTAAACAAGAGTTTATTCATTTTTGTTTACTGCAACTGAGTTTTTAGCTATTCTTTGGAACTGCCCAAATAAAGTTAGTTATCAAATGGTTATATTGTGTATCACACATTATTTTATTTGCATTTAATACTTCGCTGATTTTAAACATTTATCTTGATAGCAAGAAAGTGATTGCCTCATTGAGTGAGGACATTACAGAAGCAGTTGGTTTCTGTTTATCAAAAAAAACTCTATAATCACAATATTGGCCAGTGCAGCCAAAGAATAAAATCAAATTACCTTAAATTTCGGGATTCAAAGCTGGCGCATCGACCAAAAAGGTAGTAGGTGCTACCAGAAGATCTTTCCGTAACTCGTACCCATCTAGACCAGCAGACAGAAGTAACTATATGAACATACCAATTTGCTAAATCCATTCTTTTTTGCAGTAAGAATTTAAATATTGAAGGTTCCATTCTCAAAATCTCGAAAGCCACTTCTTTACATTGGTCTTCTGTTAAAGCTGTGGGCACAGTCTTGGTCACGGAATCAAAGCCAACTCTTTACTTAACGGGTGGCGGCAGTGGCTGCGGCACCACCGGCTGCGTCACTGACTTGCCGCCAGTTCCCGACCTGGGCCGCCAAAAGACGCTTCTGTGACTGGTCAGATTTCACTATTCTTTGCATATCTATGACAATATCGGACGCCAAAAGCTCATCCGGAATTAACTGTCAACTGTTCCAATAGTTATGTACCTATACTACGGTACTATGTGAAAGATGCCTGCTTGAAATCGAAGGTATTTTCATAGATAAACATGAAATAATCGATTCTTTGACCAAATTACATTGAATGAACAATAATATATGTACATTAAAGCAGAACAGTTACTACTCGTATAAGGTACATAAAAAGTCTCCTCGAGCAATTAGCACAAATGTGGGGATAATATTATCGTAATGAGTTAACAGCTACGGGTAAGGTATAAATATCTCGAAACGTTACACCGTGAACCCAGTTTGTTTTAAGACCAGTCATAGCTCGAGTCGTTGTGACTTGAGCCTCATAATATATTTAAAGAAATATTTGCAGTTGATATGGCCATCATGCATTAGAATAATTCTATTACCATGCATTAACTACGGGTAAGGTACACCTCAAAGCGTTATTCCGTGAACCCGAGTTTGATAGGTAACTAACAACTAGAATCATGGAACGAGAACCATCAAAAAAGGGTGCTACCAAAAGCGTGGACCAAAACGATGATATGTGACGCCTCCTCGCAAATTCCTTTCCAACTTCGTTGTGGTTCCTTTCTGATACGGTCGATGGAGTCGCTATGCGATTGCATCTTTTTACCCGGCTGCGCGACGCAAAGAAGGGTAATGTGTTTATCAGCCTATGTATATATATGTATGTTTGTTCCTTTGTGGCGCTCTAGAGACCAAACGCGTGGGCCGATTTTGATGATTCTTACGTCAATCGATTTCTCTTAATCTTGTGAGTGTCACTAAAGATATGACAGTAATCAAAATTCAATATGGCGACAACCAGGCACCTTAATGTGCAAAATAAAAAAAATTAAGTCGACGAACTAGGCGTCAAGTGGGGTATCGTTGAGTAGGTTTTTGAAAATATTTTTTAGTTTTCTCTAATCATTTTGAATGACTATTTAGGATCTATAACGATTTAAAGTTGGTCAGCAACCGGTAACCGTTAATACATTCAATACAAGTGAGAACACTTACATTTTCAAAACGTATTATAAAGCTGTGATAAAGTTCTTAAATAGTCGTATGATAGGCGTTATTAACGTAAAAAATAATAATTACATATTATAATATGATTCAATAAACCCAGAATGTTACTGCTTTGAAAGATAATTTAAACGACCGCTACCTAAAGCGTTACTTAATACATTCAAAGAAAAATAATCATAAATAAAAATTGTAAAATAGAAAGAGTTACCTAATATAAAATATCAAAAACCCGACTGTTTATAAAGTGAACTTTCAAAAAGATGGATGCCTCCGACTGCAAGAGATTGGGTGTGGGATTGGAGACAAAAATGTGTCTTCTTGTTTCCATATTTTTTAAAGTTCAGTTTTTACGTATGCAGGTTTTTTGTTATTTTATATTAACTTTCTCAGCATAATAATTTTATAGTTTTATACCGAAAACAACAATAAGGCATCCGTCTTAAAAAAAATGAAAGGAGGCTAAACTAAAGTGCATAAAGAGGTGACATTATATTTGGTACTACAAGTGTACAATGCTAATCTCGGGGACTAGACTAAGTATAATTACCAAATCCTAACTTCAGCAGAATTTTCATTAAGGGATGTACCAACATAAATAACGTATGCTAGTGGCATAGCTCTTTGTTCAACGTTATAGAATACATAATAAGTAATTAAAAGTAGGTGCTCGATACATTTTTCGTATCCATATTTCATATCACAATCAAATTGTATTCTCATTAAAATTAGGTGCACGTGCATGTGCAAACTCGGAAAAAAATCGGATTACGGGAACCGAGAAAAATTTATCATAAAAATCCATTTCCATTTAAACCTGTATGAAACTGAATAAATTCGTGGAATTGTCAATTAATATCCAAATTAGTTTCGTAGTTCGTATTTTTTTCGTACAAAAATATCTCCATACATCAAAAGTGTCTACGGATCAAGCACGTTTTTACTAGTTACTAAAAATCTTGTTTTTTTTTTAATTATATTTTTTGTTACTCCTATGGATATTTATTACATTTCGTCATTTAAAAAAAGGGTTTTGAATTTCGGTTAAAGATGAAAATCTTCTGTCAAGTCGTATTCCTATATAATCCTGCAACGGGTTTGAGGCCAAATCAGTAAAATTTCTGCCATACTTCTGAGTGGAATCAATACAAAAGAACGTTATTCTGGAGAGAAAACGTAATTTGAGCCGAGAATAAATTATGGGAGCCAGTGGGAATGATGGAAACTGGTTCTCGGCAACGTGCAGTGGCAGTCGCTTCAGCCACGACGCAGAGTGTTATATTTCGACTTTGGACACGTTACCGCATCCCTGGCAGCGTGATAGATAGAGCGACATGGAGGACGATCTCGCATCACCACCAGCAGACAAAATCGTTACATACAAATTACTGCTCGACGAAATCGTACCATGATCGCGATAATGTTGGTTATGAGGCTTCGTAGCTCTTCAGGGATGTTAATAAGCGATCAAACCATAAGAAATCGCTTGCATGAAGTATATCTCTGTTCCTGAAAGCCATCCCGTGTACCACCTATTGAGCCCCGCAATCGCACAGCCCATTTACAATGGGCTCGTGGACACAGAAATTGGACAAAAGAAAAGTGGCGTTTTGTGTTTTTCTGAAGAATCTCGCTTTGGTATAAGACCAGGTACTAGAGGTATAGGGTATTGGGGGGCCCCTGGACGCCAAGAACGTTTAAAATCATGCCAAGAAGAACGCACACAGTGGTGGGACAATCATGAATATAGTGATGGATGGTGATTTGGGTCGACGGAAGAACTGAATAGATTTGGATCATAGGCAATCTTAATGAACGCTGCAACGATTGTATCGGATGTTGAATTTCCTTTGCGGACCCAATTTTGTGCTTCAATTCTGCTTATACATAATAATGCACGTCGACACACTGCCAGAGTCGTTGCAAACACACTTGCCGCAGCTACTATCAACGTCCTACCAAGGCCTGTTCAATTGCCAAACTTGAATCCCATTGGGCACGCATCGGATATGCTTCAAAGAAGAGATCTACCAAAATGGATGCCGTACACACACAGAAAATCTTTTTCGCCTGTTACAACGGACGTGGGCGGCCATTCCGCCACGTAATTTGGATGAACTCATATTAAGTATGCTTATAATATTATGCTCATAATGCGAATCGCTACGATTGTGTTATACGCGTTAACGGTGGAAATACAGACTACTAATTGTTTATTGTACGCAATAAAAACCTTTAAATACTTTTATTTTTATATTTCTTATCACATTTTAATGTCAGGATTAACTAAGGTGAAAAATCCAGTATAAGCGAAAATCGCGAGAAGTCTTCATTAATGCTAAACTAGAGAGTACTTCGTCGATTTACACATACGAAAACATTTTATTTAATCAATCTAAATAGACGTTTTTATTTAATTTCAATAGGATAATAAAATATAGTTTTAAATACCTTGATCCCTAGACACTTTTGATGTGTCTATTTCATTTAATTTCTTTTGCAAATCAACGTACTAGCAGCGGTTTAGTATTACCTAGAAATGTATAAAACCCACACTAAATCTCAGTCTTCGATTCAATTTGCGTACAAGTGCGGTAACACCTATATCCTGTCTTCAGAAGAATAAAAAAGAAACTAGGAAAAGATTACAGGCCAACCCTTTACGGATTTAAGTCTGCTGCCGTAATCCATCTATCCGAACAAAATATTTTCCAGACTTTCTATTGTAGTAGGTGGCAAGCTTACGCAGAAATCTGTAATCCTGGAACAAAGTGGGATAAACACGGGAGGGAGATAAACTGAAATAGACCTATAATCTGAAATGCAATGCGGAGATAATGGACAACCATCGAGCAATATTTTATCGTATTGTTAGTCCGTTTGCGTTTGACCACTATCTTGACTGATGTTAGGCAAGTAGGTACATTCATATTGTGTGAGGCCATATTTGTCAAAGAGCCAATGAGCAGGAAAAAACGTCGATTGTAATTATTGGGTTCCTAAGTTTATGCCCTGTGATGGGTCATTATCGACGTTATTCAGACTTTAGCTGTGCTGTAACTAGAGTTGCCGACTTTTGTTGAGAAAAATAATGCACTTATCAAATCTTTGAAAAGGATCATAAAAAGTATTTGGAAGAAAACAATGTATTTTTATTTTTCAAACAACAAGTGCTTCAAGCAAACGCTAACAATTTTTTGTTTCTCTGAACCAAAATTTAGATTTAAATAAATTAATAAATCGTATTTGTGGACGATCTGTTTCTCTCTTCTTGTCGTTTCAGATTCGCTACCGAAAAAACTCTCAGTGAAAGCTGAAGTGGCAAGAAGAGAGAGCGAATTTCTTTTTTCTTTTGGTTACCTTGTTATCAGATATTTCCATTGATCAACTGTATTTTTCTCTGAATATTCTGTATCAATAATAGATTTTCTTTTTTAACTCATCAGTATCGACAAATATTTCAGTAATTAAATTACCCATATAAGTGTTTTATTTTACGCATCACAGTAAAGATTAGAAATAAAGTATATTCATATACGTTATTTTTATGCAAAATTATAAAGTATATTTATCAAAAATAAAGTAGAATAGTATACGTTATTATAAAGTATGGTTGGCAACCCTAGCTGCAACCTTAATTAATATGGTTAAAACTAGACATCTGCGCTGTTTCTACTAGAAGGGTTTATCCACTCACCCCTGTATATTGAAAGCCTACATAGATACAGATACAGCCTACAGATCTACCGAAAATTTAAATGTTCAGAAATTTACTCTAATGTCAATCTTTTTACTATTGGTTGTTATTATTTTGGTCAATCAATCACCAAAACGAACATGACATTTGACAAAATGTATGTCATTGTACATTTATAGGTATATATTTGTCAATGTATTATTCATCTAGCTGATCCGTGATTTAATTACTATTTTAGTAGATTGGTAAAACTAGTTGTGCTGCTACGCTGATACGGTCCAAAACAGGCAATCAGTCCAAAAACTACAAACTGTAATGCCATCTGTCAAACGAAAACCAGTCAGGAGCTTAGTTGGTGTACCTGTGGGCCTAGCACAAACGCGCGGAGTAAACTTAACATAAATTCGAACGATTTTAAAATTTAAAATACTCTTTTGGTTACATTACGGAAGTATGTACTTAGTTTTAAGACTTTACCTATTCATATTTATTTTATTTTATTTCGTAAACAGTAATATATCTAAACTAATATTATAAAGAGAAAATGTTTGATTATTTATATGCTTGTATGTTTCTTTGTTACGCTTTCACGCTAAAACGGCTGAACGGATGTTGATGAAATTTGACACATGGGTAGACCATAACCTGGATTAGGACATAAGACACTGTTCATCCCGATATTCCCACGAGATCTAGACTTATGCAGGTGAAACCGTGAAAAATTTAAAGCACAATGCTATAGGAAAATTGTATTTTTGATTCACAAATTGTCTATTTTACTTTACGTTTACGTCGCGCGTTAGTGCCAGGGCCTCTGAATGCGTTGACTAGCTAGGTTTATAGGAGACATTCAAACCAGTGACTCTCCAACAAATTACTTTAGCGATGAGTGAGGCGACTTAGTGCTAGTGGTGTTAACTAACTACGTACACTAGTTTAGTGCTTCAGAACTCAATTAGTTTAAATAAAGGATTTATATGTACGTAACTGGATTAACTGGTTATATAATTAGAAGGTGAGCTGGTACCACAAGCTCACGTCGTCACGGGTAAAGTTGGGTACTTACCGATCTGTGTTTTGGTTCTTTTTGTTCTAAAAGCCATCAACAATTTTGCTAGCTGAAATATTCAATTTCATGGATGTTTCAAATATTTTGATAAAATCGTAACGAACTCAAAACTGTACATTGAATATTTTTGAAAAAGTAATTGCTTCGAGGTCTGTGAACGATTCTAATGCCGAAAATATAGTTTTTAGAATTTTTGTCCTTTTGTCTGAATGTATGTTCCAGCATCACGCAAATACTACATGATAGAATCTGTTCAAATTTTACATAGATATTTCCTATAAGTCTGATCAGCCTTTAAGCTATAAATTTTCACACTATTAGCTACGTTCATATTCTTCAAAGTCAAAGTCAAATCATTTATTTCAAATTGGCACATAAAAGGCACTTTTGAACTTCAAAAGTGACGTTCTACGAGTATAGTTTACCGCAAATTGTAAAAAGACGAGAGAAAAGGTTAGAATATTACAGATAGTTATATACAGATTTAACCTTTTAAATGATTATTACGCTATTATTTTATGGAGCTAAACAGTCAATCATGACAATTATAAGAAAGGCTATTCTAGTCAACGTCCAACGAAGCAAATAGCTTAGCGGTTCGGTGACTGCTTTGCAAACCAATAATAATAATAATTCATTAATTTCAGATAACAAAGATCCATTGGGTTAGTAACAATAGTCTTAACCTATGTTAGTACTTAACTAATAACACAGATACAGTACAGGTGACAAGTGACCTCACCAAGGGGCTGTCATGTCCAACGGATATAGCGCGCAGAATGCTGTTGGGGCTGCCACGGAGTCTGTTTAGCAGCGAGGCCGCTCTCTTGCGCCGTACAGTATTGAAGCCGTCGGTACGTGCCTCAGAGAACATAGATGATGCGCTACAGCACCAAGGCAAACGCAACAGCACTCTAAATGCGTTGTAGACCTTTTGGGTGCAGCTGAACCACAGGCTCCCCGAGTACAGTGACATGCAATACTATGATATGAATGTTTGGAGAAAGCATACAAAAAAACATGAACTTTAGGGCTTCCCTGTCATCTATATAAAAATAATTATATCTATGGTTAGGTGACTGTTAATGAGAAATCCCCTGTGTTTACAATCTACTGTTATTATATTAGCGATAACCATTTCTCAGAAATAATCTGTTAAAATGCATGATTCAGTGTATCAGGGTTTTGCCATTGGGAGTGCATATATGCAAGATTGCAGGCGTTCATTAATTCACTAAAAAGGAAATTTTCGCAAGCAATTGGAAATTGCTACTGAAGGCTGCGGGTTTCGACCTCAGGAAGACTTCTGACACGCGCAACTGTACGTCACTTGCTCCCGCAACCAGTCCTGACCCTCTTCTGTATTTTGGCTGCTTAGACACAAAACTACAAACGTTGTATTCACGAAAATTTTACAAAAATGTGGCTGTTATTTTAGTCTAATGTGGTGTCTTACGACTTCCATACAAACGAAGTCGCAGGCGGAAGCTAGTTAGGTTTTAATTGCTTTGGCTGCCAGATTTAAATCATAGTTTCATCAAGTGTACTTTAGTACTTACCTGACAGTCACATCCTATGCAGATGTCCCATATTGGCAGTTCTTAATTACGAATATCTAAGAAATAAAAAGAAAACTCGCACACTAAGGTTAAGGGGTTCCGTACCACCGTACAATATTTAGCACAAAATAATACATTTATTTTTAATTCTTTTCTTGTAGGGGTGGGCACCCCTACAATTTTTAACTTTATTTTAGTGGCCATAGCAAACAGTCTGTGAAAATTTTAAGTGTCGACCTATAACGGTTCAAATGATACAACCCTGTGACAGATATTAGGACGGACGGACAGCGGAGCCTTAGTAATAGGGTCCCGTTGGCACGCTTTGGATGACCTACCTATTACCTATTAACCTTAACTATTTGAACACAAGTATAAATGGTCAATTTACTACCACTTATAATACCATACCAAATGTGCGCCTGATACATTGTAAGGCTCTTAAGAAGGAAGGTCAACGAGAGGAACTCACAGCCATAACAGCCAATAGGCCATTACACGATCAGTGTCTTGCCCCCCAATATCAACAAATGAGACGAAAGAACCTAACTCAAAATCAACTCAAACTCAAAGTATTTATTTCAAATGAACCAATTACAGGCACTTTTGAATTGTCAAGGGGTCGGTCAATCAGAAAGATGAAGCTAGTTGCGCATTCCAAAGCGTAGTAGATACCTAAGGAGAAGAACGGGCAAGAAACGCCATGGACACTCTTTTAAATCAAAATATGGTTATAAAATATTGGTTACATCATTCATGTTTAAATGATGCATGTGAGAACGATGCAGAACGTTAAAAGTGTCCGTAATAGAAAGACAAAAAGAATTCAAATATTAAATTAAAATAAGTAGTGGCAGCTAAGAAATGACCAGTCCCTACTGACGGCGCCCGTTCACGAACATGACGCATGGATAAGCACCATTCAGGTCAACCATTTTGAAGGGAACTTAATGATCCAACGCACACGCCATCACCAGCGAGACATTTGAGTGAGCATGACAAACTCTCAGCCGCCAGAGCACATACAAGTCAATGAAAGACAAACCTAGTAAATGGTAGCTTTATAGTAGGTACATAGTATTCACACATGTGCTATGCAATTATACAATACTGAAAGATTGAAGTTATACAATGCAAAGATAGTTTTTACAATCTTCAGCTGCTCCAACAGTAGTTTCAAATGCTAATCAATTAGTTTATGCGCCCTTGTGGAGCAGGCCAGCGCTGAGACAAGCATTTTTATCAGCGATGTAATCCCTCAACTTATAATATGCTTGGCTGCATAGTGTGCGTTTTATACAAGATTTAAATTTCGTTTCATTCAGTTGAAGCACATGGGGAGGTATTTTATTGTAACATTTTAAACAGTACCCCATGAAAGATGAGTCTACTTTAGCCAGCCTGAAACCTGGTTGGACTAATTGGTCTCTATATCTAGTGATATAATTGTGCCCTTCACCTCTTTTACAAAAAAAAAATTAGATTGTTCCTTACATACATGATGTTTTCATAGATACATTGACAAGGTACCGTCATGATCTTAATATCTTTAAACCGTTCCCTTAGAGAGTCGCGCCTGCGGAGGCTGATGGCTCTGAAGGCTCTTTTTTGCAGAATAAAAATAGACTCGAGGTCTGCAGCCCGTCCCCATAATAAAATACTGTACGACATAATACTATGAAAGTAAATAAAATTGACTAGCCTCGCGGTACCTACATCAGTAAATTTATGGATTTTTCTCACAGCATATGCTGCTGTACTTAGCTGTCCTGCAAGGGATGTTAAATGAGGACCCCATTGAAGCCTTGAGTCGAGCGTGATCCCCAGGAAAACAGTTTTATCGACGAATTCTAGTTTTTCTTGATTTGATACTATCTCACAATTATTACTTTTGACAGTTGGTAAAGAATATGTTATACACTTAGTTTTTTTCCCATTGAATACTAAATTATTAGCAGTGAACCAATTTTGGATCCGCAGTAGGGCGTTATTTACGTCGTCAAGATTTGATGCACGTCTATTAATTTAAAAAATTGAAGAAGTATCGTCAGCAAATAACACCATTTGTGGTTGGGTTTATAACAAATGGGATAGATCATTAATATATAGGGTGTTTGGTGCATCGTGTCCCAAATTGAAATGCTCAGAAAAAATCCACAGGGCATGAGAGGTGTTCAAGGGTCTGAAAGGCTAGCAGATGACCCCTTCAGTCGACCATTTTAATTTGCCACACGATGCACCTAACACCCTGTATACTAAAAATAGGGAAAGGACCCAACATCGAGCCTTGTGATACACCCATTTTTACTTTTAAACCGAGTGAATTAACACCATTTATTTGAACTTGCTGTTGTCTATCATTTAAATAAGATATTACTGAACTGAGCGCAAGTTTTTCGAATCCGTAATGCTCAAGTTTCAAGATTAAGGTTTCGTGGTCGACGCAATCAAATGCCTTGGAGAGGTCACAGAAGATTCCTACAGCGACTTGGGCCTCTTCCCATGCCGTAAATATGTGTTTTAATAAGGTGACACCGGCGTCAGTCGTACAACGTCCCTTGGTGAAACCATACTGTTGATCACGTAAGAGTTTATTGGTGTTAAAAGGATTGAGCATTTGATTCAGCATTACCTTTTCAAACACCTTGCTGAAAACCGGCAACACGGATACGGGTCTATAAACTGATTTAAAAAGTGGTATTACCTTACTGTATTAATACCCTTAGTTGCTCAGTCACTGAACAAAAATTTTGGGCAAATAGTTTTTGTTTTCTTTTTGTTAGTAATATTGTAGACGGTGCGCACTACCGAAAAGAATTCCTCATAAAATTCACTTGCATTATTTATAATATAGCCCGGTATACTTAACTTACTAATTAAGTTAATATTATTAAATCTATTTAGATTTTTGGGTGTTATTTATCTAGATTGTATCTGAATTTTTTGTAATGGTGTGTTGGACTTGAAGGGAGATAATTTACAACGGCTTTGGCTTTGGCTAACCTTATTTCTACATCTTTTATGATTCAGCTATGTTCCAGTCATTATACGGGTGTTTTAAAAGTTAAATGTGTATTTAAAAGTGATTTAAAATAAACCAAATCTTACTTTACCAATCTTATTTCTTCAGCCTTTAATCACTATTTAATAAACCCGCTATCATTTTCGAAGCGGCGGCTGAGCTTGGTTTAAGTCTGAAACAATAAGCTCTTCAAAATCCAGAAGCTAGGTGTATACAATAGATCTGGTAGGTACTAAGTGTAGATACAAGTTGTACGGAAGCTGGTAATTCTGGGTGCATTGGCCGGGAACCACATAGACACAGCCATAACGCGATGAATTTATAGGACGCATCAGCGCGTAAATAGCACAATGTAGCATCCTCTAGAATGTTGTCGAGGGTTGTGCACTAGACTATACAAATCTACTTGAAAATATTTAAATGGTCGCGAATTTTCTGGACCTCGTAAATGTAAAAGAAAACAATAAGAACAATAAATTCGAATCGAAAGTTAAGTCCAAAACAAAAAGCCCCTAAAGGCGGATGGTGAATCTTCCGGTCTTATTTAACTGCTGATATAATTATAGAGGACCGGAAGCCGCACCGGCTCACGCGCGCTCATTAAAATATATTCAAATTGCCGAAAATCCATTAAAATTCTCACCGTAAATGCGGCATTATTTACTTATTATCATACGAACATAATCACGTACGGGACACTGCATTGCACCAAGGCGCTGATTGGTACAAACCTACTTAGCGTCAACTTGCTTAGGAACAGTCATATACACGTGCACAGAGCGGAAATTATAAATTCCTAGCAATTAATTTCCTGTACTTTTTAATAGAAACTCCTTAAGAGGAGAAACACTTAGCATCAAACTGTTACTATGGAATAATGAATCCCTACTTCGAGAGAATTCATAAAAATGTAAAGAGAAACAAATTCACTCTCTCAGATTGTAACCACCGCAATTTTTTAAATTAGGTCGTAAATTGTTTTCCTTAACATTCGCTCTTACTTGTTTAATAGGTATTTGTATTATATAAAACTTCAAATAATTTAGTTATTACATTACAGTTTTTTGATACGTTCAGTTCAGTTCAGTGCTGAATTGACTCCGAGTTCAGTAGAGCGTGTATTAGACACTTAAGAAGATTAAATGAGGCCTGTCAAGAATGTCAAATCTTCAATCCGAAGTTTGGGAATGATAAATGATGCATAAATAAATCAGTCCTATCCTACTAAAAACTTACTGGCATAAAAGTGTATGGAATGAGGCGGCTAGCTCAAAATGGTTTCTTTACTTTAATAAAAAATTGTTTAAACTATTTTATTTATCTATTATCTACCTAGTGATCTATTTTTATGAAAACCATGAACCAATCCTAAATTTGAGAAACTGCTTCATCGCTTTTGTGTGTTTATTTATTGCTTTGACATAGGCAGGTAATTTGTTTACGGAAACATTCAAGTAATCTGGATTTGTGCCCGGTTGATAGCAATAGGCTCACCCCCTATAGGGGTCTTAAAAATAACTGGCGAAATATGGGTGTACTATATGAACACGTCTGCCTAACACTTCGGAGAAAACGGGCGTAATGTTATGTTATGGTTTGTAAAAACATTCAAAAATAACGTAAAGATTTCCTATTGCAAAAATTATGTAGCCGTAATATTTCTGCCATGCCATGCTTTTTTTAATTTTCTTTTTAGCTGTAATTAGCCACATGTAGATTGTAGAAGTATTATATGTCAGTATAACCTGAGACATGCGATTATCTTTACGAGAAACAGCAAAAAGAACCTGCGGGGCAATTACGTAACACACTAACAGTGGGAACAGCTTTCATTTTGACAGTTCAACAACATTCAACAGTTCAACATTGATATTTTTTATATATACAATGACATGAGTATTTACTTGTAAAGTATTATATTATTTTAGTTTTGTGAATGTGAAGACTATGTGGGTAATTGCTTTTTTTTTCTAATTTAATTTTAATTATGATCTGGCAGTTTGAGTAATTTATGCGGCCTATCCAAATGTCCTTTCTTTGGTATTGTTCGTCGAATCGTTGAGCTCCTTAAGTCCTGACTTCCTGAGTCGAGCTGCACGTTTACTGACAAATGCGTGCACTGACTGGACAGGTCCACTCAATCTGTGTGGTTCTTTCCTTAAAAGACCATTTCAGATACCAATCTGCATGGTTTTCGCATGACCTGACCAAGATTATGTCTGGACTTTAAAAGAGACTGTGACCTCTGAGTTTGTTTCGGCCTTTCTTCTCAGAGTAGTCAGATAGGAAACGCCGACCTCATCTAGTTTAAAAAACATGATTGACGTGTAAAAGTGTTTGTACAAACCTACTTACAGAAATAAAATCATTTATCATTTATCATTTATTCATTGCGTTACTTAAGTTGTTGAGCAGACAATTTTTTCGAACATATGAAACAATGGATTAGCAATAGGCTTCAAAATTATTCAGATTGTGATAGATAGTGTGTTACTAAATTAGGGTGCTGTACACACGAGCTTTATTTAGTAGGTACACACTGTCGGCGAAGTGTGTGCTTTACGATTAACGCCGACACGCTCACGCTCTAGTGGATAGGGCTTAGTTAAGAGAAAAACTGCGAACTAGTGCGATCTTTCAAGATTATTTAGTTCAGATGAACCAACATCCTGGTAAATTTAATAGGTAAGATACAGAACAATAGGTCAAAACTTTAAAGAGTTAAAACTTCTATGAGCCGTAATTATCCGTAAAACAAAAGAGCATAATAAAATAGAAGAAAAGAGGCAAGTATCAAATAAACACACAGTATACAGAATGAGCAGTAGTTTACCTATGGCACGATTGTTACAAAGGTAAGACATAAAAGCGATGGTTCACATTACAAGAACCATTATTTCTCAAAACAATAAACCGAATTTTAAAACAGCAGCTGACTTACCCAACTGAGTACAAAGCACAACTATAAATCTATAGGTACATTTATGTCTGCGCTACCCTAAACTCCGGGCACAGACAATCTACCTGGTCATAAATACTACAACTTAAGTATATGATTATATGATATTTAAGAGCACACAGCCAAGTTCGCAGCAGGGTGCGTTGGTAACCTACCCACCGTAGCGGAAACAGGAGGTAAAACCGTCAGAAACCGGCGGGAAGTCGCTAGTACATCCGGTGCGACGTTCCATAGAGCACTCTCTATATTATTTTGCTTCATTGTTGTTGTTGATTTACATAAATGATTTACGAGCACGGCTTTCTTTGGGCGAGCCGAGGGCGAAAACATTTTAATTGACGGTGAATATACTTGCTTCATAATACACCTTTCATTTTCAAGTGTGCTTGAAATGAAAGTGAGTTCATAGATATAATAGAACCGACTATATAGGTAATAAGAAATTAAGAGGCCTATGACCAGTAGAGGACTGCGATAGACTGAGTTGATTGATTCATTGAAGAAATTAAGCGAAATTGAAAATAGGTTTATAGTAAACCGAAGCACACAATTAGAACTAAAGTTTAAAATTAATATGAGGACTATCAGCTACCTATTAAAGAAGTCGTCTGCTGGCTGGAGGTTGACATCACAAGTATTTACTTCCAGAAATGACGCGAAACAAATTAAATTTCAGGTGAGTACCAGTGGAACAAATCTAGAACTAATCCCTGGAACCACCCGGGCTGTGTTATGTCTTGTGGCCCGCGCGCTGGGTGTAGGGACACGCCCGGTTCCATGACAAAAGACTGGGAAGACTAGGTTATGTCCGTGTGTCGTTCACCTTATGGCAATTTCATAATTTTCGCATTCGTTTGCGATACCTACCATAATGTGAACCGATATCGGGTCTAACTTAGAAGTGAAGAAATAACTTCACTTCTCGATTTATCCTGAGAAAGGGTGTTATTGGCTTGTATTGTATATCACGTTACCGAACTGGGCGTTAAGAGCATTGCAAGCAAGAGCATTTGACCTGTTACAAGTGTAAAAATATGGGCTACGAAAGTTTTAGAAGGTGTTTTATTGTTTATTTTCAAATATCTGATAAATACGGCAAAATCACTTTTAGTTTCATTAAAGCGTCTAAATTGCAACTTTATAACTAGCAGTTTATACACGATGGCCTTTAATAAAATAGTAGTAATTTTACTTTTAAATGCTTTTATTGCTTACTCGCTACCCGACCTTGCTTCGCACAGGTGCAATGGCGACATGTCAAAATATCAAGATTTCTGTGCTGCATCTAAGTTAAATGTTAATGTATCATACACATAAACTTTCCGGAATAAATTCTCTAAATGATTGTAAAAACTGCATCAAAATCCGTTGCGTAGTTTAGAAGAACAACGCAGTCACACAGACAGTTGAGTTGAGACAGACACGAAAAGCAACTTTAATTTATAATATGTTTAGATTCGTAATCTTCAGACTTGGCCGGTATTTTTTTTTTATATTTTTGTCCTTATTTATTACAAAATAATTCAATAATAGTAGATTATGCACCAAGGGGATCAAGGGCGGATCCAGGATTTATGTCTGGGAATGCCACATGGGCCAGCCAGTTAAGTAGTGTCTCCCACATCTAGTACTTCACTATGCTCTTTTTGGCATTAATGACATTTAAGAACAACTACAAAAAAGAACGTGTGCGGTTGGGGGACCTTCGTCAGGGACGAAGTTCCTTACTCGATATTCGCATGCACACACACTCGTAAATTATAGAAAGAGACAGAGAGAAAGAAAGAGAAAGTGTAAGTTTTTAGAAGCTCTCATGAAGTTGGCCGGGATCTTGGATTTTCATCCTCGGAAACCATGAAAACGACACCATGATGATTTTTTTTTATTTTACTTAAACCGTTTGGGGGCGGGTTCGTGCCACTGTGCCCTCACCCTGGATGCGCCCTTGAAGGGGATAAAGCAGTATCTTATGTCGCAGGCGCCATATTGAATTCCGAGCGTAACGAAGGATCTCAGTGCTAATTCCCGAGCAAAGCTCGGAGTTAAGACAAGAATCCTGAGTGCAGCGAGGGATACAAGCATGTCCAAGATGAAGGCACGTTTATCCTCGAGGAGGATTAAAAGTTAAAGGTCATGTTTGATACATTAGACCGGTTGTGGAAAGACAAAGTTATGTTTTTATTCGGTATATTTACTGAAGTGGAGGTAGATTTTATTTACGTATTGCTGTTAAGTAAAGTTTCAGAAACTTGGGTTTGCAGAGGATCACTTTGGATCATGAAAGTTGGTGAAGGTGGTGCTTTAGGCAGCGGGCTAGATAAATAGTGTTTTGATGTGGATGGTTGCGGTGACAAAGGTGTCCAAAGATCAGTTATCGACGGTGTCTTTAGTTTGATGTTGTCACAAATGCGGCAGCTTATTTTATCCTTATTCTGTATAGAATTTTCAATGTTACCCTCCGCTAATACATCAAATTTCCATCCACCGTGTCTTTTAATCTGGGTCATATATGCTCCTGAATCCTTCAATAGAGTAGCCGATGTTCTCCAGAAACAATGGCCCGTGTAGAGCTCGGCATTTGTCAATTTCAGGTATTTCGCAATTTTTTTCGACATGGTGCTGATCTTATTTTTGCCAATGACTTGCCTAGTTCACTTGCCATTATTATATGCTACGAAAAATCTGTTAGTTTTTATATTAGGGGGGCGCAGAGCTTGGTACTTTTCAACAATTCTTACGTATTCTCCACGGCCTACGAATAAACGTTCTTTCTTTGATGTTGTATCTGGAAAATCTACCAGCAACAAATCTGAGTGTCTTTCGATATCTTTGATTTTAATGTTTAAGAGTTCATTTCCACGACAAGCGCCATTCACTCCAAAAATCAAGGCCACCTATAACAAGAATAGACAGGTAGGTTAGTAAGTAAGAAGGTAAGATACGTACTTTGATATATATTAATTCTTATGTATTACAAGTTATACACTTTCTTAGATTTGATTGACACATATCCCTTCCCTTTGGACCGCGAAAGCGAACGGACGTGAATTCCGTATACAGTTTATTAAATATTTTTTTAATACAATTAATTTTTGCATAAAATTAAATCGCTATAAAATTCACAAATTACTAGGCGCGCATAATACGACGGTGCTGCGCAAGACTGACTAAAACGTCCGCGAGTGCGCGCGTCATCATCTACTCCGCTGCTTGCAATACAACAGCGTCCAATTATATGGACGGGTCAAGTTAGGCTGGCGGATACAAAAAGTGTACTAAATCCTCGATCGTCGACCAGTATAGTGACCCCTGCGCACTTCGCACCGGTGAGACCTGCACGCGTAGCATGACCATTATAGAAACGGGTTTTGTCGACGGAAGAATCGACAACAATGATGTTCCGTGAAGCCAGTACGACGGCAGCAAAGTAGAAAGAGTCAACTGCACTTTTTACGAAATTCAGTAGTTTGTTCACGTTTTTCTTTTATTTTGCTTATATCTCGAAAATGGTGTGTCCTATCGCAAAAATAATGAAAATTTTGACCCCCTTTATGAGACCCTTAAACCCCTAAAACTAAACATGTTGGTAATACTTTTTCACATTTTCCATTCAAAAACTGAAAAATTCCATTTTTCCATTTCATGTTTATACTTTGCGGCCGTCGAGTAAAAAGTTTTCTACTGTCTTTAGCATGGCGATTACAAAGTCAAATTGTCTTCACTACCTTAGACAACTGACAGTTGTCAGTGTGATTTTGACGTTTGGAATAGAAAACTTTCTTCTGAAATAGTCTACATATAAAAAGACCTAGACAACGATCGGTAAAACGAAAGACTAAATGACGGATTTTAGAAGGATTTTACGGTGCGATGTCAAAAATAGAGAAACGAAATGTCACTTTGTATGGAAATAGCTATGTCTTGTCTTCCAAGAAACAGAAACCGTCATGCTACGCCTGCTGCTCATTAGTATTGGACGCCTGGTACTTCTACACCGAGTGAACCATCCAACATGCCTCTTTAGCGCTCCCCACCGCCTACCACATCCGCTCCCGCGCCCGCCCCTGAGCCCGACCCCACGATCTCTGAGATATGTGCGCCTGAGATATGTGAATCGGATACTGCATCTGAGAGAAGCGGTAGCAGAAATGTCAGTGTTAGACAAAAACGTAGACATGGCGATGATGACATCAAGGAACTCAAAGGGTTGATCTCGTCCTTATCATCTAAGGTAGACCAAAGCTTCCTTGAACTCAAGCAGAAAAATGAAGAGCTTAAAGAAAGTTTGCAATTTATGTCAGATAAATATGACTTAATTTTTAAAACACTTCAAAACCTGCAAGAGGATAAAGTAGAAGATAAGAAGACCATTCAGAAATTGGAAGAAAAGATTGAAGTTCTTGAGCGTAAAAGTAGGTCGGCTAGCTTTGAGATACGTACCAATCTGCTTGCGAGATGACAGGAAATTTGAGTCGAAGGAAGACGCCAGTTTGATAGTGAAAACTTTGTCGAAAGCTGTCGAGGTGGATATTCAGGACTGTGGCATAAAAGACATATACAGAATCCAAACCCAAAAAGAAGGCAGTAAACCCATCATAGTTGCACTGAACAGTGTCCTAAAAAAGGACCAAATAATACAGGGGGTCAAGAATTTCAACAAAAAGAAACCAAATGAAGAAAAATTAAATACTGGACACCTCAGTATACCCGGACTTGTCAAACCTGTGTTTATATCAGAAGCCCTAACACCTAACGCGCAGAAACTATTCTATGCAGCTCGACAGTTTGCAAAGGAGAATGGTTACACGTACTGCTGGACTTCACGTGGTTCCATATCCTGCGTAAAACCGAAGGTGAGCCTCAAATTCGAATCGAATCCGCAACAAATCTAAAACTCTTAGCTAAAAACTGACTATCCTGTACAAACTACGTCAATGTCATGTCTCACAGTTTATTCAATAAACACTATTTCTATTTTAAGTTTAGTATTAGAGTCAATGGTCTTGTTGATTCGCTGGTAACTTGTATCGTGTATCTCAATAGTATAGTTAGCCAATATTTAATAATTATTTGTTACTTATATCCAAAGTTTGTTCTTGTAGAAGCTGTCTTACACAGTATTTCACTGTGTTATGATATGGTTCACCTTGTAAACAACCGTAATTTATGTAATTTCTCGTATGAAACTAAATTTGTTATTAATCACAACACAACACAATTGCAGTTACACACTCAAAATAATCAAGCCAAACATTACCACAAACCCCTTATTATAAATAGACTAAACACACAAAATTCCAAATTCTACACTACAGTACTTACACAAACGATACTCTGCAGCATAAACATAAACTGGTCATTAACATTTAAAATTATAAATTCGATAAGGACAAATTAAATAAATTTATTGATTCTGTAGAATAATTTAATATCTCACGGTCGTATGTGAGTTTGCCGGACCAATGTTTAAAGCATATAGGCGCTACCCAACCAACTTTGAACATACTGCATGTTAACATCCGAAGCCTAAATCGCAACTTTGATGGCCTCAATGTCTTAATACATTCCATGGATGTCAGGTGTGATATAGTAATTCTCTCTGAGTGCTGGTTGAGTAAAGTGACAGATATTCCTGTATTAACTGGCTTTACCTCAGCTAGATCCTCATTTAACAACCAAAATGATGGGGTGGTAGTTTATGTGAGTTCTGATGTGACGCATAAGTTAGTTGAACCAGTTTTCCAGGACGCTAACTGTCTTATTTTGAGGCTAGGTCTAGATACAGCTATTGCTGCAATATATCGTTCACCCTCCGAAAACATTACCGAACATTGCCGAAACATTACGCAACGCTTCAGTAAATCGCAGACCAGCAATCGATGCATGAACGGGTCGCTAGTAAGTATAAGTAAGTATGTAGATATTTTAGTTACTAAAAATTCAATCACTAGATAGGTACTATAAGAGTATTTAACTAACTAACTACGGGGACGTAGTCAAAATGAAATATATTAGATGATAAATTTGATTATTAAATTATTTATATCATATTATTATTTAAATCAAGAAATGAACGAGTTACACTGACGGGCCTATCCCTCCTTCTCCATAAAACAAAAACTAGTTGTAAACCATTTGAAAGCTTATTCCAAACTTGCTTGACTGTTCGAATATAACTAGAGCTATTTTACTACCAGCCCGTACAACATAAGGTTGACTTTTGCAGACAACCTCTACATGAGCTACGCCCACCCTTGAATAAAAGGATCGACGTAGTCGTGTTTCCAAACAAGACTTTTATTCATAACATTCAGGCTCGTCCTGCCTATGCCTATACGAACAATTACCTAACTCCAGAAAGATAATATATAATATGAAGTCCAACTCTTACAAGAGAAGGCTTAAGGTACAGGGTCCCTACCATAAACTTTTAAAATATTTGCCAAGTGCAGGGCAGTTCAACTCGGCATGTTAACCTGACAGGTTTTGTGTTTGTACCATGAGCATTTCCCGCTGACCTGCAGCATGTCAACTTTTGACCTGCTACATAGTCGCTGGTCAGTACGCTGGCAGCACAGATTAAACAAGATTATTGAAAACAGTCGTTCTAAAATACTTTAGCGGCTTTACGGTTTTTATAGAAATGAAATATGTTTTTATAATAACAGATCAAAATAAAAAGAGTGATGAAAGAAACATTGTGTCGTGGCAAAAAAGGAATTTAACATTATTTATGAGAGCGAAAGCCCTTTTTACAACAACAAATTCACAAGAACAAAAAATTTAACAAATTTGACACTTCACATTTATTTTCGAACGCATTACGCATGTCAAAGGAGAAAATGTAGAATTTACGAGGCGATTTTGAAATTTAATTGGATTAGTTTTTGCAAAGTTTATAGATCAGCCTAAAGTATTGAAACCAATATCAAAATTTGATTTGTAGCCGTGTCTGTAAGTAGTAGGCAAGTGCAGTTAGTGACTTTTGTGACTATGGGTTCAAGACGAGTTTCTTACGAACAATTGGAGACTTTGTGGGATTTTTTGAATTCTCACAGAGATATCGCTATGGGCTACAATAAAAGTGCTCAAGCTCGGGAAATGTCCCGAAGAATGTGGACCGAGGTGGCTGAAAATTTAAATTCAGTTGTTGGTGGTGCTTACAAAGATTGGAAAACTTGGGCAGCTGTAAGTTTTATAATTAAACTAGCGACCCGCCCCGGCTTCGCACGGGTTGCGGTACTTATCTACGGCGTACCCTACCTACCTACCTACCCTACCTACCTACCCTACCTACCTACCTACCCTACCTACCTACCCTACCTACCTACTCTACCTACCTACCTACCCTACCTACCTACCCTACCTACCTACCTACCCTACCTACCTACCTACCCTACCTACCTACCTACCCTACCTACCTACCTAACTCCCTACCCTACCTACCCAAAAAAAAAAAAATAGATGTTGGCCGATTCTCATAGATACCGGATAAGCACAAAAAATTTCATCAAAATCGGTTAAGCCGTTTCGGAGGAGTATGGCAACGAAAACTGTGACACGAGAATTTTATATATTAGATAAATTATAAACATAATTGCCTGAATTAATTATGTTAATTATTAACAAACCATAGGCATACTATATACATAGGTATTTATAATTTTCAGTATTGGATAGATTACAAGGGGAAATTGAAAAGAAAATGTGCCACTATCAGAACATCACAATCACGCACAGGTGGGGGACCATGTGAAACACCTGCCTTAACAGATATTGAAAAAAAATATCTGTCAATTCTTGGTGAGGATTATGGTGTGGGTCTTCCAGGAATTCAAGTGATCCCATTCGACACAGAAAGCACTCATGTAAGTAAGATTTTTGTAAATAAAATTAGATTTAAATTTCCAATTTTATTACAGTAGCAATGTTGTCAGTAGGTAATCCAATTTGTTATTAAAATAGATATTATTCACAAAGGTCACATATATACAATAAAAAAACTTTATAATTCTCACATAATTAACAAAATATTCAAACATAACATAGGTAATAGTATTTGTAATAAAAAGTAAACAAATTGGGAGCCAGAGTTTTTGTTTTGATACGCAATATCTAAGAAAGTTAACAATAATACCTACCTACCCTATAATTAGACCTAGAGTTAAAAGCAAAATACAACAACTAAAACCTATCTTGATCTACATATCATGCAATACAACAATTGGACGATTAACAACAATTTTACCTACTTGTTAGTCTGGTTATAGTAATAGTAAGTGTAAGTTTTGTATTACATATTTTCAGGCATCGACATCAAGTGCTCCTCAAGATGCGTCTCCATCTATTCTGATAATTCCTGAGGTTGTGGAAGAAAATAACATCAATCAACCAGCAACTACACAACCCATTCAAGAACCAATGACATCTACTCAGTATCGGAGACGGCGGCGTCGGTCAGCGCCTATGTCTCAAGAGATGGCAAGAAGTGCTCTCGCTGAATCAAGCCGCTTGCGAGCAGATGCAACGAAAGAAATAAGCACAGACTTAAAAAATATTGTAAATGTTCTTTCTCGTATAGCAGCAACATTAGACAGCATCAATAATAGGTAATTAGTTCCCGACTTAGTACATTTTACTTTAAAACTACAAATGACGACAAATGTTATATTAACTTACTTATACATTTTAACAAATAAATTATTCATAATAATATGATAACGATTTAAAAAAATTAAATGGTACCTACTTAAATTATGTTTTTACATTCTAGGTTACTTGGCGTGCCCACAAATGAGCAATGAGCTGCCTTCTAGTAGAAAGACCGTGTTGTAGTTCAAGATTTTGGGGCCTCCTGGAAGAATGCGCCTCTAAAGTGCCGTCTGTCATATTTTGTGTAGAAGGTTGCAATTGTGCTTCTTGCAAAACTTCTTCAGAATCCAACTCCAGCACAGGGACATTGGCTCTATTGCAAATGTTGTGCAGTACAACACAAGCAGTTACAATAGATGCCGCTACTTGAGGTTCATAATGTAGAACCCTATGCACAAGTAGGCATCTAAAGCGCGCTTTAAGAAGCCCAATTGTTCGTTCTACCACATTACGAGTTTTCACGTGCAATCCAGTGTAGTAAGCTTCAGGTGAATCTGGAGGAGCATCTATAATAGGAGTCATCATGGTCTTCCTTAATGGATATCCAGAATCACCTACAAAAATTAAAGCAATTGATAATTGACTTAGATGTTATCTGAAAATCTTTGTACATGTATTTAAAACAACTTATTTTCGTATTTACATACCTAAAAGACACATGTTATTTAACTCCTCCATATGAGCTTTCAATGGATGGTTGGTCCATATGAATGAATCGTGAGTTGCTCCTCCATTGCTGGCATCTACGCTAATTATTTCCATATTTGAGTTGCACATCTAGAATTGTAGGTAGTCTTTAAGTTACACAATATCACTAATTAGGATACATTTTTCATGGATCACAGAGGATATTTCTCTGTGGTACATGAAAAAATAACTATGTTCTAATAATCTATTGTTCCTGTTTGATGCCATTTAACTTGTGTACATATTTATGTGTATTATTATTACTTAGTAGTAGTGAAATAGAATAATAGGTTTTATATTGACACATTGCTATGTTTACATAATTCAAAATAAAAATACAATATAATAATTGGAACTGAGTTTGGTGAGAATCAATTATGTAGTGCTAAAATAAAAACATGAACATTGTTGTGTAAATGCTCTCCAATTTTAGTGTCATGTTTTTTTCAATCTATTTATTTTTTGTCTAATGTGTGTGTGTTACATTAACCTAAGATTGTAATGCAATTTCATAATAAAGATACCCACCACTTGTACATTTAACGAATGATATTGTTTTCTACAATAAAAACGTTCTTCATGATGCGTTGGCCGTTTTATTGCTACATGGGTTCCATCAATGAGACCTAAAACCCCGGGCATACCAAACTTGTTAAAAAATCTGAAATAAGTAAAATAGAGTTGTGTGAACATTCAGAGTAAAATAAAATATGGAAATCAAAAGAATTTCACTGTAACTACTTACCCCAAAGACATTTAAGGTAATAATTTAATATATATCGTAAACGAGGCAAACGGAGTATGTAAGAGTCGTAGCAGGTGGCGTTCTGTAGTTTCTGTTAACCCCATGGGACGAAGGCGTGAGTTTTTGTATGTATGTATGTAATTTAATGTCTTTGACTTACCCAATCACATTTACTCGCCGTTCGCTAGGACTTGCTGGGAATTTTATATATTGTCGCCGAAAATTTGGTAGATTTAGGCATTCTGTTACTTGTGCGATTGCAGTCGACACTGTTTGCTGTGCAACAGAATGTGCAGCGATATCACCCGTTGGTCTTTGGTATGAGCCATTCGCGTAAAAAGATAATGCTATTAGAACCTGAAATTAAGTAGGCATAGCATCAAGTATATCATTATGATAATTAGCCGGATAAATAGCAAGTATAAATTAGTACTAACCTTGACCTCAATCGACAAATCTGTTGATTTCGTAGGGCGTGGCATGAAAGCTTGTAACTCATTACAGAGCTCAAGTGCAAGGTCTTTAGTGAGCCTATATCTTTTAACAAAAGCATTGTCCGGCATGTCAAACGGTTCAATTGAGTTCCTCAAAAGATTTCGTTGAATTTTAGCGTTTTTTTAACACTCTTGCAACGAGCATCTTCCTCGAGAAACTCAAAAATTTCATCGTCATCACACATCTAAAATAAACGGTAAACACCTATGCTTAGAAAGGATTTTCTATGTAACAATACTTTGAAATAACGTCAGAATTATATTGTACGCATATTTTTACAATAACTTACGTTTTTGTATTAAAGTTTAATTAAAATAGGTCAATAAAACTTAGATTCACAAAGCTGCAAATTATGACGGCAGGGCAGTTCAACTGTTGAATGTTTAAAAGTCACAAACACTTGATGGTACGGATAACTTGCAGGTCAGCCTGCTGAAATGCTGTGACGTAGTCACTCACCGGCTTAGGTCACGTGATCGCTGGCTCGCCTGCTAGTTGGCGCGCTCATGGTACGAACTAGCACGACAGGTTATTTCTCGTCTAAAATTGACCTGCTATAAGAGTTTATGGTAAGCCCCCAGGACGAACGAATCGCGAATCTGACACTACGGTAAGTGTCAAGTAAGATAAACGTTACTGTGTGCTAACACGCACATGAAGAAATTAACGTCGTCATGATTAAACCTCGTCGGCTATAACTGGCAAAAAAGAAACAACGTGGCTTCCTAAAGTCAAATAAATTGACGTGACAAATTCTCAACAACCCAAAAAGAGTTCAATGAAAAGAATGAAACTTATACCCCATCGGACGGTACGTAAGTCGGAGCGAAGAAAGGCTAACAAGTCAGAGTTCATCAAAAAAACCCTATCTCATGTGCATACTCCAGAGGAAAAATCACAAAAGCTGCTCCATTCTCACTATTCCAATCTCCAGTAAATATCAGCGAATGCTGATTGAACTGTGGGTCCTCAACTATAGGTTGAACCAATGGGTTCCACACAACACCTTTTGGCTATGCCCCGTTAGCAAAGTTGGTTCCAACTTAGAAAGTCCTCAATCATAAACTGAGCCAATAGTGTCAACTCAACACCCTTTGCGAAGGCTTATGCCCCGTTAGCAATGTTGGTCCGAGCTTAGACAAAGCTTAAATTCACTAGTTTTGTCTGGAGTCACAAATAACTGCTTATCCCCCTTTGTTCTGGTCGTCAACAAGAGATGGTCGTTCTCCTTTGTATCGGAAAGTATAATATAATTATCCACAATATGTTGATCAACGACGTTGTTATATTTGTATGATTCCTCGTCGTGATCACTATTTTCCTCTGACAAGGACACATTCTGCCGTTCTAAAACATAGCTATTAGATTTAATATAAGGATTAGTCTGACCCAATTCCTCAATTCCTTCTTCTTGTTCTTTCTCGGACACTTCGACTGATTCTTCCTTACCATTCGCAGGTCTGCACTCCTGGCAACTGCGCTCGACATCATCATCATGGTTATCACTGCCTGCTTAGTTTATGTTAGTAGTGCTGCGTAGTATTCTATTCTATTCTATTCTTGGCAGCTTTGCTCATCAACTAGTGGGGCATCCTGTTTTCCGCAAGAAAATATAACAGCATCATTATCTAAATTTATAACAGTATTCTGTCTGTCTTCTTTGGACATATCATGTGCAAACTCCTCTTCTTGCACTCTATAACCTATTTTAGATCTGTATCTGAACGGGAACTCAGCTCTAAGCTGGTCACAGATCGCTGAAAAACAAATTCCTTGGCGGAATATATATTTGCAATCGCTTACTCGCTATCCGTAGCTGGTGGCAAATTACACAAATGCCTCTAAGAAAACACTACGCAAACGCAGTTTGTGCCCGTGAAGAAATCTTGAGCCATCTCGCTTTTTATCATAAAATTAAAGAAAGCAATTTTTTTGCAATATTTCGTACATTGCTTTAAGCATAGTACATAGCGATCAGATCAGCAATCTGATATCAATGTCGGCCCTGACATGTCTCATTTAATACGGTTAAAAGTTAGCTTTGAAAGACAACGTAACGAGAGACTGTAATGTTGTAGTTAAAAGTAAACAATAAAAACAACCCTCTTCCAAAAATTCTAAAAAAGTGAAAAATCACTTTAATTTCGGAAGTCGATGTCTTTGGTTTTGTATTTTCGTTTTTTGCCACCGACTTCCGAAATTAAAGTTATTTTTCACTTTTTTTGTGTTTTGTGTGTGTTGGCTGTTTTTTTTTTTTTAGAATAGTTGTTTATGATACTAGTGCGGTAAGTTGGTTTTTACAAACGAGTCGACAAATGTAAGCCTGAAACGAAGTCTTACAGCATTAATATCATAAATAACTATTATTTTTCACTTTTTAGCTGTGGTAGCTACCCCACACAAATTCGTATACCAATACTTGATATATAAATACGTAACAGTGACAGGAAATTACTAAAACATCATCAATATTTTATAAACTAAGTGGAAAAAATACTCATTATTAAAATGGGTATTTTAATGGGTATTGGGTATAACTCAAAAACTGCTGGTCAAATCTTGATCAAATTTATATGGGACCACATGAGAAGAAGCACCAGCTTTCAAATAAAAAAAGAATCATCGAAATCGTTTTACCTAGAAAAAAGTTCTACCGTAACAAATATAAAAAAAATATAGTCGAATTGAGAACCTCCTCCTTTTTTGAAGTCGATAAAAAATAAAAAATAACAGGAATAAATTGGTAAAAGCATGTATTGTAACTAAATGTTCACTATCTACACTATCGGCAATATAGGGAGGTACATTAACGAATAGCCCTTTAAATATTGTTTTAAATATTTATTAGTGTGAGAAAGTAAAAAGAAATAGGTACCTTTCATTTGGTATATTAAGAAAACAACGTTTTTTTTATTTTTTCTGTAACATTTCGGGTTACTATTTTATCCGGTGGGGGCGTTGTTTCGTTTTTGTCGATCCACGGAAATGTGTCGAAAACATTAATTGCCATGAAAAGTCGCACTTAACGTATCCTTTTATTATTTACGAAGAACTGCTCAACTAATGTGCAGTGGAAAATGGACATCCTGCTAACGTCAGCGCGGCAATGTGTGCCCTACGAATATCTTATTAGCTAGGTAGGTACCCATTAACAGTTACCAATGCAATAAAATTTCACGCAACCCTTGTGTCACACTCACAATCATGGTACCTTTAAGGTATATTAGGTGTGTATTATACCTACCGGTAACTATTACTAAAATAAGATTTATCTTATCCCGCTTACAATTACAATAAGTACAGTACAATAAGACGTCTGTCTAAGAACCCGCACTGAATGCAAAGAGGAAATTTTCAACATGACAGTCAGCAGATGTAAGTGAGAAGACGCTTTTAGCATAGCATGTAGAAATAAGTATCAAAATCAAGAATATGCCAAGCGAGAATATGTGGAAAACTGCCGCATCACTAAGAAACGGACTAGGTACTTTTAACTACGAAACGATCCAAATAGAAAGGGGTGCCACAGAGAGGTTCTAAAATAAATAGTTACTACTTTCGAGGGCTGCCATAGGGTCGACGCCCTAATGCCCAAAAATAAATTTTAAAAGATACCTAAACCAAAGTAAGGGTTAGTAATGAATGGATGACACTGCGCTCAGAAGAAGATAGGTATTTTTATTTTATTGGATTGCCAAACAAGCCGTCGTCCTATCTGAAGGTAAGCGGTCATCGACACCTATGGGCATCGACACCTATGGGCATCGGCAATAACAAACACATCGCAGAGACAAAGCTAAATATCTCATGCGCCTGGTTCGGTATAGCGGCGGTTATGTACCTACCTACTCTTTAAACTGGAGCACAGCAACGCTGCTTGGTAGCAGAAATTTTGGAGAACTGGCTTTCCTAACCCAGTTCATAGTCTACCTGTGTGCTAATTTTCGCCGTTTCATAGAACGTAAAATACTTTTTATTCCGGGAGTACGTTCCCGTGGGGCAATTTCGATCTGCAGGCTTAGCACGAGCACTGTTTTTTCGATGAAAGAGTAGACAAAAATGACGTTCCGTGTAGACTACGACGGCAGCAAAGTAGAAATAGTCAACTGCACTTTTTACGAAATTCACTTTTTTACATAATTCGACCCAGAATTCTTTGTTTTGTCGTAGGATCTGGGGGCACGGTAGTGCCCCCGCCAAGACGAACCAAGCGAAGCGCAAGGGCACTACCTACCTTTTCTCGAAGTGTTTCGTCATTTTTTTGAACCCTCATAGAGTTGGTTTGCGATGTACCAGATAGTTCATATTCTAAGGATATGATGTCAATAATAGACTAATTAAACATACAAAGTCTGAATTGAATAGCTCTAATACTTTAGATTTTATTGATATCTAAAATACACCGATTTCGTCACTAACACACTCACTGATACACTGACACACTGATGATCATCAAAATGTTTGGCTACTTCCTGAAGTGCTAGAAAGCTGAAATTTGGTATGTAATCTAAGTTTGGTATACAACCAACAAAAAAATTCATAAACTTATAACTTTCGCCCCCGATCCTCTAAAATGGGGGGGTGCAAGTTTGTATGAGACTTCAAAATGTTAGGGTACTTCCTGAAGTGCTAGAAAGCCGAAATTTGGTATGTAAACAAAGTTCAGTATACAAAAAAACACTACCGTGCCCCCAGATAAACTTATAACTTTCGCCCCCCAACCCCTAAAATTGGGGGGGGGGGGTGCAAGTTACAATGAGACTTTCACCAATTTTATGAATTAGGACATGAAAGCTTACACGGGACTGTAGACAGTAACTAAAAAACCTATTAATAAGTACTTACAAGAACCTCCGCCTTAATCAAAAGACAGTGTCATGGTAGGTCTCAGTTATTTACGCCATTTGACGACGAGGTGAGCAAATCGACTGTAAGTACTTAATTAATACGATAAGATATAATACTAAAGTTAGGTATATAATTAAAATAATTTAATTAACCGGCACTGCTGATGTGCAAGAAATACACCCCAAAAAAGAACAAAAAAGTAAACACTAAAAAGACTGCCTAGCAACTTACAAAAAGAACTGAAATCCCACCAAAAACATTTCATGTAAAATGTTGCCAAAACGACCACATAAGGTTTGCCCTGTGAAAAAGATATCAGATCTCATGTAGAGCCAAGCTTCTGAATCTACACGGCCTAACTCTACCGACCCTAACTTCACAAATTCTCCATATCAGTAAAAATTTATGGCTTGGCGGTTTCGTTACTTACTTTAGAAACTAAAAATTCTTATTACCTCCACGACGGTAGCGAAACGGCGAAGCCAAACATTTTTACTGATATGTAGAATTTGTGAAGTTAGGGTCGGTAGAGTTAGGGCGTGTAGATTCAGAAGCTTGGCTCTACATGAGATCTGATATCTTTTTCACAGGGAAAACCTTATGTGGTCGTCTTGGCAACATTTTACATGAAATGTTTTTGGTGGGATTACTTTTTTCTATTTGTTTCTGAATTTTTACTGACATTAAGTTACGTATATAAATACAACTACAACAATTTTTCTCAAAGTGTCGAAGTACCGTATTTAAGAACAAAAAAATATTACAGTAACATTGGCCTTAACCATTTCCTTGGTAATGCCCTATTAACTAAATTATGTAAAATAGGAGAACATAGCTTTTGTTCTTCTTTTAAATTATCACAGTTTTGCGTTCAAAACGCTGTCCTGTAAAATCATGACTGTAGATAACCGTATATACTTCGTGGCCGTCGAGTAGAAAGTTTTCTACTGTCTTTAGCGTGACGATTACAAAATCAAATTGTCTTCAATACCTTAGACTGTCAGTTGTCAGTGTGATTTTGACAGTTTGGGAAAGAAAACTTTGTTCTGAAATAGTGTACATAAAAAAGGACCTAGACAAAGATCGTTAGAAATGAAAGACAAAATGACAGATTTTAGAAGGATTTCTACGGAGCGATGTCAAACACGGAGAAACGAAATATCACTTTGTATAGAACGAGCTGTGTCTATTCTTCGTAGAAATAGAAAGCGTCCTGCTAAGCCTGCTGCATGCGGGCGAAACCGCGAGCAATATCTAGTAGTTTATAGTTTGAAGAATACGGCATAAATTGTATAAAAAACGTGTTTTCGTTTTTCTCGTGTCCTGTATACCTACGGCACGTGGCTACCTCATAAGTCTTCACCATCACGTAAAACAGTTAAAGAATTTATTTACACACACGGGCACACCTCTGCACCTGGCATGTGAAAACGGGTAGACTAGGTAACTTGGATGCCTAATAAATTGTGATAGGACAGTCCAAGCCATGAACATACCCACCTACTAAGATTATAGGTAATTATTATTATTATATTATAGGTGATACTGTGTATTCAGGACTGTTGACTGCCTCACTGGTCTAGTGTTCGCAAGCGCTACTGCTGTGCATGAGGTCCTGGGTTCGATTCCTGGGTCGCGTAAAGAGTTATTGGGTTTTTCCATCTGGAATTTCTCAGTAGCAACCCGGAGTCTGGATTTGTGCTCAGTGGATGCCAGTAGGCTCGCTCCGATTACATGAGACGTAAACATAACTGGCGAATTGTGGTAGTACCTATGGTGCGCCTCTGCCCAAGCCTTCGGGGAATACAGGCGTTACGTTATGTCTAATTATATAATAAGTAAGCTTTTCATAAAGTTGGAACGTCGAAAAAAGAAACCGGGTTTAAAAATACGATAATTTGTCTCACAAAGTAGCAGCTACCTACTGTAGCGCATCGTAAAGGACTCGCATACAACTAAGCGAATACGGTGCAAATCCCTGGTACACAGGGTTCAGGACGCATCCTGGAGAATTTTACTTAGTTTTAGCTACCAAAAACATGTAGGTAATTGATTTTGTATTTCTTTTTATTTTTTTAAGTCAACGCAAAGTGTTGTTTATTTCCTTCTGTTGCCATGTTAGTACAGATTCTAACTTAAAACTATTATTAAATTCGCATCAGATAAAGATGTAGGTGTTCATGCAGGTAGGCAAGATTGTGGCACTTTTCTAAGTCTTTGTTTCAAGGTGCCCCGCTTCGTATCCACTGACCCTCTCGCCGCTTCCGCCATCATAGCAAGAGAGGTTAAGGACCACTCAATCCACATACTCTCAGACAGGAGTTTCTTGCCCGTTCTTCTCCATAGGAACCTATTAAACTTTGAAATGGGCAACTAGCTTTATATTTCTGACTAATCAACCGCTTGAAAATTCAAAATTGCCTTTAATTGGTTTATTTGAAATAAATGTTTTGAGTTTGACAGCATAGCTGTCCTTTAAGCGCTAAACATCCAACTCTGGGCTGATACACTGGTGTCACCAACGGCTAAACCAGGTGGGTAATCTCACTAACAATTCAATGTGTATAAGGATACAGCGGTTCACGAGGCAACGAAGCAGCAGAACGAACTCGCCAGAAGAGGGTCAAGTATGGCACCTGTACGACCCGAACCCATTATGTCACTTCCCTTCGGGTTCCTACGTACGCACTCTGGTAGGAAAACGCACCTGAGGGCCTAGACAAAGTAACATTCGATTAGCGATGACGCTAGCGCTAGTAGAAAAGCCAAGAAATGTTGACATTAGCTATCGAAATGTCACGTGATTATAGGTCAACAAATAGAAATTAGCTAGACAGTTATCATCATTCGATTCTATGAAACGAATCGACAGCGTCGCGTCGAACGATTACTTCCATAAAGATGCGTAGCCAAGTGGCACTTTTTGACAAGCGATCTCGTAGTTTTCGATTCGTATGATGGAAACATTAGTAAAAGCGATAGCGATTGTTGAAATAGAATCGCTCCGAAGCGAATGCTATTTGTCTAGGCCCTTAGGGATCAACATCACAACGAAACTTATAATTATGCACAAGTAGCAAAGGAAAAAGGTAAACAAAGTAAAGCAAAACTTTCATTCATGCTACTGCTACCGCCATCTAACGTATTTTGTAACTCACAAGTTCAATCAACTTTGTATTTTATGGCGGTAGTGAGCAGGGCCTCATAGTGAGTGCGTGAGCTCTACAGGCCGGTAGTACTGACGGCTTCTTTCGTATTGCCAGTGTCAAAACTAAGTATTAATCGATTAAACGAAATTAGGACTAAAATATCAAAAGGTTCATTTTTACCCATGAAGTTCATGATTTTACCTAAAACTGACTGACGACCAGTGCAACTACACCATGGTCTAAAAAAACAAGGTCTGGCATTCCGGGAGTGACACATGCTTACGTCACTATCCAGTTGCCACTTTATTGCAACAAAACACGAATTATGGAAACATTTTCAAACACCATTCTGTTAAAAAGTATATTAAAAGCATTTAAAATGTAATTTCGTTTTTCTAATCAAACGAAAAAATTCAATTTAAACACATACCAACGTAATTGTTAGTTAAAACCTCATTGTATTATCGTATTCGCACAAGTAATAAAGGCGGTTGGGGAGTTATTATTACATACTACTGGTAACACAGCGGTGATGACGTAGGCTTGTGTCACCCACGTGACCACTGTGTTTCGGAATGCTATACCTGGCGACGTATATTATTATACCATGAACTACACAAACTTCGTCGTACTTATAATTATTGCTATATTTAGGCTACATTCCGAATTGCGCCATAATCGCTCACAGCGCTCACATCAATAATTTGCGTTCTGATTTAGATTTCACGATTATGACAGCTGAGAGCCTGTTATCAACAATTCGGAACGCTCGCTCAACGTCAACCCCAAACTTTGCCCAAGAACGACTGGTATTTTTATTAAATGGTAGTTCTAGGCATTGGCACTTCTGTTTTGTTGGTTAAGATGTATGAGAACAAAGGTGCGACTCAAAACAACTCAACAGCACAACGGACAACTGTCATTTTCTACAGCGCTCATGATGATATTAATATAAGGCATGGTCGGCGTTATCGCAAGATGGAGCATGTCATGACGTCATCTATGACGATTCATGGGATATCGTTATCACGCTCACGCTAATTCGGAACGGGTGTAAGCATGATTATATCGATTACAGTGCAATGAGGGCTATCGCGCTTGAGTTTGCCGCTAGAGGCGCTAGTGTAGAGTAAGGTCTCTAGATGTCAAAATTTGTACTGAATGTTCACTTTCGTGGGATTTTTTATCACGTATTTTAACGAATGCTTCATAATAGCTGTAATGGTTGTACCATTCTTGATTAATTATGGCTTAAAATTTTAAGTAAAAGTTAGGATCGAATTTGATAGCACTTGAAGGAAGAATAAGATTTGTCTGCTTCATGCTAGCCAATTTTAGAAACATTATAATCTAAATATTCATTTGAAGTTTTAAAATGTAATAAAATAAACATACTATGAATATAAGGGTACTTAAACATACTCAAAACATTAAATAAAAGTACTGCAACAGGACCTTACTCAACAGTGGCGTCAACTGGTGAGCACAAAAAGGTTCCCTATCCATTTGCATAAAATTTTAAGACCTAATATAACTTAGCATAACTTTGTTTGGCATAATTATATTTTCGCATAATATAATTACGCATAACAGGTTACGCATAATTTTTTTAAGCATAATATCTCTAACCATAATAATGATTAAGCATAATATTCTAAAGGGTCCATATTGGCTCACCTAAAGTTCTTTACCCGAAATTGTTCTTCCTAATGATTTGTAATCCGAATGATCACTTTTCCTAAAATTTTTCATCCTAAAGTTTTCATTCATAATATTTGTAGTGCTACCGGCGATGTTCATAACGCTCATGTTTCCGAAAATTGTAATTAATAATATCATTAATGTAAATATATTTAAACTCCTACTGTTTTTTATCATAACGCTTTTATCCCTAAACATAATTACCATAATATTTTCACCCAACTTATATATAACCTACCCACTATATTTTAAACCAACTGTTTAGAATGATAAAAGGTCGTTTGACTGATTTTTGTCTTAAATGAATGAAATTCAGGTCAGAGTGTCGTCTTGGGGGCACTATGAAAAAAATACTTAGAAAAATTTCGCGACCAATTTCGAGGTAGCGCTCGCCGGCCGCTGCCGCGGCACCGCTCGCTTCGCTCGCTCGGCTCGCGCGTAGTTGGTCACAGTTCTAACCTAACCTAACCTATGGATATATTTGCAGGTACACACCGCTATAAATAAAATTAAAGAATACGCTTTATTCTTATATGTTACACATGTTATGTGAAAATAAAGTTACGCAAAATGTATGTATATAATACTGATTATTATGAATAAAAAGAAATCTAAACAAAAAAAATATGACTTTGAATAATAGTGTATAAGATGGTTATGTTGAGAAAATATAGGAAAACAAATACAAGTATAATAGATGTTTATTGCTACTGACATTATGAAGTTGAATGCTTCGGAATTATGAACATTAGAGACAGAGTAGTTAGGAATTGTGATTGTTAGGATGAAAAATGTTAGGAAGAACATTTTCGGATTTCCAATTATCGGAGTTGAAAATTTAGGTGAACTTTGGCGCACCCTATTCTAAAGCATACATTTATTAAGCATAACTTTTTTATGAACAATTTTGTGGGTTTCTTTTTTCGCTGTAGGAAGCACGAAGCAAGCAAACATACAGCATGCAAGCAAGCATACAGCATGCAAGCAAGCATGCAAGCAAGCATGCAGCAAACAAGCAAGCATGCAGCATGCAAGCAAGCATGCAGCATGCAGCAGGCAGGGTTTCTGTCACGGCTCCGGCGCTGCGGGCCTCCGGCGGCCCCACGCGTGCTAATCGATTTTAAATTACACTCTAGGGGTAGGACAAACAAGACTACGTGGAGTCGGTTTTGCAGCAATTCGGTTCTGTCACTAAGTTTTGTTGCACAGCATATTAAATTTTTAACCAACAATATTATGCTAATAGTCATTAGGCCTACTAACGTTATGCGAATCAAATTTATGCCTAAACAAATTAGTCTTTAAGATGATTATGCCAACATAAAATGTATGCCTAAAAAAATTATGCCGAAGTATTATTATGCCAAAACAAATTGTGCCAAAATCGTTATGCCGAAGTATATTAGGACAAAGAACATTATGCGAAAAGGGATCCCGCACAAAAACGATAACCCCCATTCGGAACGTACCCTTAAATAGCTTGTTACATATTACTAATCTGTGCATTATTGATCTATGACTTCAGTTCAGCCGTCATCGTCTGAAGATTTCGTTGTGTTTGTTGTGTCAAAACAAAAGCAAAAATAGAGCGCAATATTGTAAACTTAAAAGCACTTTAAACGATTGCAAAATAATTTAATTATTGCCATATTTTGTTTATCTCTTCGCGGGTCAAATTTTAATATCCTTGACCCTTGTCACCTTGTCGTATCAGTATTGATTTATCTAGTTTTCTTTTATTGCGACCGCTTCTTAATTATTTAACACAATTTTTCATATTATATTCATAGTACTGCAGTCTGTGTCCTAGATAAAGGAAAAGTACAGTTTATTACGTAGCACTACGACATTTAAAGACGCGCGCGGGATTAATACTTGTTGCCACTCACTATTAAAAAAGATTTTTTGAAAAATGTTGTCTAAATTACCAAAATCTTGTGATACATTTGTTGTGTTGCCACCGCTAACCAAAAACAATACAGTCATATTTGGGAAAAACTCTGATCGTCCCAAATATGAAGTACAAGAAATAGTTTTAGTCAAAGGCGGAATTAGGGATAAAAAATTAAAGGTAAGTAATTAGATGTTATATATGAATCAAAACCTATTATTAGGGTTACGTAACTCAAAGGGAAACCAAATTTGTCTATCAGGACCCTTTTTCTTAGGAACGGGTATAGGTATCAAGATGAAATTATTATCAAATACTAAGCTGCGGTTCCTTGGACGGGTAGAAGATTCGAATTTCGAAGTAAACCCAATCAAGTGATTCTTCTTCTTCTTCTTTATGGGTTCTGGTTTCCGCACTTAGTCCTTCATATGGACCATTGTGCGTGGGCCAAGGTGGCCGTCGGTGGTTATTCCTACCAGCCCACCTCCCTCCAGAAGTTAATAATGTCTCCTGGTCTGCTGATAGCATCTGTGTAGGATCTGGGTGACCCGAGGGTTTGTGTCCTAATCTGGGTGACGCCTTGCATTCAAAGAGCACATGCGCAACAGTTTCCTCAGCCTCCATGCAAGCCCTGCATAGAGGACTGTCCGTTATGCCTATTGTGTGGAAGTGTTTGTTTAGCAGGCAGTGTCCCGTGATGGTGCCCATCACCAGGCCGTTCCTGTCCAGACATAATAAACGTTTGGTTGGCTTGCTATCTAAAGATGGCATAGCTTCCCTGGACTGCCTACAGCCTGGTGTCGAGTTCCACCAGCTCTCCGCTTGTATGTGGGTGAACTCCTGTAGCCACCTGCATAGCTGGTTGAAGGGGATGGGCATGATAGGTTCGGGTACACAGACTGACGCGCTGGATGCTCTTCTAGCCAGTTCGTCAGCTGCGTCATTACCCAGTGATCCACTGTGTCCTTTTATTCATTGCAGTGTCACTGTGTTGCGATTAGATACCGCTACTCGTTCTAGAGCATTGTGCCATTGTAGTGTTATACTCGAGGTAATATATTTTCTCCCCAATGACTGGAGGACTGAGGCGCTATCGGAGAGTATACGTATATGGGTGACCGTAACTCTCCTGGCCTCTATGGCGTACACTGCTTGTATGATGCCCACACACTCCGCCTGGTAGACGGTGTTGAACATTCCTAGCGGGCTTGATATGTTTATCTTGAGATTGTGCTAGAAAACTCCGACTCCGGTTCTGGAGTCGGTCTTTGATCCGTCGGTGTATACTCTCAGTCCTTTCGAGCCTGAGTGGTCACACCGTTCTTCTGTGAGTACTATGTTGTAATGCTTTTGAAAGTAGTGTAGTTTCGGGGATTTGTCGCAGGGTGATGCCATCATTAGTTGTCGTTTGATCGCGTCCTCCTTTATGCGTATGTGCTTGACTCTAGAGTCTTTGCTTAGGGTCCCTGATAAATAGAGCCTAAAGGCAGCCAGGGCGGCCTCCTCCCGCACGATAAGGTGTAGAGGCGGCAGCCCGAGCATTGCCTGTAGGGCAGTAGTGGGTGTAGTCCTCATGAGTAGTATAGTCAATCAAGAGATACGGTCAATTATTATTAATTGGTAAGACGCACTAGCAGCTAATTAACTGATGTGAGTGTTTCAAACAGCTTAGATATATTTAATCTGTTCAGTCGGTTCTCGTAGCAGTTCAGTATGGCAGCTGTTGCAACATTTTCTTGGAGCCTTTTCCTTTTACTTCTTGGTTAAGCAAAAATGCCTAGAATTTTGTCACATACCTACCACCCTTTGACCTAGGCCCATGAAAATGAGCTTACTCGCACAGTACAAGTACAGATAAATATCTGAAAATTGATAATTTGTGGTAATCACTGAATGGATTTAGACTTTTTGTCCTTAAAGGGGTTCGAAAGTTTTTATAGGAAACCTAGCATTAATTTAGTTACCGAGTTGTGAAAATTCAAATTTATGCCTTTGGTAAGCAAAAAGCAATTATGTGTTTCACCATTTTTATAAATCGTTCCCCAAGGGGGTAAAATAGGGGATGTTTTTAAAATTCACATAATGTGAAATTTTATGTACCTACCTGTTTTTACAAGATTTAAGGGATTGGAAATATAGTCCTTATCTTGAGTTAAAATTTAGTTTTAATTTTTTCATTTTGGCCCACTCTGTAAAATATTATTAAAATTTAAAGTCACAGAATAGCTTGGCTAACATGTAGGTACCTACCTACGCGTTATTACGCAGTCAATGGTGGCGCTAGAGTACTTTAAATTAGTGGTGATAATATTAAAATTAATAATTATGATTTTTAAGATAGACATTTATAATATTAAAAAATGCTTTATTTAGGTAACAAAAAAACAACCGACTTCCAAACAAAACACTAGAAAACGTGAAAAATAACTTTAATTTCGGAAGTCTGTGTCTTTGGGTTGTGTATTTTCGTTTTTGGCCACCGACTTCCGAAATTAAAGTTACCTTGCACGTTTTTTTGTGTTTTTTTGGAAGTCGATTGTTTTTTTTGTAAAAATGTTTTTATTTTACACTTTTTAGTTGTGGTAGGTACCTGCCCCACACACATTCGTAAACCACTACTTGATATGTAAATAACCGTGACAGGAAATTATTAAAACATCATCAATATAAACTAGTGGAAAAAATACGCAGTATTAAGGATAACTCAAAAACTACTAATCAGAAGTTAATCAAATTTAAATGGGACCACATGTGAAGCACCAGCTTACAAATAATAAAAGAATCATCCAAACCGGTTCACCCAGAAAAAAGTTCTGAGATAAGGAACATTAAAAAAAATATACAGTCGAATTGAGAACCTCCTCTTTTTTTGGAAGTCGGTTAAGAAAAGATTGTTTATATATATATAAAAAATTGTCTGTGTGTCTGTTACCTTTTCATGCCTTGTTAGGATTTGGATGCAAGGCATACGGATAGGCCATGACCTGGGTTAGGAGTACAGGATACTTTTTATCCTGGTACTATGTTACCATGGAAATTTTTTCGACCTCCACGCGGGTGAGGCCGAGGGCAAAAGCTAGTATCACATAAACATAGTCATTATTGTGATTACTAACTTACATTTGCAGTTGGACCAGCACCCGTGATGTACAATGATGTATGGGAGACCATTTGAATGAAAATGTCCACTACACTCTATCAAAAGTTATTTATGCTAAGCAGGGCGCGAGTCCTACTCCAGTTGTTCGGTTTTTTGTTTAATAACATGGTTTCTTTGTGTTGCAGTGCACCTATATAACAGTAGACGGGATATCTCCAGTGCACTCCGTCATATTGAGCAAACCAGCATGGATGTGGGGGGCCGAGATAGGTGCCAATGATAAGAATGTGGTCATTGGCAATGAGGCAGTATGGACAAACAACAATGAAGGAGAAGGAGACGCTCGACTGAAACGTTTATTAGGGATGGACTTAGTGCGGTTAGTTCATGGAGTAAGAATTGCTTTTGGTGGTCACTGTAAAATTTTGTTAAAACCTGTGTTAATTTTTGATATTTCGTAGAAGGTAATAAATAGGACTCTAATTGGTGGCTGGCCTTTTGTGACTCCTCTAGTGCATCTATACAAACCTAGTCATTAATATAACATTGCAATAAGCACTTTGAGTAAACTAAATGTTCAGTCATCAAGACTATTAAATGGCACCAATTATTTAATAGTCTAGTGTATCCATAAATTGACTAATTAAGCTTTTAGCATTGCTGCCTTGCTCTTGAACTCCAATGAATTGATAGTTATACTTATTGAAATATTTAATCTTTCTTATTTCTACAGTCTTGGTTTAGAGAGAGCAGATACTGCTGAAGGAGCCGTGGATATTATTACATCACTTCTTGAGAAGTATGGTCAAGGTGGGCCATGCTCTGAGCACGATGATAGCCATTTCTATCACAACTCTTTCTTGATCGCTGACCCCAAAGAAGCTTGGGTTCTGGAGACCAGTGGCAAGATATGGGCTGCTGAAAAAATAGCAACTGGTTATAGAAATATTTCTAATGGTCTCACTATTACTACAAAAATTGATAAACAAACAGAAAACTTAATAGAAAAGACTAAGAGACTGCGCCTTTGGGATGGAAAAGTATGTTCTAAAAAGGTTTTAAAAACCACAACAACACAGACAACTTAGCCCCGTAGACACCTCATTAAGAACATTTTGTTCGAATATACTATCGTCAAAAGTCAGGGGGGGCCGAGGTGCAAAGAGAGCTGTGATTGGCTATTTCAATGTCACATGTCATACGTCAAATGACTCATAGGACGGCTTAGGGTTGGTATGAGACTCGATATTTTTTATCGATAAGCAACATTTGTAAGTACTTAGATTTATTTATCTATTGAAAAAGGTACACCGATCAAATACTAATCTCACATTATAGCACAGAGTATACCGTACCGTAATTCGTTATACCTAGTACTTAATTCAGGAAATATTTTTGCATCAAACAGAAAATAGTTTTGGAGAAGCACGTGCCACATTTGCGCCAAATTCCATACACTGAGTGTATTAATTAGTGCCAAAATATTTCGGGAATTAGAAAACAGAAGTCGATAATATCTGACAATATTGACAAGTGACCCACCAAAGTTGGTAACAAAAGCGTTGGTACAGCAGTAATAAATAAAATTTGTCGTTTCTTTTTGAGTTCAAAGCAATCCGTCGTAAAACGACGGGAACATATAACACTATTTGTAGTGGGACACCAATTTCCATCTCGTTTTGTAGCACTTAAACAGATTTTCTTTAATTCTAGGCATTTAGGAAACCTTTAAAATAAAATAATGATTATTTATTTATTTTATATTTGTGGTAACATATCGATATTTTATTTGTAGATTTGTTATCGATTCATCATCACTAGTAAACTGTTACCGATGATAGAGCGAGATAGTCATATATAAATTAAAACGTGAAAGAAAGAGATTTTTCAAAAGACATCAACGAGCGCTACTGCTCCTTTGCATTTGTTTCGTATTCAAATATTGTCGTTAAATTATTTTTTTAAATTATTTTATGCTTCTAGATAACTTATCGGTGAAATGTAATGCCGTCTTTGTGTAACCTCGAAGTTCTGCTACATTTTCCGCACCAATTCACTGCACAAATACGGCATTTTGAATATTCTTTTCGATTTTTAAAACCTCAGAACAATACCTAAAACACGTCAACATTCAGTAACGGACTGACTGGCGCTTCCTAGACGAGTTGGGGGCGTGGCCATCACATATGAGGAAGTAGAACTAATGCTTGGCGAGCGCGGTTGCCCTCCTATGCGGTGTCTACGGGGCTAAGTTGTCTGTGCACAACAAGCACTTTGAAGTATTTAGGTTCTAATATTTTTTTAATTTTCCAGGGTGAATTCAACTTCATGAGATGTTACTCATCAGGTGGTGATGAAACAAGGCAGCGGGAAGGTACAAGATTGTTGAGAGAGGCAACTGCATCATCTACATTTCACGTACGAGACATGATGAACATTTTAAGACACAGGGAGAGCCGCATTTGCCGATGTTCTGATGACACTTTCCCTACTCAGGGAAGTCAGGTAGCACATATCTAATTGTTTTTCAATCAGTATTGAAAGTGTCTGTTGAGACATTGTTACTTAAATAATTTTCTTTCAGGTGTCATGTCTCTCAGCTACCAACATAAATGTGCACTGGTTCACTGCCACCCCAGACCCAACAGTTTCGTTCTACAAACCTTTTGTTTTCACCCCGAATGCCAAAGTTCCTCCTGAGATAATTAGCCCTAATGAGGTAAATTGTTTGTTATTTTATTACAACATATAATTTTTTTGTTATTTTATTGATTAATAATCTTAATCTTTATATATCTATGTATATAATTCTTCTGTACGTCTGTATGTTACTGAACTCTCCTAAAGGCTGGACCGGTTTTGATGAAATTCTTTGTGTTGGAGAGCAATCCCTGGATGGCTTAGATTAACAATTGAATCGGGTAGGTGGTGCTGCGATCGAATTCTAGGAAACGGTACAATGTCTCTCTGGTCAGCTAGTAGTAATATATTCATGAAGTTTCTTGTCCGTACGTCTCCTTAGGAACCTACTACGCTTTGAAATGGGCAACATGCTTTTAATCTTTCTGTCTGACTGACTCCTTGACAATTCAAAAGTGCCTTTATATGGTTGAATTGAAAGAAATGCTTTGAGTTTGAAACAAATATTATTCATTGTTTCTGACAGATTTACTTCAAAGACATTTTAAAAACTAATTGATCGTGAATTTCTTGAACCATAGTTTGAGTACAATGGTGAATAATATTTTTGAACCGTTTTTCCCAAAGTATGTTTATAAATGAAATTTCTTATGTATCTTTTTTGTTTTCAAATATGCTTTTTACTATATAACTAACAATTAAAATAATAATTAGCGTGTTACTTTACAGCCAAGGAGAGAACATACCCTATATAAGATGCATGTAGGACGCAGAGGAACAGTGGAGGACGCACAAACAACCAGAGGTTGTAAAAGGTTAGAAGCAGAACGCCTTGCACAAATGGAGAAATATTTAAATATTCCTGCTGGCCAAAGTACGCTTGAGGAACTCGACAACCTATTAAAAGACTGTGTAGATGCTGAAGTCAACTTATATTTTGAAGATACTGATGATGAAGAAGAGCGGGGAGAAGAGCAGGCAAAAAAAGAGCAGGAAGAAGCAGAAGCAGAAGCAGAAGAAGCAGAAGCAGATGCAGAAGCCGAAGAAGCAGCAGCAATAGAAGAAATAGTTGAAGACTCTGAAGAAGATGAAACAGTTAATTTCTATGACTTCTAAAACTATCAAATTTTATGATATTTACACACAATCTTACTAATAAGCTATTATGTTTTTTTTTCAACAAATTTACTATGACGTCATCATAATTAAGATTCTTTAAATTATGGTTTAAGGATGATATCAGTAGTTATTATTAGTAATTATTTATTTGATTTCAACTTGACCTACTTGTAATATTTTATCTTCATTTTTAAATGTAACTGATGTCTACTAGAATGAAATGTAAGTACATATAATAATTATTATAGTGTTACGTTTTACTTACTCTGACATTTGGTTGTACTAATAAGGTCATGTGGTTAAATCTTTAGAAGGCAACATGGTTTAAACTAACGCTTAACATTTTATATGCCAAATTAAATAAAAATGTACTGATCAAAAACAAAACTGCACCACCTAGGTATGTATTTCTCGGCTCAACAGTATTCTGCGATACAAACCGCTCGGTTAGATGAGGTTTCTTATTGATAAGTACCTATGTAATTTTAATATAAGTAAATTTAGCGGCGGTGCAACAATTAGGGTAATAAATTGTGCTTCGCTGAAATCACAGATGTTTGACATTGGGATTTTCTAAAATTATTTATCTATTGCTATATTTTTTGAATTAATATTTTAAGGATTAGATAAGAAAACTTTAAATGTAAGCATATTATAAGTCTCATCTCATTTGACTTTCAAAACTGATAAATTACGGATTTTTAGGTGCATTCATTTGTGTATACTTTTTTTTCTCTCGTTCGGCACAAGCTACGTGTAGAGTCGTGAAGAAGAAAGATTGGAATTGAAACAATAAATTGTGTAAACAGTACGCTCATATGCATTATAAATGCTTATATTTTTCCAAAAGTGTTAAATGCAGATTGTATCTTGCTTATCTGAAGAAATTCTGTTAAAATTCCTACTTGCTTTATTTTGTGACTAGTACTCTGTACCTGACTAGGTACATTTTATGTTATAAGTACATATATTTATTTTGACTATACTACGTAAATGTTTTACTGCTATCTGGTGCTAAGTTATAAGCTCAACTGCTCTCGTGACATTTTGACAAAATTGTATTTTATTAAAATATAATTGCTAGTTTTTTATAAATTGTTTTTTCGCAATTTTATGCAATCAAATGCCCTTTTTTACACAATCGTTTTGATCATGTAGTAATAAGTAGGTACGGTAGGTAGTTATAAGAACATATATTTATGTAATATTAAATTGTAACTCTTTTCTACTATATCGCCTCGTTCTTTAAGATCAGGCTAACATGAGTTCTAAAATTAAATTCATGCCTGAACTATATCTAAGAACAATCATATCTTTGAAATCACATATTCTTAATGTAATTTAGTTATCCACACTCGGCCGTTAACGTTTGTCGTGGTTCGGTTTGTGTTAGTTTATATTAGTAATTATTTCTCATTAGAACGTAAATTGTCGGTTTAAAATGTTTGTTAATTGTCTGCGAATTATGAATTTGCAGGTGACTAAGGAGAACGTGCTGTTTTATATAATAATAAGTTAATTTTAGCATGCATTGTCTGTCTGGCTGAAGTAACAACAGTCAATCATATCAGTTTGTTGCCATTTTATTTTTTGTAGCTCACCAACCCAGTTTATGTAAGTTTAGGCAGGTAGGTGTAGGTTTGGTTTATGTACCTAATAAGTATGAAATTCATGTTCAAGTTATTATTTATGCTTGGGTAATTGAGTGTGGAGACATATAATTCAGTATCATTATGTTAGCAGATTGAAAGACCGGTAAATTGTATCATCAGAAACATTGTGTGATCATTGTATTGTTAATAGGTATTTGCAGTTATGTTTCCGTCTTGTTTAATGATATGGAATTAGCTTGGTGTCGTAATTCTGTTAGAATAACTATCTTTGACATTAATTAATCGATGTTAGCATTACTGAGGATGTATGATGGATGTATGTGACTATGCTTCACAGAGTCCGTTATTCATTACTACTATAATTGGTGTACTTATTATATGTGTATTACTGGTTGTACCTTAGGACAACAACATTAAAGCTATGTTAACCACGATAATTATGTAACTTGATGTTTCATTAAATGCACTTTTATCACTAATTTATGACAGTTTTCATTACATTTTTTTCACTCACAACCCTCATAGAGAAGATCAGGGAAAATTTAAGCAATAAATTAAAATCTGGGTACATTCTAGAGACGAAGTTCCTTTATTTCCATGTACTTATACAACTTAGTCTGAAGTATCACATGAATTCGTAATTAAACCGAAGTTAGGAGTCTTAAATATACGGGAAGATAAATATTTAAGCTACCTAATTTTAATAGTGTTATATACACTACTAACTTGTACACTGAAACATACCATATTTCAAGATTATTTAATAAATGCCACATTATAATAGTATCTACACAGCAGATTAATTTACATATTTTTGTCGAAATGTAAAGAATAAAACAAAATAGTGTACAACTATAGTTTTTTTTACAAACAAACAGGAAGGTACTATTCAGATAAATGATACTGAAGTCGCCGATGTTACATTTTGCCTAAATTGATATGCAATTTTCTATTGTTTATAGTCGGTACAATGTTGCTAGTAACCATATTTATTTTGTACCTACACTTCATGATAAGTGTACCCGACTTTACTTCCATAATATCTATTAGTACAGATAAATTCCAATTATTAATTAACGATTAATGAGATCTTATTATTTTATGCCAAGTGGACAGTGCAGCAAAACTCGGATATAATCGAAAACATTTAACAATTACTTCGTAACACTGTGTCTATGAGTGGAACAATTTAACTGCACTGTAACGCTACACACTAACAGCTATTGTTTAAGAAATTATAATAATAAGCTTACTCTTGAACAACAATCGTAATCTACGTAATACTTAAACTTAACATAAGTCCGCCGTATCTACTTTACAGCCACAAGTAAGCTGAATGTTAACTTAAATAAGCGTCAATTAACTTTATTTACTCTGAATACATTGTCAAGTTAATTTAGGGCTGACTTTAGTGATTTTTTAATCGTCAGATAACTTTTATCTGAGGAATAAGTATGACATTTTTCAGTTTCAATAGTGAAATTGACACTAAGTATAGAAAATATGCCAAGCAGCCATATTTATTCTTCAGATAAAAGTAATCTGATGGTTGAAAAAACGACCCTAAGAGCAATATAAATTTTTTTTTTTTATTAAAAACAGTTTTGTAAATGACGTAATTGTAACTATATTCTTAAAAATAATTAATAATGGAATAGAAATGCGGACTAAAACGCCCGGGCATCGAAATGCCTTTTTACTTCTTCCTTATTCATTAAACAATACCTACATTAAAAAACGCTTTATAAGCATGTCCCCGTCTTTCTCTCGCAAAGCAACAGAGTTAGCCAGTTTAGTAAGGCGACTATGAATAAGAAATTATTGGCCAAAAATAAATAGCACACGTGTACTTAAAAATAATAGTGTCAACATAACGGTTACTTGTGGCTTTCTTTTGGATGAAAATGCATACAGGACATCATTGACATAAATACTTAACATAATAATATTAAGTTCCCGACACATGAAAAACAATTCCAAAAACCTAACATTTAATTACACTATTCTTACATTATTAATAATAATCAAAATAATAGGAAGACTATAAGGTCTCAATTAAAGATCTCATGCGTCATTGGCATGATTATTTACAATTTATCAACTTTTACACAGTGCGAATACAAAAATAATATTATAGGTACTTACTCGGTATTTTTATAATAAGTAATAACAAATAAAAATATTCGAAACGAACCTTTTTAAATTCCAATTGTTTGGTACCTATCGGACGACAAAACAATTTTGATCTTAACATAATCTTGAAGCGCGTCAAACTAACAACACAGAATATCAAAACAAATATTAAAGCATTAGTTCTCTTACACACACTACATAACTTATGAGACAAATTGTCTTATATCGTAAATAGACTCCTGGTTTTGTTTAATTCATACCCATATACTCCTGAAGAACTAAGATACTTCTATTATTATTAAATACAGGTAAGTCTAGGTGCACTACAATTTATGACACATATTTCAGTGTGGTTTACATAATTATTATTATTACCTACACAGTCAATCATATCAACTTTGTAGAGATTTTTTTAATAATATTGTGACTATAAAACTGCTTACAATTATTGTTAAAACGGAATTCTACAAACTATGTTTTCTAAAGGCTATGAAACTAAAAGTGAACTGAAGGGGTTAGTGAATATTAGATAAATCTTATTATGATATAGAGCTATTTAACTAAGACTGTTTTTTTCTAACATAAAGTAATTACGTAATAATTAAAAGGTACTTTATTTTTCAAAATATTTACAACAACTATTTTATTCACTCAAAATATAACTTCATAATGATGAATCAATAAGTAATATACCTAAATGACTCATTTACAAAATGAATTTATTCCCAATAAATAGTTAAAGAATACCACAAGCTCAATTTCATTCGTAATGCTAATTAAACGTTTTATATTTGGCTTACGCATAGTGAAGGAGAGTTCTTACTTCAGCCTCGTTCAAGTTCCTATGCACCTTAAACTGGTTGAATTAGTCTAAAATTACAGTAGATATTTCTAAATTATTTTTGTTTAGCTGTATTGTGTTTTTGTTACCAGAATAAAATAATTTCTAATCTTTTGAAAACACATTATTACCAATGTTGACCGACTGAACCTGAACAAATCAGAATGCAAATACATTATAGACGTTATCTCGATTATTTATTTTCATACTTATTAAATACATTTTTAAATATTTTTATAAAAACATTTAAAAAATAATTTAAAAATATAAAGAATAGTTGTCCGCCGTATCGGGAGCAGTGTCCAAGCTACCGGTGGTTAGGGCTCCAGAAACAGGGACCTCCTCACGATGCGAGCCGCATCGAGGAGTACTGCCTTCTGAATCAGTCCCTTGATCCAACCGCCTAATGAGAGCCTCGAGAGATGTTGATCAAGGCTTTCAGCCATCAGGCCATTGGCCGATACGACAATCGGCACAATGACAGCCGAGCTCACATTCCACATGTCAACAACCTCGTGTGCTAAGTCGAGATATTTAATTTGTTTCTCTTTTTCAGCTTTCACGAGGTTCTCGTCATGTAGAATGGTAACATTGATAATCATTGTGCGGCGTTATTATTATTATTGAGATGGAGAGTTTACAATAGGTAGGTATAGCTATTAAATTCTTCTTGAACGTAAGATCATTGGTAAATTAGAACAACATGTTAGATACTATTCATACCTTCTATTTCAATCACAATTGCTCAATCAAATTACAGCTGTATTCTGAACAAAACCTTAGAAGCTTTTTAAATATGATCACACCTAAAAATTGTTGGAAAGAGAATTCAGGAAATTTAAAATTATGATTTAGCCGATATGGTCAGAAAAAGGGCATTCTAATACTCCCGAATTACCATAGAGACAGACATGGAATTGACTGTAAACATCGGAAACACTACGAGGCGTTCTAACCCGATTTAAGTAGGTTAAATAGATTCAAAAGAAATATAGGTAGTACCTAACTGATTGATAATATCAATCGATACCAGGTAGGTAGGTCCTTATTCTATAATAATTATGTTGGAGAACGGGCCTAAAGTGTAGAAATTCGCAATATCGCGCCATAGCAAAACGACATAGATATATCATTTATGGAAAATATTGATAACTATAACAACTTGTCTCAATAAAATGAAAAAGGTCGGTTCTATGTCAAACCATAATACAGTTATTGTCCTAATACCGGAAAAACGTCTATAATATAAAAGGGGTATAAATAATTTCCTTTTTGAAACAAGTTATTCGCAAGCAAGAAGAAAGCCTTACAAGAAACCACATTGAACGGCCAAATTAACTCCACCCAGATAAACAAATAACTAGTTAATTTTATACGAATAATAATGATCAAATTTCATAGATAAGGCAAGGAATGTATTTATAAAATATCACGGTTAAAAATAATATAAAAGATTGAAAGGTGCGACTAAGCAAAACGCAATAAGTAAACTTTGTAAGACAACCACATGAATTTAGCAAAAAATGTGTTTAATTACAAATAATCTGTAAATGTATATTAAAATCGACACTAACAACCTGTTTTACAAAGGACTTCACTCGCGACACATCGGCTGCATTTATTTATTTATATGCTACTTGCAACAAGAAACCTAGGTTAACAAAAGTGTCACCACGAAGACAGTGCCAATTTAAGGCGATATCTTTCATCATCCTTAAACACAAAATAATATTGATTAAATCTCATTAGACACAAGGGGGCTTATTTGCGTAAAGGTAAGTAATGATTGACATAAGTCGTTGCTTGAAGTTAAGAGACGTTTAAAGATCAAACATATCGCACCTTTAAAGACAAACCGTTACTAAACGAAAATATAAAATTTTACACAGGAGCTTAAATAAAAAGAAATACACGGCTTTTTTGCAATAGAATTAGGATTATGGTGCTTTGAGCCATCTTTTGAGATCATAATGATGGGTATTTATTTACACTATAACATAAGTTCTATTGCAAAAAAAGTCGTGCATTTGTTTTATTTAATGTCCTGTGTAAAATTTTATATTTTCGTTTAGTAACGGTTTATCTTTAAAGATGCGATATAGTTATGCAAACGTTAATCATTACTTTACTTTTTTTTTAAGCAACTTTTATAAATTAACCCCAATAGGGCAAGGGGTTTCTCAAAGAACTAACGAACCAACAAATTGCCTGTAGGTACTAAGTACCTTTATAAATACTTAGTGAAAGAGCGTGTATTTTTGAGATTTCATTAATGTTATTTTGTGCGTAATTAGCAGCGAATTCGCTGGTGTATTCGCTGTTTCTGATTTTTTGTGTTATGGTAACACTAAAAATCAGGAAGATCCTCGAAAGCCTACTTATCACCATTAAACACCTATAATAATAATCTTCGATCACTCTAACATAAAGTGAACCATTATCTTACAACCACTTGTAATTGCTTTGTAATCCATGGAGATGATTAGTAATTTACAAAACCAGTATATACACTAATAGAGCACAATAAACACGGTGTTCCATTTTAAAAGTGAACATTTTTAGGGCCATTAATATTCAAGCCCAAATTCTGGAGAAAAGCTTGAATGTAAAACACCGTCTATACACGTAACCATTATACAGGGTGAATTGTAATTTGATGTATTCCTTCCAGGACGTGATAGTGTGACCCATCTGCAACAATTAAGCACCCCATAGCCTAGGCGAAAATTCATGGGCTTCGAGAAAACCAAAAGTGTATGAATTTTTGAAAACCCAGAATTTGTCACTAAATATCACTTTTCTCTGAACTTTCAAATTGAATAGCCTTCTTTGCTATTCTATTAGGTACCCAATACCTTAACAAACCTTTCGATGTATCCAAATGTTCTAGAACATCAAACAGTTAAAAGTTAAAGGAAGTAGTTTATTAACCATTTTCAAAAATCATCTACTTACATGAACTTTCACACCAGTTATCTCAAAATTTTACTATGGCATTAAAACGAATAATTAATTATTTGAATTTTTTTGATTAATTAATTACGGAGAAAACACCTTCATTTAATCAGCTAATACAATAACAATGAAAGCTATTCAATTTCAGAGTGTAGAAAAAAGTGATATTCAGTGATGAATTCTGAGAAATATTAAAAAAATACATAAAAATTGGGTTTTCTCGAATTCCATGAATTTTCGGCTAGGCTTTACGGGGTGCTTAATTGTTGCAAATGGGTCACACTATCACGTCCTGGAAGGAATACGTCAAATTACAAGTCACCCTGTATAATTAAATACGTGCATCACGAGTCGTCGCTCGGCTCATTTGTAAATGTAATCATGATTCCATGCTATCATCAGAGTAATATTTTTGCCCCACTTTTGTTTCCAGCGCAGTCTTCTAGAATCACAGATTTCTTTATCTCCCGCGTGTCTTTTTAATAGGCAAACATTATCTAAATTACTAGAACAAGAACATTAATTTTCTAGCAAGATTACCTATCCATAATTCTAGAACATGACGAATATAATTAGCGCTAACAGTTTCTGTTTACGAACGACCTCTATTACGTTTACAAGTATTGACGATTATGTTACATCACTGACTGTAAAACAACTATTTTAAGTTCTGGCCGCCCAGTACCTACTTGCCATCGTTAAAAAGGGATTGCAATAAAAGCAAGACAAGACATTATTAAGGTACATGGACTTAAGAAAAATACGTGGGTTCGAAACGTACCTATACCTAAGTTTTATCCATTGTAAATTTGTAAGTGGGTTAGGCGAACCATTAAATGGGCTGAAAAAAAGCTTAAATAAGTTAACATTTCATGCCATTCCCTTTCTACGACTAGTTTAAAACATCCACCAGTTATTTAATTTTGAAGTACAATGCCCGTCATATGACAAATATGTAGATACATTATTATGCGAAAATATTGCATTTAACAATTTGCTGTTAATTTAATAAAAATTAATAAAAATAACATTTTTGACTCGTTTTTTACTAATGTAAAGAAATAAAAAATGTTGGGAACTCAAAATTATATATTGTGAGCTAATTAAAATATTTGAGTTTATTAGCCTTGCAGTAACAGAGTTACAGCATTTTAATTTAAGTAGACGTTTATGATTGAGTAGAATATTAACGTACAACTATAATCAGAACAAGTCTTTGGATAAAAGCCAGACAATTAATCAATGAGATATCTAAGTGAAAAGGTAAAAAAACAAGGATAAGTTACCACTGCTTACGCACAGCAATAGAAATAATCACATTGGTGGAACAAAATACATTGCCGGAGAACCATGGAAAGAATACCTCGTATCTAATAACCAGCAAACAAGACAGGAGCGGTGATATCTCGAGAAACTGGGTTGATTTATTTTCCCATTTACCTTTTGAGACACCCTGACCGCTCTGCTGAAACCGGCCCTTAGTGATTTTCTAGAGATCTACCAACCAGCCCAGACGGGAACTCTTTCGAAGCCCTTATAGCCTTAGAGGACTCACAATGCAATCGGTAACAGTTGTCATACGAGCATTTCAGCATTCCCAAATATGATAACTGGTTTGAAAAGTTGGATGGCCTTTCCTCGTGAAACGTAATATTATCAACCGCATTTCGTTAGGAAATAAGACGATCCTAATCACGCTCAGAAGTGGATGGTTGATGAATTTCTTCCATAAATTTGGAAGATTGTGTAAAGAAAGGTGAATAAGGAAATGAATGTATTGCCTCTCTAGATACGATAGTCCATAGCTATCTACTACAGTTAGTCGAGTCGATTTCGAAGTCGATATTAGAAAGAATGGTTGAATTTTCACATGACAAAATGAATTAATCTGTTTGTTCTAAATATGAGCAGCATTTATTGTTATGAATTTTATGTGATTGAAATTCGAAACACTAATTTAATTTTAAAATACGAACTCGTATTTTTATACACCTCACTCAAATAAGAACAACATGCCCGCTTAAGCGCTCGTCAAAGGGTTACCATTTTGACGATGATTTGAACATATTCTATATGTTCGCTATTTACAGTTTTAATTTTCAGTTCATTCATCATGTAATACATATTTACAACAAAAAAAAACATTTAATAGGTAATATACATCTAAATGTATCGACGTATTTAGGGCGATATCGCAATAGTTCGCCAGAGCAGTCTGTGCAAAAACTATTGCAATGTAACCCTTAGGCTGCGTTTGCGCAACAGTCGTGTGATGAATGCGAAGCACACTCTGTCACACAAGCACAGCCTTAGAGAGCTAGTTTATCGAACCAACCAACCTAGATAGTTAAAAGAACACCTAAGACCTGCCCAGTCGTCTTTTACATACACACTGCACTAATACAACGTGCAAGGGACTGCACCGGTTCGCAGTAATACTGAGGGCAGTCTCACCAAGAAGTAAGCAGATTTTAACGGATTTTCAAACGCCTTTAAAACATATTTTAAAATCTGAAAATCTATTGAAATTTCTTGTGACTAATTGGCAAGTATTGGCGTAAGTCTCTCTAAGCTCATCTAAACAATTGTGACAACATGAACTAATGTTACAGTTTTCTAAATTAAAGTAGTGCTAAGCTGGATCATTGTACTGAGCTCAATTGTGTAGGTTTACATATAATTTCTTAAGTATTTTATCTTTATCCCATAATTCAAGTCAGACAAATGTTTGTAAGCGCGGTCACTGTTCTTTAGTCGATCGGCGTAGTGTTGCATCAATCATCAGGCTCACCACGTTTATTACGTCTAAATATCTCTAGTACAGAGACAATCTAGTAAAATGGACACAGTTCAATCCAAATATTAAAAATGCAGCAAGGTAAATAAATTACCCGCAATGATCGAAGTGGTCTTTATTTTCTTTTGTAGTAATTTTAAGTATTTCATTAATAAAATGATGTATGGCTTTTAATCTCAAATTTTTAATACTGCCTAACAACGCTAGTGTTAAAAAATATTATGTTTGTAACGCTGTTACAAACATAAGCGAAATAAGAGAAAAAAAAACTATCTCAAATGGAGGTTTAAAGTAGACTTTATAAATATTGGCTTCGCAACAAACATCATTCTATTGACTGAAATTATGGTACAGATATCAATGACAGAAAAACAAGAGTTCAAACGTCATGAAAATTCTATGTTGAAACATCTAACCCATGTCAACAGCAAAATTTTGACTATAAGGAGTAAGAATTAGGAGTTAGCTAAGCTACTAAGTGTTTCGTAAGTACATTATTTACAAATATGTAAGGAAGATCTAACAAAAACAATGACAAAACTTATCAACATGACATTTGAATGCTTTCATTTTTCAACAGCCTTCGGATCTACGAGGACTTTTGAGAAATTTCATACCCTTCAATCATACTCTTTACAAGTCCAGATTTCTATAAGTTACACCTTAAACTAGATAATTTAATGTTTCATTTCACTTGCTTAGAACACGGTCGGTATGACTTTATAAACTGTTGCAATGACGTTTTCTATAGTCTATAAATGTCCTCACGACAAAAGAGTTTTATAGTCATATCGGCCTATTAAATGTGCCAGCACGGCTACTCTTAGGGTATTGAAGTCCTCCGATAACATAATTTTGTTCGAAAGGTCAGATAGTTTCTCCGCTATCTGGTTAGGCTGGCAGCCCAGATTAAATGTTATAAGCTAGAAGCGTGAGACCACATCCAGGTGATAAATCCAGCGACGAATACTTCGCAAACAGCAAACCATCAGTGAAGCGTCTTCGAACGTTTCGATCTCTTCAAAGGTTTTGATGTTCTCACCCAAGGTAGCATGAAGTCACTGGAAAAATATTGTATTGTTAACAGTGCCAGTTAGGTAATTAACAAAGAAGAGTGCCTTTAACACACACGGTTTCCGTGTTTGTGTCTCACCGCTATCCCGGATTTAAGACGTAAACCGTGTGTTTTTATAGGCACAGAATTTTTTCTCATAATAATAAAGTATACTAACGCAGGTGGTATGTCTGGCAGGTCTTCCCCGAAGGCCATGACAGGGATAGTGTCGGTTATTTCGATCATACGCACATCCCTTTGGGGCTGCGGCCAGATCGTGTACACCGAGGGCTGATAATGAGAGTGGTTGTACCAGGGGTCCCGCTGTCTCATCCGAAGACGCTCCACATGCCTTTGCTCACGAATCCGTCGCATATGCCATCTAAAAAATGTACAACGTTTCAATTTCCGCCGTGGGCTTGTTTGACGTAAGACAGTCATAAGACCAAAGAAGACAACATCAACACTTCGGGAAAATTCAAAGAAGTCTGTATAAGTTTTTTAATAATCCCGTAAATACTTACTGTTTATTTCCTTTGTTTTCAGCATGTTAAAAAACAAAAAAAATCATTGCAGCTTTAATAACATTCGAAAAGTTGCTAAGACCGTGGCACCAGAAGTGCCAGTCGGTGAACAACTTACTTTCGAAAGTTATTACGATTGCGTAGTATAAATATAAACGTTTCCATATAATACGGATTACGATTATAAATACCTACGGCAAATTATACTTATGTTACGGGCCTAATCCGGTCGGATAAACTAGTTTGTCCCACGGGTAAACTAGTCCGCTCAAAGTGCTTTCGGATCGTAAGTTTAGCTTAGGCCAAACTATATCGTCCATAGCACATAAGGAAAAACTCGTTTAACTTAGGATAAATCAGTGTACCGATTGTTGCGGCAGCGGCCGGAGAACTGCAAGAACCGATTAAGTAAGGATTTTTAGGCTAGGGAACCCGCCTTTGCTATGTTGGGTAAGATTTTAATGGGGGCTATCGCGCTTGAAATCGCCGCTAGAGGCGCTAGTGTAGATTAAGGTCGCTAAACATGTTAAATGTCACTGAACTTTCACTGATTACGGGCTTTTTAATCGCGGATTTTCATTAATTATTTATGGTTTTTATAAACATTGTGCAATTCCTGATAAATTATGGCTTAAGATTTTAATAGCCTAGCAAAATCAGTTAAATTAAAGGCAAATCTGCGAAATAAATCTTATTCAAGATTTGTCATCGGGATATCTTTATTCAGAGATTAGAAATGACTAACGACTATTAAATCTGAGAGTTAGGGAGTCACTCGTCCTGCTATAACCAACTGTGAATAATTAGGGCTCAGTTTGTTCCTACTCGCTTTGAATGATTTAGTTTGGCTTTGGCCAAACTCTTTGGACCAAACGCATTTCTATTGAAATACTTTAGCCTAGGAAAAACTAGTATATCCAAAAATCGGGTTTAGCGAGTAACATAATAGATATACATTACCATTCCATTTCATCCGGATTAATTACCACTTAATCAATGTTACTGTGACTGAACGCTACCTACGTACCCATATAGTTTTTGTTTAGTTTGACTTGAAAAGTTTTGAAAATAGTTATCCTTTATTATTTAAAATTATATCTAACTGTAGTGGCTTTACCAAAATTGATGATATTCCTAAGTTACTTGTTGCACCATTCCGAAGATAGGGACTTATGCCATATTCATTCGGAGCAAGATAAATAGAAAACTTAGAGAAAATCTAAAAAAAACTTGAAGAAAATATTTAAGGCGGAAGCGCCAGGTTGCTCGCGAAATTCAATATTTCTTAAGTTTTTTGCAATTTGCAACATACAACCAGACACTGACCTGCAAACTGCAAAAAACGTAAGAAAATTTGAATTTCGCGGGCAATCTGATGCTTCCCTCTTAAACATTGAAGATAGCTAAGTTTACTGAACCGAAACATTCCGTTATTTTTTTAAATAATGACGGTGTTGAAAGATTTTTGCCAAGTCACTTGCTACTAACGGAAATCGAACCGACCTAAAAGCGAAATGTTTAGTAGCAATCGATAAGGTCAATAATGAATATATTCAAAATCCAGGCCTAATTTCACCCAACTCTGTTAGTTATTAAATGCATGACGGGCCATTTAATATCTAACAGAATATGGCGAAATTGGCCCTAAATGGTTAAAGAGAACGAAAACAAATAAACAGACTGACAAACAGACACATTAAAAATCAAAGACACACGGACAGACAAAAAGCAACTTTAACAGGCAAACAGACACATTAACAGAAAAACAGATTGGATAGAAGGGACCCTGGTAAAAAATTTAAAAAAAACTCCACCAGGATCTTTAAGCAACATTATTTTGCTTCGAACTGTCGAAGCATAATACTGTTGCCATGCTAAAACTATACTGTAACTGGTAGTGAAACATAAAAATAGAAATAGTAATAGTAATAGTAATAGAAATAGTAATAAAAATAGTTGAATTTAAATAAATCCAAAAAAAACGTGTTTGTTCTGTTGGAATATTGCAAATACTTATTTTCCAACAAGTAACTTCATCTTTCTGACTGACCGACCCCTTGACAATTCAAAAGTGCCTGTAATTGGTTTATTTGAAATAAATGCTTTGAGTTTGAGTTTTCCAGTCTTATATAACCCAAAATAATGCTTTATTTTTTTTTCTTTACTTGGTCAAGCCAAAAAAACCGTTTTCGGTTCATACATTTTTTTAACGTGACATCGGACATTACTCCTTTTTTACGTTATGTTATAAACGAACATGATGTGTTTTAAAGTTGAAATGATTAAATTCAATTAAAGCTATGCATTACAAAGTTCATTCATTTTCGCTCATTCTTTGGGCAATTTGAATTTTCAGTTTATGGAGCGACTCGGAAAGTTTCTATCAAGTGATCGTTGATAGAAACAACTAGCATGAACATTATAAGGTCGATTTTTTAAAAACCGGCCAGGTGCGAGTCGGACTCGCGCACGAAGGGTTCCGTACCATTATCTATAAAAACGGCAAAAAATATCGTGTCTGTCGTATGGGAGCCGCCTTAAATATTTATTTTATTCTGTTTTTTAGTATTAGTTGTTATAGCGCGTACAGAAATACATCATCTGTGAAATGTTCAACTGTCTAACTATCACGGCTCATGAGATACAGCCTGGTGACAGACGGACAGCGAAGTCTTAGTAATAGGGTCCCGTTTTACTCTTTGGGTACGGAACCCTAAAAAGGAGATCGCGAACGAAATGGCGGTATACGGTAGCATACATACATAAATATATAACAAATATTAATAAGGTCTTAATGTTGGTTTCAGAAAGCCTTCTCAAGTCTCAGCCAGTAAGCAGCACGAGATATCCATTAGTCACCCGTTTCGCTTGGACACCGTCTTTTGTTTTAATTAGTACTCTAATGTCTGGTCCAAAAGTATCTGATAAAAATGTATACAAATTAATAAAAAAAAGATATTTAAGTGGTTGTCAATTTGTAGTGCCACTTACTGTGTTGAGTGCTTTAATTTGATTAATTTAATACTTAAAATCGAAATTTTATTTAAAATCACCAATATGTTTTTCATTTGACAAATGAAGTTAATTTTGTAAACTTAATTATTTTTTGTTGATTTTTATTACAATTAAATAATGTTATTCAAAAAATAATTATTGGGAAAAGTGGTGAGATATAGTTTAAACCTAAATACAGATTTACAGTTTTACTAATTTCCCTTTAGTGAGCAATTGCGTAATAATTTAACCTGAACATGGTTTGTTTACACTTTCATCAGATACTTTTGGAACCGACCTTATACGACTATTGTAAAATAATTTCAAAGTACTGCATATAGGCAAAGCAAAGTCAATGGAGTCTTGGAGGGCTGAAAAGTAAATCTGCTGTCAGATCTCATGTTAGCTGTTAGATTGGCCAACCAAAATAACAAAAACTATATGTTTAATATTTGTTATAGTTAGTAATTTTGTGTCTGATATTTCTAGATGTGCACATTTTGAAACTTAAACTTTTTGCACCTTAGAATTTATCATTCGTTTGACTAAAAAACTTTAAAATACTACTGGTAAGTACTTCGTTCTTCCTCACCGGCTTAAATAGATTTGTTTAGGATATAGGATACTTTTAATCCCGGTTGCGGGCGGAGCCACGAGCAAAGCTAGCTATAAATATTGAAAACATGATCAAATCATAAAATATTAAAATTAATCTGATTTGAAAGAATCAAAGAAATTAACTGTTTAGTTGATGAAAATAACAGCCAATTAATTGCTTGTAGATTTGACAACAGATCAACTTGAATAGACTTTCAGATGCCAGTAGTTTGGAAATAACCCCAATCATAAATATATATTGATTGTTTGGTAATACTGTACCTTAATTGTCTCCGTTCCTCAGCTTCTAGTTTTTGGTGCCGCTTTTCAAAAACCTTATCATCTAAATTCTCCGTGCCTTCTAAGCTATATACACAAGTGTATGGCTTTTCTCGCCACCTTGGCACCTGTAATTGAAAATAAGTTTTTACTACTTTTAGTCTTCTTACATTTGCTTACGTTATGTTTGTTGTCCAAAGTTATTAAAAATGTTTTGACACAACCTGGCCCTTTTTTTACCTCTACAGTGGAGGCTTTACTGTCTCCCTGATCAATATCTTCCATTTTAACGTCGGGATCCAGGCCGAGGTACCACGATATGTCTGGGTCTCCTACCAGGGTGTGATACGGTTTTCTCGTCATCATTCCTGGCAGAGGGGACTTTTTGCCGCGGCACGCCGCTGAAAATTAAATTAACACAGCTCATACAGATTGTTTGAACATACCAACATCAATTTTCTTAACAGAAATCAAAACATGAAATAGCGATAGCGATGGCAGCAAAGTAAGCTTTGCACAGCAGTTAGTGGTGGGTTCCAATCACAACATCGCTTAGGTAGGAACTATGTTCGATAACATAGTTCAAGTATAGAAGAAGTAGTAGTAGTAGTAGAAGTAGTAGTGTAGTATAGAAGTTGTACGAGTATTCTGTGCCGATGCACAGAATACTCGTACAACTTCTATACTGTGATATTATTTAAAACTGATGCACTCATTCATCTTATAAGACTAGACTATCATATTTTTTTAGAGTTCAACATACTCCACGCTAAACTTCTTAACCCCTTGAATTCAATGAGTAAGGCGCTTAGTAGCAAATTCAATATCCGCGAAGACACTGGAGTATGGTCAACCGCGTATCACTGGTGACACTTAAATTACGGAAACAGCCGATACTGCTATGACATAAAGGCGCTGTCAATGCAAATTGTGACCATAGACGTGCGGTTGACCGCTTCAGTGCGGCGAAGCTTGTTAGCGCACAACCCGCACAGCCATCGCGAGCGCCGGTGGCCTAAGCGTGAACATACTACGCAAGAATTAACTCGGCAACAAAGGCCTGGCGGGCGTTCTTATTCTTTTCGAGAGTTCACGGGCTAATTGTATTTAGGGACATTTTTGGAACTTTACAGGAGAGCATTTCAAAGTTTCATTTTTAGGGAAAAAAGTCATTATATAAAAAGTATTCATATTTTTACGAAAAAGTGGTCTATGTTGTTTTCCTTTACAAAACCGCACAATAAATGATTCAAGCGTCATAAACTGTAAATTATAAATTTAGGAAAAAGGATTTACGCGACAATTGGTGTTGTTTTAGCGTAAGGCTAAATGTATTAACAGCCATCGCTATAATAAAATAAAATCCAGGCTATTCAGCTTAAGCAGCTGAAGTATCATAAAGTAGTTGCAGATCAAAATGATTTATGTAGCACTTTACATTAAAAGTGAATGGTTTGAAATTACAGTAAATTTGTGGTTTAAGTGACATCAAGTATGGATTTCAGATGCAGGCTAAACGATTCAATCGCTCTATGTTACGAAACATAATTATGTCAGGACAAACAGCTTAAGTCAAAATCACAATATATGAAGTCCATCTTCTGTAATATTGTATAAAATTCGTGTCACATCAATCAAATCAGATTCAAACTAGACCTAAATTTACTGATGTTTCAAGCGACAAAAAAGTGCTGAGACAACCGTGAAACTGTATTCAAACAACGTAGAAAAATCTGGCGATTTCGAATATGTATGTTACTCAATATCGGCCAGGATGTCGCTTAATACAAATAGCCTGTGAACCCTCGTATTACATTATTACATTACCTTTTCCCTTGACTATCTTTGGCTTGGGCCCGACTGATTTCGATAAATTTTGCTTCGCATTTTTGCCGAGCCCTGCAGTTGACAGAGCTCGTTTCCTTCCACGTTTGCTCCCCATGCCACGTCGATTTTCCGGGGCTTCCTCCTAGAAAATTGCAATTATTATAGAATTTCTTTATTATCTATCTCTGAAATAAATTGTTCAATTGAGACGCAGTACTTACTCCAGGTGCGCCTAAGCTAGTGTTTCGTACTCCCTCTTTTTTAATCTTATCGTTTTCAATCTTCTCGACTGCGCTGTAATCTAGCGAATCTATATTTTCTAATGCAGTTACTGCGGCCGCCGCTGCTGCATCGGATTCGATTAATTGTCGGAAATCCGTAACATCTAAAGCTGGCAAAGTCGTCAAATTTGAGTTTTCACCATACGAAAAATCACATAAACTTGTCTCGCTTCCCGCTGGATGCATCGTCGAGTAACTAAAAGGCCAATCCAAATCAGGCTCTTTCTTTATGCGGTCTAAATCTGGTTGCTGCATAAACAGGTTCGTTGGCGACGTCGGAGAGTCAAGAGATTCTTGTTTAATTTCGGTAATTGTATGAGTGGCCGAGCCTAGAGGCGGTCGCTCGGCCGTGAGTGCCGCGTGCAGGCTGCCGTGCGACGAAGGCGTGTGTGAGGTCAGGGGCGAGAGCTCGTGTATCGGCGTCAGCGTAGCCATGAGTGGACTCGTATGTGGGGTAGTAAGCGGGGTTTTATGCGCGGCTTTTTTCGATGCCGTATGTGAGGATTTTCGTGAACCAGACTGGGATTTTGTGGCCTTATGCGTACTCTTGTGTGAGGACGTTGTAGAACGCGCTGTCGTATTCCTAGTCGTATGCGTGTATGTCGACATATGCGTACACGCATTTGTAGATGTGAGCGTCGACGTATGTTTAGGAGTGTGCGTCGATGTTTGCTTAGGTGTTAGTGTAGCAGCATGCTTCGATGTATGCGCAGACGGCTTAGGAACATGCGTATACGTAGACATATGCGTACACGCATCTGAAGCCGTGTTCGACGTATGCGTCGATGTATGCGTAGTTGTTTGCGTTGCCGAATACGGAATTATATTAGGCAAATTATACCTTTTCTCTAATTTTATTCTATTTGGCATTTTAGTACTTGTCTCAGTTGCTGGCGCATCGTATATACGCCTAGAAGGCAACATACTGTCCCCCATAAGGTCCGAACATATTCTCAATCTACCGTGGTTTGTTTTTTGAAGCATAAGTTTCGGGATAGGCGACTGTTCCCTCATGTCAGCCTCCCCTAGTTGATAAGGATCTTCGCCAGTAGGGGTGGTATCTATTAGCTGAAGTCGATCTGACAGAGATCCAGTGTAATGAGGCGTTTTCTTTGTAATATTCGAGGTCTTAGATTTGCCATATGTGTTGATCATTTTAGATTTTTTATTTACACTGAATGTGCGCTCAAAGTTTTTGTCATCCTCGAACATATTAACTGAAACACAAAATGAAGTGAAAGAATAAGTACTAGAAATGAATAGTAAAATTATAAAACACAAAAAATATTAAATTAGTATATTTCAATTGTACCTGTAAGTTGTTCTCATAATATAAACATTCCTTGTTTGCCTAGGGCTTGTTAAACTTAAGTTAGACTTATTATTTATATTTAACACATTCATGTTAACAAAGGCTTACCATTATCCGGAGGTTCAGTTTTTACAACTGCAGTTTTTGGCAGCCGACATAAGCTGCCTAACCCTCCAGAAGTTCTTCTTCGATTCCTCTGTATTTTTTGGATCACAGTGTTTCCGCTGTAAGTGCAAAAAAAAAATATACTCGTTATTTGTTCCCACAGTAATACTCTAGACATTAACTTCTAATATACTGAACAACCTGTTGGTGTTGACAGTGTACAAGGGTTCGTTTCGAGGTTCAGTCTTGATTTCTTTTGTCAAATACGAACGCTTATTTTCAATCATTGTGCTGAAGTTATCGCACTGCAGGCTGCTATTTTCCAAAATTGAAGGAACGCCTATGTCCCCAGGTAGATAAGTTGTTACATCTGAAACAAAACAACAGTATAACCTCTTGTTAACCAAGGTAACTATAATAACTCCTCAATATTATACTGCCAGGTTATTTATTTATTTATATATTCTTCAAACTCCCACTTCTTTTTATTATTCTTCTTCTTTATTCTTTTTTGTTCTTTATTCTTTTCTTCTTCTTTCTTCGGGTTGTTCAAATAAACCAAGTAAGTTATAGTTTAATTGAGACGAGCACTAATTATTGTGTTTCGTCTCATAATGTATGCCATCAGCTTATCAAATAGTAGGCTGCAGCAAGGACAGGCATGAAACCCCACTAGTGTAGGTTCCACAAGTGGAGTTTCATGGATGGCTCTGATCTCCGGTGAGTATTCGGCGTCGCTCCACAGACAATGGCTCACCTCCCATCTTGCACTGCATGCCCTGTCAGCTGCACACGTGAGGACCAGGCGGAGGTTCATCCCCAGAAACTTCATTATTCCTTGTCAATTGTAGTGAAAGTTTTAATAGAGGTAAAATTTCCTTACATTTGCTATTGCAAGCCAACAAATCAAATGAAAAATGAAAATAATACGACTTTTTTTAACTCTAGGGAATCTAAGGTACAATTCCGAACACGATGTCAGTACGTAGGTGACAGCGCTCTGTGGTCTGCCTTCGCTTTCGGAATTGTACCTATACTGGTTTCTTTCCTTTTGTTATGTAGAACGCGGACTGGTTCGAGGAGGCGCACTAATGTACCTGGAAGGACTTGGCGGAGGGCTTCGCTGTCCTTTTATTTTTGTCAATAAATTATTGACAGCATACATTTTTAAATATGTAAGGAGTCCGACACTGTTCTCCCCAAATGGAAAGTATCCAGGAGGATTTTCTTACAGAAACAAGAAACCTAAATCAACTAAAAAATACCAGTACCTGTTGCTGAAGGTCTGTTCAAATCGAAGGCGTCTGGCGTCAAAGGTTTCGTTTTGGCAATATCATTATTGAAAATATACGGATTTGTTCTATTATCTGGCACCAAAAAGTCTGTTAGACTATTAAACACCATCTGAGAAAAAAAGTAAGAAACATTATTGGAAATTAGAAATAATAATAATATTCTTAATGATTAGTTCTCAGATTTTTGATTCCTTGGATTGTTGACAGTTTGGATGTTTGTTACTCAATCATAGCTCCATGGATTTAGATGAAACTGTTGTAGCTACTCTAAGATTCCAGTGAAAGAACAAGCAACTGATTCTAAATTAATAAATATTAAATTATAATATTATTATGTTAAATTACCTGACTATCACGAGTATCGGGTTCGATCTTGACACTTGCTGAAACATTTGGATGCGGCACATTTATGACGGGTGCAGGATTAATGTTATGCTTCTGACTCACAGTTATCCTTCTGTCCATACGAGTCACCTTATTTTTAAGCTGCAAATGTTAATGTACAATGCGTAAATAAAACATCACTATTGAAATTCGATTAAATTACCCTACGTTTTACATACAATCATGTAATGTTACACACATTGTATTTGCAAATTATTGCTGTCATATACAACCTGATGTAATTCCTCATCATAAAAAGGAAATAATAATTAAAGGCCCAGCTTAAAACATCGCAAGCGAAAGTAAAACAATGGCTTAGGAATAGAAACTAAAAATAAAATATATATATATTAAAAATACAATAACTTAATTCAAAATTAATATTAGTTAAATAATAGGGTATAATTTACAATATTGATTTATTCTTTTAAAATAGCACTGCATAGTATACTAAGCCAGGCCGCAGTGTTATTAGTTTAATTTACTGTAGATTAATCTTTTCATTTATTGCTTTATTTCAAAACAGACATTGGGCATTATTGCAGGCAAATAGCTGTTATTGCAAATGCAGAGCCAGGAGGCAAATAAAATGGACCAGATTTATGTAAACACTCGCATTTTTTTTGCTTTCGCTAGCTGTTTTGTTTAAATAATACTTGTTTGTGCCTTAGCTCTTTTTTCTTTCCAATAGTGTCCAGCCAAAACTTGATGTTATTTACTGTAACTGCTAGAGAAAGGTAGAACTATGAACACTATTCAATAATTACGACACCATTTCAAAAAAAGTATATATATATATATATTTGTTAGAAACAATATCACTTCTACCTTCAAGTTTTGCAGGAACTTCTTTAATTTATTCAGACTTATTCGCTATACAGCAGACAAACGCGCAAAAGCATTTTATTACAGTTTTTACGTTGCTACGAAATGTTAATCAGTGATCTGAATATTATAATAACCTAAAATGAAACTGATTTTCAGTTGCTCATTTCAACTATTCCATTTAAGTATACGTATTTTGTTTATAAAATAATTTTAAGAGGTAAACATAGGATACAACCTAATTTATAATGTTATTAAATTAATTAAATCTAAAACAGAAAAAATGGTTTGTTTTGTCTGTGACAGGTAGAAAATTGTGTTAAAGCAAGCATACTATCTGAATTGGAAGTTTATCAAATTTTGTAATGAATTTTGAAGATCTGACCAAGATCAATCTAATTTAACCTCTTTTATTATAATGTTGTAATAAATTCTTCAAATCAAAATTTGAAGATAAAGCATACAACTAAGGATCAAAATTTATTTGCATAATTAATCTACACATGAACTAGATTATGATCTGAAAATGTCAAAGTGCACTTTTGCCAACTATTTACAGAATCATTTTCTGGTAAAAAAGAATATACTTACAGAGTCATTTTCCAATTTTAGTTCAGAATTTTGTTTATCCTTTTTAGTGATAAGATCATTTTGTTGTTGTATCAAGTCCAAATGATACACAAGCAAGTGTTTCAATCTTCTGTTTTGAAATTCAGCAGCAGTTAATCTCTCTGAGAGTTTGTGGACCTCAAGTGTTGGTTCCCCAGCGGCCCCTGTCTCCTTATCATCAGGGTGCGCAGGAATTTCCACCTCCTTGTCAAGATGTGCCTGTCGTTGCTCAGAGTCCTCGGAGTGACAGGCGTAAATGTGATCGAAGGGAAAACTCAGCGCCAACGACTCCTTCGCGTCTAGTTGATTTAATGTTGACAACTCCCCTGAGAGATTCACCAGATTTGGTTCATTTATGCGATTGTTCATTTTTATAGGAGGCCAATCGTAAGTCACTTACGACGAGCCTGCCGGCTGTCAAAAACTAACTAACCGACACTATGTATACTTTTGTTCGTTTCATTACAACTGAATTGATCATCTGTTTGAACACACCATCACATAGTAAAATTACTGTCCACACTTCTTTACATTTTTAACCGTTTTACACAAATCACGTATATTACCATTCTAATAAACTGACATTTCTTTCACGCACATGCAGAATGATAAAACGCGCATTATATTCACGCCAGTATTCCGTCCTGGTTTGCTCAGAGCCACATATAATCATTTGTAAATATTATATATTAATGTTAGTAATCTGATCTAATCACGAGTATATGACAAAGTTTTCGAGTAAATTGAATAAAAATTGAAAAAAAATCATCAAACTAAGCGTCAAGGCGTCAACCGTAGACATTATTTGTTTTTTTTTTTTTTCTGTGACTGTACTTCTGAAGGAAAGATCGAGTTTGAGAACGACTTTGGAAGACATTCTCACTTGGTTTTTAAATTAAAAAAAAGTCTTTCGTATATTTTGTCTGTAAGCAAGATGTCTTTTTAATATGATTTATCTAGTAAATTAATAATCTATAAAATTAACATCGAAAGCCATCACCAATACAATGGTGAAGTGGGTAGAAACACCTCAGCCAGATAAACATACTGGCAACACTGGTCTTAAAATTAATCATCTTGCTATAAAGATTCAAAATAACATTTTAGAAAGAGAAAGTTGATAACAATAGCTTCGAGTATGAAAAGGATAGCGATACATTTAACGTGATTTGAACCCGGTATTTGAACCTACCTATAATTTATTTAAACGTCGCCGGCGATCCCTACTAGCGACAAGCTGTCAATTTTATAATTTCAGTATTCACTAACGTCGCTGCGTGTGTACCTAATATTAGATTATTACAAATATCCTTTACATTAGATTGACAACAAATTGACGGACTTAAATGAGTAAGTGATGAATTGATCATAAGCTCTCCCTCAATGCAGAGGTGTGGAGTTCTTTTCATACGCTTAGCACAGGATCTTGGTGAGCCAGCTTTAGACCACTCTAGCGCATTATATCCATCAGATTTACCCATACCTTTTACTTAATAGATAGGGGTAAATCTGATGGAATAGGCTGGTACGTGTGAAAGCTGTCTCATGCACTACTACTCCACGGGCCCCCTGCAGCACGCCGCAGCCTACCCAGCAGTTTTTGTGTCGTGAGAAAAGAGCGTTATTAGTTTTGGGTCTGGAATGTAAAATAATTAATTAATGAGATTCTACGTGTATTGCACATCAGGAATAGAGGAGTTCCCTCGTCTGGAGCCAATCCTGGATGTAGAATCAGGTCATGCTCATGATAAAAATGTATTGTCTTTGGAACTGAACCAACATGTAAAATGTCAACTCCATAGGATAAGAGGAAGTGGTTTTATTCAGCTTGCAAGATTCGACCTAAACAAACTAACAAATAAACATTACAAATTAAATATAAGCTTGTAATATAAAATAAAACACAATCATCAATATGTGGGTTTTAAGTTATAATAGTTTTATCGACAACGTTTTATCACCAATTTTTTTGGTTGGTTGTTGTGTTCAATATATAAGTATAGCTATAAAGCCACTCATGGAACGCTCCATGGCTCTCTGTGCAACTCAGCCTGTACACAGCCTCCTGCGCGAGCGTCCACGTCTCAACAGCAGCATCTCTCAGCATACGGTGGAGGTCTGCCCGGCTTGGGCGGAGCACCGCCGTGTCCTCGTGGCGGCGATCTCTCGCGTCCGGCCCTGTTTCAGACCATGGTATGGAGCGAGAGGGAATGGGAAGCCGTCACCTCCTGCGAAGCCCTAATGCTCGCGAAGGAGGAGGCGGGGCGCGTGAGGGAGAGGCAATCGTTGCGCCCTCACGCCCCCAGTCGCCGCAGCAGGAGACACCCTGGGCGTCGGGAGTCGATTGCCGACTCCCGGCCACCGTAGGCGCGGGCTTGCAGATGGCGAGCGATGGGCAGCTCGCCTTGCTCGGTAAGGACCAGGCCCGGGTCGACGGCGCGTCGTGTTCCACGCGCGCCTCAAAGAGATGTCAGCATAATTGACGGGGTCCGATAGGGCCGATGCCTGCCGGGGTCGCGGATTGTTCAAAAGAGTTACCGTGGCTCTGGCGCACAGGCAACTGAAGGAACACGGGTGGGTTTTAGTCAGTACGAGTCTGACACGCCCTTCCGCTCCGCCCAGAGCGAGAGAAGTAATTTGATAATATACAACCCAAAAAAAAAATGTACCTAATTCGGAACATCAAAAATTCAAATTCCTATTATTAAAGTACCGTTTAATTAGAATGCCGAAATAAAGACGCCTTGTAAAATAATATTTTCTTTCGCTGGTCACAATACTAACATAACCTAACCGAAATGATTCACCAACAATAGAGGGGATCTGGCGCTCGGCGGCCGCTGTTCTAACCTAACCTAACCCAAAGGATTTAATAACAGTAGATGGTACCCGACGCAGTTATATTTCTGGAGAAGAATACACAAAAAAAAAATACACAGATATTAATAACAAAGTAGACGTTTATAAATTAAATTAAACGTTGCTTATAGATTTTGAATTTATATGCGTAACTGAATACTATACTAATGGGGGCTATCGTTTTTGTGTTCACTAGTTGGCGCCACTGGCGAGTAAAGTCCTGTTGCAGTACTTTTATTTGATGTTTTGGATATGTATAAGTACCCATAAATTCATATTATGTTTATTTTATTACATTTTAAAACTTCAAATGAATATTTAGATTATAATGTTCCTAAAATTGGCAAGCATGAAGCAGAAAAATCTTATTCTTCATTCAAGTGCTACCAAATTAGATCCTTAGTTTTTACTTAAAATCTTAAGCCATAATTAATCATTAATGGCACAACCATTACAACGATTATGAATCATTCGTTAAAATCCGTGATAAAAAACTCGCAAACAGTGAACGTTCAGTACATATTTTGACATCTAGAGACCTTACTCTACACTAGCGCCTCAAGCGGCGAACTGAAGCGCGGTAGCCCTCCTTGAATCAGAATCAGAATCCTAATTTTAGCTGTTTATTCGGGTTACACTACATACATACGAAAAACTTTATTCCATCAGTCACAAATACGAATTTCAAAATACCGATTTTCATAATTCCGAATGGTTCAAAATTCCTAATATAACAACTCCGATTTATCATTCATCCTATTTTTATAATTCCATAATTTCAATGTTCCTAACGTTTATAAGGACTATTCTCAAAATACCGAGTTTCAATAGAGCGAATAACAAAAAGTCCTACATAATGATAATTCCAAACATCAAAAATACGAATTCCGATTATAAAGTACCGATTAATTAGAATTCCGAAATAAACTATATGATAACCTAACCTAACCCAAATGATTTACCAACAACAGAGGGGATCTGGCGTTAATAGCCACTGTTCTAAGGTAACCTAACCTAACCCAAAGGATTCAATAACAGTAGATGGTACGCGACGCAGATATATATACAGAGTAGAAAATATCAATGGGCCCTGAAGGGAAACTACTTTAAATCCTTAAGATATATTATTTTACTTAAAGGAAACATTCCTTTATATTTAAAAAGAAACAAAACTGCATTCACAGATTTCTCAACAAGCTTACCTAAACCGGGAAACGAACCAACTAAAAATTAAAAAAATTAGCACTCGCTATTTTATTTCATTAGTCGATACAGTCAATGTTAAAGATAAAATTTCTCCAAGAGACATTAGGTCTTACACTCGTCTGGACTATTTTTTATGGGGCCATGTAATAAATGTTATTTACAAAAAGTCTTATGAGACTGTAGAAGAGTTAAGGGTTGAGGTAGAAAATGTTATTGGAAGCATACACGAAGTGAATTTAAAAAAAGACTAAATTTGTGTATCCGTTACGAGGGGTCTCATTTCGAACAACTTATCAGTAAAATTATTAAAGTTTATCAAATTGTAATTTTAAATAAGTAGTTCAAGTAACAATGTCATGCTACATAATAATTTTCTTTCATGTTTACGTGTCCTTCGGATTAGAATTAATCATATAAAAAAATTAATGTTAGATATCATGATTTTTTTTATTTCTAAGACCAAATGTTTATTAGAGAGATTTTATCCTGAACAATAATCCTATCGATTAGTAGAATAAAATTGCGAGTGTTTATTTTTTGAATTTTTAGCTGGTTCGATTCCCGGTTTAGGTAAGGTTGTTGAGAAAACCGTGAACACAGTTTTGTTTATTTTTTTAAATAAAGGGAAGTTTCCTTTAAGTAAAATAATCTATCTTAAGGATTTAAAGTAGTTTTCCTTCAGGGCCCATTGATACCACCCTGTATATAAGGAAAAGAAAACCAAAAAGAATATTAATACACAAATACTAATAACGAAGTAGACGTATTTAAATTACATTAAACGTTACTTATAGATTTTGAATTTATGTAACTGAATATTATACTAATTGAATCAGAATCAGAATCCTAATTTTAATTGTTAATTCGAAGTACTGAAAATCGGAATGTCGTTTTTCGGACCGAGAACCCATCAAGCATTTGATTCTTCGAACGTATGAAAATCGGAAAACAAACAAATAGTTTTTACGACTTTCGGTAAAATAAATTTCATGATTTTTATTATTAGACATTATAATTCTTAGGTGTTATGAAATTCGGACTTTTGAAAATAGGTACATCAAAATTCGGAATAAAATATTTCGGAGTATTTGGGTGTTCCCGTTTATTCGAAGTATTGAAAATCGGAATGTCGTTTTTCGGACCGTGAACCCATCGGGCACTTGATCCTTCGAACGTATGAAAATCGGAAAACAAACAAATCTCATTTACGACTTTCGGTAAAATAAATTTCGTGATTTTTAATAATAGATATTATAATTCTTAGGTAGGTATTATGAAATTCGGACTTTTGAAAATCAGAACATCGAAATTCAGAATAAAATATTTCTGAGTATTTGGGTATGCCCGGGCAGGACACATTGGTTATAGAGGCGGACTTCAGACATTGTGGAATTTTGGGTGATCTCCGAATGTCGTCCAGTTTTCTAAATGCGGTCAAAAGCTAAGTTCTAACCCAAGCTGTATTCTTCTCGATGTCTCTTTTAAATGCTGCTCTTTGCCAAAATAAAGAATATGGCCAAGAATATATCTTGGCCAAACGAAAACGAAACGAAACGTTTGGAGAACATTTCGTTTCCGACTTTAACAGAAGGAATTGAATTGCTAAAGATGTTTGCCATAATTTTCGTTTGGCATTGTACAAGTGAGCGGCTAAAGCCTGCTGTGAAAAGTTTCGGTGAAATATAGTGTCGCCCTGTCTCACTTTCCGCTTGATCGGTAGGTACGGGTTTAAAAAAGTGTCTAGGGATCAAGGAAGGTATTTAAAATGTTTATTTAGATGGATTAAATAAAATGTTTTCGTATGTGTAGATCGACGAAGTACTCTCAGCTTTTGCATTAATAAAGACTTCGCAATTTTTTATTATGTTAGATTTTTCTCCGTAGTTATTTCTGATATTAAAATGTGAAAACAAGGTAAATAGTAGTTTCTGAAACTGTTGCATAATGAGGGGTATTAAAACACGAGTGTGTGTTAATAGTATCACACAATGGTTTTAATACCTAGTTATGTGCAGTTTCATACGCTACTTTATCTACTCTCATAGGTACATTGGGATTGAACATTGAACCTACTAAATAAAAGATCAAAGTTTCCCACGAAATTCAGTACAACAAAACGTATGAATGGCGCATGGTAAAATAATATACTTCGCCAGGTATAGCATTCCGAGACCAAGTCAGACACAAGCCTACGTCGTCACCGCTGTGTTACCAGTAGTGTGTAATAATAACTCCCCAGCCGCCTCTAATATCTGTGCGAATCCGATAAAACAATGAGGTTTTAACTATCAATTACGTTGGTGTATCTTTAAATTGAATTGTTTCGTTTGATTAAAAAAAAACGAAACGACAATTTAAATGCTTTATATATATTTTTTAACAGAATTGTGACTGAAATGTTTCCATAATTCGTATTTTGTTGCAATAAAGTGGCAACTGGATAGTGACGTAAGCATGTGTCACTCCCGGAATGCCAGACCTTGTTTTTTTAGACCATGGAATGGCGTTAAAACCCAGCAGATCACCGCGTATGCGTTAAAGCGGGCGCTGCCACAGACAAGTAAAAATTGGAATCAAAACTTTTTTGTAATGATTTAAAAATGGCGCACTTCCATTAGAAAAAAATAATTGTTGGAAACTCCTTGGTTTTGCCCTGCACATATCGTATTGGTATAAAAATTGTTTTATATCATTATTTTATTAGAGAAAAAGTGTTAGATTCTAATTTAAATTTCGGTATTGTGTTTATAAAGTATGTCAATACCACGGGCTAGAAAAAAAGAAGGACTTTGCGCCACGCATATCGAAAGTCAAGCAACGTACCGATCTATGTGGAACGTGGATTAGTGGTAATAGCAAGTTGGTTAAATGCTAATCTTTTAACCCTCAACGTATCTAAAATGAACTTCATCTGCTTTACTCCAAATCGGAGGACACAGCCAGGTGCCGATTTTGAGATCGTGATCCATGAGTGTGCAAACTCCCATTATCCTTGCAATTGTCAAAGCATACAGCAAGTTAAATTCACTAAATATCTTGTATAACAGTTGACCAAAGATTGTATCACACCTACATCGAAAATACCATGGCCAGGGTCAGAAAACTTATATGGATTTTTAAAACGTTGGGGCATGTGATGCCACCATTGCTACTAAATAATATCTATACTGCTCTGGCACAGTCGGTCATCAGTCATCACATACTGTATACCTACCGATCTGGGGAGGTGCCACCAAGACCAAATTTCTAGACCTAGAAAGGGCTCAAAGGTCTCTCATCAAAGTTATGTATTTTAATCCCTTTCGATATTCTACAGACAACCTGTACAAGATTAGTAATCTGCTCACTGTTATGAAATTACACATAATCATACATCTGCACAAGGCCCTCTCATTTGATCCATCAAATCTCGAAAAAAGACGTAAAGATATTGTGGCCCACTCCCCTCGGGTCCGTACGGTTTTCGCCAGGCGTCAGTATAATACTCAATCAACTTATATTTATAATAAATTGAACCTCAAATTTAATATTTACTTACCCCAAGTTGCGGTACGGATGTAAAAATACTCTAACGAAATGGTTAAAATCACAAACGTACGATGAAATTGAACGTATATTAACCAGAATATGCTAATGAAGAACCTGTACGTACCAATCAATCATACATCAGTTAATCAATCATTAACACATACACACACATACACCCCCACACACACCTAGTCACACCCACACACTTCGCACATCCACCCCTCCACATACACATACACACACAAACACTACGTACATGCTAAAACAATTTTGTAATATTCTAGAACCTAAACATTTTCTATTCTTTTTGTTTTTAAGCTATTGCATAGCTTTTATCGCGGGCTTTGAGCGCGGCGACCGAATCAAGAAATTCCGTAACGAAAATAAAACCTAACACCCCCCACTCCGCCTACCATGTAGCTCGGCCGAGCGTTCGCTTAACGTGTATGTATATGGTACGACTGTACTTAAATTTATATCAAAGAAAAAAAAATACTGCATAAATATAAAATAAATAAATAATTATAATTGCCTAAGTTGATAAAAAATGCTATGCAATAGCTTTACCGCGGCAGTCCCCGAGTGCCACACGTGTTTTTTAATTATGTCTCAACATTGTAGATTGTAGAACCCATGGGAAGTTGCGAGGTAACTCCATCACAAGAATCCTTATAACTTACAGGGGCTGCCTCAATTTTGTGCTGTAGAACAATTGTATGAGAAACAATAAAACTATTTATTTTTTATTATTATTATTATTTTGGGTGTGTGTGTAAATAAGTGATCACTTGTGTTATGTTATTCCTTGACACTTTTTCTGGGATTAAGAATTATTTTTACACCATTTCACAAGAAGGCCTTATTTTATTTTAATACTTGACGTAAACAGTACCTACTATGACGCCGTAGTGGCGGCCGGTCGTCGGCACCTTATGATGTAAATGTGTGCGTGAGGCATGTTTGTACAAACGGTGCGACATACTTTGAGTGCTTCACTTTCGATACGCGTGGCGCGGAGTCCTTCTACTTTTTCTAGTCCGTGGTCATTATAAACTCATTTTGAAGTTTATAATTCGAAATTTACGTTATGAGAGTAGATAAAAGTTTATAGTTTTTATTGCGTAAAATAAGCAATTAGTAGTCTGTATTTCCGCCACTAACGCGTACAACATAATCGCAGCGATATACTCAATATAAGTTCAGCCAAATCACATTGCGGAATGGCCGCCCACGTCCGTTGTAAAAGGAAAAAAAAAATTTGGTGTGTGTATGCCATCCATATTTGGCAGAGCTCTTCTTTGAAGCATATCCCATGCGTGCTCAATGGGATTCAAGCCTGGCGATTCAGCAGGCCATCGTAGGATGTTGATATTAGCTGCGGCAAGTGTGTTTGCAACGAATTTGGCAGTGTGTGGACGTACATTATCATGCATAAACAGAAATGAAGCAGCAAATTGGGTCCGCAAAGGAATGACAACATCTGATACCATCGTTTCAGCGTGAATCTGTACTTGAGATTGCCTCTGATCCAAATCAGTTCGGTTCTTCGCCGATCAAAATACCCGCCCATATCATGATTGTTTCACCACTGTATGCATGGACTTCCTGGCATGATTTTAAACGTTCTTGGCCTCCAGGGATCATCCAATACCGTGTACGTCTAGTATCTGGCCTCATACCAAAAGCAAGATTCGTCAGAAAAACTAAATGCCACTCATCGTCTGCCCAACTTCTGTGTTCACAAGCCTATTGTAAACCGGCTTTGCGATTGCGGGGCTCAATAGGTAGTACACGTAGCGGCCTTCAGGAACGGAGATTGACTTCATGCAAGCGATTTCTTATGGTTTGCTTGCTTATTAACATCCCTTAAGAACTATGAAGCCTCGTAACCAACATCATCGCGATCATTGTACGATTTCGTCGAGCAGTAATTTGTATGTAACGATCTTGTCTGCGTGTGGTGATGCGAGCTCGTCTTCCATGTTGCTCTGCCACACTGCCAGTGATACGGTAACGTGTCCAAACTCGACTTATAACACTCTGCGTAGTGCCCAGAGCGGTTGCCATAGCACGTTGCTGAGAACCAGCTTCCAACGTTCCCACGGCTCTGATCTTTTCTTTTCGACTCAAATGACGCCTTCTCTACAGAATAACGTTCTTTTGCATTGATTCCACTCAGAAGTATGGCAGATTTTGCTGATTTAGTCTGAAACCCGTTGCAGGATTATATATGATCGAATACGATTTGACAATGATTTGACAGATTTTTATCTTTAGACCGAAATTCAAAAAAATTAAATGACGAAATCCCTTCCCAAATCGAATCGAATTCCCTTTTCAAATGACGAAATTTACTAAAAAGTATTTATAGGAGTTACAAAAAATATAAGTAATTAGAAATCCTGATTTTTAGTAACTAGCAAAAACGCGCTTGACTCCTAGACACTTTTGATGTGTGTAGGAATTGACAGCATTTGATCAATATAGGGTGGCAGGGACATCATCAACATCATCATCGTCATCAACCATGAATTCAGCACATGTTTTTAGGACCTGGGGGGTCCTATAAATAGCGTACAAAATATTCACATTAAAAAAAAAATCATAAAGAATTGCAATACGGTGGTCAAAATGTATGAAACAGCATTTTTTTTTTAAATAACCGACAAAAAATTTCAGCGCTGTGGTTTCAGAATCATGTAGGTAAGTAGGTACTGGAATTCATGGTAACAGCGGGGTAATTACATAACATACTAACAGTAGGAATGGGTTTCATTTTGACAGTTCTACAACATTCATTGCGTTATATACGTTGTTGAGCAGACAAACTTTTCGAACATATGAAGCAATGGATTAGCAATAGGCTTCAAAATGATTCAGATTGTGATTGATAGTGTGTTACGTAATTAGGGTGCAGGTTGCGCTTCGATGACCCTGCCACTCTGTATGTCAATGAACAAATTATTTCTGAGCATACAAGGATGGAATTTAAAAAAATAATGAGCATATCCTCATATACGATAAGGTATGTAAGTATCTATTAATATTATTTATTATCTACAGAACATTCCATCTAGCTTTCTAAGGGACCTAAGCAAAGAGGATAGGTATATCGGACTCGTACCGAATTAGGCCCCGAACACTCCGAGATGTAAGTAGGCAGGTACCTAACCTAGGTACCTACTTCCGGACCCACACCTGTGAAAACCTACAAATCAGCAATCAGCATTAATGTACCAAGGTAGGTCTGTATTTAGATAAATAATTAATAAACGATAAAATAATAAACGGTGATCTGGCGCATTCGATGCTTATAAAGTTTTCACTAATAATATAGGTAGCTATGATTAAATAAGTCCACCAAATCTAAAAGTAGCTAAAGACATAAAAACTAGGGACTGATAAATCAAAATAAACCTAACCTAAATGACTTAAAACTATAAATGAATCTGGATGTAAGTACCTAACTAACCTTATTAAAACCTGGGGAAACCCTAAATACAATACAATAACAAAGAATAAAATACGACCTCAGTCAAAGATACGATTTGTGTCAAAGAAACGACTAAAGTCAAAGTACGCCTTAAGTCAATGTAACGACTTAAGTCAAAGTAGTGACTTAAGTCAAAGTTGTGACTTAAGTTAAAGCATCTACTTAAGTCAAAGAACTAAGAATAAGATAATTATGAAGAAACGTCTTCAGACAAATAATAAGAAAATAACAGAATAATAGAAGAGAGAGTGTTCGCTAAGTATTAACTATAAATGAGGAAAGGTTTAGTACACCTCATTTTGTTATACAATTTCACATTATTGACAATAATCTATTGAGAATGTACCAACACTAAACACTACAAGTAACACCATCTGTTGGCGTAAGCAAAAAGCTGCAAGTACAGCCAGTAAGCCAAAAGTTGTCTACAAATAGTTTCCTTCATAACAACTAGATGTCGCTGTCTATGTTACGTCTAAAGTCAAAGTAACGACATAAGTCAAAGTAACGACATAAGTCAAAGTAACGACATAAGTCAAAGTAACGACTTAGGTCAAAGAAACTAGTCAAAGATACGACTTCAGTCAAAGAGACCTTAGTCCAACTTAAACCTTAACTAAAGCCGCCAAGGCCGGATTAAAGGGAAGGCATCCGGGGGTATAGCCCCGTGGCCTCCACAAAAGAGATGCCCCCTACAATAGAGACATAGGAAAAAATAATCTTTCGAATTCCGACGAGTAAACACTAGTAAACAACTTTTCCTTTAATATTTTTTCTCGCTGTTTTACCTTTACCTATAGTACTTTGTACAAACATTATTATATTGTTCTTAAATATGAAAAAAAAAACAAATCGTAATGTTTTTTGGTTTCAAATAATTCTCGTTTTCGATTATATTTATATAGGTTTGTTAAAGGCTTGTGTTTAAACGCCTACCAGAAAAGTACCTAATATACTACCAAAAAATTCCAAATACTCACCAAATTGTGTCCACCAGACTGGATAAATGCTCACCAAATTGTGTTCCATAAACTATTGTAGAAATGAACCTATTTTCCTTTTTTATAAGGCGTAGTCGACGGAGCGTGGTGTTAAAAAAAGGGTATTTCAGACACCGGCATCCCCTTCGTGGTTAACCCTTCTAACCTAACCTGTCCGAATCGGGGTGCCGCAAGTCCCGAGCTCGCTTCGCTCGCTCTTGCATCCTATCCCATCCTTGCATTTTGAAGCAAACTTATTTTTGGTGAGCAACTTAAACGAGATTTCGTGAGCATTTATCCATTTTGGTAGGCAAAAAGAATATAACAACACGTACAATTATTCTGATGAGTGTATAATTATTTTGGAACTTAAAACGTTGTTCTTTAGGCACCTCGGTAAAGAGTGGGTTTATTTTATTTGAAGTTAACATATTTTACTTGGTACTTAGTCTTAGGGTCTAAAAATTATTTTGGTGAGCATTAAAATTGTAGCCTTTGTTAAATGCTAAAACAATCTAATTGGTTTCACAATAAATTATTTATTAAAAAACTTGAGTGAAAAAAAAAATTTCATTTTATTTGGAAAATAATTTGGGGGGAGGGGCTCCACTCCTTTGTTGCTCCAAGGCCTCCAGACCTCTAAATCCGGCCCTGAGAAAATCCCTACAGGACATTCGATACCTTTAGAGTCAAAGGGCGTAAACGCTATTTTGGGCAAAATTACTTTATGATGCAGTTTTGTTCAGATTTTTTCTGTCTATCGATCTATGTAGTTAAAATTGAGAAATTCCAGAAATACCCAAGACTTTTATAAGATTTTAGTAAGAATGTGGTCGTAACTGATATGAATTTTTATTATTATTCATTATTTATGTAATATACATCGTAAATAAAAGAACTTACAAGTCGTATCGTCAGTCGTTAACCAACAATTGACCATACGCCGTTATTATTCTTGTATAAAAATTAACTTGCGCCATACGACCTAACATTGATGTCGCTAAATTTAGGTCGTATCATCGCTCCTAGACCAAAAATTGTGCATACGCCCCTATCATTATTTTATAAAATTGAAGTTGACTCATTCGACCTAACACTGATTGTCTCTAAAAACCAAGTGTGCCTTGTGCTCTAATAATTCTCAAGCCGGCGAGTGCTCTTGACAACCTGAACTAGTATTTGGTAGCTGTCTCTTGTACGGTCACCAAAAGTGATAAGTAACCAGGGTCGTCGATATAGTTGAAGTTTAGTAAGAAACCGATGAATGTTTTCGAATAAAATTTAATTTAATTATTAGAAAACAAACAGGTCATTTATTAAATTAAATTGTATTCGAGCACATCCATCGGTTTCTTACTAAACTTCAACTATATCCGACGACACTGGTTACTTATCTCTTTTGGTGACAGTACGTCCGCGAATACCGCCGATTTGTGCGACCAAGACAGCGCATGAGCGACGGGCAATGGAACTGACAGACGCTATCAGCTACCGATGTCACGCGCCGGCCTGCCGGCTTAAAGTTCCCACCCTCAGCTTTAAAAAGAGTGCGAATTCAACAGATAAGGATAGCAACGTTTAAGGAAAAGCATCCTGATGAAATTAGACTAAAATATCATATGATTGAGGAAGCAGAGGAAATCCGAGTTACATTGAATGAAGGTGATCTAAAAATAAAGAAAGGAAAAGGAAACGGACCAGAAAAAGGCAAGGGTAAGTGTAACGGTAAGGGTAAGGGAAAGGGGAAATCAACGGCAAGTACAGACAATACACAAGATACTGTTGATGATTTCAGAGGAGACATTTCAGGCACTATAATAAAGCCTGCCTACAATGCCAGATTGCCTATATCGAAGGCTAAATTATATAAAGACCTGATGAGACTCTGCGGAAATGGAACCATTCCGAAGATTTATCACGATGAGTATCGTCGAATTCCTTGTAAAGATACCGTTTTGTGACTTTCCTGATAGGGATGACGAAGAACATGAAGATTAGGGCCTAAATACATACTTTAATTGACTATTATAAAAAATAAATACTGTAACTGCTGTAAAACGAATTTAAGCTTTAAGTTATAACTCAACAGAGTTCTCTTTCTGTATAATGGTCAAAAGAAAACAGAACCTATTCGAGGTAGGATGCTAAAATTTTCAGACTGGCTTCGCTCACTCTTGCATTCGGCATTCTCATGATTCTTGAGCATTTCTTCATAAGTCGACAAACAAACTAATTCCGAGTTCTTTTGGAATGATCAAAAGAAAATCTAACCTATCCGAGAGTGTACAAAATGTTGGAGCTCGCTTCGCTCGCTCTTACATTCTACATCTTCAAAGTTGCTTGGGCTTTCCTGCATGAGTCGACAATGTAACTCCTATTTCTGTTTCAAAACATAAAACAAAACCTAAACTAACCGAGGCGTGTTGTTAAAATTTTCGAGCTCGCTTCTTTCGCTCTGCTTACCTTACGTAATCAACTGTTCTAATACCTACTATTTATCAAAAAGTGCTACGACCAATTTGCCAGCATTATTCAGTACCCCTATCTCCCATGTATAATTTACGTCCCTGAATAGCTTAAGTAATGTGGAGCTGGAGATGCACACGAACATTAACATAAAATCACGCCTTTAATCCCCAAAAGGTTCGACAGAGGTGTAACTACTGCTGGTGCTACTGGTGTACACCCACATTTTGCCAGTTATGTTTAAGTGTCATGTTCTAGGGTGCGAGCCTACTGCCATCAACCGGGCACAAATCCAGACTACAGGCTGCTTTTGAGGAAATTCCTGATGGAAAAACCCAATAACACTTTTCTTGGGCTGCGACCGCGCCTGGTCACACGGCATTTAATAAAGCGAAGAGCAAGCTTTCCAGAAAAAATAACTGCTCCAGATGATCTGGAGAAGTCTCGTCTCTTTAAAGGTCACGCAGGTACCGGGACAACTTAGTGGATAAGGACTTCCCTACCAAAAATAAGGAAATTTTTTGTAAAACCTGTGGCACACCAATTGAACTACCTTCCGCTACGCGTGCGCTCTCGCTATAGAGTAAGAGGTCATAAGTCAAAAAAAAAATGGTAACTAATTAGAATTTAAAGAGATTTAATGTAAGGTTGTTGTATAATTACGTCACTTGAAAATATGATATTTGTTTATGTAAATATTTTGATAAGTTTAGTTCCAAGGGACAGAATTATGTACAAAATTAATATTCTAGTTGGATACATGGAAATCGGACAACGTGTCTCGAAGTTATTAAGAAATAATTATGTGTAAGGGAAAGTCTACCGAACTAACTTTTTCGAGTTTATCTTCTAACAAAATTTATATAGTTTGAAGATAATGTTAAATATGTTGTTGAACATGATTTAGGGATATATTACAAAGGTTAATTAATTAAAATTGTAAGGATTTATGATACAAATATATTAAAATAATTACTTCAAAATGTTGGCTTAGGGAAATTGGCGAGTAAAACGGGCTGTAAATATGAGAACCTCTGTGAAGAAATGTAGGCCCGTATGAAAGGCGTGTCATTTGTTGGCACTGAGTCAGTCACAGCACAGACGTCGAAGAGGCAACCACAGGGCAGAAGCCGAAGTCTGCCCTGTTAGATCACAGAAAAGACAAAACCAAAAAATAATTACACGAGTCTGCGAGTCGAGCTGGAAAGTGACCATATTGAGGTTAATGGCTGATGGATGAATGATATGGCAACACAACAACAAAGAAAACAGTTGGGCTAAGAATCAAAAGACAAATAGATACTAGCAATCAACCACTTATGGAACAGTTGGGCTAAGAATAAAAATAAATAGATATTAGCAAAGAAAGCTTACCTTTGGTCACGAGGCCTAAAACATTCACATTTCAGACACACACTACGGGAAACTAACTACAGCTACAGGAAGGAAATAAAACTCGGGGTAAATAGGTATATATTTTTAGAGGAAATAAAATAGTTAATTATTTGGCATAGTTACAAAGTAATTCTTTTAAATAACATCGCACAAACATCACATTAAAGCAAAGAACATAAAATACATTAAACTGGTTCGCTGTTCAATCGCATATTCATAGTAACTTTCAAGTAAAACTGAGAATGGGAGAAAATGAAACATGTCAAAAGACAAATGGGGACTAAAAATTGCTCTCAATAGCTTTGCGAGCATTAAATAAAAAATGGCACAAAAATTGTATTTTAGTCTTACATAAATTAGTCACTTTAAATTCGGGCGCCATACTGTGGCGAAATAGATAGAAGAAAACAAATCCGCCACTTGTAATACGTTTAATTTTAATTAAAAAAAAATACAACGAAAATTACATACTTAATGGTATCAAAACCGGCCAGATACAAACAGTACAGCCAAAGAGATTTTATTACAACTTTATACCTATAAAATACGAAAAATCTTTTAAAAAGATTAGTTAAAACTAATCTTTTTATTCAAAAATAGATAACATCTAAAAAAAAACTGAGTGAAGCTAACGAAAAAATTCGATACATTTTGAAGTTTTATTACAAAAAAGGGAAAAATGTGACACAAGCCGTGAAAAAGTTATATGTCGTATAGGGACATAATGCAGTGTCAGTAAAAGTAGCATAAAGTTGGTTCAAGCGTTTTCAGTCCGGGAATTTTGATGTCAAAGATGCAGCTCGCTCTGGTCGCCCTGTTACATAAAAAGTCGATGCCATTTTTGAAAAAGTGGAGCAAGTTCAACATTAAGTAGTTACGACATAGCTGAAGAGTTAGGGGTTGACCACAAAACAGTTTTGACCCATTTGGAAAAACCTGGGTATACAAAAAAGCTCGATATTTGGGAGCCACACGAGCTCTTAGTCTTGTGATTGTGTTTTTTTTTTTTACTTTAGGCCGCGGTCGGGGAAAATGTTCTTTCGTATTTTATATACAACATTTTCCCCGACCTAATATATAAAAAATTCAAAAGACAATCCAGTATATGAACCAATAGCGATACTGTAATCAACTATACCCTTGTGTAAAGTGGCATCAAAATCTGGCCCGGTAGTTTTGAGCAATACAATATTTTAGAATACATATTTATATGCTACATTTATATTTTAAAAATATTTTATCAGGGTATTTCTGACTTTATAATAATTAATTAATGTATTTCTCTCCAAGGCAAAGTCATTTGGCACCTCAACAGTACTGAATTTCAGTATATTTTTCGTTTTTAACCAACTTCAAAACAAGGAGGAGGTAGGTACTCAGTTCCTCGGAATCTTTTTCTTTTTCATTCTTCATTTAATTAGGGACTTTTATGACGGCAATACATATGCCAGTCCTATCGTACCCTAAATATACATTCTGCTAAAGATTACATTTGGGCCATGCACCTGAACAGGCTGAATCTTTTTTAATTTTTTTTAATATTTATTCACCGATTACTCGAAGACGGGTGGACCGATTTACAAATTCCTTGTTTGTTTGAAACGGTATACTTCCCAAATGTTCCCATAGTCACCACGTCAGGATCCGATGATGGGATCCTGGAGAAATCTAGGGAACTCTTAAAATATTATAGGCACACCTATAACAATTTGGGTATTTTTTTTATAGTAACTCGTGCATTTGTTCTCGGAAAGCACCATTTGGTGAAGTGGCACTGATGATGAAGACCACAGATAACCACCGGAACAACTCATTAATAAGTACTGCAAAATACAACTAAAATGTAAAAACTAGCCGATAGTTATTATAGTGAGCACGTGAGAAACGCAATTTAAAATATTGAAGTACTTAGAGACACGCAACGACTGAGCGCTGCCCTTTGTGACCACGGTATTGAAGGATCTTGGTTACTAAGAGGCAGGATTTAGTCGAGACATGCGCGCGCGCGAATATATAATTGCTATATTTTGGTAGACGAAAGCGGACGTGGGTTAGATTGTACCTACATGCAAATCTGGCATGTGTACTCTGGGATGCTGCGGTCATATTATGACAATTGTGTGGTTTCTGTCATGGGCTAGGTATGAAGAAACGATATTACGTCCAGCTGGATTTTAAGATTCCATTATCATTGATGAATTTTTAAAATAAAAATATATTATGTGTATAAAAAGTTGTTTTACTATACTGATACACCCTTTTTGTCTGCTGCTACAAATATAATTCCTTCTTATTTTTCGTATTTTGGAGTAATTTTTTGAAATAAGACGTAACCTTCCTACACAAACATTTACAAAATACCAAAAAATCGGTACTAAAAAAAAACTGTTTAGGTGACAAGTGACTGCCTAGCAGAGAAACACATTAATACAGTCAGGAATACCCGTTCAAACCTGACCTGGTGCCAACAGGACCACTTTAAAAAAAAAAGAATTTGTAAGTCAGTCCAGGCGTCTTCAAGTAATCGGTGAACATAAATATTAAAAAAAAGATTCCGATGAACTGAGAACCTCCTTTTTTGAAGTCGGTTAAACACGAAAAATAACCTGAAATTAATAATTTATTAATAATTTTATTTCAAATTCAAAGATAGTACGTTATAAATAAAAACATATCTTAGATGAGCTTATACTAAGAAATTCAACAAGACATCTGTGTGTGAACTAGACAAATAAATATCTGTATCTCAGACAACAGTGCTCTTCCCTAAAAAATATATATTTAAAAGCTTATAAGTTCAATGTTTTAATTATATACATATTTCGTTATTTATCGATCAACTAGTATCAAATGAAATAATAATACAAATAAAATAAAATGAAATAAAGTGGAGTGGGGACCTCCTTTTGTGTCGAAATGTAGATGAGTGAGTGTGTGTAGGAGGGTGAGTATGTGAACTTAGTGTGGTAAAATTAAGAGGTTTTCAGTTTCGTCATAGGTCAGCTTATGAATGTACTCAGACACTCATTCTTACAACTTCTGCTATTTAAGGCAAGCATGTCGACAATCCTATCAATCCTGCTATAAAGGTACGGTCCCAAGAAACAGACATATCTATTAACGAATGGGTGTTTAAAGGTTTTATAGGTTTTCGTCGCCTGGATGGTATAGCAGATTTTTTAAAGTTCACTCTCGTATGCTGGGTCAAGACAGTGTGCAGTATGAACAATTGGCGGACCGTGAGGACCTCACAGGTTTGGTACAGCTGATAAGTTGGGAACAAATACGGACGGAAAGTGCTTACTTTGAGAATAGATCTTTGGGCTACTTCAAGTGGCTTCAGAATAAATTCAGTACTGTCGAAGTAGCAAGTGACTTTGTCTAGCAGAAAAACACATTAATTAAGTATTATAAAGTCAGAAATACCCGTTAAAACGTTTCTAAAATAAAAATAAAATGTAGCAAGAAATGTGAATTTTAAAGTATTATTTTTCTCAAAACTGCCGGGTTAGATTTTAATGCCCCTTTGCACAGGGATATAGTTGAGGTATCCCCACAGAAATAGCACCACAATATCGCTATTGACACATAACATAAAACATAACATATCGCTATTGGTTCATAGACTTCTTCCCATACAAATTTAAACAGTCTCCTTTAAACAATCAAATCATAATCAAAAAGAATTGCAGATAGGGTTATCGATATTTTTTTCGTCTATAAAAAAGAATTACACGAGAAAAACTTAGACGCACAAGGTCGTTAATACCTTTTAGTCTTGGTTCTACTAAACATCCTAAAGAGCTCGATTACAATCGGTATTCTTAGGACGCGCACGTTAAATATAAGGTTTCTAGGAAATATATTGTTTGAGAGACGGCGCTGAGTTAAACCATGGTCATGGTACGGTCTTAAATTAAAATTAAGAAGAAAAGACTTCCCATACTTAATAAAAAATATTATGACTAAATAAATTGGTAACAGTGTAGTTTAGAATAATAAAAGTATAAATATCTGGAACATCCACCAATCGTCTTGCGCTATTGTGACAGGATCACGAGGTTTTGTTGTGTAGTCTCGTTGTAGGTGAGAGGTGAGGTGAATTCATTACGACTCACAGGCTAGACATTTAGATCGGGGGGTGAGACCGAAATTCGGCTTGATAAACATGATCAATACCTAAGACAAAGAAAGGTCTGTCATACAAGCAGAATTTTTAATTAGGCAGAAGATGAGAAAATTTACATACCGTTTTGTTGAAGGTATGATTCCTATTGCCATAATTGCTATAAGGTAATCGAAGAAAAGCGTTCATTAAACTGAACGTTCCTATGACAAAGAAATAATATATAATATCGAGACAAAGAGACACAGCTTTCGATAATTTTAACGAATAAGAAAGCAAATGTACCCAGTTTACAACGGAATAACGCATAACTTCATTATAATCTGACTGATTATAATAAATCTAACAAGATAAAATTGACTTCACTTGAAGAATTTTGGCTTATTTTTCTAATCAAATCAACCTATAAGGTTTAAAAAAAACTTGCTATGACATCCATTGCAAGAGAAAGGAGATCTGCCAAATCCCATACAAAAAACCCCAGGCCCGGCGCAAATGAAGTGTATCTCAGATTTCAGAGTAATAATAGTAAAAATATTGTAAAGTATCGCTATTGCCAAATTCTATGGCTAACATGCTTTTTTGCCCAGAGAAGTTTCATAGGCGCTAGATGTAAAAATTAAATTTTTCGGTAAAACTGCATCTTTCTGTGTTTTGTGCTTTACTAATACTGACACATGTGTAACTATATATTTATATAAAATGCAATACTTGTTTTTACATTTTATTCTATTTATCATCTATATATATCATTTCATATAAATATATGGTTTTTGCATTTCTTTCGCACCGGGCCTGGTGCAATTTTGGCGGATTTAAAAATTACAAAATAGCTAAATTACAAAATATTCAAGAAAAAAATAATTGAAGGTCAAGTAAAGCTTAAAATAGAGTGAATATGTTTTAAACGAAGGAGGAATATTATTTAAAAAAAATGCAGGTATATAATACTGCAGTAGATACTCTGTGGCATTGTCTGCATAATGACCTTGTTGAGTTGAGATCTTCTGTAATAGGTACCAGGTGTGCAGACACTTGAGGCACTAACAAGTGTGACGCAGTCCCGTCTGGGGACCCTTTTTTGGTCAATTGTGTTACCTAACGATCACTAGGGTAGCAACGGGTTTCTTTTCTAGCTTTCTTCTGCAATGCAAATTACTTTTGGAAGGTGGTATCCTTGTGTGCAGAGTACTTACATCTTTGATCTCTACCCAAAGCTGTTTTGTATGACGAAAGGGGTTAAATAATTGTGGTTACTTGAACATGCGAAATTCTTTTGTATGGTAGGTGAAGCAAAAAATGCTACGGGGTAGGTATAGATCCAGATAATTCAGATTTGGTCTACCAAGAACGGTTTAAATTGACGGTTGAGTTATTGTATTTTTGGTGCCATGGCCGTGCGAAATCCTTTTGTATGGTAAGTGATGAACACTGGGAAGGTAGGTACTAAAGCGGTCAGTTGCTATAATGTGAGATCAGCTTTAAACAAGCAGATAGTGATATTGATTTACTGCGCGTCAGAATGTCGCGGTCGCTGCCATACTATCGATATACGCTAATTGTGAGACATTGTAGGTACCTACTTAGCGTCTGGTAGCGGTTGTTTGAAGAACATCAGGTGGCCTTTCCCTGCGTGTGGTCGTTATAGAAGGGTCAGGATTTTTTTCCTTTTTATTAAATCCTATATGTAGATGTACATAGGTACCTACCAGTGACGAAGGTTTCATACAATTCGATTGCTACCGGCTTCCCTTTGAAAAATGGCACAGTCAGTATTCTATAGACAAATAATATAATCATATTAAAGACATGTACTCCGGCTTACCTCTTACAAAAATTTACTCTTCGCTTCATAAACCTATTTTAGCTATCGAACTGTTTTGTCCCTTTCAGTCAAATTAAAATGAAGTTTGACAGAAAGGGACAAATCAGATCTAGGTATAGCTAAAATAGGTTTATGAAGCGAATGGCTTTATAATGAATAAGACGGTAAGATTTTATTTTGATTGTTTCCTAGAATCCCACTTGTCCCTATACTTACTTTATGTATTTTTTTCCAAGTTATTTAAATATTCCTACAGTAGGTTAAATCGTTTCGAATCTACTTCCACTAATTAAATACCTTGGTCTCTAGCGGACCTTTGCCTTGTTTATTTCGCAACGATGTTGTTTTTATTTTAAACTAGCTGCTGCCCGGGGCTTCACCCGCGTGGGTATCGGAAATTATCCCACGGGAACGTACTACCGGGACAAAAAGTAGCCTATGTTGCTCCTTTATAACATCAGTTATCTGCCAGTGATAGTCCTGTCAAAATCGGTCCGGAACAAACAGACAGAAGGACAAAACATTTAAAAATTGTTTTTTTGTTATAAGTACCGTATATATCATATGCATTTAGTAAAAAGCTGTTATTTTGACATCACAAACAGACACTTCAATTTGATTTATTTGTATGTACAGATATAGACTAGCCACCTGCCCCTGCTTCACATGGTTTCTACGACTTCACAAAACATCTAAATTTATTTATTAAATGTAAGTTCAATAAATGTATCATACTTTTTTTTTAAAGCAGAGGTTTGCCTTTGCCGGTCCTTTCTATTTTTCGACCATCGCGCGATCTAAACGAGTCTATAGACACCTCATGTATTAAAATCCATCCAGGCGTTAGGATGCTGCGAGGGTATAAATAATCCCACATATATACAAAGATACATAGATATGCGTGAAAACATAACCCTGTCTTAGATGTAGCGCAGTCGGATAATTAGAGCATTCTGCCTCGGATACGTTAAGTTCACATTAAAGAGCGAGCGAAGCGAGCTCGAAAATTAGAGCATCTTGACTCGGATAGGTTATGTTGTTATTGTGATCTTACTGAGAGGTTAGGTACTCGGATAGGTTAGATTTTCTGTGTGATTTACCAAATGAATGCAAGAGCTTGAGAATTAGACCGCACCTGTAACTTGTAGCCAAGCCATTAACAATTTATATCATATTTTCATTAGGTATTCAGTCATTATGGGCTTCTTACTAATAAGAACTTGAGGTTTTGGATATTTTGCGAATTTCTGCTTACATGCGTCGAGGGGTGGGGGTAGCTATGGCCCTGCACCTGCACCTTCCAAAAAAAATCTCTAAGTGATGATGAAAATCACAGGTACCTTGTTTTGGTACGTACAACCATCCTTGATACCTGTTCAAGAATACCTATATCAAATGCTAGCAAAAAAAAATAGACGAAAAGCCAGTTTCATATAATAGGTATACGCGGTACAGCGCTTACTTTTTTTAAATCTTCCTTTCGAACGCTGTGTAGATAGATATATGTTACCCTAAGCCCTTTCGCGACCCACGTTCGATTTCAAGTTCAAGGTCTGAAGGGTGACTGCTGCAGCTAGGGTTGCTAACCCTACTATATATATACTCGTAAGTAATATACAGTATCATGCTTTGAAAGAATGAGTACATAAGAGGAAATCTGAAAATGGCACCGGTAACTGAAAAGTTATTTGGAAATCGGTTGTCCTAGTATGGGGCATGTGATACGGAGGAATGAGGAAAATGTCGTGAGGAAAGTTTTGAGTATGAATGTCGAAGGCTATAAGAGTAGGGGAAGATCAAAGAAACGATGGATGGACTGTGTGAAAGATGATATGGTTAGAAAGGGGGTGACTAAAAAGACAAAAAAGATAGTAGGCAAAACTACTATATTTTCGACAGATTTTATTTGGTGCTACATAAGGCACAACACTGACACACTGACTGATGCATTCTTATAGATTATTTCAGACGAATGGCTTTCACTAAAATATCAACCTTAATTTGAGGTAATGACAGTTCCAAGATGTTTAAAAAAAACTTGTAAAAGGCTCAAAGTAACAAGAAATATGCATTTATAATGGTACTCCCTATTCTTCTCCCAAAATTGTTTGTCCAGAATTCATTATCCATAACACGTTTGCTATAAACTTCAGTAACCATAATGTTAAAAAATCGACATTTTGTTTTACATAATTATCTTTACTTCTAAAACTATTCTGTCATAATATTGAGTACTATAATAATTGAATCTCCTAATTTTGCATGAAATAAAGTCATATGTCCTAAGTATTGTATTATAGAATGTGTATTATTCCGAATGTTCATTTATAATAAAATTGTTAGTCCTAAAACATTTGCTAAAAATTTGGTTATAGTGACAGAAACGAATCGCTGTAAATCCGACTCTACGCAGTCTTGTCTGCCCTACCCCTAGAGTGTAATTTAGAATCGCATAGGCGCGGAGGGGCGAGGCGGCCCGGGAGATGAGGAGCAGGTGGTTGTAACGCTCGCCGCCGCGACTGAGGCTGGCCGGCTTAGCCGGCTTAGCCGGCCAGCAAGACGAAGCTGCGGTGGTGAGCGTTAAACAATCTGCGACGATAAGCTCGCGTGGCACCGCCGGAGACAGAAACAATCCCTGCTGCATGTTGCATGCTCGCTTGCATGCTTGCTTGCGTGCTACATGTTGCATGCTCGCTTGCATGCTTGCTTGCGTGCTACATGTTGCATGCTCGCTTGCATGCTGCATGCTTGCGTGCATGTTGCATGCTTGCTGCATGCATGGTGTATGCTTGTTTGCATGCTTCTTACAGTGAAATAAAATCCACATGTTCACAATCAACTGTTTTATTGAGTGATAATACATGCAGCGCCGGAGCTGTGACAAAAGCTTTGTGATACTTTGTTTTTAAAAACATTATTAGGATAAATAAACATTGAATAATTTGAATTTAGGACATAGAACTTTTATTGAAAACGGTTTTAAGTCTTTCGTATATTATATTAGGTATTCGTAAAAGCAGGGAAAAGCTATTTGAACTTTATGGTCTAAAGCAACATATGAATAATACAAGATTTCATCAGTATGTTGCAAAATATTCAAAAACTTTTAAAAGTGTGTGCAAACTAGCAAAAGCACTTTATATTAGCAATAAAATAAAATCAGCTGATGATAAAATAAAAACTACCTGGCAAATAATAAATAATGAAACAGGCAGGAAAAAACAGCGTAATACAGAATTTAATTTAGAGACTGCACATGGCCTCATCAACTCTGATGTAGAAATAGCTCAGGAATTTGAAAACTTTTTTACTAATATTCCCCTTAAAACTACTGAAGCTTTAAATTCCTCACCCGCGCTTTCTGCTGCCTTACTTACAAAGAATGTCAAGGCATGCCCTTTGGAGTTTAGGTTTCAGCATACAAACCCCCAAGCTGTTATAAAAGCTTTTAAAGATCTTAAAATTAAATCAACAGAGGATCTCTGGGGAATGTCTGTAAAAGTCTGTAGATCTCTCATCGAAACCATTGCTCCCTATTTAGCTTTCATATTTAACACCAGTGTAGACCAAGGAGTTTTTCCGGATCTTTTGAAACACAGTAAAGTAGTTCCGTTGTTCAAATCCGGTGATAGTAAAGAACCCAACAATTATAGGCCTGTGTCAATTTTGCCAGTTCTCAGTAAGGTGTTTGAAAAGTTAATGCTTAATCAAATGTTACGTCACTTTAATAAAAATTCCATCTTTCATGAACAACAGTACGGTTTCACCAAAGGGCGCTGTACCACTGACGCTGGTGTCACCCTACTAAAGAACATTTTTAACGCCTGGGAAGGAGCACAGGATGCCATTGGAATCTTTTGCGACCTCTCTAAGGCGTTCGATTGCGTAAACCATGAGACACTTCTGCTGAAACTAGAGCACTATGGAATTAGGAATACAGCTCTTGATCTACTAAGGTCATACCTCAAAGATAGAAAGGTTAAAGTTCAAGTAAACGGCAAGAACTCATTAGGGTCTGAAATGACAATGGGCGTTCCTCAAGGTTCGATATTGGGTCCATTCCTCTTTTTAGTTTACATTAATGATTTACCCCAATTACTGCAGAATCAACCGAAGATGGTGTTATTTGCAGATGACACATCATTGATCTTTAAAGTAGACCGACGGTCACAAAATCTTGACGATGTAAATAACTCTATTCTTCAGGTCCAAGATTGGTTTATGGTAAATAATTTGGTACTTAATGAAAAAAAAACCAAATGTATTAGATTTAAATTACCTAATGTTAGAAGTTGCGAATGTGACATCATATTGAATGGAGAAAAACTAGAATTTATTAATCAGACGGTTTTCCTGGGAATCACGCTAGACGAGAAATTGCAATGGGGACCCCATATAACATCTCTTGCGGGGCGGTTAAGCTCGGCCGCTTATGCTGTTAGGAAGATAAGACAGTTAACAGATGTAGAAACCGCGCGTTTGGTCTATTTTAGCTACTTCCACAGCATTATGTCATATGGCATTTTACTGTGGGGTCGGGCTGCTGACATTGAATCCATTTTCATTTTGCAAAAGAGAGCTGTCAGGGCCATTTACAATCTATGTCGTCGCGAATCTCTTAGGGAACTATTTAAAAAGATTAATATTATGACGGTACCTTGTCAATTCATTTATGAAAATATTATGTATGTAAGAAAAAATCGACATCTTTTTAATAAAATAAGTGATAGACATAATTTTAATACTAGAAATAAAGATAAAATTGATCAACCATTTTTTAGATTATCTAAAGTACATACATCTTTTATGGGGTACTGTGTTAAATGTTACAACAAAATACCTTGTGACATATTGCAATTAAATGAAAGAAAATTTAAAACTCATATAAAAAGTACACTTTGTAAACAAGCATATTACAAATTAGAGGATTATATCCTAGATAAGAATGCTTGGAAACATGCTGGTCCTGCTCCATAGGACAATCTAGAGTCTAGACAAAATCAAACTGGTTGCTAATTTGATTGTATAATTTATAATTTTTATGACATTGATTGTTACATTATGTACTTAACTACTTAAACTCACACACTAAATTATTACTTGTTGAAATTTTGGAAACATCATCTACTTTTCAATATTTGTAAATATGTGAGCACCATGTATCTATCACATAATTAACCTGCCTTTGCATTATATTTAATTCTTTTTACCTATTGTGGTATAGTAATTTTATTCTAGGTGCATCATCTTCACATATGATTACATAATTAATGTGAACTTACATAATATTGTAAAATATTTTAAAAGAGTAACGGTGGAGTTTCTTGCCCATTCTTCTCCATACGAAACTACCTTTTGGAAGGGGCAACTAGAATCAATTCTATTTTTTTGTAAATTTTGACGTTCAAAAGTGCCTTTTATGTGCCTATTTGAAATAAATGATTTGACTTTGACTTTGACTTTATTCATTGAAATATTTAGGGCATATTGTATTTACGAATTTCAATTTTATGGCATGTGATATTATGTGACAGTAAGTTCGGTCTAGTTATCATTCGGGCAAATGACGATTAGGACAAAAAAATGGTACTTTAGATTATAGATAAAAAAGTTAGGGAACACCATAGAGAACCATTTAAAATTCAATATTATTTAAACATACCTACGATTTTTTTTTTTCGCTGTCATCATTATTTTTGCAGGCAATGGCTTTGAAAATACTATAATTGATATAAAAAATGTTGACACCCCTAACCGCAGCGCACTCCTCTTTTAATTTGAATAATGACTGTTATACTCGACTTGGCTGCACGCAAGAACTTGTTTTGCAAAAAGCACGTGCGCCCTAGTTACAAAGTGAATCAGCTATAGGGATAAAAAATGTTTTGTAAGTAGTAATGATGAGGAAAACGGTAGGATAAATTGAAAACCTTACATACTATGAAAGGCAACGTGTCTTTGTTGTAACCTTACATAATGTGAAAGGCAACGTCTGTTTGTTGTTGCGCTCGAGAACTATTTTACAATGTAATATAATAATAATAATAAGTAATTAAATTCATATATCTACCCACGTAGGTACTTAAATTGAAGGTATAGTTACTCGTAGGTATAGGTTAACCTAGCTACTTACATTTCAATAAACAAAATATTCTGAAAAGAGGATGGATTAAAAAAGGAAAATAATGTAAAAGGGAAATGGAAATTCTTCAAATGTGTTCATCCCTCCGTCCAGCATAACAATCTAGGGTTGGCACGGTGCCAATACCGCCCTCAAAAGCGTTGTTTACAGCTAGAGTTGCGTATGGTATCAGCTTCCACGGAAAATAGCTGAAGGGATAAATGGATTAAAGTAAACTAGTAGCTAGTCTACTTGTTTTTTACAGAAATTGATTTAGGGACAGTTAACTCATACGAGCTGTCACTGTGATTATGTAGATTTTAGTATCGTACTAAAATTACATGAGCTGATATTAATAGTTCTAGGTAGGTATAGATTCAACATTACCTATTTGAATTTATGCTAAATAAGCAAATGAAAACGATAGCAATGGCATAATGTGTGTTTCAGGGAAAAACGGTTTTTTTTTTTCAGTTTAGGACTCTAAAGTTTCTGACTGGACTTCCCCAACTAACTACTCTAATGTAAAATAATATATTTGTCGAGCTGATCAAGTGAGATGGGTGGGCTGGGCGATCGATTAATGAGTATCATATCGTTAGTGGCTATGTAGAATACTTCACTAACGTATTCTAGGTAATAATTATATAAGTAAATTGCCATCACATTCTTAGAACTCATGGTTGTAAATTGTAATAGTGAATCCGATTTAACGCGACGCTAATGAAGCAGAATCGACTACTTAGAGAAACGCCGTAAATTTTGGCTGATAATAAAATATTAAAATGAGTTTTCTTTATTTATCGAGTTTGGCGTAAGGGACTGGGACTACAACGACGCAGCATGTTGGCTCCTCGCCAATCGGTTCCACACAACGTAACTCCGTAGTGAATCTACCATGAAAATAAACGTCTATGAATAAAATCTTACGGTTTATACGTGTTTCAGTATTCGTTCGGTATTCCGTGCCGTAAACGCATTTTAGCCTTGACAGTTATAAGGTGGTAGTTAATTTAACCGTGCTGTTTAGTTCGTAGCGATGGCTCATCAGTTTTGGATATCGTATCATCCTCCTACTGGTAGGTCCCTTTGACATTGTTTTGACCGGAGTTGTTTTGTTTTGCACGATTTATATTTTGCTGAACTGTTTAGGGAACAAACATGCGTCCAGTGGTGACGAGACCCCGCCGATACCAGAGGAAGAGCTCGAGCAGCAGAAACTTGAACATGAGAAGCAGCTACAAAAGGTACCTAATTTTATTTCTACACATGCATGATGTCATGAAATATGAACAAGAACTTCCATCATTGCGTGGGTAGACATTGTTTACCTTTTGTGACATTCCCGAACTCTGCTAGTAGATAATGATTTGTTTGCATACTGAGAGACAGCTTTAGACACATGTACCTAGTTGTATGCTTGCTTAAGGGTCCGTGCACGAAAAAAACCCTCTTTTGTAATTGTGGGAAAGCTTGAAATAATTAAAACATTAAGTCTGTGTGGCAGTGAAAGTAGTTTTCGTGGTGTCAAAACCATTCGTGTCAGCACCTGTTACTAGTTTCATAAATTTGTCTCATTAGCAAAATTTATTTAAGTGCGTCTTAGAAAAATATTGAACATAAAAAACAAAATGCTTCGAGGATAGTTGAAGAATAGTGTTTTATTTTTAATTTCTTGATAGTTTTGCTAAATAATTGGAAAAATACATTATTGACTGGAGACAGGGTTAAAAAAAATTGGTTTTTATCGAAGTTGCTATATTTTGAATTGAAGTTGAAAAAATTGGTCAAGCTACCTGCATGTAGACCATATGATGATGTTTTTTAATGTTCAAATCAATAGTAGTTTCTTGTAAAATGATGATCAAACGTCTGCCTCGCGTAATTTTTGGGAAATCTGGTTATTTGGAAACACCTTGAAGCCATCTGCAAAAGTAAGCTTATGGCCTCATAAATCAATGAAAAAAAAACCCTTTCTCATAAACAATTAACAAAATTGATACAAATCAGTCGATTTCGTGCACAGCCCCTTAAGCAAACCTTAGGTAAGCATTTTTGGGTATGCACTGCACTATATAGGTAGATACAAAACTGCGTCGTTAGAAGTGCAACGAGAACTACAAGCTGCAGGATGCCAAACCTAAGATTATACCTAGGTGGATTTTGTAGTCAGTCTAGCTGTTACTATAGAATAGAAACTACTACTATAGAAATTAAGTATTAGTTAAATCAACTCTGTGTGTAAAGCTGTTTCTGTGTTACTTACTGTTTCATTTACACATTAAATTACACATCTGACAATAACATTTAAGGAGAAGGAATGCCAAGCGAGAGAGGCGGAGGAGATCAGGCAGCTGGACATAAACCTCCTCCACCAACGGGCGATCGAAGCTGAGGAGGACAAGAAGAGAGAGGTAACACTGACATTACAAATTTTTGAGTTTTTTTTACTTTCGACTCAGTGCCTTGTTTGAAACAGATGGTGCGTTGTATTCTTTATGACGTTAGACAAATAAGACCCATTTTTGGAAAGACATTGAATTAAATCAACAACGTGTGTGTTTTCGACTAGCAAGGGATACCTACAACACAACACGGAACTGCTTTTATGTATCAATGAGCTGAAATTCTTCGTAAAGAAATGGTTCAATAGTTATTTGCGTTCCTTTGTGGGTCAGTTTTGTCTAATGTCACAATAAACAAAGTTTTTAGTCTCTATTAAAATCGCTATTGTAATTGTTCTGATTTATTGTCAGTAATGTCCATAGAATGTATTTTAGCTTGTAGGGACAAGCTGTAATTAAAATAACTCAAAAACTGAAAGTATGTAGTTTGTTCAGAACCCATTGTATGATCGATTTAGGTAGGTTATTTTTAATCAAACAATATTATTGATAGAACAGGCCCTGCAGTCTCGACAAATATAACGACAAAAACCGGTCGTTAAGTCTAATCAGTGTCAAATTTCTTTAATAGATTTTCAACCTTATGCTTTCGAAATAAAGTTGAAAATCTATTAAAGGAATTTGACAACGATACGACTTAGCGACCGATTTTTGTCGCTGTCTAATGTCGAGACTGCAGGGGCTGGTAAGTTATAGCTATCGATTATAACAAGTTGTAACCAAAAATTTCAAATAGGTAACAATAATTTAAAAAATAATATTTACTGGGCATTACATACCTAACTATAATAAAAATTTGTTAGGGTATAGGTATTTGTGGTTTTGTGTTATTTAAATTACACTTTATATACGGTATATCAGGGACTCCTTTTAGGTGTCTACCGCAAGAGTACTTATAATAATAGACGCATTTTGGACGCGCTATGTATATTCGATACCTTTCCTTCCACTGGGCGTCCGTGTGGTCAGGCGACCTCTCCTGTAGCGAGCTCGGTGGCTTGACGGGGGCCCTGAAATTTTATAAAGTATTATTTTCAACAACAATTTTCATCGTTTCTACATTCATCTAACCAATTGTGAGGGTAAAATGACAGCCTGAATTGCCACCTATTAGCCTGAACAGCCTGATTGAGCCATATAGATCGTTCTCTAATGGCTAAATGGCTAAATGTAGTGGTTATCTCAAGTGGGCTGATCAGGAAATTTAGAACAATATGGCCTATGGCAAACATGTAGGTATAAGATTTGCTTTAGAATTCAATAATAAAGAATATATAAACAAACAATACTTATTCAATTAAATTCAAACACAAAAATGATATATTTTGACCTATATTTTAAGCAGTTAACCTCAATCTTATCAAACTTGCTTTCAGCAAATTTCAGTAATTCTGAAGCTGCTTACAGCGGTTTATCATGCGACAACGCTCAAGAACCACTTGTTGAACAATATCGCATTATGTATTCAGTGTACTACCATAATCTGAAACTTTCAACTTCACAAACTTTGTGGAAATTCAAGACCTTGTTTCAAATCTTTTTGGGATGTAAAGTATAGGATAAAAATATGGATTTATGGATGAATGTAGATTAGTGGTTCAGCAGCTTATGTACAGAACTTCTCGGGTTCGACTCTGATTCGAGGTAGGGTGTAGTGTCTCAGTAGCAGCCTGAAGATTGGAATTAGTTATTTTCAGTGTGTTCTATTTCGGTATTTGTTCCAAATAAGGGCCAAACAGGTATAGGTATACAGTGAATAGGTGTTACACCTGTGTCTTGTTCTACAAAAAACACACTCTCAAACAAAGAGTCAGACCTCAAAGAGGTGTTAGGTTCACAGGTATGACAAGAACAAATGATCACAAGAATATTAAGATCATTTTGGTAACTGCCTATTAGGTACAAAAATATTTAAATAAAAAGCATAACATCACGCCATGTTTTCTCAAAGGGTTACGCAGAGGAGTACCTATAGGTCACCCACATTTCGCCAATTATATTTAAGTCCCATTTAATAGGGGACACGAGCCTACGAGTATTGCCATCAACCGGGCACAAATCCAGACTTCGGGCTGCTACCGAGAAATTTTAAAATAATTAACTAAAATATCTACTTACGTCGCATGAAGGTGTCATTAATGCCTTTGGATAATGTAGATTGCAGAGGCTGTAGAAGGGCTCCGGGGGATGAATACATCGTGGTCGCATCACCGCCTGTGCGACCTGCAGCGCCAGGCTGCGCGGCTTCGTCACAGCCGCCCGTCCATCCCTGACACCACCAAACACCAACGGGTAACTGCCCAGTATGCCTATTAATAGAATATTTTTATTGATTCATCTAGTTCTAAGCTCATGCGCGTCAAATCCAGCGTAAAAATATTTCCATCTGAGGTTGATCAGACGTCTTTGACATAATTGCGCAATGAATTGCGTAAAGACGGTAATTATTTTATGGTCATTTTCACCTGTGTTTGATTGACCAAACCGTAAACTGTTTTGTTTTACACTGATTCTCAAGCTTTCTCGCCATGCAAGCACTGTACTTTGTTTTATGATTTTACATAGTTTTTAATTTATTCGTAGACTACGTGTTGTAGGATAGCTAGCTCTGCCTGACTTAGAGGTACTAAGATGACCTACATAGTTACTTAGGAGGTAGGGGCGGCGCTCAACGAACTCATATCCTATGCGTCATAAAGCACTAAAAGGACAATTTACATGCTGAAAAAATAATTTAAAATAAACTGCGTGTTTATTTATTTCCAAATCATTGGGGCCATTGTCAACGTTGGCGGGGATCGCAAAGTGTGTCGTTAAACAGTTGTTCCTAAGTGTGCTGTGTCGTCTTTTCATAGCATTTACTACGGGTTGCGGGTTCGAATCCCGCATGGATTTTTATAATATGGTTTAGGCAAGTTTTAGGTAAGTTTCGAATCTGGGTGTTAGTGTAGGTAAGTGAGATTCGGTTTTGTAAACGCACTCGCAATACAGGAAAACAGAAAGAATAATAAAAAAACTCTCAATAAATTCACGTTATACATGCATGAACGTATGAATGACTGAAACTTGTGACTTACGTCTTCTGCGAAATCGGTTGGTCACCCATCTTTCAATGACCATGGACCATGGCTTAACCGCTGTCTGCTTGCGTAGCGCCAGTTATATATACAACTATACCACTACATGATTTCAATGTGTATTTACGTTCACTAAATAAATAATAATAAATAACTAATCAAAAAATCAAATCAAGACACTACAGGTAGATAACTCGCGCACCGTTGCTTAGATATAACTGTTTCTGTGTGTGCTACATGAAATATGGCCGCCCAACATTTATATCTATAAAATCTCAATATCTCTCGGGTACCGGAAGGATAATCAATACTGCACCAGCCGCGTCGACGAATCACGAGGTCCGCTATCCAGCCATCCAGGCACTCTGTCTAGTGCTCATGACATAAATTATTGAGATCTGACACATGCGCGAATATATTGACCTATAAAAATTGCACGAGAGTAGCCGCCAGGAGGAACTGTGCAATAGATGCAACACGGTCTTTGCTGCAACAAGTCGGCTTCGGAGCGCATTCTGTTGAGTGTCTAAATTATTTAAATTTCCATTTAAATTCATTGAAATGAGGTTCAGTGTTAATAATTCAAGTGTTTTGTTGTGCTAATTATATAAATTGGGGAAATTTGTGGAAAATCGGCAATAATTGTCGATAATTTAGGGCGCCGCGCAATACGCCCTTCGAAACAAAGGCGGCCCGGTCGTCGGCCGCAATTGATCTTCTTCTCGTATAAGTTAATATTCTTTTTTAATTTTCTCTAAAGTGGGGATACGAGTGCTGGTGATTAAAAGTGAATAATTTTTTATTTTTTATATGTTCAGAGTATGTTGAAGAAATCCTGCAGCACGCAGCTCACGAAGCCTGAATCGAGCCAGAGCATCGACGACGTCGAAGGCATCATCTTAAACTTCAGCAGATTCGGACCCTGCCGAGGTAAGCCCCAGCCACCCAGCTAGTTCTAAGAATATGTTTCAGAACAAAGGAGGAGGAGGAACAAAGAACAGGACTTATAAATATTTTTTGAAATATAACGGCGATACTAGGCGTTGATGTCTAATACTAAGCAATTGTATCAGAGGATTTTCCAAAAATCTTAAAATATTTTGATACAATTTCATTGTCTTATTACACTTTAAGAGCAAATTAATGTGTCAAAGTGTCCATTCTCTCAACTCGGCGTTTGTAAAACGATAACCCTTACGAGCGGTTTAATGAGTTTTTCACACTACCAGCCTCGTGACGACATGCTGCCTACGTCATGCATTTCATTCACTCGTGTTCATTGATATAACCCGAGTAGAATAGGGTAGGGTCAGTAGGTCGCTCATATTTTTAGAGGTAATGTTTGTTGGATGATTTCATTGGTAATTTTGGTTCTTTTGTGTACAGATGAGTCAGTGGACAGCGATTGCGGTGAGCCAGCAAGTTGTACCATTACGGTCAACGCGGAGTGCAACGTCATCACGCACACGTGGCGTGACTCCGCACTTGATATTAGTTCAAATGCAGATGATGAGCTACACCATCCAGCCTCTTGTTATGGGTAAGTGGAGGTCAACACCCTTGCTAATGCCGGTGCCGAATGTTCTATGCAGAAAATCAAAGACACACAAATATGTACGCTTTTGCTCTGGCAAAGCGAATGAAATAAAGTGTGTAACATTTTCTAAGAATATTTCGGTATCTGCTTAGGAAGTGGGATTAGTCTTACAGGTACCATCTTCAATTTCTTGTGGCAACAGGAGGATTGGCGCGGTAACCTGCATGGAATGATACAGGCTTAGTAATGGCATGCCCGGGACGGCCGCCGGCCGGGCCATTGATCTTTATTAAAAAAGCTTCAATGGGGTTGTGTAGCCTTTTTTTTTTTTTTTGTTTTCGGGGGGAACCTTCAAAAGGCACCCGACCTCTGGGGATGGAGGTCGGGGAGTGTGGGATTTTTACCTTACTAAAACCACCCCGGTGATCACCATCAGCACATAGAGGGGGTCCCGGTTCCTCTTAAAATACCAATTCCGGAACCCCCCCTGTGCAACGCCTGGAAAGCACATCCCTGGGGAGACTGTAAAGGGGCCTCCCCTGAGCCTCGCTATGCGCGGCAGCACGTGACCACTGTGCCGCCGTCTTCCCTGGGGTCACTCAGAGGGCGGACAGAGTCCCTACTCTGTGCGCCTGCGACCCCAAAGGTCCACCTACATTGCTTTGTAAGTGGGTTTCGGCGTATTAGGCGCCAAGGCGGTTGCCTCCCCGACGCCTTCTTCTCCGAGCAGGATCAGCCCTCTCCCGATCCCGCTCGGCGGCTTCCTTCTTGACCATCACGGTCTCACAGAAGGAGGCTACTTCCTTCCAATTCTCAGTCTCTGCCAGCATAGCCCTCACTACTGCCGGCAGAGACAGGTCTCGCCCAATCCTGGCAACGAGGACCCGCCGCTCGGAGGCCCACGCAGGGCACTCCTCGAGCGTGTGTTGTGCGGAATCTAGGCTACCTCCGCAGTGGTGGCAATTTGCCGTGGCCTCTCGCCCAATTCTGTTCAGGTACTCACCGAAGCAACCATGTCCGGTGAGCACCTGGGTGAGCCTGAAGGAGATGCGCTCCCCTCTTTTCAGCCAGGCTTCGAAGTGCGGCAGAACGGCTTCGACAACGCGCTTGCGCGAATATTGCGGCTGCTGTAGCCGCTCGCGCCACCTCTCAAGCGCGTGTCGCCGCTCCCGTCGCCTCAGCCTTACAAATGCGCTTCCTGGCACACTATTCCCGCTTTGGCGGATATCGCGAATCTGGTCGTAAACCTTCGCGTCCATATCCGCCAGGATGTCCAGCGGCGGAAAGCGTGCCAGGAGAGTTGCCGCCTCAAAGGATATCGTTCGATATCCTCGTGCGATACGAGTGGCCATTTTCCGCTGCAGTCTATTGACTTTAGTCCTGCAGCGTCGGACGCCTGACAGTCTACCTGACCAAACAGGCGCCCCGTAAAGGACCATCGATCGCACGACAGCCGCGTAGAGACGGCGAACTTCCTCCCGAGGTCCCCCGAGATTGGGCAGCAGTCTATGCAAAGCACCCACTGCCTTCTCGATCCGGGGAACCAGGCGCTCGAAGTGCTCTTCGAAGCCCCACCGAGGGGTTGTGTAGCCTATATGAGTCTGCACTTATATCAGAGGAGCAAACTCAAACTCAAAGCATTTATTTCAATTAAACTATTTACTGGCACTTTTGAACTGTCAAGGAGTCGGTCAGTCAGAAATATGAAGCTAGTTGCCCATTCCAAAGCGTAGTAGATACTGTAGGTAGGAGAAGAACGGGTAGGAAACTCCATATACACTCTTTTATATTATATTGTTACAAAAATATTAGTTACATCATTAATGTTGAATTTATAATTATATGTGAGAATGGTGTAAAAAAGACTTACCTACACATTAAAAGCGTCCAGAGTGCAGCAAATAGGAACAAAAAAAAAAAACTTAAAATGAGCCGTGGCAGCTAAGAGGTGATCAGTCCCAACTGACGGCGCCCTTTCACGAAAATGCCGCATGGATCAGCACCATTCAGCTCAACCATTTTGAAGAGAGCTATATGATCCAACACACGCGCCACCGTCAGCGAGACATTTGAGTGACCATGACATACTATCAGCCGCCAGGGCACATTCAAGTCAATGAAAGACATATTACCCGGCTATGCAATTATATAATACAAAGGTAGTCTTACAATCTTCAGCTTAATATGTAATCAGATGAAAGTTCCCTTTGGCCGTTGACAAGACAGCCTTATTCGATTGGACGGGTGCCAAGGAAAACAAATTCAAAGATGTGTAATATCTAGTGTTTTTAATAATAATGATGTCTTCGTGTCTCTTATATTTGTTGAAATCTAATATTGATATTGAAGTTAAAAACATTTGCAAAAAAATAATTTGGAGGCCAGTAGGGGCAGTTGGTCCATACACGCAAAATTTCACGTATTTAGTATGTTAGTTCCTACCTATGTACCTAGTAACCAGCCACACCTAGCGCTCTTTGTGAGAACGTTGCAACATCAGAACCTCCCCCCCGGCCGGGAAGCCTAGATCGATCTAGCCGACTGCACCAGGCATGAGCGTTACGCAACGCACTGATTGTACGGATACTTAGAGGCAGCAAAGAGGAATTAAACGGACATAGCTTAGGTACTTAATATTTTTTTTAAAAACATGATTTATGGAAAAAAGTGGTAAAAAATATGAATATAGTTGTAATGGCAGTCGGGCCTGAATCTAGAAATAGGTCAGATCGGTGAGGGTGGAGCGCGCAGGCGCGACGCGGCGCGGCTGACGCGGCGGGCGCGGCGGGCGGGGCGTACCGGCACCCCGTGTGCCATGGCCGCGCTCCCCGCACCCGCAATACAGTCTACTAGGTTCGCACTTTATTTGACGACGTGTCGCACCGCAACATCAGATGTTGAGTTCGTAGAACCTCCAGGCAACCCTGGTGAGTGCGACACTCCTGGTGGAAACGGATCGGTTTCGCGATCACTAAACGACAGTTTTTCGTCGTACTGTTTCTTTAAGTAAAACGCGACTATAGTTCTACGCTTAGATGTTATTTCGACGTGGATCACTCGATTTTGTGTACCCTTAGCTGACTAGATGTTAGCGTAGGGCTTGCATGTGTCTCTGTGTCTACTTTCCCTAAGTGTGTTACTTAACTAAACCCGCCGTGTCCTATCCTTGGGTTGACTCTGTGGGTGTTGTTTTTGTGTGGGTCGGAGTGCGGAGGCGTATGAACGTTTCGTTACAGATAAGATGTTTGTAGGGAGATAAGATGCCGTTGCTAAGCGTAGGAGCAGAATGAGGCGTCACGAGATGCAATGCAAGGGGGCTGAGGTCGGCGGCGCCAAGGACGGCTCGCAGATGTCTCGCAGCGAGTCCACCATCAGCCGGTGCACCCCGCACACGCCGCTGGGCCCGCCGGACAGCGTCAGCGTCGACTCCAACCCCATGCCCACCATCTATCGGTAACTGTATGCTCAGACTCCGCCGTGCAGGGAGAAGACGTACCGCTACAGCCACCACCAGCGCCTGCATGACAACATTGCGCTGAGCGAATACTCGCATGACTTGCCGACTACAAACACAGTCCATTGCTAAAGCGATTCAGCCGACGCGAACTGCAGTAGTCATCAACACTGCTATGTCTTCTCCCAGTGGCAAATAAAGCTGAGAGCGCACTACGCAGCATCGCGCACCGCGATCTTCGCATGCGAGTAGGTATCACGGACAGCTTCTATCTTAGACGGTGATACAATTTACAACGTTACGTAACCATGAGAGGACGATGGTGTTCCTGTAGCTAGTTGTAAGTTGTCAGCCGCCTAAGACATGAGCGGCGATAGTTTTACGATCGCTTGGCTTGCCTCATGCTGATGGAGGAGACAGTTGGCCGACCCGCGACTTACAGGTACGGAGATAAACAATATTATTGTGTCACATTGTCTCTTCACCACCTTGCCTTCACCTACTTCCTTGCTTTCAATATAATCCTAGTGTTTTCTTAATTGTTTACTTCGTCCTTTCGGTTCCGATATTGTTTTATAGATTCATCGTTTCATCGTTTTAGGCTCAAAGGTTTATGAATCTTTTGAAGTACGTCATCACGAACTATCATTACGTCTTTAGGATTTTCATGCATGTCACAGTTATTTCGTAAGAAGTAACATAGAAGATTATTAATTTTAATTTCATGTAAATACATTTAATTAATTCATTAGGTAATTCTGAAAAATAGAAATCACTCAATACGGCAAGGAACTGCTGCCATATTCATAGCTTTAGAACATGGATATATCAATGCTTTAGATCAGACCCATTTTGAAATTAGCTATGACTTTATTTAGTTAATAAATTTTCGCTTAAAGTAGGTAGATGGATAATATTTAATCATCAGTAGTGACCCCTAGTTAGAAACCTTGTAAGTATAACCTAAATCAATCACCAACATAATATCTCGCACTGAAATTTAAATACGAAAATATAAAATAACTAAACTCAACTAAATTCGAAATGCGTTCCGTAAACAATGAAACAAATATACCAGCGATTTATAGAGAAAAAAAAGTACGTTGTTCGAATAAACACAGAGTGGAAAAAAAGGAGCCGTAATCTGACCGATCTGCGATGATAATGTTTTGGGACAATACCGCCAGTCAACGTTCGAAAAAAACATCATTTAGGTTCTTATAAAATAATTATGATGCACTGGTTATCAGTGGCAAAATTAATAATAGGGTTATAAACTGATTACCGTTCTTCTTATTTAATAAGACGGGAAAAATAAATAAAACAGGCAACAAAACTTATGACACCGACCGAAATGAAGATAAAATAATAGATACGACTGGCGGAATGTAAATTACAAAATTTTAGACAGATTCAAACTTTCTTAGCTCTTCAGCGGTGTTATTTATAAAACACCGCCACGCTTTCGATAAAAAGTAAATTAGTTGTGTAATATTGTTACACCAGGAAGGTCGAAGAGGAAGCAGCCAAAAGATTATAAAGTGTTTCTGAACACTAAAGAATTCTTAAAATATAATATCACGTATTTCATCAAGATCACAATATTCTGGAGTTGGCGATAATACTAATAATAAAACGTTTATATTTGTTTAGGTGTCGGGCACCCATTGCGTCCCTGGATTGTATGGACGACTTCAGTGCAAATTCACAACAGATGTTGGATCAAGGTAGGTTAAAACCGTATAAAGAAAACCATGAATTTCTAAAACATTTTACATCAAAAACCTTTAAAAATTTGTTCAATCTTTTGGAAGAAGATATTAAAAGTCTTACTTACTTGGTGTGTTATCCTGAAGACGGCTGGTCGTACGACAAAACGTCCTCACTTATGAAAAACCAAGTGCAGTACTCCTCGAACTTATAGTAATATTATAATTCAAGCTAGATCGCGTCCATTCTTCCGATGTTACTAGAATGGTATCGACTTGTATTTTCCTGTTCCAACTTTACATGAATTATTCAGCAGTTGACATATGACCCTGGAAAGACTGAAAGATATATCTTGAATATTATCTGCCTACTGAAAAAGTGTTCCGTACTGCAAAAATAAAAAGATTGATAATTTTCTTGGCTCGAAAAACCAAATCTAAATCTCAATTGTTTACGTGTTCTATGATTTTATGATATGACATGTATTTGTAAATTCGAGCATCTGAAGACCCATCAAATTCAAAACCATGATAAGAGCAATTTTTTTTTTTAATTGTTTCGAATACCTAGATAAATGTTGATTTTTCTTATCTCTGTCCGTAGAAATAGGACAATTTGCTATAAGATTCAGTTTAGGTAATAAAAATAAAAAATGGAACACAGAATACGGCGGACGAATTCTAAACATAAAAAATTTAATCTAGACAATTTCAATGACAATATAGTACGAGAGAATTTAAGAACATCTGCGGGAGCTTATGATTGTGTTTTGTGTACAGCTGGTGAAGTAAATGTTTCCCGGCACGTGTCAACGTATATGGGGAATCACACCACCATGCCATCGGTGGTGACCCCAGGACTGCGGTACAAGAACTTAGGGAAGTCCGGCCTGAGGGTGCCTAACATCGGCCTAGGGATATGGGCTATGCTGAATGAAGAAAGCGCCGAAGAAGTCATTATGACTGCCCTGGAGAATGGAATCAATCTCTTTGATTTATCTGAAGCACATTGCGGTTAGCTAATTGACTATTTTATTTTAATTAACTTTTATATTTATTTAGAGGTGTCGGAATAGTTACATAAGTTCCATGTTTCATTGTGCCGTATCTAATAGGTGTTTATACTTGATCCTTGTCTGATAAATATCTTACCGATTTACCTGAATAAAACGGAACTCGGAATAAAGGACTCAAGCGGTATATATTTTTTAAATAACTCATATAGATAGATATACTGTAATTAATATCGCTTAAAACGTATTCGACATTTTAGGGTTAAATTTAGGTTTTAACAATTACAAAATAAATAAATGGTCGTAGCTAATATCGCTATTTTTTACGGGCATCATTAGGCACTATGCTGCTGTTTTTTTACTGATTTTATAATAATTTCGGAAGTAAACAATAAAATGTATCGTTTAATAGCAAAAGGGGAAGCAGAGCTCGGCAAGGTATTAAAGAAACGTAACGTAAGGAGGACGAGCATTATTATCACCACCAAAATATATTGGAGCACCAAGTAAGCTCTAGTTTTAGTTACATTCCATACCTGTACTTGACTGTACCATACCATAGACCATAGATTGATTAATCGCACGATTTACAACATAGATGTTTGTCACTTACTTTTCTAGATGTTCAACGTGGAATGAGGAGTAATTAAAATGTAGTGAGATTTATATAGATTGATGTTTCTAGGCTAGATGTGTATTAGCAAAACCGATAACTTATAACTAATCGATTCCTTTGCATTTCTTGATATAGATGTTATAGCCTGCTGACATCCCTTCAGAGTTAGAGGATTTCCTGGTTTCCTATCTCAGCATATCGATGTTGTCGCCCTGTATTTACTAATATACCCTATTACATTTTTAGTATAGCGTCCAAGGAGTAATTGTATTTTGTACAATGTAAAGATGAGTGGTGTAAGCTTTGACTTTGCTGTTAGGGTACTTGCTGCGCACACAACGAATCACCGACGCTTCACTCGATGTGCTTCCCGCTCGCTAGTTGCTAACATACTGTAAACTCTCCATTTACTAGGTTTGCTCATACTAATAACAGGTCGGATGAAAGAGGCCTCTCTCGTAAACACATTGTTGAGAGTGTCAAGGCGTCTCTGGCGCGGCTTCAAGTTGAATATATTGATGTAGTGCTCCTGCACAAAGTCGATCCTGTGTGCCCCATGGAAGGTCAGTTCATATCAAATATATTGACTTTCAATAAATTATTTTTATTGCTAGTTTGTACAGTTACTAAAAAGCGTAATCCTTCGACAGAACTCGTTCGTGCAATGAACTTCGTGATTAATCAAGGATGGGTCATGTACTGGGGAACTGCTCGCTGGTCCCCAGCAGAGGTACGAAATATCTGACTAGTTGGTTTCTTGGACTCCAATGAAAGAATGTCCTTTTATGATAACATTTGGCCATTTATTTCGTAGATTATGGATGCATACAGCAACTGCAGGCAGTTCAACTGCATAACGCCAATAGTTGAGCAAACAGAATACCACATGTTCTGCAGGGAAAAACCCGAGCTCTATATGCCCGAATTGTATCACAAAATCGGTGTTGGTGGGTAACCTAAATGTATTTACGAATATTTATTTAATAAATATTGGTATTGTGAATACTAATACATACATTTTGGTTACTAGGTATGATGGCATGGTCTGCCATCACAACAGGTAAGGGACTCGGTCGTGAAGAAATCACCGGACTATTCGCTAAATCACGGTTCAACAGGAAGTATAGTACGTTCAGCTGGTGCGAAGAGGATCTCGCAGTTCCTGAGGTAGCAGTCCCTTATTGATTATATACGTAATCAAGACCATGGTTTGGTGAACATCATATTAAATGTAATGCTTGTTACAGTTGCGTCTCACCGGCAGTAAGGAACAAGTGACCGGAGAAGAACCACGCACTTATGGAGATAAACTTCGTGATCTCTCCAACCTGGCGAATACATTAAGTGTGTATTATTCCTAATATCTTACTTTATAGGGCCCAAGATCTTTTTGAAACTATGCCTTTCTTTGTAAACAGATTGCACTACTGGCCAATTGGCCGTTGCCTGGTGCCTGAAGAATGAGTCGGTTAACTGTCTCCTGCTCGGTGCCACAAGCGTTGAACAATTTAAGGAGAACATTCACGCGTTGCAAGTACTATTCATTCCACTTTTGGTTTTCTTGTATAAAGAGATAGGTGCCCAACGTGTAAATATTGTTCTCTTAGCAGATCGTCCCACAGCTGACACCGGTCGTGATGATTGAGATAGAGCGCCTGCTGGCAAACAAGCCGCAACGCCCGCCTATGGTGTCGACGCTAGCGATGCGCAATCAACAGAACAACAACACCGTCCGGGTTGACATGACGTAAGTACACTTGATTTACTGTATCTTGTTTAGTTTCGTGTGTTATGTAAAGTCTCGTACTCTTGGTATAATTTTTATTTCCTTTGAATATGGGGCTTTTGTTCTATATGTTCTGTTGCCCAACAGGGGCGCCACCACGTCGGGGACCGGCTCGCCGAAGCCTGAAGGCGAGATCGTAGAGGCCGAAGCCTCTACCCCCGGTAAGGAGCCCGGACGGGGCTTCTGTGAGATTCAGTGACCGTGGTGGCGCGGAAGCACTGACTCTGCTTCCAAATCTAGTAGATCAAAGGTAGTATTTATCAATATTATCTTTTATTATGTTTATTTTGATTTGGCTGTGACTATTCTACAACGGTGTCCTTCTATCACCAGGAATCTCTTAAGGACAAGGACAAGGAAAAAGAAAAAGAAAAGGATTCCAAACCAAAATTCTTCTTGAACAACGCCGGAGAAGTCATCAAACGTACTGGTATGTTCCACCTTCATATTTTCTTTCAGCTGTAACAGTAAGTTTCTTGAACTGATGACATATTGTTTGTGTGTTTAGAGCAAGACGGAGTATCCACTGATGTCGTGATATCAGTGTCATCGTTGAAAGGTAAGCAACCTGCTAGCGGGGGCAGTAAGGTGAAGAAGTCCAAGTCTGACCAGGCGCGTCCGCGGTCTTCTTCCATACAAAGGTCCTCTTCAGGACAGTTGTCCATCGGCAGAGACCGCAGGAAATCGCGTCTGGACTTGAATTCGCCCGCTGATCCGTAATTTTGATTGCTTATGAACGCAGGAGGAGATGTTATATACTAATACTTGTGCATACACCTATACAAAGTCGAAACGTCTCCTGACGTATCAGTAAACATGTTGAAATAAACGTCATTGAGAAGTTCCAGAGGCTCTTTATATTTAATGTTTGTGGATGTAGTAGCGTTACGCAGCCCCTGGAGCTTGTCTCGAAGGTACACTTATTTCTACATCGACAGATAATATTATTAGCCTCCATAACAAACATCCTACCGCCGCACGAAGTAATTTCCCATACACTGTCTTGTTCTAATGGTTCTAATGATTATAGTCATTTGTGCTCAGAATGGCCTCCTTAACAAGTTTACTAAATTTTTAGTAATATCAAATTATTGAAAACATCTGCTCTACAGGTAAAGCAAAGGCATCAAGTTAAAGTAAAAGGACTTTAAGTGATTGAGAAAAGTCTGTGATGGTAGAGATTTATGGAAAGTATTTCTTATGCAAGTAGGTGGATGAGATCCTGTATCTTGTTTAATAAAATATATTTGTAATACTCTGGTAGATGTAATTGGCACTTGATATCTTAGAAATAGTGTAAAAATTGTCAACTAATGTAATGCATGCGTAGGGATGTTCGTTGAGAACTACCAAGTAGCGTTAGATATGGTAGTTAGGATAAAGATAACACGGTCTAGTCGACGGACGTGTCTGGCACAGTGCTGCAACTTGCATCGTTAGCTCATAGCTGATAGGATCCACAGGGGCTGCACATATAGCTCCACTCTCTAGTGTAATATGGTAATAAGCGTAGAAAGTTTTCAAATAGTTAATACGATTTTAGGAAATCATGGTCTCCCAATTACTAGATAGAAATGTCAAGATTCGGGTAGTAACTTATCGAGTTTGGCTCTCAACTTTCCTGCGAAGCGTTTTCTCCCAAAATCTAATTTATGAGTACTGCTAATTGCGGTAAGATCTTAGATGATTCCTTTGAATACCGATAGAAGGCGAGTATTTTAATAATAATAAACCGAAAAGTTTTTCTTAAACTATAGCTTCCACGGATCCGCATTTCTCTAAAGTTGGTAGTCTAGTCTGGTTTAAACATAGTCGAAGCATTTTATGATCTGCAGATGCACTTTCATGCCAATTTATATTAAACTGTTTGATATGCAAAACGATTGATCATTAAATTAAGCTGATTGACTCATATACATATAGCAATAGTTTCCGCGTAAGATAATAGAAATAGTGTTAATTGCCATCATCATAGTGTTATCTCAACCAAGTGTCAGGGTTCATTCTCCATCTCGGTACGAATAATCCACATAAATATAATTTAGAAACGACGTGTGAATGATCTATTTGACGTGAGTGTGGTTCAGATGGTCGTGGTCGTCGCGGCACTGGTTTCGACATAATAATCGGTCCCCATTGTAATCCTTTTAACAACAAATGACATCGCTTGAATTGGGAGTTGCTAGATAGCTAGTTGTTACCAGGTAGTCAGGATTACTGCGATACATAGGGTTGCCATCAGTTTAATTCGATAGGCACAGTTTACATTTCGTACAAAATTCTAAAATAAAAAAAGATTAACCTACTACAAAACAAAACATTCATTCAACATTCGTTTTCACAAAAAAATAAAGCTTAAAATTCAAATAGGTTATATCTGAAACAACAACGTGACTTATCTTCGTGAATAATTGTGACAATACTTACTTGTACTTGCAGATTGATTCAACTTACTTATACATACGTACTAATTTTTTTTATTCTATAGGTACCTACGTTAGTTAGATTTGGTCGATAAATTCTAAAAAGTTTAGAATGGAGTATTATTTAAAAAACCTTACTGTAACATGGCGTCATGTACGTTAACATTTGAGTAGCAGCTAAAACACAACTCCTTGTACATTGAACCAAACTGCTTGTGCAATAAACATACTACTACCATACCTACATACTTCTGCCGCCAAGCAGCGTTGCTGCTTTCTATTTTGAAGGGTATGGGTGCCGGTGTAATTACAGGCATATGAGTCGTTTCAGCCTTGTCTCTGGGATGGTAGCGCATCTGCGATGCCTCGGGTATTACATATGTTCAGAGGCGGCAGTGTCCACTTTCTCTGGTGTCCAGTTCCCATCTGCGATGCCTCTGATATTACAGATGTTCACGGGAGGAGCTATCCACTTCTCATCTGCGATACCTCTGGTATTACAGATGTTTTTAGGCGGCGGTGTCTACTTCTCATCTGCGATGCCTCTGGTATTACAGATGTTCACAGGCGACGGTGTCCACTTCACATCAGCAATGCCTCTGGTATTACAGATATACATAGGCGGCGGTGTCCACTTCCCATCTGCGATGCCTCTGGTATTACAGATGTTCACAGGCGACGGTGTCCACTTCACATCTGCAATGCCTCTGGTATTACAGATATACATAGGTGGCGGTGTCCACCTCCCATCTGCGATGCGTCTGGTATTACAGACGTTCATGGGCGGCGGTATCCCCTTCTCATCAGGCAGGCCGCCTGCTTGATTGCCACCCAATAGGTACCTAATGGTAACAATAGAATATACGAAGACTTAATCCCTTTACCCATTTACTTAATTATCTCTTTGATTCTGTTTTAATTTATTTCTTTTGATTCTTGGACACAATATTAGGTTATTTCAAGTATTGTAATAATTGGCTCACAGGATAAGTCTAAAAGTCTGTACATCGTAAATCTGAAAGCTACTCTACTCATGTCACAATCGCTATATAATATAGTCAATAGCCTAGATATACTACTACTAGCCATACTATAATGTTATTTTTATTATATTTAGCACTTATGCAAACACGTAAGTAGGTAGAGTAACTATCCCTGATTTATCTCATGAGATACGGTTTGTGAATCATAATTGGAAGTACTAACACCTGGTATCCATAAATCCTCAGATTCGTTTTAATAAGTACATTATACTTAGTATAAGATTTAGCATAGTATTCGTCTATTAGAATAAGATGTACATATCCCGCATTAATATGCGATGAGGCTTCGTGGCCATTGGAGCTGAAGTCGATCTAGGATAAGTAGTCTGTAATTAAAATAATTTAAATAAACAGAACTTTAATTGTTTGGCACCCTCTTCAAATTGGTCAGATCACGTCTATGTGACATATAAATTAAACAAATTTATATAAAAGTATTTTCCCCCATAAAATAAGTTAAGAAAAGCACAGGAACCGAAAATAGTGATTTTTCAATTTCGTTTATGATTTTATTAATATAAATGTGACAGTTCACTGCATACGGTCTGAAACGAACAGTGCATTAGAATAAACTAAAGCTGTTATTAAAATACTAAGTCATATTTAGATAGGAGAAGTAAGGCGTGCATTACACAGTCATTGCATTACCTTTTACATTTATTTACCAATAAGACTAATATGATATGTGATTATTTAATCAATTAATGTTACCTACAATCGCCTGAAACACAGGATTACCTAGTTCAGGCACAAATTATGGATGAACTTGACATAAATTTAAGAAAAACTGTATTTAACCTTATACCTTATATTTTTGAATATAATTTTTATTATTTTTATTATTGCTAAATCACGATTCATCATCAATGATGATGGGAACGATACAACGATATAACTATATATCTAACTCGGTGAATAAATCGATCAATCCAGCACGCAATGTTGGGTACAGAAGTGAGCAACAATAGAATGGTGAGCATCTGAGGGGCCGTTAAGAGTAGGATTGAAAGTGAAAACCGCTGTAAGAGCCGAGGTCACTTATTAAACGAACGACACTGATTCCACATGCTACACATATGCATGGATTGCACTGCTGCACAAGTTTGAACCCACCATTACACGATCTGTCTGGATCATTCGTTGGTACCAATGTACCAAGCTGACCGTGTAAGCGCCTTATTTATATATTATAGAAGTAGTTCATATTTAGGCTTAAACACCGTTACATCGTCATCGTTTTTATTGTGCAGTGACGTGATTGCAGTTGCGAATTTATTGCTAATAAAAAAAAAAACATTTTATTGCAAAAGAAGACAAGATCTTATGTCAAACTACAACCAACGTATAGTATAATATCTACTCCTCGTGATCTACGTTTGCGCAGGATTCACTGCCACGATCAATGTCAGCTTCCGACTTTTCAATGTCACGTTTATTCCAATTACGACTTAACGTTTATACTTGACTTGGACTTGAAAATGGGCTTGACTATTTGTACCACTACTGAAACGCAGTTACTTTAGCTCGCAGTGAAAACGACGATAATTTCACGGTATTACGTAGTTATAGTAGTAATTAATATAGCAAAATGAGGGTTATGTACACACGGCATTTAAAAACATCAAAAACTGCGCTGCCTTCGTAACATTGCTTCGTAATATCAACTTTATTGAAGAAAATCATAGGTAAGCGTCGAAAACCTTAAAAGAATTTTCATGCTTTATTAGAGCGCCCTTTATAAAGTTTTTACTCTTACGAGTAAAAATAATATGCTATGCCTTTACACCATGGCCCAACGCTCTACCATATTGCGCAAAAGAACAATCGGTACCTATTAAGTTCATGACAATTCGATCAGTCTTGTTCTTGCTTGAAATATAAATTCAAAACCTGTTTTAATTAAAATTGATTTTGATTAATTAATTAATTAATGACCAGGTAATTCTGAAACATCAATACCTGATAACAAACAGTGCATTCGTATAGCAATATCTTAGACCAGAAAGCCCATAACATTGGCATTTTTGTTCGCGCGGTATCATAGAAGATTGAGTTTCACGATGTACCTAATCGATGGAAGTCGTACATCAGTTGCTTTCGAGCTGGAACAATGGTCCCGTAGAACACATCTACGGAACGTGTCATCCATAGCTTAAGTCGTAAACCATTATCTTTTTAGAACATTGACTTTGATTCCAGAAGGTCTTAGTCAAGTTCGTGTTGATAACACTTGGTACAGAAGTTACGGATGCGATTGTTACGGACTTAAAATATCGGATTTACGGATCAAAAGTGACAGGCAGTTTTGAAATAATAAATGTTCTCTAAGCAAATTAACGGTTTTTGATTCGGAACTTAGATTAGCATTTGAGTATGCTTGACATAAATCTATAGTTAAGTGGCTTTTGATATCGAAATAATGGTTTGGTAGTTTCATGGTTAGGTGGTTCTTTCCAGGACTACGGAACGTGTCACGCATAGCTTGAGTCTTAAACCATTATCGTTGAATTATTGATTGAACATTGGATTTGGTGCTATATTTTTAGAACCTTAGCCAAGTTCGTGATGATAACGCTTGGTACAAAAGCTACGGGTGCGATTGTTTCGGATTTAAAATAACGGATTTACGGATCAAAAGTGATAGGCAGTTTTTAAGATCTCGCAACAAATTAACGCTTTTTGTATCCGAACTTATATTATCACTAGCTTTTGCCCGCGGCTTCGCCCGCGTGGATGTCGGAAATTATCCCACGAGAACGTACTACCGAGATAAAAAGTATCCTACGTGTTAATCCAGGTTATAAACTGTCTGTTTTCCAAATTCCATCCAAATCTGTTCAGTAGTTTTTGCGTGAAAGAGTAACAAACATCCATCCATCCATCCATCCATCCATCCATCCTCGCAAACTTTCACATTTATAATATTAGTAGGATTTGAGTATGCTCGACTAAATATGTAGTTATGTGGCTTTTGAACTCGAATAATGGTTTGGTAGCATTTCGTGGTTAGGTGGCTCTTTCCAGGACTACGGAACGTGTCACCCATAGCTTCAGTCTTAAATCATTATCGTTGAATTATTGATTGAACATTGGTTTTGGTGCTATATTTTTAGAACCTTAGCCAAGTTCGTGTTGATAACGCTTGGTACAGAAGCTACGGATGCGATTGTTTCGAGTTTGAAGTCGGAGACTACAATCCAGAACTCGTTTGAAAACGGTCTTGCAGCATAAATACGAATTTAAAAAAAAAATGGAATCAAAACAAACACTAAAGCTACATATTGGTTAAAAAAATAATAGAGCTTAAGCTGGACAGGTATTGAGCTGGTAACGTCGGTCTCGAAGACTATTGCGTCTTGCGATCTAGTCAAATGCATTAAAATTGAATTATTGATTGGACATTGGTTTTGGTTTACGGTTTTCGTAAATCTCACCCAAGTCCGTGTTCATGTTCATAACGCTTGGTGCTGAAGCTACGGCTGCGCTTGTCTCGGGCTTGGAACCGGTTTCTCAAACTTGAAGATAACATCGTCATATTTCCAAAGCTCTATTTCTAAATTAAGTATAATAATTAGTTTCAGTTGAAATTCCTTCGAATCTATAATAACGAGTTCTTATAATTCAATAAATTTTGCATCATAACATCCTAACAATTAAAACTTTCAAGTTTCCAATATTGAATAACTGGGGTCGAGCGTTCTATACTCTTGTTTTCGACGCTGCATAGAAAATGCAGTGTGTACATGCCCTTATTAAATATGGTACCATGGTTATGCAAGGAGCGAATCAATTCTTATTTTATTAATTTATTTCATTTTACATTTTAAACAAAATTACATTTAAAAATATTAGTTGTGCAAGTTTTTTAATCATCCATCAAATTAAGTACTTACTAGCTGTGAAGTTGCGCATGACTAGTATTCATGTTAACCACTTCAATTAAGTTCAAAACTTGCGATTGAGAAAATCAGGACGGACATCCGTGTTGATCGAGGGTAGGAGGCATTTTCCGGATTTACCTGCGCCGGCGAATTCAGGCGGATGCTTGAAAAGGCTTTCGTAACTTAACCGATGTGGTGATGGAAAATGGTCGTTCTAAGGCTGGATAAAAAATCGATAATACAGTATTCCAGGTTTCTGATCAAAGTAAATTCTTCATTTATGTTAGGTATATATGATAATATTAATGGGGTTAGAACAATCAATTAGATAAGTTCTTATTTTTTTAACTTTTTATCATATAAATATCTGGGTATTGAACAGGCTGGTCGCTTTGTTCACAAGCATTTTTTATAATTAACTTCTTAATTCTTATTTTAATTTTAAAATATTTCAAAAAAAAATTAAAAAAAAAACAAGTAAATCCTAGAACTAAGTAAAAAAAAAAACGACAAAAAGCAAAATATTGAAATAGGTATACATATTAAAATAAATAAATAAGTAAAAGAAAATATATTTTCTTGAATTAAAGAACTAAATAAACAAAAAATTCAAAGATATATTTATTTTAGGTTAAGGAAAAAAAAACAAAAAATACAAAAATGAAATATTGACATAGTCGCTTCTTGTATATCTTTCATGGTACCAGTAGTTGTCCTGTTGGTGTGCTTCGTAATAGTTAGGTAGAGAGACCATCGAAACGATGTGTTTAGTTCCCCATGCGTCCTTTTTCAAATAATTTAGTTATTCATTATTTTAAAAATGTAAAAATTTCATGAGATACACCAGAGATACCTCCAAAAAGTTGTACATAAAATGATGTAAGTATTAGAATTATTTGTAAACTAAACAGATGTCGTCGAAAGATATATTTATTATTTATAAGATGTAGGTAACATATATATATTTATGATATGATTTTATTAAATCTATCAGATTAGTTTAGGGTAACATTAAATTATTATTAGGTTATATTCAGATGTGTTGCTCTATAGCTTCGTAAGCCCGCAAACCTTCAGAGTCTCGTACCTGTTAGGCAACCCATATACCTCACTAGGCGGATATTGCTTCGCGATGCAGCAGAGAAGGCAACATCTGTCGAATGGAAAAGGCGTAGTTGGAAACATGTTCGGGAATAAAAGTAACTAGTCAAGAACGGGGCAAAATACTCATTATTTATACCTATTTAAGATTTAGAATTTAGCAGTAGGTATCTAATAGTACTTAGTTCTTCGGAAACTCTTAACTTCACTAACTCTCTATCCTCTCTCTATCATTTAGATCCATTAATTTCAATACTGTAACTGATTTACACCGATTAACATAAAATCAGGTACCTAATAAATTGATAATATTCTTGCCTCTCCACTTGTTAGTTTTAAATGCCATGTATTGGATGTGATGGGAATGATGTTCTTCTTTTAAGATTTTCCGAATCATCACCCTACGATGACAGTTTAAATACAATAGAATTACAATCGTAATAACTTATTTCAGTAAGTGTACATTTGTCATGAGGTACGTAATGGAAGAGGAGTGAACTAGTAGTATGTATATACAGCATAATAATTATTTTTAACTATGTTATAGAAGTTAAATAAGTGTCTATGTCACTGGTTACCGGATTAAGCCGTAATTATGAACATAATCATTATTACTAAATAAGTCGACATTTTGCCACACGCAGGTAGAGAGAGGCAGAATAAAAGTAGTAAATAGACGGCATATCTTATAAAATATGCTATGGATGTTAAATAAGTGTCTATGTTACTGGAGAATTTCACCTAATTCGAAATAACACCCGTCTTAATATGTTTATGTGTTATCTAACATAATATAAAAATATAATCCATAGTAGTGAAATAAGTGTCTATGTTACTAAAAAGTTTATCTTGTCTGTTACAATATGAAAGTAGTCCGTAGCAATTATGTGTCTATGTTATTGTATCACACCGTGTCCGTGCAAGGTAATGACAGCACAAATCAACTCACAAGTATTGATCTACACAGGTACTGCACGGCTAGTTTAACTATTTCAATTTAATATTGATGTCACAACTGTCATAATAATCTAGATTAATAAGTAAGTGGAAATGATTGTCTATTTAACCATCAATAATATTGTATGTTACAGCCGATACAAACTTTATGGCGGCTCTGAAGTGTGCTACTCGCTGCGCAGTACCTCACCCCTCACCCCCGCTGACAGGTGAATTTGTTACTGCGCAGCGACTCGCCTCATGTTCCGAGCCGACATAACGTTTGAATCGGGCTGTACTTTCTGATCACCGTGCCCGTGCAAGGAACTGACGGCACCTAAACCTTCTCGCTGAACAATCAATGAAGTCGAACAAAACACTGCACGGCACCTAAAGCTATATAAATGGATGTCATATTATATTCTCGAATAATAAGTAGGTAGAAATAAATGTGTATTTAACCATCAATAGGTACTCGTATGTTACTTACCATCTCTGAATGTTAAATATAAGTGAAATACATGTCGTATTATAACATCTATAATCAATATATTATATTGTATGAGTAGAACCAGTGATCACTTGGATCGATGTTCATGTTTAACTTATCTATAGCTCATCCATTTATTGGACGCTCACGTTTACAGCCGGAGCACAGCTACTTTCTAATAATCTAATTGTTTAATGGTTAAGCCAGAACAATGTAATATCATCTTACTTGAATAAAATATTTATAAATGTGATTTAATTCTTTGATTTTTTTTCCATCTTTTGTTTCCCTGAAAACCCGTTAGTACAATTCTCATATTCTAGACGTGCTGAGAAAATTATCTTGTTTTATAACTAGGCTCAAATAAGTTTAGTTTTAAATCTAGATTTATGTAAAAGTACATTTTAGAAAAACTATAATATCTGACAGTGGTCATAAAAATTAGCAATCCGGTTGTGATACTGACACAGGAACCAAGTTTGCGCTGATGAGTGGTTCCAGTATGACTAAATTTGCGCAAGGAAGGTACTGTTGCCTTAACCTTGACACCAACCCTTATCCTCCGAATGGCTCTCGTAGGTAGGTATAAAGAGGAGGAGGAACAGGGTAACATTTCTTCACCAAATAGGTACCGTTCTTCAGAACAAATGCACTAATATCACTTTCAAACCACTATGATTGACTGTTGAGCTATTCTGCTGCTCTGATACAACAAGTGGAGCGTGGTAGTCTCCTATAAGATTTAGGAATTGCTGGAGTCGAGTGGTGCTTACCAGGAACAGGTAAATATATGGTTTATAACATCAACAATTTCAACCATTTATATCCTTAAGACATTTTTAGGACTAATACTTAGAGTCCTAGAACGTAACCCTGATAGATAAATGGCAAGGTCCTTTATTGAACACTAGCTTTAGCCCGCGGTTTCGCCCGCGTGGATTTCGGTAATGAAAATGCCTTTAGGATACTGATGCGGCTGCCGAGGTACTACAGCGCGTCGAGCATGTTTGCCGACACTCGCATTGATTGCTTTCATGCCATCCTCAGAAAGAGAGCTGCATCATTGGTTAGTCGTGCCAGTGGCAGTCGCAACGGCATTCTTAGCGTTGTAGCTGGAAAAATGTACTGTCCAATATTGTGACATTATGTCCTACTGTTCTTATCGACATGCAAACTGCACACAAATTATCAATAGTTATTTATTATCGGGGAATCAACACGCTCTCTCCTTTAGCTCCTCCGGTAAGACTAGTGGCCTTTATAACGTGTAGATGTCGTAAACTATCCCACGGGAACGTACTACCGGGATAAAAAGTATCATACTCGTATGTGTTAATCTATGTTATAAACTATATGTGTACTAAATTTCATCCAAATCCGTTCTGCCGTTTTCGCGTGATTGAGTAACAAACATCCAAAGACACAAACTTTCATATTTATAATATTAGTAGGAAGTAGGATACAAAGACCTTGACATCATCAATTATGTTGTTCTTTTACCTGGTATAACAACCTTAAATATAGAATGCTATGAATCAGAAGTAATCAGAAGATTGCGTCCAGTGCATTCAATTCTATACGTGAGTGACGTCGCCAGCTATTAACATATTGTGTGGGCTATTCGTACGTGGACAGCACAACATGCGACTACACCGGTAACTGGCCAATTAGCCAACCTCATCCCTCCAATGGGTCAGTCCGAGATCCTTCCAAGGATAAATATAGAACCGTTCCAGCTGCAAGTTCCGCTCGGTAAATGCCTATTATATACCGAGATGAAGTTTAAGTGTCATAGTGGACGGACGCGCGATCACACTCAGTGCTCACACAAACCAAATCATGACGCTAATATACTTCGACTGGCTCGACTACCTCGTCTTCGGAGGGATGCTCCTCTGCTCCGCCCTAATAGGGGTGTACTTCGCGTTCTTCGCGAGCAAAAAACAGAATACCACTTCTGAATACCTTATGGGCGGGAAGACCATGGGGATGTTCCCCATATCCATGTCGCTGATAGCCAGGTACCTATGTTTGTTACTAGCCATGCCAATGGTTCTCACAATATGTGTAGGTTATCTTGCGAATGTGATGTTTCCTAAACCAGTATCATTATTATTTCTAGTTATATTTCGGGTATCTCGTTGCTGGGCCTGCCAGCTGAAATGTACACGTATGGAACGCAACTGTGGACGATAGTGCTCTCGGAATGGGCGGTCTCACTTACTATTGCCATTGTTTACCTGCCTGTATTTTATAATTTGCAGATCACTTCAACGTATGAGGTATTTTTAACTTTACTTACTAAACATATTTGTGCTGCAATTGTGTCATTTTATCAAAGAAAAATATGTACTTAGTGAACTCATTTATTTCTACGAAAACAACATTGTCATGCGATTTTATGCATTCATTTATTCAGTTTTTTGTGTGATGTTTTCAGTATTTACGATTGAGATTTAATCAAAAGGTGCGACTGTTGGGATCAATAATATTTATTATTAAAATGATGCTGTACATACCTATTGTAATTTATGTGCCGGCTCTGGCATTCAGTCAAGGTATTATATTTCTTTCAGTTCTTACAAGCAGGTATGCTTCCGCGCAGATTATTGACGTATATCCTTTCTTTGCAGTAACTGGTATTAATTTACATTTAATAACGCCCATCGTGTGCCTCGTGTGTATATTTTATACAACTCTTGTAAGTACAACGATTTGTTGTTTATTTCATTGTTGACCCTGTTCTATACTCCGCCAGTAACAAATAAATGACTATAGTCTAGAACCGTCTGGCAACGAGGTCAACTATATCAGACATTGTTACATTATCCGGAAAGATGATACAAAATAGTTGTAATAGCTAAGTATTACCTCGTTCTCCTATTTCGCAGGGAGGGCTTAAAGCTGTAGTATGGACAGACACTCTGCAAACAGTGCTTATGTATTTTGGCGTAATATTTGTACTTGCCTACGGTACGTGGCGTTTAGGCGGGATATCAAACGTGATTGATATAAACAAAAAGGGAGATCGACTCGACTTTTTCAAGTGAGTAGGTTGCTTGAAATTCTGTGTTTTGTTTGAACTAGATTGTTTACTGTTGACTTGCTTGCAGCATGGACGTGGACCCCACTATCCGGCATACATTTTGGTCGACCGTATTCGGTAACTACTTCAGTTGGCTTGCTTCGTGCTCGGTCAATCAGGCCATGGTGCAGAGATGTCTAGCCTTGTCTTCGTTAAGACGAGCTCGAATGTAAGCGTTTATAAATTTTTGCTGATAATAGTCGACCAACTAAGCAGGTAGTAACTTATTTAACGATGCTATTTATTAAGTTCATATTTTTATGACTTGGTAAGTTATGTGGTAATAGATTAGAATGTGTCTAGTAATCTACTTACCACTTTTTTCTTTAAAATCTTCACAAAGACTTTGTCTTAGTGTTGGAGTTAGAGAACATTTTGAAAAAAAAAATTGTTGCAGCCAAGGCTGGTTGGGTTACACCTTCAAATGCATATTATATGTACCCTTACAATCATTTATGTAGGTATGTATATTAAAGAATAATTTTTCTTTTAGAACTATATTTATAATGGCAGCGGGTATTTTCATCATCGTATCGTTGTGTTGTTACACTGGCCTGGTGATCTACGCTACGTTTGCGGAGTGCGACCCCTTGTCCACGGGGGCTATCAGGAAGAGCGATCAACTGTTACCTTACTTCGTGATGACCATCACAGGCTCAATTCCTGCACTGCCTGGCATCTTCATGAGCGGAGTCTTTAGTGCCGCACTGAGGTATAGTCCCGGTGAGATACGCCGTTTTTCAATCAAAGTAAATATTATTTATGTTTTAGCAAGCCGTACCCCTGATAAGATATCCTATCTACAAACATGACGAACTTCCTTACAAACTTGCATCCCTTTTTCCTATCCCCTTTACGGGATTTATTTACAAAGATCGTTTCTGAGTTCTCAAAAGGAACTCTAGTGGATAGGCTTCTAGAACCAGTTGTGCTGTGCGTAGTCTGAGAATGAATGAATCATTTTAAGATTTTTATTTTGCCTGCGAATTAGTGGGTAGGTAGGCTGCCAGCAAGATAGGCTTGCGACCTAGTGAAGGTTGCGGGATGACCGCTTGCTGTGGCACTGTTTGGGGGAGTGCTAGTTCCAGAACTGGACGTCTTAAATTATGTTAAAATGATGATGATGACAAATCGAGTGCTTGCGTCAATTTGACAGTAAATCAATATTTATTAACGTCAAATAACGTGTACACAAATCATGGAATTCTCCGACTCCTGCGCTAATTATACTGTATTGCAGGAACCAGTGTCCTCCCGTAATAAAATACACAATTTTGTTGTTTTATGACACAACACGTATAAATAAAAATAAGAAAACAAAACAGACTTTCTACTTGAAAAAAAATTATAAACCAAGAATTAAAAATGAACGTAGTTCTACAAAACATAGTTCTTCTTGCGTGAAAAGTATGTTTGTTTCTGTACATATTTGTGTTTTCGTGTTTGTGTATGTATGTGTGTGTTTACATGCTTGAATGATTTGATAGGAACAGCGGGGTAATTGCGTAACACACTAACAGTAGGAGTGGCTTTCATTTTGACAGTTCAACAACATTATTTGCGTTAGTAACGTTGTTGAGCAGACAAACTTTTGGACTATATGAAGCAATGGATTAGCAATAGGCTTCAAAGTGAGTCGGATTGTGACTGATAGTGTGTTACGCAATTAGGGTGCTGGTTCTTCTTCTAAGAATAATAAATGAAAGCTTAATTGAACTTATAATCGAACCACATAGCAAATATATCAGTAGCCAGCACTCCCAGACTCCTAAATCGAGCCACCCTAGACCTTTTTGTATAAAAGTCTAGATATATTTTTAAATATGCGTGAATTATAATATCCGGAACAATGATGACACCAAAATGATAGCCAGTATGTCAGCTTCAAAACTGCACAAAAACTTTTTCTTTGAATCATAATAATTTTGATGTTTTAGGTCTTTATACCGTACATGGAAATATATTTAGGAGACCGGGAGTGTAGATATGATTGTCATCCATTATAAAGGTTTTCTTTTCTTTTAGTTCTATGTCTACCGGACTTAATTCAATGTGTGGAGTGATTTTCGAGGATCTCATCCGGCCTGCTTACAATAAACCTATTTCGGAAAGGGCGGCAAGTTTCATTATGAAGATGATTGTGGTGGTCATTGGTATGTACCTATGTCTTGCATTTTTATATTAAGAATAGAAAAGCATTTCAGTAAAATGATCCTTACAGAGAAATTCGAAATGATTGGAAGAGATTATTTTTATTTAATTAGGCGAAGAAAATTCTGATTGGAAATATTAGTTCACCAACCGGAAGATGACGGAATACAGTCCTCTCCCTTTCACAGAGAAAAGGCCTAAGTCTTAGCAGTAAACTCGTCATAGGCTCTCCGTTGGTTTAGGTAGTTAACTAAAAATAAACAAAAAATACCACGTGATTCATGGGTGCTAAACCTTTGAATATAAATCTTAAAATCATTTTATTTATTGCACAGGGCTACAAGCATACTTAAATACAAAAAAATTGTCAAAGCCTATTCACACGCACTTTTAACGAACTTATTTTAGGTTGTTCATATTATAATTAGGCATTTTATATGAAAACGCCAAAAGTTTCACATGATAACCGGCAATGTTTCAAGTGAATTTATATTAAACAAAAAAAACCGACTAAACATAATGTCTGTCACTTCAGTTATCATACTACGTCACATTTGTACTCTTCACTTTAGCATCGTTATCTAATTCGTTGTATTTTTTTAGCTTTAGAGAACCTGTCTTTGTGGACTCTTTACAATAGACAGAATACAAAATATTATATTATTATTACAAATCTAACAAAAAATAATTTGCTCTAGAGTTACATCTAAGAAGAGTAGTTTAAGAATAAATGATAAAGTTTAAGTTACTTACATAAAAGGGGAAACTTTAGTAAAAATCCTAATCCTAACTTCCTAACTATCCTAACTACTATTATAAATGCGAAAGTAAGTTTGTTTGTTTGTTTGTTACCATTTCACGCCTAAACCACTGAACCGATCATCCTGAAATTTTGCATATACGTTGTCAGGTGTACAGAAACGCACATAGGGTACCTTTCATCCGCAAAAAAGTACTGTTCCCGAGGAAAACAACAATAACGTTCTTATGATAATAGATGGCGCCACGTGCCTTTCGAATCATGATTGAATTATAACCCGAATTGATAGTCAAAGTCTAAATTAACGCGAGCGAAGCCGCGTGCAAAAGCTAGTAATATCATAAATGCGAAAGTAAGTTTGTTTGTTTGTTACCTTTTCACGCCTAAACCACTGAACCGATCATCCTGAAATTTTGCATATACTTTGTCAGGGCTACAGAAACAGACATAGGATACCTTTCATCCCGAAAAAAGTACTGTTCCCGAGGAAAACAACAATAACGTTCTTATGATAATAGATGGCGCCACGTGTCTTTCGAATCATGATTGAATTATATTATTATAGAAACTTTAGTAGTATGTTAAGAGCTTTTTTATTTTTCATTTAAGTACCTATTACATTTTGTGAGCCTACAGTGTCGATAGACCAGTTTTTCATCCTCCTAACTATAATTCCCCGAACAACCCAAATTAATTGTCAAATTCTAAATTTACGCGAGCGAAGCCGCGGGCAAAACCTAGTCGAAAATAAATTTAATTTTGTTATAACGTATTTTTTAAAAATAAAGTTTCATCTATAAAATACCGTTTTTACTATTTGTGTACCTTTAGTTAATTACCTAAACCAATGGAGTATAGATTCAAGAAGTGAGTCTTATATTATAAACACTAAAATAAAGTAGTTAAAACATAATTATTGTAGTATATTTACTACCGTTTCTTTATCTTGAATAATCTTGATAGACACATCGTGATGTTAATTACCTGTGTGAGTTACACTCTACATAGTTTCCTTTTCCGGTAGAAATGTTGCTATAGCATCATTACTCATTAACGCCTTGATAAACAGCTTAAACGAATTATTGTTATTGTTTAATTTTCAGCGCAGTTTTTTTCGTTCTGTGTATTCTTTTTTCTTCAATTGTTTTTCAGTGAAAGAGTAATTTAAAAACACTTTCTGTAAAAACCACAGATATGCAGGTACCTACGCTACGGATTTTTTTTTTTTAATAAACTCACGCTTTTCCGATGGTGGTAGGCAAAAATTACAGAACGCCACCTGCTACGATCATTATTTATCTACATATTCCTTTTCAATTCAATACTTTATGCTTATCTGTGAAATTCACTTTGAACCGCAGTCGAGCGGAAAACGTATTCACTTGTTTTTATTTAATAATGTAGTTCACTTTGAACCTCATTCAAGTGAAAAGGAATCCAGTTGTTTGTTTTCACCTCTTATACCGTTCGAAATTCAAATCATTAAGGTCCACTTGCGCGATCATGGGTTATCCTAAATAACTCGGAGTTAACAGCTAACTCAGGGTTAATCATATAATTCATCTTGCGCTATCATAATTTCGAAGTAAACCTAGACTTAAACTTTTAAATATTAAGCCCGCCGGCCGATGTGGGAGAGTTAAGACGCGAAACTCTGCATTAGTGTTAGTAATGTCAAAATAAATCGACGTTATGAGGTACCGCTGATAACTCATTTTGTATTTTATATTGTTCGATGTTGTAGTAAGTGAAAATTCGGTACTAGGTATATCAGCATGCAATAACTCATATAAAAATAAATACAAATTATAAAAAAACTTTAAACATATTTTTCGTTATATGACGTTTCCATCAGTCAATAAACTAAATCTCCATGGAAACCACATACAATACGATTAAAATTAAATGGCATGTTATAAAATTAAAAGACAAGAAAGTATTACGTAAGTATCGTAATTTAGTGTAAAAGAGATGGGTATACATTTTTCATTTCGTTCATTGTTCGTTCATTAATTTACTGTCGGATTTATTTATCAGGACAGACGACATTGCAATTCTATTTTATATTTCATTGATTAAACTATAATGTTCCCAACTCAAAAAACATAAATACCAGGTTTACTAACCTGGTGTTACTTTTTGGTGGCGCAACGGGTATTGTGAGTTAAAATGTTAATTACTTGATTCCGAGTTCACAAACTCTACATTTATTTATTTAACCCGAGTAAATGTGCAAGTGGGCCATAGAGAATAGTCTGCAGTCCTACGAAAGACCTATTACGACTGTCGTCCCAGAAGACATGTATGAACACCCTTTTTTAAAAGTGATATTAAAAGTCTAACCATCGACCATTGCATAATATATATATGATAGCTGCGCCCCGTGGTTTACCCGCAGTGGTATGAAATATACTTTATGATCAAACAAAAAATATACAAAACATACACAAAAAATTTCACAAAAATCGGTCAAGCCTTGTCGAAGGAGTTCGATAACAAACACTGTGACACAAGACTTTTATTTATTCGATTATTTTCAAAGACAAAACGAAAGCCTTTATAATGAATCTGTAATAATATCAGTCAAAAGATACTTCCAAATAAACATCAACATTAATTGGGTATCCCTCAGGCATCCCATTATCTAAGAAAAGAGGGCGACCAATTAGTGCTGGTGTCCGATTGTCCATAGCTATCTCCATCCGCCGCGGGGCATCAATAATAAAAACAAGGTTCTTTATTATTGCTTTTAACGTACTTATTATGAACAGGGATCACCCTTCACAGTTATTTTACCTCTGACAGCAACCTTATAGTAATGACTATAAAGATCACTTTGATGGAAAGTCAGAGGTTCAATAGCTATACAAAGGAAGGAAAGGAAGGAATATACACCGCTAGGCATTAATTAGTAGGTACCTAGAGCGAGCCGGAGGGTGGATTTATAGGGTTCGGTCCACATCATTTTTTTTTAATGTTTTCTTTTATTACGCATGTAGACAAAAAATGTTTTTAATATATACGGCTCTAAAATACATATTGTCTTTACTATTTTCATTATAATCATCGCAGATCATTATAATTATGGCTCAAGTCTATGATTGTTCTTAAACTGCGATGAAAACTCGTCCGTGGAAGTATTAATCCGTTCAGTTACGTCGACTATCGTCGGCGTAACTGAACGGATTTACCCCAAACTCCAAAACAAACTTCCAAACTTTTGCATTTACTGGGTGGTGGCTATGCTTGTATTTCCCCCTTCATTGCAACCAGTTTTCCACCCAGCCTTCACCTAGATGTACTGTGTGTCCGTCCATTTAATCTGGCCTCCCTTTCCAAACTCAGACGAAGCAGTAGTCAAACATGCGGTTGAAAAGTAGCGTCGGAAGCTCTTTGATTTTTCTTTTTCATTTCTCGTCTGGAGTTCGTATCAGGATATTAGATTTTTCATATAACCTGGTAATACCTACGGCTTCTTTGAGTTAAAATCAAATACCTCATTTTAATTTTCCGATAGGTAATCATCTCCGGTTTCTGCGGCATAGCTTTTCAACTAATAATGAATTTATCAGTCCTTTTCATTCATTTCTACATAATTTTCTTATGAAAGACCTGTTTTCATAAGAAAATTATGTTTAAGCTTTTATGTTTTATTTAATTTAAAACACAGAATTGTAGGCCTGAATTACGTTAATTATTTATAATAACAAGTTATAGGCATAATTAAGCCATTTTAAAATGTTCACGTCGTTTCAATTTCACGTCGTAAACCCGTTATTTAGATCGTCGAAATCGATAGTCACGCGGGAAAATCCGTAGGAAAATACGCAGCCATAAATACTCACCTATCTAATAAACACTAAGTTTTGCAATAATAGGTACAAATGCGTGAAATTAAAACAGAACGAATTGTTTAGCGTGTTCACAATAACAAGACAAACTATTTATTGTGGATGTTGTTGTTTAGCAATTTACCTAAATCTATGAAATGTTTATTTCTTTTAAGACACTTTATACGTCAATATTTTGTTAGTCAATATTTTAAAACTAGACGGCGCCGGCATTTCCTAGCTGACTAATCCCTGAGAAGAAATGCCACAACAAACTCAGAGGTCATGGTCTCTTATAAAGTCCAAACATTATATTATATGGAAAAAACTTTTTACAAAAAAATACAACTGACTTCCAAAAAAACACTACAATTCGGTGTCTTTGCTTGTGTATTTTCGTTTTTTGCCTTTGAAATTAAAGTTATTTTTCACTTCTTTGTAGTGTTTTTTTGGAAGTCGGCTGTATTTATATTTGTAAAAAGTTTTTATTTTTCACTGTTTATTTGTGGCGCCTACCCCATACAAATTCCTATACTTGCTATGTAATAAATTTCATTTTATTTTTTATTTCTCGTTGTTTTTATGGATCGGTTTGTCATAAATCTAAGTTACAATAGTCTGATGTCAACTGCTCATCACCTTTTACAAAATATTGCTTTTCCGGATGCAGGGACGTTAATTGTTGAGGAGTTCTCCTGGTACTTCACCATCAGCTCCACTTAACCATATGCATTGTGACGAGCATAAATTGCTTAGCAAACATATAAAAGTAATTGAATCGCAACCCGTGAAATACTTATTATTGAGTAGTTCCGGTGGCTTCATCATCTGTGGTCTTCATCAACAGTTCCACTTCACCAAATAGTGCTTTCCAAGAGCAAATGCACGAGTTACTATAAAAAATACCCAAATCACTATACGTGTGCCTATAATATTTGAAGAGTTCCTTCGATTTCTCCAGGATCCCATCATCAGAATCTGACCTGATGACAATGGGACTACCTGGGAAGTATACCTTTTGAAACAAAAACAGAATTTTCCAAATCGGTTCAGGCGTTTTCGAGTAATCGGTGAACATACATAAAAAAAGATTCCTCCTCCTTTTTTTGGAAGTCGGTTAATAAAGCGTAATTGTAATTGGAACCCTGGGGCAATTGATTAATTAGTAAGGCTCACGAAAATTACAGGGGATCAACTTCCCCTTTGAATTAATTCGCCATTTTCCTACATGAGTACATATGCAATGTTTATTAAACATGCATGTATACGAGCATAATAGCCAATAATCGTAAAACTGTCTTGTTCGACATGTTGTTAATTATGTATTATGCTGTCATAACCATTTATAAGTTGTTAACACATGGTATTTTTACAGGATTCGCATGTGTGGCCTTGGTTTTCTTAGTGGAACATATGGGTGCTTTGATTCAAGCAGGAAAAAGCTTGGCAGGAATAACTGCAGGAAGTCTGTTGGGGCTGTTCTCAATGGGCCTGTTCCTACCTTGGATTAATTCTACGGTAAACTGTATACCCACATATAAAACCTAAAAATACATATTTATACCTTTGTCACATTAATATGATTAAAAATTAGTGGTTATTTTGTACGAAACGCCCTCAGTATTTTTGTTGGGCTTAAATATTACGCCCAGCTTTTGGAACTAATTGTCTTCAAAATATTATTCAGAAGAGCTAATGATTTAATAGCAAGAGCTGCGGGCAATATCTTGAGACACAAAAGTACAGAACAGAATGCGACCTAGTCCGCATTATGCATTATGAGGAAATTCCTCATGTTGAATCTCTAATGTTTTTTCCAATACTCCTAACTGACTTCTTCATTGTTTTTTTCACACAGGGTGCACTGACAGGAGGACTGACGTCAACGATGCTGGTAGGATGGATCTCACTGGGGACTCAAGCAGCGATGATGAGAGGAGATATAGTGGTCACTCCCAAACCCGTGTCGGTGGCAGGCTGTCCCGACAACACGACCTTACCAACCATATCTCAGATACTGAGTACAGTCGAATTCGACAGGTGATGGTATTTTTCATAACCTTACTTCACCTACCTACTTTTAAATTATAAGCATGTATTCTGTAGCATAAGATAGCAATCGCTTGGACCTCTAATGAATAGGGGCAGAATCATTTACTTCTATTTTGGTGCTTCCTACGAGTACAATAGTACCTACCTACCTATTGTTCTCAATCTACGTCCTAATTTTTCTGAAGTTAACTTTTACATAACCATAACAAGCTGTTTTAGCTTTGTATAACCAATTCTTCAAAAGAATCCGCGTAACCACTTCCTTCCCCTATTTAATTTCGAAATCAATTTACCCGCAATCAACGTCAGAGAACCTTCCATAAACATTTCTATTTTCATATCTGGCATTTACGTCACCGTTTTATTGTTGTGCGGATTCATAAATAGGGTGTTACACAACAAGTCTTTCTTCAAAAGTATTCATATAACAATTTTCTTCCCCTATTTTGTGGATTTCAAAATAAGGCAATTCGCAATCAAAATCAGAGGAACCTTCCATAACCATTTCTATTTCTATATCTGTCATTTACGTCACCGTTTTATTTTAGTGCGGATTCATAAATAGGGTGTTACTCAACAGGTCTTTCTTCAAAAGAATTCACATAACAATTTTCTTCCCCTATTTTGTTGATTTCAAAATAAGGTAACTCGCAATAAAAATCAGAGGAACCTTCCATAACCATTTCTATATCCATGTCTGTCATTTACGTCATTGTTTTATTTTTAGTGCGGGTTTATAAACAGGGTGTTACTCAACAGGTCGGGAACATTCTTCATGTACAGGCTGAGCTACTTGTATTACACTCTGGTCGGTATGACTGTGTGCATCATCGTGGGCTCCGTCGTCTCATATTTCACCGAGCCCAATGATCCCGCTATGGTAAGTGGTTTTAAACGTTTTGGAACAAGCCATTTTGTTAAGAATTATTGTTGTTACGCCCACAGGTATGCTAAAAATAAATTATTCACGTTATGTTCTTGCGTAGCTGGGTCAAGCTGGGGTGATTCGGTATTGATTTCTATGGTATCAAGTTTTTGAAAATGTGCTAAATTTGACTACGAAAATTCTTTGTTTGCAGTCTTTTTTTCTGGTATCATATTATATTAATTGCTATTATAAAAGTTGCTGTAGCTCATTATAGGCCACCTTACAGGTCCGTCGTAACACGTGTTACAGGGATGACTAGAAAAGTAACAGGTACTAGGGCTTCTGTAAGCTACTAATTGGTATTAGTAGCTTACAGAAGCCCTAGTACCCGTTACTTCAATGTGGTCATTGCGATAGCCAATCCTTTTGTCTTAGCATAATAATGACAGGAATATTGACGAAGGAGCGCTCGCTAATCAAAGTCATTGTAACTTAGTTGGTGCTTAGGACATGTAGTTACGAAATAAAACGTTTCGATGAGCAGCTGTTGAATGGAGACCCAGATTTTATTCGTTACAAATAAAAGACCGAGTCTACTTCAAAGTCAGATCCAGAGTACCTACCTACATGAATGCTCCATTCATTCAAAACCAAGCCAATGAAGACCAACGACTTCTAATCAACTCGACCTACCAACCCGCATATAAAATACGTTATATCTATTGCATGTTCCGCTGGTCGCGATGACGTGCCTATAAAGATGTAACGTGCAAGATTGCCATCCGTCCCTTGAGAGCCGATTAGCCAAATTGGTGCTCAAGGCGTGTGAACAGATTGGCTGTTAGGGTTATTTGGGTCACTGTTTAGGTGCATCGGGACTTGCTGACTCCGATCGTGCACCGCTGGCTGCCCGCACAGCACCCCCACTGCCGCCGCCCGCGCCTCACGCAGCACGACATCGAGCTACACGCGAGGGCGCTCGACCAGTTGAAGGCGCACTCTTCTTACGATGTATGTAGTCCTGGTATATCAATAATCACACTTATGTAATAAGGGTAATAGTTCTTTAATCAATGCGGGCAATTACACTGTGGTGATCATTGGTGGTCATCATGGCGTGCGATGGAACAAGTCTATGTTCATCAGAGCAGTTGACTACTATAGGCTGATGATAGTGGTGATTCTTTCCCAGCAGTGGGATGTGTAATTTACTGCCACAGGAATATGGAAAATGTATAAACTATTAACCTATTTTTTGGTGTAGATTAAATAAACAAAAGCGGGATTCCTTTTATTATCGAAGTGATCGCGGCGTACCTGTCAGGTACAGCCTCAACATGCACACAATTGGTGAAGTGCTAACGAATAGCTTCAAGGTCCGATTAATAAATTTGTACATCTATTGAAAACAGGATCAATCACTCTACCTGGAATTGGTGTAACTGACCTAACATGACAAAATGCAATCTACCAATTAAAATAGATCGAAACTGTGATATGAATTTTTTATTTAACTAATTCTTGATTTTGTTTCAGAAAAAGGGCGACAGTCCTTTAATTGTGAGGAAGAATAATAACAATGATGACGATAACTACTGATCATAATTTGTGAAAAGTTTAATTGATAGTTTATAATTTATAGATTAAAAACCAATTAATACTCAATTTTGACTTCGTATTATTTCTCTCCCCAAACATTCATTAGTTCGTGATGATTTACTTTAGTTAACACTTATACCATGAGAATAGTAAATGATGGGAACTCATCTATAGTACAAAATAAAAGTCGCTTTCCGTGTAGGTATTTTGTAGACATACACGGAAAGCTAAACTAAGTACCCAATGAATTTTGATGCGGCTTTCACCATAATTTAGAGAATTTATTCCGGAAGATTTAAGTACGAGTATATGTATAATACATTCATATTAAACATAATAAAACATCTCGAAGTTTTATCACCAAAGCCTTGCGAAACAGGGGCGGGTCGCTAATGTTATATAGTTTATAGTTTGCAAGTACGGGATACATTACACAGGGTTGATGTACCAACGTCAGTCGACAAGTATTGATCGGTCGTCTACTGCATATTTCAATTAAAAGCTGCGCAGTAGGTACTCCAAATGAAGTACTTTATTGAATGGTCGATTTCATTATGTTACGGCTAGCCATTTCATGCTGTGGCTTGAAAGAGCTTGACTTGTAAGGTCTGCATATAATTTAAGGAACGTGATCCCAATCTTTCGAAACATGATAATCACTGAACCAATATTCATGTTGATGATTTTATTCTTTCAAACTCAGACTTTTGAAACAATAAAACTTAGGTACAGTAGAACACTTGTGGTTTAAAATATGTAATTATAAAAGAACGATAACATACAAGAACAAGTTAATGTTCAGAATAGTATGAAAATTGTATATTTATTTGTGTAGTTTTGGTAATTTTTTTATGACTTATTGCAATTATTTCACGGTGTGTAAGCTAAACAATTAAATATTCAATTATAGTAGGCGAAGATTGTTGTAGGGGGTTACGTATTCTTCAAGATAATTCAATTTGGCCCGAAATCTGCATGCGTAGCATGATCAATGTAAGAAGAATAGACACATCTATAAAATACAAAGTTACGTATCTTTTCTTCATATTTGACAATGCGCCGGTGATCATTTATCTTTCTACTATCTGTAATTTTGACTTTAATTTTTTCCTTTTCTACAGTAGTCATGCCACGCGTGCTGCTATTATTTACTAACTGGGAAGTTCCCTGACAACGTCTGTCTTCTGACTCCAACTCTGCGGCCACGAAGAACTTCAATCATCATTATCTACCTAAATCAGGTTTTCTTGCCATTAGATACCTACTAAGTTATACTTGATTTGACAAATATCTGTGCGTGCGAGTGCAAAATATAATAAGTTCGCTATGCAATTTAACTCAAACACAGCCTTCCATTACTCCCCTGGGACATTACTTACAAATGATTCAGTACGTACAGGATGTTTGCATACCGTAGCCCATTTCCCTTTACTCATACGGTCAACAGGCCGCTAATACACAAAATAAAAGAAAAAAAATCTATTGATATATTTAATTAGTTTAAGAAAGTTACATTACATCGTATATTATGTATTTACATCAACTTATCTTTATCGAGATTACTGATAGAGAGAGAACGTTGATTGTAGACGGTGCTTCGGATCAAACACTCAATATACCTAAATTACTCTTAAAGTAGAAGCACATTCGACACAAAGTAGGGCAATATGACCAGGCAAAAGAAAAACTAATCGTTCTTCGAATCGAGGATTTATCTTCTTGAGATTCCTATAGTATGACAACAGATTTCGAAAACAAAAGACACCCGTAGCAGAATGCTTGTGGTATAAACAAAGTGAAGGTTTACTAAAATGTACGTCAATATATTCGCATTTTGCCCTGCTTTTCCTATCAAATGAGGGACATATAGTAAACTACTAGACGTATAATAATACTGTTCGGACTACAGCAACTACTCAAGTGGATAGTAATGCTCCTGACACATGGTTGAGGTATTATATTTTCCAATACTATCATTTATTTAACCTACATCGAATGGCAACGGAAACTACATTGTATCAGGAAAGATTCCACCTTGCGCAAACATGCGTATTCACATATCTTCTAAATTACATAAATAACATTAAATAAAAACTCAACTAATGAAAATGGCGCTTGCTCTCTGGTTTTCATCAAAGAAATAGTGTAGGTAATAGAGACATGATCGGAGAGTTGTTTTAATAAAAATGTAACCGAATGCTTAAAAAGTACACATAAAGTTTCAGCACACATGAGCATGAAACAGTTGCAAGAGACATCACGACTACCATTTTTACAGTTCGTCTTGTCATTATGTCCAGAACACTCAGCTAGCTTAAGACTTTAGTTCACTTCTCTTGCACGTGCGTACATTGACCGGGAAGAACACGTTCAGTTCGATAAGCGTGGCGAGGACCAGGAACATGGCGTACATGGCGAGACAGGCGCGCCCCACCGCCGCATCCAGCTTGAACTTGTTGAACCAGAACGTCAAGTACAGCAGCAGCAGCGTCGACAGCAACGAAATGGCGGAGTACTCCAGCCCCATGGAGTTGATCTTCACCTGTTAACATATAACTGTATTTATCCCGACCTTCCCCACGAAAATCACGAAAAAATGTTAAGTCGCTGGGCAAATTACATTTCAGTGTCGCAATTTCGCAGTGCTAGAGCATTTCTAAGTTTAAGTTACAAGCTCCTTTCGCAATATGCAAATGAGTAATAATAATTTATTGTAGAAATAATCTTATGTATGTGTTTCGTTTTATCGCATGAGAATTAAATAATAATATTGATATATTAAAATAGTTGTTTTCTAACCCAGTAGTGACCCGGCTCGGCTGGAGTGAGCGATGCCTTGATGAGCCACGGCAGCCCGAGGCATAGCAGGATGTCAAACGTGTTCGATCCGATCGAATTGCTGATACCCATAGATCCATGGCCTGTGTTTCAGAAACATAACATTACATAAAAAGTTTACATATGTAAGTTGGTGAATTCTTAATTATATTGAGCAGTCAACATTCTCGAGCAATATGAAGACAGGACGAAAAATCCAGAAGATCGTAAAAGACCACACAATGGAACACAAAACACAAAATTATGAAATGCACTGCACCTTGTTTTGCTACTATTACACTGGATACAGCTTCTGGCACTGATGTACCGGCGGCAAGGAATGTAATGCCCATCACCGAGTCTGGTATCATTAATGTGTCCCCTGTAATGTAATAATGTAGTGAAATCATAAATGACATTCCGAAAATCATCATATATGTCACGTTGAAATGCTGGTCTTACCAATGATAGTGATCATCCAAGCTACGATGTACGACAACGATCCTATCCAGACAATGCACATCATGAATGTCAGAGGGAACCAGTTCTTGAACCGAGGCTTCTCACAGTCTGGGATAGTGAACAAGAACACCAGGTGGATAGGCCACGTCACTATCCATGTACTCTGTAACAAGACGTAGCAATTAGAACATTAAGTTTTACGATAGTTTGAGTACTTTATCTGTTACGATAGTTACCTTAGTAAGCCAGCTTCTACCAGTAGGCCACTTCCATAGAGAGTGCACATATTTATCCTCTGCGTCTTTGTTATTCTCATCGATGTTCGCTACAGCTGCATTCTCCTCAGGATTTGCAATTTCCACGTCATTAGCCTTACTTTCAATATCAATACAGATATTTTTAGCTTTGTCGCCGTCACCGGCTGGTAAGTTCACAGAATTGGTTGTGTCAATTTCACAATTTTTTTCATTTTTATCTGGGCAAAGAGATAACGCACTTTTTATATTCCCATTGTGTTGGTGGCGATCCACAGACAAATCATTTTTGTTTACGGGTTTAGCATCTTTAAGTTCTGGAAAGTTAAATAATAGCACAAGAGATATCTTATTGCTGTCAAAGGTGTCAATAACATTAAAAATCTTCAAAAAAAAGTTACTGTACGTACCATTTTCAGCAGCGACAGTGTTATCTTGCTTTTCATTTTTCTTCAACATGTCCGACACACAGTTCCAATTACCTGTGTAACAACACATTTCTGTGATAAAATTACGCATGAAACATTTTTATTTGGTTAATCACTTTATGAAATACCAACCTTTAGCAAAATTCTGAATAGATTTGTCGTAGTACATGATACAGATGTAGACTCCGTACAACATGACAAGAAGCAATGCCTCGTACCACTGAACGTACTCATCGTGCATTATACAAATTAGTATAGATACTGTGATTCCGTAGGCCAGGCAGTCTCTGGTCAGTGGCCACCAGTCTAAGGGCACGACCTGGAAGCAATGAGACATCATTTAATGACGCCCTTCTATGATTTTTGTAAATGTGGATGAAAGGAGTATAAGTACCATTCCTGCGCCGATGCCGCAACATGCAGCGACGGCGAGGATGTTGAAGACCGCTGAACCCACAATGGTGCCCACCCCGATGTCGCCCTCCGTGATGAAGGTGCCGATGACATTGACGAAAAGCTCAGGAGCCGACGTAGCGGCTGCCATAAAAGTGGCACCAGCCACATCGTTCGTCATGTTTAGTGCTGTAACAGTAATATATAAAAACATTTCTTTTCAATAATCTTATCGAAAAACTACATTGTAAGTCAATGTTTCTGTGCTAACAAAGTCATTAGGCTATAAATGTTAAGAAATCTGTTGGGAAAGTTTCCTTAAGACGTCATCATCTTTTCAGTTTGCTTACGTAAATCAATGTAATTATGTAATTGGTATTATGTAAGTTAGGATATTTTCAGCTGTAAATATGATTCAAAGTGAGTTATGAATGTCGTCAAAGCAGGTTTCGAATTTCGTCAGCACTTTGACGTAATTCTTTCAGTAAGTCTAAATATGACAATAATTGAATTCTAAATTCTTGCAATTTCCAACGGAAAGTTGCACATATATCATGACAATCAACCATCAAAGCACTCATTTTCATCAGGGTCCTGATAGCATTTATTAGGAAGCAAGCACAATTAGAACAACAACCCTTAGAGCGGTATCACACTGACGATTTGCCAGCGTGTTTCCAGTGAGGACGTGTAAATGTGCCCTCCGCGGGTTCGAAGCGACTATGCGACGTGTTTCCCGGTTTTTCACTTGCTTGTCTCCTTAAATAAACTTAAAAGGGGAAGATACGTTACGCTCTAACATCGCAATCACTAAACCTGAGCTCGGTGCACAACTGCTTGCAACGAAACTCACGCATCTGTGATCATAGTTGCATACTTACCGTTACCGATAGACAAGGACAGAGATAAGACCCGACACAGACGCGCGAGCACAATCGCGTTATCCGCCGAATGTTTACGATTATGGCATTGAGGCAGCGGTAGCGAGAGTCTTGCGATACGTCACATTGTGTCTCTCACGCCTGTTTTGTATTATCTATCTCGATCTCACAAAAATGGCGAAGCAAGCTATAAAGACAATTAGGTATAATTATTAAAAAAAAACATTTTTAGCTGTACTTACGCGTGGAAAGTAATCCCAAGTGTCTTATTTTTCTTTTTTGAGTAATTAGATCACTTATTAAATACACAAAGCATTTTGATGCGTATTTATAAGTATACAATAACTGAAATTATTGAAGTGTATCAACATACGCTGTTTAGACGATGGTCCGCGTGTGACCGAGTGTCACTGTGTCCATAGGACTTGGTTCGGTAGGACCGCGCGCTGTGATAAAGTAACGTATCTTTCCCTTTTAAGTTCTATCGTTGTCATTACGCAAACGCGGCAAACACGTTGCACACATGTGACGTGCTCGCTTCAGACATGTAGCAAGCGTGTAAAAATACCACCTCGCTGAATACATGCTCGCAAATCTCAGTGTGACGAGTCCCTTACAAATATTCTCAAGTGGGTACGCACCATGGCATATTTTTTCAACAGCGGGCACGAAGAATTTGTCGCACACGACGGCGAGAGCCAGGAACAGGTAAATAGAGATGAAGGCATGGATGACGATGGCCCCGTGCTGCCTCTGCAGCTCCGTGAACACACCCGCCGGGAAGTCGTCGATGGCCGGCGGCGTACAGTTGCGGAGGTGGCCCTCTGAAACTAATGGACACTGTTAGATATTGGAATAGCAAAAAACATGACCCAAGTCTTCTATTGGGCGGGTCTCTGTAGAATCTGCTGAGTTTCACCAGAATATATTAAGATTTGCATCGTGGTCAAGAATGAATCTCGAATCAAAACTAACAGATTTCGTAGTAATCCCGACTTTTCTTAGATGTGATAGATAATCAGTGTACTGAAATCTGTGATTAATGATGGTTGCGAAACCAAATAGGGCGTAGACAAAGTAACATTCTATTATCACCAGCGATAACGATGATGGAAAATACCACAGACATAAAAAGAGTAGCTCTTTTCCATCATCGTTATCGCTGATTCTTTAAGTCTGTGGAAAAGACAAAAATGTATTTCTGTCTACGGACATAACCTACCGAAAACCTTGAGTCAATCCTGTTGAAAATCGTTGTCGAAATACGCAACGCTTTGAAAGCGTTTGCAGAAAAGACAACCATATCTAACATGGTCAGTCTAATGACAATAAAAATATTAATAGGTACGTACAGTTCTGTTGTTGAATCTGGAACTGTTCATGGCGGAGCTGGAGCCTGATGTTGTAATCAAAAGAAATTACAAAATGGAATGTTTTTGGCAACTATCTTGGCTATTTGGTAAGCTGATCTTGGCAATATTGGCAGGTATATTTTAAACAAACTGCCAGATATTAAAAAAAATATGGATACCTACTTACAAATCTGTTGTTAAATCTGGAACTTGTTATGGCAGCATAACTTACAAAATGGAATCGATGATTTTGGCAGCCATCTTTGTTCTTGTTTATTTGGCTTATCTTGAAAATTTCACAACCTTTGTTGGCCAGTCATTGGGATTAAATACAGAAACTTAGTCTGGTGGTGAATCTGTAACTTGGTCTTAGCAGTTTGATGTCGAAATCAAGGAATGGCATAATTAAATCTATGATTTTTTCAAACATCTGGAAGATCATGTTCATCGTTCATTGCCGTTTTAATATTGAATCTACGATTCAATGATCATCCCTGGCGCCGAAGTTAAATAATGTTTTTACATGAGACTTCATCATATACCTACTCAGGAGATCTTTCCTCAAATTTTTCCTAGCTACCAATCAATAATGAGACAAAAATAGTCTAACGACGCGGTACAGGTAAGGGAAAATAATGGCGTCGTGACAGAACTGAGCAGTTTTGTATGTTTTGTATCTAATAATCAGCATCTTTGATAACAAATAACATATATTTCAAATTATAACCTATATATAAATATAAATTATAACCTCGCGTACAGATACGCGACTATCCTGAACCATATGGAAAACTTGATCAAATGAAACTAAAATCATATCCATCAAAAACACAACATCAAGGTAGAGAATCATGTGAAACAATATATTGTAAAATCAATTGTAGATCTACCAACCTCTTGCTATCATCTTTGTCGGCACGATCAGACGACAGGTCGGAGAAAGGGACTTTCCTAAATAAATAGTCATAACATCCTTCTCGCACCCTTGATGATAATTTTTTATTACTAGAGCAATTACAGACAGCCTGTGTAGATATTATTAGTTTACCTTACTAACTGTTTACAGACTTGGAACTCCTATTATAACTTGTTGTGCAGTAAAAACAAGTTTTTATTTTTGGTCGTCGGTTACCTAATTTGTTAAATATTTTAACTGTGCGAATATTTATTTCTCATAATTTTAAATCTTATAAGACAAATGAAAAATATTTTGATATACATGTACATATATTAAGTCTGTTCGCGAATATGAGTATATATAATGAAAAATTCATGTTATATCGACCTACGTGTGCTCTAAAGCCACAGTTTCAATTTTGTAAAGAAAACTCTAGGAGAAAAATATCGCACGTTCTCGTTTTTTCAAGTAAAAGTCTGATTTTGAAGTCCTTTGAGTCGTAAACTGCTTCTCCAACCCGTCGGTCCATCTAGTTGGCGGGGCGTCCACGCTACGCATGCGCCGATATGCGGTCTCCACTCCAGGACTCGTCTCCTCCACCGGCCGTTGGTCCTTCGACAAACATGGCCAGCCCACTGCCACTCTATGTGCGGTAACTCCGGTTCTTTACTGTATAATTTCTTTTCTAATTGTATCCTTCAAAGAAACTCCGAGTATAGCCCACTCCATAGCGCGCTGAGCGACCTTTAATTTGTGGACCAGCCCAACTGTCAGTGACCTCGTTTCGGCACCGTATGTCATAACGGGCAGGACGCACTGGTTGAAAACCTTAGTCTTTAAACATTGTGGGATGGGTGACAAGAAGACGACGATGTTTCCGAAATGCTGCCCAACTCAACTGGATCCTTCTATCGCCTTCTTTCTCAAAGTTGCGTCTACTAAGTTGGGTGACTCGCCCTAGGTAGACATACTCCCTCACAGCTTCGAGAAGCGATCCCTCCATGTGAATTGGACTCGACAAGACGTGCGAATTGTACATGACTTTCGTCTTGTCCAAAGTCATTCGCGCAGAGGCTCCATTCAGGCTGTGCGGCATCTGGTCTAACTATTGCAGCATCTCTTTTATTATGGCGATGTCATTGGCAAAGCGAAGGTGTGAGATGTACTCGCCGTTCACGTTGATATCCTGTCCAGTCCAGTCCAGCGGCAGCGTCTTGAAAATGTCCTCCTACGCATTGGTAAATAGTTTCGGGGATATCACATCCCCTTGTCTCACCCCACTGAGCGGGGCTGGTTTTCTGATCCTGGATCTGGACAGTCATCATGGCAGCGTCATTCAAGCATCTGAACACTTCGATGTAGCGCCAGTCAATTCGACAACGTTGCACAGAGGCCAGAACTGCCCATATTTCGATGGAGGCAAAGGCTTTCTCATAGGCCTCAAATGCCATACACAGCGGCTGGTTGTACTCCTCTAGCTTCTGTTCAATTTGCAGAACAGTATAGACATGTGGTCTACGGTACTAAACCCTTTTCGAAAACCGGCTTGTTCTGGTAGCTGTAACTTTTCAAGTCTCCTGTCTAGACGGTTCGTAAAAACTCTCGAAAACAGCTTGTATACGTGGCTCAGAAATGAGAATGGTCTTCAGCAAGGATTTATCACCTTTTTGAAGAACAGAATCACCACGCATCTGCGCTACGCCTCGTGCGTTGTACCCTCTTGGATGACGGAGTTAAAGAGACTCGCTAGCTCTCTCAGGACTGGAGGGCCCGCTTTAAGGAGCTCTTTCGTTATTCCATCATCTCTAGGTGCCTTATTGTCCTATAGCTGCTCGAGAGTCGCCCTAATCTCGTACTGGTTGACATCCGGGATGTCCTCCGTGTAGTGGCGCGCTAATTCGGCTCGATGGTCATCTGCATTATGTCCCGCTGGTTTCGCCATCCGCGTTGAGTAAAGGTGCCCATAAAAATCCTCGACTTTCTTGAGTATCTCGGACTTCAAAGTAACGATTCTGCCATCCGCATGGGAGCTCCTTAATTGCTGAGCGAACACTTTCGACCCTCGGTTCTGCTCAATCGCGACCTTAATTATTATATTTTATTTAATGTCGCGGGTACTGGAGCACCGAAGGTCGCGTCGCGTCAGCTTTCTGATCTCTAGGTTTAAGGCCCTCTTGTCTGACAAAGACGGCTGCGTGGATTGCGACTCTCGTCTTTCCCTCATAAGTCCGAGAGACTCCTATGAAAGTTAGGACACTTACTTTTTCGCTGCGACAGAAAAGTCTGTGGGACATGTCGCATCGTGCTTTGACCACCTCGTCGGCCGTCTTGTCAATAGTGCCTGTGGATTCCAGCAGCGCGAATTGATTTTAAAGTTTCAGTTGGAACTTTTTGGATCCTAGAGTGGCTTGGAAAGACAAAGGCCCACTATAAAGTTGTTGTGGGGGACTTCAATATCAAAATGGGATTACAGGAACGCGGCGAATCGAAAGTTGGACCGTTCGGTGTAGGGCGCAGGAATCACAGGAAGCAAATGCTGGTCAACTTTTACAGTCGCGTGAGCTCTTGATGAATTCGTTCTTCGAAAAGAAACCTCAAAGGAAATGGCCCTGGCAGAGCCCCGATGGCGTGACAAAGAACGAGATAGATTTCATGATGACGGACAAGAAGCACATATTTAGAAATGCCTCCGGGGTCAGTAGGTTTAATACCGGAAGCGATCTGAGGCTTGTCCGAGGCACTCTAAATATTAGTTTTCGAGCTGAGAGAATCCGCATGATGAGGCCTACCTTCAAACCTACGCTGCTTCAAGCCACTCTGCAAGTCAATTCAAGTCAATTGATCTACACGTTTATGCAAACTTTTCGGTAACTGTTGGCCAACTTTTGACTATGATTTTTTCTTAACCTAGAAATTAGCCATAATGTTATGCTAGCAATATCCAAAACTTACAATATTTTACATGTTCATTACCGTAAAATATAGTAATAATAGAGCCTAATAAAAAAAAACAAAAATTTATCATATCATAAAATTGATCATGTAGCTTGAAAGTCTAAAATCAGGTCCGTTATAGAACATAATACATTTCATAGTAAACTACCGTACGCTATATAATTGTATTGCATAAACCTACGTAAGTAATTGATGCTCTGTGAACTCTTGCAAACGTAGGCAGACTACTGGTGAGTAAACAGTGACTAAAGAGCATACAGGCATGCGGCTTTCATTATTTAATTCTCGTGAAACGAGTTTTATAAGATTTTGGATCAAAATGTTATGAAACTTGTTTTCCTACTGGTGACAAAACTTGGCACGATAATTATAGCTTTCTTCGTTTTAAAATCTAAAGTTAATTCAAAAGTGTTCCTATCTTCTTCTTTTATTCTTCTTCAACATTATATCTCTGTATCCTTCATTGCATGCCATTCAACTCCTCCTTGCGACCTGTACCAGGTCCTCAGCCTCCTACTTGCATGCGGTCTGTACACGATCCTGCGGCCAGTTCTTGGAATCCATTCTAGCTCTTTTCTATGTACAGTATCGCTATGATTAATACTTATTTGGTTTCACCTTTGTTGTCACCTTGGTACGTTAATTGATTTCGCTAAAGTGCTTCCTGTGGTTTATATTGAAGAATATGATAACACAAATTATTAAGTAGTGCATTAAAGTGTTTGCACTCACAAGTAATTATTGTCAATACAACAAAGCAGCTAAGATATGACGTGAAATATTTACGCATATTCGTGTAATGCCAACCGCTTTATTTAACTAAATCTAGCAGATACGCCTCTTTCACTAATAACCAATGCACCGATGCCTTTATAATTGTGCATCCTTACCAGTAAAGTCGTGTTGTAAATAGTGACCTACTTGAAGTTTTGCTAAATTTGACTGTTCCTACATACAGCCAATTCAATAGTCGTATGACAGTAGTGACCACTGAGAAACGCGGACCGCGGACATGCTAGAGGCGGCGCGGCGGCGAGGCGTGAGGTGGCGAGGCGTGCCGCGTGCTATGGCGTGCTTGATTAACAAACGCACATCCTGTGCCACTCTAAAACCGTCTCCTTCAAATAGCAAAGTCAACAAGCCAATCGTGGGCAAATTGTCTCAAATTACTGCTGCACTAACTTGTTTAACCGAATTAACTGATTTTAGAAAATACGTGTCGTTTACTTGTTAAGTAGCCGAACCACAGCCGAGGCATAGCCGTCTTCGTGCCAAATTGTGCATGTTACCACTCGTTATTATAGTTTAGACACTCGCATACAGCGAGTGCACTATGAAGGAAATTGTCAGATCAAAGATGGCAGGAAGTCCGCATTAGCGACGCATAAGTCGTCTTTCGATCCGTTGCTCTATCTATTGCCCAACAGCCTAAGGGACATAATGGCTTTCTCGAATACAAAGCGTCTTTCTCCAATTACTAGCAAACAAGTTTTTTTTTTAAATTAAGGTGGAATAGGTTACAATTGACAAATAGGTCTGTCTTCATTTGGGTTTTGTAGCGATTAATTTGTGAATTTTAGCTCATGAAGTATCGAGGCTGCGCTTGTATGCGAGAAAAATGACCTAAAATCAGGGAGTTGATTTTGGACGCTACCAGAAAAAGATCACGTGAAGACAGCCGGTGCTCAACCTTGCACGATGACAGCCCTGAGTGGACGACGACCAATTGACAATTTGCGCGAGGAGCGACCGGATGAGGCGCCGAGTCGGAGTCTGCCTCCCCTTCTAACTTTAAGAACGATGGCCTAACTGCGGCAAATAGCTATAATATCAAATTTACCTAATCAAATCATACGACAAGATGTAATAGCTCGTTTTGTATCATTCATCATCGCGATCCACAAGTCTTTGTCAGCGCCGCGTCCGTTATTAGTGTCCGTATTATGACAAGTGGGTAAGTTCTGAAACAATTATAATCGCCCTAAGATCAAGCAATATGAGACCTTCTAAAAATAGATATCGATGAGATCCAATTAATTACTGCCCACGATTGATTAACTCTCGCAATACCCATCGTTTCCCGATTCCTGTTCAAAGAGCGAAAAAACTTGAGAAAAACTCCTTATCTTTGGAGCATTACTACATCAAAAAGGTCTTACAAATTGAGTTTGATTACGAACACAAACATTTCTGGAGCTCTTGAAGTATTTTTTTGTTGTGAATGTTGTCGATAGTGAGGCAGGTCAGTCCTCGTTTGATGAAGTCGTTACAATGGACGCTGGCATCCAGTGAAAAAAGGTGCGGTTGCTAGGTACTGTTGAGCTATAATCAACACTAATTCGTTTACAGAAAGACTAATAGCCATCGGGTGAGCATCGAGCCACGCCCGTGTTTCGACAATTTCGTCAATAGCTTCCGTCAAATGTTAACCGACCATAGTTCCATTTCTAACAATATCTTGTTTCAGCATCGTGTTCGTTTTACAATTCACCTGTTAATTCATTTTCATTGACGACTGGACTTAGCAGCGTATTTGTTGTTATTTACATGTAATGCCTACCCCTTAAAACAACCGGGCAGTGGTCTTTGTAAATAATTGCGTATGATAACGGAATGGCAAAACGAATGTTCGTACCTGGTGATGCAGTAGCCATGGCAGCGTCGCTCAGTCTTCCATACTTACGACAGTGTGGGGCGCCGGTACCCACCAGCGCGCTGGCGCAGCTTCCACCGACACTACATTCACTTTCAACACTTGAATCGTTGATGTAATCTTCTTCGCCACTCCATTTGAATCACTTCATGAGTGACCTAGCCGCTGAACGGGAATTGGACGCACTTCCGACCTCCTTCTACATAACCTTGCAGTGTTGGTACGCGCACTTCACCAGGATCGACTGGCCCGACGGCTGAATCTCCAGGCTGCTAGAAATGTGCGGATCCTCTCGATCCAGACCCCGATAAAAGTAAGACATAGGACTCGTACCTCGATCGGAGGTATTCATATTGGAGTAGTATCGTGTAGAGCGCGACGCAGGCGACCGAGGACGTCGCCACTGGCGTCCGAATGCCGCCGCTCACGCTCAAACGGACATAATGGACCCGCCGGAGAGCTCGTCAAAAGAAGAATACGGGGGCCAATTATTTATTTCCATACAATACACGTACGTCGGCCGGCGCTCGGGCGCAGTGCGGGAGTGACTCCCGGTGCGAGCATCGAGCTCGGCCGACGTCTCCACGCGACCACTACAACTACACACGCTCTTATTGTACTCTAATGAACATCTTATTACACCAAAATTTGCGTGTCATATCAATAGATAGTTCAATTTCTTGAAAATGAAGATAAACTCAATCAAAGTCTTTCCTACAAGCTTGAACCAGACGGGTTAATACGATCTACTTTGATGGAATTCCCTATCAATACGACATTCAATAGCAGTGTCCACCTTGGAGCATGTAACGTGCCTTTTGCAGAGCAATGACTTAATCGGAACACAGTTATTGAGAACAAAGAAAACACACACCTACAACATTTGGGAAGTGTCCGGGCGCAGTGAGCTCTGATTTTAATAATCCGTGGGGTCAAACGTCAATTTACAAGCCCTTCCCGAGCCGGCGCGCGGCGGCACGCGACTTTTATTACAATTAGGCTTAATTAAAAGATTTGAGCACGAACATTTGTAGTAAGCCACCTATCATGGATATGACTCACAAGACAATATTGCTCCTATGTAGGTGTAAAGGAAACAAAGATCGTTAAAAAATTGATCAACGCCGAGCAACAATTTACATACACCATCCACAAAGACAAATGCCATTTTGCAAACATGTTCACTTATGGAAAAGCAAATATAATGAGAATATCTCAGTAGGTATGTGCTCGGCGTATGAGCACCGATGTAGTGTAATCAACGTCAGTCCTTATGTCAATATTAAATGTTTGCCGTAAAAGATACCAAAACGGAAAATTCTCTATTGCATTTTAATGCATCAAGTTGAAGTGTAAAACATCGGTGGCCAATATTATTTGCCTCCGAAAATAATATTAAAACGCTGAATGACAAAATATCGTGATACATTTTCGTAGGGGAAGAAATTACTGATTTTCAAACAGTTCATCGAAAAGTTGGCATGGACCTTCGTTTTTAACCGACTTCCAAAAAAGGAGGAGGTTCTCAATTCGACTGTATTTTTCTTTTTAAATGTTTTTTAGACCAGAACTTTTTTCTGGGTGATCCGATTAGGATGATTCTTTTTTTTATTTGAAAGCTGGTGCTTCAGATATGGTCCCATTTAAATTTGATCAACTCCTAACTAGTAGTCTTTGAGTTATCCGTAATACTGCGTATTTTTTCCACTTAGTTTATATTGATGATGTTTTAATAATTTCCTGTCACAGTTATTTACATATCAAGTACTGGTTTACGAATGTGTGTGGGACAGGTACCACAACTAAAAAGTGTAAAATAAAAACACAAAAAACATTTTTACAAAAAAACAACCAACTTCCAAAAAAAAACACTAAAAAACGGGAAAAATTAATTTATTTTCGGAAGTCTTTGGTTGTGTATTATGGTTTTTGGCCACCTAATTCTGAAATTTAAGTTATTTCCACGTTTTTCAGTGTTTTTTTTTGGGTGTTGGTTGTTTTTTTGTAAAAATGTTTTTGATGTAAACTCTTGTACTACGAAGACTACCTAAAGGTACTCCGTTTAGGTAGTAGTACTGCTGCGATATAAAGGCACTGTCAATGTCTAATTGTGACCCAAGACGTGCGAATGAGTGCACTATTCGTGTTAATCTGAATGGAAGCATTATCGTGTGGAAGGTGAACTTAAATGATCTAAAATCCTCCTAAATCAAAGATCCTGATCTGTTGATTAATCTTCGTTCTTTTTCTGTATGCTCGTCGTGTGTGTCGTTTAGACTAAAGATGATGGTAAGATAATGTTAAACAGTATTCAAGTTAAAACTTAAAGTTTTGTCCTAGACTATTCCATGACAAAACTTTTAATTTTTGTCAGACAAAACTATTTTTGTCTGACCAAAATTAAAAGTATTGTCCTGGAACAGTTTTGTTTTGTATCAAACCAGCACCCTAATTACGTAACACACTATCTATCACAATCTGAATCATTTTGAAGCCTATTGCTAATCCATTGCTTTATATGTTCGAAAAATTTGTCAGCTCGTTAACGTAAATAACGCAATGAATGTTGTTGAACTGTCAAAATGAAACCCATTCCTACTGTTTAGTGTGTTACGTAATTACCCCGCGGTTTTTCATTTTACCCGACTACGGCGAAGCCAAAAAGAAGGGTTATGTTTTTAGTAGTTTGTATGTATGTTGACCAGTCATTTTTTAGTTTTATCTGGAAAGTTTTCCGGGAGTTTTGAAAGTAGGTGATTTCATTGATTCGACGTAGTCTTTTCGAATTTTCACTTTGCCACCTCTTTTCTTTGCCGCTCGTTTTTCGTTTCCTCTCTCATTGCAAGCGCAGCTAACGAGCGTGGGGTCCTGTGTTCGATTCCCCGGTCGGGCAAAATAAATTTTTGTTGCATTAGGACTTTTCTTTAGCGGTCTGGAATCGGGATTTGTGCACGTATTATGGCAATATGGTGTAATATGCGTGCTGTCCACTTCTGTCTAATCGTATCCCTTTGGTATAATATAATTATTACCAGCGTGATAAATTAACAAATATTTACATGGCTTTTGCCGTGGCCTTTTAGAAAATCTTGCGTTGATTCTTGATTGCTACGATACGGTGATATTGATTTTATAGTTGGCTACCTGCTGCCTGTGACTTCGTCTGCGTGTATTTCCAGGATATAAAGTAGCCTATGCCCTTCGCCGTCCTAGGCTACCTTTCAGTCAAATTTCATAACGATCGGTTTAGGCGTGAAAAGGTTACAGACAGATAGAGTTACTTTCACGTTTATAATATTAAAATATTTTAGCATTATATATCTTTTGATATTTCTCGGGAGCCTGGAGTCCCGAGAAATGTACCTTTGAAACCTTTGAAGGGGCCGAAACCAACTCGCAGAGGCCCGTTACACGTTTTTCATTAAATGAGGCACCAACCGACAATTATCCCTGTTCGGAAGGCAAGGAAAACCCCTGGTTGGTGTAGGTCTATTGCAGGATATGGAAACAAAGATATTGGACTATGGATTTGGATAGCTGAAGTGGACTGGTTTTCTTGGACTATGGAAAGACTATGGCCCCTTCCTGACCAATGTTTTGTAAAAAACACAGATAAAATGGCATTGAGTGACTTGCACATTCAATAATGGCTCCCCGAAAACGGTCGCTAGCACATAGTGTCATAGTGACAAGGGGGCAACATGTGCTGAGGTGCTTATGAGGAGTGGAAAAGTATTCCATGGCTTTCAGGACAATCCCGGAAGTACGGTCAAGATCACTAGCAGCATCTAACTGCGGAATACTACCTTCCTCCGAGCACGTTTGCTCTTACGAATCTTCACTCAAGCCGGCCAACAAAGGCAAGAATTGGGTGGGAGCTTTGTTTCTCGACAGTGTTCACTCCAACCGGTCAATAGAGGCAAGCCAGAGATGAGGAACGAGACTTCTCCTCTCTCGGGAGATATGATAAGGTCCGTAGGGTCGCTACTGCCCCTCAGCTCGCCACATGCTGCCCTGCGGGTTTATCTATCTCTCTTGGTATGGCTCCTCACGCTCGACTGGTTTCGGCGAAATAAACTCTACCAGCACTTAGAGTACAAAGGAGCGCGTAAGCACCACCACGTCGTCAACGTAGAGATACGGCGGTGAGGTTACTATTATTATTAGTATTTATTGACTTTGTACTTCATTTGCTCTTAAAATTATTTCCACGATTCTATTGTACGTTTTCTTGGGCAAATAATATACATGGTCAACATAAACGAAACAATATTTGCTCCTACAATTGAACTCTCATGATTGAAAATTTAATTTCTCTGAGGTCCGGATTTGCACTAAAAAATATAGCAATGAAAGTAAGGAAAATTATAATCTCGGTATCGAATATTTATAATAGGGTCATGTTTTCCGTTAACAGCGAAGCTGATGAATATTTTTTTTTTTATTTACTTTTATTTATTTTATAGTTGGATTTTGCGTCGGAAGGACAAACTGACTACCTAACATTAGTCTCCTGGGTACCTATCAAATATTGATAATATGTGTTATTGATAGAGGCATTACTTGTAACTACACGATGTGTCTGCTCACAAACAGTGGAAAGTTTCTCAGCCGCTTCAAGTGGCTCTTTAATCCACAGATTATTATTTTAATGGAATATTTTTATTAAAGTACAGCTAGCAAGTAGATCTAGCACTATTCTTGTTTACGACATAATTGCTCAGCCTTGAAAGAGATTATTTGGTTTATCAGTATGTGCAGCTAGAAAATATCTAGGGCCTATTATATGTTCTTCTTTGGATTGAAAACATTGTTTATCTTCAATGTTAATAATGATATCGATTATTCTAATTTAATTCATACGTGTGGTAAAGATTTTTGCGGCAGTTTTTTCGGTGTTTTTAGGGTTTCGTACATCAAAAGGAAAATTAAACCCTTATAGGATCATCAGGTTGTCCGTCTGTCCGTTTGTCTGTCCGTCAAGACCCATTTACTCAGGAACGCGTCGAGGTATCAAGTTAAAATTAATATCAAATACGTAAGTCTATTGTCCCTTAGAGCTCTGAAAAAATCACGCTTCTAAGTCAACGCAATAAAAAAATACGGTCATTTATGCGACATATTTTGATATGTGCAAATAAATCAAAACCTATAGGGTACTTCCCGTTGACCTAGAATCATGAAATTTGGCAAGAAGCAAGGTCTAACAGCACAAGTAAAGGAAAATGTCCGAAAATCGTTTATTTGCATTTTTATTAAATACCATTTTCTTTTTTGCATTTACAACTGGAGAATTGACCGTGACATATAACGATGTATGGGAGATATTTTTCTCAACTACGAAGTTATGTTTGTTCTTGGAATTAAATTCATCCCAACTACGGAACCCTTCATTGTGCGTGGTCCGACATGCGCTTGGCCGGTTTTATTATAATAGAGTTGATTTGCGCAAAGACCCTACTAGCGATTTCGCTTGTCAAAGCTGATGACGTCAGTTCGAATGGTTCTAAACTTGGCTGAAGCCTATCGAAGTCTTAAGAAATCAGAAAAGTTTTCAAAGGCCATGTTACGTTACGTACCGACCTATAAAATATTATCAGAAATGTTATTTTTGTAATTACTTTTTTCATTCCGAATATAAGACGAGTTGCGCAATGCTCTACGCCACAGTTCGCTTTGACGTCAATTCGAATGCTTCTAAACTTGGCTTAAGCTTATCAAAGTCTGAATAAATCAGAAAAGTTTTGAGTAGGGTTGATGTTGGTAAGTCGTAACAGCTGGTTATGACGTCATTATCAACTTCAGCCCTTTTAATAAGTTATTTTGATATGCTTCAGCTAGAATCGTTCGTCATAACGTAAACTGGTGGGTAGCAGAGTTGTTCAACCTCCTAGTTCCTACAACGTTGGATGGAAAGCTGCTAAACTTAGTTGAAGCATATCAAAGTCTGAAGAAATTAGTAAACTTTTCTGGAGGATTAATATATTTATTTATTTATTTATGGACTACCAACGAGATTCATTACAATTATCTTTTACAAGAATAAAACTTGTATAATATACATTATCCTGTAATGCACAGTCCACATAACCACAGCTGACACATTATCGAGTACACATGCTCTGAATACATAATTAAATTAAGAATACATAAAAAAATATATAAACATGCCATGATTGATGATGATAGTATCGTAACAGTTGGCTGGCTGGCTGTTATGAGAAACACCAGTCAAGTGCGACTCAGTTTTGCACTCGCACATAAGGGTTCCTCCACCTCGCACTGTATCTGTGAAAAAACCGATCTTATTTAGTTATTACTGAGACCCTGCACTAGAATAAATAAAAAGCTTGTGTGTTTTAGGAGTTTAAAAAGTGTGGAAATATTATTTTTCTCGCAAGGTTTCTTGTGCCTCTTGGGTTTGGATCTTTTTATTTTCACTATTATTTGCCATAGCAAAACGTATACTGCAAAAATTATAACTGACTTGATAATAAGGTTCTAAAGATACCTCTGCCTGGATATAGCTGCGTCACCGCGACGTAAGCTTAGAAATGCATTTCCGTTTACAGCATTTGGGTAAGGAATCCTAGCAATGAACAGAAATATTATCTTGATCAATTTTATTGTTTTTAGGGTTCCGTACCTCAAAAGGAAAAAACGGAAACCTTATAAGATCACTTCGTTGTCCGTCCGTCTATCTGTCAAGACCCTTTTTTCAGGAACGCGTGGAGGAATCAAAATTAAATTTATATCAAATACGTAGGTCTACTGTCCCTTCGAATTCAAAAAAGTTAAGTTAGTTTTATCACATTTTTTTTTTCAATTACCAACTTACAATTTTGCAGTTCGAGACTTAACCGTGACGTATATTGATGTGTGGGAGAACATTTTTTCAACTACAAAGTTAAATATGTCGTTCAATCCTACTTATCCTTTTGTCAAAGTAATGTTCGGTGCTTTCATAGTTTATGAACTTCAGAATGTAATATTAATTAGTAGGTAAGGGTTATACAGCCAACTTATCCACAGCCGATGCGGTGCATAGCCTGACCGATTAAATTTCAGAAGAACTCGGCAAATGAAACCAAAACCTAGGAGTCTTACTTGATTTAGGCGAAGGCCTTCGACACGGTGTCTGTTTTTGTTATTCTAAACAAATTAGAGGTGATATATCTTAGATGCCCATCAATGTGGAAACCGTTCAGATAACATGTCTAATTGTCCTTTTATCCTCAAAACGAGCAACTTAAAATATCTCGGCGTAATAATGGACGACACACTGTCTTTCAGAAAACATACTGAAAGTCTAGTTAAAAGAGTGCGCAAATTAATGTATGTTTTAATTATATTGCGAACATTTTCCGGCACAAAATTAATGACACAAGTTTTTTTGGCCCTATGTCAATCAATAATTCAATACTGTATAGTGATTCCGTATTGATTATTTTTTGGTGCGCCACCCTATGAAGTGTCATTGGGTGGCGCACCGAAAAATAATCTGCTTTTCCTTGAAAGAGCTCAGAGAGCAATATTAAAGGTAGCAAACTTCCATCCCTTTTTCTTTCCCACAGATGAGCTATACTTATAAATCCTGCAACGTGCTGACAGTTCGCTAACTTTTCATTATACACTTAGTATTTAGACAGCACGCCATGCTTACCTACACCGCTGGCAATACTAACAAGAGACGATATGATATAGTATGCACATCTAATACAACCTCAAAACATGTCTCTGTAGAAAGACTTTACATTCTTAGGCCCATTTCTGTGCAATAGATTAAATAGAAAACTTAGTATCTATAAATAGCTGGAAAAAAAAAAAACTTAAATATGTACTAACCATCGCTTATGCACGGACAAAAGATCTACTTGTTGTCTGCAAATAGAACGACTAACTTGCTATTTTAATTTTATTTTCCTAATTTGAATTGAGTTTTTACTTTATACTCATTGTTACTTCCTAGGCTGAAGCATAAGTTCAACCTAGTTCAAGCAAATAAGCAACAGTGCCCCTTTTTATAAATAAACGATTATTATTATTATTTATTAACTATTTTGGCGAAAGTAGCAGTATAATAGTTCTTTGGATAAATTCTTCCCAACTACGGAACCCTTCATTGTGAGTGGTCCGACACGCACTTGGCCGACCTTTTCTTCGAAACTACAAGTTCATTGTCTCAATTTAATCATTATACCTTGTCGGCTTAGTTTCATCGCAAGGCTTTTCCAGACATATGCATTGGATTATTTTCATAATATTATCATGAACCTAGGTAAGTAGGTACGGAGTTGGTTAATCTTTAGTGTATCGGAAAATCACTACAACTAATCTAAAGATTTCCACTCTAAATTATCAATTACAGTGTCAATGTCCAAGGTGACGAATTAAGTCCATTATAATTTCGAAAGGATGCAAACAATAAAAATATACACAACATAACATCACGCCTGTAATCCCTAAAGAGTTAGGCAGAGGTGTACCTTTAGTACACCCACATTTCGCCAATTATGTTTAACTATCATGTAATAGGGGTCGAGCCTATTGCCATCAACCGGGCACAAATCCCGACACTGAGCTGCTACTGAGAAATTTCAGATGGAATAACCAAATAACACTTTCACCGAAAGGGGAATCAAACCCAGGACAACATACTCAGCAGCTACGCTTGCGACCACTAGACCGACGAGCCAGCACAATAAAAATAATGAGTTAATAATAGGCATGTACCTATTGGTGAAAGATTAGAAGTCCCGTATTCCAGTTCCAGTAATCTTCGGCACAATAGCAACAAATCAATCTGCATATGTGTGCTGTGGGTTTTTGAGAAGGTCTATGGGGTACCTCTCTAGGGGATCGAATCCGTAACTAGGTGATACGGCAGAAAACCAAAGTTGTTGACTTAGCTAACAGAATAAGCAAGCTGAAGTGGCAATGGGCTGCCATAGCCGTAGGAGCGATGACCAGTGGTGTAGACGTTGAGTGAAGACCATGATCCGGCAAGCGTAAGGTAGGACGTTCATAGGCTAGGAGGAGCGACGATCTTCGCAGTTTGGCTGATAGCAGCTGGATGAGAGAATTTTAAATGGCGTGCAATAGGAGATGCCTATGTCCAGCAGTGGACGTCTGTAGGCTGATGATGATGATGATAGGGTTCACCTAGGTATATTCGAAGTTGATAATAAGCTGTCGACTGGTGCCTGACTGTCTACCTACAAGGCTAATTAATGCAAAACACGTGTAGGTACAGTAGACTGTCACTTAACAAAATCCTTGTAGTAGAACTTATCTCATTCTAAATGCCACAACTACCTGCAGCTAGATAAGATTGTCTTGTTTCAACGTAAACAAAGCGTTCGCTAAACAGTTGTCTACTTATGTTATTTGAATTTTATTAGAAATTATTAGAACCTCGTACATACATATTTTCCTTATTTTCATTTGTATTTAATTAATGAATCGCTTTCTTTAATCTATTATTCAAGTATTATTTAAATGAAGAATGTTGAAACAAAAATGTAGGTAAGTACTTAGGTGTCATTGTGGAATTGATGTTAGCAAAAACGTTAACCTATTATTATTATTATTGTTTATTTATTTATTTCAGAGATTCTCCATATAAGTTGAATAATCATAGTACAGTCGCCAGCAGGTCAACCTACACGAAACTGTCAAATTTCTCCAAACGGTTTTAAACCTTAAAATGCTGATGGTTAAGTTCAAAATCGAATGGGAAAAAACCGGAAAGTTAGTGGTAACTTGATGCTGATGACGATTAACATATCACAAAAACATAAAATATTATTGTGTTAATAACAACATTGTACCTACCTAAAATTATGTTAGTATTTTTAGTACCTATACTTAACTGATGCCCATGGCTGTCCTTATGCAATCATCACAACAGGACACTCAAAACGGGCAGCAATAGCATTCAGGATGCTGTTGATACTACTTCGTAGACGGTGCAGCGAGGAGTTTGCTTTCTTTCGCATGATGGCTTGAAAGCGATCCGTACGCGCTCCAGCAAACATACCAGACGCGCTGCAGCGCCTCGGCAGCCCCAACAGTTAGGTTAATTTATTGTTAATCAAATTGACACCCTACGTCAATTTTCCGTGTTATATCAATTTCATACAACTGTAAAAAAAAATATTATGCTTATGCTATGTACCTACGGAACATCAGTTGTGTGTTACATTGTTGCAATACAACTTAAAACGTACAACGATCCTCTTCTAATATTGACTGTATTCTATTTGCAGTATTATCTACTACATATATAAAGTTATCTCATAATCGTTTCCACATGTGAGCAAAGAAATTTAAAATAATCTTATAAAGATTAGGTACAGCCATCAAAAGAGCCTATTTTATTTACATTACCGTCGATAACAGTGATACGCATGTGTACTGAGTACACTGTTACTACTAATAATATTTATTGATAAATCATTTAGTTTCATCAAGGACTGTAAGGAACCAAGGTGTGCAGTAACTTTCCGAGTACTGTTGCAGCTACACGTCTATGTTTGTTTAAGTACCTGTAAATGATTTCTGAACTAACTACTCTAGAGTTGCGTCTGACTAAACGTTATAATTTCATTTGACGGTAGCATTAATTCTACTATTACTTAGTAACTAAAACTTCTCATAGTTTTTAATAATAACTGCTACTTGATATTTTTTTTAAATGGCAAACATGTTAATAAGGACTAGACGGTATAAGTGTTATAGAATTGCGACGGTCATTAGAGTGATTTTGGTTTTGGGGATACCCTTAGTGTATTTGTTGCTTGGCAGTGATCATTCGGAACAAGAAATATTAGAATCATCTTTAGATTCAGGTAAAGGTATTTATGCTCTCGTGTAGTTAGAGAAATGGTGTGTTGTGGAGGGTATAATGTAATACATTTGTGGTATTCAGGTAATGATGCAGGTCGCCTGTCGCGAAAACCGCTTGCCATCGTTGAGACGACAGAGAGGAACTGCACTCCCGCGGCAATCCTCGAGTTCCCTCGCGATGGTCTCACTCGCTACCAGAGAAAACATGTAAGCAGAAATTAATACTCAATAATATTTTTACTACCTATGTAAACTATACAAATTTAATGACGATTAGTGAGTATACTTACAATTACTAACTTTCTTAAGTAGCTAGTAAGTATTCGCTTGCGTTATGCTATGTTTTATTATATTGGAAGCTGAAAGCATGTTCTATTTTAATATTATTTTAGTCCTCAATCCAAACTCAACAATATTTTATATATTCTACCCACACTCAGGCATGAATTTATGTATGTGTATCTACCCACTTATTTTAAACATAATCGAAATCAATATTTTTCACTATGAAACATCATTGATTGATTGATTCAGTTTTCATTGATTTTCATTTGTTTTGACTAAACATAAGAATCTTTTATAATAATGCTTTGGTTTTATAGCTAGCATTGGCTAAATAAATGCTACAAACATTCTCCCAAACACTACACTGAAAATTCAACCTACTTGTGACATAATTATATTAATTATATGATTCGTAACTTTAACAGCAATCGAGTTTCAATTTGATAACAAATTGACATAACAATAACATCACACCTGTTTTCCCCAAAGAGTTTGGCACAGGTGTCCTATCGTACACCGACTTATATTTCTTCAGTCATGACAACAAAACTGATAATTGAAAACTATACGACTATTGGGAATTACAGATGTCTAACCGAATTACAGGTGTCTAACTGAATAACAGGTGTCTAACCGAACTACAGGTGTCTAACTGAATTACTGGTATCTAACCGAATAACAGGTGTCTAACTGAATTACTGGTGTCTAACCGAATTACAGGTGTCTAACCGAATAACAGCTGTCTAACTGAATTACTGGTGTCTAACCGAATTACAGGTGTCTAACTGAATTACTGGTGTCTAACCGAATAACAGGTGTTTAACCGAATAACAGGTGTTTAACCGAATAACAGGTGTCTAACCGAATTACAGGTGTCTAACTGAATTACAGGTGTCTAACCGAATTACAGGTGTCTAACCGAATCGAAAGTTATCGCGATATGAATCGGTAGAGTGACACCATTCCTGAGGACGATTCACATACGAGTACATAATTAAAGCTGTTAATTTACAGGGGTACATTGCCGTACATTGCATTGTGGCGATATATTGCTTCTTTCTGCTAGGAACGGTCTGCGAGCAGTATTTCGTGCCGGCCATCGAGATGATATGCGAACGTGAGTATACATTTCTAGTTACTACTGCATATATGCTAGTTTTTAATATTGCATGCCAATAAAGCTACATGATATTGTGGGCATATCCGAATAAAATTAATCCTCTGAAACATGTAGGTACCTGTCTAAGTTATTCTGGAATATAGTAATCTTTTCAGTTTCCAATTCAAATACTATGATTTGAAATCATTATTTAGTTGAATTTATCCTAGATCTAAGGCAAGTTAGGTAATAACAACACATCCTGTCCCACGCGATCCTAACACGTTTTGATGCGGCCTCATTTCATGAAATTTAAAAATTAAAGAATCAGATAACAAGTAACTCTTCAAAGTAGGCAATCATAACTTCCACGATGCTGCATGCTGTAGATGAGTATATTCGGTGCTTCCTTGCGTGCTTCACATTGTCACGTAGCTTCCATATCAACGGTGGAAGAGGTTAATCAGGCTCAAAAACATGCCGCCTTAACGTGTCACTTTCAATAAACAAGTCAAATCATTACGTTAGGTACACGATGTTGTAAATTTTTTCATTGAAGTCCTACAGGTCAAGGTACGTTTGTCAGATGTTCTAGAACACGAACATGCGTTGTTTCTGACACAGAATTGTGGCTAATAGTTAATAGTCGTAATAGGACTAAATTGCATACACGTATTTTGTCATCGAATGCACTTGTAACCATCAAAGCTCAGGGTAGAATATTGCGAAATCCAAAATATAAAGCAGAAATATACACCTAACCCTAAATCCTTTAATCCGTATTTAGTGACGGACGTTTCCGGGCAGATATGAGACCCTATGAATAGGTCGAGATCGACATTGCACACGCATTATGTGTGACATGCATTGAATTCCCTTATCGACTCTTGCAGCTCTTTCCCGTTCGTGTCAGTGAGATGCTGAATTCAATGGGGACTCGCAATAAATAAAAACGCGAAAATTGGATCGATACGACGCGACTCACAGAGTCTAGACTACCACCCTCGTCCCCACTTCATGGAAAAATTAAATATGAAACCCTGCATTTGCCCCTCTATCAGCAGATAAGTCTTGCGATGGATCGTAAGGACAAATGTGACGATTTAACCGAGTCTATGTACTATTACAATCGGCATATATATTATATAATATTAAAGAGCGGATATATTTTCATACATTTTTATTTTGGTATGCAACAAGCTGGTATAATAAAGAAGGTTAGACGAGCATAACTACAGTCAATCTGCCAAGCCTTTTCCCAACTATTTGGGGTCGGCTTGTAGTCTAACCGGATCCTGCATAATTACATACAGTAATAAGTAATACTCAATTATTTAACTCTTGATTTTTTTATCCAAGACTGTGTAGTTAAGATTGATAGACTCGTTAAAATCTATCGCAGGACTTCACTGGCGTCACTTCGCACAGTGTCTAGCAGGCATGCATAGTACTCGTACAAGCCCGAGGTAAAGCAAGTTAAATTAGTTTTCACTGGAAGGAAATTCTCCCTCGCCCTGTACAAATCCCTTGAAACCTTTCAGTAAAATGCAGAGGCTAATTTGCTATCAAATAGGGCAGGTAAAAGGGAAGCCTTTATTATTGATATTATAAAATCGCAGTCAGTCTTTGAAGGCTGATTTCGTTTGAGCTATTACCGGCAAATAATAAAGTTGAGTGAATAGGTTTCGTAGGAAATTGGTACAGCGTAGGTCGATGTGAAAGTCTGGAAAATTTTGTTGAATAATTTTTCCTAGTTAAAAGAATATAAAAGCTTTCAACAATCAGGACTAAGTAAAATAAAAATAAAACAAGAATTCGTAGCCTTTCGTAGCACAGAGCTACGCCGTAGCAAGTTGCTACGAAGCCTTTGCTACAACCTTCTTTTTCGGATACTACGAAACTTTTCGGCACTTAAACGTTATTTTGGAACTGCTTAAATTTATACACTTGTCGAAAGTGTCTAGGGATCAAGCACGTTATTGCTAGTTACTAAAAATCAGGATTTTTAATTATATTTTTTGTAACTCCTATTGATACTATTTAATAAATTTCGTCATTTGGAAAGAGAATAGTTTTTTAATTTCAATCAAAAGATGAAAATCTTTTGTCAAGTCGTATTCCTATATAATCCTGCAACGGGTTTAACGCCAAATCAATAAAATTTCTGCCATACCTCTGAGTAGAATCAATACAGTTATTATAATAATAATAATAATTCATTTAATTCAGACATAGTCCACACATCTATACTAATAATAAAGCTGAAGAGTTTGTTTGTTTGTTTGCTTGAACGCGCTAATCTCAGGAACTGCTGGTCCGATTTGAAAAATTCTTTCAGTGTTAGATAGCTCATTTATCGACGAATAAATCATCTCGCTAAGGCCAATAGGGACGGAGCACCAATGAGCAATGTTTCAAAATCGTGGGTTTTTTTTCCTTTTGAGAGCTTCCGCTGCGTGCGCTGCGTAAACGGTTAAAGTTTCGCAAAAATCATATATTACAGAATTGTTCCCCTTTAAAACTTCAAAAAAAAAGTCTGCGACAGCTTATGTCTATCTTTTAAGGTTGGCTCACTATAAACTTTTTTATGCTAACCAAATTTGTTCTAAAATAATGCATTATTTGCGAAGGTGTTTTTATAAACATAATATTAATCCTTATCCAAATAAATACGTTATTCATCACGAATATTTAATTTCAAACAAAATTGCTCTCTTTACATCCTTTGATTTCAATGAATACTCGTATCTTAGGAGATATCGCAGTTTTAAAATAACATTGCAGCAAAATAATGGCGGTGGCCCCAGTTATCTCTGCGAGATACCAAAACTGACGTTCAGTACCCCAATAAAAATTAAATCGGTAACCCAGTACAATTTCTACGACCTTAAATGATTTTTTGTTCTAGAATTTGTACTGGGTAACTCGGTAAATTTTCTTGGGTTTGCGCATATGGTTCCGCGTTACTGCAGAGCCCCAGTAAAAATTCATAAACTCCCCAGGAATATTTTAAGAAATCTTTTCTCCGTGTACTGATAAAAGCGTGATGTAGGTACCTAAAACAGCTCCTTAACCTACGTATTATTTAAAGAAAAAACACCCTCTACATAAACGAAGTCACGGGTTAAAGTTAGCGTTAGCCCAAAGTAACTATTCCACGCGGACGCAGTCGCGGGCAGAAGCTAGTCAATCTATAAGTAAATAGACATTTTTATATAATTTCCATAGGGCAATAACATATTTTTTTAAATACCTTGATCCTTAGACATTTTTGATGTGTGTACTAATATAATAAGAGTTTGTTTGTTTGAACGAGCTAATCTCTGGAACTTCCTGTTGCATTTTGACAATTCTTTTTGCATATGATAGCCAAATTCTTGAGGAAGGTTAACTAGGTTTTATCTAACATCACGCTACGACCGAAAAAAAAACAGAAAGAACTCTAGACGAAAACGAAGCAATGGCGACGTGGCGGGTCAGGGGGGGTGGATTTCACGCGGACGAAGTCGCGGGTAGAAACTAGTAGTTAAATAAACTTGTCGTCAGGCCTCAGTATATACCTTATTACCTACCATATTTGGATGTAGCTGATGCGACGTTTATTTGGCAATTAAACGAACATATTATGTTATTCTAGGTCTCAACATAGGGATGGACGTCGCTGGTGCGACGTTCATGGCAGCAGCGAGCTCAAGTCCAGAGCTGTTCATAAACTGTGTGGGCACATTTGTGACTGAAGGCGACATCGGCGTTGGCACCGTGGTCGGGTCAGCAGTGTTCAACGTGTTGGCTGTGCCCGCTTTTTGCGCTCTCATCGCAGGGAAAGTAAGTACTGATAATAATGAACATGTCGACGCTTCGTCAGGTATCTATTGAACTGATTTATTAATATGTATGTGTGTAAAAGAGTGTCCATGGATTTTCTTGCCCGTTCTTCTCCATAGGTACCTACTATGCTTTGGAATGGGCAACTAGCTTCATCTTTCTGACTGACCGACCCCTTGACAATTCAAAAGTGCCTGTAATTGGTTTATTTGAAACAAATGCTTTGAGTTTGAGTTTGTGTTCTTTTTCTCATAAAGTTGGCCTAAGGAATGATTACACAAAAGACGCTAGAATAATTTTAAGTAGTTGTTCACACACTCAGTGATATATCTGATATATCAACACAATCAATTCGCCAAAACGAATTCTTCCCCTTCGTTGAAAAATAAGCTTTGACTGTCAAATTCATGTTAACAGCTGTGATTGGCCGACTGAAGTAATAACAGCGAATCAAATCAAGTGACACGAATTGGATGAACTATCGCCACTTTTACTGAAAGCGGGTGATATAGCCTGAATTCAGTGTAATAAAAATCACCAGTCTTTTCACAGATATTTTACCTCTGACAGCAACATAGATAATACACGACAGCAACCTAAGCAACAACCCATGAACCATAGAGCAACAAAAATAAAAATCATTTGATTTTGACAGTGATGCAAAATCAGAGGTAAAAAGACTGTGAAAGGACTGTAATAGAATAAGTATCCTTACCCTTTCTTCCTTTGTCGACAATATTGACTCGGGGAATAGTTTTTTTCGTATTTTATATACAAATTCAAGACTCGTGTGGCACCCGAACATATCGAACTTTTTGTATACCCAGACTTTTTCAAATGGGTCGAAACTTTTCTGTGGTTAGCCCCTAACTCTTCAGCTATGTCGTAACTATTAATATCTTCATATCTCCACTTTTTCAAAAATTGCCATCTTTTTTATCCGTAACAGGGCGACCAGAGCGAGCTGCTGCATCTTTGATGCTTTGACGCTTGAACCAACTTTGTGCTACCCCGTCTGGGGTGGATAGATGAACACGTGTTTCCGAGTATCCACCCTAGGATGGCTGTTTCAGGCACCCATCAGCACAATGTTTTGCTTGCGTTACGTTGCGCACTATCGTAAACAGCAACTTTCCACACGAAAAATAAAATTAGTTTCCTAGCAATTATTTTTGTGCCATGTTACTTAGTTTAATATATAGAATGCGTAGTTGACGGCTATGTGATGGGTCTTTTTACAGCCTGTATTATCATTTGATAACAAATATGGAGGAGGCATGCATCTAATTACTCTCATGTTCAGTTTAATGTGGCAATTGATCTATATCTGTAATGCATTTTCATACGCGTATCTACGTATGTTGTCTTGTAACGTCATTTCTTATCATTTATCTCCTTAAACCTCCTGCTGACATGAACATCTAAACTATTATTAGTTATCTATTTGAATAAACACCATATATTAATAGTAAAATAGAAAATCTTGTAACAAGAAAACGTTGCGATCTTCGTTTTATGCGACTCGCTTGTACAAATTCTTTTCTTTCTTTTTTTTTAAAACGTTGCCCCACACTAGGAATTTCTCCTGTATTGTGGGTGCGTTTACAAACATTTAAACTCAGATACACAAACAGCCAAACCCGGAACAACTACTTGTAGGTCATACAAATATTTGTTCCGTGCGGGAATCGAACCCGCGACACGCAGCGCAGCAGTCAATCGCTTAACCACTGCGCCAACCGTGCCGTCAAAGTCATATTGCATTATATTTAATTTAAGGCTCCGACAAACAGGCACGACACGCGACGCGACACAGGCACCGCCTGTTGCGCGACGAGAGCGATGCCTTTGTATAGCGTGCGATACGCGTCGTGCGTCGCACCTGATTGAAGAAACCTTTAATCGTGAATACAATATTTCTTACGTATTTGCCGTTTTCAGTACATTTTCGATATAATTATTGTTTAAATGACGTTTATAAAGTTATTGCTACGAACTAATTGTCACTAAAGTTCTCGCGTCTACCGCGATGTAAAATCTGTCTCGTTGGTCCTGGCTTCGATTCCCAGGTCGGGCTAAGTGTTATTGGGTTTTTCCATTAGGAATTTTCCCAGTAGTAGCCCGGAGTCTAGATTTAAGAGCCCGGTTGACGGTAAATTGCTCGCCCCCTATTAACTCTGCCCAACCCTTCCCGGAATACAGGCGTGATGCTACGTTATGAAAAATGGAATTAATTTTTATGACATAGCAAATAGAATCCGTGCCGATAAATTCCGTATGTCCTTTACGAGGTCAACGTAAAAATGAATCTTTAGAATAACGTAATGATTGATTAGATTTCCTGATTGATAGAGTGTGATTGGTTCGCAGGTGGTGGACTTGGACTGGTGGTCGGTGTCACGGGATTGCGTGATGTATGCCGTGGCGGTAGTGGCTCTCATCCTCACGCTACTTGACGACGTGATTTACTGGCACGAAGCGCTACTGCTCGTACTCATGTACATTTTCTACATATTAGGTAAATTATATGGAATGCACCGCTAATTACCTTGACTTGACACTTCGCTACACGGATGTGCAGTGATCGAAACTTTTTGCACTTACACGAGCAAAGAATATTTCAACTTTAAACAAAATTGTAAACACAATTATTATTATGTTCCACGTGCCCTTTTGAATGTGAGGTTCATGTTTAGGCAATAGTACCTATTCTGAGTACATAATGCATGAGTTTCACCTTCAAAAGGGCGTCTCGTATCTCCTGTAAATATTTATATGTTTTCAAGCGATAAATGTCTATACACACTCGCGGTCAAATAATACGGGTCAATGACGAAAATCCCTGTAACTTGTAAATATAATAATGGTACATGCATGAAACTAACTTTATATTACAGAGAATTTTAATATCGTATGAAATAAAACCTTAAAGATCTACAAAGTAATTTAAAGAGTAAAATTTTTATAAACCTTGAATTTCGTAATAAGTTCAATTCGCGGTTGTTTTACTTTTGCTTGTTTTCTCACTTTTGTTTTCAATCTGTTAAATCAAAATTATAAAAGGCGGTCTATGTCGTCTTTCACCATCATTATGGAATTACTATCATGTCGCTAACACCAGAAGAATGTACACGTATCGTCACTATGTTAGACGAAGACAGAAGTCTGCGAAGTACAGCAAGAACAATAGGCGTGTCACTTTCTACAGTGCAGCGAGTCGTCCAACGCGTCCGAGAAACTGGGCAGAACATAAGAAGACCAGGAACCGGCAGACCGAGATGTACTACGGCTCGAGAAGATCGATTTATTGTTACGACCATGCTCCGAATTCGGCACCCCACGGCAGTTGAAATAACAAATTAACTTCGGGAGACCCGTAGAGATGACGTTAGCAAGCGGACTCTAAGGCGACGGCTCCTTGAAGCTAATTTGACCCCAAATAGACTCGCAAACGGTCCAAAACTTGAAAGGGAACATCGGGTAGCAAGATTACGTTATAGCCGCGAACACGCACAATTGGGAATAGAAGAATGGGCAAGAGTAATGTTTTCTGACGAATCCAGATTTATGCTGTATGCACATGATGGGCGACGAAGTGTTTACCGACGGCCAGGGAAACGTTTTATTCCAGCTGATTCTGAGGAAAAATTACCGTTCGACGGTGGATCTATTAAGGTTTGGGCTGGAATCTCTTCAGAGAGTCGCACGGAGTTAGTACTGATAGAAAATGATACGCTAACTAGTGCAAGGTATGTGGAAGAAATTCTTAATGAGCATGTAGGCCCATATTTAATTAATATGGGTGAAAATTAAATATTAATGCATGACAAGGCCTGGCCACATACAGCTCAAATTGTAAATGAGTATTTTCAGGACGTTGGCATCCATTGCACGGACTGGCCCGCAAGAATCCCGGACCTGAATCGAATTGAACACGCTTGGGACGAGCTTGAGAGGTGTGTAAGAACTCGAAACCCCGCCCCAGCTACACTTCGAGACAGGAAACATGCGTTAGTGGAAGAATGGACCAATATCCCGCAAAAATGTTAATAAACAGCATGGCCAATCGTCTGGAATCTGTGAGAAGAGCCCGTGGAGGCATTAAAAAGTATTAATTTTGTTTTAAAGTTCTTTTTTGTGTTTTATTTGAGGTACCAAACATCATTTTTTTTAAGGTAAAAATTATTGATATTTTGTTATTTTAGATAATTTTGTTGACATATAAACTAATAATGTTTCTAACATTTGGTGTCGTTTTATTTACTGATAAATCATCTACAACATACAGTTTCATTCATACCGCTAATTCTAATATTTTAAGAGTAATTTTAGTTTTTCGTACTGACCGCTATTCTTAGTCCGCGGGTGAATATAAAAATCAATATTTTTATATAAAAATCAATTGCCGTGCGTTAGTCTCGCAAAAACTCGAATGTCTAAACCAGTTTGTTTTTTTTTTTTGTTTTTTCCTCTGAATAGTGGGGTGGTTTAGGAAAAATAAAATAAAGAAAAACCCAAAGGAACTGTAGAAAAATCGAAGTCGTGATACGAAATTCACCAGTACCCTAATTGCACACACTATTAATCGCAATCTGAATCTTTTGAAGCCTATTGTTATTTCATTGCTTGCTATGGTCAAAAAAATTGTTTGCTCGACAACATAAATAATGCAATGAATTTTGTTGAACTGTAAAAATTAAAGCCATTCTTACTGTCAGTGTGTTACGCAATTACCCCGCTGGTCTTTTAGTTACTAATAGGTTTTGGTAACAAGTAGATATGTTTAAAAACATCAGAGCAGAACCTACTACCGACGCAGCGACGTTCTGTTGTAGGTAACTGTGAGAAGCTAAGGTTTTCAAAACCCGGCTCAGATAAAAATACTACTGTAAATAGATTATAAAAAGTGTCATATTTGTTGCCTGGTATAATAAAGTTTACTAGCTTCGTGAGCTCCCGGTAAATGGTTTACATTTGTTTGCAAACACTCGATAAAAACAAACGATAAAAAGAAACTATTACCTGTTTGATTTGATTTACAGCAGTTGATATGCATGAGTGATATGTTCATTACTGCGGATTTCTTTTTAATTTATTGTTCCTAATTCAATTGAGTAATGTTACATTTATTAACGCTTCTGCTAATGTTTAAGTAGAAAGAACTTCAGTCTTCTATCTTTCGTAATTTGGCAAACAGCTACAGCTATGAAAATAAACATTAATGTTGGGTATTCTTATCGGGTTCAGTATCCTTTGCAATCATGTTTGTATGTTTTGTTGATCACTTGTCAAAACTCAATGAATGAACTCAAGACACGACTCGCTGACAAATTCCGAAAAGGTTAATAATAATAATTAACAATTATGTATTAACGGAAATGATCACATTGTGTTTTTTTTTCAGCGATGGCGTTCAATGGCTGTTTGGGAGCATTCTTTAGAAGTGGGTGCTGTACCTTCAAGAAGCCTAAGGCGTACACAGAAATCACACCACTTCTTGCAAATGGTAAGTCAAGTTACCTACTGTGGCGAAATAGATTGAAGAAAACACATCCACCACTTGTAACACGTATAATTTTGATAATAAATAAAAAAACACACCGAAAATTACAAACATATAAAAAGTAAAAAAGACAATCAAAATTTAAACAATCATATCATAATCAAAAAGAATTGCAGATAGGGTTTTCGACATTTTTGTTCTTCTATAAAAAAGGAGTACACGAGAAAAACTTAGACGCACGAGGTCGTTTATACCTTTTACTCTTGTTTTTGGTAAACGTCCTAAAGAGCTCGATTGCACACGTTAAATATAAGGTGTCTAGGAAATATATAGTTTGAGAGACGGCACTAAGTTAAACTTTGGTCATGGTACGGTCTTAAATTAACTAGATAAATACTTCCAATACTAACGCGTGATAAAAATGATTATGACTAAATAAATTTGCAACTACACTGATGCAAATTTATTTAGTCATAATCATTTTTATTTTTAGAATAATAAAAATATAAATATCTGGGACATGCACCAATCGTCGTGCGCCGTCGGCGGCGGCGTCGTGACAGGATCACGAAGTCTAGTAGTATAGTCTCGTTGTAGGCCGAGGGGTTAATCCGTTAATTCATTACGACTCACAGGCTTGGGCTAATCAACAAGTTCAAAAACGTGTTAATTCTTGATAAAGCTCCTAAAAATATGAGCGGTGGCTCATTCGATTCGCAATGACGACGTCTAGAAAAATGTATCGAAAGTATGTATTGGCACATAAAAAATTGTAATTGTTATTAACAAATGAAGATGAAAAAAATATAGCATTAGCGTATTTTTTATTAGCATACCCGCTTAGTGTAAGTTTCGCAGATGTAAAACTAACTACAGAACTAATACTAACCATTTTTTATTAATTATTATAAAGAGAGAGAGCGAATTTTGTGAGTTTGTGTAAATGTGGAGAGTAATCTCCGGAACCACAGCTCTTATTTGAAAAATTATTTCACCATTTGATAGGTACTTTATTCCAGATGGACATAGGTAATAATACAAATAATCTTGAATTCATGCACTCCTAGTACTTGTTGTTAGGTTTCTGGAACTTGTGCACGTCTCGTGAACAGAATACCGTCTTCACATGTAAATTGCACCCGTGCAAAGCCGGGGCGGGTCCCTAGGTACTAATGAAACGCGCGCAGTCGTTACTGTGTTAAAAATACTCGTAAAGGAACATTACCTACTTGTTGTGATCGTGTTCTCGTAACTGTAATTATCTATAGTCTTCATTTATTTTCTGTTTAAATGTATGTATGTATTTATGTAACTATTATTTAGGTTAATGTAATAATAATCTGTGTATCTATTTTTAACTGACGAAAAAAAAGAGGAGGTCCTCTAGTCCTACTTATTATTTGCACCAACGACAGCCCCATTTTATGTTCAGGCAAATCACTGTCCATTCCACGGTTGCCTGGAAGAGATCGCAGAAAGCGATAAGGCCGCCCATTGTATGTTTTGTAGTGGTTTATTTATTTTATGCTTTGTATTTTTGTGGTATACAAAAAAAGCATAAATAAAGATATGGCTTGGCATCTCCCAGATGATAAGACCATTAGGACATCTGGATTTACTTTTTTTGTGATAGAATGGAGTTCAGGTAGCTGTTGGTATAATCCTCTCATTGATATCTGCAGATCACGTTTGCCTACTTAAAAAATCTTAACATTAATTTTGTTTTTAATCTTTTAGAAAAACCCCATTCTCTGGACGCTCGGCGCATGAGCCTACATGTTCAAGGCACCGACGTGGAGGCAGCAGTGCAGGCGAAGAGGCAAGATTCCACTGACTCAGGTAATTCAGGCAGTTTTCATTCAAAACAAGCGGACTTTATTGCTTGCTTCTCGGTAAATTGACCGCTCGCCTGTCTACAAGCGCTTTGTCATTAAAATTGTGACCATTTGAAATTGAACTTGATTGATGATGATCGATTGGTTCATATATTCTAAAGATTTATAATTATTTTAGTGCTAACTTTGTCTTCGTACATAGCAGTCGTAATTAAGGTGAAACCTCAGCTGTAGCCACCCAAATTTAAATGTTCTTTGGTTTTTGCAAATTGCAGCTCTGTTTTACAGAAAACATTTTTTGTACAAATTTCCAAAGTTTGACGATTGATATGAAATTTATCATTATTATTCAGTAAATATATCATTTCTACAGTCGCAAATCGCATTTTGATCAACATACGTCGTAAAACAGAGCTGCAATTTGCTTAAAAAACAAATAAAAATTGAATTTGGCGGGCTACAGCCGACCTTAAGTAGACGTAATTGTATAATATCGCATAAAAATCATGAGCTGTGTGAGATACTTGTGTCGTTCAAAGTCGGGATTCTTCTGATTATTAAATTGTTAAAAGTATTCATACCTATTGCATAAGCAAGCGTATGAAATTATAAACAATTTATTGGTAAACACGGTATACCTTTTTATAGCAATTAATTGCCTATTTTGAACAATGACTGCCAACCGAGTGATGTTCGCGGGAGTTTTCACCGTTTTCACCAACACAAAACATTATTAGAAAAGTTATTTGGTATAGTCTCACGGGTGCGTTAATGATGGCAAGAAATATGTTTATAATTTATAATAACTATCTGATAAAATATCACAAAGCGAAAGTTAACGCAACGTTTTTCGAAGAGCTTGTTTCATTTAGTAATGATAACTAAACTCATTCATTCAGGAAGAAGAGTAGAATTGTAATAAACTCTTGAAAGAGCGCCAGTACTTCTTGATAAAAATGTATTCCTCGCTGTTGTTTTCTCACAGCAACAATAGTATGTCTATTTAAGAAATAAAAAGAAATCAAACTATACCACATTTAGAAGAAAAAAACCATTTCCATAAATTATTGTTCTTCGTTCTATTACAGATACGCTAAGTACCTACTCTATGTGGTCGTGGCCTGGTGAAAAGGTGACGTTTTGGAAGAAGTTCTTCTGGGTGTTCTCGTGGCCCATCAACCTAGTGCTGTGGCTGACCATCCCCGACTGCAACCGCCGGCCAAATCTGTACCCTTTGACCTTCCTGATGTGCGTGACCTGGATCGGCGGAGTCTCCTATCTTGTCGCCTGGATGATCACCGTACTAGGTAATTAATGTAGACAGCTTGAAATGAAGGGACTTAATATTCATTCGGTGCGAAACATCAGACAGCATAAAATAAGGTCTATGATGCCTGATGCATGTCCGGAAGACTTAGGTACTTACGAGTAGGTGCAGTTCATTAAAAATGTATATACAATGTGGAGACAACAATACGACAATAAATGAAAACATTGGCAATACTAATACATAAGAGTATTTTGGAACCTTCAAATAAATTCTAGCAACGAAATTAAAAAAGTGATTTTTTCAAACAAACTAAATAATAGTGATGGTCCGACTATGAGTTGTGCCAATCTTTGACTAGCTCTAGTAACTAAACTATTGGAAATATTTGATTGAATTTTCGTATGTACACTGGGAACGGCATTAGAAATACGCAGTTTAATTTATTGTTGTAACGTCGTCCCCACCCCGTATATTGGTTACTGTTTTTCGCGAAGAGTAAGTAGTCAAGTTCGTTAGTTAATCAATTTTATGCGCATTTGCGATACCTACTAATTTCGTGTTACCTACATAGTTACTTAAATGTATATTTATTTATTATATATTTTTGATGCGTTTCATTCTGTTTTAGCAATTTTTTGTAATGGTTACCACGAATTCCTAGTTATGCTGTGTTTGCTCAACTGGTGGCACAGACCGGTGGCAATTCCATCCTCATTTTTTTTTATTTTATTGTTACCTAATTGTTTCATAACGCCAACAAAAAATCTCTGCTAATGCTAATTCAATAAAACAGCACTGCACTCTGCTTTGAAACCAAAAGCGAATTATAATTCTGTCTACTGGTGTTTTTACAGTAACATTGTTACTGCCTTGTTCGTGTTGTGGTTGCGTGCTGGTGAGCGTCCTGCGGGGTAATTGCGTAACACACTAACAGTAGGAATGTCTTTTTCATTTTGACAGTTCAACAACATTCGTTGCGTTATTTACGTAGCTGAGCAAACAAATTTTTCGTACAAATAAAGTAATGGATTAGCAATACGCTTCAAAATTATTCAGATTGTGATTAATAGTGTGTTACGCAATTAGGGTGCCGGTCGTGGGTTCGATTCTCAAGTCGTGCAAAGTGTTATCTATTAGATTTTCTATTCGAAATCTGTCAGGATGGCATTCCGGGTCTGGATTTCTGCCCTATTAGAGGCAATAGGCTCATTCCCTATTACAATGGCGAAATATGGTTGTACGAGTACAAATACCTCCTCACTTCTTCGAGGAATAAAGCCTAGACGTGATTTTTGATCTTACATATTTTGTGCCTACTGAGGCACAAAAGATGTAAGTATATATATATATATATATCGCGGTAACCTCTTTTCCATTATAATATACCAGCCTGTTATTGTCCCACTGCAGGGCAAAGGCCTCTTCTCTTACAGAAAAGGCATATGTTTCGAATCGATGCGTTCCATAATACAAAAAATAATAACCATATTGCGTGAAAAAAGGAAGTGGCTCGATTTATTTGCTCTCAAGTGTATATTAACTATAAGTCCAGGTTTCTTCACGATGTCTTTTCCTTCACCGATGTCAGTAATGTCCATGATAAACTCAGAAAGTACTTATGAATTGAAGAAATCACATTGGTACTTACCCGGATTGTAACCCACAACCTCGTCTCCTTATTGTTTTTATTTTATTCCATAGGTGATACTCTGAATGTGCCTGACAGTATAACCGGGTTGACGATACTCGCCGCAGGTACCAGCCTGCCTGAAGCAGTGTCCAGTGTGTTAGTGACCGTGCAAGGTAAGGTTCCAAAAAAAAAACTCTCCATCAGACACTTATATGTAACTAGCTTTTGCCCGCGGCTTCGCCCGCGTGCATGTCGGAAATTATCCCACGGGAACGTTCTACCGGGATAAAAAGTATCCAATGTGTTACTCCAGGTTATAAACTATCGGTGTTCCAAATTCCATCCAAATCCGTTTAGTAGTTTTTGTGTGAAAGAGTAACAAACATCCATCCATCCATCCATCCTCACAAACTTTCACATTTATAATATTAGTAGGATAGGATAGGATTACTAGCTTCTGCCCGAGACTTCGCGTGAAATTTCTTGCTCCCCGGACACACCCCGTCGCATCGCATCGCCTGCCCGCGCTATCACTTAGTTTTCGCTTAGCGTTCTTTGTGACTTTTTTATTTTGCTCGGTTCCGTATGGTCATAGCGTGATGTTAAATAGCCTACAGCCTTCCTCAAGAATTGGGCTAACAAATGCAAATAGATTTTTTCAATTCCGACCGGTAGTTCCAAAGATTACCCCTTATATACAAACTTACAAACAAACAAACAAATTTTACCTCTTTATAATATTAGTATATATGTATAACGGGTGTAAAAAGACACTTAACGAAGCCGAGAGTCACTTGTACTCCCCGTCATTGTAATAATTTTTTGTACTGGACCATACCTGGGAACCTTCTAGTTACGGAGATTTTGAAAGTCAACATACCAACTTTTACTGTCGTTTTTTTACGAAAACACGTTTTTAATGTTATAATATTTTTAAATATCCCCACGACCCCTGTGCCGCCCCGTGCACCCATAAGCACAATGTTTTGCGTGTGTTACATTGCGCACTACCGCAAACAAAATTTTCACACCAAAAATAAAAGTCGTTTCCCAGCAATTATTTTTGTGCAATGTTACTTAGTTTGATATACAGAATGCGTAGTGACAGCTATGTGATGGGTCTTTTTACAACCTGTATAATTATATCACAGTAGGAATGATTATTTTATCCAACGAAAAAAAAGGAGGTTCTCAAGTCGAAGTGTATATTTTTTTTGTTGATGATGTTGCCTAAACATAAATCGAATAACAATAACAACATAAAAACTATAGGCCCATCTCAATTCTTTCAACGTTTGCCAAAGTGTTTGTGTGACTTTTCTGCCCGCATTTCCAAAACCATCTAAAGCTATTCATTAGCGGTCACCAGCATAGATTTGTTGACACAAATTTAGTTATGTACAATAATTTAAGAACTTAGTTAGACTGAAGGGTTTAGTTTTTGCTTTTCAGTATTTTTTTTTTGTCGGTTTAATGTTTTTTTATTTAAGTTTTTTCAATAGAAACATTTTGCTTTTTGGAAAACAAATAACATGATTTTAAAAGAAATATATTATAATATATAATATATTGAGATTGATTGGAGTGGAACCGAAGATTATTTTAAACATACTCTTTATCTTTAATCTCTTATTTTATACTTTGAGGTGCAATGGACGTTCAAATTCATACCTAATATATAACTAAGTATACTATAAAAAAGTCGCTTTTGCGAGTCTGTCTGCTGTGTGAACGCGTTGTTCTTCTAAACTACGCAATGGATTATGATGCAGTTTTCATAATCATTAAGAGAATTTTTATTCGTGTAGCCTGATTAAATAAAGGCTTAAATAAAGCAACAAAATTAACGTATTTTATTTTCAGGCCACGGCACCATGGGACTCAGCAACTCTATTGGATCGAACACATTCGACATTCTACTGTGTCTGGGTCTGCCATGGCTGATCAAATCGCTTGCCTACCCTACAGTTCCCGACCATCATTGGGTAGGTTCATGATATCTCATGTGTTATCTTTCTTCCCCTCCCCTTATCCCCCAAAAGATTTACGTTCCGTTCACGTAAACAGATTACTATAGGTAGTAGACTTCCAAGGATATATAGGTCATAACAACTGTACTTACGACACCTAAATATTATGTTTTACAATTTATTTATAAGTTCCAAAGTAGATGTTCTGTTGTTTATTTTTCATAGTATGCCTACAATTTTCCCCAATAAACCCAGCCAGAGCAAGTGTTACTTAGAACACTCAACTAACTACAGTGATTGGAAAACCTAATTAACAACAGCCAACCAAAGAACCTGAAATGAGGTTTGACAACAAATTCAAAAGGTTTTCAGAAACCAACAGATAAGGGTTGAGTTTATCTATTTTGTATTTCAATATTTCAGGTGTCAATAAACTCAAGGGGGTTATCGTACAGCGCCATCTCGTTGCTGTCGACGCTGTTCGCGCTGTACGGCTGCTTACTGCTCAACAAGTTCCAGCTGGACTGGAAGATCGGTATCACCTGCGGCCTCATCTACTTCGGCTACCTCGTGCTGGCGGCTCTGATAGAACTGAACGTCTTCTTCGATGTCAACCTGCCAATTTGCGCGCACTAAAACGAAGAGCTTTGTTCTATTTTTATCATAAATTATTCGAGGTATTTTTGTATTATGTAAGATAAGACATAGAATATCGAAATGCGGTACAGATCGATGAAGTCTCTTTCTAGATGTCTGCGAAATTCTATGTACATACTTAATAGGTAATACCCTTATTTTATTATGTTCCAAGCTAAGGAATAATAAATACTAATAAGTATATTAGTACTTAAGTCATTAATCTATGATACATAAACGTTTCTCGAATATATATTTGTCCTTTATAAATATTGTAGTGACAATATTAGGTAGGTACAAAGTAAATTAGGTGCATGATTTTTCAAACACATAGGTAGGTAAATAATTTCAGCCCGTGGACATGGTACATAACAGTAACACACTGCGTAAACCTCATAACACCTCATAAACGTTATAACCTGCCAGTGACTGTGACTAAAAGTAGTACCTACCTCTCTAATTTTGATAAAAAATCAACACTTTTAGTTAAGGGGGAAGCACAATGATATCACGCGAAATTCTAATTTTCTTACGTTTTTTCCAATTTGCAGGTCAGTGTCAGGTTGTATGTTGCATAAAATATGATTCGCAGCCGTAACAAGTATGTATTTACAGAATTATAATCATTAGAATCATCAAAGACCTCTACGTTCATGTAATGCCATTGAATGACTATTTCATGAAAAAGTCATTCAATGGGATTATATCCCCTACCCCTACCCTTGCCCTTCCCCCTTAATCGATTCCTCCTTAACTCCATACACATCTCATACCCATCACCTAAACCTACGTTAGAGTAATTATAAAAATTAAATTAAAATCAAAGTATTTCCCTTACAGCTATAAATAGAAGAGACATTGTATAAATAATAGACCTTCGGGTCTTTGTCCTTGAACTGTGTACCTTGCACAGGTTTAACAGAGCGTATTGAAGCCAAGTGACCCGTTTTGAAACCACTCGGCAGCACCCACCCTGCATCGCGTGCTCTCTGAACCACGAAAATAGATGAGATGTCGTAGAAAATCGATAACGCATCCTACAGGTGATCGCGATCATAAGGCCAGAGTGAAAATGATATTGATAAAGGGTTTTCGAGAAAGAACTATTTCCCATATTTTTTATTTATTCAGTAGAATTAGGATGATTGATGACTTATTTTCTGAGTTTTTCTGCCACAAATTCCTCAACAGGTTCATATGATTTCCCCATTTTCATGTACCTACCTACCTAGATACCTACTATCTTCAGTGGTTTGACTGCAAGTTGTCTGTCTGTACTCAGTACTTCAGCGTGGGTCAGTCATAATAGAAAATGTATAATCGGAGAAATAAGTATTAACATATCTAAGATATTTTAGAACAATTAGACGGATTGTCACAGTTTTATATACAATTATAAAATGACTGTATTGTTATAGAGTATAAATACAACTGTATTCTATGTTAGGTCAGCAACGAAGGCAGGTTAGCACTATTAAGTATTTTGTATTTTTGCCTACCTAACACATTTCTAAATTGACACAAAAATATTCGATACTCTAGTTTTATCATTTCATGTTGGTACCTACGTAAGTACTTTGTCAAGCATTTGGATCCCATTCATTATATTGTTCTTTTTTGATATTTTTTTTACAGAAAACTAAAATCAATGTTAATTTACTGCGCTGCTGACTGTGCCAATTTTTCGTTAGCTGCGCATGAGTATAGATTATAGTTCTTAGATAAACATTATCTTTCTTCAAGGCAAATAATAAGTAGGTTAGAAGGTTACAATAACATTACACTTAATGTAATTAAAGTTATCAATGAATATTTTTTATCAAACGGTTTTGTTTATCTAATTTACGCACGAACCATTGTTTAGCTTAGGCAAATGTGCCTACGTATGGCAACCCATTAATTAATTGAGAATTAAGTATTTCCAGTGGGTCGAAAATGAAGAAATAAGTATGTATACTAGCACCCTAATTGCGTAACACATTATCTATCACAATATGTTGCTTCATAAGTTCGAAAAATTTGTCTGCTCAGCAAAGTAAATAACGCAATGAATGTTGTTGAACTGTCAAAATGAAAGCTATTCTTACTGTTAGTGTGTTATGCAATTACCCCGATGTTATACCATAGCTTAATTATAGTATTACTGTTATGTATTCTGCATTATAGGTAACTTAAAATGTTCTAAAAACCCACTTATTTTGGCAACGTTGTATTAGAGAAGCTTTTTTTTTCCAAAACTTTGATCATTAGAAAACTCTTTAATAATTACCTTATTAGTTACCAGGAGTCTCAGTTCTATTAAGAATTTCCTGCTTTTTGTGCTTCTGATTTCAGTATTAGTCATGGACACGCTAGACGTGAAGTTAACAATTATTATGTATCCGTATAATACTTACCCTAATGTAAGTACTTACTTTAATTAAGTTCAATTTAAAATTATTTCTGTATGTTTCTGTCAAGTTTGTATATACTGAATAGGCGCCAAGCTCCAAAGTAGATACCAAATATAGGTACCGTGAAATAGTGAAATTCAGCCGTGCGGTGAACCAACTTTCTAACAACCGTTATGCTATTATCTATCTACCTGTAGCTACCTACTTATTATATGTTGTTCCAATTTTTCTGTCACCTCTCATAAGGAAATCATGTCTGTTAGTGTAAATAATATTAAAATACGAGTACGTGAACCTGCATACACGTATTTTAACATTATTTACTTTTATTTTGATGTGATATAAATATCATGTATTATAAATATAAAAATATGATCAGAAATAGAGTTTCGATTCAAACTACATGTACCTACTTACTTATAGGTAAGTAGGTCTATGTCTGTTATACCTACGTCTCTTTACCTAATGCACCTATGTACGAAAATGTTCCTCTACAGAGAAAAACTCGCTTCCGCTATTAAAGATTGCGCCACGATCGTATGGTGTTATCGAACTAACAATAATATTATACACTATGAGAACATAGGCGGACACAAAGTTAAATTAAAGCAGAGGTCATTGCCTTTATAGGCTCTCGCAAACAGGCGCGACGCGACAGCGCGAGTCTTATAGAACAATTTCTATGAAAACTTCATGGAAATTGTTCTTCAAGAGTCGCGTCGCGCCTGTCTGAACTTATTTTTAGCCGTTATTGGTATCTATTTTCTCCAGAGTTTTACATGACGTGCCACTTATTTTATCCATTATTCAAAATTAACAGTCAATTAGGAATCTTAATGAAATAAAACTGCCTTATACCGCAAATAAAACATTTTAATTGGTAACAAAAATATCGGGCTCTACATTCTCTTTCTTGTCCCACGTACGTTATGAATTAATACAGTTACGTGCTGCTAAATTAATTGCAACAAAATATTATTTGTTACACGTTTAGCTATTGTAAAGCAGTTGCAGGTATCGATTATGCGCGGCAGCCGCGCGCCGCTAGTAATCGAATTGGCTCGCACGGTAACTTGCATCACGACAGCGTGATGAGCAAAGTCAGCAGCAGTGTGAGGAGCTTAGTGTAGCTAGGGTTGCCAACGTTTTTAATATCAAATATAGTATTTTCGAAGCCATTGCCTGTAAAAATATAGCAGATGGCGAAAAAATAAAAAAAAGTTTCGTGGATATGTTTAAAAACATAAATAATTAAATGCATGTCTTTTGTTACTTTGAGCCTTTATTTACAGGTCTTGTTTTAGGTATTAACTATTATTAAACTCTAAAAATAAATTATGGTTACAAAATACCTTTATTTCACCTTTTACGAGATTAATATTGGCTCTATTGCGCTCCTCTCGCTATTTTGTATTCATCACTGAAAATATGCGCTCAGTTGAAGCTGAAGTAGTTATAGAAAGAAGAAATTATAGTATTGTAAAAATATAATAAAAGTGAGAATCGCCGAGCAAGACTTGTTGCCATTTTTCAGCATTAGATTCAGTAACACATTTTTGGTCAGAAAGAGCAATAGTCAGAACTTTGTTAAACTGATTTATTTCTGAAAACAAATTTCAAAAACAGATTACGACTGCGTTTCGTTTTAAACATATCTTAATAAAAATAATGTTATTTAAATTTTCATCGAAAATATAGGTAGAAGTTTCACCTACTATACATATATATTTTTAAATATAGTATTTAGGCCTCTAATATAGTATGATACTATATTATCTCTGTCACCCCGTATAGTAGAGTTGGCAACCCTAACTCCATCTAGCGGCTATTCGAGAGTTTACACGGCATAAATCGATACACACCTTAAAAGAAACGTAGCCCCACCTCACTAGGCGAAATAATAACAACAGTGAGTTAAAAAGTTGACGTGACATAACGCAACACAAGTTGAATGAAAAGTTCCCACTGGATATCTACCAGAACACAAGAAGAACTAATGACATAAGGCACAATGAAAAATAATTATTTTGCCATAACACATAAGACGTTCAACTTTTCCATTCCGACGCGTAAAAGTGTAAAAAAGAAGACAATACATAATCGGCATTCGTAATTAGAGGTAGCACACGCGATTTGAGGCATCAACGCACGCGTTATAATGAACACAGACACAAAGTGATACGTCCATGCATCTACAGTAGAGGTACCTACTTGTATTATGTACACGGTAATGTAATAACGTCGGGCAACACGCCTTCTTGTCTAGCATGGTTGACAAAAACTATAGACGTACCTAAAACATATTAAATTACCTATTATTTATTCAATCAACTAATGATGGTATGCCAAAAACCTTGATTATCGAATGAGGTTAATAAAAAATCTGAAATAAATATGTTAATAAATAACGACAGAAATGAACAGCACATTAAATTAATATCACTACTTTAAAAGAAATTATGCAACAGTTCTGAATCCTTAACAAATAAATAATTAATCTAGGTAACCTACCTACCTAAACTACGGCTGGGTATGAAATAATCTATTAGTTTGTCCCAAAAAGTGGGCGGTCGTTTTGTTGAAGGAAACATTGAGGGAACAGACGACATACATATTTTAATCGGCTTCCGTTGTGCTGTATGCATCACGAAAGGATAGGGATGTTTGATGAGGGGAGACATGGTCGTCCCCACCAAGCTCACGGTGGGCTTGACGAAGTTAATAGGCTGGCTCTTGACCACCTGCCGCTGACTCGCACCCCCCAGCAATATGATCGGTATCGAACTTCCTTTCGTGGAACCCGTCGCTGATCTCGTTGAACTTATAAATGGTCTGAACGATGACGGCATGGATGTTGAAGTAGGCGCAGTCTCAATAATTTCATGAAATATTGATTCGTCGTAGTCCTTGTTATCTTCGATAAAAGGTGCAATAAAGACCACCTGACGCAAACTGTTAATATCCTGAACTAATTTTGCGTGTTCATTTAACAAATGATCGCTTCTTGGTATTATATTGTCAATAACATTGTCCATTCGTCGTGACATCGGCTCCGTATTGAGTGAAAACTGAACAGGTAGTGCGGCAGAACGTTTGGTAAACATCTTTCTGAATATTGGGTTCTGGGAACGCCATCCTACGTAACATAATGAATAAATTACCAAAACAATTACAAAATATAAAAAATAGGTACTCGTAATGAACTATAGCTTTACCTTCTTTGAGCATTCTTCCGATTCTATCTCGATTGAGTGTTGCATATTCGATGCAGCTCACCTGAAACGAAATTAATTTAAGATAAACAGTGTCTAGCGTAGGTAGAAGAAACTAGTATTTGGGTGATAGGTACAATAACATCGCAAAGTTATTAGCAGTCATTCACACTCGAAGTTCAATAACTCGCTTTAGGCGTAATATAATGCATTTTTGCTTTGAATATAGAAACAGTTCGCTCACATCATCTTTAAGACACAACAAACAGATTTGAAAACCAAGCAGAAATTGAAATAAGTAGGTATGTAATTGTAATTGTATGGGTTTATCTAAGTAGTTATTTTTGTACAAAACACGTTGAAAACCAATGTGTCAAGGCATGAAAATTGTTATAGAACCTTTTCAGGATCACCGTCGACGAGCATGTATACCTATTTTTCTTAAAATATTGTAATATCCGATATTGCATCAATAATACTTATTGTTTAGCGTGGTAAACACGAAAAGTGATCGTAAATTTTACCTGTCGGTAGTAATTATCGTGGTCATAACATACTAATTGTCAATTTAGCGGTACACTGATTTTTGATTCAGGAACTTATATGTTCATTATTACCAATGTTTGCAGTGAGAGTGAGTAGGTACCTGTTTTTGCTATAAGTAATAGATTGCACAAATAAGCATTTAATATTAAGTGCTAGGTTTTTTTTCTCAGGTAGGTCAACCAACAAATGTATTAAGGTCAATATAAAACCTGTATTATCGCATAGGCTATAAAATTTTTCAAATACAATGAATGCTCTGACGATACAGAGGTAAGATAGGTACAAAATTAGGAATGCGGTAGCGGTCCACACCGTTCGATTTAAGGCTCCCGCGACAGCGCGACGCGACTCTAGTAGAACAATTTCTATGAAAACTTCCTGGAAATTGTTCTACAAGAGTTGAGTCACGCTGCCGCGTCGCGCCTGTTTGCGGGTAGGAATCTCACTATAGGGTACCTGTAGTAGTGCAGTCTACCCTAATAGCCCTGCCAATGGGGAAGCGCACACGATGCTATGGTACCATTGTTTAGTATACAATAGATACACATAGATCCGATTTTTGGGACTGGATCAGAAAGTGTAAAGCGTAGTATATTCCTTACAATGTACTTTACTAAGTCACTGCACACATACATATGCTAAATAATTAGAATAAACTATGTAACGTACCTCAGTTGTAGGCCCGTAATGCCGCCCGGGCACGAGGTGCATGCCCTCGGCTAAGAGCAAGACTTGCCCCAACACTACCAGCCACCACATGTTACTACCACTGACTGTCAGCGCCAGGTTTATGCTCGACCCCACCACGCAAGCTGCTGGGGAGACTACGCCGGCTCAATACTTTTCCTCGCAGTAACGAATGCCAACAATAGTACAATTATTTATGACGGTAATGGAGAACTAGACTATATTTTACCTGGCTGACTGCGAGTAGTTAATGAAAGCGTATTTTTAATGTGACCAGCCAGTCGCCGATAGCACTAGCCGTGGTAAAAAATATACCCAACAAGTTTGGTGGTGTAGCTACCTTTGCAGGGTAAGTAGGTCTATTTACGCCAGACGTAGGTACCTAGGTACTCACCCTATTTATGTGCCTATCATCACACGGAACGTGGAGGCTCCTACGTCTACAACAACGAGAAAATATACCCTGTTGATATGCATTAGCTAAGTAGGTTACATTCATGCGGAACGTACTAACAAGATTATTACCTACCTGTGTTACCTATGTAGGTAGGTAGCTACCTACGTATTTACTACATAAAAGTAAACATGATACTTTTAGCTATCATCGGTGATGGGCAACTTAACGACTGCATGTATGTTGTATTGTTGTACCTATTACGTTGGCCACTGTTTGCGTTGTTTGCTGACATATTAGTAACAATAATAATTGCTCTAAAAACGGTTTGGCGCCAAAAGCACAGATGGTGTTTTTCGGCTTTATTTACTATAGGTACCTACCTTAACTTTTTCTGTCAACAGCATACTCCTGTGGTTCGGTTTAAACAGACCCATGAGACATACAACTTGGTCTCTGGGATAGCAATGATAGCGATGCATTTGGTGGTACTGGATAGCGGCAGACTACTTTACCATCAAGTGGACTTGCTTGGTGGTCGCTGACTCTTGAAATGAAACTAGTGTCTCCGGGAGCCGTAGACCTTGCGAATCTGTCTTTGGATAGCTTAAAACTGAATAAATGTTCACCGCGCACCTTAAAACAAAAGGCGCGTGCAAAGAGCACGAAATCGCTGAAAAATTTTTTTTGCGTTTTCAATCTCCACCATTTTGAAAAATTTGGAAAACCTTAATTGCCAAAGAAATCCATATAATTATCGAACCTGCTCACAAAATTTCACGAGAATCGGTTGAGAAATGCAACTTGTAGAAGAGAACAGCCGCACAACCGGACATACGAAAGCATTTTTGCTCAAGCTGAAACGGAGACGCTTAGCGCTCGCTCGATCAATAAATGTACCTATTTATAGTCGTTGTAGCAAGATAAGTACATTCCACGTAACCAAGTCTGCTTCGTAGCGTGACTTCGAGGGATGTCTTCGTAAGTCGTAGGATAGGTACATTTATATGGCAACCGTCCATACACTTACCTATCCGCATCACCTGAGTAGTCTTTTCTTTCTTACCTTTGTTAGCGACAAAGGTAAGGCAGGTAAAGATGGCTTGCCATCTTGTTCTTTTTCATAGGTACGTCAGGATTACATCGCTAAACAAGTTGGTTGTTTGAGATGGAGCAGGAAGGATACTTCAACCATTGTAGCTACAGAAGACCCTCAAGCAAACGGTCTTAGCGAAACCTTTCAACTTATTTCCATCTACATTTCACAGATAACATGGTAGGCAGCGAGAGAAACGACAATTCCTACGTAAGTATTACAACAAGACGTGCGGTGATGCGCCACCGCTTCACGGTGGACATCCCACTTTTGGAAATACCTAGGTACTACATTACATTATTTGTGCGACCCACCGCCAAACGAAGACGCGACTAGCTATCGACTATTTTTCGCTCAAGAAAAGTACAAAAGATTGTAAGGTCCCGTGTCATTAAGAGATTATTATAAGTATTTATTATTAGTTGATCGCTGACTGTTCACATCACCGTGCACCGGCGAGAACTCTGTCAAACAAATAACCCGTTTTAGTTGCTAGCTCTTCTCGTTTATCGCTAATCGCCGGCGGTAGGACAGGTGTCTAACTAAAAGAGAAACATATTATTATATTAACTAGCTTCCGACAGCGGCTTCGCCCGCGTGGTATGTCGATAAACAGTAGCCTATGTCCTTCTCCAGGGTTCAAAGTATCCTCGTACCAAATTTAATCAAAATCGGTCCAGTCGTCTCGGAGATTAGCCGGAACAGAGAAAAATTAAAAAAAAAAATGTTATAATTACCGTATCATTACAGTCACTTCAATTTTATTTATTTGTATGTTATAGATATTTGATCGCTGACTGTTCACACCGCCGCACGTACCTACTACTTTTTTGCCGCGCCAAGAGTTGTCAAAGAGAGGTACTCGCTCAGCGACACTCACCTAGACGCACGCTTGGTACACACGGCGTCATATCAAGCTATACATTTCCAGTTTTAGCTGACTTCGCACTGTATAGGCTTTTCGTACAATGAGACGCAAGCTTATACTGGAAATGTATATTGCTTGATGTCGTCGTGCGTACACACATACCAGCGACTAATCGCTCATCGCCGTCACACACTCGCTAACTAATTTTTTGTCGCTAGCTCTACTCACTTACTCGTTTTTAGTAGGTAGCACTACCCGCTTACTCGTTAATCGCCGGCTGTGGGACAGGAGCCTTGCCTAAGGCACCTGTCCCACAGCTGCCGCGCCGGCGATTAAGAAATTCATGACGGCGAAAAGCGGAAGCTAGTCGGTTCCTCGTCGGCGGTGGGACAGGTGCCTACTTTCTTTGAAAGCTAGTTTTTCGCGTCGCTTCTCGACCAGATCTAAGCTATGCTAAAAAAATCCAGCGATTCTATTGGTTGATAGATACCATGCATATCCATCGCTACGCAGCTTGGCACATCTCTGATGGAAAGGCAGCCTTTCGCGAGTATCGATACCAGAGGTATAGATCGATGAAGCCACCCGCCCCGAGTAGGTATAAGGACGCACGCCTGTGGACGGAATGTGCTGCTAGTATCAAAGCAACGACTTATTTGAAACAAACTGCCATAATAAACTATAGAAGGGGACTTGAGCTACCTACTGTAAAAAAAAACAACTTTTACTTGCCGCATGCAGAAAGTCGCGCCATGGTCGTGACCTCATTAGTGCTCATCCAGTAGTCTGTGCTATCGTTCGTTAAATAGCCAAATTTTCGTTGACGAGCTAACGGCGTGCACGTCCGCGACTTCTCACTGGGAAAAACCGGTTTCAAATGTTACTGACTTAGGTTTCTTTGTTACTGGTTTTAACCATCCAAGTAACCCATGTTATTTTTTATTTCTTTCCAGGCAGGAATACCAAAAGGAAAACCCTGTCAGCCATCTTCTTTTACAAAATCCACACTTACGAGATGACCCATTCTTCAGTGGGTACCATTCAGTCTGAGATCAGCACAAACTTTTAATATTTAAGTATAATAGATTAATAAACATCGTCGCCAACCATTATACAAAAATCCCGCGTACGAGTACTCTTCGTTCTTCAGATTGTTCATTACGCTTAAAATAAAACATCCATAATGGTAAGGTATCTTTATTACAAATACTTAATGATACCTGTTATTTACAAGATAACAAAATGATACAAAACTTTTGAATCGTGTTCGTTTAGGTATATATTATGATCTTCAAAACCTAAATAAATCAGGTTCTGCTAATCGCAATCACTCAAGTTTGAAACACAATTGTTGAAAAAAGTACACAATAGCAGAAAATAAATCTTTAAGTTATTTTTTACTCTCAATTTAACTAAAAGCTAATTTAACAACCTAAGTTTAAATAATAAATATTTACCACGCACCTCCGGTATCACTACAATGAAAGAATTCTTAATTCGATAGGAATGTGCCATCCTAAACACAATCATGTAGTATTTCGACGCACTCATTCAGACATCAAAGATAGCCCATTAAAGAGAAAATTGGGCATCGTATATTATATTAATTAACGCTATGTGTCTAAACTTATATGTATTAACACAGCAGCTATTTCTATTAAAATAAAACGTCAAAAATGATAAAATGATACAGCGCGACATAAATATACGTATTTAACGCCCACTTCGATAAACAATATTTAAAACCACAGCTACTCACATTAAATTAAATAATTATGGAAATTGGGACTTTAATATCTATGACTTCCCCGCTTACATATTATATCCTAATGCCGTTTGTTCACCGCCACGTCAAAGGGACGTCAAAAAGAACGAGATGACGGCGCCGAAGTTGCGAGACATACATATCGTTTCTCGTTGACGTCCCGTTGACGCTGTACGGTGGAAAAAAAGAGTGCACTGTTTGTCCACCGCACGAAATTATACGTACCGAGCGTGACGTCCCGGTGACGGCGTGCGGTGGACACGCGGCCATTAGTAAATGTATCGCCGTCATCTCGTTCTTGTTGATGACCCGTTGACGTGTCGGTGGACAAACGGCCTTAGACTGCATTCACATAAGCGAATGCGCCGCGAATGTGCTGAATAAGTGCAAGTATTTATTACAATAAATATTATTTATGTTATTGTGCGCAGAGCGTAACCATCGTAGCAACAGTTAGCATGGGTCTCTAGCGCATGTACCAAGTACCAAGCACGAGTACGCACAAGCTGCGTACTTACAGATCGCGATACGTAGTGCACGGCGAGATGCTTGCGTTGCCTATTAAAAGCAAGGTCTTCGCGGCGCTAATGCTTATATGGCCGGATCCTTACGTCATGTTGACTTTTACATAATAATAATAATAACAATAATAAATTAAAGTTAAAACCTTATTGGCTTCAGGACTAAAAAAAAATTATTCATAAGCCGAATGTTAAAATACAATTGACATCAATTGTTGCATTAATAAAAATATTTCAATTTTAATTATACCAATGACCCGAAAACATGCGGTTACTATATACAGACGGATTGCATTTGAACTACACGCCAGCTGCACATGCAGTTATGCCAACTTTAAAATTACAAGGTATCGGATTTGTTTAAATAAATCGCCGACACCTGGCTTGCTTCTTCACAATAGTTACGTATTACAACGTAGTAATATAAGTCAATCAATCATGCAAATCAATCAGATCAATTGGCTACAATTTTACAAAAGCAGGTACTTTGCAATTATCGTAAAAACTAGGAAGATATGGAAATCGTATTTATTGTTTTTTTTTTTTTTGTATTACTACGCAATTAAACAATACTTTTGCAAATTTGAGAGTGGATCAGGATCAGCATTGAAATATTTTCTATCCACATGAAGTCACTAAAAGAATTCTAAAAGGTAAAACTGAAATCACAAATAAGTATTGATATTTATGTATTTTGTACAATATTATTATTTTGTTCAACTCTATAAAGGGCTAACTGCAACTTCGTAAATAAGATCCCAACGCTGTTTGCGTTATTAGGTCATCAAACAACCAGTGGCAAGACAATCGTAGGCTCCTCTCAAATAAGAAGGTCATCTTCGCATCGTCACATGAGGCGAGCGGTTTCGCAAATAAGACCTTTACCTAGATGGCATTCTACAGAATATACATATTGCACCCAACTTAATACTTGGTAAATATAATATCTGTATATTATATGATTGTTTAGTAAGCTATTCAAATACAGAATTAATGTTTTATGTATATAAAATATTTTAATAATTATAATATCTATGAACAACAATACAGATATGCTGTTTCTAGCATATTCATTTAATTAATGCAACGTAGACAATCTTCCTATGCTATTTAATAAATACGCGTCTCACATTTTACATTCCAGCACACCCATTTAGACTTGTTCCAAGCGAACGATTCGCAACATTCAAGTCGGTGTCCAAGTATAAGTTTGAGTCATTTATACTTACGACAATTCCGCATCAAAGTGATATGAAACGTCTTCTATGTGTTTTACTTATGATATCCGATTTAATATATATTTTACCCTGAAACATATAGTTTTGGTCGCAATGCATGCATAACATGTGTGAATCACTAAGAAGTTAATAATACCGAGCGAAAAATTACTTTATCTAAAATATTTATTACGAAAGATAAATTTAAAAGTAATTATTTCCGGTGCAACATTTTATCGTTTATGGGCAGCTTTTAAGACTAATAGAAAAGTGTTATGGCCTATTTCAGCACCTCCTGATAAGATAATAGTTAACTTATCTGTCAGATTATTTTAGTCCCACATTTTAAGTTATCTATTAGATTGTGGTCGACGTACGTTGTGATTCGGTCCCCTAGGCTTCTAATTAATTAATTAAATAATCAAAATTTTATTTTGTTTGGGTTTACTTCCTGTCTAACTTTAGAAATCCAATTATAAATGGGCTAGCTATCATCCACTAGCGATTTTGATTACGAAAGATGATTGTTTAGCAAAGTTTAGAATAGCAAAAAAAACTTGCAGAAGTTAACTTCCGCAAGCAAAATAACTACTATTTGTCAATATTAAAATTGATTTACCATATCGAGTACCCCGAGACCTCAGCTGCCTGTCGGTAATAGTAGCAATCTGCAATTACCATAAATCTGCGACCGAACACAAATAAAATCGGCCGCAATTTACAAAGAATCTACTGGATAAAACATTTTTTGTAGCTTATAGATTTGAGAACCAGTAATGTTATAGAAAAAGGGCCGAGTTCGGTCGCAGACTTAAACTTGCGCAATCAAACTTACTAGTGGACGTCGTGCAATAGCTTGCACCAGTTTTTATCATGCTGCAAAAGCCCGGCCAGATAGTCACATGATAGCATATGAGTCTATCAGGCCTATGACAGGCTTTCCAAAAATTGTTTTCACTGTACGGGCTTATATGTAAATATGTATTCGAACCCAGGGTTTTCAGACTCCAATTTAAGCCATTGAACTTAGCACATAAACCGGTTACACCAAATACATTATGGTCATACATACACTTAACCAGATTTGGCATAATCTACTTACATAGTATGTAGATCATACAGTTTACTTAACACTTGTTACCAATTATGAATTTAGCTGTGCTTCGAAAAAGTACAACGCTTTTAACTACAAACAAACATTTATCGAATGCTCAAACTGTGAATTGCTATTAGCTTGACCATGGTACAAGTATCGAACACCATGTTATGTTATTATATCGCCAAATAAGGTCTTTTTGTAAAATAATATTATAAAAGACGGACTCAATCAATATACCAACGCAATAACACAACCTTCATACATTCTTTTATTTTACTACGGACCCAGTTCCCATGACACAAGATCTGACTCTAGAGATCCTTATTATATGCTATAAAACCTTCCACATGATCGTACGTTAACGCAAATTCACGCACGCTTTGAAAACTAGATAATGTCCGTATACCGTATGGAGCGCATGTTAACGCGCGTCGGATATCTCTTCATGGGAACCGGGCGTCTCCTCACGGAACATGACATTATAATATCTTACATAACAAATTACAATACATCTAAGATTCGCTGAGGTATGTTTAGCATTTACGTGTGAGTTTGTTACTCCACGTGATCAGTGTACATTCCAATTTATATTATTATACAAAATAACATTACTTGTTACCAAATTTACAACATATAAAATTACAAATGACCGCCGTGCATCATTGCTTGTATCGAAAACCAAAACTGAAATCTACTTCCGTATCGAATTATGATATAAACAATATATCACTGGCTTTTAAAGCCTAGGCAGTGTACCATACTCCTCTAAACCTCTAAATACCTACATCGCCGTAACAACAAGGGGGTAGCTACGAAAATCGCTCAATACGTGTAGTTCTCTTACTGTGTTTGAAACATTTATACGCCTAATACTATGTCGCGTTTAATCAAGCTATTCCCTGCGTTGGAATGTACACTAACAGCGGAGTGTAAAGTGAAGGTCCACCACGCCAGGCGATGACCCTACCCCCGTGACCTTGTGCACGACGGCGACGGCAAGCTTGCAACCCGAAGATGTAGCGAGATCCGGCGCCAACCCTTCTGTAACAAGTGTCAAGTGTCATGTAGTCACATATTGCTCGAGCAGTTTCCGTGTAATTTGAGAACAAAGCAATTACATACACTGGGCTTTCAAAATATAATAATTATTAATTTAAAAAAAAAAATATAAAAGTCACTTATTTGACATATAATAATTTCGCACAAAAATAAACGTTCTGCTTAGGCACGCTAGCGGCAACAAACAAATTATATGGCACATCGATTTTTGAAGAAGTATCGGCATTTTAGAGTGTTGTTTCTGTTAATCATAGCTGTGAGACAGACATTTTCTAAAACCCGATCTGTGGTATTAACGCCCGTAAGTGAGGTACTTGTAGGTTTCTACAACGATACATATAGATTTTACAGCCATGAGGATAATGGTACGTACATTACGTGTAAATAATAATGAAACATAATGATAATAATGATTCACTCTCTAAAATCGCAGTTATTAACAAACTGTCGCAGTTAGACATTTTTTTTTGACCTGGTATCTACTCACTATTTTAAAAACATCGTCGAAAGCTGAAGATTCATGATATGCAATTTGAAAATACTTCCAATCTGAGCAGGACAGGGTTTGTTAATATATTAAGATTCGATACAGTACGTGGGTCTCTAAATTCGGTTAACTAACTACCTTCGGAACCTCTCAGTCATGCACAACAAATACTTGATAATTAGAAGTTGACATTTTATTGTTTTAACATGATATTTAATTCAAAATCCAGTTCGTATTCAGACCGCTGGCGAATATTTGCCATTTGGTTTCGTTTATATCGCATAGCGTATACTATCGTACTTTCACTTCTAAACATATATCATACGAGAAATAGAATATCGATAGCTCGCCTGGTGAGGCCGACGCACGCGACAATTGACCATATCCTACGTTAATTTACTTTAATTCGATCTAACAGCTCAATAAGCTAGCGAGCAGTTGAGGGCAAACCAAAGTAATTCAAAAATTAGAGCTAGGCCTCAGTGCTTTTATTTTTTACGATCTTAATATTATTATCTTTTCAGTAAAGTAAAATCGCAAAATGTTAACGCTAGCTATTGAGCAATTACGACTTTCTTAACAGCACGAAAGCTTATTTAGGTATAGTTAAAAGGCAAATATTTACAAAAATAGTATAAAAATTCGCATTCTAAAATAAGACCTTCGGCAAAGCATAAAAAATTGTGTCTACTTATGCGCAAAGCACAGCTTTTAGATGTGGGAGACGTAGGGCCTGCAACTAAAACCTTCCAGTAGGTACTTTTACTCACAGCGCGCGCAATAGCAGTTATTTTTAGGTCGATCAATCGAAACAGAAACATAAATTCGCAAATTATCAATATGATAATGCAGTAGCAGCTCTTCAATAAAAATCTGAATTAGAATCACGTTGTACGGGTGATTCTAATAAAGCAACTGTACATTGATTACAAACAAGGTGTCGAAGTATTGAATTCATAACTTTATAACCAAATAATTAACAAACTCAATAAATAATTAAGAGCTTCATACCAAACCACATTTCGTCTGCGAATTATCGATAGTTACAACTTAGCATATCCAGCCTATAATGTTCCCACTGCTGGGACACAGGTCTCCTCTCTGTGATAGGGAGTGGGCTATATCCACAACGCGGGCCCAGTGCGGGTTGGTGGATGTCTAATGTCTTCGATTTTTTTGGTTCTATTAGGATACAGGTTTCCTCTCGATGTTGGCCTTCACCGTTATGAGAGCAGTAGTGATGAAATTAAATACACAAAGTAAAGTGCCTGCCGGGGTTCGAACTCACGACCTACAACTCGGTAAGTCAGGCCCGATACCACTGAGCCACCACTGCTCCCGTTACAACTTGCTTTAATAATAGGTTGATGCCTAGCAAGTCATTAAAGAAATTTGTTGCACTATAAACATGGGCGGAGCTAGTTGAGAATCATCCATTCATCTCCAATCATCAATAGTTCTTATTTGCAAATTCATGGTGTACAATAAAGAATCTATGTGTCCAAAATCCAGAATAACACAGCCAAAGTCTTATGCAGACGCAGAAAAAGAAAACAGGTAGGCAACAAAAGAAAATTGATTTAGCTAGCTTTAATTTAAAAATATATATATATTACCTTAGTCGTCGTCTTCAGCCGAAGCGGACGCCGCTTTCACTGGTTGTGGTATTATAGTAATCTCATCGTTAATTTTTAATGGCTTCAGAAGAGAATCACTAGTAGCCTTAGCAGGCGCCGCACTCTTGCTCTTGTCCATGACTCGCTTGGCAACCACGCTGTGGGCCGAGTAAACGTGGTTCTCAAACTGTTTATACATTCCGAAGGTCGCCGTGCACACGGTGCATTTGTACGAAAGATGAGCTGGCTTCAGCGTCAGGTTATGGTCCCTTGCCACATGATTCAGTAGCTTCCATTGGTATACCTGTAATTTATATAAATTTAATGTTACTTGATGTAAAGTTTGTATTTATTATGAAAGAATGTTTAAATAAGAGCCATATCAAAATATGGACGATTTAAAGTACGCATCCGCTCTACTACATTCATGGCAAGCCAAAAAAAATTGTTCGTAAATGAGTGCGGGCAGTACGGATAGTGGACGCGGTGCTATCAGAAATCATACAAAGTAAACAAACCAGTCGACGCGTATATACGCAGCATCTTCAAGTAGAGCACATAGTTTCGTGATTATACACTTTAAACTTTATTTCTCAATAGATATAAATGCAAAGAAACTTGTGGATAGTAAATAATGACTTACCCTGCCACATACGGGACACCTGCCGGCGTCCTTGCCCTTGTTGGCGGCCTCTTGCATTGAGCTGGTGACGAGGCCGTGTGAACCCAGCAGATGTCGCTCTAGACCTTGATCGGTGAAAAACCTATAATATACCAAGAAACAGTTGCATTAAAATATGGATCGTATTATTCATATGTCTTGTTAGACCATCTATGTAATACATATGGAATGCAATAAAGAATTGAGTATTGAGTATTGAATCAGAGTTTTGAAAATAAGCACTAAAATAGCCGCATTAGATGTACTATTTACCTAAATTGACATTTTTGGCAGTTAAGCGGAGGCCTGTTATAGATCATCTTAGGGTGTATCTTCACTTTGTGTATCCACTGCATGTGATTCCGTAATTGTTCGAGATCTTTTATATAACCATCACAAATCTCACAGATCACGAACGCACTCTTCGAGTTGGGCGCAGGCGGCGGCAGCTGCACAGGCGGTGGTTGCCGAGGCAATGGCGTAATAGAAATCGATGGTTGATGCAGCGATTTTGGCTTTGCGTTATTCTAAAATAAACAGTAAAACATTTATTTTTAAAGAACAACTAAAAAATATTTAAGCATTTCATTTGAAAATTGCCAAAGTAGCAGTATTATTAACTTGTTAACAATTTCGATTTTGTAACACACAAGGGTTGTACTCACTGCAACTGGATAATTGGAGGACAAGAGGACGGGTGAATTGTGTCTGACCATGACTCCACCGCGTAAGATCGGCACACCGTGGACAGGCATGGCGCGCGCCGGCACGGACATGGCGGTGCGGCCCCGCGGCCGGTATGACGAACTGACACCCGGCATTATGCCCGAAACGCTTGCAGACTGCCGACCTTGACTGGTACCGACCATACTATTTCGACTGAATGTGTTTTGGTAAGAACCCATCATAGTATTACGGGATCTAGTTATCTGAAAATGAAAGTATGTTAAAATTATTTTTATTCGTTACTTAGACTGTAAACATTTTTTACTGAAAATATCACAACTATAATTTTTCGTGCATTTACCTTTGGTATTTTAGCAGGAGGCTCCCATTCAAGTGCTGGAGCCAAATTAGTTTCAGGTTTGAATTTCTTGGCACAAGGTATGAGGTGGCGTGCCAATTTACCCTTGCCGTTGTCCTCGAAGAGACAGTTAGCGCACTGGTGATACGCAGGGGCTCTTTCTAACTTGCCTCTGATATTATGCTCAGCTTCCATGTGGTATAAAATATCATGAGGACTTCGTATTTCAAACGCACAAAAGTTACATTTATAAACATTATTCTTCATATGTGGCGTCTCCAAGTGATGAGACATTGCCAAGTTAGATTCTGTCTTAAAACTACAAAATTCGCATTTCTTCTGAGGAAATGAATATGGTGCATTATTTTCTTTGCTGAATTCAATATTTTTTATGAGCGAAGCAATAGAAGTTTCAGTACTTTTCGTGCTATTTCCCGATTTCTTTTCTCTATTTAATTTTCGGGTCTGTTGTTTTAATAAATCACTTTGTACATATTCCTGCACAAGACTTAAACCAATATTAATAAAAAACTTTCCAAGGGAACAGTCAAAATAATTGTCAGATTTGGTTGTAGACACCACCTTATCTGCATTTAAGGCTGTAACATCTTTTATTTCTTCCATAGAGTCAACTTTATCTTTAATAATAATAGTCTTGTTTTCTTCATCACTCATTAGGATTTCATCCTCTGAATCTGTACTGGTTGAACCATCCCAAGATACATCGTCTTCTTCGGCGCCACGTTTCTTTTTCTCTAAAATATTTATAAATATTATAACAAAATAATATTGCTACAACTAAATTTGCATTAATCAATGGCAGTAATGAGCTAAAAAACCTTACTTAAAAAAATCACTTTGGTGGTAAACTAAACTAGATTTTGATATTATGGAAAATATTTCAGTGAATATCCTATTCTTCTCAATAAAACAAAAAAAGAAAGAAAAATTGGAGTGTTTTATATGGAAAGTTGCACAACACTTTCAGCAATATATTACTGTGATGCGGGAAACGAATGTTGCTTGCCAGTGTTGCTGGCAACATGCTAATGTTCCATATTCATGGTACAAAACAAAACAAAAACTCGCAATATCAAATGTTTCGTGATTGTTGCTCAACATTGTGTCCTGCCTCGGGCTTGAAACTGAGTATCATGGTAACTAGTTGATTCTAAACTCTGATTTTTAATTTGCTAGACCAAAATGACAGCTGCGATCGACCTTTTTTTTTAAATTATGCATATTATGTTGTAGTACAGCTCATTCATAAGGGATTTAACGAACCGATGTCATTTAAAAAAAAGGTCGTTGGCAGCTGTCATTTTGGTCTAGCAAATAAAAAATCAGAGTATAGTTAAATCATTCGTCTCATTCTTGCTTTGCCTGTTAGTAAAAGAAAGCAATTCTCGATCAGTGCACTCGTCGACGGTACGCTATTATGAAGTGAAATATAGGAAAGTTTACCTTTTTTCTTCTTTTTCTTGTCGTCCACTTGTTCGCCCTGCTCCGCGTCTGTGGTTGCAGGCGGTGGTGTTTGCGCTTCCTCTTCAGACTCTACATCTTCGCCTTTTTCTTTTTTCTCCTGCTTTTCCTTTTCTTTTTGTTCTTTTTCTATGTTTTCTTTTTCTTGTAACTCTTTTTCTTCTTTGGCTTTCTGTTCATCCAGCTCTTTACCCAGCAGGTCAACAAATTCCCTGAAGGGCTTAACTGAAGGTTTTTCGTAAACATAGGGCACTATAAACGAAGGAGCTTCAACCACAAACATATCATCTGTTAATGAAGGTAGTATAGAAGGCTGGGCAGCTTGTGACGAGCTCTGAGTGGCCGCATTTGATTTGCTGCTAACTGGCGTGACCGTTGTCCCACGAGCTACAATGCTTTGATATAGACTTTGTGCACTTAAACTAGAGCTTATTGGCAGCCCAGAAGGTTTGTTTGAAACTGCAGATTTCTCAGAAGACAATTTATTGGTATTTATGATAACAACCGTTGGCTCCTTTTTCTGGGTATGGTTCTGATTAGATTTTATCTGCCTAGCCGCCATTTCAACTAAAGCTTTAGTGTCATTAATAACAATCGGCTTACTTTTACGTTGAAATGCTACTGATGCCACTTCGATATCGGATTCACGACTACCATTTTCCATATCGTCGTTATATCGTTTGCGCTTTATTGCCCTACTGCTGCGGCGCAATTGTACTTTTTTATCACTATTAGCTTTTTGATTTTCTTCGGCCACTACACAGTCATCATTATCACTTACAATTTCTTGAACTTCTGGACTTGGAGATTCATGAGAATTTCCATTTTGACTGAGAGACCCATCTTCATTTTCTAATATTATTATATTACTATCTTTTATTTTTATGACGCCTTGTGATTGATCCTCTGCTACTTCTGGATCACTATCTGAATTGATACTTAATGTATCTACTCCCCTGAGTTCACCTTCGAAAATATCGTCATCTGAAGATTCAATATCTGAATCAATCTCAGAATTCTGAAAAAAATGGTAACGTAAGAATTACATTTATTAAGTTATGAGACCAGCGGGGTAAATTACTAACAGTAGGAATGGGTTTCATTTTGGCAGTTCAATAACATTCAATGCGTTTTTTTCCGTTGCTGAGCAGGCAAATTTTTTGAACATAATATGAAGCAATGTATTGACAATAATTAGGCTTCAAAATGATTCAGATTGTGATAAATGATATGTTACGTAATTAGGGTGCTGATGATTGCAACACAAGTTTGAGGTAGGTATAGCATATTCTCTTACTTTTACAGATATTTAAACAACATGTATTTAGCACTTTTCGTTTCACCTATTCAACTCATAAAATTACGGCGATAATAACGCCCCTTTGAAGGCGATGCACTGGAGACATTCAGAGGGCTCAGAAAAAAGGGTTAGAAAAAAGTACGGGTCGTTAAGGCGATATTAATATATTATGGCTTTCAATTATGATTTGCTGATGCTTTCTTCGCTATTATTAGGATCTTAATAAACACTTACATCGAAGAAATAACTAGAGCTAACGGTCTGCTTCATAAAAAAAATAGGGAGGGTAATTACTGATTCTTGAAAAAATGTACAGTCGAAGTTGTGCGCAATAGGTTTGAGAACCTGTGACCTACAGAAATTGTACAACATCAATATAAGGAGATGACGTTAGTAAGTAGTAATAAATTGGATTAAAAAGGGCGTCCCGAAATATACGCACGTTTTCAATTTTGCACAATTTATCGACATCATGATTTTATCAGTTTATTAATAATACAACTTAAATAGGCGGCGACGAGCGGAGCGCTGACATTCAGGAATTGATCAACCACAGACGAGACAAGAGACGCGATACGCACTTCAACCAACGTGATCGGTCGATTCCTGCACGTCTTCTCTCCGCTCCGCTCGTCTAGTCGTCTCGTTGTCTCCGCCAGAGTAGAACCGCAAATTATTATTTTTTTGGTTTGGTAATCTTCATAGATGTCCTGCCCCTTTGGGAAGGTTTGTCAGACTCTTACTAACTTAAACTACACAGTGTTTTTCAACTACCTTTGCCCAGGGCGCCCGTCACTGTACGTCAGCAGTTCCTATTAAAAGGCGCGCGCGGAATACGTCTCGCCGCCATTTCGCGCCTGTGTCTGTTCATGCGACAGACTCCCCAAGTCTGACACCTGTAGGCCACAACGTATGGCGGCCGGAGATCGTTTTACACCCTCCCGCGGGCGGTTAAGTAGCTCCTGCTTAAAACGCAACTTAATAGGATGACCAATTAAAGTTGTATTATTAATTCACTGCAAAATATGACAGGACCCAGCTGGCACTTCGTAAAAGATATGGTAATACTGATTGGATTAAATTAGATTTTACACTTATGTAAATTTATTTTACACAATATTAATTGATTTAATACACTAAACAGTCACTGTTACAATACCTGTTATTTAAATAATTCAACAAAAAAACTGTACGATCGCATACGGATATCTCAAAATGACTACCGGAATTCGCGATCAGTCATGATCATCTATCTAGCCGTTGGGATCGGCTCCCGGTCTAATTCGCGCCCAAAGTAATAATTCAAAAATCATACAAAACGAATAATTGTAGAATGAAGATTGCTCCAAAATTAATTGTTAATGTTAAGTTCCGTACCAAATAATGTTTCTTTGTTTACTTAAGGACCTCCCTACCAGTACCTACAACGAAAATGTATTAAGGTATGGAACACTAATTGCGCAGGTACGACTAATGTTAGGTATACACGCACCGACTTAAGTCGCCGGCGGACCGCTGGCGATTTCCAAATTTTACGTCCACACAGATTCTGAAATCACAGGCGACAAATATGTGGACAAAATCTGTGTGTGGACGTGAAATTATGAAATCGCCAGCTAGTAGACTCGCAGTTGCAATCGCACGGTGTGATTGTTTGCGGCTAAATTGAAGGCGCCTTAGGATACTCCTTGCTCATGGATTGGTATCAGAACTGGCGAATTCGTTTGAAAATGAGCAAACCATTGATGAAAATTTATTCATGCTTAATGCTACATGATGTTATAATACGCAATTTGTAAGCATCTGTCTGTCTATTCATGTATTTATAACTTGAAAACAACTGAACTGATTCTAGAGATTTTTAAAATAGTCTAAAAGAAAAGTTGACAAGTAAATACAAATGTATAATAAATACCCTTTCTAACTTTGTTACCCAGAGCTGTTACCTAAATTTGCCCTTAAACCAACCTTGTTTAAATTAAAATAGCATGTCACTACTTTTTAATAATAACATAGCATTCCCTAAAGGGGTTAATGAGATGTACCTAGGTACATTCAGATTTGACAAGGCAGGTTCAGCCTTTTTAATCATTTCTTATTTTATAGATAAATTGTGTCTTCATTAACCAAAACGGCTAGACAAAGGACTTTCTTAATTAACCAAAACATGTTCCTTCTTCTTCAATAATCAGATAACAGATTTGCAAACAGGCAGTTTCCAGAAGTGGGCTAGACTTTGGTTGATAAATTGAATTATGGAATTTTTTGACAACATAATATTACAGTAAAGTTATAAAATACTACCTAAAGAAATCCTAATAAATGAACTTTTCATTGATGTTTTCAGGTTTTTATTATTGTGAAAACTATTTGAAAATATCAATGAAAGGTTAATTTTATTTGATAAAATATCAGTACATACCTCTTCCTGGGTGATTTCAGTGATGCGGGTAATGGTAGTGGTACCTTTACCAAGTGCCCTTGCTTTTTCTGCTTCTTGATTCTTTTCAACCATAATCTTGTGCAGTGTTTCATCATTAGCATCAGATTTAACTTGGCAACCGGTCATAGACTCTGGGTATGATTCATTACTGTTGCCACAGTTATTTTCCAAAAATATTATGTTGCTGTTTTCATTTTCAGGTAGCTCTGGGTCTTCAGTTGACAATTGTATGCGATGTTCTTGACTGTCACTGCCATTACTAATATCATTCTCCAAATCCTCTGTAGTACTGTGAGCCGTACCTCCTGGACTACTTTCACAGTCTAAGTGATTACTGTCCTCAGTGTTATTGCTATTTTCACTGTGATTAGTTGCATTCTCACAGCCTTCTGAGGCAGCTTCCTTTTCATTTTGCAGACTGTCAGGTGGATTTGGGGCAGAAGTATCAATAGGATTTTCCATAGTTCCATTTACTTTGCCATTCATCTTGATATGAATCTACATTCCATGTGAAAACACCTGTCAAATCAAAACAACATTCAACATGAGGTTGTTTGTTTTGTTTTAGGGGTTGTATCAACAATTGGGAATAATCATGTAAAAGTTGTGTCCATCAACATAGAGGAGTACTTTTGTGATGATCATGAGAGAGAGACACCAAGTGTCTGAGCGTCACATTTTATGTAGTGAGTGGCGCCCCTCCTACCCGCCCTTCTCCCCCCCTGGCAAGGCGCTAGCAATCAAAATGGCGCCGTTCCATGGTATAGCTGTCTAAAGCTACGTGTACATAATGCACAACGATTATAAAGGTCACATATCTTCAAATCACAGCAAGGCTGAAAAGCAGTTAGCTATATTTTCCAAGACCTACATTACTGTTGATGTACACACAATATCTTGTTGTCAACGTAGGTACACTCGGACTTTCGCTCTAAATACCATAACGTAATTTTAAACCATTGAATAACCACAATTATCTCAAATCTCTGTTATTGATAGAAGTAAAAAGTGGATCTCATTCATTTATGAAAAAAAATCTTAACTTAAAGTAACGTTTTGAAGTAAACAACTGATGCCGGTATTCAATATAGCTTAAAAATATCAACAAAAACATTAAATTATGGTGCCTAGATGCTGTGTTTCCAAATAGAATTATTTTTAACATTACCTAGTCCAGTCTGCAATGCGCTGTCGGTGAACCTTTTCTGGTACTCGGTCACTACTTGGTTATTTCAATGGTGGAACCCAGTACAATTTTTTATAATTATATGCACACTATACACTTTATATGAATTGAAACTAAACTTAAAACATAAAACAAACTCAGGAATAAACAGACACCAACAGTTCTGAGTACATAATTATTTTAAGCATTTATAAAATTACAAATTGGGCATTAGTAAATGATCCCTCACCACCGTACAAATGCAATATGGCGGAGACGAGTCAATCACGTGACTTCGCCAGTGGCGTACTCTGTATAAATTGCGAAGAACTACATTTCGAAAGAAAGCATTATAAAGGTGGTGCCACACGCTTGCCTATATTGGGCAAGCTGAACACCGAGCACCCAGATGCCAGCCCCACCCAGACTGTTCCACCCACTACTATCATATCATAATACCAGGAATTAGCGTAGCTGAATTTTGGGCCAAACTATTTGCCATCGATGCGTTATGGAAAGTTATTATTAATATCTATACGGTATTGATAGCGCACAGGCATGGCATAGGGGCCCCAATAATTTGTAATCTTTGTAGTGTTGGATACACACGCAGCGACTTAAGTCAACGGCGACTCGTTGGCGATTTTAAATTCTCATGCTAGGGTCTTTGCATAGCTTTAAACTAAATAAATGTTCACCGTGCTATTTAAAACAAAGGAGCGCGAAATGACCTAATTAATTAAATATGTTTTGTTTTACATTTTCAACCCCCATAACTCCTCCATTTCTAAAAAAATTTAGTAACTGGTTCGACAAAATAAACATATAATTATCGAACCTACTCACAAAATTTCACAAGAATCGGTTGAGTAATGCAACCTGTAGAAGAGAACAGACATCCGGACATACGAAAGTATTTTTGCACAAGCTGAAACAGAAACGCTTCGCGCTGGCCCGGTCAATAAAAGTCAAAGTATAATTTTTTACCCAAAAACAAATACTTGAATTTTAAAGAACTTTTTATTCCCAATTAGTGGTAGAATTACTGAAAGATCCTTACATCGGCGGTAGGCAGTGAATGGCTGAGTCACAGAAGGAACCTTACCTCCAAACACGTTTCCAGCTTCAGTCAGTCCGTCAGAAAGTTTTTTAATAAGTAGATTCTGAATATTTTTGATGATTAGAATTTTTCTCTAGTTTACTCTGCTTCGCTTCCGTTTGTCGGAGCCCGGTTGAAGATTTCCTGTCTCTTTATTTGCGTTTCGGGTGTGTCTCGCATGAAACATGGATAAAATCGTTACCTATAAACATCATTGCCTATAGGGCAAAACCTGATTTCCTGTCGGGCCTCTGTCATCAATCGAGTGTAAAGAAACGATCCACATATTTTTTTTAATCAACGAATAATATCAATATCATTTGGATTTATGTAATAAGATTACGTGGTCTTATCGCTGCGCTGAAAAGACAAATTGCGTTCCATAATTAATATAAAAGAGCAGTGAATAAAGTAGAAATATTGAAACGTATTTTTTATTTGATTCCGTTTGATAGGGTTATGCAATATTGTATGTTTCTATGTTTAGGAATATTTATTGAAATTGTTGGTAAGGTTTCATGAACGAAATCAAGGTCTCAGAAATTAAATGCAATCTCAGTAGAATAGAATTTAAAAATGCCTTAAAAGAAAATCTTTTCTCAAAAAGCTAAAAATATGAACAGCCCATCTGGACCACACTTTATCCACGCACCTACAAAGACTAACTTGACAACATTGACAACTGTCATGGACGATTAATACTAGGTGTACAGTATACTGAGGGTATCAGGGTACTGCTAGGAGTTTTTAGGTAGTAGGTACAGCACATAAAACAACTGTTAGGACTTCTCCTTTTAGTAGTTTTAGTCCCTAAATTAATTACAGTCACAGTGGTTTCTGAATAATTAAATTTTACTTTTTCTCGTATACTGATTGTTATTTAGTTTACTTGTAAGTAAGAGTACTAGTCATTTAAAAATATTTTGATTATGGTGATAATGGCTTATCGTGTTTTATTAGTCTTTATTTTAGCAATAATATGTGTAAAGACCGAAGAAGAAGCTGCATCACGTATGTCAAAAGCAGAACGGCAGAGTTTAAGGTAAATTACTAAAATAACATAATTGAACTGATTGAACTAAACAACTGTAATTAGGTAGTTTCATTTCATTGTGGTTTCTAGAAATCTTAATATTTCAATCATCGAGGACGAATATTAGAAAGTTATGCTTATAGGATTCACAACAAATCTCGATTATTAGGAATATGAATAACATTTGAATGTTGCAGTGTGTTACCGTGCTACATTTTCTTTAACAGCTGTTGTAATCAAAGATTCTTTGAGGTTTATGATGTTAGATCTTGAGAATGTGCAGCCAGTAAACTAGATGCAGATATTGATGGCATCACATTAAAATTAAAATTAAATAGGCAATGATTTCCACAAAACATTGTTTCAAATTAATTACTAATTGGATTTGTACCTACATGGAGCAACGTTACAGGCTGCTTTAACTTTGAGTTTGTGTTACTTACTCAGCTTTTGCGAAATTCGTATTCTGATACCCTTACACCAATTTTCTGTTACTAAATTAAGCTTTAAAGTTTCACATCAACCATGGTTGACTGAAATAACAACAGCCAATCAGATCATTTTGCGTGAGAGTAGACAAAAGCTTATTTTCAATAGGCTGTTGGAAACAGAGGCTGTGTAACACACTCAAGATTTATCTTGATATTTGGATCCTTGTCCAAAATTTTTCATATTAACCTATTGAATGCATCATTTATGGGTGGATTGCTATTTGAACCACAGGAATTCTAGCTTTTTAACTCTAACATCTTTATCTAGGTCACATGCTACACATCTATACTTATATGCATGTACCCGGTGTGTACCGTACGCAAAAAACGCGCTTGGAGTTGCGAGCACCAGCCCGTATTACCTATTACCTATCTCTTATCTACATATACTGATATAATAAAGCTGAAGAGTTTTTCTTTTTGTTTGAATTAGCTAACCTCTGGAACTACCAGTCGGATTTGAAATATTCCTTTTGCATTAGATAAGCCAATTCTTGGGGAAGGCTATCTATTTAACATAACGCTATGACCATTAGGAGCTGAGCAAAAATAAATTTCTTAATGAATGGTATGCGTCAGCAAAGAAATAGTGCCTCACATTATTTAAAAAGAATAGGTAGTTTTGTTTTTTAAATTTATGTAGCGGTGGCACTGCTAGTTGATTATCATTTTATTTTGGTTCATCTAGTACCTAGATCTTGAGCTTAAGCTTTCCATTGTGTGTAGTAGGATAGGGATAGGTAGGGTAGGTGTGTGTAGCATATAATGCAGGGTTCATGAGGATGTTTACCAAATTCGTTTGAAACTGTTGGCTAGGGTTATAGGTGTTTCATGCGGGTGATCGGTGAAATATGATAAGAATAATAATTTGTAACCACAATTGGTTAAAGGCAATGTAAAGACAGTGAATAAACATGTTGATTGGTGATGTTTTGTTGTTTATTTTTGTCCGAACTACTCACACATAGCAACATCAATGTACTTTAAAGACCAAAACATCTCTGCATTTCTTAGTTTGAGACTACAGAAGTAGTGTACTTATAGGAGCCAGTTAAGCCAAAATTGATAAAACAAATCATTTTATGATCCAAAATCTATTTCATGTAGGTTGCTAGTTCGCTACATGTTGACATGGTCCATTTTTTGTTTTCAATTTTTACAGTAAGCTTACCATCACATTCATAAGAAAGAAATATGTCAAGGAAATCAAAACATACTACTGATTGTATAATTAATAGCCAATGTACCTCTGAACCTTTATTACATGTTCATAAACAAACCTTGCTTACAAAGCTTGGCTTCTATGTTCTATATTAGAGGGTTTGGTTTCCGCATTTAGTCCTTCAGGTGAACCATTGTGCGTGGGCCCTGGCGGTCGTCGGTGGTTATTCCAACCAGCCCACCTCTGTTCTAATCTGAGTGACGCCTGTGCATTCAAAGAGCACTTAAGCAACGGTTTCCTCAGCCTCCATGCATGCCCTGCACAAAGGGCTGTTTGATTTGCCGATTGTGTGGAAATGTTTGTTTAGTGAGCAGTGTCCCGTGATGGTCCCCGTCACCAGGCTCAGGCCGTTCCTGTCCAGGCGTATCAAACGCCTGGTCAGCCTGCCATTTAAGGATAGCATAGCTTCCCTGGACTGCCTGCAGCCCGGTGTCGAGGTCTACCACCTCTCCGCTTGTGTGTGGGCGAATTCCTGTATCCACCTGCGTAGCTGTTTGAAGGGAATAGGTACGATAGGTTCGTGTTCACAGAATGACGTGCTGAATGCTCTCCTACCTAGTTCGTCAACTGCGTCTTTACCTAGTGATGCGCTGTGTCCTTTTATCCATTGCAGTGTCACTTTGTTGCGGTTAGATACCGCTACTCGTTCTAGTGCATTGTGACATTCTAGTGTTAGTCTCGAAGTAATATATTTTTTCCCTAACGATTAGAGAACTGAGGCGCTGACGGAGAGTATACCCAATCTCAAACTCCAAACTCAATGCATTTATTTCAATTAAATCATTTACAGGCACTTTGGAATTGTCAAAGAGTAGGTAAGTTAGTCAGAAACTTGAAGCTAGTTGCCCATTCCAAAACGTAGATCTCTATGGAGAAGAACGGGCAAGAAACTCCAAGGGCACTCTTTTTAAATCAAGATATTACAAAATCCTGGGTACATTATTCTTGTTGCTTCTGTATGTGAGAACAACGTAAAAAAATATTAAGAAACAATTCAAAATATAAGATTGATAATAAAAATAACGTATACATACATATACGTATATGGGTGTTCGTAACTCTTCTGGCTTCTATGGCGTAAATCTTTTGTATAATGCCCACACACTCCGCCAGGTAGACGGTGTTGAACATTCCCAGCAGGCTAGATATACAGGGTGACTTGTATTTTGACGTATTCCTTCCAGGACGTGATAGTTTGACCCATTTGTAACAATTAAGCACCCCATAAAGCCTAGGCGAAAATTCATAGGATTCAAGAAAACTCAATTTTGATGTATTTTTTAATATTTCCCAGAATTCAACACTAAATATCACTTTTCTCTAAACTCAATTGCCTTCATTGCTATTCCATTGGCTACCCTATACTTTAACGAACCTTTCGATGTAACCAAATTTTCTAAAACATCAAATAGTTCAAAGTTAAAGGAAGAAGTTTATTAACATGAACTTTGCCACCAGTCATCAGTCATCAGAATGATACTTTGACATTAAGCGTACACATTACGGGGAAGACATCTTCATTTAATCAGCCATCTAACGAGATAAAAAAAAATTACAAGATTCGGTGGTATGGATGGATATGTATAGATGGTATGGATTAGGTGCCGATGAAACAGTCGATAATGCTGGCAAAGATCAAATATGCAAATTGATGAAAATTTTAAAAACGAGTGAAATTAGAATTGATTAACCGCTTTATGCCACCCTACTACTTTCTAACCTCCCAGTAATCCATCAAACTTTAGGGACCCAAGTCGTCATGAACAGGTTACGATTCGCGGAGCGGCTATTTTAGGCACAAACTATGGTCTACTGTTATTACTGCTTCTGTTTTTGAGCATTTTTGAATGATTCATTATTAATCGTTCTTCAAAGATCTTCTACTTGACTCATAATGTAAGATCACGCCTGTGATCTTCCGAAGGGTTAGGCAGAGTGTACCTATAGTACACCCACATTTCGCCAGTTATGTTTAAGTACCATTTAATAGGGGCGAGCCTATTGCCATCGAGTATGCATAAGTCCAGACTTTGGGCCGCCACTGAGAAATTTCTGATGGTAAAACCCAATAACACATTCCCCGAACTGGGAATAGAACCCACAACCTCATGCTCAGCAGTAGCTCTTGCGACCACTAGACCAACGAGGCAGTGTCCAAAAGGAAATACAGTAAAAAGAAAAACACGTGTGGCACTCGGGGACTGCCGCGGTAAAGCTATTGCATAGCATTTTTTATCAACTTATGCAATTATAATTATTTATTAATTTTTTATTTATGCAGAATTTTTTTTTCTTTGATATTAATTCAAGTACAGTCGTACCAAATACGTTAAGCGAACGCTCGGCCGAGCTACATGGTAGGCGGAGTGGGGGGTGTTAGGTTTTATATTCGTTACGGAATTTCTTGATTCGGTCGCCGCGCTCAAAGCCCGCGATAAAAGCTATGCCATTGCATAGCTTTTATCGTGGGCTTTGAGCAACAACAGTTCTCCAGTTTTTAAGCAATAGCTTAAAAACTGGAGAACTGTTGTTGCAACTAAGATGATTAAAAAGTGGATCCTCAGCGGTAGCCCGCCAAATTGAACTTTTCTTTGTTATTTTTGCAAATTGCAGCTCTGTTTTAGTTACGTCGTATGTTGATCAAAATGCGATTTGCGACTCTAGGAATGACATATATTTACTGAATAATTTCATATCAATCGTCAAACTAAGGAAATTTGTTCTACCTAAGAATTTTCATATGAAATATTCTGAAAAATTCTTAGGTTGAACAAATTTCCAAATTTTCTCGATTGATATGAAATTGATGATTTTTATTCAATAAATATATCATTCTTACAGTCGCGAATGGCATTTTCATCAATATACAACGTAAAACACAGCTGTAAGAAAAATCTTTTTGGCTGGCTACCGCTGAGGATTCATTTAAATGTATGTGGCCGTGCAGTCTATCACATAACACTGGAAAAACTGGTTATTCCAGTGTGTTATCAACTAGTGTATAAGACTTGCCTGGTCAAGTATTATACACTTGTTGATAAACATCGTGATAGTCATATCTTTTCATAACTCTACTTCATGATTTAATCTACAAAATGACTATGACCACGGTAAGCTTATACTTATTTATTTTGATAAGCAACAGATGTTTAAAAAAAAATTGTTAGATTATTATTTTGCTTAATTTGATTGATCCAATAATTATATATAAACCAAGTTTTGTGTGAATATGTGCGAGCTTCTGGATTTATTGTTTAGATATAAACTTCTAATACAATCTAACAAATTATGAAAGAAAGTCGCTTTTAGTGTCTGTCTGTCTGACTCCTTACATCTTCTAAACTAGAAGGATTTTGATGTGGTTTTCACCATCATTAACAGCATTTTTTCCGGAAGGTCTATGCGTCTAATACATCAATATATTATTATAACGATATAGCACAGAAATCTCGATGTTTTGACATCTCGCCATTGCATAGTACGAAGAAGGGGCGGATCTCTAGTAGACTATACAATTTAGTACTCGTTTGTACATAAATACATAAACTCACGCCTTTATCCCCTGGGGGTAGGCAGAAACTGCAGAACGCCACCTGCTACGATCGTTACATACTCCTTTTGCCTCGTTTCCACTCACATCTGCCTTGTAAATACCTTGTGGTATACCTTTTGTTAGTCGCCTTTCATTTATCCTCGTCGCCTTTCGTTAGTAATTATATCTTAAAGAGTTGTTTTGAATTTATTTATGATTAAATTATTATTCTATAAAAAAAAAAGTATTCGTTACTGTCGCGATCATATTTTGATCAACATACAATAAAATAACCCTGATAATTGGGCGGCAAACTGCAACAGTGGGTACAAAATTTATATGAAGGCTGAATATGTATGGAGTCTCAGGGATCAGAAAATACATCAAATTAAAAATGAAAATTATTTTCACAACATTGTAGCTGCTGATCAAACATGTAACCATGTATGACAACAGGCATAAAAGTAAACAAGAAATGCCTTGTCTTTTACTAAAATAAAACATTATTATAGTTGGTTAAATAAGTAGTACATAATTTTTGAATTGTGCCGTCATGGTTGTGGGCTATCATATTCCTTTTAATACTTTTAATTTTCTATTGGTTTATTGAAGAAATGGATTAATAGCTACCAACATTAAATATGGTACTTGCAGCAGGCTTAGCATAACGCTTTCTATTTCTACGAAAAGTCGGCACAGCTCTTTGTATACAAAGTGACATTTCGTTTCTCCATTTTTTACATCGCGCCGTAGAAATCTTTCTGCAATCTGACATTTTGCCTTTTGTTTCCAACGATATTTGTCTAGGTCCTTTTTTATGTAGACTATTTCAGAAGAAAGTTTTCTATCCCAAACTGTCAAAAACACACTGAAAACTGTCAGTTGTCTAAGGTAGTGAAGACAATTTGGTTTTGTAATCGCCATGCTAAAGACAGTAGAAAACTTTCTACTCGACGGCCACAAAGTATTTACGGTTATCTACAAAATCATAATTGTACAGGAGAGCGTTCTGAACGCAAAACTGTGATAATTAATAGAAGAACAAACCTATCTTCTCTTATTTTATATAATTTAATTAATAGGGCATTACCAAGGAAATGGTTAAGGCCAATATTACTGTAATATTTTCTTGTTCCGAAATACGGTACTTTGACACTTTGAGAAAAATCTTATATACGTGACGTACGTTGTCTTTATATACGTGACTTAATATCCTCCTATGACAAAATAAAGAATTCTGAGTCGAATTGTGTAAAAGAGTAAATTTCGTAAAAAAGTGCAGTTGACTCTTTCTACTTTGGTCTGCTGCCGTCGTACTGTCTACACGGAACGTCATTTTTGTCCACTCTTCCGTCCACAAAACGGTGCTACTGCTAAGCCTGCTGCAATCAACATAAAGACAAAAGGTCTTCGAACCTGGTTCGAAAGACTTGTTTGAATTCCAAAAGAGGCATTCATTAGGATTTTAAATAAAGTTACAATAGTGTTACTATTGATCGAAGTTACAAGAGGAAAACTAGCAAAATCATTTTGGCCCTTATTTTGTTCGACTTCAACTTTGTGTTCGATGTGGTTTTATGAGTAGTGGAAGACCAAAGAAATGATTGATGGGACTACAGATATGACGGCTGATGCTGATAGAGATGTATGTGGACGAAGACATTATGCGCCGATCAAAATGTGATAAGGGCAGGAGAACGATATAGTTTGATTTGGCTAATAAGGCTGCATGGTTATTATATTGAAGGAAATAAGGTGTCCGATCACGGTGACCATAATTAAATCACAGTATTTATTTCAGGGAGGAGGCTAGAAAAATGTTTCATCATGCATATAATGCATACATGGAGAACGCGTATCCTGCTGATGAGCTGATGCCGCTCAGCTGTAAGGGCCGGTGGAAAGGCATCACACCGAGTCGTGGTGACATGGATGACGCGCTGGGAAAGTAAGCAATATTTATACAATCATCTTCGGCATATACATCCTTTGGCCTAATAGGGGGTATATCAATCGGGGAGGTAACTATGGTTTGTTCAAAATGAATTTGAATAAAGTGTAAAAATATATATATATATAATAATACTTACTACAAGTACACACCACAAACTATCCTAGAAAATGATACACACAAAATGTACTACGTACGCGCCATGCTTACAGATAGGACTATCCACTATAATAGACCAGGCATAACCCTACAGGATGAAATAAGAAAAATCACTTACCTTATAGACATTGCAGTTCCTAATACCCATAACCTACAAAAAAACCATATCTGAAAAAATAAGTAAATACGCTGACCTTAAAGAAGAAGTCACAAGAATCTGGGGACAAGAAAACGTGAACCTTATCCCTATAGTTCTCTCCACGACAGGCGTTATCCTCAACCGTCTACTCCGTAGCCTGAAATTAATAGATTTAGAAGAATCCGTTTATGTTAACCTACAGAAAGCTGCCATCTTAAACACCTGCAGAATAGTTAGGAAGTTCATGCAGTTAGAGGAAGAAAGAATACCCTCATCTTAAATACACACCACACGCTGCATTTACTTGGCTTTGGCCCGTAAATGTAGCTAAAACCAACATAAGAGCTGAGAAAAAAGCACTCCCAAAAATAAGAATAATAATAATTCTTTATTTATCTTGGTGACGAAAACAATTGTACGATAATTTGGTACAGAGATGTGCGACTAATTAATCTCCTGGCTCCCAAACTAGATTTATTGCCTGTGACTTGGGAGTCAGTGATTCCAAAACTTATGCTAACATAAACTGCGTCGATACACCAATAGATTTATTTTTTATAGTTAAGGTTACTTATTAACTACTTTACAAGACATTTGGAAAATATAAGAGAAGAGAAATGTGTGTGTTGTGTGTGTGGGCTATCGTGGGGTCGTGTGGGTGTGAGTGTGTGTTTGAGAATAGTGGCGTATATATATGTGTCAAGTTGCTTAGGATTGGGTGAGAAGCAATTTTTCTGTTTAAGCGTATGATTGTTCCATCAGCCACAACTTCACCGTATTTTTACATTGATGATCATTCAATTTGTGCACCTGGAGAAATTGATTAATTTGATATAAACTATAACCGCGGTAGTTAAAATGACGTTTTGCGATGGTGGTCTTATGTCTTACTGGTGGGATAACAATATCTGCACGACGTTTGGTACTTATTTGTAATGGCAGTCGAGTGTAAACAAACCCTGTAGGCTAAATTCTTACGAAACCACTCGTTAAAGTATTTACAAGGTTTCACCATTGTACCTCACAACTTTTTCCAACAAGTATTGTTTGAATAACAATTGTTCCTGAAAATTCGACGAAGGTTGACGTTATGAAATTAACCTAAATGCGTAAATAAAAACATCTGTAAGAGCAGGTACATTTGTACGTTTTCTCATCTATTTGTTTACATTTTCATCAAATACTTTTGGTACATAATAATTTACCAGCTAAATGTATGAGAGACAAGGAGGCCAGTCCGGCTCCAGGGGAAGCAACTGCCGCCCCCCCACTTCGCTAAGCCCATGAAACTAATATTCAATAATCTAATCCAAGAAAAGTAGTTACATACTCGTAAGTAATTGACAAGTTGAACATTATTGAAAATGTTCAAGTCCCTGATAAGAAAAGCAATAGAAATGTTCCGGGCATTCTTTTTACAATTTATGACTTATTTAGTTGAATGCTGTTTAGGTACCGGTCAGATAGGTATAGAAACTGAAACATACACGTAACGAAAAGTACTTTTTTATACAGTTATGTTTTGATATTGTTAATTGCTAAAAGCCTAACATATTTTATCGCTGAATGTTATGTAACGCAAATATTCAACGTGTATTGGAACGGGTACCTCTGCTATGCACGGATTGGATTCTTTAGATGATGATAAGAAAAACAACTACGGCAACATTTTGTTCTTCAACACATTGTTATAAATAGGTAAGGTAAACGTACCAATACTCGTCGGGTTTAGAAATTCACTGACTATAAAGAACTGCTGTGTGAAAAGTATATCATTTAGAATAAAACTTTTTGCCTAACAAATAGAAAATCTATCTGTTATTCTAAGTAGTTCATTTTTATACTTACGGTTGATAATTAACACTTATTAAAGCAAATGTAAAAAGGGCGATTTGTACTAATAGTCGTCAGATTTATACTATTACTCATCAAAAGGACCCAGTAGTCGTCAATCTTTTATGCTAATGTGAACTCTCAGGCCTTGAACATAAAATTGAGTGGCAAGTCTAAGAAACAAAAGGTAGGTAGTATACCAAATCCCAAGAAATAACTAAAAGTAATAAGCTGTTAGCAGACCAGGGAGGTTATAAAAACAGCAAGATAAATTAAATTATAATATATTTTTGCTTAAAATATTGAGAGATCAGAATTACAGAAACAGTTTTTATCAAAATAAATTTTAACGTGGAATCGTCTTTTCGCTCTGTGTACTGATGGTAAGTTCAGTAATACTACTACTACTAGTACTGGTGGTTATTTCTAATTGACAAAAACATGTACAATTTCCACCGGTAATAACTCGACAATTTGAACTCTAGAATAATGGTTGAGCATTCAAAAGGTAGGTCATGTACCAATTTTGAAACACGAAATATTATTTGTATATGACGTCACATTGCGAGTGCAGGCGCATGCGCGCAACCCTTTATTAGTCATTGTGTTGAAATTCTAATTCGCGTAGCGCAAAATCATGTTTAGCTAGAACGGTGATTCTGGTGCCTTTATAAAGAGTTGACAAAGCACTACCTGAACCTAATAAGAAACACTAGAAATATTGGCCAAAGTAGGGTTGAAGATGCATTTGAAGTTGACAATAGCAAAATAATTTCAGATTTTGTCTTATATCGACCGTAAATCTGCTCAGAACTGAAAAATATCACATACGATGAAAGGTTACTTCATAAGGCATTCAATGAGTCTACTAAATCCAGCGTCGAGCAAATACTATAGCTACGGCAGTATTGTTTTTTTTTACAAAAGCCTATGAAATTAAAAAGATTTCGCCTCATATCTGCTGTAATTCTGCTCGAAATTGTAAAAAAAAAACGACAATCGAAGAATGTTTACATCATAAAGAACACAATAAGCCTAAAAATTGGCTATGAGCGAATACAAAAGTTAGAATAATCCTGAAAACATAAAAAAATCAACAACCGTCATGTTATCAATCGGCGGCAACGTGTCATCGTGCAAGTATGCGTTGAATGGGCTCAATTGGAACTTTATAGTAAAATAACTAGTGGACTCTACTTATAATATGTGTAATAGGTACCATAAAGAACAGGAACAACGTATATCGAAGACAGTACAAGAAATGCCCGTAGTGAAGCGCGTCTGTGAGCTGAGTGGTGTGGTGGGAGCGCAGCGGCCGTCGCGGACGGGTTCCGTACCCTGACTCGCACTTTTCCGCCGTCAATCACGCGCATATATGGTACGCCGACAGCGCGGTAGCGTAAAGATTACGAGAACATGAGGAGGTTTCAACCGCAGAAGACTTAGAAGACACCTCTACATAGGTGAGGGTTCGATTGGAACTGTAACATCCCCGCTCGATATTAGTGGGAGATGCGAGCATACCGCGGCAGTTACTGGTGAAAATCTAGCACTGGTTATCCATAGATTATTACAGCTCGGTTATACCTTCCTCGGTAGAACTGAGAATACTTTTTACGAGCTCTCCACGATACAGCCAGAGAAGCGAATTCACTCGTGACACGTATGAGCAGAGCACACTTAATTACACGATGAGCAAGCTTTTAACACCCAGCAACCGAAGGGAGCCCGTCTGCGATACGAGTGAGCCGAGCTTGCACATGACAAGAGCGAGCGAAGCTTTATCAAGAAAAGCTAGTTCACCACAGTTTCGTGCGAAGCGAGCCACATCACGCCACGACTGATCTGAGCACACTTACTTAAGCAACGAGCGAGTGAAGCGAAAATAGTTTAAGAGAAACCCAGTTTTATCGTCAAATTTAGTCAAACCGTATACGTGTTTGTACAAGAGAGTTAACAACTATATAACGGTCCCGATAAAAATTATTATTCGGATTTTGTGGTATAAAACACTAAAATTTCGACAATATGACGAGTTTAGAAGCAACTATTAAGTGTGTCCCAGTAATCGTCACAAAAGTTTTAAAATTACGAGTTCTAGCTCAAGTAATAATTTTAAGGTACCAATATTTGTCACATAAAAAAAAACTGTTATAAAATTGTTCAAAATTTCAAGTTATATCGTTAGCAAATTAACTTATTCATCAATAAAAAAAAATGTTTATTTTATCAACTTATGTAAATTACATTGTTAAGTCAAACAATCAGACTTACCGTAGACCCCACTGAAATTGCACAAATCAAAACACAAAACTACGTGCTGAGTTTCACATCTAGCAGCCAAACTTGCAAAAACAAAATTGTAGTGGGATACAATATTCAAGTTAAATATTTCAGACACATTACATTCAAAACTCAGTGTTGTTATTTTACTTGTGCAATATGTTACCAAAAATACGTTGCCACTAAAAAATAGGCCAGTTTAATGTTTAGTATTTAACCTATACCTGTATTTGATACAGTATACCTGCCCTTTCTGTTACATGTTGGATGTATAATCGACAAGAAACGACTGGTATTTAAAATATAGCCATTATCGATGTAAGCCAAGGCAAGTTTGAAATAAAACTGCAAAATTGAGTGCAAAAATGAAAGTATAATAAAAAAAACTCTCTGAACAGCTTGACCTACATTCTAGAATCAGTAATGCGGAATCGAAGAATCGATAGAAACCTCGACCGCAGTTATTTCTGATGACTTGTCTAGAGGAGAACTGGAATTTTACAGCCACGTACCTACAGACTAGTTCATTTTCGGAAAATACGGGATGGAAGTTCGGCGTTTTACGCCTGCAATCTCATTAACATACATACATACATAAACTCACGCGTTCCCATGGGGGTAGGCAGAAGCTACAGAACGCCACGCGCTACCATTCTTACACACAATAAACCTCATTAAATTACCGACAGTACAAATATCAGGTGTATATTTTCTCGCGTTTTTGCGTAACCGAAAACTTTGGAAGGGCGGTTGGACAACGGCTTCTTTGTTTTTTGTACAGCATTTTGTTTCGACATAGTTTGCATAACAACTGAAAACCTCGCCGAGCAATGTAATTTTGCCTCGTGCGTCGCTGATCTTATAAATTTAAGGAAAACGGGAATATTGATACTACGATATTTGGTTCTAATGGTGTATTATGTTTTCAGCTTCTCTCTAACTTTAGTGGACAGCCTGGACACGTTGGCGGTTCTGGGCGACTTCTCTGAGTTCAGCCGCGCCATCAAGCTGGTCATCAGAGATGTCACATTCGACCACGACATTGTGGTCTCCGTCTTTGAAACCAATATACGAATGCTCGGGTAAGACTCCGTCACTGCCTAGTACATAAACAATGAAACAGACTGTAAGGTACCAACTGCTGGGACTCAAGAGTCTTCTCTTTGAGTGGGAATGTGCCGTCCCTAATCCACCATCGGGACGCAGTGCAGGGTGGTAGATGTCATATTGCATTTTTGGCTCTAGGACCTGCAGGTTTCGTTACGGTGTTTTCTTTCACCGTTTTAAGAGTAGTAGTAACGTGATAAATTGCACAAAAGGCTGCATACCTACTTGCAGAATAATATCATAAATAATTACGCAAAACAAGTAAATACCAATGATCTTATTTTATAAATATTGGTATGAATCATTATGGCTTTATTCCACCACATCCGCTAAAAATTTAAAATTAAATAAGGATAATAGGAACATAATTAAATTTTACAATAGTTTTGCTACAGCTACAGTACCCGGAAAATAAATGTTGGGTAACGAAGTAGGTGACCACGTACTTTAATGAAATAAATAAAATTGTAATCATGTATCATCACATCACACGCTAGTTTTATAATGTACTAACTTTTGGCTGAGTGTTCGCCCGCGTAGAGGTCGGCAAAAATCCTTTAAAAACCTTATCCATGCAAAAATACACATTAGTGCCAACTTCCATGGTGATCGGTCATACGGTGTTGAAGTTGATCAATCTCATATAAAGGGTGGCAGGGACATTGACGCGCAACTTGTTACCATGGATTAAGTACATGATTCTGAACCCCACTGCGTTGAAATTTTTCGTTGATTATTCAAAAACAAAACTTGCTGTTCCGTACATTTTGACCGCCTAGGTATTGCACTTTTCTTTGAAAGCGCAGATTTTATTTTTGATAACCGACCATAAATTTCTACGCTAGGGGGTCTAGAATTATGTGCTAAATTCATGGTTATAGATTGCGCGGCGATGTCGCTGCCACCCTCTATACCAACATCCATTTTTATCTTGATAGAAGATGACCTAGTTGTTTGTGATTAGGGATCCAATTATCATCAAATTATTTAAGTCATGTACATATTTGGCTCGTTTTGATAACTCACAAGCCTAATCTTTTCTCAGCGACTGACATTAGATTGGATTATTAATAACAATTTGTTTTAACAAGTACGTGATACATAACTACGTATACATAAATAACAAACAACATGTAAACATTTCCTTTAGAAATTTCTCCTTAAGATAGATCTAAATTGCCCGCCTCAAACTGAATGGGTTCAAACCGCCGGATATTGTAATCTAAGTTCGTTACATTTGATTCGAACGCAGGAAATGTCCGTTCTAGAAGTCGTGTTATGCACAGAGGCTTTTATGTATGCATATAAAAGTAATTTGATGCATCATAATAGGACCATAGCAACTACATAGTAGATACGAGTTGCTAATATGCTAAGGGTATCATTTAAGCTATTACCAATTTAATTAGTTTTGTGTTTCTTAAATAATAGGGTTTGTCCTCCAAATAGTAGATCTGTCACCAAAATGTAGTCACCAAACAATGCAAAATCAGTTCCACAATAAATCACCTAAAATCCTGAGATATAAGGTCTAGTACCAAATAAATGTTTTTGTATGTATTATATTGTGTTGCTAACAGGCACCGAGCCTTTGTTTCGGCGAGGCCTCCTATTTCTGAATGGCGATAGTAACGATAAGGCGTAGTCGACGGAGCCCCGCTTGGCGGGGCTCCTACTTCTGGGTGGTTTGAAAAAAAATAACCACGAAGGGGATGGCGGGGTCTTTCAGACCCCGCCATCCCCTTCTAACCTAACCTGTCCGAGTCGGGGTGCCCCGAGTCTCGAATTAATTTGATAATTCATACCTGGGAACAATTTTTGTTTATCTGAGAACGAAAATATTTCGTGGCGATAGATCTATTTATTAGGTGATACAACTTGATGACAAATATAAATTTTGGTGATAGAAAATATAGTTTCCATATGCTAAGCAGCATCGAAGAAATTGCTATGAAATGAAATTAAATAGTTTATTCTGAAAAAAGGATACCAGAATCACTCTTACACGATCTTTTAAAAAAGAAACAAGATGGAGTCGACATTTCAGGGTCAGACTCTTTTAAAGTCCAGACATAATCTTGGTCAGATCTTGTGAGAACCATGTAGATTAGTGTCTGAAATGGTATTTTGAAAAAAGAACCACACAGATTTGAATGGACTAGTCCAGTCAGTGCAAGCATTTATCAGTAATCGTGTAGCTCAACTCAGAATTTAAAGAGCTCAACGACTCGACGAACAAAACCAAAGAAAGGCCAGTTGGGTAAGCCGCATAAAGTACTCAAACTGCCAGACCATCATTGAAGCTAACATAGAAAAAAGAAGAAAGAATAACATGACCCACAGTCCTCATGTTCACAGCAAATAAAGTAAAATAAAGCTTAAATTCGCGATTTATTTATCGCGACCGAACACAAAACGTTGCTAAAACACAGTATGCAGTATTAACGAATTCGCGTAATAGCAGATGCTTATGGTAAAAGTACCTTGTAAGTTATAGCCCCACTGATCTGCGTATGGCCCGTATCTGGTCAAGATATGTAAATCTTGATAAATAATGCACACATAACCAAAAACGAATGCTTATTTAAATCGATCGTTATTACGTCGTTCTATGCATACTTTTCGCGATTTTTGTACGATTTGGACGGTCAGGGCATTGACATAGCACTGCATTGTTACAGGGGTTTGCTATCAGCTCATGTGTTGGCTACAAACCTGAAGAATGACGTACCAGCCTTGCAGTGGTATAATGGAGAACTGCTCACAATGGCGGAAAACCTGGGCAAGAGATTACTGCCTGCATTTAATACTTCTACTGGAATACCCCACGGAAAGGTAAGTTCGCTACTAATATTAAGTCAGTATTTTTTGAGTATTTTGAGTGGATTTGAGATGGTACTTCAGGACAAAAACGAACCTATCATAAATAGAGCACAGTGAAAAACGAAACCGTCACCCGCCAAAACCACAATGCTTAAGACTCACTGATCACAATAGTTATTATTTGAACAGTATAGCTACGTATATTTGAAAAATCCGACTATGACAATTCGATAGATCCAGTATCAGCTTATCATGTTTCCTCGCCTGTATTCCCTGAGGGGTTCGGCAGAGGTGTACCTAAAGTAAAAATATTTTGAACGTCGTACAGATAAACCTGCGTCACGGCATGCGGGGTATGTCAGAATCTCGCGAGACTTGCACAGCCTGCGCCGGCACTATGATCCTCGAGATGGCAGCACTGTCCCGCCTCACAGGCCATCCGGTCTACGAACAGAAGGCGCACAAGGCTATGGACAGGCTCTGGAAGATTAGACATAGGTAAGTGTAATAAGGCGGTCAAGCAATATAAAGGTTGTGACGTTCAACGTTGACTACAAACTACTAATCACGATTAGCTCTAAACTAGGGTTAGAGAACAGTCGCTTCCACATGAGGTCATTCGTTTTTGTGTACATGATATTTCATACGGGGGCAAGCGTCCGTAGTAGAGTTAGTCACCTCCTTAAAAACATCATTCTATATTTGTCAACTCCAAACGATAGAGAGAAATAGAAAGATGTGTTAAACTCTTTTGGCGCTAAATGTATATTTATGTACTTATCGAGAAGCCAGTAATCCTAACTCATTCTATGATTCTCATTTGGTGCGCGTCTCTTTAAGCTACATTAACACAACAGCAGCAATGTTTAAACTGACATAATGCACTACTTAAGTAATTTAAATTCCACCTCTTGAAGCAAATAAAGATTTAAAAAAAAAATATTACAGGACGTCGGATCTGATGGGCACAGTTATCAACATTCATTCGGGCGACTGGGTACGCAAGGACGCCGGCGTCGGCGCTGGCATCGACTCATACTACGAATACTGCCTCAAGGCCTACATTCTACTCGGCGATGAGAAGTACCTGGCCAGGTTCAACAGGCACTACAACGCCGTCATGAAGTACATCAGCAGAGGTCCAGTTATGTTGGCAGTTCATATGCACCGGTGAGTTTCTATACATCTGTACATATTTTAAACTAGCTACCCGTCCCGGCTTCGCACGGTTTTATAATAATATGTATTATACACATAAACCTTCCATAAACAGACAAGAAAGTCGACTTCTATACATTTTATAAATTAAAGTCACTTTTCGTGTCTGTCTGTACCACTGTGTTGTTCTTCTAAACTACGGAACGGAATGTGATGCGGTTTTCACCATCTTTTAGAGAATTTATTATTTATATGTATACGTTAATATTAAACTCACCATAATGGTTTTGGAACGAAGTTCCTTAACGCGGCTTGCGGTAGGAGTTGACTGGTAGAAATCGTCACGTAAGGAAAAAGCGTTATCCTCCCTCCATGCGACTTTCTCTCCATCTCTCTATCCCTTTATATTATATAACATGAGTGTGTGTGTGCGTGGGAGTATCGCCGCGTAAGGAACTCCTTTCCTGAAGAGGGTCTCCCGACCGCACACGGTTTTTCATTTGGAATTTCTCAGTAGCAGCCCTGACTATGCATTTATACCCGGTTGATGGCAAAAAGCTCACCCCCTATTACATGGAACGTAAACGTAACTGGTAAAATGTGAGTGTACTATAGGTATACCTCTACCTAACCCTTCGGAGATTACCGGTGTTAATAATTTAAATCTCGATGTTTTGTCAAGCCGTAAAAACGGTACAAAGCAGGGGCGGGTCGCTAGTATATTTATAAACAATTTACTTCTGAAAATGCCAGTACAATGTAGGCGCCCTAGTGTGCTGACTATCATCGGTTGTCATACATAAACAATCAACATTTAAACCGGTTTTCTTCTGCAATTTCCTGTGGCACATTGTAGCATTCTACTTTTATGATCTTGATTATTTTGTGCAATTTAAAAAAGAGTTGCTCTTAGAGTACGGGCAAGATAAGTCTAGGCACGTGCTTGACCTTGAAGACTATATCCCTGCCAGCAGTTTTTATCACTTGCGGCATAATGATAGCGATTATTTGGAAAAAACGGAACACAGCATACCCTCTTGACACCTGATATAAACGTCGAAATGGCGGCAATCGATAATTTCCGATTTCAGCTGCGTGCAGACTTATTTTGTGCGCACTCTAGCTATCTAGAGCAGGGATCACCAATTAGCTCCGGGGTACGTTATTTAAAATAATATAACTGTCGCGGTCCGTTGGGTAGACGATTAATAGGAAGTAGCAACCAAGAATAAAAATATAAATTACGAAATAAAACGTATAGAACCTTTTTTTCGTTATGTAATAAACAAATATTATGTTAAGAACATTAATAACAAAGTAAGAAATTATTATTAATGTGAAAATTTTACGTTTTTATTTACTTTTAAATATCTGTCTGTAGCAGGGAGTAAAGTTCGTGCAATTTTTAGCTATAAATTTTAATGTTTACTTAAGGTCCTCATAATAATTATAGGACTGCGGGCCGCCATTTAGTGACTCCTGTGGGGTAATTACGTAACACACTAACAGTAGGAATGGGTTTCATTTTGACAGTTCAACAACATTCACTGCATTATTTACGTTGTTGAGAGCATACAAATTTTTCGAACATCAATGGTTTAGCAATATGCTTCAAATTGATTTAGATTGTAATAGATAGTGTGTTACGTAATTAGGGTGCTGGTCTAGAGTCCAGAGTCCAGAGGTCGTAAGCCTGATTGCTGGGAATGTGGTACTGATTTCGGTCTCCTTCCTCGACCAAAGTGCTTTTACCATTACGAATTTCTCAGTAGCAGCCCTGAAATATGTTGTGTGGCCGGTTCACGGCATTAGGTTCGCGCGCTACGTGGGGCTTAGACATAACTATACTCCACTTATTATAACATTAAAAAATAACAGCCAAATAACGACAGTTATTGTGTAAAATTGTGGAGTTATTTGAAAATGTAAATGGTAAATACATTGCATTACATTTCTTCGTGAAATAACGGCGTTTATTATATGAAAATAACGAGGGGGTGATAACCGTTAATTTTCTAATATTATTATAAATGGGGTATACCGAAATGTTGGTTGTGTATATACAGCTTTGTCTAAACCTTAACCGTCTTGTTACAAAACACGATCTAACTTTAGCCCGAGCCTAAACCTTCGAGCCAGTTTTTGTATTTCGAACTTTATACCGAGTTTAGTAAAGTTCATAATCCAAAATTGACAACCTTAGACCGGACTAAGTTGTCAGTTTTGTAAAAGGAGATGTATTTCGATGTATGTTAGGTTCTGATTAAAAAAAAACGGCCAAGTGCGAGTCGGACTCGCGCACGAAGGGTTCCGTACCATTGATTAGGTAAACAACAATAGGTACATAAATTAGGTGCCAACCTGTTACCATTTATTGATATCGAGCAAAAATAGGCAAAAAATGGCGTTTCTTGTAAGGGAGCCCCCCTTAAATATTAATTTTATTTTGTTTTTAGTATTTGTTGTTATAGCGGCAACAGAAATACATAATTTGTGAAAATTTCAACTGTCTAGCTAATGCGGTTCTTGAGATACAGCCTGGTGACAGACAGACGGACGGACAGACAGCGAAGTCTTAGTAATAGGGTCGCGTTTTTACCCTTTGGGTACGGAACCCTAAAAACAGGCTCGATGGTTTATATCATATAATCATGTCTAAAGAAAAACCTTGTTTTGTAATAAGACGATTTGTGTATACAATCGCTATGTTTAACATATGTTTATGACATGTATCCTTTTATGTTTTAGGCCACATTTACAGTCCCGTAACTTCATGGACGCGTTGCTTGCCTTCTGGCCCGGGCTTCAAGTACTGTTGGGTGACGTACGGCCTGCGGTCGAGACACATGAGATGCTTTACCAAGTTATGCAGCGACACACATTCATTCCAGAGGCTTTCACTTCAGATTTCCAGGTGAATATAAATTTCTGATAAGGTTTGGCAATTGCACTTGGTTGAAATAAAATTTTAAATGTATTTTTAGGTTCATTGGGGTCAACATCCATTGCGGCCAGAGTTCTTAGAATCCACCTATTTCCTCCACCGTGCGACAGAGGACGATCATTATCTGCAAGTTGGGAAAGCGGTACTGAAAGCATTGCAGCAGTACACTCGAGTACCTTGCGGATACGCAGCCGTTAACGATGTGAGGACACGCATTCACGAAGACAGAATGGATTCGTTCGTACTGGCCGAGACTTTTAAGTACCTCTACATGCTCTTTGGTGAAGATAAGGATGTGCCAATAAAATTAGAAGACTATGTGTTAACGACCGAAGCGCATTTCTTGCCACTCTCATTGGCCACCGATGGCAAAAATACTACATATTTCACATTGAAACTTGATGATGAAGACGAAGACAAGTATAGGAAGTAAGTTATTGATCTCTTGCTGTTAAATAACACCATGATTTAATACCGGTAAGCTTCTCGTTGGTGAAGTTTCGCCAGCTAATCTATTTAGATTTAGTGACCAAACATTTTTAAGAGTATGCTTAGATGGTTTGGTCATGTTGAGAGAATGAATGAAAGGCGACTAACGAAAGGTATTTAAAAGGCAGTTGTGAATTGAAACGCCGGAATGGGACATATAGTGATCTTATTGGTGATGTTCTTTAGAACGGTCAGGTGCGTAGTACTCGCAACCGACGTGCGTGTATGACCAGATGTATGAATGAAAACGAAGCAAAAGGAGTATGTGAGGATTGTAGCAGGTGGCATTTTGTAGTTTCTGTGTACATGGCAAAGTCAAAGATTTATTTGCAGATAAATATGGTTACAAGTTCTTACAATAGTAGTATAATGGTAGCTTAACATATTTAATTACTAGCTGCGCCCCGCGGTTTCGCCCGCAGAAATCTCGATCCCGTGGGAATATCGGGATAAAAAGTATCGTATGTCCTAATCCAGGTCATAGTCTACCCATGTGCCAAATTTTATCTAAATCCGTTCAGCCGTTTTAGCGTGATTGAGTAACAAACATCCAAACATCCACACTTTCACATTTATAATATTAGTAGGATAGTAGGATAACATAATGACATGCAAATTTTTGGTACTTATACAATTAGATAATTTTAATTTAAACTGAAGGGAATTATTTTATTGTATAGAAGGAATTCTCAATTAACCAGCATGGGATGAAGATGTGAGTTTATGTATGTATGTGTGTGTGTGTATAATAACAGGAGCATCAATGTTGTTGCAGGACATGTCCGAATACGGCGTCGTTGGTGGCGGAGAAGGTGCGGCGGCCGATGCGCGCGCTGCTCGGCGCGACGTCGGCGCGGCCGCCCGCCCGCCTGCGCCCGCTCAACGACCCGCGCCAGATACACACGTTGTCTGACATGGGCATCTCTGTGCTCACGCTACCCGATGGTAGGGTCCAACTGCTCTACACTACCTCCACGGTAAGTTGCTGCATGCTATCTTTTTGTCAAAAGTATATAGGCAATCCCCATATTTTTAAGATCTATCACATTTTAATCTCAGTCTCAATCTTTCAAAAATATCGTTGATTTACATAACATTTTGACAATTTGTTGATATTGTGTGTCGCTGAGATGAGATCGCGACTAGATTTTGAACGTTTTTAAATAAGTACGTGAATTAGGCTGAAGTCATACAACCAGTATTCCTCTCTGAATTCAGAGTCGGAATTCATAATTTGAATTCCAGAAAGCTGCCTCATACATATTAAAAAAATTCAATTTAATCAGTAATCTCGTGTTTCTCGGTTTATGCAAACGTCTTGGATATGAAAGAGGAATTAATACTCATCGCACTACTTTTAGCTCTAAATAATAAAAAATTCAAACGAAAACACTGGAGTCATCCTCTTAATGCGAACAGGGTAAAGGAAAGCTAGTTCTACATTACAGCGAGAAAATGACGACAGTATCCTGGCAGATTGTTTAATTACTACAGAATGTCAGTAGCATCTTTTGATGAATTTACTATATTTGCTAGGAAGAGCCACACGTCTGACCGCTACAATGTCAACTGAAATAATTCATAATCTGATTCCGATGTGTGCTCGCGTGTTCAAATGTATAGAAAAATGCGCGTTATGAAACCATAATCTTAAATATTCCGATTCGGAATTCAGAACGCTCTTTTAAAGATCGATCTGAGAAAATCATAATCTGAAAAAATTTGACTGTGTGTGGAGAATGAATAAATTGTATGCAATTCCGGGCTTTCTGAATTAATAATACGCATTTAGATTATGAATTCAGAGAGTTATTCCGGGTGTATGAGTCCAGCCTTAGTCTTCAGTAGATGTGACGTTTACAAATAATGTTAATGTATACGTATTTTTGTACTTTCAGGCGAAATCAGCTAAAGACGCTGCTGAAGGCCTCACCTTCATGCGTGAAATGTCCAAGTGGAATTCGCTAAGTGATATGGAAAACGGTGTGGTACCCGCCGGACTGAAGGTCAATGACAAGATCTTCCCTGCTGGCCCCGGACACTTCGGCAAGGAGATCTCTGCGAACAACCAGTACACCAATACTGTCGCCTTCGTCATCCCGCTAGATGCCTGCACACCCATCGAAAACAAAAACGAGGTCGAAGGCAAGTTCGGCATAGCCAAACGCGGTCAGTGCACGTTTGCTCAAAAAGTACGCCATATGCAAACCGCTGGCGTTTCGTTGGCAATTATCCTCGATAATGTACCAGACTCCACACACGAGAGTACGGCCTTGTTCGCGATGTCCGGTGACGGTAAGGATGATATTGATATACCAGCCGTGTTCCTATTCTCTCAAGAAGGTCGCATCTTAACAGATACCTTCTTGGCAAAGCCAGATTTGACAGTGACCGTGGGCGAGCTAAAAGCAATGAAAGCGCATTTTGAAAACAGTTGTGACGATGGTAATTGTGAAACTGTTCTGGAGACTCCGAACGTTTCTAATGATAAAGAATCTTTCGACCACCTGAAAAAAGTACTTAGCCAGCTGGCAGCGCAGTTTGAGTTGTCTCTATCCCACGAGGAACAGAAAATTAGTGACGAATCAGAGAACGTCTTTATATCGAAAAGTAAATATATAAGTGAGGATGGTAACTTAGAAGGTCCACCCGATGCTTGCACTACTAAGATTGACGCTAAAACAACCAATGAAGGAGTCGTAGGCACTGTCGAAGACGTTACTGAGGAGACCGAGTCGAAGAAGGAACAGGACAGGTTTTGACCATTGCAAATACGTAAAATGCATTGAATACAGGATCCGGAACTTATTTTGACCTTGCCTTGAGTTATGTGATGGTGTTCAGTGATACACGGATGTAAAGAAGACTTAGACATTGTATTTGTGCTTATAGTATTGTTTGTGCGGCCGTCTGTGTACGTTTTAAGCTCGGAATCCAGATTATTTTGTAAGTTATTTTGAAAGGCTGGTACTTAAGTATGTGTGTGAAAAACTGTATATACAGTAACGGGTTCAGTCAATAACTTATATAACGCTTATACTCGCGTTACAGGATCTTTAGGGCCATTGTGCAAATTCGTCCAAACAATGTGTATTCTTTGATTTGTTTGAGTCGACTCGGTAACGAAGTCCGTAAACATTTAAATTAAGAACAAATCTACTAACATGACGTGGCGGTACGCGATTGGGCGACGATGCGTGATGTCTCTGAGTATCATAGTCTAGATTTCGAAAATAAATCAATGTTATTTTAATTCAATGGTAATTAAATATTGATATTTCTATTTTCGTACACAATAAAGAACATAATTAATGTGTTAATTAGTGAACAACTGTGAAACTAAGCTTAAGTATTTTGAATTAAAATATTTTTCTTAACTCGGGTAGTAGTTATTAGTAATGCAAAGCCACTGTTATGGATTGCTTCTAATTGTCCTTATGATCAGTTTAGTTAGCATATTACAATGAACATGTCATAAACATAAGTATATATCTTAAGTACATTATGTATCCTCAGGAACAAAATAAGGTTATCAAGACCAAACCCAAAGCATGCGACATGCGTGCCACTGTGCCAGCAAAATGGCAAAGCAAGGTCTGTTACTTTATACGGCGTAAGTCCACACAGACAAATATTATTGGTGTGTTAATTAATTAATTATTTCATAGTAGAATTTTGTTAGTTTATTGGTGACTGTCCTCAATGACACTGACTGTACAATTATTGTAAATATACACGTGCATGAACTTGTATATTACATTTAATACAAATCATTGTTGTGTAAATATTAATAGTCTAAAATTGTACTACATACAATATATATAACTTCTGTACATATTGTTATAAGATATAAAATTATAATTATGAAGAATTTTCGTGCGTTTTCAATATCTACCACTTATTTTACAAATTCAATGTTTTGACCTAGTTTAATTGATGCACACAGAGTTAAACATTAAATATATCTTTATCTTTTATAAATTATTAATATCTTACGGCAACAAGAGTATTCACTGTTTTAATATGAAATAAAAAAGACTATAATATATAATTTTTTATTACAGTTTTTACTTCGATTTTAAAGAGTTTAAATAAATTCATGTTACTTTTCAGTTTTTGTTTTCTTTTTTTGTAATTTTGCAAGAATTTACCTAAACGCTGGACAAATTGGTTCAGGTGATTAAGATTTCCTCATGGTCAAAAAAGTTATGAAAGTGAAACCCTGCCTATAGTTTTTTGCTAGTAAAATAAGAACAGAAGATACAAAGAATAATTTTAATAAAAAACGTACAATATATGGGTAACTTCACAATAATACAATTTATCAATTACTGCCATTGATTCGTAACACGTTACATGTATCCTCCTGGTTTTAGAGCAGACTTAAGTCGCCGGGGTTGCGGACTGTAGTCCGGCGCGGGCACCGCCGGCCCTTGCGACTGCGGCCACGGATCACGGTGAGACCACGGAGCGTCCACTGCAGGCGAGGGCGGAGGCCTAGTCGGCGCCATCGCCGGTCGCTTGATATCCTCTAGGTACGAGAAAGGACGGTTTGGCTGACCACGATGCCACGAATCCGAAGGGTCGTAGGAACGGCTGTAAATTCGCAAATACACATGGAGGTGAGTCAGAAGTAACTCTTAGTAACTTGCAATAGAATATATTGGTTACTTAGTTTTAATACGAGAGAATTCGTAGGTAAGATAATATCAGACGTAGAGTCAATGAAACTGAAAGGTTGTCCTTAGTATCAACAGGACCGAGTTCGATCTTTTTTCATTAGTTCGATTGAATTTGAATAGCTAGTTAGAATAAAATCAGAAATATTGTAGTGGGGAAAATAAAATGAAGATTCATAGACGGTTTCATTATTTCCTCTACTAAAAAGGATCTTTAGCAATCAGCTGTTCTCCCTAGCACTATATTATTTTGTTGCAACCTGTATATGTATTTTGTCTAGAATCATCACTGCATCACTGCATCTGGTAGAGAATACCTATGGTATTAAGTGTACCTTTGCGCAGTTTCTACTTTTGTATAAAGAATGAACTACAAACTTGGAATAGTTGGTATCAGACCGCATCGGCGTTCGTCTTGGCCCGCGGTCGGATTCATCGTCGTTGAAACCATTGTTCATCTTTGCGCTGTAAAACAGAAAAATGTTCATAAGTAATTTACTAGACTTTGATGTAAAAAAAACTAGGGTGTTATGATTGCTTGATTTTGACAAATGTCTTGTAATGTGGTAATGGGTAACTTATTAGATGTAAAACTGTCTTTACTGGTGGGGGGCATGGTCGGTCACATCACATCTGAAAGTTTTATAAATAGCAAAAAATACCTAATGACGTCTCGGGGTCGAGTTTGATAATAACTGCATCATTCGATTTTGATAAATAAGTACACATGCAATGGAAGGACGCGTAATTTTACAGTCCTGTCACAATTATTTTATTAATTATTTTTATTATTATTTGGTGTCAAAAATATACATTAATTAATAGTAATTTTACAGATGTTGCTAAAAACAGTAGATTTGCAAAAAAAAAGAATAATATCGGTGGAAAAATGGGGAAGTTAACCACTTTTGAAATTATTCTTCTATCCTTGTCACGCAGAACGATCATTGTACTGAATGGCGCGAAGTTACTATGGCGTTTCTGTGTTGTGACGTCGCATGCTAATAATGCTGTCTCTGTCTAGCATCGACTTTAAAACGCATAGATCTTCCCCATTTTTTAAATTGTTTAAATTCTTTTTAATCTCTTAATATTTTTCTAGGTTTCGAAAAATCTAATAAAAAAATACAGTCAAATAGTCTATTATAATGACAACAACGTAGTAAATGAACAAAGTTATCACAACCAAAATCTTACCCTCTCGCAAACGGTGAAAATACTTCTGGATCCCGTGCATTCGAGTTTGTCACCCAGTGATTGTCATCGGGCTTCCTCGGCTGGCTGTTAATAGTAATAAGTTTGTTATTATTACCTAAATTTATCACAAATAAAAAAACTTCATAAGTAAACCAATAACATCAAGCAAGACAGGTATATTTTGCCCGTTAGTTATAGGTGGCGAACGATACCAGAAGCCAGGAACAAATCCAGACACTAGGTTTTTATTGAGATATTCCTATTGTAAAAATCTAATTACACGACCTTTCTGAATCCTGAATCGAACTGAGGACCCCACGCTCAGTAGTCGCGCTTGCGACCTTTAGCCCAAAGGGTGAGTACAATACATCAATCAAAGTGTTAATACTATTTTTTTAAGAAGGTAGTTAATGAACACTTACTCGAATGCATTCAGAACCCCCATCTTATGGATAGAATGCTAAAAAGAAAATTAAATTAAATTATAATACCTAAGCATGTAGATTTCATAAATTGTGTAATAAGGCACGCCAAGCGCTCGTAAATAGACTAAGTTCTCATTAGAATGACAGCTTTTCTCTGTTTACCAATAATAAAAGACAATGTGCAAAAATGGTTCAAATGTGTACCACTAACGAGAGCTATATTACTGAAAAGTCTTTTAAATAAGACGATATATAACCAGAAAATATATATATAATGTATGATGTGTAATATACATAGATATCCGTGGTAATATATATAAACAAAAAAACCAGGAGCAAATAAAGATGGATATTATAGTAAAAGCAAGAGCAACAAATAATTTCGCTAAATTTTGGAAGTCCACGAGTAAGCTTGACATTAAGCCTGGCCTCTCTGTGAATGTAGGCGGGAGGAGTGATCCGGGGGAGGTTGCAAATATGTTCAAGGAACATTTTGCAGTGCAATCTCCTTTGGGTCCCTCAGTAGATATGATCAATGCTGGGCCTGAAGGTTAGGGAGTGAAGTCGTTAATGTTCTTTTCGGCCAGACAAGTTGCGACTATAATTAAAAATATGAGCAGAGGCAAATCTCCCGGACATGACGGGCTCAGTATTGAGCATTTCAAGTTTGCTGGGGTTCATCTGCCAAGGGTCTTGTCGTTATTTTATACCATGTGCCTAAGTCACTCTTACTAGCCGGCAGAATTAATGAAAACACTGGTGGTTCCAATAATTAAGAATAGGACGGGTGACATATCAGATAAGTCAAACTATCGACCTATATCTCTCGCAACCACAATGGCAAAAGTGCTGGACGGTATGATTGATTCTAGCTTGAAGGAATGTCTATCCGTGCATGACTCCCAGTTCGGGTTTCAACCTGGACTGTCTACGGAAAGCGCCATAGTAAGTCTCAAACATACGGTCCAGTATTACACTGATCGTAAAACGCCGGTATACGCCTGTTTTCTGGATCTCTCCAGAGCCTTCGATCTGGTAAATTATGATGTACTCTGGAGGGAGCTTGAGGATAGGGGTGTACCGACGGGGGCCTCAGAATCCTGCAGTATTGGTATGGGAACCAAGAAAATGTTGTAAAATGGTCGAATGCACTCTCGGAAACATATAGGTTAGAGTGCGGCGTGAGGCAGGGTGGTCTGACATCTCCTAGGCTGTTTAGCACATATCTGGATGGCCTAATTGTTGACCTCAGCAATATGCGAGTCGGATGTAGTGTCCATGGTGTTAAAATAAATAGTATCAGCTACGCTGATGACATGGCACTGCTGGCGCCGACGGCAGGTGCCGTGAATGAAATGCTATGGGTCTGTCAGGCGTATGCTGCCTCACACGGACTTGTTTACAATATTAAAAAGTGCGAATATATTGTCTTTGAGGCTGGCGGTGAATGCCCAGATACTATACCTGACATTACCCTAAATGGCTTGAACGTCAAAAGAGTTACAAAAGTCAAATATCTAGGGCATTTTCTCACTGACGACCTTAAGGACAATGTCGATATTGAAAGGGAGCGTAGGGCATTGGCAGTCCGAGGTAACATGTTGGCCCGAAGATTCGCTCGGTGTAGCATACTTGTGAAAGTAACACTTTTTAAGGCATATTGCAATGCTTTTACACGGGGAATCTTTGGGTCAACTATACCAAAAGAACGCTGGATGACCTACGCGTTCAATATAATAATATTTTTAGGATGCTGTTGGGACTGCCACGATGGTGCAGCGCGTTTACTATGTTTGTGCAAAACCGAACTGACGGCTTCCACGCCGTCATTCGCAAGAAAACTGCGTCGCTGTTGTCAAGGTTGCGGGCGAGTGGCAACAGCATTTTAAAAACTATGGCGGAGAGTATCGACTCTCCGATTATCAAAAGTTTTGTGAGAAGGACAATCACTAAACAATAATTTGGGGGTGTCCTTTTCACAATACAAGCTTATTCTATCTTCTTCTCTATTGTATTGTAACTACTAACACTAGTAATTAAGTTATATTATTGTTTACTAACACGCTGGATCATTGTTGTCTGATTAATAAATAATAATAATAATAATAACGATTAGCCAAAATACGACGAGTAATTTAGTAGTTATGAGGGAACAGATGAATATACATACTAACATAAATACATAGCCTGTTAAAATCATAACCCGCCTTTCGCTTTGTCGTAGTCGGGTAAAAATCAATCAAGCCGTTTAGAAAAAACGGAAAGAAAAACTATTTTTTATTTAGCTACAACCCTTTAATAACAGATTTTCTTTTGGGTTACTGAGTGAAAGTTGCTTCTTATTTAATAGAGTATTCAGTGGCATAGGTCTCGTTAGTTGTGGACATTTCTATCAAATCCCATACATTTTTCTCAATCTCCTTTATAATAGAGTAGGCAAAACTTACCTCCGCACTCTTCAACAGTTTGCGATGCTCCAACACGTAAACGATCAGTAATATTATCAGTATCCAGTTAATTAGTAGAGCGACGTAGCCTTTCAGTCCTATGGACATCAATAGAAACGCTCCCTGACGTAACACCTCGAAAACATAGATTTCTTCAAACGTAGTAGTATTTGGTAGTGAGTTCTATGAACAATCAAGATTTTTATAGCAATTATGGGAAAAGTAAAAAAAAAACAATTTATTTTATTTATGTATTAGGCACACGGGTGAGCTTAACGCAGAATTGTTTTTCTGGCATCAAATCTAAAAGCGAAATAGAGATTGGACATTGAGGAAAAAAGTAAGCGTATCTACAATTAATTAAGGTAAACAAAGTCAAAGTAATTAGGATTCATCCCCTGTGAAAACTTTACAGCAGGTTAACAAATGTGTGCGATACCTATCAATAATATACAATGTATATAACGAATCGTACTTCATTAACCGTTGAACCATAGAATACGACGGCAGTAACTGGTAAGTATCGGTAGGTATAGCATACATTCTAAGCTACATAAGCACTGGCTTTGGAAATTCTTTCACACAACATGCTACTATAGAGGTATGAGGAATAGGGTGTAAAGTTCACTCATACCTCCATAGAAAAGGGAGGATCCTCCGACCAGACGGGTGTCGTGTCTGGTGGCCAACTGCCCGACGTTCGATGTCGGGACGTTGTATACATATATCAATGCTAGTTGCGTGGTAAACTGCTTGCACGATGCGGGATTTTGTGTGACGTCAGTGTGACGCGTAGCTCGCATGTGGCGATGTAGATGCCGCTACACTACTACGAGGTGCATTCAATAAGTACCTAGCCTCATCGCCAGAGGGCGCTGTAGTTTCAAAAGAGTTTTACCACAGTGTAGCACATTCTTTTTTAATTCTTTTTTCAAATTTTCATTCCAATCCCTTCATTTGTTTTAATTTGACAACTTATGGAAGCGAACGTGTCGATCGGTTTTACAAAAATGGAAAAAGAGCAATATCGTTCGGTGATTCGATTCCTATTTTTGGAAGGGAAAACGCGCATCGAAATCAAAGAGCGCTTGGATGCTGTGTACGGTGACTCTTCTCCATCGATGGCCACCGTCAAGAATTGGTTCAACGAGTTTGCACGTGGCCGTACGTCGGTTTTTGATGAACCACGTCCAGGTGCACCGAAAACAGCTGCTACGGAGGAAAACATTAAAAAAATCCATGATCTCGTATTGGCAGATCGCCGATTGAAGGTTCGGGAGCTAGCTGAGACTGTAGGCATTTCAGAAGGAACAGTGCATCATATTCTTCACGAGGAACTCGGCATGAGAAAGCTGTCGGCGCGATGGGTGCCGCGTTTACTCACACCAGAAAACAAGCGCAACCGTGAGACCACATCGGAGACGTGTTTGGCGCTGTTTAAGATGAATCCAGCGGAGTTTTTGCGTCGTTTTGTGACCGTCGATGAAACCTGGATCCACTGGTACACACCAGAGACCAAGGAGCAATCAAAACAATGGATCCAGACCGGGGAACGTGCTCCAAAGAAGGCGAAAACTGTAAAATCGGCCGGAAAAGTTATGGCCACCGTTTTCTGGGATTCACAAGGTGTGATCTACATCGATTACCTCGAGAAGGGTAAAACAATTACAGGGCTTTACTAAGCCGATTTATTAGGCCGATTCGACGCCGAATTAAAGAAAAAACGACCCCATCTGGCGAAGAAAAAAGTGCTGTTTCACCACGACAACGCACCGGTTCACACGTCTGCCGTTGCCATGGCCAAATTGGTCGAATTACGCTACGAATTGCTGCCCCATCCACCGTATTCTCCAGATTTGGCCCCTTGTGACTTCTTTCTGTTTCCTAATCTGAAAAAATCACTCGCCGGGAATAGATATGGATCGAATGAGGAGGTCATCGCCGCCACGGAGACCTATTTTGCAGAGTTTGACAAAAACTATTTTTCGGACGGGTTAAAAAAGTTGGAGCATCGCTGGGCTAAGTGTATCGAACTAAAAGGAGACTATGTTGAAAAATAAATTGCCACTTTTCCAAAATTTTCGTTTACTTTTTGTAGGCTAAGTATTTATTGAATGACCCTCGTATGTTAAAATTGCCCAATAATAATATGTATGTCTGTAAATTGGTTCATAAAAACAGTTTTACACGTCAAAAATAACTTGTTTTAAAACTAGATTAGTTCGATGTTTCCTCTCCGACTTCTCCGGGACGAAAGATAGGAACAAACTCTTCTCTTTTAAAGTCCAGAGGTAATCTTGGTCAGGCCATATGAGGACCATGCAGCTAAATAACAGATGATCTTTTGAGAAAAGAACCACACAGATTTGAGTGGACCTGTCCAGTCAGTGCACGGATTTGTCAATAGTCGTGTAGCTCAACCCAGAAGTTAAAGAGCTCAACGACTCGACAAACAATACCAAACATAAATTATTATTAGGACATAAATAGTGTGCTTTCGTGCTATTCCTTTGATATAACAACGCTTTGATTTCACTTACCAGATGAGAAGATAGGGTGCTGTGGTCTATTCCAAAATGTGCGGCTGTAGTTAAATCAACGACTAAGGAAGCAACGTTGGTGCCAACGTAACCCGACACGACGATATTAAGATAGTGTGTAGCTCCCTCATCTTGTATAGCTGCAAATAAAAAAAATATGCTAGAAAAATCGGAATATAAGAAGTTAGTTTTTTTTTATCGTACATTTATTGTAATCTTCACAAATGTACAGTAGTAGTGCTTCAAACTAGCTTAAGGATAAGTGTGTAAGTTATGAGAAATTGGTGCTTGAAATAGGCACTGCAAGCAACGCCTATGGTACAAGTCACCAGGGCCACACGACGCTTCGACGCATGAATGAAGAAGGTTTCTTGATTCCAAGAAACTCATTAAGCGGTTGTTTATTAGACGCTTTAAAATTTTAGACATGGTTGGTAGTATTCAGATCGGCCTATAGTTATTGACACAGGCTCTGTCACTGATCTTGAAGATGGGTATAATTAGACTGGTTTTAAATACCCGAGGAAAAAGGGCCGTAGAAAGGGCCAGGTTACAGATATACGTAATGGGAGGAGTGAGTAATTGCTTGTATCGTTTGATGATTTTACGCGAGATTTCGTCCACTCCCACTGCACAATTCTCTCTCAGGTTTGAAATAAAGAGCTCAACTTTATTATCGTCCGTAGGGAGCAGGACGAGTGATTCTGCCGGAATTATAAGTTTTTGGCCTTTTCGGTCAGAACAGCTAGCCCTGTTTTCGCTTGCAACGTTTTCAGCAAGTCTTTTTCTCACTTTAGCAAAGAAGGTGTTGACCTCATTGATGCTCTTTTTAGGGTTCACGTTCTATATAAGACTTCTTGAAGAGTTAGGCAGGCTTGATTTGCCACGTCCATCGTTTTGATTATACGACTTTTTCTGTTTTGTGCTCGTGATTATAGATATATTTTGTTTGTCTTCATTTTACATTATTACCAGAGCTAATTATCTTTTTGTACGCACGTGTTTCTGTGACAAATAAACCTATTTTTCTTTCTTTCTTCTTTCTATACGAGAACCCCAGAGTTTATTTTTGGCATTGTTAGCTTTCGCAATCTTGTTTCGGGAGGTTCCTGATTCGGATAAGGCGGGAGGAAACGCCCGGGTGTTATCATTGTGTGGATCGACCGCAGGACACGGTGGAGGTCTGCCCGGCTTGGGCGGGGCACCGCCGTGTCCTTGTGGCGGCGATCGGCGGCGGCGATCTCTCGCGTCCGGCCCTGATTCAGGTCATGGTACGGAGCGAGAGGGAATGGGAAGCCGTCACCCCCTTCTGCGAAGCAGTAATGCTCGCGAAGGAGGAGGCGGAGCGCGTGAGGGAGAGGCAATCGCTGCGCCCTCACGCCCCCAGTCGCCGTAGGAGGCGACACCCTGGGCATCGGGAGTCGATTGCCGACTCCCGGTCACCGTAGGCGCGGGGTTGCGAACGGCGAGCAATGGGCAGCTCGCCGTCCAGTAAGGACCAGACCCAGGTCGATGGCGCGTCGTGCTCCACGCGCGCCTCAATGATCTCAGCATAATTGACGGGGTCCGATAAGGCCGATGCCTGCCGGGGTCGCGGATTGTTCGAAAGAGTTACCGTGGCCCTGGCACACAGGCAACTGAAGGACCACGGGTGGGTTTTAGTCAGTAAGAGTCTGACATGCCCTTCCGCTCCGCCCATAGCGGGAGAGGTCATTTGATGATTTCCGCAACCCCGCGTGTCATTAGTTCGGCCGCCACCTGGTGCGACTTCCCCTGCGCCAGAACCAGCGTGTCGTCAGCGCACCAAATCACGCTGACGCCGCTAGGAAGGTCGGCGGGCAGCACCCAGTCGTACCCGATGACCCACAAATGCGGCCCAAGGACCGATCCCTGTGGGACACCGCACGACATCTTTCGCCGGTTCCACTCTCCCAGGTGACCGGGGTAGGTGACGGCCCTGTTCGTCAGGTAGTCCTCGACCACGCCACAGAGATAGGTCCGGTAATACCGGAGTGCCTCTATACAGTTAGGCAATCTAGGCAAGAGTTACCGTGTGTTGGCATATCGTGCCCTGGAAGCGAACCATGGCTCGTCAAGATGTTGTTTAGGTACTCATCAGAGCGTTTCTCGCTAGTGCTAGGTTTAATGTCAATATTTATGTCTCCACACTAGAGTTATATTTTTGCAACTGTTTAGTACAGTCAATAGAGTATCCAGCGATGTTATGTTGACTCGGTGGGCGATACATACCAATTATGCACGTTTCAGAGTCTGTTTTCATCACGAGACAGTTTGCATCACTTAACTGTGGTTCGTCAACCGAAACCTTGATCGGTTTTTTTTAATAGATGACAACACCGTCGTTTTGCGTTCAATGGGATGTGGTAGCAACATAATTATAACCATCTAAAGCGGGTACAAATGTGGCTGAGGCAAGCCAACACTCAGTGAGCAATAGTGCTCATAGGATAATATCCAAATAAACATCTGATCTATAGAGCAAGTAGTGAAATTAGGCATGTTGCAGTTAATGCTTCTGATGTTTTGGGAGATGGCACTAAGATTTTTTCACTATATGGCAGATGGCTGGCAATGTGAGATCAAGTCACACATAATTGACTTAGCTAGCGAGAATGAATCTTAGCCCAAGTTTATGGTTTCAGCACCTGAGTTTTTACAATCGAATTATATTTGTTAATTTCACTAGGCACAGGTTCAAGAAATTCTTTATTATGGAACAATCATCACCATCGTGGGAACGACGAATACTTGTAGGATGTAGGATTATGTTTATTGATATTGAGCGTGAATGGAGGAGAACTGATAGAAAAAGCAAATTTTATTAGTAGTGCGTAGAGTAAATGTTTGTGTGTGTGATTTTGTAACTGAGGCATTGTCGTTATTCATGACGTTGTTCATGTAACAATTAAGACTGTATTTTATAGATAAACATACATTATTCATGCAGTGGCTATAGTGACTCCGGGCTACAAACGGAAGCAAGGATACATCTTGCTTCCGTTTTATGCTTAACTTGAAGATAAGAAAAAATATGAACTACTGTGTAATTTTCGGGTTTTGTACCAAAATGGTAAAAAAGGAAACCTCATGGTGCGACTTTGGCTGTGTCTGTCACAGCTGCTAATTGCAGCAACTTCTAATCAAATAACGTTTACCCTAATATATTGCAAGTAAAAGAATTATAAAATAAATTTGTTGTCTTTATTAGGTAGGTAGTAGGTACTTTACGTGGATTTGTCGAAATGGAGCAATGAATATTTTAAAGATTCGAGTGGAGTGACAGCTATCTCATTAACTTTGGTCGCCTAGTATGAATTAGTTTGCAGTAGACCTGGGGCCACAGGTGGTACTTCACTTATTGTAGATAAAGTCAGCAACAAAAGTCGTTAAACACTTCAGTCGTCGAAGTCATAATTATTGAGCAAATTATTTAATTAGGTAACACCGGAACAGACGTAAAATTTCAAGAATATTCACTCTTAGCATAGCTCTCTTGTATGTGAAATACGAAAAAGTAGCTTATCGAATCATTTTGTTTCAATTCCGATGATGTGTAAAGGTAGCAGTGTTAAGGCTACCACAGACAGGCGCGACGCGACAGCGCTACACAAAGGCGCCGCTCGTCGCGCGACACGCGGTGCCTTTGTGTTGGGCGTCGCGTCGCGCCAGTGTGCACGAGCCTTTAATCGACTTTTGTTGCTGACCGCACTAATAGGTACTTACTTGTGATGAGGACAGTAGCAGACACTAGGCAAAGGACGGAGACAGTCAATGTGATCGCAGCTAAGACGAATACTGTGTATGCAGGAGTTGTATAGTCATTATAGGAGAACAGACCCTGTTTGCATGAATCACCTAAAAAAAACATTGGTACGTATAATGAACTTAGTTAGGATACGTTTCACGATGTACAGTCACGAGCACTAATATGTTAACACTTGGCAACTTGCAATAGCGATTTTTTCGTGAAATAACGAATGCAACGTTGAAATGCGACTTATTGCTTATACCTTGTTTATACCTATAGGTTCGAAAATACTATTTTCGTAACAACATAGAATTTCATTCTAAAATTAAGGAGAAAATCGGTTTTGAGTTTAGTCAAGTGTATACATATTTATGCTCGTGACTGTACACTTGAATTCCAATTAAGTTTCCATTTTTAAAGGACAAAGGCCTGGGGAATTAATAAGCCTATAGGTAACGTTCCCACTGCGGGGTCACAGGCCTCTCCGTGAGAGAGAGCGGGCTAGTGCGGGTTGGTAAATGTCACGTCTTAAATTTTTCGGGCCACAACCGCTCTAAAGCCCTGGGAGAGTTAAGGCATATGGTCACTATACTTCTCTTGGACGCAAGGAAATATTGATTTAATCAGTAGGATAACGTAAGGATCATAGCAGGTGGCGTTCTGTAGTTTTTCCCTAACCCCGTGGGAAAAAGGCTTGACTATATGTAAGCATGTACCTATATAAGGTAAGTAGATGTATAAAATGGGGTATAGTGCAGTGCCACAAACTTATCTGGCCCAGAGACAGGAAGTGTAGGTAGAAAGCATCATGTTTGTGAACGGGTGCCGTCGGTTGAGACGGGTCATCTCTTAACTGCCGCGGCTTATTTTTATTTTTAATCTTATATTTTGAATTATTACTTAATATATTTTTTTACATGTTTCACATAAAAAGAAGTAACAAGAACAATGTACCCAGGATTTTGTAATATCTTGATTTAAAAGAGTGTCCTTGGAATTTCTTGCCCGTTCTTTTCCATAGAGATCTATGTTTTGGAATGGGCAACTAGCTCAACTTTCTGACTAACTGACCGACTCTTTGACAATTCAAAAGTGCCTGTAAATGGTTTAATTGAAATAAATGCTTTGAGTTTGAGTGGTAATAACACCACTATGAAAAGTGACAAGGTTTGACATTTATTCCTCGCCGACGGTGACGCCGTTACCGAGCCAGATGGACTTGTGGACTGTACTTAAATAAATGACATAAAATCACGCCTGTATTCCCCGAAGGATTATTAGTACACCCACATTTCGCCAGTTATGTTTAAGTCCCATGTAATTGGGGGCGATCCTGTTGCCATCAACCGGGCACAAATCCAGACTCCGGGCTACCAATGCGACAGTCCAGTTGGAAAAACACTGCCTGACCCGGAAATCGAATCCAGGACCTCATGCAACCACTAGACCACCAATTAAATACTTAGTCATAAGCGTACCTTCTCTAATAAAGGCAGCCGTGACGAGTGTCCAAAATGGTTGTCTGACGTTTGATGTTATTTCGCATGCCGTAAATCTAAATATAAGTGCCGCTATACTCAGCAATATGTAAATTAAGGACAACGTCTGAAACATAAAAACTCAATAATGACCACGTCTTTTCAAATTATTAATTAAAAACACTGCATTTCTATTATCGCACGCAATTTATTGCAAGAACACATAATCTTCTCATGATAATGCCTACTACAACGTGTACTGTAACAGAATAAACGCAAGTCCTAAAATATGTTTGTACAGAATCGACTATTAAATCGATATCAGATATTTTTGTTATAAGTACAAAATTAACAAAAAAAGAACTTCTAAAAACAGAGCCTTTTGACTAAGCAATAAGATCTAAACAACTTGCACTTGAGACTTAAAACGCAATAGATTCTTTATGAAAGAATAATAATTAATTGAAATAATCATTAAACATTGTACCAACCTATTTTACCTCTGTTTAGTACGTAGGTTAGTACCTATTTAGGTAGATATTTCTGTTTATTCCTAATATGCTGTCTGAGGTCTTGTGCTCATTCTGTTACATGTTGTACAACGTAATAGTAAGAAGGAAACGAATGCAAGAAATAGGTACCGAGGTACCAAACAGAAATGTCGATAAAACTATCTGCTGTTCTAGACAAAATGATGGTATGAAAATGTATAAAACAAATATTGTCTTGCGCTAAGTATTCCAGATTTGGTTACATGTGTAAAAGCTGTTAAGTTTCATAATACGACCCTGGACGATTGCTAATGGAATAGTTAGCCTGTAACTGACTAATAGTTGAGAGACTATAGTCATTAGGTCATCATCTGCCTTACCTTTCCCAACTATGTTGGGATTAGCTTCCAGTCTAACCGGATGCAGCTGATTACCAGTATTTTACATGGAGCGTCTGCCTATCTGACCTCCACAACCCGGTTACTGGGTAATACGATACCTACCCTATGCTAAGACTGGTTGTCAGACTTTCGGGTTTCTGACGACCCATAACGACTGTCAAAGATCTACGAATGAAAGCCGGGACCAACGGGTTAACGTGCTTTTCGAGGCACAAAGGGGTGTCGGTATGTAAAGATGGTCACCCATCCACGGAGTGGCCGCGGCAACCGTAGCTTAACCTGATCGATCGACCTGTGCGGCTGTTATTAATTAGCCACGAGCCCTCAGACAAGTCATTGGGTATAATAACAAAATACTTAGGTAAGCAAGAAAATATATTTATTTAAGCTAAATATGACGCAAAGAAAAAATCCTACCTAAATTAAACCTATAGGTAGGTAACTATTTTTTCCATAAAGTTTATTTGTACATAGTGTTAGTATTTAATCTTATGACTATTCGAAGGCGGGGAAGTGCATTTATTTAAAACACAAAGGTTAGGGGATTCAAATTTAAATTTCGCATAGCCAATAGACATACAAATTGCAAGGCAGGTAATAGGGATACTTGGAAATAGGTATCATTAACGGGATTATATTATCTAAAATATATAAGTAAATAAGTATTTAGACAGGACTGTACATTTATACTTAACATGCAAATTTAACACACATACCTAAGTAGCGTAAAGTGAATTTTCTATGTAATAAATGAGTCATACACGTACGCATGCATCGATCGGCGTTATGGTGAGTAACACTATACATAATATAAAGTTTTACTTACTATGGTGATTCCTCCTGACAACGCCGCCGTCAGAACAAGATGCGAAGAGATTTTTTTATGCTTCGGAAAATCCATTTCGCGTTTTTTTTTTCAATCGCTTTATTAAACACGCGTCATGTCGAGTTAGTGTTCGTTTGTGAAGGAACTCAATAAGATATCAGTATTAATCGCACCATGATAATTGTTATCGGTAATAATAACGTCCACTATCTACATATGGAGGAGCTCCCTCCACACTTCAATGTTTTTCTGATCACTACAATACTCATGGACATGGTCATTTAACGACTAACTTACTCGCTCTCAAAACGTGTAGGTAGATACCTTTACAGGATCATAGATTATCAGCATGTACTACATCAATCTAATATAGAAATGCGTAAAGAACAACAACAACTTGCCAACTGAAAACCTTCATGTTCAACCGTGTAATCAAATCCATACTAATATTATAAATTACTCTCTGTCTGTATGTTATCTTTTCACGCCTAAACCACTGACCGAATTTCGATAAAATTCGGCAAAGAGATAGATGGCATCCTAGGGAAAGACATAGGCTACTATTTTTCTCAAAAATAATCCTAAAGGGGATGAAAGTTTGTATGGATATCCAGCATTTCTTAAGTTAGGGATATCAAAATTCAAATTTATGCTTTTGGTAATAAATAATCACGTGTTCTTTAAATGTAAATTCAGCGCTTCGTAAAATTATGATTTTACGAAGCGCTGAAACACGTGATTATACCTTAAAGGGGTACCTTAAAGGGTATACCTTAAAGGGGTAAAAAAGGCATAAATAGGGGATGATTTAAAAATTCACTTGTAATATTGAAATTTTTGTGTAAACACCTCATTTTAGAAGATTTCTGGGATTGGAAATATAGTCATATAGTCCGTATCTAGAGGTAACATTTAGTCTTTATTATATTAAAATCGATTCACTCGGTTAATAGTAATTACAATTTCACTACACTTATTATAAAACATTTCCTCACGCCGTGTCTGTCTGTCTGTAAAACGCATGTAAAACGAGATGCACTAGAGATACGACATACGAGATAAACTCAATCGATAGATAGAAAAAAAAAAACCTATATCGATAGATTTTCATACGGTTTTCTCCAATGGACGGAGTGATTCATGAATATGGTTTAGGTGTATAATTAATTATGCTAATGTGTAAATTAGCTGAATTATGATGTTGATTATTGAAGATAGGGCAAAAATGGCTAAACGGATTTCGATGAAATTCGGCACACAGATACTCGTAGCTTATATAACCTGCACGCGTAGCAAAACCATCATAGAAACGGGTTTCGTCGACGGAAAAATAGACAATAATGACGTTCCGTGAAGACGGTACGACGACGGCAGCAAAGTAGAAAGAGTCAACTGGACTTTATACGAAATTCAGTAGTTTATTCACGTTTTTCTTTTATTTTGCTTATATTTCGAAAATGGTGTGTCCCATCGCAAAAATAATGAAAATTTCGTACCCCTTTATGAAACACTTAAACCCCTAAAACTAAACATGTACTTAGGTAAAATTTTTTTCACATTTTCTATACAAAAAGTGAAAAATTCCATTTTTCCATTCCATTTTTATACTTTGTTGCCGTCGAGTAGAAAGTTTTCTACTGTCTTTAGCATGGCGATTACAAAATCAAATTGCCTTCACTACCTTAGACAACTGTCAGTTTTAAAAGTGTGATTTTGACGTTTGGGATAGAAAATTTTCTTCTGAAATAGTCTACATTTATAAGGACCTAGACAATGATCGTTACAAACTAAAGACAACATTACGGATTGTAGAAAGATTTTTACGGTGCGATGTCAAAAATGGAGAAACGAAATGTCACTTTGTATACAAAAAGCTGTCTTGTCTTCCAAGAAATAGAAAGCGTCATGCTACGCCTGCTGGAATAATGGACAAAGGGTATTTTTTAATTTCGGTAGTACGATCCCATGGGATAATTTCCGACGTCCACGCGGGCGTAGCCGCGGGCAAAAGCTAGTATAGTAATAAATACCAACCTAATTTTTAGGCCTATACCTATGTAGGTCTAGGTACCAACCCATTAATGTTGTCTCGTCGAGATATTACGGATTTTGAATGCAATGTTAGAACTACTGTGGGTCCTTGAAACACCTTTGACCATACACTGCTGTAAGGAACTTTTGATGGAATGACTTTACAGGGGGGCGCTGTTGGTAAACATTTGTGCAACTATTTTGTGAAATGTACAGTCGCCAGCAGGTCAAGCTACACGAAACTGTCAAATTTCTCTAAACGATTTTAAACCTTAAAATCTTGATAATTAAGTTCAAAATCGAATGAGAAAATCTGACAGTTTGTGGTAACTTGATGTGCTGGCGACTGTACCTATGGAAAAACAAGAGGGTGGCGTTAGTTCCGATTATAACCATCCGCTAAAAGAACCTTCCTTGTAGCGGTATGGGAATTAATAACCTTATAATATCATTGTTATAGAAAGAGGATCGAGTTCCCATAGTCATAGCCATGCCATAGCTAGTACCTGAGTACCTAGTCATTGCGCCACTGTCTCTGCGCCTGACCACAGAGCATGTAACTTTACGCCTGACCAAAGAGTATAATCAAGGAACATATACTCACCTACGTGTTTTGTCCCTATATAAAATGTACTCTGTGACGTGATTGACGTTGTAATGATAACAATGATGTCATTATCACACAAACTACATTATTTTAGATAATATTTTACAGTCATGTCGTGTACCTACTCAGTTTTATATTCTTCTAAAATGAGTGTCGATGTATTGAAGTAAAAAAAACAGTAACAGCCAAAGATTTAAATCTTTGGTAACAACTTACGGTGGATGTTCCGAAGGTCCGTCCATTCAGAAACATCGATGCTGAACCCTGCAATAGCAACAGGTCTGCTCTCCCTGTACTGGTTATGGCGTTTCGGAAGCTTCTTTTACTCTTGCTACGCAGTGGCTGATACTATGACCTTTCAAGATGCGGGCGCTAAAGTCAAAGCTTTTATCATGATGTTATTTATGCTCGCTAGTACGGTCCTCCAGTCAATGCCCCTGGAGGAGCACCCTCGCCTCAGCATCGCAAGTACCATAATCAGTACACCTTCACAGTTTTACTCAATTTACTTTCTGCATCGATACATTGGCCGTACCCTTAATAGCATGAGAGTCACTATCCTAATTTACATTTTCTCTTTGTTGTCTGTCATACAAACCGTCTATTTAATTTATCTAGACTTCGAAAGAATGGATTAAATCTTTAATATTAATTTGTGATGCTTATCTTAAATCATGATTAGATATTTATACATTTTTCTTTTAACACTGCATGATGTAGAAAAATATGTCCACAGCAATACATATTGTCACACAATCGATAATAGGTAGGTAGGTACCTGGGTAAGATTGCAGGATAAATGCACAAACAATACAAAAAAAAAATGAATTTTATACTAATTTAATATGAATTTTATTGTATTAAGTAATATAATTATAAAAACAATCAATTACACCTTATGCACATTACTAAACATATACCATGTGGGTACAATCAACTGCACGTACATGTCTGCATGGTAACAAAGCGCGTAGCAGTGATGGTTTTTGTAGCTCAAGTGTTACCTACATCTGAAGTGTGATTAGTAGCTATACAAAGAATCATCGCTTATTATTACTAAATAGAAAAGCTTAATCTAACCTCAAAATACGTTGAGATTAGAAAACTCGTCTATATGTGTGTTATTTATGTATCTAAAGTTTATAATACCTATAATAATCTGATATTGCACAATGTTCAAGATCAGTTATTATTTCTTATTACAAAGTGTCATCGAATTTCATTTTACTTACATTGTTTCCGTCCAAAACTTAGCATTAATGAATATTAATATTGTTCGATTCAAATAAACTTATAGAAACTAGCATTTACCTTCTTATTCTATTTATAGTTAAAATAACTTAAGTCTAATAGTTATTTACAAAAAAGTCATCCAATCTAGCAAGTTCAGCTATGCTATTGCGCCACAGACTATTTACTTAAAGCTACCTATGCTAATTACAAATTTCGAATACCTTAGCTTCCACTAGGCAAGCTCCTGCTCCTGCTATACAATCAATAATATACGTACCAGACTGTCCTAGAATCACTTAATTCGTCAGTAGTGTAAAGGCTCGCGCATACAGGCGCGATGCGACGGTGCGATGCGATTCTGGTAGAACAATTTCCTTGAAGTTTTCATAGAAATTGTTCTACTAGCGTCGCGTCGCGCTGTCGAGTTGTGCCTGTCTGATGAAGCCTAAACCGGAGGGTTAAGGCTCCCGAGGGTTAATCAGAATATTGGAGGAATAATTCGAGATGTCTGTAAGCTTTGCATGCAGAGGTAATTATTTAAATTTTATAATATTGGTAGAGGTACATTGAACTAAATATATACTGGTACCTCAGCCTAAAAAAGCACCTAACTTTTTATAGGACATAACAATGTCAATGACTTGACAACCTAGCACACTCACACGCATAACTGTAATTTATAAGTACTTACCTCTTTTGCTGACTGTACCTTGTCCATATTCATTTATAGTAAGTACATATTCTTAACAGAATTATTAAAATTTCACTTTGGGCCGTTTTTCGTTATTAACCGTTTTTAAACCCCAACGCAAAAAACGACGGGGTGTTAAAAAGTTTGACGTGTCTGTCTGTGGCACCGTAGCTCCCGAACGGATGAACCGACTTTGATTTTGTTTTTTTTTAAATACCCAATGCGAAATGCGGAAAAGCGTAGCTTACGTCTATGACTGTAAACAGTGTACTGAATTCAGTCAGAGTCAGAACTCAAATAATAATAATATGCGCCATAACAACAATTCAAATCGTACAAACATTTTCATTTTTGAAGGTGAACACAATACTTGATTACAAATCCAGAAATCTGAGATCGTTCAGCTCAACTTCGCTTCGCTTTATTAAAACAATTCATTTCAAAATCTGTTGCTGGCAATTCATAAATTACTTAGTATAGTACGTCGGATTCATTTAACGCTGCTGAAAAGGAAAAAGATACATGTTAACCATGAGTTTCGCGACATTATTAAGTTTGTTTGGTTACCGGAAAAGATCTCACCTCATGGGCGTAGTTAAAGATTATGGGTCTAAAGAGGGCAGTAGGATGGGCATAAGCGCTCTATTTCTTATAAACAATATACTGCAAAACTGCAAATATGTGAACTGCATCTGAACTTATATATTGCTTTTATAACGGTTAAAGTACTCGTAGGTATTTTGAGAGCCAGGTCCAACAGAGAAAAGTTACGGGTCCATATTAAACCGGAGGAGAAAAGCGAGTTTATGTGGAGAACAGTGCGTTTGGTCCCAGTTTCTATCAAATTTTGTTGAGTGCCTTTCACCGGCCTTGGTTTGAAGTTGTCAGTATGCATAAACGTTACTCAGCACCTGTCTCGGCTTAGCATTGTGTCTGTCATTATCGCACAGCTGACAAACTACAAGTGCAACATAATTAAGCCAAACTACGTGCTAATTAACATTTATTAATCTCGGTCTTTTTGTACCACAGTTGGAGCTATCGCGTAATATTGTTTAGTTAGAGCCTATTTACAGGGTCTAGTATAAAATGTTCGTATACCGGCTGATATTGAGCTCACTGGCATCCTTCCAGGGGGTAAAACACTTAGTAAATATAAGTACTTACCTAACTTTTACTAGGTATAAGAATGGGACCATCAAAGCATCTACATCTGATGTAAGATTTTTGCCATGTGCGGTGCAACTATTATCTGTAATCTTGACTAGCCCTGCACTTAAACTACCCCTGCAATAGTATGGGCCCTGATTTCAGGGTTTCTAAAGTGAAAGTAGTTCAAGGACCTACTTTCACCTATTGGAAGGATGCCTATGAATTCAATTAGAACCTGTTTATTGAAAGTTAGCAAAAGTTTTGATGGGGCTTACTTGCCAAAAGATATACTGATGATTAAGTCTTCTTGTATGTGTAATACTCACAACGCACAGACCGTGATGATGTCACATAATCTTTCTTTTGTGTTAGAGAACTTAAACTGGATGCGGCTCGATGGACGGCTGAAATATAAATTAAGAAACAGGTGTTTATTTATCGATTATAGTCAGGATGTCAGGCACTTGAATAGTATTTGGTCTATTAACACTTACATGCTTTTCTAACGGACTGGAAGGCGGTGTAGTCCGGTAGGGGGACAGGCGGGAGGTCCTCGTCCGGAGGGAGTTGGTCCCGCATGCGGTGCGAGGACGCCGGTATATACGCCCAGGGAAGCTGCCCCTGGAGCTCGGCCGTGGTTCCGCGCCTTCTGGAAAATCACACCATCTTATATTACTTCACCGTCTCCCAAGTGTGCAACCAGACCGCGGTCAAGCGTCGATCAACAAGATCGTGTCACAGTACGGAATTTATAAATGGTGACATATCGTCAGGCAACGGTCGACGTAGATCGACCACGGTCTGGTTGCACTATGGTTATATTCTCCTATCCTATACGAAATCTCACCTACTAATAGCAGAAAACGATGACCCCGACACCAAATGTTTAAGGATGCAATTTAATTGGAAAATTATGTCAGGAAACAAAACAAATAGATATGCATTGATAGATTTGCAGTTGCAGTTAATCAGGAATGAGCATCCAAATGCAACACATATTATTCGGAAAGTTGGTGAAGAGAAGCAATAGACTGCACTGCGTAATGAAAAAGTCAATACAATATTGAGAAAGATGATACAGCTGATGTATGTGACCCGGTATTACAAGTAAATATTCTTACCAAAGAAGTCTCGAAGCGAGACAGAAGACTCATTGAGACTGAAATGATAACGATTGAGATATTTATGATCGATTCAAAATAACGGATTTCGATATTCTTTAAGTCAGGGTTAAGGTACCTATGCCTGGGCAGTATTTTTAATTTCTCGTAAACACACTATCGACAGCGGCTAATGAATTCCAAGGCAAAATGTTAATGTATCTATTCCTTCATCATCAAAATCTCAAATACTTAAACTACGTGCGCTTATACCAATTTATCTAGACTTCCTATGCTGTGGGTCCCGATTGATTATGCCAATATTTGTCATGATGATTGATTACATAGCACTAGGAAAAACCATCAATAATTGTAAAAGTAGTTTCATTTTCCTCTTCTTCTTAGGTTTTGTAATGTTTTATGGTCTCTAAGTATTTTGTAAATAATGATTAAAGTAGAGACATACCCTCGTCCCTCTGGTTGGCTAGAGGTGGTGGCTAGCTGCGGCATGGACTGCGACGCACGCGGCGGGCTGGCCCGGCCCGACGTGTCGATGACAGCCCGGTCCAGCCGCCGCTGCTGCTCGGCTATAATATTCTCTAAGCGTTGAGGCAGGGACATCAGGCTCTCCGGGAAGTTCACCGTCCGTTTCTTGTCTAAGTCCACTTCGAGGTGGTGGGCGCGTGGAGATCTAAGAAATATATTATTCAACTTAGTAGGTAGGTACTTAATTACGTTTACAATGTGGTGATTCTGCTGTTGTTAATAGTTGTTAGATGTAATTCTTAATCATTATTAGAGCCGGAACAACGCATCTAATCATATCCCCCTATTATCGATCCATGTATTTAAACAGTTGCTGATATTCCAACAAAAAGAAAAATAGAGAATGATTTCTAAATAAAAAATTAGGATGATGGCCTCGTTTTATTACTTACTGCTATGTAAAAGAATCAAAGCCTACCTTTCAGGCGATGCTTGCAAAGAATCAGGATTAGACCTAATTATTCTAGTGTGGACCTCCGGCGAAGGTGACTTCCTGAAGAGGAAGGCTTTCATCCGTCGGAAGGAACGACTGAGTCCAGCGCGAGGTATCCTGGTCGTGATCCTCTCGCTGGGTAAGCTGGCCAGTTCCTCATCTCTGTCACTGACTCCATCGGTGGTGATAATTGTAGGAGGACCCGGCTCTTGAGGGGGAGATGCTTGCACGGCAGTGGACACTTGGACGGGAACTGGTACTTGAGGAACGGCTTCAGCATGAACTGGTACCGGCGCTTCTATGTTCTGAAAGATAATATTACCTAATTGGTGACTTAGGTTAGTTGTTTAGTTTAGTTAGGTTAGTTGATCAGTTGTAAATAAGATGTTAGAGTAGATAATCTTTTTTGCACAGTGCACATCTGTTATCCTAATGATGACACAAATATTTTAGAAAATTTACTATAGCAGAACCTGACGCGCTATCTGACTGTGCAGTACCAGACAGTCCAAAAGTATGAAATATTGTCAATGGCAAAAATCATATTGAAATGAGACCCAAGTTCAAACAGTTCTTACGTCACTCTCAGTTTCTGGCTCCTTCTTGATATTGCAGTCCACGATAACGATGACTATAAGTATTATATTGACGATGAAGAGTATGACGAAGCGAGAGTATATTAAGACCATTATCCAGGCAGTCCACGCGGTGTCCAACTCAACACCTCCGAGGCCGTTAACCTGGCCACCGACAAAGTCCATCATGTCGCGAAGAGTCTGGAATTTGGAAAAAAATCATCAAGCTACAATGGAGTGTCTAAGGGGAATTCATCCTGCCAGGGTCGCGGGTTTGTTCGAATGGGTTACCGTGGCCCTGGCACACGGCAACTGAAGGAACACGGGTGGGTTTTAGTTAGTAAAAGTCTGACACGCCCTCCCGCTCCGCCCAGAGCGGGAGAAGTTACTTAAACCCACCCAAAAAAAAGGGGGTCTCATAGACAGTATCACCCTACCCAGTAGAACCCTACCAGGCCGTAAATTTGTGACATCGAGTTTTAGAAAAAAAGTTCGACTAAGTTCGGGTAAAAATTGAGGCTCGGGTTTGTCACTCATACTTGTGTGACAATCTTTTTCTAAAGCTCATGGTGTCATATGACACACAATCTGATTGAAAATAAATTATTTTGTTGGTTTCCTCACCCTTGTATGAAATGAGTCGTTGGCATAAGTTACAGATGCTACCAAGTCCAGCGCACATACTGCTGCGCTGGTTATTATCCAAGGCCATCGCATGCATTTCGTCTGCTTGTCCCTTGCTCCACCCACTACACATAAAAGAAAATAATAATACAGCTAATCGATCAACTAATTTGATTTAAATTTTTTGGTGCTGATGCAACTTTAATGTATATGGTATTTGGTACGTAAAAAGTTAAGCAGCAACTACCAACGTAGGCTCCTCAAAAATATAGCTCGTATTAAGAGGCCAGCAATTGCTACTCAGCCATGTAGTTATTTCAGAATGGTCTATTGGCTTTAATTTTTTATTATTTTTTGGAAAAATCTTTTTTGATTTTGAAAATAATATGGAGAAGATAATGGAGATCAACGAAAGAAGTAAAATGTCACAAAGACGAAAATAATGATTAAGAATGAATGAATGAATCAATGAATGAATGAATGAATGAATGAATGAATGAGAGGAGATACATAAAAGTACCAATATTACCTATACATGTAGATTTTATCTCACTAAACAGCATCAGGTACACGATAAGAAAGTACTCGTGTCGAGAGATAAGGAAGTTCGAACTGACTTTCATTGCATTTTACTCTTTTTTCAAATCGTGTTGCCATCGTTACTGAGGTAGGTATTGACCGATAGGGATGATCTAGGGGGAGTTGATTTATTTGTATGTTTAGAAAAGTTGCCAATTGATGTCATCTCAGAGATATAAAACGGATATGATACGACTATTCGTGTAAATTCGTCATAGCAACATACAGAAGATTTTAAAAAAATGTCCCGGCTGACGTCTGATCAAACGTGATTAATTTGAGAAGGTCCTTAAATGACAGAACTGCTTGGCCTGATAAAAACTTACATCAATACACTCAAGCCTTTTCTCCACGGGGGTAAGCAGAATCTACAGAACGCCACCACGCCACGAAACATACGCATACTCCTTTTTTTTTAAAGTACGTTCCAATTACTTGGAAGGATTAAACTTACTTATAATAATCACACTGCTTATCAACCAAAATACGCTCAGTCCGAGACTTGTACAGTTGATAACGAAGGTTCTGAATACGGTGAATGGTTCATTCCTAAACAGCACAAACGCCTGGTTGGCGATACTGTCAATGATTTCACCGATGTTGACTGTGGAGCCGCAGCTGTTGGGGTCTGAAACAACCAACCTAAAATATTACATACATGAGGATTCAAATAAAAAATAATACATAAACCTACTTACTTTTAGTTAGGTTGAAATAGTCGATGGGACTGGACTAGACTTTAACTCATAGATTTTGATAATTGTAGAACTCGTATGTAATTAAAAAGTAACAGGTAGGTAAATATTTTTTTTAATAGGGTGATCTGGCTTTTGACCAATTACTTTATGGTTGCTACAAAATATTAGTTTGTAGATAGTTTACAAGTTATTGCTATACTTACTGTGGAAATAAAGAACTCTAATGTACACTAGAACGGGGAGTCCTCTCAAGAAGTCGATCACGCAGAAATATTGCGCTATGCCCAGAGATGCGAAGATCATCTGCCCCGTCGCTTGAAGCTGCAGTTCGAGAGAGAGGATATTCGTATAATATACAAAAACAAACTTTGCCATCTTTAACAATTTTACTAAAGTATCATTCGCGATAAGACAGAGCAGTAATATAATTATATTATCTCTTTTAGAATTTAATCAGCGGTAGCGTAGGATTCAGTAAAACTTGGAATCGGAATCTTCGAGCAGTATCTTAGAGCAGTATAATTATCTTAACATAGCTAAAACGAGCAAAATGAAGGTAAGTAGATCATGCGTGTTTTTTAGACTTTAATTGTGCAAAGCCTAAGAGCAATATCCAGAGACCGCCCTTTGTCTTTGCTAAGTAAAGTACCAAAGCATCGCTTGTGAATGTTAACATTATTTATATAGGATTAATGTTCAAATTCCACTGAAACGCTTGCTCACATTCGCTTATACGAATATGAACATTATACCTATTATGCATAAGAATAATGTTCATATTCGTATGGAACGCGTAAAGTGAGCTAAGTGAATCTCGCCTTAAGACTTATCTAGATACCATTGACTGGTATGTAGGGAATGTCGAGAAGCGATCATTGTGCGTATTCGCCATAGATAGTTGTAAGTATTAGAGAATTTCCGTGCCACGTTATGACGAGAGCAAGACGATAAGATAACATCTATCAAAATATTCTTTATCTAATGTATTATTATTAATAAGTCTTGTACCTACTTAGCGTTACGGAATGAGGATGTGTAATAAAGACATCGAACAAATTATTTTATGACTGATCCGATACTACGTATTATTGATTAATTGATTATACACTGATTAAAACAATGTATTTTAAAATATTAAAACAAGCAGGTTACAGTGACGTACAATGTGATTGGCTGCAGGTGTTATGTTCGGGCCTTAAAATAAATAAGAAGAAATAATAAATAAATGCTAATGACCGTGGATGGGGCTTCATAGTCTGTTATAATAATTTTCCGGTAATTTTTATTTATAACTCAGGCTCAGGTTATGAAAATGAAGTTTAGTAAGAAAATAAGTCTGTATAAACTATCTATATATTTAAATAAGTATGTGTTCTAGATTCACAAGTATGTAGTAAGTACTTACAAGTACATAAACATAATGACACATAGACAGAATACGAGGAATACATAAGTGTGTAAGAATGTAAATGCGCAAATTCAGGCAAACTATCTTAGTCATTAAGTAGTCATGAAAATTCATTATCGACTACAAAAATAATGTATGCACTCAGGTGATTGTTTATTCATTAGATTAGGTAAACAATTTTTGAATTCATGAATCTGTCAGGGCTTTAATTTTTTGTTAGAAAAGTATAATAAACCTCTAGAACCGTGTAGAGAGACGGGCTCTGATAAAGACCAAGGAAAGTGAATAATGTCAAGCAGAAGATTGAAGATATTAAATAATTGGAATAAAGGCGACCCAGGATTGCCTAATCCCGAAGAATAGAACCTAATCTTAGAACGCAGAACGGATGACCGATGAGGTGGAAAGTTCTGCAGTGGTAACTACGTACTAGAAGGTGCAGCGAAGGTCGGTCCCTCGCAAGGTGTACCGACGACCAGTTGAAGGTCGCATGAATCCACTGGATGCAGAAAGCAGGATTGGAGGCGAAAAACTAGCTTGGGTGGATTAAATGTGGGAGGCAAAGGATTGACTGTTCCTAACTTCTGGTACAACTTGGAACCCTTCTAGAACCCGTTGCTAACAGTGCAGAACAGTTAGGAGAGAGAGGTTTTCTCTAGTTGTATGCAGAATAAGTTTTTCTTTTGGACCAAATTTTGTTTCTACGAGTACCAATTAGACGGTTTTTACTAAACGTAGCGAATTTAAGGATCCCGTAAGCCAGACGATGTTATCACCTATTCATAAGTAGATATTTTGAATATTTTACGGCATATCTACAATATTTCCAGAAAATAACTGATTGGTTCATTGGACTAAATTAATGATTATCAATTATGGTATTGTGATTATTATTTACGATATGAGGATAATCTGGGTACAAAACAAAAGAGTTTTTAAAGGAACGTTAAAGCAATTTCGTAAAAACTCGAAATCTGATTCTCAGATCTCAATCAGCCTACCCCATTGTGATACCGATGATTGGAAATCAGAAGTTCGAAAGCCACACACCAAGCGGTATCGCGTTACCCGTAACTGGGTTGTAGAGGTCAGATAAGCAGTCGCTGTGAGCAAAATATTGGTATTCAGCTGCATCCGTTTAGATTGGATCAATTGGATGCTGACACTAACGTAGTTGGTAAAAGGCTATGCAGATCATGATGATGATTTGGAACAGGATGTCGCATAGGTTCGTATACCTAGTGAAGGTCGTACCTAAGGATTACTCCTTATCACAAGTCACCACATTGTTAAAAGCGAAACTTACGTTAATCTTTTAACTCATTAAAACTTTTAACTCATTTTACTCTTTTAAAACAGTAACTTACTTTACTCTTTTAACAATGTTGTGACTTGTGATTGTTACACGACATTTTCCAAAAATTGAGAAGACAATATCCTACCCCAACATTCACTTAATACCTAGGTGTGGAAGTTCGGACGGTTTCCAAGCTAAGCTCACAACAAAAAAAAAATATTGGGTCCCCTGAACAATGATTGCTCTCTATCAGGTATAGAACCATAATATTATGAAAGTACAGTATCTTTGGCATCAGAACTACGAGTATCTTTCTCACGGCATTGCAATGGCGTCTCCTGTCCCAAACGTCGACGCTATATATCGCTATCACTGACAGAAACTCTCGACTGATAAGCTGATATTCTTACTATCATTGTACGAAACACTATCTATTACATTATTGCCATGCGTGCCATTTCCTTTTACTCATTGGAAAGGTATAGGACTTTCCATGAACGGACAATGACAAGGGGCGAGGCGACTCAACGAGCAATCGAGCATGTGGCGTACACTTTATTCGTTTATGGATTATAATTATTATGATGCAACGAACTCATTGTCATTGTCAATATGACAGAACGCTTCTTTAATTTAATCAAGTTTTCAAGAGTACCGTATGTACTCAATTAGCTTGACCAAGTGGCCACCGAAGCAGGCACGGGCACGTATCTACCTGTATCTTTTGAACTTTTTTTTGTTGAGTTTCAGCTCACCTGGATTGGCCAGGGGTTATAAAAGCATTATCGTTGTTTATTTCTATAACTACATTTCCTTCTAAAAAATTTATATGTAAATAATATGTACTTAGTTTCTAATTTTAAGGAAGTGGAGATTTTATCGTAATATAACAAAACGTATTTTCGCAGTTTGATATTTCGTCGTCATTGGAGATCAAACAGGATTCACGCTTCATGTCCTATAACCGCCGCACAGTTAGGAAGTTATGAGAAATTCATTTAGAGCTTTATAATATCTATCGCGTCCAGAAAAATGCAATCTACTTAATAAAAACCATGAAATCATTCACTGACAGATAACGCTCATCTTAAACCTCTCGGTCTATAAGCATGAAATTTTGCACAAGAGTTCTATGAAACAAAGGTGCAATAGGGATATTTGAAAGTTCGTACCCGTAAGTGGTTACATAGCGGACGAAAGTTGGTACGGAAATTCGGCAATTTTGCCGATGGGTAATCCCATCAGGCACACGGCTTAGTACAAAAAATGAAATTGTAGCGGCATCTACAAAGCCACATGCGAGCTACGCGTCAGACTGACGTCACGCAAAATCCTGCATCGCGCAAGCAGAGTTTACCGCGCAACTAGCATATATACAACATCCCGACATCAATCGTCGGGCAGTTGCCCACCAGACACAACACCCGTCTGGTCGAAGGATCCTCCCTTTTCCATAGAGTATGAGTGAGCTTTACACCCTGATCCTCATACCTCTATAAAATCGTTTAAATATGTACCTATCAGCTGTAATAATATTAATACCGAATTAAAACAAAATTGAAAATGCTAGATTGTCGCCTCCCAGTAGCAAACTAACTTTCATTAGTAGGTAGGTCCCAAAATGATGAAAACATGCTTTTTATGTGAACATTTGTTAGAACCACGAAGGTCTGAACTTTATTTACGCAAGTACCTACACATTATATTCACTATTGCACAATTCTTTTTTCTTTTCAGATAGATGCCTCTGCTATGTTGCAGTCATTATACTCAATCGCACAGCCAATAAAATTATAACTATACAAAATTAAAAATAAATTCACGTATCGCCAGCATGCACAGCTGTATCGATAAAACTTTGGGCACGCATATGCACAAACACCATAAGTAAAAGAAATCACTCACCAGTGTGATGATGCCGGAGGTTACCATAATTTTGTTCAGTGCCATGGTGTCAAGTATCCTTGGAAAGCCACGTACGATAGATAACTATGTCTCATTAATCGAGGCTAATAGAGAGGTTAACAGAGTGTGGTCGTGTCCAACATAAGAAGGAAGGCAAAACGCCTCATGTAGGTCGGCGCGCTCCGCCACGGCCCAGCATCACACTGATAGGGCAGATAGTCCAAAACTGTGTCTTTCTCGACTGATAACACACCAATATCGTAGATACTCTACAAGTTGATAGATGAACGTCACCATATCTCAATCGTTTAGTTCCAAATCAGAGATATGGTCGTTATTACCTCAGACCAAGAAAATATTGCTGTAGGTGGTGACCAAACATCTTTAAGATTATCACTGGTAATGTCTTCTTCTCTGGTATCATAATAATATTCAAACTCAAACTCGAAGCATTTATTTCAAATAAACCAATTACATGCACTTTTGAATTGTCAAGGGGTCGGTCAGTCAGAAAGATGGAGAGCTAGTTGCCCATTCCAAAGCTTAGTTGGTACCTATGGAGAAGAACGGGCGAGAAACTCCATGGACACACTTTTAAATTAAAATATGGTTACATCATTCATGTTGAAATTATGCATGTGAGAACTATGCAGAACGTTAAAAGCGTCCGTCATAAAAAGATAAAAATAATTCAAATATTACATTAAATTAAAATAAGCCGTGGCAGCTAAGAGATGACAAGTCCCTACTGACGGCGCCCGTTCAAGAACATGACGCATGGATTAGCGCCATTCAGCTCAACCATTTTGAAGAGAACTAAATGATCCATCACATGCGCCACCATCAGCAAGACATTAGAGTGAGCATGGCATACTCTCAGCCACCAGGGCACATTCAAGTCAATGAAAGACGTACCCAGTAAATGGTAGCTTTACAGTATGTACCTACATAGTACTCACACATGTTCTATGCAATTAAACAATACTAAAAGATTGTATTTATAGAATATCAAGATAGTTTTTAAGATCTTCAGCAGCTCCAACAGTATTTTCAAATGCATTATCAATTAGTTTATGCGCCCCTGTGGAGCAGGACCAGGGTTGGGACAAGCGTTTTTATCAGCGATGTAATCCCTCAACTTATAATCGGATTAGCTGCATAGTGTGCGTTTTATTTATATCATGTGTGTGTTTCATTCAGTTGAAGTATCTGCGGAGGTATTTTATTGTACCATTTAAAACAGTATCCCATGGAAGATGAGTTCACTTTAGCCAGCCTGAAGCTTGGTTGAACTAATTGGGTCCTATTTCTAGTGGTATACTTGTGTATTATATTGTAATAAAATGATAGCCAGTCAGCAAAGTGGTACCTCAGTAGCAGGGCTGCGGGGCTGACAGTCTATGGTGCGCTGGAAGTATCATTGAACATCGTCACTCGTGGATGCTATTCTAAAACTAATTATAATATTATTATTAACTAGCTGTGCCCCCGCGGTTTCATCCGCATAAGTCTCAATCCCGTGGGAATATCGGGATAGTATCCTATGTCCTAATCCAGCACCCTAATTGCGTAACACACTATCAATCATAATCTGAATCATTTTGAAGCCTATTGCTAAACCATTGTTTCATATGTTCGAAAAATTGGTCTGCTCACCAACGTAAATAACGCAATGATTGTTATTGAACTGTCAAAATGAAAGCTATTCCTACTGTTAGAGTGTTACCCAATTACCCAGTAATGTGCCATTCAGCGGTTTTAGCGTGAAAGCGTAATAAACAAACAGACAAAAATTCAAATCTTTTCTCTTTATAATATTAGTTTAGATATATTCGTACACAAATCGGAGGGGACGCCCTAGAGAGACCTAGAAGACCTAGTGACCTTATTACGTGCGTGCGTGTATGACCAGATATATGAACAAAAACGAAGAAAAAGGATGTACGAGTATGTAAGGATCCTAGCAGGCGGCGTTCTGTAGTTTCTGCCTACCCACATGGGAAGATGGCGTGAGTTTGTTTCTGGCATGCCTCGTTTAATCATATTTATGTACGTAGGTCTATATATCTTCAAAGGTCCTCCAAGTTTTCCTCTAATATTTGGCGTGAAAACGGTGGTAGGTTCAATATTTCTGACTGAGAATATCATGTAAGATTATAATCGCTAATAACTTCGAAACTGTTGGAGTAATTGTTGAGCATACAAACCCTTTTAATGCTAGAGTAATGGTTTAGCATACAAGAGATAGATAAGCAATGTGACCAATTACTTTACTTGTGAATCTACTGCACAGCTACCTGTTACAAATAAATAGATACTGTTTCAATCGCGAATATCATAAGCTTGTTAATAGCGGTTCTAATTAGCGCAAAGGGCATCTGATCTCTCATACAGGAGCTAATCAGCAGAGGCTATATAAAGAAGGATCTCTAGAAATTTCCCACTGTGGACGCGCTTCATTATAACAAGAAAATGGAAAACCTGGTTAGTGCAAAAGATTTTCATTTTGTGTTGATACACATGCATGGAATGATTTCCATGCATGTTTTATGTTATGTCTAGGTACTTGTATTCACGCAAGGATTTTAAGGTGACAATATGCAAATATACTTTTATAACTTTGTATTTGGCAAGAGACGGCGAATAGACAGTTTATCTCTTCTCTTTTCAATAGCCAATGATTTTGTCCCCCAGATGCTGATACTGCTGGTGTCGCCATGGCTCTCGTGTGCCATGACTGTGGACGCTGTAAATGACACGGAGCTGCCAGTAAACTCTACGGATTCCAATAAAGATATGTAAGTAAATAAAACACATTGCTGATTGAAGTTTATCATGAAATGATGAAAGCATCTTGTCTTTCCAAAGCGATACTCTTCTTGCATGAGCTGTTTTCCTTAGTGGGGCTCTAACCCCCTATAAAGCATGTAAATATTATGTTTTCCGTTTTGCGACTGCGAACGTTTACTAACACAACAACACTCAATCTCATTTTGATCGCATCTCTCTTGCCCATGATAATGATAAAATATTTTTATTTCTGTAAATTGGTTAGTATAAAACACTTTAACACGTCTTAAATATCTTTTGTTTTAAAACTAGATGAGTTCGGTGTTTTCTATCCAACTACTCAGAAAGCAAGACCGAAACAAAGTCAGTGGTCAGTCTCTTTTAAAGTCCATATGACCTTATGATCTTAAAAGCTTGCGGTTACATTACCAAAGTGCCAGTAAATTGTACCATAGATATAATTTCGCCTTTGGATGATAACAGAAGTCTCTACCAATTCCTTGCCAAACGTAAGGAAGTTAAATTACAAGACTGCAACTAGACTACTTTTGTCTGTGACTATAAGATAGGAGTTAATTAAAACGTTTTTCAGGTACGTAATTCACGCCATGGTGTATCAAGTCGGCATCGTCACTAACAAAACGGACAATGAAACGGCCAACATGAATGCTACGTAAGTTGCCGGACACATAGAAATTATAATAGGCTTATCAGGTGGCAGGTAGGCACGTCCTATGCTGCAGACGTAATGCCATGTAGGGGTGTGTGTAACAATGTAGAATGACATCCGACTGGCAAATCTTTTACCATTTGATCACATTACTTACTTGTTCTCTTATTGCTCGGGTAAGTAAAACAAAAAAAAAACTACAGCAAAACTTTCCCGCCGAGGAATCACTGGCGGAACAATCTACCTTTCTCTTAAAATAGTAACTCGTTGGGGGTTAGGGTGTTTCCGGCAAACGACAAAGACAAAATTAAGTAACGTCTAAATATAAACTAAGTATCGATCGCATTATGACGTAAATTAACATAGAGGCCGACGGGGCACTTCCGTAATAATTGAAGCCACAAAAGTACAAGACTGGTGTCAACTGGGGGTTTAACGTTAAAGGGGGAGCCTTTAACGCAAACAGGCGCGACGTGACAGCGTGACGCGACTCTACAATAGTAGAACAATTCCTATGAAAACTTCATGGAAATTGTTCTACAAAAGTCGCGTCGCGCCTGTCTGGGGGAGACTTAAGTTGAAACAATGATCGTTTTCACGCGGACTGCCGCTTGTAGGTAAGGAGCAGATTATACATATTTTTGACATAGTTTCGAGAGTAGATTTTATTCTTGGTTAATTTCGAATCGAAATGCAGAAACTGCCCACCTGTGCTACAAAAACCATAGCCACCATGGTGACTGGTCTATTTCTAGACGGCTTTATTCGATATAATCTCGTAGCGTTGGGTGGGACAGGAAAAACGTGTTTACAATTATTCCTAATTTATGTTCTTGCCATGTTTTTGCAAGGACGAGAGTTCATCAAAATATTCTAACAATTTTTTGTTTCCTTAGTGGCAACCAAGAGGCTGTGACATTCTTCCACTCCAATGGTTCTCAAGGACTGGATTTGAGTCAGATTCCAACTCCTCTTCTTACCAATGTGACTGCTCAAAGTATGGTGGGAGTAGCACCGATGCCTGTCAACTCGGAGAACGCTCCAAACCAGCTACCTTGGAGCACTCTGAATCATTTAACCAATATGTCACCACCTGCTGCATTAACCGGTAATATTTTAACAGAAATTCACACTGGACCTAACCGCTTAAATAAGAAAACTAAAAATAATCAACCTTTTTGTAGTCTAAACTCTTTTGAGACTATAGTTACAAAAAAAATTGGCATTTATTGCAGGTAAATAGTTTAAAAGAAGCCATAAAAGTTTTACTTTACATGTTTTTTTCTTTTCGTGACTTAAACCTTTATAAAAAAAAATCGGCCTGTTTTATTTAATGTGTGAACAGTAAAACCTTTTATGGCTCGTATTTATAAAACAGAAATATAAGCTTAACCGACTCGTTTGGTAGGGCTTAGCTTAGTCTGCGATTAAAATAAGTTTGGCGCATATTTATTACTTCGCAAAAAAAAATTGCAAATAAGCACAAAATCATAACATTTTTTTTTACATTTTCCAATTTTAAATTCACCCCCTAACTAGTATTTAGTAGGTTGTCCATCTATTTAATTCAGTACATTCACCTGTACTTAGTATGTAAATGCAATATACCTACTGTTGACTTTGCTGAAAATAAAGGATTCATGAATTTTTTTGAACGAACCTCGTATTTCAAAGCGAAACTATTCCGTGAGGTTAGCGAAATATGGATCCACCTACTGTACACATCTGTTATATATGGGTGTACCTACTGTACACACCTGCCAAATATGGGTGTACCTACTGTACACATCAGTCCATCCCTTCGGGGAATAAAAGCGTGATGTTATGTTTGTGCTCGTGCTGAAATTTCAAAAATGCTTTTTTAGTTCCCAAATCACGAGCGTAAAAAGAAAGGATTCGGTAATTTCCGAAAAATAACCTAAATATTTTATTTGTAAGAAAGCAACCTCTTTTGATATTAACATTAGCTAACAACTGGCAATGATTGCAGTAAAGTAATGAAGATTCCATTAAAGTTTTATTTTTAATATTTATTTTTCTTCTTGTGACAAATGGCTTCAATAAATGTTTTTTTTATAAAAACAGCCTGTTTTTTTGTGAATATGTAAGACGACGTAAATTGTTTTTTGTATCGTACTAATTAAAAATGGAAATGCATAAGCCGGTTATTAATTTCTTCCGTCTTACGAGGGCTGCACTAAAAGTATCGGGAATGGAATATTTCCACTGTTCCTGTCATATTAAAATCTTTTTAATTGAAAACTCCTTGGTTGTAAAAATCGAATACCAACTATTTATTTAAAAAAAGATTCTCGGTCTTGTCACAAGGTTCTGTCAAACTTTTTTTTTTTTTATAAGTATTTTTATGGCCTGGTTGCTAAGACCTTTTAGCCAAGTCTTTAGTTTATTTAATTTCCTTCACTCAATTTCTTCGAAAGTGTTTTTAATATATTTATATATTGCTCGATAACAAGTCTTATTTATTAATAATTCTGTCAAGCGGCGGGAGGTATTATTTAGCACAACACTTTCACTACACAATTCACTTAAATCACTCGCTAAAATCAATCTTTGGTTTGGGCTTGATAATTTAGGTTTCCACTTTTCCAGGTACATACTTGATACAAAGAACAAAGAATACTTAGCTAGGTACTTATTTTTCATATTTCTTGACAACGATTTCCATTATTTTCATTTATTTTTTATTTTTGTTTTAGTTTCCTTCGTGTTATTCCCGCCATTCCCCCCCCCCTCTGAGTCTTTCTCTGTCAAACTTGTTTAGTCGTTGACACAGAGTACATTTTATATTGGTCGTTGAGAAAATGGAATTGACTCGACAAAATTCAAGAGCGATGATTTATTATGACTTTCGAAGTGGTTTAACACAAAAACAGTGTGTTGACCGGATGATTTCTGCATTTGGTGATGAAGCCCCATCCAAAACCACAATTTATCGCTGGTTTACTGAATTTCAACGTGGACGTGTCAAGCTCAGTGATGATCCCCGTCAAGGTCGTCCAAAAACTGCAGTCACCCAAGAAAACGTTGATGCTGTGCGTAAGCTGATTGAGGAAGATCGACATGTGACATACCGCGAAATTCAGGCAACTTTAGACATTGGCATGAGTCAAATACAAATAATCTTGCATGAACAATTAGGTGTAAAAAAGTTGTTTTCCCGATGGATACCGCATTCGCTCTGTGAAGAGCAAAAAGCGGCTCGCGTTACTTGGTGCGTCAGAACTCTCGAAAGATTCCACGCAGGATCCTCAAATGCTGTATACAACATCGTATCAGGTGACGAATCCTGGATATACGCGTACGAACCCGAAACAAAAAACCAGTCACGAGTTTGGGTGTTCGAAAATGAGTTAAAGCCAACAAAAATTGTTCGTTCACGGAGTGTTGCAAAAAAAATGGTGGCCACGTTTGTCTCCAAAACCGGCCATGTTACGACTATTCCTCTTGAGGGACAAAGAACGGTTAATGCAGAATGGTATGCTAGCATTTGTTTGCCACGGGTCGTTTCTGAACTCCGTAAAGAGAACTGCAACCGCCGCATCATCCTCCATCACGACAATGCGAGTTCTCACACCGAGCACAGAACAAAAGAGTTTTTAGAGTAAGAAAACGTAGAATTGTTAGACCATCCGCCGTACAGCCCCGACAGAAGCCCTAATGATTTCTATACTTTCCCTAAAATAAAGAATAAATTGCGTGGACAGAGATTTTCATCACCTGAAGAAGCTGTGGCCTACAAAACGGCTATTTTGGAGACCCCAACTTCCGTATGGAATGGTTGCTTCAATGATTGGTTCCATCGTATGGAAAAATGTGTCAAATTTCGCGGAGAATACTTCGAAAAGCAATAAATACATTTTTAAATACTCGTAGTAATGTTGTGTCACTTCCTTGATTCCCGAAATTTTCAGTGCCGCCCTCGTAATAATATTTAGTACCTAGTCCATCTGTTTAATTCAGTACATTTAATTACTTGGGATATTCGTGAAATATATTCCTAATTACCTACCTATGCCGACTACATTTTTCTGAAAATAAAGTTATTCACGAAACACGTTGATGAACGCATCTCTTATTTTAAACACAAACTATTTTCTGAGGGTTTTCAATTAAAAGGCTGTGGAATTGTAGACTATCGTGAACATAGGAAGGTCTAAAGTTGCCATTAACCCAAAAAATGCATTTTTTTTTCATTTCACTTTGTGTGCCTGTGAATCTAACAACAGCACCGTCTCACAATGATCTGAAATCCTGCCCATGACCTCGTGCAAGGGTGGATCCAAGATTTATTTCTGGGAGGGGCACATGGGCCAAATAGATAAGAAGTGTCTCCTATATCTAGTATTACACTATGCTGTTTTGTATAGGTTAATTCTTTTTCAATGACATTTAAGAATTGCTACAAAAAATAATACAATTTTAGCACCCCGCCACGAATAGGATAGATTTTCTTTTGACCATAGATAGGTAGATACAGAAATAAGATTTACTTTGTTGACATAGGTAGTAAAGTTTAAGAATTAAGAGAACTTGGGCTCCAAGAGCGAGCGAAGCGAACTCAATAATTTTACCACCCCACCACTAAATGGTTTGGTTAGTTACTCTTTTGACCATTCATAGTATTAGCTAAATATTTTTTATATATTGGAGAAAGCTGTATAATTTTTGGACGCGCGAGGCCCTTCGGACCGCGCTCTCTTTTTTATCATTATATGTTATGCTGAAATCCTCTCGCCGACTGCGACTCTAGGCCGGTGCACCGTTGGCTTAGCAGACCTCTGGACACGAGACGAACTTACTGTACCACTTCGAACCTTAGTAGTTTCGCCAGTGCTGCTGAAGATACAGTAACCTACGTGCAGCAAACAATGTCTTGATGGATATTCATTCAGGCCAGTGCATTCAGACGATTCAATTTTATTTTACCTAAACCGTTTAAGGGGGCACGGGGCCCAGTGCCCTCCCCCCGTGGATCCACTCTTGACCTCATGCATTATAAATTTAATCAATCTCCTTTAACTGGCAAAACATAGGAGTACAAACACATATGCCCATCCGTTTGGGGCAAAAAATCGTGTTATGTTTGAAATGTTATGTTTGACCTCGTGGTCAGCTGTGCTTGCGTTACCAACGTACAGGCACTCAGTCAGTCTTACCTTTTGAAGAATGATTAATAAAAAAAGGTATATCGATCTGTCTAGGTATCTATTTAGCCCATAGTGTCCCACTGCTGGGCAAAGTCTTCCTTTTCCCTTTTCCACACTGCTACTGCGGGCCAGTCCTTTCGGTAGGAGTCAAGTTCGTCCCTCCATCTTCATCTTGTTTATTTATTTATTTATTTATTTAAACTTCTCGCACACAATAACATACAAAGGCGGACTTAATGCCTTAGGCATTCTCTACCAGTCAACCAAGGGTGGTGTAGAGATAAGATGGCAGGTGCTCTGCTTAACAGGCGTTAATAATAATAAAAAAAATATTAAAAAGATAACATAATTAATTATACATGCATACAAACTTATAATACACATACATATATATTTACTATAATATATACCTACATTATATAATACATATATATATACTATATATATACACTAAAAGGGAAGGAGGTAAATGAGATGACTCTACACTATTTATTTTGAAAATAACTCTGCAATTTTCGCTTAAATGCATACCGACTGGTGGCCGTCCTGATATCAAGAGGAAGCGCATTCCAGAGAACAATGGACTGAATATGAAAGGACGAATGAACGAAATCAGAAGTATGAGGAGGGCAGAGTAGGAGAAGATTATTGGAAGAACGCAGATTCTTAGCGTGTGAAGAACATAAATATTGAAAGTGAGACATAAGATAAGAAGGAGGGGTGGGGGAGTTGAGAAAGGAGAAAAGTGTGGTCAAAGCGCGCAAACTTCTCCTTTGGCGAATGGACATCCACTTGAGCTCAGTCCTATAACTCGACACGTGGTCATATTTCCTAAGGTTGAAAATGAACCGGATACCATTGTTGAGCAGTCTGTCGAGCTTATCTAGCAAAACCACATTCAAGTCAAAGTAGCACACATCACCATAGTCAATGATGGGGAAAATCAAAGTCTGCACAAGCATAGTTTTCGTCTTAGTTGTCGTCTTGTTCTTTGGTAATAAGTAAATAATATCTTTAAATAACCTAAATAACTCTCGTCATTTTATTATAGTGCAACCTCTTTAGACACTAACTTTAGCCGCCGCAATCATTAAACTGGCAATAATGGCAGAACATAATGAAGATGCCAAAGTTAAAGTTTTATTTTTACTGTTTTTTTCTTCTTGTGACAAATGACTTGCGAAATTGTTTTTAGTAAATCCGCCTATTATTTTTGTAAATGGGGAAGGTCGGTCAAAGCTAACTATAGATGGCGTGACCAAAGCTGGGTCCCTACGGCCTACAATAATTTTGATATTTCGTTCATTCATTCCATTTCGTGTTCATTCATAAGTTTGGTTTTATTCCACTATTTCGTTATTTTCGGTGATTTCAATATTTTAAATAAATATTTATTCGACATGGAAAGTGTCAGAATAAAAACCTTTTTCCGAGCATTTAGGATCATAAAAAGGAGTCATTTTCCCAAAAAGATGGAAAAACCGCCTTGCGCCTTGCGTTATTAGCTTGTTTTGGGAACTAGCTATTACGACAGCGCCATTTTGACAATTGCCTTCCCCTACCTTTTTGTTCATGATTTTGAATTTCATTGTACTCTTCTAATTAACAATTTTCCAACGTAGGAGGTAGGTAGGTATGATTAAATAATACCTAAAAAAAAAACAACGCACATCCGACCATCCATAATATCTATATTTAACCTACAGTATACTGATCAAAGCAATGGATGAACGTGAAAAAAACAATGTAACGAGGAATTTTAACTACTTATACTTACTAACAAATATTATATTTTATTTCAGGTTCAGAACCACAAAAACCTTCAAAGAGGTCAATCCGAAGTATTGATATACTGGATGATAAAGACATGCCTTTTAATGAATTCTATAAGAGTTTATTTAAGAGGGAGGTGCCTGTCGGCAAGACGCCTGTGGCTATACACAGCGGCGCAGCGGTCATCCCACAGTCAGCCGGGGTTCAGTCCATTGGCATCCCACCTCTACTTACCCTTAACAACAACATGTCTGACATACCAGTGCCCATACCCAACACTTCAGTTGTGCATTACTCTAAAATTAACACCCTTGTGACTAAGCCTTAACTTTAGAAAAAAATATGATTTTAAATTTTAGGAATAAGTTAAACAAATATTGTAAGTAATTCAGTTAAGTATAGGTAGTACTGTTAATTTTATTATTAATGCATAAAGTTTGGCTTGCCAACAATTAACTTTATAACTATGTTTATTAACAAAACTTTACCAAGATTAACGTTCTAAATGTTCTAACAGAGAAAATTGTAAGAAAATAACAATCTCGATGCTGTATCCACCTGAAAAGTTAATATCGGTACCTAAAGATAATTTACCGATACTAATAGTTAACATTAATAAAGTTATGAAACCAACCCAGTATTCAATGAAATCAACTTTTTGGAGCCAATTCACAAAGTCTGGAAGGGGTTGCTCGCAAGCTACGCACGCGCCAACCTGACGCATGCGTACTCGTAATTTAATGATTTGTCGCACCTCGGCCGAAGTCCCTGCCACTAGCTAGGTAAAGTAAACGTTAATTCCACAAGGCAACCATGCCGCTCCAGATATCACTTTTATAGCACCAACAAGTGAGGCTGCGCCAGGATGAGCTCGCCCAAACTGAATGAACGATGCGCCAGCACGATGAGCAACGGGAAAAAGCTTCTCGCCAATGACTCGAAAGAGGACTCCTTGGACAATTCTGTGAGTACTTTTATTTAAAATATATTTGTGATAAGCTGTGCCTTTGTTTTAAAGTAGGAATTAAGTGATCAAATGAAGAGCAAACCATTAAATAAATAATTAAAGATGAAAGTATCCATATTGTGTCAAGCTACATCGCTGGGGTCAATGAACTTTGTCCGACCCAGTGCAAAATAAATTAAGTATTAAATATTGGATACATTAATGTGTAGTAGTGGATAATGTATCACAAAATAAACGTTATCAGCTTGCTAGTTATTTTGAGACCTATCTTATTAGGAGACTGAAATCGTTGGTGGCATATTTTATGGATATTATAATATAGAGAAGCTCTAATAGTGTAGCTATTCCACTGTTCTCAAATCTACTGTAAGATCTACCGTCGAACAGTAAATAATTTCAAAAAATTTTCAGATTAGAGAATCTATAAAATCTGAGAGACCAGGGAAGAATGAGGAGGACTGGCGAAGGCGCACCATCATTATTGAAAAGAAAAATGGCAGCTACGGGTTCACACTGCAGAGCTATGGGATCCATTACAAAAAGGTACGGGTTTCTTATTTCAATACTAAAAGTAGCTCTTATAGCTTTAACTTCAGTTACCTATATTGTAACCAAGCATTAGCAAATTTACACTGCGAATTATTAAAACATTTCATAGTTTAATTTGTGTCTGTAAGATTACATAAAAATCTTTTGCGCTATAGTGTAACTAACTGAAGGCAGCACGATATATAATCAATGTAATAGAGTATCTGTTTATCTACAGGAACAAGAAATCGAAGTAATTACGTACGTGGACTACGTTGAGACGGATGGTCCAGCTGCTGCGGCGGGGATGCGTGAGGGTGATGTCATCCTGTCTATCAACGGCACGGACGTGGAGCGCGCCGACCATGGCGCCATCGTCGACGCCATCAACAGCTGTGACTCCAGAATGCGCATGGTCGTCATCTTCGAAGACTGCGTGAGAAAAGTAGAACTACACCTCAAATACATCAACCTCCAACGAACCCTGCAATCAAAAATGAGGGAATTAGAACAGCTCACCGTTCGAGAACGGCAAATGTTTGACTGTAACTGGAAAACGCACAGTTTGCCTTCTCAAAAGAAGAAAACGTCCCAATCTGATGTGATTTCAGACAACGAGGAGAATAATATCGGAGAAAATATAAACAACACGTACTGTAGACCAACGCTCTCCAGTGAGAACGTGACGGCCGCCAAACCTCCGCAGACCAACGTGTTCATGTATCAGTATCTCGATCCGCGCTACGGAGCGTGCCTCATACAACCCAACCTACGCACCGGGAGCTTTGTCATTACAGTAGGCTCTCCGAGGAACAGGCGCGAATGCCATCACTATGTTGTGAAAACACCTGGCCAGGAATGTCACAGAGCTTCAGAGAACTACAAAACAAGTAGTGGGAAACACAACAAAGTTCACAGAAGCAGTCATAGCCACGGATGCCCTCCATGCATGCCTGCGTACAACAATCAAGATGCTAACAGTCTCGAGGCTTACGATCTCGCTAGTCCCTGCTGCGATCCGCATTGCGTGCCCAATACTAGGAAGAAAATGCGAAGAAAGAGAGAATGCTCCAAAGAACACAAGAGGAAAGAGAAATGCCAACAAGTTGACAAATCTACACAGAAGCCGGACAGTGGTTCTCACATGCGGACTAAGAAAGTTTGTCAATCGGGACACTGCTCGAATCGCTATCGATATCTTACAACGGAGTCCACACAGACGAGCCAGTGCAGCCTTCAGTCGTACGCAACGAGCAATGCCACCGTACCGTGTGATAATTCAGCTTCCAGTTATAGTACTTCCTTAAGTAGCGATACACTCTTTTGGGATAATGATAGGACAGAAACTAAGTCATCGCCCAAAATCCAATACCAGAGCAGTCATCAACACGTGAAACCGAAGTCATGGGATAATTTAACAACTAAAGCATTTGGAGGTTATGGATTTGGGTATGGCTACTTAGATACTACGACGAAACAATCAAACCGGTCCAAGAGTCACGGGCGTAACCACAGCAGCCGCAGCACGCAGAGTCACCATGAGTACCAGCACCACTCACAAGAGAAACACGCTCACCGACAGAGCGCCCCGCACCACTGCTCCGTGTACACCAGAAGTCACAGTCACTGCCCTCCGACCAAGTCCACGGAGAGCCTCATCATGGTGCCCAAGTATCAGTTGGAGAGCAGCGGCTCTGAGAGCAGGCTTGCTTGTGAGTGCGTCGAGTCCATCGACTACTACCGCAGAGTGAGCAACAGCAAGAGCCCCGCGGACCAGCACTCAGCTGCGTACTACACGCAGCACTTCATCTATCCGACGCACTCGTACAAAAAGAAGGACCCCAACATAAGCTCAGAAATAACGAGACTTTAAAATGAGTGAGATTTAAAAAGCAATAATCTATAGTAATAGTAACCATCACTGCTCAAGAACAAACCTGTTAAGATAACTTAGTTCCAATTTGTCATTTTAATGTAGATGTTAACTGTAATTTTACCAAGTCCGCCATTAACCGCTTTTTACCTACTGATTATTAGTTTTTTTTATAATAAATAAATATCAACGAACTCATTGATTTTATTTAAAATATACACCTTCCTACCGATATCAACAACGAAATTTCTTTCTTACAGAAACGAGCAATATTGTTAATTTCAGAGTGGATGTTCAGTATTATAATATAATACTGAACATCCACTCTGAAATTATACCTTTACATTATTAGACCTATAGCGATCAAAATTGGTTCAGCAGTTTAGCCATGAAACCGTAACAAACAGACAAACACTTTCGCATATAAAATATTTGTGGTGATAACAAAAATATTTTTGCATCAACCTAACCCGAATATAATACTAATCATTGTTCATACCAAATAAGTAACCGAATTAGGCTCCGCCTGATAATATTAACTGTTTACTTATGTGATTAAGGCCGCTCTGTTTTTTACTAAATTCCCTCTTAATTATATTAATTCAACCACGAGACGTTTCGGGTGGACAGTAGTACGGAGTGGAGGGAAATCCTAGAAGGAAGACACTGCTGACTATGCTCTTGTAACCTAACTTTCGTTGTCTTTTATGACTGATACTTGAGGATGTGAGAAGGGCATTGTTGTCGCAGAAAAAAGATTAACCTTCGCTTCGCTGACAACATAGTCTTATTCTACGCTTCTGCCTCGGAAATCGGACAAATGCTTGAATATCCACATGTCAAAGACCAAACTTATGACTAACAGCACCAAAACACTATCTTTACGTTGAGGTTGCCAGGGTCCACGCTGCGTTCATGAATACATATCGGACAGCATAATCAGCTGGGAGACAGGCCTCCTCTGTGAGAGGGAGAGGGCCGTAATCCACCACGCGGGCCCAGTTGGGTTGGTGGATGTCACATGTTTTCGAAATTTTGATTCTAGGACGTACCTTTTAAGCTATTGCATAGCTTTTATCGCGGGCTTTGAGCGCGACGACCGAATCAAGAAATTCCGTAACGAAAATAAAACCTAACACCCCCCACTCCGCCTACCATGTAGTTCGGCCGAGCGTTCGCTTCAAAATCATCCAATGACTTCTCCCGCTCTGGGCGGAGCGGAAGAGCGTGTCAGACTCTTACTGACTAACACCCACCCGTGTTCCTTCAATTGCCTGTGCGCCAGGGCCACGTACCTACGATACGAACCTATATTTGAGCCAAATAGTCTCATTCCAGGCGTGACAAGACAAAGCCATGAAAGATCTAATGAAAGGGGATGTACCCTTATCATTTTACTTGCATACTTCCCATCCACACATATGGTGCACAAACATGATCTTTGACAAATCATCAAAAGTCCACGCGCGCGGTTTGCCAGGGACGTACCTATGGAGGGCAGTATTTTAGGAGTTAAACTTACAGACCGCGTAAGAAATAATATGCCTACTACGTTCTGTCACGCAAATTGCCGATGTGGGGAAAAAAGCTGCTAAGCTGAAATGGGATTGGGCACGTCATGCACATGTCAAATAGCAGACAATCGCTGCACAAAATTAACATTGGAATAGGTGCCAAAGGAGAAAATCAGATTTCGTGGAAGGCAGCTGGCAGCAGGAAGCGAAGCCGACGAGATGCTTTATGAGAGACTGGACTTTAAACAGCAAAAAGCCGTGAGAAGATGGAAATAATGGATCCCGCCCTTAGATAATACTAAGTATTATTAACCGAAAAAATATAAGACATCACATTTAAAATTAGGTAGGTACCTATTTTATTAATGTATTTACTTAATGAATTTGTGAACATGATAGAGTAGAAATAGTAGCCGATTGATGAGGCCGGTTATATAAAATATTATTGTGTAGTGACGTATCGAATAAACGCCAAAAAATGTATAGCACTAAATAATTAGGTTGAAACATTATCTTTCGTTAAGAGTCATACTTCCTCAATCTTCAAGCTAAACTGTGGCAAATTCGCTTGCTATCGCCGAAATTAGGTGGGTGAACTTATATCTAGTGCGGGTTGTGAGTTAGGCCAAGGGTCAGATGGCGGACAGTGCGCCTGCGCCGGCGGCGGAGCGGCAGAGCGTCGGCGCGCACCATCGCAGGCATGCGTCCAGTCGCGCAGCTCGCCCGGCCGCGGCCCGCGCGCATCTACTTCTTCGTCGCCGGTTTTCTTCTGCTATTCTACTCCACTACTACCACAGCGTCGCCGCAAGTAAGAATTTTATTTTTCATATTTCTGTTCCCAGAGACAAAAGTGATGTGGCATAAATTCCTTTCAGTGGTGAGATTAACTTAATCGATTCAATTGCAATAAGCGTGATGTGTAATATCCATTTATTTTCAGCAATATATTGTGTGCAAAGACTTTAATTCCGACCGGTGCTTTACATTGCAAACCGAATTCAAACATGATGTGGCTGGAGCGAGAGAACTCTACTCAGACATTATACCCAACAACTGCTTCATCAGCAAAACGAAACCTCACCCAGGATTAAAACAAACTATTACGGTAATTTCAGAAGTTTTTATAACTTTGTTTTATAAACTGATATAATTGCTTTGCGAACGATTGAATGATCTCATTGTGCGTTATGATAAGGCGGTAAAAGCACTTAAAGCTTTGCGATATTTTATTGTTCTTTGCGCTCCAAATAGAATTCATATTATAAAGATGCTATAATTCCTGCATGTAGATAGTATTATTTGAGATATGCAACCAATAAATCTAACAGTAATGAAGTCATAAATAGTAACAAATAATATCAGCTGCCCTGAGTCAGGCGACGACTAGCTTGTGACCCACTTAATATGAAATAGGTAGGCACTTAGAACTTATCAATTCTGTTTCTGTTGTTCTTCGAGAAGATTACAGAAGTAATCTTCTCGAAGAACAACAGAAACACACTTCTACACACTATCTTCTGCTGATATTTAATTTAAATGTAGGTTAGCAGATTAATTAAGGAACGATAGTAACGGAAGTCCTACATTAGAAAATATCAGTGCCTCGGTTATTCCCCCGGTATATCTTTACCCCGATTGATGCAATAGTCTCGCACCCTGTTACATGGGACTTCAACATAACCGCCGAAATGTGGGTGTGATAAAGGTACACCTCTGCCTTACCGTTTGTGGGATACAGTCGTAGTGTTCTGATGTGTTGTGAAGACACATGTTGTCCAATTCACGGAAGCGTTCCATACTTGTTTTTACAAGCTTTTTGAAGTGAAAACTTCTTTAGCCCGGTTTGGTTTTGAAAGTCGATGAAACGAAAAAGCAACATTAAAAGGGATGGATATATACATCTATAGGATTTAACGTGCGAGAGAATGAGATAGAATACATTATACCGTCTTCAAGTTCACATTTTTTAAGGTTTCACTTCTATCGTGTGTGAACTGCACACATTGGTAGTTTATATACTTACCAAAGTTGATGGACAGTCGTATGCTAATCGAGATTTATTATAATAACCAACACTTTAATATTAATGTAACCCTTAAAATATGACTTTTGATTTTTGTTCATCATGTTAAAATGCAAACCGTACGTTATTTTTCAACTGTAATACGATTTATTGGCTTTTATAAATTGAGCCAGTTGGTATCCACATGATTAATTTCAGCGCTTTTATCATCATTCAACTATTATTTAAAATGTAGAAGTTTGTGAGTTGTTAATCAATCATGCTTTAATGGATTCCACAGCTTGGGCATCCAATTCTAGGGACAAAAAAATGGATACTTTCATCTGGGTACACGAAGTAGTTTCGCTAGGATGCAAGTGAAACCGCGGACAAGAATCCTAAGACCTAGAAGTATACTATAATAATATACTGTAGAACTCAGTATGTGGTAGTACACAAAAGATTTTTATTTTTCTTATTTCAGTTAGTCCCATAGTAAAAGTTGTTCAGTCCCTTCCTTTACCTAACATAGTATAATAATGGGTAGATATGCATAATAATGGGTAGATATGCATAATATAATAATGGGTAGATATGCATTTTTTTGTTTGAATATATGTTTTACTGTGTGACACTAATAACTAGATGCATGAAGTTAAATTGTGCAACAATTCCATAAATTAACTGCTTATGCTCAATGTCATAAAATATTACTTACAGCTTCATGATATTTATTATTATCGAGCTTGAGTTCTAAGCGTAGGTATTTTTATTTATCACGCTTGTATTAGGAGATAACTTCTTTTTGTCAAGGTTGACCGTGTTTCCTTGGCCTATGTTTCACAATTACATTATCGTAAATGGAACAAAGAAAACGTTTTATTATGTCAAGGCGATCTAAGACTCAATGCGTTATACATGAGTATATTGTTTCTGAATCAGGTCACACCTTTTGGTAGTGGATCAACAAGGCGCTTGTTCTGTAAATCCTTAGTATTGGAAGGATTCCAAAGGGATCGTCGAGACGCATCGTATTCCCGTCGAGGGCGATACAGAGGCCAGACTCAGTCGCAATACCTGGCGATAGACCGCGGAGTTGGCAAAGATGAAGGAAAGGCCGAGGCCCATTCAGCCGCTGATTCATCCAGGGCGACCGTTGGTGAGTTATGTGCCTTATGAATCTTTACATAGTATAAAACAAAGTCGCTTTTTTTGTCCGTACGCTTAGATCTTTTAAACTATGCAACGGAGTTTAATGCGGTTTTCATCAATCGACAGAGTGATTCAAGAGGAAGGTTTATATTATGTATAATACATGCATATTATAATAGAGAAAAGCCAAGAATTTCAAGTATTTGTAATGCGATGTCGTAAAAAACATATTTTTGTGCGCTTACATTGAAAAGCTGGCTAAACCTTACGAGATAGATCAAAATAATATACTACGTAATTGTATATCTTAAAAATATCTACAAAAAAGTACGCGATGACATGTGTCTATCTCCTAAGGATAATCGACAATAACTGTTTTTATCTTTTCCATATTACAAAAAATAGGGTTATAATACAGTATTATTCTTTATCCAATTAAATACTTTAGATACGTTGTGCATTTAATGTAGATCAAAATTGCCCTTGACAGTACATCATTAAAATGAATATCTTAGAAGATATCAGAGATTTAAAATGCGGGGGCAGAGCGGCCGTCAGGCTGTACGACGTACGTCCGTCCCGGGTGGCAGCGGCCGGCGGGCGCGGCGCGTGCCTATAAATCAATCCAATATGTTAATTAGTAACATAATATTATTAATCACTCCACACTGATACCACATTAGTATCTACATGGCACCCCTGCGAAGCCGGGGCGGGTCGCTAGTGCGTTTATAAAAATGTACCATAGCGATATTTGTTTGTCTGCAGTTCGGATGAACGAAAAGAAAATCAAATACATATACAATAAGGTCATATCTATTTCAGTTGGAAACAGCGGCATGGGACAAGCCCAGAGTCAATCAATGTATGATCCGAGCTGCGAGGACTGTCTGGGTCGACCTGACTTAGGAGGAGAAACTTTGAAACGTCGACCAGGTGATATGTATGTATCTTCTTGTATGAGTTTACCAACATAATTTTTATACAGTCTATCAGTGGCGAAGGTTCCATACAACTCGATTCCTACCGGCTTCCCTTTTATAAATGGCACAGTCCGTATTCTATAGACAAGTAATAGAATCACAGGGCCGTATTTAACCGTGTGGAGGCCCTGGGGCAACCAAAAAGTGTAGGCCCCGAAAATTTTGTGGATCAGACGATAAAAAAGTAAAACACAGTTTTCAATCATTTTTAAACAGGGTGGATTTTTTTGCTAGGGCAGTAAGGACAAGGTACCCTAACGGTTGTACGGTTGTACCTACACACCGTGTGTAAAACAGCGAAAAAAAATATCAAAGGAAAAGTTGTTTACTAGTCGGAATTTAAAACTATACTATTTTTTCGAAGTCTCTATTGTGGGGGCCCCTCTTTTGTGGAGGCCCCGGGGCGGTCGCCCCGGATGCCCTCCCCTAAATCAGGCCCTGTAGAATCACATTAAAGATTTGTACTCCAGCTTACCTTTTACAAAAATTTACCCTTCGCTACTGCAGTCTATCACAATGTTGGGAATAGTTATAACTAGAAATGAGCTTAGTTGTGTTGAGTAGATTTTTTTTATCTGATTAAGAAAGCGATTCATATTAGAACTATCACATGACGTTAAAGTGATTAATTTTTTATGGGTAATACTCGTTTCGCACATAATATTTTATTCAATTTAAATATTAAGTTTTCATATCTATGCTATGGATAATACTAATTGGGCGAGTGGTAACCACGGCTACAGGTAGAGAACATATTGTTTAGGTATTGGAAGAATTAAAGAAAAGACTTAATGTATTGTGTTTGCCATAAATATAAAAAAATATTCCGCAACGCAGCATATATATGTTATGTATCCAAATAGTCCGGTCAAAATAGACATTTCAAATTACAAAAACTCCGACAGAGCTGAATTTTGCCGGAGACCTTGGGTATACCAGTAGAAATAAAGTGCTAAAAGTCCCCATCGATCCCATGTGTGCTAAAAAAGTTATTCAAGGTCAAAGGTATTTTTTTTCGGTTTTTTGGATTATTCTCGAAAACGATAAGTATTATCAAAAATATAGCCCAGACAAAAATTGTAGACTATAAAATTATCTACAAAAAAGGTCCTAATACTTCTTTTCCTAACAATCACAATTCCTATCTTAGGAATCAAAAGCTGTTACTGCACGCATTAATTTTGAGTATGATTTAGTTGCTGTTAAGGCTAAGTATCATGACAATTATTACAAGTCATTACCGGGAAAAACCACCATAAAAAAAACGCGCCAAGTACACTACCTCACAGGTGGTGTGGAAATGTGTGCATATGATGTAGAATGTAACACCTTCAACTTTTAGAATCACGATATCTTAGGAATGGTGATAGTTAGGAAAAAAATTATAAGAACCTTTTTGTAGATAATTTTATGTTCTACAATTTTTGTCTATATTTTTGATAAAACTTATGGTTTTCGAGAAAAATCCAAAATATTTGACCTTTTTGACCTTGAATAACTCTTTTGGCACACATGGGATCGATGGGGACTTTTGGCACTTTATTTCTACTGGTGTACCCAAGGTCTCCAGCAAAATTCAGCTCTGTCGGAGTTTTTGTTATTTGATCACTATTTTTATGTCTAATTTGACCGGACTAAAAGTAATACTTAGCGCACACGAATCCGTGATTATTTAGTGCAGGGTAGATTCAATGTGATCCGATTAATCATTGCTGTAGAGTTGTGTGTGTTATTGGTATTAAAGGGAGGAGATATTATAGTATTTATAGCGGACTAGCTTCTGCCCGCGGCTTCGCCCGCGTGACTGTCGGAAATTATCCCACGGGAACGTGCTCCCGAGATAAATAGTGTCCTATCATCCAAATCTATTCAGCCGTTAATGCGTGAATAAAATAAAAAAACAATATAATCTTTTTTATTTTATTGAACAGGTTTTTATGGATCTGGGACACTTGCGCGATAGACATTTCCGCGAAAGACACTTGCGCGAAAATACATTTCCGCGAACGGACTATTGCGCGAAGGGACACTTGCGCGAAAATACATTTCCGCGAATGGACTTTTGTGCGAATGGATATTTCGTCGCTCGCATGACTAACGGTCCTATCTCCGTATTGTCAATCATTCAGGACAAGCGTTTTGCGGTTATGACATTTCTAACTAACATAAAATATTAATTTATTGGCAATTCAAAATGGTTATATTTTGAAATTGAAATAACATAGAGAAACGACGGTTATCGCAAAAAGTAAAGAATCACGAATAGAAAAATGTAGTTGCCCTAACTCAAATCAGCAAAAAAATTAGATAGGTAGTACTTGTAGTCATGCGAGCGACGATTTGCGCGAGACACTTGCGCGAATCCATTTGCGCGAAAGGACAGTTGCACGAAAAAGTTGCGGAAATGAGATTTCTTAATAGCATCACGCCTGTATTCTTCAAAGGGTTGGACAGCGGTGTATAGTCCACCCACAATTCGCCAGTTATGGCAAGTTACAGACAGACTGGAAGTAAACAGTCCAATTAGGCGTCAATAGTGATCATTGTAGGTTTTTAATTGCACCTTTTTGGTTTAACCAATTGTTACAATAAGTCGTATCTCTATGTATTTTACTGTGTGTGCAAAAATAATAAAATAAAAAAGGTGCAGCCAAAAAACTACGACGGTCACTATTGACGCCTAAATCGACGGTTTACTTCCAGTTTGTCTGTAACTTGAACAAAACTGGCGATATGTGGGTGTACTATACGCCCCTGCTCAACCCTTTCAAAGAATAGAGGCGTGATGTTATGAAGAAATCGAATTTCCGCAACTTTTCCGCGCAACTGTTCTTTCGCGCAAGTGGTTTGGCGCAAGTGTCCTTCGCGCAAGTGTCTTTCGCACCATTGTCCATTCGTGCTAAATTCCATTCGCGGAAATGTCTTTTCGCGCAAGTTTTCCTTCGCGCAAAAGTCCATTCGGGGAAATGTCTTTTCGCGCAAGTGGGTTGGTGCAAGTGTCTTTTGCGGATATACAAGGTGGGGCAAAAGTAATAACCCGATGTTGTTTTACTGTAATTTTTTTAGCAATGAAAAATTTTTGTTCTACTTGTGGCATATATTTATTTGACGAATTAGAATTATTTCAATCAAGTTGAGAAAATGATATCGGTCAAGTAGCCGCCGCCAAAATGGATGATAATACGGGCTCTTTTTATGGCATTTTCCATCACTTGTGTCAGAACTTCCAGCGATAGGTTCTCGCATTCCTGTCGGATATTCCCTTTAAGGGCTTCAAGAGCCTGAGGCTTGTTTACATAAACCCGGGACTTCCAAGTAACCCCACAAAAATAAGTCTGGAGCGAAACGAGTCTGACACAATACTTATTGTGGATATGTGCACTCGCTCTGAGAACGATTTAGATTAAATGCGCACATGATTAACAAATGTCCGCTCAAGTGGCAGGGTCGCCATATAAGGACGGGACTTTAAGGGAAATGAAACATTTCAATGCTGAGTAAACACTGAGTATATTTGGTGCATTGAGACATCTTATATGCACTCACACAAGCATAATATAGTATACTTACACACTACATCACAAAATCGGGTGATCTGGCCGGCTAGTGCAAATCGCCAAAGCGAGAGATTAGATGACGAGGAAATGCTTATTATTATTATTACAATTATTCGGCGTTCTTGAGGAATATAGCGTTCCATGGCTTATTGACGTATATTCTGCATATGTTTACTTCACAATTGTTAAAACAGAATTGACCTTTGCCACCATTTGCAAAAGTTATAGCGCATTCCAATAGGGTGATTACTTTTGCCCCACCTGTTATCTTTCGCACAAGTGGCCTGCTACCGGTTTTTATGATTTTAAATGTCTAACTTAAAAATAATAATAATCCATTTTCATATTAGATACCATCATTATATTGAAATGGGTACTCTAGCGTCGCTACTGACCATTTATTTCCTACATATTAGCTAAGTTGTTTTATTTATAACTTCGAATTGTAATAACTTTTAAGCGGGTGGACCGATTTAAATTAAATACATACTAATATGAATAATACCACAAGACACGGGTTCTGACTATATTTCCAATTCCTTTAATCTGTTAAAAAGAAGCACAAAATATTCAATATCCATGTGAATTTTAATATCATCTCCTATTTTACTCCCTTGGTGATGGATGGAGTGATTGTAATTAAAAAAAAAGCTGGCACAATTTTTTTTTGTACCAAAATCTTATATTTTAATTTCCATATCCCTAACTTAAGAAATGTTAAGTTCCCATACAATACAAAGTTAAATCCCCTATATCACCTTTTAGGATTATATTTGAGGCAAAAGTTAGCCAAGTTCCTTCCCCGGGATACCATCTTTCGCCTTGGCAAAATTTTATCCAATCCATGCAGTAGTTTAGGCGTGAAAAGGTAACCTACAGACAGACAGAAAGTCAGAGTTACTTTCGAATTTATAATATTAAGTATGGGTTACTGTATGAATGACCGCATTTTGCGGACAAGGACATTTTGAAGGACATATCTTATTGGTGATGTTCTTCAGAAAGGTCAAGTGCGTAGTACTCGCATATATGACCAGGCAGTATTTAAGGATAATAACAGGTGGCGTTCTGTACTTTCTGTCCACCCCCATATGTATGTGCTGTATGAAACTGCATGTTACCGTTTATTTCCTACTACTTTTACAATTAGGGATAGCTTTCAAATTGTGGTTAGGGGCGTAGGACTGGTCTAAGTATATTTTTTTTTTAATACCTCTATATTACTATGTACGTACGTATACTACTACTATACTATATGTATGTACGTCAATATATTAAATATATATTTCAGATCTAATCAGGACGGCTCGCCAGGAAGCACTGGTTTCGATAACGGGCCCAATAGGCTTGGAGGAGAAGGCCCTGGTCAAATAGTCGACCCTAGAACTGGCGGCTATGGAGTAAATCAAGGCGGGACACCCGGCGGAGATTATGGTCGCTATGGACATCCTGGTGTAACCGGGGGCTTTGGTCCTGGGAAAGATGGCACACAAGGGGGTTCCAATTTATACCCTTTACGAGGTAATCAGCCAGGTGCAATAAATAATGGTGGTTTAGGACCCAACGGACAATCAGGTTTTGGGACCAATCCAGACGGCACGCCATTTGGAATGCGACCACCAATTATGCATGGTTCGACTGGAATACAAAATGGAAATAACAATGGAGGTCCAGGGGGTAACTTGGGAAATCAACCTGAAGGCATACCTGGTACACAATCTTATGGAACAGGTCAACCTGGCACAGGCGATGGCACACTTGGTGGTTCTAGACCTGGGGTTCCTGGGACATACACTGGTATTTCTGGTGGACCACAAGGTGGTTCTATACCTGGGATTCCTGGAACGTTCACCGGTTCTACGGGTGGACCACAAGGCGGTTCTATACCTGGAATTCCTGGGACATACACTGGCACTTCTGGTGGACCACAAGGCGGTTCTATACCTGGGATTCCTGGGACGTACACTGGGTCTACGGGTGGACCACAAGGCGGTTCTATACCTGGAATTCCTGGGACGTACACTGGCTCTACGGGTGGACCACAAGGCGGTTCAATACCTGGGATTCCAGGGACATACTCTGGCACGTCTGGTGGACCACAAGGCGGTTCAATACCTGGGATTCCTGGGACGTTTACTGGTACTTCTGGTGGGCCACAGGGAGGTTCAATACCTGGGATTCCTGGGACGTACATTAGCACTTCAGGTGGGCCACAAGGCGGTTCAATACCTGGAATTCCAGGGACGTACACTGGCACTTCTGGTGGACCACAAGGCGGTTCGATACCTGGGATTCCTGGAACGTACACTGGCACTTCAGGTGCGCCACAAGGTGGTTCAATACCTGGGACGTACACTGGCACTTCTGGTGGACCACAAGGCAGTTCCATACCTGGCATTCCAGGAACATACACTGGTTCTACGGGTGGGCCACAAGGTGGGAATACTAATATTTTGCCAGGTAATCAAGGGCATGGATACACCCCAGGTGGCCAAAACGGAGGGGGTAATATGCCACCAGGTTCCTTGACTCATCCTCAAAATGGAGTTGGAAGTTATGGTCCAAATCAAATCGGCAGACAGGGTAATACCGGAACATATCCGACTGGCATCCAGAGCGGCTATCCGGGACAATCAGGGCAACATCCTGCTGGAAATTGGCCGTTATTACCAGGGCCAATTCTAGGTGCTGACGGTGTTAATTATTATTGCTGTGGTGTAGTACAAGGAACTGGTGGGGCAGGTTCAACAGGGAGTCAAGGTCCAGGTACCGGAGGCGGACAAGGGCCTGGTGGACAATACGGCCCTGGAGGTCAATATATTTCGGGCGGTCCTGGAAGTCAGTTTGGACCAGGCACTGGGGGAGGTATCGGTGGAAAATATGGTCCTGGCACTGGAGGTGGAACAGGGGGACAATATGGTCCTAATGGTCCCAGCACAGGAGGCGGTACAGGTGGACAATATGGTCCAGGAGGTCCTGGCACTGGTGAAGGTACAGGTGGTCAATATGGTCCAGGAAGACCTGGCACAGGAAGTGGTACTGGTGGACAGTATGGCCCGGGCACAGGAGGTGGCACTGGTGGACAATACGGTCCAGGTACTGGAGGCAGTACTGGTGGGCAGTATGGACCAGGTTCTGGAGGTGGTTCCGGCGGGCAATATGGTCCTGGCACAGGAGGCGGTACTGGTGGGCAATATGGCCCTGGAGGAGGTACCGGCGGTCTATATGGTCCCGGAGGTCACAGCACTGGAGGTGGTACAGGTGGTCAATATGGTCCTGGCACTGGTGGTGGTACCGGCGGGCAGTATGGTCCTGGTGGTCACGGCACTGGTGGTGGAACTGGCGGGCAATATGGCCCTGGCACAGGAGGTGGGTCCGGCGGGCAATATGGTCCAGGAGGTACCGGCACGGGTGGTGGTACGGGCACGGGTGGTGGTACTGGTGGGCAATATGGTCCGGGTGGTCCCGGCACTGGAGGAGGTACAAGTGGACAATATGGCCCTGGCACAGGAAGCGGTACGGGTGGCCAATATGGCCCTGGCACAGGAAGCGGTACAGGTGGACAATATGGTCCTGGTGGTCAAGGTACTGGAGGTGGAACCAGCGGGCAATATGGCCCTGGCACAGGAAGCGGTACGGGTGGACAATATGGTCCTGGTGGTCAAGGTACTGGAGGTGGAACCAGCGGGCAATATGGTCCGGGCACGGGTAGTAGCACTGGTGGACAGTATGGTCCTGGTACTGGAGGTCGAACTAGTGGTCAATATGGTCCTGGAACTGGGAGTGGCACTGGTGGACAGTATGGACCTGGTAGTCAGGGTACTGGAGGAGGAACAGGTGGACAATATGGTCCCGGGAGCGGAGGTGGAACCGGCGGGCTAAATGGCCCTGGTGGTCCCGGCACGGGTGGACAATATGGGCCTAGTGGTCCTGGCACTGGAGGGCAATATGGGCCAGGTTCTGGTGGTACAGACGGGCAATATGGTCCAGGCACTGGAGGGGGTACCGGTGGTCAATATGGGCCGGGTGGTACAGGCACGGGTGGTGGTAACGGTGGGCAATATAGTCCTGGTACAGGGAGTGGCACCGGTGGACAGTATGGTCCTGGCACTGGCGGTGGTACAGGCGGACAATATGGTCCTGGTGGTACCGGCATGGGAGGTGGTACCGGTGGGCAATATGGCCCGGGTGGTGGTACCGACGGGCAGTATGGTCCTGGAACAGGGAGAGGCACCGGTGGGCAGTATGTTCCTGGTGGTCAAGGCACTGGAGGCGGTACTGGTGGACAATATGGTCCAGGCGCTGGAGGTGGTACCGGCGGGCAATATGGCCCGGCGGGATCAGGCCCTGGGGGTACAACCGGTGGGCAATACGGTCCTGGAACAGGTAGTGGCACCGGTGGACAATATGGTCCTGGTGCTGGAGGTGGTACCGGCGGCCAAAATGGTCCTAGTGGCCCTGGCACTGGTGGTGGGCAATATGGTCCTGCAACGGGGAGTAACACTGGCGGTCAATATGGTCCTGGCACTGGCGGCGGTACTGTAGGACAATATGGTCCTGGCACCGGAGGAGGTACCGGTCAATATGGGCCTGGTGGCACCGGCACGGGAGGTGGTACCGGGGAACAATATGGTCCGGGTGGCCCTGGCACTGTAGGTGGTACCAGCGGGCAATATGGTCCTGGAGCAGGGAGTGGCACCGGTGGACAATATGGTCCTGGTGGTCAAGGTACTGGAGGCGGTACTGGTGGACAGTATGGTCCTGGCACTGGAGGTGGTACAGGCGGACAATATGGTCCGGGTGGCCCTGGTACTGGAGGTGGTACCGGTGGGCAATATGGGCCAGGTGGCAGCGGCGCGGGAGGTGGTACCGGTGGGCAATATGGTCCTGGTGGCAGTGGCGCGGGAGGTGGTACCGGTGGGCAATATGGTCCTGGTGGCAGTGGCGCGGGAGGCAGTACCGGTGGACAATATGGTCCTGATCAAGGGGTAAGTTGAAATCATAAAAAATATGTTATTTTTGTACTGCGCATTATTACCTCAATTAATTATTACATTACAACAACACCATAACGCAAGTTTAATTAAATAATCAGTCTCTTCAAAAGATATTAAACCATAACATAATAATTGTGCCTAATATATAGTGAAGTTTTAATGGTGATATTGACAGAGGTGTCACTGTAGGGCGACCAACATTACGACGGTTCCTATTAATAATCCCCTAAGTACAAAAGTCAAATTTTACAGGAGAACACCAAATTTTAAACACGTGTATAACATGTTCTACTTTTTATATAGTCATGAAGTTTGGTATAAAAGCTTGATATAGGATACATTTTTATAAAAAATAATAAGGTAGGTCATAAAACTCACTTTTAGTGTAGCTATTATTTGTCACTTACATACCTAAACTTATGGACGTGAAAGTCAATAAGTATAATTTAAACTATTTTTAATAGGAATTTCAAATAGCACCTATAGACTGTTACGTGGTAGTCTGTAAATTAACCAAAGTCGTTATTACCATTGATGAAATTGTGCGTGGGGTATGGTACAAAAATTGTTATTAAGCGTGGGTCTGGAAATGTCATTTTTACAGTAAGCGGTTGCCTAACACGATATTCGGTGGACTATATTTTTCAAGGCTTGAATTTTACGTATAATATTGACATTCACGTGGAAAACAATTACAATGATCGTCAGCCAGGATGGCTCGAACGCAATAGTCCCGCAAGTGACAAATGCGGGGGAGGCGCGCGGTAGTTCGATTGATTTTACGTTAAAATTACTGAATTAGGTACCCCTATTGTTATAGCACGTCGGATTTTTTTGTAAATTTTGAAGTTATGGGAAAGGGGATCGAACTTTTTTGTATTTTTATTATTGTTTTATTATTTATCAAAATGGCGTCGCACGAGAATACCTATTATAATTATATGGATAAGGAGCTTATAGACAAACAAAAAAAGTCATGTGATATAATGTCCTAAACTGACACATTACTTAGATAATTAAAGTTAAAAATGGTCATGATGAGCGCAAATATTATCGTTTCATTCATATCAAAAGCGGGAATTTAGCGGATAGTTGATGTGATTATCTTAATGTAAAGTAATGTAAAATCAATTTTAAGTGTATTAGATTTTTACCTCTTTAAGTAGAAAGCATAACTGATTCGAAGTGCTTAGTTAGAATGCATATCCTTTGCCGTATAGTTGTCTCAGATGGTCATATTTATTACAAGTTTGAATACCATGACTACCTCTAGAGCCTCTCGAGTCTATTGCTTTCCTTATCTATCATCGCCTGATATTGAACAACAGACTTCATTGTTTTTTTTCGGGTAGCGCTACAATTGTAGTAAGTTTTAAATTATAATTCCACAACTTTTAATCAAACAAAAAGGAAGGTGTTGCAAAGGCAAAATCCAAATCTTTTTATTCCATAGATTCTCTTCTAACTCTTTTTTTCAATGTGATTACATAACTGAAGTAATAATCATAATTGTAACACATCATTCATCATCTGACGAAGCGGTGTTAATTAATGTCTTTAATATAATTCAAATGAGACGAAAATATTTGGACTCATTAAAGCTATCTTTACCTTTATCTCTGTAACGTGACACTTTAATCATGATATGTGACATTTTATAAAATCGTGCGACGCCATTTTGAAAAATATACTTATTTGCGGACCAAGGCGAGCCCAATAGGTGTTAAGCCCTTTCGTATGTGGATGTGAAGTTCAATTTGCTAATTCAGACATATTAGGTCGGGGAAAAGTTCTTTCTTATTTTATAAACAAATTCAAGACTAAGAGCTCGTGTGGCACCGAAATATCGAGCTTATTTATATACCCAGACTTTTCAAATAGGTCAAAACTGTTTTGTGGTCAACCCCTAACTCTTCAGCTATGTCGTAACTACTAATATGCCCATCCGGCTCTACTTTTTCAAAAATGACTTTGTCTTTATCCGTAACAGGGCGACAAGTGCGAGTTGCATCTTTGTCATCAAAATTATTGGACTGAAAACGCTTGAACCAACTTTGTGCTACTCTTACTGACATTTCGTTTAGTCCATAAATGTGACACATTTTTTTCGCGGTTTGTGTCTCATTTCCCCCTTTTTTGCAATAAAACTTCAAAATAATATCGAATTTCTTCGTTAGATTCACTCATTTTGGCGGACAGAAAAACAAGTCAAAAATGACTGTATGTCATTTTTACTTTTTCTTTTTTATATGTCATCTATTTAATGATATCAAAACCAGCCAGATACAAACAGTACAGCCAAAGAGATTTTACTACCACTTCATACCCATAAAATACGAAAAATCTAATTGAAATACGAAAAAACTAAACTATAGTGAAGGTCACGAAAACAAAACATGCAAATCACGGATCTACCAATTAGGGGATTGTACGTAGGGACCGACGACGTAGAGATATGACTAACAATTTCTCAAAAGACCTATCTCTTTTCAAATACTAATTTTCTGTCCTTGATTTCAGGGTTCAGGCGGTAATCAGATAGGTAAGTTTATTTTTTCTAGTAGCTTAAATGTAACCTAAAGCTCATTAATTAACTATTATTTCCAACTGAAATTACTAACGTCTTGTTTCTATCTTACACAATTAAATCAGAATTCGGGACAAGGGTCTACCCTATTACCCTTGTAGACCGCGTTCTGAGATGGTACTTACATGTAAATGGTACTGCACAGACTACCTACATGCAGTAGGATTTTCTCTCCTCCTTGTCTTCAAGTTGTGTCTCCCTATGTAAAACTACATTTAGGTATATCTATCATAGTTGAAAAAATGTTTTATCGTGTTTAGATATTGGTACCAATCACGTCTGTGCAGTTTACACAGAAAAACTGTTTGTTTAAACTGACATTTCAAGTGAAGACACTAATTGCAGACGATGACCCCACAAAAAAATCATCAAATTATTGTTTTTGTTTTATCATGTTTAAATATCGATACCTATCACGTCTGCGGAATTTCGCTAGCTTATTTAATTTGACCTTGTATAGTGTACATACTATAGAGTATTCTATCTATGGCGTCATATTAAATCTCTCTTACTACTAGATGATAAAAATAATAAGTGTTGTATCTTGTAGCCACAGTGAAGTGTTGGAGAACCTATTTAATGCACAATCTAGCATGGCGCCACGTTGACTATGGCGTATAACATAGTGAATGAGAACTTCACTAATAAATATAATTTTTTATTTTTAGGTCCACCACAAAACTTCATCGATCCCAATTCGATTGCTGATGGGGATGACTCAGAAGCTCAAGCGAGTGTGAACCAAGCTGCGAATGGCACCGTGGCGTCTGCATCATCTAAAGGTGGCAATGATAAAGGTCGAGCTCAGACCCATGTGCATGGTACATACACCGGCAGCGGGTCTTTTTCGGCTCAAGCTGAAATTACTGGTGAAAATAAAGCCGCCAACAGCCAAGTAACTGGAAATAAAAAAAGTGCTGCCAGCACAGCCCAAGGTAGTGGAAAAAATAACAAATCACAAGCCAATGTTGAACTCGGCTTAGAGACCGGATCGGTTTTAACTGGATCGCAGAGTGAGGGCATACTACACTCGTCTAACTCGCAAGTACAAGGCAGTATCAAAGGAGGCATGGCTGACGCGCAAGCACGAGGGCCTGGAAGCACGTCCTCTCAAGCTCAAATAGGATTCACACCTTATAAAGAAGGAGATAAATCACATGACTCACAGAAAGCTCCATTTGTCGGAGGAGGAGTATCTTCGGCTCAATCAAGTGGTAGAACTGGCATGTCACAATCACAACTTCATGGCACCTTCAAATATGGAATTACATATAACGGAGCAGCACAGGCAGGATCTAGTTTAGACAAAGACGCAGTTTTCCCAAATAGACTACCTTTTGAAAAAATTGACGTTAACGATGAAAACAATAAAAATGTAGATGTTAATATGAATGAAGAAAATTATAACATCACAGAAACAATAGAGTATACGTCTGCCGCGCCCCAGAGAGATCAATCAACCACGGAATTAACGTATGATGCAGAGGTCGTAACAGAATCAAACAAAGAAGAACCACTTAACCAGCCCGGCGACGATACATACGGTAATCATAGACATGAAGATCATCATACATCAAATGATCCATCATTGGCGCCCACGCTTTCACCGCCAGTGGAAAGCAAGCGCTCATTTCAACCATCGTATAATACTGAGGGCGACTATAGCGAGTATCCTCCCGACAAAGATGATAACCAACCAGAAGAGTATGACGATGGCTACGGACCTGAAGGAGCTGATCCTGCTGACAACGAACAAGGCTACAGTAATACAGGTTATAATGAATTCATCAGAGATCCTGAAACCACACACCAATCTCTTTACAGCCCAAAGAGAAAAGGTGTAGAAGTGAGACAGACGGCAGGTGGTAACACACAACATATCTTGTTAGGCTCCTTATCGGACCATGATGCAGAAATTACACAGAGGAATTCGGAACGCCCTGATGAAAGTAGAACTTATCAACCTGGAGAGCGTGTGCCCGGCACTGGTGGCTATACCATACCAATCGGGTTCACAGGTAGTGTCAAGTCCGTGGCGTCCAAGGAGAAAACATACGTGGTCGGCTCAAAGGAATCTCCTTCACAAGCCCAAACAGTCTCACTTAGTCCAGGAAGTGGCAGAGTGAAATACAAATACCCTTTCCCAAGAAACGTTAATCCCAAAAATCTAAAATCTTTGTATAATTCCAAACCTGACGATAGTAACCGATATGTCTCAGTGTCTAAATCGGTTACACGTGACTTTGATGGTGAAAACAATGTTCGCAAACAATATTCTCATACGTACTACACTAAATCCTCATCCTGTGGCTATTTTACATTTACGTGTACCATGGTCAGTAGCGCCGAGGGTAGGAAAAAGGTTTGCAAACCCAAAATGCCAACCAACCCGGATGGAACACCCATGAGGTGTAATTAGCTATAAGTACCAAACAAAGTACAGTTATCCTATTTAAATATGTACAGAGAATTTCTTGTGTTAAGTGAAATTGGTGCTAGTGATTTAGGTAATACAATTATAACATTAATATAAAATCTTTATAGTATTGTTGATAAATAATTAATAGATTAATAATAGAAAATAAATAATAACTCACTGTCCTAGTCTTTGTTTATAATAGTAATATTCATATTCCAAAAAGATTTCAAGTTGTTAATTGGACCAGCTTTCTAAATAACTTGAACATTACCAGAACATATTATCAAAATTGTAATCTTGAGTGTGAAAATAATATAAAATTAGCAATAAAGACTACACTTATATTTTTTCGGCTGTTCTACTCTACTTTCCCGTAATTTTATCAAGCTTGAAAGGACATAATAAAAACAATATTTGTTAATTACAATGATGACATTTTATTTCTTAAATATTTTTATCTTATGATTTTAATTTATAATTTTAGAATTTGTGACATTTAGATAATTTACGATAGTAACAAGTAAATTTTTAAACAGATAACTTGAAAACTACATACATTTTCTATTAATATTAAGTTATTATCCATAACATAACCTGCCCATACATATGCATACGCCATATTTAGTAGAAATATGTATGAGAAGATTATAATTAAATGAGTTACGCTGGATATAATAAAAGGAATGTAAAATACAGGTATGATAGATCACATATCACAGGGCAAATGTATTTTACTAATTTTCAGTCCAAATATAAAAAATAGAGATTTAGAAGGCAATAACATTCATTATTGCAGTTTAGTAGAATATAATAAAGCGTATGTGTAATAAAACTGCCAACGAGATTAAATATAGGATTCTAAAATAATAATTAAATAAACAGCAGCAGAACTCGTTTCATAGAATTGTATTTGCAATCAACATCAAAAGTGACTGGGATACTGTCACGGCCTTCTTGAGTTGTACCTACTTCAATTTGCCGCTGATTGCAAATATAATTGATTAAATCGCCTACTGGCTGGATCACATAACATATTTAAAGCAAAAACCAATAGGTACTGTTTTTTTATTGCCTCCAAAACACTGGGTTAGGATGAACAAATGCAATGGAATGTAATTAGGTAACAAACGTACAAATTAAGTTCGTCAAAGTTATTTAAGTACAATATAAACAAATATTTGAAATGGCGACTTTGTTTGTGTTACCTATTTCGTTAACCTAGATCCAGTAAAAGTGTATTAAAGTAAAATATAATAACTTACATGAGGTCGAAACAGATCAATTAAATCAATAAGAGAAGTCATAGTATAAATTAATTAGAAGTCAATTCTAACTCTAACATGGCAACTTATATTTGTACACATAAAATTATTGAAATCGTTTGCGATGTTACAAAGTATGAGTATTAAGTACATAAAGAATTAAGTACAAATGTTACTTAAAGGTATATCGTGAACACATTTTTTACGTAAAATATATTTAAAAAGAATGATTTTCGCGCCGTAAATACTAATGCTATATATATATGTGATATGACACATAGATTTTAAATAGGTACATAGTCACTACATACATAACACATAGATGCATATAAGAATCTTTTTGTTTCAAATATTTTAATTGTTATTATCTATCCCCCATGCTGACAATATAATTCAGTTAACTTGGGTTCGAGACTTTAAGTAGACATTTATTTAAATATAAACGGCCAAGTAAACATCTAACGCATAGTTAAACACCACGACTTAAAATGTCTATTTCTCTAAATTATAGTGTAATTATCTAAATAGAAAACCATAAAAATAGCTACTTTCGGTTTCGATCCATCAAATAATTAAAAGGAACGCGTGCAATAATATTGTATGCACAATAAATGCATAATACTACACCATAATATAAATATTATCCGTCACACATATACACATTCGAATACACGTTTAACACTTGAACACAAATTACACAAAAATATAAATTCAATCACAATGAGATCAATTTTCAGAATGCAAAAGTTAAAATAAATATTAAGTACTTACATTACGAGATTCATCATAATGGCGAGATTTAACAGGTAGCTAAATACTGATGCGTAAGGAACTTGGATTTAAATGGCCTCTTAACTGAAGATCAAATAAGTCATGGGTACAATTTTAAAATCACACGTATTTCATATTTAAAGTCAATGTTGTAAATTCCATAGTTACATTTAAAACATATTTTCTTCTATCCGGTCTCCCGGCTAGTTATATTCGTAGGTAATATTATGAATTACGATATTCAATTTATCCGAACTCTCATAATAACATTATACTCTATACACACGAGGACAAATATTTAAAAGTTCCCAGAATGTTTCTGTGCCAGCAAATTGTATAAAAGTAAAATGTTATTGAAACTTATTGAGCAGTTAGTTGATATGACTATCGTTGGTCGGTTACCCCATGAATTGAAAATACGGTAAAAAAGTGTAGCATACATTTTAGTAATGCCACTTAATTGTTTTCTTAAATACCATCCATTTTCGAGCTGCTTCTATAAAATATTAATTAATTTAAGATTCACTATACCATCCTCCATAAAAGGTTTATTTATGTTTGTGTAACATCTATTTTTACTCAAATTGGGTAAGATCATGAAACATGATAATAAATGTGAGTTCGCTTATTACTTCTTTTTAAAATAAAGTATATCGTGGGTACACACGTGCAACATAAGTACCTATTCCTCTAAGAAAAGAGGTTATTAGACGATGATGTAGTAATGAGATTAAAATTGGAACACATTATAACGCCTGGTAGGTTACCCACCAAACACTGAGAGTATCGGGATTCCGACCGCGAAAACGAAGTATCGTACCCAATTTAACTAGCGCCTCGTAAGCGCTTCAAGCGCTCCTTTTCCTGATGGTCCACTGGTGGCTCACGCTCGAAAGATATGATTTCCAAAGCTGAAAAGATTAAAAATATAATGTAACCTTTACATCATTGTAGTTGCAAGGTGTGAACAGGCTAGACAGCATAACTTAAATCTGAAACGCTCATCCATTTCGTCAACCTACACTATTCATTTACTCTATACTTTTATGCGTTCAGTGCCCAAAGCTATGAAAGTCCCGCTTAATGGCAATCGACATCGTGGCAGGCCCAGACGGAGATGGCGGGATGAACTGGACTCATTTAATAAAGATTGGCCCTTGGCAGCTCTGGACAGAGAGAGGTGGAAAGAGAATAGGGAGGCCTGTGCCCAGCAGTGGGACATTAAAGGCTGATAATACACCGCTGTATCTCTACGTTGACGACGTAGCGGGGCTTGCGCGCTCCTGAACTCTAGGTCTGTGCTGGTAGAGTTTACTATAACGAAATAGGTCTAGGGCGAGGAGCTAGACCAAGAGAGATACAGAAACCCGCAGGGTAGCTTGTGGCGAGCTGATGGGCAGCAGCGACCCCACGGACCCTATTTCCCGGGATTAGTCTTGTTTCACACCTCTGGTTTGCTTTTATTGATTGGCTGGAGTGAACAATGAGCGCTCCCACCTCTTTCTTGTCTTTATTGGCCGGCATGAATGGAGATTCTCAATCGCAAACGTGCTCGGAGGAAGGAAGTATTCCAGTAAGATGCTGCTAGGGATCTTGACCGTACTTCCGGGAATGTCCTGATAGCCGTGGAATACCTCTCCACTCCTCATAAGCACCTCAGGACATGTTGCTCCCTTGTCGCTAAGACACTATGTGTAGCGACCGCTTTCGGGGGCCCATTATTGAGTGTGCAAGTCACCCCCTGCCATATTATCTATGTATTTTATATAAAACATTGGTCAAGCAGGGGCCATAGTCTTTCCATATTCCTAGATAACCTGTCCACGTAAGCGATCCAAATCCATAGCCCAACATCATTGTTTTCATATCCTGCAATAGTCCTGCACCAACCCGGTGTTGTCCTTGGGTGCACTTGCATAGAGCATACAGGGATAATTAATAATCAATCTTACAGGCACTTTTGAATTGACAAGGAATTGGTCAGTCAGAAAGATGCAAGCTAGCTAGTTTCAATTTCCAAAGCGTAGTAGGTTCCTAAGGACGGGAATGGGCAGGAAACTCCGGTATTGGTATTGCTCGTGGTGGCAATGCTTAGGCGTAGAATAGTGGGTGACGACAGACGCTGAATTATCACATGATTGATGCTAATGGTACCCTACAAAAACTAACATTTAATGTTTTGCTTACCGATCTCAGTGAGCGTGGGTCTATCGTTGAGGAACCGCCACACCGACAGGTGGGGGGTTGGGTGCGACGTCACAGGACTTTCTTCGCTCGTGAGCCGTCGGCTGGCCAGCTGCGTACTGACATGGCGGCCCAACAGCGTACACTTCTCGAAATTCACCCGATTACCCGGCAACCTGTAAAGTTATAAAATACCTCAAATATTCGTTTGAAGAAACTCTTTTTGACTTGCAACGACCGCTAATGAAGTACATTTCGTGATACAAGAGTAGATTGAGTAGTTAAAAAAAACAAATAGGTTAAGAAGAACTCACTTCGAAGGCGAACCTTGGTTGGCAAAGTGTAGATCCCTGCATGTAACAGACAGCAATGGCACGGCCGTCTCGGTAGGCGCAGCAGCCAACGCAGCACGGTATCTGAAGATATAATTATTATTTTATACTATACGGTTCATCACTAACCCATTGCTGTCATACGATGATGCTGACTTTGGGTCAGGATCATTATCATTCAGCCGAAAGACGTCCACTGCTAGATATAGGTGGGGCGATGAAGCGGGGAAGATGGCGGGAATCCACTAGATGCGAGAAGCACAGCACCAGTCAATATGCTGATATTGGGGGAAGCCTATGTCCAGAGTTTGGGTAATTTGAGTCAATTCAAACTGAATTGCCAAATGCATCAAAACAATTAACACCCAACTGCTGTGCTATCCCCTCATATTTTTATATGATCTTAGTGACTAGCTTCAAAACGTGCTACCGGGACAAAAAGTAGTCAACGTTATTACTTATAACATCAGCTATCTTCCAGTGGAATTCAAAATCGATCCAGCCGTTTCGGAGATTAGCCGGAACAATCAACCAGACAATTTAAAAAAAGTTTTTTTTTTATAAGCGCCGTATATACTTTCAAATGCATTTAGTAAAAAGCTGTTATTTTGACATTACAAACAGACACATACATTTTATTTATAGATATACAGATGGTACAATGGGTGACTTAAAGTACTTGTCTTTACCTGGCGTGATTCCCGCTGGGTTCAACGCAAAGTTCCAGCTGCCGCAACTGTTGGACACAGACGGCTGATGTGCGGCTCCACTAAAACATAGTAAATAATTTTAAGCACCTTAATTTTACAATTCTTCCTACAAACATAAACAACACTTAAAGTATTCGTAGATAATAGCATACCGTCTTTTTAAGTCGTGTAACTGGCGACATATTCAAAGCGCTTATAATGGCCATGAGCGAATTGAAGTTTCCAAGATTGAAGCATTCTCTGGCTGTCATCACCCACTGTTCAATAACACGAGCGCGGTATTTGCTTTTAGCGGCCTATAAAGGAAAAATGCATAAGAAAACATATTCAATTAACAATCACGAGTAAAAGTAAAAACAATATACTGCCTTTAGTATGTCGGTTGCCACTAAATAACTGAGTCTGTTAAACCAGTCAGCGTATGCTTCCAAATTCCGCGTGCTTTTGGTTTCTATGTGGTGTAAGCTGATAGACGCCTTGCCACACGATGCAGTAGATTGAGACGGCTGTGTTGGCGCAAATGTTTGTACAAACTCCTCAGGGCCAACGAACGAAAGCCTATGCAGCTCAACAATTGTCAACTGATTCGCCAATTCAACTGGTGTTAGACCAAGTGTAAGTATGTCACCCTACAACGAAAAAAAAATCAGGTCAACCAATTTCCTAAATGATCATATTATATAATCTAGTTTGTTTGGGATTTAAACAATGTTTTGGTTTTCTAAAATAATGGAAAGTTCATTGTGAGCAGTAATTTATAGATTTGTTTAATAAAAGGACTGGTCAGGGTAATATCCAAACAAACAGTGCATAGTGGATAAAACATGTTGCATGTATAGCACATAAGAATTATGCATAGGGTTACCTGTGTCAACTGGTCCACGGAGGCCACCTGGGGTGGCTCTACCAAGGTCTCTTCATATTGTTCAAGTGCTGTTAGTTTGTCAAGCAGTTTTTCTAATGTAGTTGACATTTCCACTCTCACTGAAGTCATATGATCTGCTGCACATCTATACATAAGTGTTTTTCATTATTATCATTCGCATTTGCATAATTTATTCTACATAAAACAACTAATTTATTGTGAAAAATGCCTAATTTACCTCTGGGTTATACTGCGGACAAGAGCCATGACCCTGTCGTCACGAAAATCGTATGGAAACATACTGGTCCATTGGCTTAAAACCCTCACTAGGGAAATCATATCACTGAGTTCTTTTTCTACTAGATCCTTCACTTCTGTTTTTCCCTACAATTAAGATATAATTATGACATCAAATAATATACAAGGAGACTAATACATTTTACTATATTCAGTCTACACTAATCTATACAGAAGTCCATAAAACCCTATGTTTTTATATTCTCACTTACAATTTTCTCATAGCTCTTGAAGTAGCGTTTGCAGAGCTTGTTCAGCAGTTCATGTGGTTTGACAAACAACCGTGAACATAATAGGAATGTGAAGGTGAATGCTTTGCTGGCTCCAGGTCGAAGCATGTCTACCAGGGCGTCTAAACTGGCACTCACTACCTGACCATCCCTGTACTCAACCTCTGACTTGTCAGCTGGACAGTTCCCATACGGCAGAGCTGTTATTGTCTTTACCCCAGAAGGTATTACTGCTGATAACTAAAATAGGGAAATAAAATGTTATTGTCAAATCAAACACTTAATCATTTTCAATCATTTGTATAAAAAAGGTTTACAATATACCTGGGGTGTATCGACTTTCTGGGATGCAACAAAGTTGATTCCACCGTTCATTACAATGTGTTTGCATGTATTTTCTGTCATAAATTTGTTTCCCCTTACCATTGAGTAGTAATCATCATTCTGAAAATATTCATAGCTTAATAACAGTAAGTTTCCAGTAATCTTCATGGTTGCTTGTAGCCATTTAGCAGAAATCCAGTCTGGTATGGCCAAACACTACTATGACAAAACGGTGGAAACTTAAAATAACACAAGATTTTATCTGATCAATCATGCTTTTAACATAAATAAGCAATAATATCTTAGTGGTAAAACAATACTATAAAAATAATATCAACTGACTTGGAAAGAAACTTACATCATAATAAGAAAGGCCCGTGCCGTGCAGGAGAGATGGGTCTGGTGGTAGCGGAGCAAGGTCGGTGGGTGGCGGAGGCACAGGGGCCGGCTCTGAGGGGGCGGGGGGCACTTTCATATTGCACCCACTACATGAGGCTTCATTCAATTTACTTGCGTAATAATACATAGCCATTCAATTCCTCAATGACAACTAACACTAAAGGCTTCAAATGAAGCTCCTGGCAGGCTTTATGTTAAGGAACCCATTGAGCAATCTGTGAAGTCATAAGGAAAATTTAGCTTTAGAGTTTGATTGTAATTCAAGTGAACTAAAATAATTTTTGGTACTTTTTAATCAAATAATAAATTTTGGCCAATTTTGTTCTAGTTGTATGACTCAAAGGCTAACTGTTTTTTTATTATCACAACCTTTATTTATTTACTAAGTATTGTGTTCTTAGAATTCTGTGTTATTTACATTCTGTTTAATAGTGCTACACATTGGAGTACATAATAACATAACATCAAGCCTGTAATCCCCGAAGGGTTAGGCAGAGGTGTACTAATAGTACACCCATATTTCGGCAGTCATGTTTAAGTCCCATAACACGGGGCGGGCATATTGCCATCAACCGGGCATTGGAGTAAATCCTACATAATATAATATTATTTTATAGATTAACGATCCACAACCTCCCTCAGCAAGCGCTACGTATCGTAGAAAGTCGGTGCAGGTAATTTGACCTATCAGTAAACCCTACTAAAACTGACCAACATGTTTACTGCCATGTTTACCCAAAAACGAGCACTAGGCCGTTTCCACCTACCTTAACTGTTCAATAAAGAACTCCCAGTTTCCCAATGAAATCCTCGAAGACCTCGGGTCATTCTAGGCAGTAAGTAAAACTGGAGTAGTCACTTGGACAACACACTAAACTGGGCTTGCATAACCTTCTGGCAGTGCAGGAAAATAATAGGTAAGAAGTGGGGCCTATCCCCAAAAACTATAGTAGGGCTGGATACTGCAGTGATCTGGCCCATGATCACCTACGGGGCCGTGGTCTGGTGGCTCCGCACCAAGTACGAGTACGCACCAAGGAAGCGACGATGGCGGCGATACGTCTAAATGCACTAAATCTCTGGGGTAAGAGAGACACACCACACACCTCGCTGCTTGAGGGAATCAACAAGGAGTTCCCCATTACAAAAGCCATAAATGACCGGGCACCCAAACAATTTATCTTCGGTAAAAATACAAAATCAAACTTCACAAAGATCACCAATGCCAGGTGTTGCACTCTGCAGAGCTGCATATCTTCACGGATCAAAACAGGTAGTGGCACAGGTGCTGGAATCTTCTAGGAGGACTTCAACATACACATAGTCACACCATTGGGGGCCATGACACTGTGTTCTAGGCCAAATGCATGGGTATCTCTCTAGCCACTTCAGCCATCATGGCCAGGGATGTTAAGGAACACTCAATCTGCATACTCTCAGGCAGCATGCAAGCGCTAAACAGTCATAGTTGATTCTGGGCTGATACACAAGTGCCACCAGCGCCTCAATCAGGTGGGTAGCCTCAATAACATAACCATTAAATGGGCACAGCGGTTTGCTAGGTAACAATGCAGCCCACGAACTTGCCAGAAGGGGGTAGAGCATGGCACCAGTGGGACCTGAACCCATCATGCCACTCCCCTTTGGGTACTTATGCACTCTGGTAAGGAAACACAACAGAGACCAACATCGCAAACTATGGGTGGACCAAGCTGTGTGCAGGCAGGCTAAGGAAACACTCCTTACAATTGATGGCTGCCTCACAAATCAGATTCTCTGACCGACTAACTAAACAACAGCTGCGAACAATAACACCAACTGTAACTGGCCACGGATCATTAAAATAAACACCTCTTTGTCATAAGTCATGACAGTCTGCTGTGCAGGGTCTGCATGTAGGACGATGAGACAGCAGCTCATGTGCTTCTAAACTACCTGGTGGTCTACACATACAGGGCAAAGTACTTCAGTAACCCAGGTACCACTAGTGAGATTGTCAGTAACAGCAAGTCGTTCCTGGCTTGGGTAGATTAAATCATTGATTTTCCCAGCCATATGCAAAATATGCGCATTGAGGTGGAGTTGTGGACACCAGCCTGTATTACCTATTAGATTAATTTATGTAACTTAAAAAATTCACTGTTGCAGTTACACTTTAATTGAACTGCTATATCATAACTGACCAATAATCTGATTGTTTTGCAGGTTTGTTTTTAATATCTAAGATTGATTAGACAATAGTTTGTAGATTGTAAAGAAAAAACTAGTTTGACTGACTCCTTAATTTTATAATTATTTCTATAATCGATATAATAATAATTAGTTTGCTTATTGTAAATAATAATTATGCCTACCCTTTGTAATTAAAACGTATAAATCAAGTGCTGAATGAAGTGAATAGATTAATATTAATACAAATTTTTGTTATTAATTTGCAAGGGTCCTTATTTTATAAATACAATTACTACAGATTAATAATGCCTATTATTTTCAAAATACTAGATTTGGTACCTGTACCTGCAATCTGCGTCTTGTATCAAGGCTTCGGTATTTTGTTCGAGTCCCTAAAAATGGGATTAAAAAGGGAAATAGAATTTGATATACCCTATGAAATAAACACTATTTGAAAATGTATTACTGAAGTAATAAGTAAGCAAGTATTATTACTTGCTTTGCTCAATACAGTGGTTGATTCTTTTTGTCCCTACTAAAACATATCGACAAAATTGACAGAAGCGAAAGGAGAAAGTTGCTTTCTAAATGATTAAATTGTTTGGAAACATACCTTGTAAGAAGCTTTTATAATGATTTATGCCCACTTACGAAACTATTAATAACTAGTATTTCATACTTTCTCAATAAATACTGTTTTATTTAAGTAATCTAAAATAAAAACGCAAAATAGCGCCAATCACACAATCACAATCAAATCATAGACAATTTTTACTTTTCACATCCAAATAGTATTCGCCGCTTTTAGGCGCAGAGGTATACATACACTAATTCTCAATCTACAAAATAACATCTAAGGTTCGTTTAAAAAATAGTTTGGATCTATAATTTAACCCTTATCCCACCCGACTGTAGTCCACATATGTGCTTTTAATTACTATAGGTTTGTCGATTCCTTATAAAATATTTTGAACGCATCCTAAGTTTATAATATTTATTTTAATTTATGGTAAAACATTTTCCCAAATGTCATTCGTCTAACGTCAAAATATGTTCAAAGCGGTTCAAAGTGACAGTTATATTTTTTTTGGCGGATTATGGCGTTAAGTTAGAGTGGTTGTAAAGTAATTTTCGTCTAATGAGCAGAAAAAATCTTGTATGCACATAACTGTCTTCATTTTCATTAGTAGACTATATTTCTAGTATAATTACATAGTAAACAGTGTATAAAATTAAAAATTGGTTGTGGTAGTTTTGAGAGTTCAAATTAAGTGGAAAGTTTTTTTCAAACTACTATGTGGGAAAACAAATCCCTATATCCGCGTAGTTAATTGTTGAATCCATATACTATATAAAAGTTGATTCTCTGTTTGTACTGATATTATCGTTGTTGTTTTTAGAGACGTGTTTGAAAATGTCACCGTCGCGGTCTCAAAAAAATAAGAAAAAATCTATTAATATTTCCGAAACATTACAATTTTGTGCTGTTAATTTTTATATAATAAATATTGGATTTCTATGATTATTGGTACGTTTTATTTCTTTATTCACAACTACACAACATCGTGGCACATACTAGAACATCGGTACAGATATTTATGAATTATTACCAGATTTTTATTAATTCGGTAAAATTAAAGCAAAACCGGAGGCAACAACTCGTCACGCGGGCATGGCAGCATAGGATATAGGGAAATAATAGACCACCACATATATTGCAATAAACGATTTCAGATTTGAAATTTCAGGTTACAGAATATAGGGAAATAATTCCCCACCAAAACAAAACCTAAAAAAATATAGGGAAACATATTTCCACCAGAAAAAACCACTTACCCTGTGGTTTTTTTTTTCATTATACAAATATCAAAACTACCCTTCAATGTGAGGTAAAATCCGATTTAACATATTTGAAAAGTCTTCTATAGCGCCGCTACTCGCTATATTACGATTGTAACGGGTTTTATTTATTTATACATCTTGGCCACAGATTAGGTACATCCTTATCAATGATCTTGGCAATTTTTAATTTGTATCAATTAAATAGTTATGATGAATTACTAAACCATAGTTGGTATTTGCATAATCAGTCTATAATATTCCCACTGCTGGGACACAGGCCTCCTCTCAATTAGAGAGAGTAGGCCGTAGTCCACCACGCAGGCCTAGTTGAATGTCCAGATGTCTTCGAATTTTTGGTTTTAGGACATGCCGGTTTCTTCACGATGTTTTCTTTCACCGTTTTGAGAGCTCTGGTGATGAAAAATTTTACACAAAGTTAAGCTCTTGACTCACCCTTTCACTGAGAGGTGGCCTGTTTCCCAACAGTGGCAAAATTACAGGCTGATTAGATTATGAAAACGCATGACTGGGTTCGAACCTACGACCTACAACTCGTAAGTTGCAGCCGTTACCACTGGGCCGCCACTGCTCTCTGTTTCCACTGGCCCACCACTGATCTGCTGTAAGGTATTTGATGGAACAAAAATATACTTTCGACGCACACACCGTAACAAATTTCGGCGGGAACTTTAAATTGACTGACTGTCGGCACCAGCTATAGTTCGTTCCCTGGTTGCTTGTCCCAATCAAATGTGAAAACTGTTGCGGCCTTAGACTGTTTAACTTAAATGGTCTAAGGTTAACCCATGTGGCGGTAGATTTTCATCTAAACTTTGGTTGGTTTGTCTTTTATTTTTCTGATTGTCTGAACTAATTAGCTTGGCCGAGTCTAGCAATTAGCTTTACACATAGTTTGACTGACACGACGGTGTAGGTACATACCTAGACCGGAGAAGTACCTACTTCTGCGGGATCAACAGGCTTTTTATCACCATGTCTACTGTACCTACCTTACACATGTTTATGTTACAAGCGCAGATACTCTGATAACTATTTAAATATTAGGCCGTACCTCTACGTTGACGTCGTGATGGGGCTTGCGCACACCGACCTCTAAGTCTGTGCCGGTAGAGTTTACTTTGCTGGAACAGGTCTAGGGTGAGAAGCCAGACCAAGAGAGATACAGAAAACCGCAGGGCAGCACGTGGCGAGCTGTTGGGCAGTAGCTACCCCACGGAACCTATTTCCCGAGAGAAGTCATGTTCCTCATCTCCAGCTTGCTTTTTGAACACTTCCACTTTGTTTCCATATCCTGAATAGTCCTACACCAAGCGGGAGTTGTCCATGGGTGCACTTGCCTAGTGCGTACCGAGATAATCGTCTGTTGGTGCCTCATTAATTTAATTGAAAGCGTCTAACGGGCCTCTGCGAGTTGGCTTCGGGCCCTCGTACACCAGCCAAAGGTCTGGGACCCCAGGGACTCGAGATATTTCAAAAACACAATAAAAGTAAAATAAATATTTTATTTCGGACCCATAATAGACCTAACTAAACATTACTTTCACTTTGTTATTTTGTGTTTCACGAACTGTGTCCAAATAAACTTTATTCTTTCTTTCTTTCTTTCTTTTTTTTCCATAGGTATAACGCATTTGATTAGTAGACACACGACTTAGAAACTAGTGTTAGTACTTACATCTACCAGAAAAACAACACAAAATATTCATTACTACGCATTATTACTCACATTACATTTCATTATTACTCCCTAAGAGTACCTATATAAGTTCTGTGTTACTACACCACAGTGTCATGTAGGCGTATCCAATGTCCCAGTATGCGGCTGTCATACCTATCAGCTATAGTTTTTAGGATGCTGTGAAGGGCTCAGCAACGCCATCATCAACATAACTAATTTTGTTGACGCATACTCCGTCTACATAAGAACTCGTGTTGCTGAGCTCGATGATCAATCGAGTTACCTATGTACTGACTGAAGAAACGAGGGGAGGTCAGGCCGACCTGGTTCACCCCGCACTCCAGCCTATATACATCAGATAACGAGCTGGCCCACCTTACATAATTGGTCTAATTGCTATACCAAAACCGTGGAATTGATATAACTTCTCTATCTGTAGAATTGTCATGAAATAGTTTCTGCCATAGTAATTCATACAACACCAGATCACCGGGGTCGCCACATGCCTATCAAGCAAACTGTCCAGCACCTTGGCAATGACAGTAGCAAGGGATATGGGTCAATAGTTCGAGATATCTGATGTGTCGCCAGTCCTTATCCTTCACAATATGTACACAACCACAGTTTTCATTAGGTCACTGGGCAGAAGAGCGTGGCTTAGACAGAGCGAGAAGAACATCGCTAGTAGCCTAGGCAGGTGAACTCCGGCATCCTGCAGGTGCTTGATGCTGAGGTAGTCATGCCCTGGTGACTTGCCCATAGCCATACTTTTAATAGCAGTAGCAACATCTTTTGCTGAGAACCTGTCATTTAACTCCTTCAGACAATCCTCAGCGTCGACCGCTTGCGATGCGGAGCCAAGAGGAGGTTCAACTTTGAAATGTTTCACAAACAAGTTTGCTATCGCAGTAGGCTCATGTTGCTCCGCCACGCTCACAGGGACGCCCGGCGTCGGATTCAATCTATTCGTATTTTTCCAAAACCTTGAAAAATCTTTAGATTTATGATTGTCAGCTATGATGTCCATTCTAATTTAATTTTGATTGTTATGACACCATCTAAATTTTGATTTAAAGACTTTTCTCGTGTCGTTCTTACACAGAACCAGAAGTTGGTTTACGAGCCGAGTAGACGCTTAACAACCCCCATGCTAACTGATAAATTCTTCTAAGCAAATCGATGACAAAAGTTAATTATTTTTATAATAATCAAAATCAGTTAAGTATAAGTATACAGTGTTTATTTTTTACTGGGATAATTGGGGAATTCCGAATCTGTAGAAGATACCGGGAAACTTTTTTTATTAATCATAAAGCTTTTTTCCTGACAACAATTTTTTACAAAATTTTACATGGTCAGCCCGAAAAAGATGTAAACACGGACAAGGAACAATTTTATTGTCAACAACCTTTGTTCTATAACATTGCATCCACCGTATAGGTACAAAACAAAGTATACAATTCATTTTACCATAACAAAGTAAACATTTTGTCCTAAAACATCTATACACCCTATGACTTCTTGGCTCTTGATCATTGAATTACAGAATTGGTGTATGTTAACATTAACTGATGTATCATAACACCATTTGAAACTCCTTAATGCAGGTTCTTCAAAATAATGATGTTTGGTTTGACTACCTAAATGATAAATAATAAATTATTTTATTTCTGTAAGTAGGTGTATAAATTCGTGCAATTTGTAAATTCATAGACACAAATAATTTCTAAACAACTTTCATTTGTAACCAACTTCAAAGAAAGGCGGAGGTTCTCAATTCATTTCATTGTATGTTCAACGATAATTTTTATCACGTCGACCCATTTAGATTATTCATTTTTTTATTGGATCGGGGTTAGTACCTACCTACGCGGTGCTCCCTGTGGTCAAAGTTTTCATGAGTGGTTTTTGAGTTAGCTTCAATAAAATCTACGTATTTTATCTACTTCGTCTATCTATGTGAATAATTTTATATTACTTTTATACTACTCGCTATGTGAAATAAACGCATAGCAAGAATTTGTTTGCGATACCAAAACATCACACCAAAATTTTATAAATATTAAAAACCTTTGAAAATAAAAACAACAATCGACTTCCAAAAAAAACCTTTTTTTACAAACAAAAAATAAACCGACTTGCAAAAAAATACACAAAAAAACGAGAAAAATAACTTTATTTCGGAAGTCGGTGTCTTTGGTTCAGTATTTTCGTTTTTGAGCACCGACTTCCGAAATTAAAGTTATTTTCACGTTTTTTTGTTTGTTTTTTTTTTGCAAGTCGGTTGCTTGTTTGTTTGTAAAAATGTTTTTATTTTTCGCTTTTTAGTTGTGGTACCTACCCCACTCACATTCGTATACTACTACTTGATATGTAAATAACCGTGACAGGAAATTATTATAATATCATCAATGTAAACTAAGTGGAAAAAATATGCATTATTAAGGATAACTCAAAACTACTGGTCCGTTCTTGATCAAATTTAAATGGGACCACATTTGTGAAGCACCAGCTATCAAATAAAAAAAGAACCATCCAAATCGGTTCACCCAGAAAAAAGTTCTGAGTTAACACAAATAAAAGAAAAAGAAAAAAAAGACAGTCGAATTGAGAACCTCCTCCTTTTTTTGAAGTCGGTTAAAAATAACACTCCACAGTGCAAAACAACTTTAGTTATGGTCGCATGTCGGTGACAAAATGAATCCAACAAAACAACCAAAGCCACCGACTTCCGTCCTAAAGTTATTTTGCACTTTGTAATGTGTTTTGGAAGACGGTTGTTTCTTTTTTGGGAAAAATGTTTTTAAGTAGGTATTTAAGTAAGTAATATATTTAATTTTTTTAAGTCCGTGGTTTTTTTATTGCGTAAAGTTATTATCAAGATTATACTCGTATCATTATTGTGATCGTTGGCTGCTGGGTGGCTACTAATATGCGTCTATGGGCTATGTATGGGGTGGGGTATTATAGGTTTGCTTTGCTCATAGTTGGTACTATACCTACAGGGTGTAGAATGACCCATCACATAGCCGTTGTCTACGCATTACCCTCAAACAAAGTCAAATTTAGTAAAAGGATTGGTGGGAAACGACTTTTATTTTTTGTGTGAAAATTGATGTTTACAGCATGCAGCGCGCAATGTAACGCACACAGAACATTGTGTTTATGGGTGCCTTGTTTGTGGGGGTATTTAAAGTTAAGTATTATAAAATAATAAAAATATATTATATTATTTACTTATTTTCATACATATTAGATACATTTTAAAATATTTTTATAAAAACATTTAATAATATACAAATAGTGGTCCGCCGGTATCGAGAGCAGGGTCCAAGCTACCGGTGGTTAGGGCTCCAGAAACAGGAACCTCCTCACGATGCGAGCCGTATGGAAGAGTACTGGCTTCTGAATTAGGCCCTTGATCCAACCGCCTAGCGAGAGCCTCGAAAGATGTTGATTCGGCCATCAGGACATTGGCCGATACGACAATCGGCACAATGACAGCCGAGCTCACATTCCACATGTCACCAACCTCGTGTACTAAGTCGAGATATATTTATTTATCATATAGTTAACATTTAAAATTGTTTTCGTGAAAAAAAGTAATAAAAAGTTGGAACGTTGACCTTCAATATTTTCCGAACCAGAAGGGTCCTAGGAATGGTTCAGTAGGTATAAAAAAGCACACTTATCGAAGCCGAAAGTCACTCATACGTGACATTGACGTCGTCATTGTGGATGGGGAGTATGAGTGAATTTCGGCTTCGACAAGTGTCTTGTTACACCCGTACAGTACAGTGTACATGTACGTGTAGTGTACAATTCAATTGATTGTCTACAATTTATTTTCCATAATACTATATCAATATGTAGCTACAATTAAGTATCCAGTGTGTAACATACTTTTCACTTCAGTAGCTCAAACATGTAGGTTTTGCTGCCTGAAATCAGTGAGCAAAATGCGATTTTGCTCACTGAGTGAGACCAAGTAACTTTTTAATTATTTTTTTTCAGAAAGCTGCGAATATCTTATTCATCCTTGGGTTAATCATACAATTCGAAACATTCACACTCTATCTCTTTCCCGCCATTAGAAAGAGACAAAGACCAGCCCTTTCGAAGTTCCGATTTTGAATTCGACCTCAAAGACAAACACGTTCGGAATTTCGTACTAACTAAAGAATTTTTTCAAAAAGATAATTATGTCTTTTAATGTAATTTATTGAATTTTTAACTTATTGTTGTATTTAAACGAAAATAAGTATTTACTGCAAATACAACTGATATTTAACATGTACATATTTATTTCTAGTTTCAATAATGTTACGTAATATATTTTGAATAATAAAATATCATGGGTGCTATTTCCGAACACGCCTTAATTTAAATAAAAGAGTGGGTTACTTTTAATTTGCAGAATTGCAGTAATTTTACTTTTAACTTTTAAAATGTTCCATTTTATTGAATTGGTACCTCTACCTACAATCTTAATTATTTTGATTCACAATAAATAGTTATTTCAATATATTCCTGTTTATTATTTTATCTCCTAGTGTTCTCGCTGCTGAAGTGAAAAGTTATGTGTGTTACACGAGAGCAAAGTTTTTTGCATCTCGTGCCTTTGAATCCCTCGCCACACTCAGGATTCAAAATCAGCACTCGCAGCAAAAAACGACTTTGCTCTCTTGTTGCACAAATAACTATTGAGGCTACACATGGATACAATAATGTGTAACGAAGATTCTAGACACTTATATGAATCTTGTTAATTTATCCATCTTTTTGAGGCTGACTTTACTTACTAATTCCATGGCCTCTGGGCGAATGATGCATTTTTTTCTGTAATTATGGTTTCCATGGAAATAAATAAAATGTTGAGTTGTTGACGACTGTTATCATCGATTGACTCAAAATAGTTGTGAGTTGTCTAGAGAATAAAATTTCCATTTATGTACGAAACGGTATATATTTTCGACAAACATGGAGAAACGTTTGAGTCGCAGAACAGTCTCTACGACATTGCCAGCAATAGAGACATTACAGAAAAATGTCAAGACCGTACCTACTTACTACGCTAGGTAAGTAACTATAAATTATTTTAACTATTTATTTTTATGGAATTAACATTATTTATCGTACTCAGTGAGTAGTAGACGCCATCGTGAGGTGCTGATGTGGTAAACATATTTATGTTCTGGTTCCCCGGTCGGACGAATAAGTCTGTGAATAAGTACCCACCTACCTATGTACTTACTTATAAATTACCTACCTATGTATTTCGCATCGCCCATCGCAGTTCACTGCTGGATACTGGATATCTCAAGCTGCGCCACAACACCAGGTTCTCCGCCTTCCGCATCCAGCCTGTACCAGCCACCTTTCTAAATCGTCGGTCCACCCATGTGGGGGGCATCCCACACTACGTTTGCCGATACGCGGTCTGCAACTCGCAGACTCGACTCTGCAACTCGCAGACTCGACTCTAGGACTCGTCTGCTCAAGGAATATATTTACTCTAGGGAGGCGTCTGCTCCACCGGCTATCGGTCCTTCGACAAACATGGCCGGCCCAGCCCACTGCCACGTACGCTCGCTAACCCTGCAAGCTATGACGCGTATCGGTGACTCCGGTTCTTTTACGAATAATCTCAATTCAGATCTTATCCTCTAAAGAAACTTCAAGCATAGCTCGCTCCGTAGCTCGCTGAGTGACCTAGAATTTGTAGACCAACCCGACTGTCAGTACAGTGTCCACGTTTCGACGCCGTATGTCATAACGGACAGGACGCACTGGTTGAAGACCTTAGTCTTCTAACATTGCGGTGGCGACGAAAAGACTTGGCGACGTTTCCTAAACGCTGCCCAACCCAACTGGATCCTTCTGTCGGCCTATTTATCGAAGTTTGGCTACCGAGCTGGATGAGTTATTCCCGATAGATTCCTTCACGACTTCGACTACCGACCCTTCGATGCGAAGTTGACTCGGCTAGACACGGGAATTGTTCATGACCTTAGTCTTGTCTAAATTCATCTAGTTATTAAGTAACTTATAATGCTATCACATCGCCCACTTCCTAACTCCGGGCTGCTACTGAGAAAATACTAATGAAAAACCCAAACACTTCCCGACACTATGCCAAATATGGCGTCGGTCTTGCGCCTCATCTCTCTCCGGTCTTGTAGGATTGCTGTATTTTTGAGACTTTCCGAATTACTTTAACTGTTCCTTAATAAATTTCAGAAAACCGCGGGAGGTACCTTTTCATATACCGCACAAAAAATTGCTGGCAAAAATTGAATATGTTAAAAAGGACCCTGAGCCTCTGGTAAACACATTTTATTATTTGTTATTCGCTTAGATGAAGCAAGTTTAATTACTCAGATATTTTTTTGGGTAGTTCCTACAAATCTACTATTTAAATAAGACGTAACCTAGCCATGGTCGAAGGTCGGAAGAGCTTAGAGTAGCTTGTTCTTTACAGACGGGATTTTCGGCCGCGCAGGCGGAAAGGTTCAGAAAAGAGAGAAAACCAGGGCACCTAGAACCTATAGAAGAACCAGGTAAGTCGCACTCATTAAGAATAAAAAAAAAACTCTTTTCAAGTATTAAACAACATTTATACTTAAATGATTTTTTAGGGTTTCGTAGCCAAATGGCAAAAACGGAAAGCTCTTATTATTATTTCGTCATGTCCGTCTGTCCGGAAGTCACACAGTTATTTTATTTTGAAATTATTTGCACTATATGTATAATAATTGGAAAGAAGGTGTATTCTGTGCACCGCTAAACAATGGTAGTTATAGTGAAATTACGAAAAACGTAAAAACGGGTGACACTACGAATAAAAAAATTCAATGCACTTAGGCGTGTTGGGTTTTTTTTAAACCTATAATTAAAAAGATTATGATCTTTGGATCGTGCTCAGTGGAAAAGAAGAATAAGGAAGGCCGACCCCAAGTAAATGGGACACACGATCTAGGAGAAAAACGAAGATGGTGTTTCTAGGTGACTTTGATATTTAAGTCAATCGTTTTTGAGATATGGGATATTTTCGTTTATAGCAAACAGTTTATATACAAATACCTTTGTTTCTCATAGTTTTTCCGAGAAATACTTTGAAATACATTTTTTTTTCTGTTTATAAAATCAATACTGTGCATGCGTAAATATTAATCTCAACTGCGGAACCCTTCATCGTGCGTGATCCGACTTGCATTTGGCCGGTTTTTCTTACATATTTATTTTGACTTTGCAACCTAATAACAGATTATAATGATATAGGCAAGTAATAAAGTTGTAATTATTTGTTTTATTTAGTTATTAAAAAGAAAAAGAAAATTAAGATTCAAGAGTCTGAAGACAATTTAGAAAAGTATGTAACCACAGACCCTCTGAAGGTGAAGCCACCGGTGGCTTCGCAGACAGACGTGATCAACCACGTGAGAAGTAACCCATCACTCGGCTTTCTTTACATGATTTACGCCGTCCATCCTCAGAATGTTTATTTTACTCCTTATTACCTCAAGTGAGTATAACGCTACCTTCCTTGCTACTAACATTAATATTAAAATACTAGCATAATATTGTCCTACTGTGTGGTGATCAATGCTCGTGCCTTCTCTGCATGAGAAGAGGCCTTTGCCCTGCTATTGAAGGTGAAGATTTTTGTTACCTACTCAATTACCTACAATGAACGGATGTAGGTTTTTAACCCGGTAATGCGTTACCAGGGATATTTTTTCAAACTTATGTATTTTTTCAATATCCAAGCGGGCAAAATCGCAGGTATAAGCATTCTTATGTGTAAATGGGAATGATGATTCTGAAAGCGTTCTCCGACAGTCGTTTCTCCTTTGGACTGAACACCGACAGGACGTTTCGTTTTTGAGAGATCCGTCGATAGAACGTTTCACAACAATTACCTGATACCTGGTATGCAATACCTACAATGTTATGTGCTGTACCTACAACAGGGTTTATGTGCCCGAGCCAGTTCTTAAAAACGGCAAAGATCGCTCTATCATAAACAACAGGACTAGTTACCTGTAACTACCTACTTACAGTACAACTATTTTCTTAATGTCCCTCAGGAATCATCAGATTTCCGAATACAAACGAATGCTAATTTCTATGTCCATCAATTACATAAATTATTTGATTTATCGTGTATAATAATTTGAATTCAGAACTAAGTACCTACTTTATTGTTGTTTTGTTTTCACGGAAATCAAAACAAAACAACAATAAAGTACTTAGTTCTGAATTCAAATTATTATACACGATAATTCTAATAATTGATGTAATTGATAAACATGGAAATTGGCATTCGTTTGTATTCGGAAATCCAGTGATTCCCGAGGGACATTAAGAAAATAGTTGTACTGTACTTACGGCTTAATGAAGCCTGCATAGCTATTTTGCCCTTCAAAAGAAGACAACCGTAACTAATGTAACTATACAA